>CM060914.1:158330892-159812621 GCA_030737875.1 Allium sativum
TTATTCGAGATTCGACTTATCCCGACTGGATATCGAATCCCGTCTTGGTAAAGAAGCCAAACGGAAAGTGGCGAACTTGTATTGACTTTTCAGATTTAAATAAGGCTTGCCCAAAAGATAGTTTCCCACTTCCCAGGATTGACCAGCTTGTAGACTCGACAGCAGGTCATGAACTTCTCTCTTTCATGGATGCATACTCTGGATACAATCAAATTCCTATGCATGTACCAGACCAAGAGCATACAAGTTTCATTACGAATTTGGGGCTATATTGTTATGTTGTAATGCCATTCGGATTAAAAAACGCTGGAGCTACTTATCAGCGGTTGGTAAATAGAATGTTTTATGATCAAATAGGAAAAACTATGGAAGTTTATGTGGATGATATGCTTGTTAAATCAAAGCAGTCTTCCAGTCATACGCAAGACTTAGCGGAAATGTTTGGTATCTTGCGAAAATACCGTATGAAATTGAATCCTTTAAAATGTTCATTTGGAGTGGCGTCGGGAAAGTTCCTTGGCTTCATTGTGAGTTCCCGAGGAATTGAGATCAACCCTAGCCAGATAGCGGCGATTAGAAATATCAAAGAACCAAGGAGAATTAAAGACGTCCAAAGTCTGGCAGGGAAGGTAGCGGCGCTGAGTAGATTCATCTCCAAAGCCACCGATAAATGTGTTCCGTTTTTTGATTTGATAAAAAGGGGAAAGAAGAACTTCCAGTGGACTCCCGATTGTGTCGAGGCCTTTCAAAATCTGTTAGAGCTGTTAGAGAAACCGCCAATCTTATCAAAGCCCGTAGATCACGAAGAACTATTTGTTTATCTAGCAGTCTCGGCTCACGCTGTCAGCACAGTCCTGGTTCGAGAAGAAGACAAAGTACAAAGGCCAGTATACTATGTGAGTAAGAAATTAGCAGCGGCAGAGCGCAACTACCCAAAGATCGAGAAGCTTGCTTACAGCCTCCTGATTGCATCCCGAAAGCTTCGTCACTACTTCCAAGCCCATCCAATAATCATATACACCGATCAGCCGTTAAGACAGGTGTTGCAGAGACCCGAAGCGTCGGGAAGGTTGATTAAATGGAACATAGAACTAAGCCAGTTTGATTTGAATTTTCAACCACGAAAGTCAATCAGGGGGCAAGCTCTAGCAGACTTTATTGCGGAGTTCACCATTCCAGAGGAAGAAATAATCAATGACCGAGTGGTCAAATCCGAGGATAAGCTAGAGATGAATCCGTGGAAATTATATACAGATGGAGCTAAAAATGACCGAAGATCCGGAGCTGGAATTGTCTTAGTCACTCCCGAGGGACGGTCGTTATATTACGCCCTGCGATTAGAATTTTCGGCAACAAACAATGACTCTGAGTATGAAGCCCTGATTGCCGGGCTGAAACTCGCTAAAGACCTCGGAGTAAAAATGATGGACATATTTTGTGACTCTAAGATTGTTGTTTGTCAAGTGCGAGAGGAATTCGCGGCTCGAGGACCTCGACTGGTCGCTTACCTCAAGAAAGTGAAAGAGCTATTAAATAGCTTAGAACGGTACAACATAACACATATTCCCAGAGTAGAAAACCAGAAAGCGGATAAACTAGCAAAATTGGCTAGTTCCGACAATCCAGAAGAGACTGAGATAATTCCAATTGAAACGTTGGAGTCGCCAAGCTTTGAGTCAATGGAAATTGAATTCGTTCTTGAAGCGGAACCAGAGAAGGAGTCATGGATGACTCCAATCAAGAGTTTTCTTAAGAATGGGACACTCCCATCGAAGAAAAATGAGAAAAGAGCTGTAGTTCGCAAAGCTGCCAGATATGTTATGCAAGACGATATTCTCTATAGACAAGGATTTTCTATGCCCCTGTTACGATGTATCGCACACGACGACATCAAGCGTGTACTGAAAGAAGTGCACGAAGGTGAGTGTGGAGATCATACAGGAGGTCAAACTTTAGCAAAGAAAATATTGCGGTACGGATACTTCTGGCCTACGATCAACAAAGATGCAGCTGATTATTCACGACGCTGCGATAAGTGCCAGAGATTCGCCAAAATCCCCAGGGCACCGTCAACCCAGCTTAAATCGATGGTGAGTCCTTGGCCATTTGCCACATGGGGGATCGATATCATTGGAGTTTTACCAATTGCTAAAGGAGGGGCTAAGTATGCCATAGTAGCCGTGGATTATTTCACAAAGTGGGTGGAAGCTGAGCCCTTGACTAAGATCACCACAAGAAAGGTGGTAAGTTTTGTGGTCAGAAATATTATACGCCGATTCGGGATCCCAAGGACGATTATTACTGACAACGGGACCCAGTTTGATAGCACTGAATTCAGAAATTTTTGCCAGAAATATAAGATAGACAAACGATATACTGCAGTTGCCTACCCACAATCGAATGGGCAAGTAGAGGCAATAAACAAGGTAATAAAATCCATCCTCAAGAAACGATTAGAGCGTGCAAAGGCAAAATGGGTTGATGAATTGCCCCTAGCCTTGTGGGCATATCGAACAACGTTTAAAACGGCTACCGGTCATACCCCTTTCTCCCTCTCCTTTGGCTCAGAAGCAGTAATTCCAGTTGAATTGGAAGTTCCTTCCCACAGGGTGACGTATTATGACCCGATGACGAATCAGGCACTTTTACTTGAGTCTCTTGTTGAAATCGAAGAGAAAAGGGACGAAGCAGACTTGCGTGCAGCAAGACATCGGCGTCAGATGGCACGCTATTATGACAAAAAAGTTCGCCTCAGAACTTTTGAACCAGGAGATTTGGTGCTAAAGAGAGTTTTTCCATCCCTTCCTCACTTCGGCTCAAAATGGGAAGGACCCTTTGTCATCCAACGGAAACTTGAAAAAGGAACCTTCAAGTTAACGACCGTAGATGGCGAAGAAGTTCCTCGAGCATGGAATGCCCAACACTTAATGCGATATTTGGATTAGAAATGCTATATTTTTTGTTATTTTTACTGTGGATTCTGTAACAAGACATGCTTTGCCTTGGGAAAAGCCGATGATATGAATAAAGGACTATAAAGTGGACGTAGGCTACGACTTAGCTAAACCACTATAAAAATATTATGTGTTATTTACTTTTATGCATTTACATTCATTAGTTGTTCTGTTGTGATTATAAAATACAGGATAACTGAGAGCCTAAAAAAGGTTGAAAACAGTCTGGACATAAAAAGAAGCACAATGATTATTTGTGCAATAAGACGTAAAAGAATGAGAAAACGACATTCTAACTCTATCTCTCCAGAGAAAGAGAGAGAGTATAAAGGCGTCTCAGACTGAGCGCTGAAAAAGAAATTCTACCCCTAACTCTAACTCTCCAGAGAAAGAGAGAGAGTATAAAAGCGTCTCCGACTGAGCGCTGAGAAAGAGGTTCAACTCCGAACTCTAACTTTCCAGAGAGAAAGAGAGTATAAAGGCGTCTCCGACCGAGCGCCGAGAAAGAAATCTTTTCCCGTTGAACGACCAGGGAATAGACAAATGACTGAACTCGAACTCTAACTCTCAAGAGAATGAGAGAGAGTATAAAAGAAATGCCAGGAAAAACAACAGGTATTGATGACACAGGAAATGCTATCCCGTTAGAGAATCGGGAGCATTCAGATTACATGGTTAAGCACTGAATAACTTATGGAGATTGACTGGGGACACATATACATACACATATCTCCCCTCTCCACAACTTTGTTTCATAACTGTAGATATGCATTTTTACATAAGTGCAGAACTGCTAACAAATAAACATTGCAAAAAGTGAATTATTTTTATTTACAAATGAATGAATTTGTACAGGGAAATAACTGAAAAAGAAAGTGCGGAAGCTGCTGGTGAAGCAGCACTTATTGGTTTACAAAGATGCTAAAAAGATACAGGGGAACCCACTATTTGGGTTTGGGATGAGCCTTCGATTTCTTGGCAGCTTTTTCCGCATCCTTTGCTTCATTCTCGGCTTCAGTCAAGATTCGCTTTGATTTCTTTTTCCCTGAAGATGTAGTACTGGAGCCAGCAGACTTCTTCCCGGAGGGCGGGGCACTGGAATCAAGAGAAGATTTTTTAGCAAGTTCTTCGGTAATAGATCAAGTTGAGAGCTTAACAACTAACCTTGAACCTGCATCTACAACTGCGAGGTGCTTGAGGACCTCAGGGTCTAATTCTTCAGCCTTTAATTGCAAGCGCTTGTCTTGATCGGCCTTCATGGCCGCCAAGGTAACGTCATCGGCGCTTTTTGACTCCCCGGTTATTGTAACCTCCGGTTCCTCATCATGCCCCTCGTCTCCTCCGTCGTCTTTTAAAGCTGCAATCATTTCTTCATCATGGGGAGTAGTGACCTTAGTTGGCTCACTTCTTTCCCCCAGGTCTGTTGAAGCAGCCTTGTCTTCCCCTTCTTTGACCCTATCAGCGGGTTTTGTCCCAGCGGTAGCTCCTTGAGCTACATCTGTCTTTGCGGATGATTCAACGCCTACAAAATGAGAAACATCGGTTATCAACTCAGGCAAGAGCAAAGTATTTCTCATCGAACGTTCAGTCATGTAGCCAAAGGTAGTAGTAGCCTTGACAAATTGAGGAGAAAAGATAGGGATACCTTCTGAAGACTTTTCAGCAGGGGTGACTACTACCTCTGGAGTTATTTCAGGTATGGGAGATAGCAAAGTTGTTCGGGGAATTCCCGGGTTTTCGGGATCATACCCTTCTACTTCGGGAGTTACAGGAGCAGAAGAAGAGGAACCAGCTTCAGGAATGGTTTTCTGTTTAGACTTCCGCCTCTCTTCTTCCATGGCCTCAGCAATTAGGCGGCGCCCTTCAGCTAGGCGCTCCGGTTCGTCGTCTCTCAAGTATTTCTCCATCAGCTTATCTTCATCGAGGGAATCGACCTTAAGTTCTTCTTTTTCCCACTCGACGATTTGATTCCACACATGAACCAGAGTGGATGGATAGTCCTCGATCCAAGAAATGTTTCGACGACGAATAATGTGCGCGAAGAATTCTATCATTAGGTCGCCGAAGCCCTGAATATCAACCTCCGCCTCAGATAATTGTTTGCGGGTTTCCTCCGCAGATTTAATAGCGCATTCCACGTTGCCCTCAGCCAGAGCAGCCCTGTTTTCCGCCTCCAACAATTTTGAAGCCAAGTCAGCGTTCTTCTTTTCTAACTCAGCACTCCTTTTCGCTAACTCGGCGTTTTTCTGCTCAAGCTCAGCATAAGCAAGGCGTGTCTTAGCAGCCTCTGATTTGGCCTCGTCAGCTTGTTTTTTCAACTCAGAACGCTCCTGAGTGTGGGACTCAAGTAAGTCATGATAGCGCTTTTGCATGTCCTCAAACTGCTGTTTGAAATTAGAAACGTTCTTTTGAGCGATAGCTAGTTGGGCTTGAGTGTCTTCTAGGTCCTTTCCTAAGGTCTTTAAGGCCTTAGCATCTTCCTCCGCAGTTTTGTGCATTGAGTCAGCATTTGTCATTAGAGTGCGGATGATTCTGGAAAGATTGCGAGAATACTTGAACATCTCGGTATATTGTTTTTCCACCAAATCAATTTTTGCCTTAGCCTCATCTGCCCAATTAGAAGAAATAGGTTCAAGGGTAGGTAGAAAGGTCAGAGTCTCGAAGTAGTGCTCGGGAAATTGCTCTTTTAAATATGCTAGCCTTACTGCGGTTCCCGCATCTGGTGGAGGAGGAGCGAGGATTGTTAGTTCAGTGTCCCAACCTGAAGAAGATTCTGTAGAACCCTTGTCTGTTCTAGGTCGTTTAGTGGCAGGGACTTTTTGCTTACTTCTAGACCCAGTTTCCTTTGGAGGAGTTCTCTCTCTACTCCGCTTTTCATGGGAGGAAGTGGAGTCCCTAGATTGTGGTCTATCCTCCTCCCTAAGACCTTGATAGCTCTTGGATTTTTCTTGTTCCGGTCGGGCTGGTGAGCGGGAGCGTGAGGGCCGAGATCGATAGGGATCATAAGGTCTTCTTTCCTCCCTACCGTGGTCATCCTGGCGATCATGCTCGACATCCTGAGGAGGATTGGACATGCTGCGACGAAGCTTTCTTATATCATAATAAGACCGAGACATTGTACCTGCACGATAAAATAAGTGAAGATTAGAATCAATGGATTCATGGAGAAAGAAGTGCAATGAATGCTAATGCTGTGGTATAAAGTGCATCCTAAGTGGTGTGTGTGTCCCCCCAACCAACCCGAGTCTGAAGCTAGACTGGTGCGGGCAGGCTCTTTGGCCTTAGCAGGAGTAGTTTCTTCAGAAGAAGTGAAGACTAAAGGGTCCTTCCTGAAATCTTCTGAAGTATATATAGTCTCGGGTAAGGGGAGATCCCCCAAACCCTGAAATATGTGCTCGTCGGTGCTAGGAACATCCCCTTCGGAAGCGTGAAGTGGCGACCCTTGGGAAGATTTTGATTTGTCTAGCGAGGTAGTTTCCTCGGGGGCAATATACCCTTCACGATGTTTCTTGGCCAGATTAGCCAGTTCATCATCCTGAGTGGAAGAGGGAGAAGGTGAAGTTTGAAGAGGAGCTGCAGGAATTCCCGAGCCTTCTCCTATTTCTGGAACTGTTTCCACTGGAGGAATATATGCATAAGGGACCGTCCCATGACCGATGCTACGGAAAACGGATAGCAGCCCGTGAAAATGAAGGTATTCATCTTTAAGAACCTCGTCAATGGTCAGGAATTTTTGGTCGCCATTGAGAAGACGGTGCATCCTATCAAAGAACACTTGGTCTGATATCTGTTTGGGATTGTCGACTGCAAACAAAAAGGAAAACAGGTCAGGGTGATGATTCAAGTGTATAAAGTCCGGGTTCAGAAAATCAATGCTTTACTTGATTTTGTCCATCTCCTGGCGCATCCAGACTGTTGCTTTATATAAAACCACTCTAGTCTGGAATCTCCAGCTTTGCTGGTAAACGGCGTAGAGATTATCTTCCTCTTTGGGACCGACTCAAAGTAACAGAAAGAAGGGGTTTCCCTAGTCCGATGTTTAAAATTATAGAAGAAATGAACATCGTCGAACGCGAGCTCCACGCCTAGAATTTCACGATATGCTATGAATAAGGTATGCAGATAGGCATATGAATTGGGATGCAACTGCATGGGGGCAATCCGCATTTGTCTTAAGAAGTCAACGATGAAAGGCGAGAATGGAGGAATGGCGCCAACCATGCACATCAGTCGAGTAACCGTCATATATCCTTCTGGAGGGTTATGGGGACGGTCAGAACGTGAGGGCACTAAAGTGTCTCTCTTCATTATTCCATACTTCAAGCAAATTCTCACAAGTCGGTCGTTGTCAATTGTCGATTCTACGGAATCTGGAGGCGACTCCAATATAATGGCTGAGTCAAATTCGTCAGGTGCTCGATTGTCACCGATCCCTCCTTCCTCCTCAAAGCCCAGGGAAACTTCATTTTCTGAAGACATTTCATCGCTTTCCCGATGACCAACTCCGTAATCCGGACCCTCGCTGTCCCATTCTGGGTCAGATGAAGAAGATATATCCTCGAGAGTGGTTTTGTTGGAAGTTTCTGGAGTTTCTTTCCTCTCAGCTAGACGAGAAGAGTGTCTGGGCCTCATTGTCATGGAACTATTGAAGAAGCAATAGCACGGATTAGAGTGAATTATCCCGTGTTCCCCTTTTTGTGTATGTGTGTGAACTAAAGTGTGTGCAGCAAATGTGGGAAATACAAAATAGAAGTACAGCAATGTAAGACGAAGCTTTAAAGAGAAAGTAATAGTCAGAGTTGTTCTTAATTCTCGTTTATGTTCACAAGGCACTATCCTAACTGTCCGCGAAGCATATTCGTCTAGAGAAAGTGTTAGTTGAATTAATTGGGTAGTCTTTATGTGCCAAGTTTGATACATTCGGTTCGGTTCGGATATACATATGATGGCTGGCTCAATACAAATACAGATAGCAGTCGGTTCGGATGCATCATTAAAGCAAGGTCAGTTCAAGACAAAGGAAGCAACGGGTTCGGAAGCAGGACTGATCTGATCGGATCGGGTGACCCGATCCGAGCCGAACTAGCACCACTCAACCGATCCATTTACTTCAACCTCTTATCCCATTCACTTCTCCGACCCGAACCGATGTTTTCTTTCCTTCCTGTCTTTCTAAAGTGTGAAACCCGGACCGATCCCCTATCCTTCTCCTTCCTTTCCGCTCCTTCGTCTTCTACCCGAACCAGCTCCAATTTGTCACCGCGCTCCTCATCTTCTTCCTCTTTCCCCCCTACTCGCAAACAAATCTGTTCTATCGTCAAAGCTATCGTTAAGGACAAGTGTTTGCCCTCTCCAGCCTCGCAACACCTCGAAGTGATGGCGCATCCACCAGTGACGACGCGGAGCTCGAGCAAAGCTCTGTGGCTAAACCATTCCAATCGACCGCAAATTGAAATCAAGTACATTTACTACGAAGTTATTCGAGATTAAAAAGCTACCTATGTGCTTGATTTGAGAAATCTACAAGGAATGATTTCGGAATATTGGGGTTTTTAAAGTTTTCAATGCTATGGTTGGGAGTGGCAGTAAAAAAGAAGAAGGAAGGAATGAAGACGGTGGTGAGTTTATATAAGGGGTAATGTTGACTCCTCGTATTCCTGTTCTTTCTCACCCGCTCGGACCGGAATGAAGGCCCAGAAGCACAACTCTCTCTGAAGGCCCAATGTCTAAGAGCTAAATCCACGAAAACGCTTCGGATCGGAATCCGAACCGAGTGGAAATTTCACACGTTAATTTAGCATCCGACTCGAATTGAAGAGAAGGAGAGTAAAGGAGGAGCATACCTGCAAGAAGCATTACATGGCGAGAAGAGTTCCCAAATTTGCTCAGAAATGAAGAAAATGTGCTCGGGTCGGACGCCGAACCGAATGGAAATCTGTGCGTTACTCCTGACTGTTCTGATTCAAGAACTAGCATTTAAACAACGTCAAAGCACGCTTCGTACAACGGAAGCATCCTTTGAGGGGGCAAAATGTTGGCCTACTTTGTGAACTAGGCAACACAAAGTCAAGAAATCAACCATCGAAGGACATGTTTAAGTATAAGATTTCGGTTCGGATTGGAGGAATGCATACAATTCAGATTGATAGCTGCAGTTGTTCGGATCGGATGGAGCCCTCTGTTCGGATCGGGTTAGAGCAGCATATCGATTCGGATCGGATAGAACTCTCTGTTCGGATCGGTGATCTCTTACTGGATAGATTAGCAAAGCATCTCCAATCGGATCGGAAGGCGAATAAATCTCAAATGGATCGGAAAGCCATCTGCTTGCCACGACGCTGGAGCGAAGCGGAGTAGGTTAGAGAAGGAGAGAAGTCCAAGCCACTCCGGTTCGGATCGGGTATTCCGATCCGACCCCCAACCTGCACTCCTCCGACCCACACCCATGATCCAGGTTAATCTCCTATAAAATAGCCTGGAGAACCGGACCGGCTATGACTGATTCCTACCCCTAACGTTCATCTCTTTGATGTGTTGTCAACCTGATAGTTCATCCGAACCCGAAGAGAATGCGATGGATGACACGTGGCCCGACCCGGATGAAGTCTCAAGCAAATTCTCACCTATAAATACCCCACCTGGAGACAAAGAGAAGGATCTTTTTTCAGCACTTAAAGAATTCAATCACCTCCAACCTCCGAACTCCATTACTCCCGGAAAATCCAAATCGTCTTTTATTTCTTGTTTTAGTGAATTGAGTGGACAAAAGCGAGTTGTGAGTGAATCTTTCATTGTATTTGCAACTGAATTATTGAATATAGTAAAGAATAAGTGGACGTAGGCATTTCTTCGCCGAACCACTATAAATCTTGTGTGTTCATTTTTATTTCTATCTTGTTTTATCTTGTTTCAAATCAATTTGGGTGTTAGAACCACTTTTGGGTCTAACAGTATCATTCTGTGTGATTGATGGATATCGGTGGCATGGAATGGTCTGCCTGTGTGGCATACTAAGATGCAAATGATCAAGGCTTCTGTTGAAAAGCAGAGTCTGATCAAAGCACCGCCTGTGTGGCATAGCTTTGTGTAGTATTGATTCGCGAGCCTCACACCCCGGTGTGAACCAGAAACGGGAGAGGACATCAGGGTGGACTTGCGTTTCCTTTTAGCTAAAGGTAGTGTTAGGTTTTTACACGATCTGGCATTTATATTAGGGTGCGTTTTTTATAGGTCCCTGTTATAGTTTCAAAATAGAAAAAAAACCCGGTCATAAACTTATTGTAAATTAGGTCCCTATTTTCTGAAAATTCATCAAAAAAATATAAAAAAAAATATAAAAAAATCATGTACATTCGTATTTAAATAAAACATGTAAACGCTAAAAAATTCAGAACAAAAAATCATCAAACAAGGCGTCAAAAATCAAAAAAACAGAAAAAAACGAAATTTCCAGTTAAATGCATAATAGTATGCACATATACCATTTTCCAGTATACATCCGTGCTTATTTTTCACTACATTCATCTTCGTTGATTTTTCTTCATGCAAATACGTGCATACATGTGTGCAAATATTTCAAATACTTGCACACATTTGTGCAGGTTTATTTTCAGATTTTAATCCGAACATAGCTTACGGAAAATTTGCATACATATATGCAATTATCAGTAATAATTGCATAAATGTATGAAACTATTTTTTTTTTTGATTTCCATACAATCCTGACATTATTTCCAGATTTTAGAATTTTTTTTTTATGAATGAAAGCACATTTTTTTAAAAAAAATAAAAAAAGGCAGAAGTAATAAAATAAGGGGCGGGTTTCAAATTTTCAAAACTTTTTTTTTTTATAAATTAGGTTCCTGCTTTTAGCCAGTGTGTTATCCTATAAAAATGTTGCACACATGTGTGCATGTTTTCTGAGAAATTTGCACATTTGGATGCAAATAAAAATGAACTGAAATATTAACTTAAATCTATGCGCTGGAAGAACTGCAATAATTGCACATATGCATGCAATAAAATAAAAAACGTTCATAATATTATGCATTTAACTTCAGTTTTTTTTTCTTTTTTCTTCTTTTTGACATTATTTTTGTTGTTTTTTTAACTGATTTTTTTTGTATAATGCATAATACATTTTATTACTAATTTACGAATTTTTTTTATTTTTTTTAATTATTATTTTATAAGTTTTGAAAACAGGGACCTAATTTATATTAAGTTTATGACCGGATGTGAGCCTAATTAAGTTTCAAAATAGGGATGTGAGCCTAATATTCACTTTATATTATTTTTACCTGTGTGGTTTTTGCTGTTGCAAGGCGCCTCAGATATATCGGTTGATCACGAACCGATGGAGTCATTTGTTGGCTCATTTACACCCCATAGGGTGGGGAAACGCAATGTTCAGGCATTTTTATCCATACCGGTGGACCGGCCCTGATGATCCAAAGGCTCGACTGAGTAGTTTCCTGAGGGGCGGGCTAGAGCATCTTAAAGCGGTAAGGAAGATCCCTTGCCTTGGTTCACGATGGAAATCCAACTTCCAATACGACATCTTGCGGTTTTGATTGTAAACCTATATTGGCGACATAGTGGTATAGGGCACTTGTGCCGTTTATGATTGATATTATGATTTAAATTGTTTTTGAAACACTATACACTTATAATAATATCAAATGATTTCGTTTTATACGTATCAAGCATTCTTTGGCTATTATAAGGTAACACCCTATCCTCCGGCTTGCGTTGCATTGTGTGATGGGACCTGGGTCTTATAATAGCTTCATTGTACCTTATTTAGCATTGCGCTGTTTATCATATGCACTGGTATTCTTGGGAGGAAACCCGTTCTGTGTTATACGGCGTGCTCCCTTGATTTGCCTTATTTCTAAAGTAAAGTTTTAATTAACTGTTTTAGTTCTCACACCAGTCACATGATTGACCTGGAGTTTATTTTTTTAACCTAAACTCTGGGTGCCCTTATTTTCCGCATGGGCAGCTAGTAGTTTTGGTTTTGCAGATTTATATTCACAGGATCCTGGTTTACAGCTGGAACTATATACGGAAAGCTCTGTATCCGTGTATTCCTTCTAGTTTTGCTTTATATTATTTTTCCGCTGCAGTAATGTATTTAATTCTCTGATATTTATTAATGTGTAATATTCATTTATAATCTGTATATTCTTGTATTCTGACGGAATTGTTGTAATAAGCAATGAAATGTTCTTCTGTTTGTGTTCTGATTCGTCTTGTCTTCAAAGCAATCCGTTCTTTCCTTACCGTGGAAGTTATGGATTCTTACATTTGGTATCAGAGCTTTGGTTTACAGAGCTCAAGAACAAGACATTTTAGAACCAGATGAAAGAATTCATCAGAGATTGGATTAGTAATATCCAATAAGAATAACTCGTTAGAGATAGGATCAGTAGTATCCTAGAACGAGTGTAAAGAGTATTGAAAATGAAAACAATTTTTTTTTTTTAAATTTGAACCCTTATCGTACGTATTTGATTATTTATTTCATATTGAATTTGGACAATTTAGTATATAGAGATTTTGCGTATATGCCGAGCTAGCGTGTATTCGAAGCCTCAAATATACTAAATAGATATAGAATCACTCTCTAGTCACCTGCGGATGATTCTGATGATGGGGCCCCATTATCATTGTTGTCGAAAAGTGGGATATCTATATATTTCCATTAGGCTGGTGTGAGAACCAAAACTAGATAGGGCTTATTGTAGTGATTTGACATCAAAAATGTGATTTTTTGGCTATGTAATAAAATTATGTATTTGAAAATTTAACCAACTAATTGATTGATGGTTGTGTTGTTTGATTATTGGTTTGATTTATTTAGAATTCTGAACCATTAAGCCAAACTTTATCAAAAATTGAACTGTATTGAAAATTTGTTGTAAATTGCATGCATATACATGTATATCTATTGAACAGGTCATAGCAACGAGGGTAGAGAAGAGGAATAAAATTGTTTGCCCGACAAATAGGTACATGTTTATTGTATTTCTTGGGGTTTTGATGATTTTATGAGCCGATTGGCTAGCCGCTTGGCCTTTTCTTTTTCTTTTTGAGATCAGAGGGTCTGTGTGGCGGTTTGGGGATTTTCCCGACGCTCCCGGTGCAGGGGAGGTTATTGCGAAATTTTTCGAAAATTTAGGGTGTTAGCCAAATTTTTGAAAAATTTCAAAAGTTCTTAGAAACTGAAAAGTTAAAGAACTTAAGCCATAATGAAAATAATGAAAGTTTAGTTGATTAGTAAAAAACTTTCAACTTCGTTCCTTTTCGAGGACGAAAAGATTTTAAGTGGGGAGACTGTAACTACCCGGAAAATCTGAGCCAATTTAAAATTTTTATTTTGGCAATTTTAACGGATTTCGATTATTTAAAATGAATTATTTGAAATAATAACGAGTAAAAATTTATTTTCGACGAATTTAGAATGTATATATTTATATTAAATATAAAACGAGCTTGAAATGGCATGGTAGTTCGAAAATTCGATTTCTAATTTCAAATGAATACACAGAATTCAATATAAGTCGGAATTGAACGAAACAAGAAATATTTGAATTTGATTAGCAATATCTTTCTAGCGAAGTTGAGAAACTGAGATTTCACTTTAGAAGTTGAAAGATATGACCAGTTCAAAATTTGAAATAATCGCTGTGGAATTTCTATATATTTTATGTAATATATAGCCCTTAAAAATAGACATTTTGCAAACGACCTCCATTTTCGACGAAACGACTTTTGTTGGATCCGAGATGTCAAATTATTGCTAGATACCAATTTCCATAATTTTTGGCATCAATATGTGAGCGTAGCGCAGTTAAATGCATTTGACCAGTTTCAGTTGAATTTAATCGACTGGAAATTAACCATTTTTCAAACGGTCTCAGAATTTGACGAAATTGGTTTTGTTAGGACCATATCATCAATATGAAGCTAGAAATAATTTTTCTGTAATTTATAGAGTCAGTATATGGGCCCGATAAATTAAAATGGACGTTAGATTCAATATTGACTAAAATAGTAATTTATATTGAAATTTTGATGGTAACGGGTCAAAACAGCCAAATTGGATTGCGATACATATCCCATTGTGTTTGGAATGGGGGTAATTAGCTAGGGACGACAGTCGTTGGGTCTCTTTTCGAGTTCGAATAAAAAAGTTGCTTTTTAGAAGAAAATTAAATTAAATAAATAATAAAATAAAACGGGCCAAGACCTTATCCTTATCATGCCCGGTCAAACACCCTTTCCCACCCTCTATCGTTCATTCACGAAATTGAATAAAAAAACGAACCGCGATCGAAGACCGGAGCCCGTCGCCGCCTGCCGAGGCGCCCCTCCGCCACCGTTGGCCGGGTTTCCCCCTTCTTCTCCAGTGCACGACGCGGCCCCCTCGATTTGAAGAACCTTGAACCTTTCTTCCCCCCCCCCCCCCAAATCTGAAGCAGCGCCGTTCCCATCCCCCTCAGGTCCGCCATCGCAATCTCCCAGAGCCCCACCTCCGCCACCGCCATCCCCTTCCCCGGCGCACCCTGGCCCAACCCCTCCGACGATGAACGCCCCTCCTCCCTTCTATTCTAACTGTAAGTTTTTTTATTATTATTCATTTAATTAGTTTTATTTCTTTATTTTTACCTATCCTTGTCGAAATAAAATTCCAATTTTTATGTGTGTGAATTCGAAGTAAAAATCGAATTTTTATATATTGTTTTTCGAAGTAAAAATCGAATTTTTATATATTGTTTTGTGAAGTAAAAATCAAATTTTTATATATTGTTTTGCGAAGTAAAAATCGAATTTTTATATATTGTTTTGCGGAGTAAAAATCGAATTTTTATATATTGTTCTGCGAAGTAAAAATCGAATTTTTATATATTGTTTTGCGAAGTAAAAATAGAATTTTTACATATGGAATAGCGAAGTAAATATAGATTTTTTTTTTACGTTATAGAAGTAGCGATAAAAATTCTATTTTTACATTATAAGGAGTAGCGATAAAAATTCGATTTTCACAGATATGAAGTAGCGAATTAAAAATATGATTTTTATATAATAGAAAGTATAAAAATGTGATTTTTATATATGTAGTGAATACGGACGGCGAAAGTGACAAAAGGCGAACACGATGAAGATTTCCTACATAAGAAGAGTCGAGGCGTTTGGTTTAGCTAATTGGTGAGAACTTCTCACTCTGAATTTTATTTTCTAGCTATATATATACTAGGATGCAGACGGTGCTTAATAGAAGCACCCGACATCATTGTTTGAACATTGTTTGTTTGGTTTGGTTGATTGATGTGGTTTGGTTGAATTTGGTTGTTTGGGTGAAATGAATTGATTAGATTGGTATGTGTATGGCGGGGCCATTATTAGACCGGGGGTAAGGATAGACCTAATCTCGTTTCTAATATCGCGCCGTTATGCCACCGAAATTTTCTAAAATATGTTAGAAAAATAATATATGCATGTGTTGTATGAAATCCATATAATTAACCTTATATGGTAATTGATTGGGCCTTATTCCAATTTGGAAAATAAAGGAGATAAAAATAGAAATTCCTGTGTTGAGTAAAAATAGAAATTCATGTGTTGAATAGAAATTCATGTGTTGAATAAAAATAGAAATTCATGTGTTGAAGAAAATATTCATTTGTTGAATAGAATGACGAAGTTATTGAAATATATAAAGCCGTGTTGATTAGATTAACGCCATTTTGATATGAACGATATTTATATCGATTATATTCGTTTTTATAATGAATATAGAAAAGGAAAAGATTTCAAAATATACTGGTTTGACAATATTATCATTTATATAGTAATGATATGGAATATTCAATTTTGATTTAAAATTGAATACGAAGTTGAAACCGTTTTGAAAACGAATTTAAAACGATATATAAAATGCAGTTTGAATGAAATCGACGAAATATAATATATATATATATATATATAGATATATGTACATATTATATATATTAAATGGCCTAAATAGAACGCGCCGCATAGCGACCGTACGTGAATTTCGATCATTGACTTCGAATGGACGTTACGGGAGATCCGACCGTCGGATTATCCTAAAACCGGAACCGTTGGGCTCGTATCGAATAGAGATTTCCAACGAATGTGATAAATTTGAAATCTAACGGTTGGATTTGGAGATACTTCCAAATCAAATTTGGAAAAGGTCGGTGTAAGTGCAGTTCGACGACCATTTATGGAAATCGACTGTACGGGCCTTGATAAAATTATTAAAAATATCAATAAATTGGGTAAAATCATAATAAATGATTTGGAAAGAACTAGGATGAAAAAATCCACATTTGTAAAGTAAGAATTACATTTTTATGGAAATGAACTAGTTTATAACTAGGAGGATAATCCACTATTTTCAATTAAATAAAATGGATTGAGAATGGGTTTTAAAATAACCAGAAATTCCAATATATGAATTGGAATGGATTTGAATCGAAATCATCTTAGGAATATTTCGATGTTGGATCTCGTGATTATACAGATATTGTTATGGAAACTTGAAAGATATATTTATATCGTTATTTCCATTACGGTGTTTGTAGGTTTCAGAATTTGATATTGAATATAAGCCGATATATTTTCTATTCAGAGCCTTTTATTTAATATCGAATTGGATTTTGGGTTGTCGTGAACGGTATCTTTAATAATACTGTTCTTAAACCCAATAGAGTCAAGAAAATTAGAAACTAATTAGGGATCAGTTAAGTTGAATAGTATTCTGGATATTGATCTGATGTTGGTTTCGGCCTTCGGGATTAATATTTAGGGAATTGTTCCCTTACTAATTTACGGTTAGCGACTGATAGAACGACATGTGTTTTTGGGTTTATCGTGAACTGTGTTTTAAATGACATTCATTCTTTAACCCAGGTAAAGATAAGATTAATTTGTTGAATTTGAATAATCATTAAGGAATGATTATTGAGATTTAAACTGAATTAGAGTTTTAATGAATCTTTAATTAGATTGGAAAGTGAATAGGATAACTGAAATTATAAATTCAAGAAAATGGTCAAGAAAGGAGTATTACCAGTTTTTCTCCTAGCAATAGTTAAATCTTTAATTAGATTTGAACGTGAAATGGTAATTAACATTTATCGATAACACTGTGGTGTTAGATATGGAATATCACCAGTTTTATTCCATGGGATAAATAGGTTGGGATTGAGAAATAATATAAATAATTACTTCGGTTTGGTTCACTAATCCCAACTAGTTTGGTTAATCCTTTAAACGGTTTGAATTGATATTCAAAGAAAGATTAAAGAATAAATTTAAAAGAATTTATGTTCGATAAAATTAATAGGAACTTTTCCCTAAAAATGTGAATATTTGAGTAAAAGAATATTCTGGATTGGAATAAGGCGTATGTTGTGTTTGTGTAACACGTCTTTACTATATACGCGAGTTATTCGGAAAGGTCGTGTTTATACACATTCTGAATAACTGATATGACGATATGTCGAAGATGAAGATTGTGGTTGAAGACCGGAGGTCTTCACGTCGTTTGGACGATTCCTGATAATCTTGATTGGGTTGTACACCCAAGAGGAGGGAATACGTTGGTTATCGTCTAGACGTACTTGGAGATCGATGGATATGCAAGGTACAAGGTGCCTCCGGTTTCGTTCTGACCCAGAACGAACTTGTAAATGGACTGTGTGTCTGACATTGGATATCATTCTATGTGATTGATGGATATCTTATCATTCTGTGTGATTGATGGATATCGGCGGCATGGAAAGGTCTACCTGTGTGGCATACTAAGATGTAAATGATCAAGGCTTCTGTTGAAAAGCAGAGTCTTGTGATTGATGATCAAAGCACCGCTTGTGTGGCATAGCTTTGTGTAGCATTGATTCGCGAGCCTCACACCCCGGTGTGAACCAGAAACGAGAGAGGACATCAGGGAGGACTTGCGTTTCCTTCTGGCTAGAGGTAGTGTCAGGTTTTTACACGGTCTGGCATTTATATTATTTTTACCTGTGTGGTTGTTGTTGTTGCGAGGCGCCTCGGATATATCGGTCGATCTTGAACCGATGGAGTCAATTGTTGGCTCATTTACACCCCATAGGGTGGGGTAACGCTGTGTTCAGGCATTTTAATCCATATCGGTGGACCGGCCCTGATGATCCAAAGGCTCGACTGAGTAGTTTCCTGAGGGGCGGGCTAGAGCACCTTGAAGCGGTAAGGAAGGTCCCTTGCCTTGGTTCACGATGGAAATCCAACTTCCAATACGACATCTTGCGGTTTTGATTGTAAACCTATATTGGCGACATAGTGGTATGGGGCACTTGTGCCGTTTATGATTGATATTATGATTGAAATTGTTTTTGAAACACTATACACTTATAATAATATCAAATGATTTCGTTTTATATGTATCAAGCATTCTTTGGCTATTATAATGTAACACCCTATCCTCCGGCTTGCGTTGCATTGTGTGATGGGACCTGGGTCTTATAATAGCTTCATTGTACCTTATTTAGCATTGCGCTGTTTATCGTATGCACCGGTATTCTTGGGAGGAAACCCATTCCGTGTTATACGGCGTGGTCCCTTGATTTGCCTTATTTCTAAAGTAAAGTTTTAATTAACTGTTTTAGTTCTCACACCAGTCACCTGACTGACCTGGAGTTTATTATTTAAACCTAAACTCTGGGTGCCCTTATTTTCCGCACGAGCAGCTAGTAGTTTTGGTTTTGCAGATTTATATTAACAGGATCCTGGTTTACAGCTGGAAATATATACAGAAAGCTCTGTATCCGTGTATTCCTTCTAGTTGTGCTTTGTATTATTTTTCCGCTGCAGTAATGTATTTAATTCTCTGATATTTATTAATGTGTAATATTCATTTATAATCTTTATATTCTTGTATTCTGATGGAATTGTTGTAATAAGCAATGAAATGTTCTTCTGTTTGTGTTCTGATTCGTCTTGTCCTCAAAGCAAACTGTTCTTTCCTTACCGGGGAAGTTACGGGTTCTTACACATTCCTTGTACATAAATATGACAGTTTTTCATGTGAACTGTATAATACTCCGACTAATCCAATTATGTGTTCAATGTTATTCTATAAATCATATAAACGTTCAATTGGTTAAATAAACAAATTAATGATGTCATGTCATGCTAACCATTCCCGTAATTTACTATATTCAAGACATGAATCCACAGATCTATTCATTTTTACGTTTCAACTTGTTATAATCGCAGTTTGTAGCTAAACTTGCAATTTCACAATATATATATATATATATATATATATATATTGGAATGCTAAACGGTAGCTATAACATTATCGAAAAGTCATAGTTTAATTCCACTCACCAGTATGCTTTCCCATGACTTTTGGATCCGATCTATCCTATCATTCATAGTTTTCTTTCCCCGCTTAACTTGATTTCAAAGCCTAATAATTATGAACTTATAATTAATTCTTTTTTTTGAAAGAGAACGAGAGGAACTGAGAAGTGAACTAAATAGTAGATCAGATCAAGGGATTACCTTACTTCGTTAAGAGATCTAAAATCGGCATAGATCCGTTGCGATTAGAAAAGAGAAAAAGGGATTACTGATGTAGAATCCTAAATCTCCAAGCTTGAATTCCCCTAATAGGTTGAAGAAGAAAAAGGCTAGAACAATCTACGTTGAAGCAGCACTTCGTCGTCGCCATAGAATTAGATGAATAAATCAATGGGTTTAAGGTTTTTATTTATAGGTGGGTTAGAAGAATTGGGCCCTTAGGATTAAATAAAAACTCATCTAAATCGTCCACCTCACCATAGAAAAGAACATTCCAGAACCCAGCCAACACAGCCAGGGTGCATTGCACCCACAGACCTTGCGCAGGGGCATGAGCTATTATTATTATATATATTTATATATATATTTTTCTCTTTTTAACCTCCTCTCTACATAACCCCTTTTCACACCATCTTTTTAATTAAACCATCTTTTTACCCGCTTTCACACTGCATTGCATATATCATTCTTTCTCCAATCAATTAATTTTCCTTCATGCATTTAACTTTCTTTTTATTTTGATCGCACATACTTATTTTAAAATCAATCAATTTACCTTTAATGCATTTATTTATTTATTAATTCATTGTAATTAATGCACTCTACTTTTATGCGCTCAATTCTTTTTATTATTCTATGCAATAACAATATAATTTTCAATATATTAACTTATGCATATATTCACATGCACATAATTAAATGCATGTTATTAATTCACCTCTTTCTTCCGTTTACATTTTAATATTAATATATAAATATATGCACCGAGTATGACACCCTCTTCATAACCATTTTTATGCATGCTATCAATTCATTAATGTTTTTTTTTTAATATTATTACATGCACTTTATTGCATGTATTACATGCATTCCTTTGCACAAATCTTCTCATTAATGTATGATATGCATGTATTTTATTACATTGATTCTTTATCTTTCCTTTCTATTTATTACATAACTTTATTGCTTACATTGTTAACTTCCACTTTCTTTTTTCTTTTTTTCATCCATTAAAACTTTACATCTTTCCTTATTTTTATTGTTGCATGAAATTGTCTCATTAATTTATCCTTGCTTATCTCTGTTTCTATATTAATGCATTTACACGTTGATTTCTTCCTTTTACTTGCACATTTAATGCATTAACCTTTTTAAAATGCATGAATCTTTTTCTTTTAACATATATTCATGCATTACCTTTATAACATCTTTTTTTTAAATTATCAATGACCATGCATATATTTACATATACGCATAATAAAATATTTATAGAAATATCCAGGGTGTTACAGGAATCCTTTTTAGGGGTCGGGTGTACTGATCTATTCCTCCGGGTTAACACAGGGCGTTGTTAGTGAATTCCGAAGAGGAGCTTTAGGACTAGAAGTAGGGCGGGAAGTCTGAAGCAGTATGAAAAATCCTGGTTTCACTTTATTTTATTTATTTACTTTGATTGTGATATATTTCTATAACTTAGGTTTTACCTGCGTAACTATTATCATTTAGTTAGTATATTATATACATTTCCGCCTTATCCATATAGATCACTTAAAGTCGTACACATCGACTTTTCATTTGTTATCAGGGCAAGGCCATCATATAACTGTAAAACAGTTATTTGATATTTAGATAATATGGAGAATAACATTAGTACTAGAATTAACACCGGATATTCTGAAGGCCCATCCACTACTAGACCACCCTTCTTTAATGGCATGAACTATAGTTACTGGGCTACACGAATGAGGATATTCATGCAAGAAAATTGTTTTGATGCATGGAATATCACTCAAAAAGAATACACCAACCTACGACAGCTTTCACGGAATGGTCTGCATCAGAAAAAGTAGAGGCTAGTGCCAATGCTAAAGCTATGAAAATGTTGCATTGTGCTTTAGACAGGAATGAGTTCAATCGAATTTTTAGTGCAACACTGCATATGAGATTTGGAGAACACTGAAAATTACTCATGAAGGTACTAATAAGGTTAAGAAAAGTAGAATATCTATGTTCAAAAATCAATTTCAAAATTTCAAGATGAATGAAAACGAATCCATAAATGATATGCATTCTCATTTTCAAAATATTTATCAGTCTTTACTAGGATTAGGTGAAAAGTATTCCGACTTTGACATAGTATCAAAAAATTTATATTCCTTAACGGATGAATGGGAGAGAAAAGTATCAGCGATCAAAGAATCTAATGTTCTCTCTACCATGAAACCGGAAGAATTGATTGGTAATTTAATGTCTTATGAAGTGAATTTACAGGCAAACAAAGCACAGGTACAAGAAAAGAAAAATTTGGCTTTCCATGATGAAAAAGAAGATTCCAACTCAGACGAAGAAGAAATTGCATTTGTTGATAAGAATTTTAGAAAATTTCTAAAATACAGAAAGCGCCAAAGCAAAATTATAAAGAAGAATTCATCAAAAAAACAATACTCTGCACTATTAGATTGCTTCAACTATCACAAGACTGGACACTATAAAAAAACTGTCCAGAGCTAAAGAGAAATCGCAAAAATGAAAAATCAAAGAAACGAGCTTTTTCAGTCACATGGGACAATTCATAGTCATCTTCTGAAAGTGATAGCGATAGTGATAGTGAACAAGAAAATGTGTGCTTCATGAATAAAGATAACGATGTCCCACTTAGTAAAAACAGAGGAAAATGGATACTAGACAGTGGTTGCTCAAAACACATGACAGGAGATAAGGAGATGCTGACAAATATTATTTACTCAAAAGAAGGAACTACCACATTTGGAGATAATTCAAAAGGATATATCATCGGCAAAGTCGTTGTGAGAAACTCCGGTATATCTAATTCACCAGTTATTTCTGATGTTTTATTAGTTAAGAATTTAAAGCACAATTTATTAAGTATTAGTCAATTATGCGACAAAGGATTCAAAATATCTTTTTTAGAAAATAAATGTAGTATATTTGATTCAAATTAGAATCTTATTTTTGAAGGAAATCGAGATAAAAATGTTTATATTTTAAATATAATAGTTAATAATAATCCAAGTATGTGTTTATTGGCCAAAGACAATGATCCTTGGCTATGGCACAAACATTTTTGTCATATGAATTTTAAAACAATAAAAAAAATATCAAAAAATGATATTGTAAGAGGTTTACCCAAAATAAAGTTTAAAACTAAAAATTTATGCGATGCTTGTCAACTTGGAAAGTTAACAAAATCCTCTTTTAAATCTAAAAAGGTTATATCAACCTTACAACCACTTGAGTTATTACATATGGATTTATTCGGACCAACTAAGATTCAGTCCATAAATCATAGTAGATATGTGTTTGAAATAGTTGACGATTTCTCAAGATATACTTGGACTATGTTTTTAAAGAATAAAAGTGATACTTTTGATGTCTTTAAGAATTTTGTCAAATGAATTCAAAATTCAACTGATTTAAAAATTAAGAACATACGAAGCGATCATGGCGAAGAATTCGAAAATGAGAAGTTTGATTTGTTTTGCCAAAAGAAAGGATTTTTTCATAATTTCTCCTTTACAAAAACTCCACAACAAAATGGAGTATTATATATTGAGAAACAAACAATTAATTTAGGGTATGTAAACTTAGAAAATGAAATTGCTGATATTTTTACTAAACCCCTTTTAGAGAATTCTTTTATTAGACTCCGATGAGAACTCGGTATTGTATCCTACAAGGATCTCTAAAACATTCGTTTATTATATGCTCACAATATATATATATATATATATATATATATATATTCCTTTTTAATCGATGACAAAGGGGGTGATATATTTCTCATGTTATATCATGTTTCCACTATATATATTTCTCATGTTATATCATGTTTCCATTTTACATATACTCATGTTATATCATGTTTTCATGATACATATACATTCTACATCAAATTTTTCCATGATTCCATATTATTGAATATATGAGCACTATTATATATGTGCCATATATCTGTGCTAACAATTGTTTTGCAGGAATCAAATGGTAAGACTATAAAATTATGAACTAACAAATTATTGCAGAAATTCAGGGGGAGCTTAATATTCAGGGGGAGAAAATCCAAAGTGTTGTCATCAATCAAAAAGGGAGAGAAATGCTATAAAATTATGAACTAACAAATTATTGCAAAAATTCAGGGGGAGCTTAACATTCAGGGGGAGAAAATCCAAAGTGTTGTCATCAATCAAAAAGGGGGAGAATGTTGAGAACATGATTTTGATCGATGCCAACGTTTGAAGTTGCAAAGAAAATCATATCATAAAGATAAGGTTATATATATATATATGTGTATGTGTGTGTGTGTATGTACATAGAGTCGTGTTAGAACTATGTTAAAATCTATACTTAAGTATACACGAATGTGCTAGTCAAGCTTTATATATATATATATATATGTATATAATTAAAAACTTTTAAAATTCCAGAAATGTGCATAAACTGGTCTACCAATCAACTGGTAGGAAAGAGACCAGTCGACTGGTCAAGCTCTTTTTGCACATAACGGCTAATTTTACAAATCCTATTTATATATTTTAATTCTACCAGTCAATTGATGATTTTTAACCAGTCGACTGATTCGACCAAGAATATATTTTCTGAAGTGTCACCATCTTTCATGAAAAGATTCCTCTTCATTAATCAAAGGAAATGGACATAACTTTCTATGGAAACTCTTCATGAAGTATTGCTACTCTTATACAATTATATAAACAACTTCAATCATGTTTTACAATCACCGATTTATTCTATCTCTTGTCTAAATTTCTGAATTACATTTTCATACTTTTTGCAAACAAAGAGCTATCCAATTAAAATACTTGTTGAATTCTTGAATTGATTTAACATCATTTGATTCAATAAGCAATTTTACTTCCTTAAATCTCCGCATTCAAATCACATACTCGAGGATCAGATTGTAGGAAGATTGTACTTAAGCTATTGTCTATCCGTGTTGATTCAAGAACACAAATCCGAAGTCAAACACTTGTAATTGTTGAAGACCTATCTTGTTGCTCAGGCGAGAGGCATCCTTGTTGGGGCTTGGGTGTACTGACCTATTCCTCCAGGTTAAGAGAGGGAGTTGTTAGTGAATTCCTAAGAGGAGCTTCGGGACTGGAAGTTGGGCGGGAAGTCCGAACCAGTATAAAAATTCCTGGTGTCACTTTACTTTATTTATTAACTTTGATTGTGATATATTCCTATAACTTAGGTTTTACCTGCGTAACTATTATCATTTAGTTAGTATATTATATACATTTCTGGCTTATCCATATAGATCCTTTAAAGTCGCACACGTCGCTTTTCACTTTTTAATCCTACCCCTAATTCTCTAAATAGCCCTTACTTCCAACAATTACCCCTATTTTTAAACTACTGTGAAAGGTTGGTTTTTGCAGCACCCAATCCAAATGATTCACTGTAAAGGCCCGAAAATCCGTACCAATTTGAGATGACTAATATTCTTCACATTCAACTCAAAGTTCACGAAAATACAGGTCTTTAATATAAAGAAGTTAGAGGATGAAATACGAAAGATAGAACTAATAGAATAGAAGAAGAAGAAGAAGAACTCAACTGAACAGAATCAGAGTAAACACGAACTCACGGCGGAACGAATAAAGTGCATTATATAACATAACTTTGAAATACAAAATCTAAATTTGTATATGCATACCATATCAGAGTATAACTCATATACATCATAGCGGAAATAATCTCTAAATAACTAGCGGTGAAGCCTCCTAATTCGAGCTCCTCCAAGTGAATCTGTAAAATCCTGAAACACTTGTCTGCCCGTACAAATTTGGGCACCCAAGAGTGTGACGGCCAGGAATTTCGCTCGATATGAATCAGTCGTTAAACCGATCTAGACCGTTCGAAACCCCTGAACATCGAGAACAGGACAAAATAGAACGCAGACGGAAGAACATTTCATTGCTATTACAACAATTCCATCAGATACAAGAATATACAGAGTATGAATGAATAAATTACATTCGACAAATATCAGATATTACAATAAATTACATAGCAACGGAAATAATACAAAGCACAACTGAAGGTGATATACGGGTACAGAGCTTTCCGGATATCATTCCAGCTGTAAACCAGGATCCTGTGAATATAAATCTGCAAAACCAAAATTACTAGCTGCCCGTGCAGAAAATAGGGGCACCCACAGTTTAGGTTAAAACAATAAACTCCAGGTCAGTCATGTGACTGGTGTGAGAACTAAAACAGTTATTTAAAGCTTTACTTTAAAAGAGAGTAATTCAAGGGCCACGCCGTATAACACGGAACGGGTTTCCTCCCAAGAATACCAGTGCATATAATAAACAGCGCAATGCTTTTTCTAAAAATGAAGCTATTATAAGACCCAGGTCCCATCACACAATGCAACGCAAGCCGGAGGATAGGGTTTTCCCTTATAATAGCCAAACATGCTTGGTACGTTTAATACAAATCATTTGATACTATAATAAGTGAATAGTGTCAAACAGTTTCAATCATAAATATAAATCATAGACGGCATGAGTGCCCCATCCCACTATGTCGCCATACTAGGCTCTACAAATAAAACCGAAATACACGTATTGGAAATTGGATTTCCGTCATGAGTCGAGGCAAGGGGCAAGCTCCTCTCCGCGTTCGAGACACTCTAGCAAATGCCTCAGGACTACACACTCTGGGCAATCCTGGGATCCTCCAAGGCCGGTCCTCACTTACGTTAGAGGATTGGCAATTCCTGAACACACGTTTCCCGGTCCTTATAGACCTAATATCGAGGCGCCTCGCATCCAAACCACAAAGGTGAAAAGTATATAAATGTCAGGGCTGGTAAGTCACTGACACCACCATAGCTAGAAAGAAACGTCGTGCACTCCTTGGGTCCTTATCCCGTTTTTGACTCATACCGAGGTGTGAGGCTCGCGAATCCACGCTATACACAAAGCTACGCCACGTAGGTCGTGCTTTGATCATCAACCACAAGACTTTGCTTTTCAACAGAAGCCTTGATCATTGCATCTTAGCGTGCCACACAGGCAATTCATGCCATGCGACTGATGTCCATCGATATACAACCTCTGAGCTCGTACGTCTCAGAGAAGGGCGTTAAGCAAAAGAATAAATTCTCCGCCGCCAAACAGATGCATATTTAATAGGTATTAATCAACATGGAATAAAACCCAATGTCAGACACACAATCCATTTACAAGTTCGTTCTGGGTCTGAACGAAACCGGAGGCACTTTCCTCGCATAACCATCGATCTCCAAATACGTCTGGACGACCACCAACTATTTCCATCCTCTTGGGTGTACAGCCCAATCAGGATCGTCAGTAGTTATCCAAACGATGTGAAGACTTCCGGTCTTCGACCACCGTCTTCATCTTTGACTTATCGTCGAATCGGTTATTCAGAATGGGTATAAACCCGGACTTTCCGAACAACCCGCGTATATTTAAAACAAATGTTACACGAACACAACCTACGCCTCATTCCAATTTTGAATATTCTGTTATTTAAATATTCGCATTCTTTTGGGAAAGGTTCCCATTAATTTTATCCAAGATAAATTCTTTAAAATTTATCCTTTAATCTTCCTTTGGATGTCATTTCAAACCAAATTATGGTTTTCTAAACTAGTCGAGATTAGCGAACCACAACGAAGTAATTGTTTATTTTATCTCCCAATCCCAACCTATTCATCCCATGAAGCAAAACTGGTAATACTCCATATCTAACAACGTGGTGTTATCGGTAAATTTAATTACCATTTCACGTTCAAATCTAATTAAAGATTTAACTATCGCTTTGGAGCAAAACTGGCGATACTCCATTCTCGCTCATATATAAATTTGATAATTTAGATTATAGATTTACATTTAAATCTAATTATAGATTCATTAAAACTCCTTTTACTGGGTTAAAGAACTAGGTGTTATTTAAAACACAGTTCACGACAAACCCAAATCACATTCTATTTATCGTCGGGTTAAAGAACTAGTGTTGTTTAAAACACAGTTCACGATAAACCCACAAATCAATTCTAGTTCAATTCAAATCAAATATATTAAAAATTCCGATTATTTAAAACCCATTTTTAAATCTAATTTATTTATTTAAAAACAAATCGGGTTTTAAATTTAGTTCAATATAGTTCATTTCGATAAAAGTCCATTTTTATCTTTTCAAATATGGAGTTTTTCACCACAAATTTTCCCAAATCATTTCTTGTGATTTTACACAAATTATCGCTATTTTTAATAATTTTATCAAGGCCCGTACAGTCGATTTCCAACAATGGCCATCGAACTGCACTTACAGCGACCTTTTTCGAATTTGATTTGGACGTATCTCCAAATCCAACCGTTAGATTTCAAATTTCTAATATTCGTTAGAAAGCTCTTTTCGATACGAACCCAACGGTTCCGGTTTTAGGAGAATCCGACGGTCGGATCTCCCGTAATGTTCGTTGGAAATAAATGGTTGAAATTCGCGAACTGCCGCGGCGCGGCGCGTTCTATTCAGGTCATTATATTATATATATAATATATATAATATATATTTCGTCGATTTCTATTCAAAACGAATTTTATAAATAGTTTTGAATTCGTTTCAAAAACAATTTCAACTCCCATTTCAATTCAAATCAAAATTGAATTCTTCTTTATAAATTCGTTTTAAAATTCATTTCTATTCAATTCAATTTGAATTCATTTCACTTCGTTTTAAATTAAATTCGATTTCGTTTTCAATTCGATTCAATTCAAAGTGGTTTTCTATTCGATTCAATTCAAATTGGTTTTTTATTCGATTCAATTCAAATTGGTTTTCTATTCGAATCAAATTCGTTATATATTCAATTGAAATCAAATTCGTTATATATTCAATTCATTTCGAAGTCGTTTTCTATTCAATTCATTTCGAAATCGTTTTCTATTCAATTCGATTCAAATTGGTTTTCTATTCGATTCATTTCGAAATCGTTATATATTCAATTCATTTCGAAATCGTTTTATATTCAATTCATTTCGAAATCGTTTTATATTCAATTCATTTCGAAATCGTTATATATTCAATTCATTTCAAATTGAATAAAATCGATATAAATATCGTTCACGTCAAAATGGCGCATCTCTATCAACACGGCTTCATATAATTCTATTTTCAAATATTCTATTTCAAATATTTCTATTTCAAATATATCGTTCAACACATGACTAATCTCAACGGATGAGTACAGTCAACACATGAACCTTTATTTTATATTGATAAAGATGTAATTTTTATTATAAAAATATTTCGTTCAACACATGACCAATCTCAATGGATGAGTACTGTCAACACATGAACCTTTATTATTATATTCTTTATTTTTCAAAATTGGAATGAGGCCCAATTAATCACCATATAAAATTAATTATATGGATTTTCATACAACACATGTATAAAATAGCATTGAAAAATAATCAACCATCAACCAAAGTGCACTACACTGTATAAGCATCAAATATAGATATCTAACGCTTATAACAGCCTGTCAATCAATCGATCGACATATTTAATCAATCAGGATGAGTGGACTTCATATTTCATCCCAACACCCGTGTGGGGTTTCAAATCAACAAACACAGATTTTAATTGTGCAGTTGGGCGATGTGTAAAATTTATCGACCCAATCAATGTCATTCAAATAGGTGTACATAAACAAACCGTCCGGTTTGTAAATGAATATTTATTTATTCACATTCACGTTAAAAATTATATTTTTTAACGATAAAACATTTTATTTTAACATATGAATTTCTATTCAGTTCATTCTTTAAATAAAATGATATTTTTATTTTCTAACTTATTTTAGAGAATTTCGGCGGCATAACGGCACGATACTAGAAACGGGACGAGGCCTAGCCTTATCCCCGGTCTAGTGAAGGCCCACGCCATTCACACATCAATCAAAATCACCAAACAACCAAATTCAAATCAAATCATCTAACTAATCTATGCAACCAAACAAACAAGTCCATGGTCTGTGGACGATTGTGTCGGGTGCTACTAAGCACCGTCTGCATCCTAGTATATATATATAACTAGAAAAAGAAATTGAAAGGTGAGAAATTCTCACATATTTGCTAAACCAGACGCCTCGGCTCTTCTTTGCAGAAATCTTCATCGCTATCGCATCTTTTGTTACTTTCGTCGCCCGTATACACTGTATATGTAAAAATCGAATTTTTACTATGTTATTCAATATATAAAAATCAAATTTTTACTATGTTATTCAATATATAAAAATCGAATTTTTACTATGCTATTCAATATATAAAAACCGAATTTTTACTACTACTTCATATATATTTTCCAACGCTTCATTCTATATAAAAATTATATTTTTATATTTCTACTTTTAATATAAAGATCATACTTTTACTTTACTATATCTAATAAAAATCAGATTTTTATTTCACTATATATATAAAGATAAAATCTTTACTACCTGTATAATATAAAGATCGTATTTCTATTATCTATACTATATAAAAATCATTTTTCCTTGATATAAAAATTATAATTTGAACCTTCCTATAATATAAAAATACGATCTTTCTCCTTTTAAAAATCTGTTTATGCAAACAATATCAAATCTAACCTTATATACTAATAAAAATCCAGATTTTATATAAATGAAAATATAAAAACTCACTTTGCTGCGCGTCCTATGGTGGTTGGAGGCTCGCGGAAAACCGGGCGATGGCAGGCCGTGCGATGGCTCGGGGTGCTGCTCAGGCCTGCACCAGAGTTGGTTGGGAAGATGGCTTTATGGGTGGAGGAGCTCGCTGGAGGGTACTGGGCGGCGCTGAGCTTCTTCAGGTGGCGGCTTGACGGTGGGCCCCCCCTACAAGACAACGGCGGTCATATCAGAAAAGGGGGGCATCGATTTCTGTTCTACCGCGGTTTCCAGCGGATGAGGAGGAGCTGGGGGGTCTCGTCGTCGTCGAAGTGGGAGAGGGGGAGGTCGGCCTCCGGTGGCGGCACCAGGACCACTGGCGATGGGGGCGAACGGTCCTCCGTCGAGCGCTTCCCCCTTTTCTTTTTTTTTTATTTTGATTCGATTTTGAAAAAGTGAACGGGGCGGGGGGGGGGGGGCAGAGAGGATAAGAAAGGTTTTTTTTTATTTAATTATTTTAATTTTTCACTAAAAAGAAACTTTTATTTTCGACCTCTAAACGAGGCCCACCGCCTGTCGTCCATAGCGTTTTACCCCCATTCCGAACACAATGGGATATGCTTCGCAAGCTGATTCGACCATTTCGATCAGTTTCCGTTGAATTTACATCTAAATCACTATATTGAATTTTAAACTTACATTTCAAATTACTGGGGTCACATAACAACTCTATAAATTCCATAAAAATATTTTATAGCTTCGTATTGACGATACGGTCCTAACAAAACTAGTTTCGTCGAATTCTGAGACCGTTGGAAAAATGGCCAATTTCCAGTCGATTAAAATCAACTGAAATCGTTCAAACGCGTTTTCCTTTGCCACGCTCACATATTGATTCAAAAAATTATGAAATTTGAAACCTAGCAATAACATTACATCACGGACCCAACAAAAGTGGTTTCGTCGAAATCCGAGGCCGTTTGCAAAATGCCTATTTTTAAGGGCCTGAATTCCATAGCGACTATTCAGAATTTTCAACTGGACATATCTTTTGATCCCCGCTATGAAATTTCGATTTTTCGGATTCGTTGGGAAGATATTATCAATTAGATCCTAATGTTTTTGGTTTCACTAAAATCCGGATTGTTTTGCACCCGGTATGTTCAATTGAAGTTTGAAATCGAATTATCGAACTACTGCGCCATTTTCAATTCTATTTATAATTATATATAAATATTTATATTCTAACGACGACGTATATAATATATATGTCGAATTATATTCAAAACAAATTTTCTTCCATATTATTTAAAATAATCTATTTTAAATATTCAAAAATTCGCTAAAATTGCCAAAATAAAAATTTTAAACTGGCCCAGAATTTCCGGGTTAATACAATCTCCCCCACTTAAAACTTTTCGTCCCCGAAAAGGAACAAAGTCGAAAGTGGTTTGATTATTCAACTCTATGTTCGATCCGGCTTCCATTCTCCAACTTTTCAGTTTCTGAGAATTTCCAAAATTTCAAAAATTTGGCTAACACCCTAAATTTTCGAAAAATTTCCCCATAACCTCCCCTGCACCGGGAGCATCCGGGAATTTCAAATAGCTTCCCCGGTCCTTCTAATCTCAAAAAGAAAAAGAAAAAGCCAAGCGGCTAGCCAATAGGCTCATAAAATCATCATCACCCAAACAAAACAGTAAATTATAGTAAACATGTAACAACCCGTATTTCGATAACATGATTAAGACGAGAATCAAGGCAGAATTTAATTTTAAATTCTGAATCAAGTTAAACGGGCTATGCCATTGCGTTCGTCTCGGAAAAATACGCGAAATAGAGTCCGAGTTTTCGAAAATTGGAGTCCGTATGACCCGATTAAGGCCCAACGAAGTTTTCAGAAAATTTCTAAGTAAAAACAGATTTCAAATTCAAACTGGAACTTGGGAAATTGGGCCAGTTGGGCCAGGCGGAAAAATTCCCGCCACAGTACCCAACTCGACAGCCCTGTCGACTTGGGAGTCGACTTGGTCTGACCAAGTCGACAGCCCTGTCGACTTGGCTGTCGACTTGGCTCAGACGAGCATTCTTGCCTGGTGCACCTATTCTCTATCTTGGCTAGGTTTTTGGGCCTGGTTTGAAATCTGACGGTTCAGGTTGGTCCTAGGGTTAATCTAAGGGTCCTAACTAGCCTAATCTTCTATAAATAAACCCCTAAACCCCCCTAAATCCTTATTATTCACTCATGTAACTAAACTATGGCAAAATTTCTACTCTCATGGCCTCCACTCAACTATCCCAGCCTCCACTTCATTTCTATGAGAGGTTTCATGATCATGAGAGTATTAGAGAGTCCCTATGTTAGTATGAGAGCTTCTCAAGTTGATTCCAAGGCAAAAGCTTTGATCTTTGTTCATAAAGAGGGGGTTTTCATTGATTTGGAGGGTTCATCTTTGGGGTTTTGGGTAATGGAATGCATAGGCTTCATCACAAGTTTTAGCTTAGTCGATTTAGGCCTTCATAGCAATGTAAGCCCTTTCCCTACTCTTAGATATTAACTATGAAGTTAAATGTTCATGTTGCAAATTTGGGTTTGATCATTGGGTATGATTTGTGCTATCATGTCATGCAAGTTTATGAAGTCATCATCTTGATCTTATGAGCTAAAAGCTACAACCTTTATGTTGAAATGTTGCATTATGCAACATGAGAACCTTCATACCTTTTATGTCAACTTGCATATGAAGTCATAACCCTTATATGATGATATATGCGAGTTTCTAGTCATCATTCCATGTCATTTGTCACCATGATTCGCTTATGTTGCAAGTTTGGGTTTATGCATGTCTTTGTGAGGCTTAAGAATGTAACATGCAAGCTAATGAACACATTTGTGCCTCATTTGCCACCATGATTAACTTGTGGCTTAATATCCATTTTTGTCATGCCTTTGTCAAGTCTCTTCTTTTAGTCCATTACGTTGTTGCGAACGTATATGCGAGTTTAAAAGCGTTGGGGTCACATTATGAGGGAAATATAATGACATGAACATGATTTGGGTAAATGGGTATAAACATGACAACATGTAACGTTAAATATGACATGTGTTTATACTTGAAAACACGACTTGAAATATAACATGAAAGTTGACATGTAAGTATGCTTGAAAACATAAGCTTGGGAATTTACCTATTAAGTTAGGTCTACCCATTGGGAATTTACATATTAAGTTAGGTCTACCCAATTGCTTGAAAACTTGAATATGAACATGACACTAGACTAAACATGAAAGTGGCCAACTCGAGGTTGGGTTGAGTTTGCAACATAAAGCTACCCGGAACCGACCGGCCTAACTAGTAGTTGCATACAATAGGACCCAATGTGAGAAGTTGGTCATGTTGTGCTTGAACCCGAGGTTAGACCAAGTTGTGGTGTAAAGCTACCCGGAACCGACCGACTTAACTAGTAACCACAACAAAGTCTAATGTGAGAGGTTGGGGTGCATTAAGTAATTAATGCCACATGATAGGGTTAACTTAATTTGATTAATGACTCTTAATCAAATATGACATGGACAAACGGGTTAAGTAAATTGATTGGGCTAATGATACTTAACAAAACATGACAAGGTGGGGTAGGTTAAGTAACTCGATTTGCCTAATGACACTTAACCATTTTGACACGACTAGTGGACGGGGATTAAGTTAACCAACACTTGATCAATCCAACTTGATAATTTGGTAAGGTTAAGTAAGTTTTCTTAATGACACTTAACCAAAAGATACAGTAAATGGATGGGGTTAAGATTAGACTCAACTAGTCTAAACATGATAATCGGATGGGGTTAAGTTAGCTTAAACTTAATTAATCCCACTTGGTAGTTGAAAAGGGGGTTAAGTTAAACACTTAACTAATCTAACCCGTTAATTTGATGTGGTTAAGTGACCTATACTTAACCAATCTAACTCGTTGATTTGATGTGGTTAAGTGACCTATACTTAACCAATCTAACCCGTTAATTTGATGTGGTTAAGTGACCTATACTTAACCAATCTAATTCGTTGATTTGATGTGGTTAAGTGACCTATACTTAACCAATCTAACCTGTTAGTTTGATGTGGTTAAGTGATTTATACTTAACCAATCTAACTCGTGAATTTACTGAGGTTAAGTTAACCCGTACTTAACCAATATAACGTGAAAACATGATAAGGCTAAGTCATGAATCGCTTGAATACACTTGACCGGTTTGACTAAGTAATTTGGTAGGGTCAAGTTGATATATACTTAACCAATTTGAGCATGGTTTGTAGGGTTAAGTCTTGAACTTGGATACTTAGCCAATTTTGACATGATTTGTAGATGGGATTAAGTCATGAACTTAAGTGACACTTAATCTATTATGCAAACCCTAATTCGGGGAATTAGGTGGGTAACCGTAATTAACAAGGGTAACGGGAATAAGGCTAAGTGGTAAACCTTAGTTGAAGGATAACTAAGTAATGATTCTTAGTCAAGGAAATTTAGACCAGTTCATAGATAGATGAGTAACCTGATACGGTAGGTCATCGTTTAAGTATACGAGTGGGAGCAAGTATCTGATTTAGATAAATGCTCCAGCGAACTGGGTAACGAAGCAGCGGCTTCGGGGAACGTGAGGATACTCTTGGGATCCCTCTGTGGGCTGCCAGGTAATTATACTAAGCCCATGAGAGGTTAAGGTCTGCGATAGAAGGACCAAGAGTATGCCTTGGTTGCTATACGAGCGACCTAAAGACGGGGATGGATAGGGCATAGTCGGCGAGACACGGTCGTACCCTAGATAGCATTTGCTCATCAGACTACCTTCCATCTTTGGTCAAGCGTGTACGTACGGAAAGGCAGAGAACACCCAATAGACCATAATTGCTATCTAATTATGGGTGCGGTAATGCTCGGATTGGGGGTTGGCCAGTAGGGTGTTCTCGTACAGGATTTATCCTGTCTTGTCTTTCGCTAGTTGAGGGAGGGGTCGCGTGGGACCATAACCACGTATAGAAAAACAGACCTTAGCATCTGCATCGGCAGATAAATTGTAAGCTCCCGACCGAGTCCTGTATTTCTTGGTCTTCCCTGTGACAGGACTCGGGTGGCACGATGTGATACATGTGCACACAGTCATGGAAAACGATTCACGATGAATGCGTGGGAAAAAGGGCGCGGTTGGTGGTTAGCGTAATCCCTAGTAGCCCTAGGTGGTTGAACCCAAACCGAGATACGAAAACGTGCAATAGGTAAGCGTAATCCCTAGTAGCCCTGGGTAGCATAAGTCCTAGTTGTACAGACGATAATTCATGTTGGAAGACCCTAGCTAGGTTTAGGGTAACAGTCCAAACCGATCTTAAGGATCATGGAACTATGTCAAAGTAGTATAGAATCTCATGGGAAAGCCCGTATGGTCTACGGCAAGGGACTGAACATTTACATGGAATAAAATATATGAGTAGAGTAACCTATATATGCAATATACTAGGTTGACATGGACCATTACACGACTTTTGAGTAAGAGTCATTCATGGTTAACACATGATATGGTGGGGATACTAGTACGGTAGGTGCAGAGCGGGCATACAGGATAGACACCATGGGACGTTACACGTGATAGATATCTTAGGGATAGTATACTTGATAGAAACTTGACGATGTGATACCTTGTTTTATCTTGACATCGTAATTTATCATGACACCTTAGTTTACCTGAGTTCAGTAGCTCATCCTGTTATTCTGATTTAGCTTATCTATCTTATTATCATGCTTATGTTCATCTCAGTTTCTCATGACAGTTAACTTTACTAGTTTTTATACTAATAGTAGATAGGGCTTACTCAGTCTTTTTGACTGACCCGTTTTGTTTCGCCTCTTTTCTTCCGTTTCCCCCCCAGGTTACAGGGAGGAAATACTGTTGTTTAGTTCGGACTTCTCCTGCTTGAAGGTCATCATGGATGGCTTGGACTTTTCTTGGCTATGGCTACTTTACTGTTTTTACTTGGGGAATAATTTATGAAAATGTCTTTATGCTTCTTTACTATTGCAAGACAGGTTTTGATGTACTCTGATGTAAAAGGCTTTAGACCTTATTTATTCATGTTATGAAAGTTTGATTTTACTTCCGCTATTTTATATGTTCTGTCTTGTGATATTTCTGTGCATGTTTACCAATAATGCCCCTCTAAAGCTAGTGCATTCCTTTGCGAGTGACCCTAGCGGAGGCGGGGTGTTACAAAACATGTACCTATTTGTCGGGCAAACAAATTTTATTCTCTGCTCTAGCCTCCTTGCCATGACTTGTTCAATGTAAGTATATGTATATGCAAGCAAATGCGACCAATTTTCAATACAGTTCAATATTTGATGCTATTAGGCATAATGGTTCAAAATTAGCTAACAAATAAACAAACAACACAAACATCAATCAATTAGTGAATTAGAGTTTCAAATTCATAATTTTGATACATATACAAAAAAAATCATGTTTTTGATGCCAATTCACAACAATGTGTTCTAACCATATAAGTTTTGGTTCTCACACCAGTCTAATGGAAATATATAGATATCACACCTTCGAAACACGAACATAAATACTGATGATGTCATGACAATCATCAGTACCATCTCCGGGCGACTAGAATGTGATTCTATATCTATCTAATATATTAAAATTCGAATATACGTTCATGACGCGTATATGCAAAACCTTTATAAACTAGATTGTCCATATTCAAAGTAAATAAATATTCAAATACGTATAAGGCGATTTAAATTTTCAAAACAAAATTGTTTTCCATTGAAAAATATACTCTTCACACTCGTTTTAGGATACTACTGATCCTATCTCTAACGAGTCATTCTAATTGGATATTACTAATCCAATATCTGATGAATTCTTTCGTATGGTTCTAATATGTCTTGTTCTCGAGCTCTGTAAACCAAAGCTCTGATACCAAATGTGACGGCCATGAATTTCGCTCGATCCGAATCAGTCGTTAAACCGATCTAGACCGTTCGAAACCCCTGAACGTCGAGAACAGGACAAAATAGAACGCAGACGGAAGAACATTTCATTGCTATTACAACAATTCCATCAGATACAAGAATATACAGTGTATGAATGAATAAATTACATTCGAAAAATATCAGATATTACAATAAATTACATAGCAGCGGAAATAATACAAAGCACAACTGAAGGTGATATACGGATACAGAGCTTTCCGGATATCATTCCAGCTGTAAACCAGGATCCTGTGAATATAAATCTGCAAAACCGAAACTACTAGCTGCCCGTGCGGAAAATAGGGGCACCTAGAGTTTAGGTTAAAACAATAAACTCCAGGTCAGTCATGTGACTGGTGTGAGAACTAAAACAGTTATTTAAAGCTTTACTTTAAAAGAGAGTAATTCAAGGGACCGCGCCGTATAACACGGAACGGGTTTCCTCCCAAGAATACCAGTGCATATAATAAATAGCGCAATGCTTTTTTGAAAAATGAAGCTATTATAAGACCCAGGTCCCATCACACAATGCAACGCAAGCCGGAGGATAGGGTTTTCCCTTATAATAGCCAAACATGCTTGGTACGTTTAAAACAAATCATTTGATACTATAATAAGTGTATAGTGTCAAACAGTTTCAATCATAAATATAAATCATAGACGGCATGAGTGCCCCATCCCACTATGTCGCCATACTAGGCTCTACAAATAAAACCGAAATACACGTATTGGAAATTGGATTTCGTCATGAGTCGAGGCAAGGGGCAAGCTCCTCTCCGCGTTCGAGACACTCTAGCAAATGCCTCAGGACTACACACTCTGGGCAATCCTGGGATCCTCCAAGGCCGGTCCTCACTTACGTTAGAGGATTGGCAATTCCTGAACACACGTTTCCCGGTCCTTACAGACCTAATATCGAGGCGCCTCGCATCCAAACCACAAAGGTGAAAAGTATATAAATGTCAGGGCTGGTAAGTCACTGACACCACCATAGCTAGAAAGAAACGTCGTGCACTCCTTGGGTCCTTATCCCGTTTTTGACTCATACCGAGGTGTGAGGTTCGCGAATCCACGCTATACACAAAGCTACGCCACGTAGGCCGTGCTTTGATCATCAACCACAAGACTTTGCGTTTCAACAGAAGCCTTGATCATTGCATCTTAGCGTGCCACAAAGGCAATTCATGCCATGCGACTGATGTCCATCGATATACAACCTCTGAGCTCGTACGTCTCAGAGAAGGGCGTTAAGCAAAAGAATAAATTCTCCGCCGCCAAACAGATGCATATTTAATAGAAATCAATCAACACGGAATAAAATCCAATGTCAGACACACAATCCATTTACAAGTTCGTTCTGGGTCTGAACGAAACCGGAGGCACTTTCCTCGCATAACCATCGATCTCCAAATACGTCTGGACGACCACCAACTATTTCCATCCTCTTGGGTGTACAGCCCAATCAGGATCGTCAGTAGTTATCCAAACGATGTGAAGACTTCCGGTCTTCGACCACCGTCTTCATCTTCGACTTATCGTCGAATCGGTTATTCAGAATGGGTATAAACCCGGACTTTCCGAACAACCCGCGTATATTTAAAATAGATGTTACACAAACACAACCTACGCCTCATCCCAATTCTGAATATTCTGTTATTTAAATATTCGCATCCTTTTGGGAAAGGTTCCCATTAATTTTATCCAAGATAAATTCTTTAAAATTTATCCTTTAATCTTCCTTTGGATGTCATTTCAAACCAAATTATGGTTTTCTAAACTAGTCGAGATTGGCGAACCACAACAAAGTAATTGTTTATTTTATCTCCCAATCCCAACCTATTCATCCCATGAAGCAAAACTGGTAATACTCCATATCTAACAACATGGTGTTATCGGTAAATTTAATTACCATTTCACATTCAAATCTAATTAAAGATTTAACTATCGCTTTGGAGCAAAACTGGCGATACTCCATTCTCGCTCATTTCTAAATTTGATAATTTAGATTATAGACTTACATTTCAATCTAATTACAGATTCATTAAAACTCCTTTTACTGGGTTAAAGAACTAGGTGTTATTTAAAACACAGTTCACGACAAACCCAAATCACATTCTATTTATCGTCGGGTTAAAGAACTAGTGTTGTTTAAAACACAGTTCACAATAAACCTGCAAATCAATTCTAGTTCAATTCAAATCAAATATATTAGGTATTCCGATTATTTAAAACCCCTTTTTAAATCTAATTTATTTATTTAAAAACAAATCGGGTTTTAAATTTAGTTCAATATAGTTCATTTCGATAAAAGTCCATTTTTATCTTTTCAAATATGGAGTTTTTCACCCCAAATTTTCCCAAATCATTTCTTGTGATTTTACACAAATTATCGCTATTTTTAATAATTTTATCAAGGCCCGTACAGTCGATTTCCAACAATGGCCATCGAACTTGATTTCAAATTTGATTTGGACGTATCTCCAAATCCAACCGTTAGATTTCAAATTTCTAATATTCGTTAGAAAGCTCTTTTCGATACGAACCCAACGATTCCGATTTTAGGAGAATCCGACGGTCGGATATCCCGTAATGTTCGTTGGGAATAAATGGTCGAAATTCGCGAACTGCCGCGGCGCGGCGCATTCTATTCAGGTCATTATATTATATATATAATATATATAATATATATTTCGTCGATTTCTATTCAAAACGAATTTTACAAATAGTTTTGAATTCATTTCAAAAATAATTTCAACTCCCATTTCAATTCAAATCAAAATTGAATTCTTCTTTATAAATTCGTTTTAAAATTCATTTCTATTCAATTCAAATTTCAATTCAATTTGAATTCATTTCACTTCGTTTTAAATTCAATTCGAATTCGTTTTCAATTCGATTCAATTCAAAGTGGTTTTCTATTCGATTCAATTCAAATTGGTTTTCTATTCGATTCAATTCAAATGGGTTTTCTATTCGAATCAAATTCGTTATATATTCAATTGAAATCAAATTCGTTATATATTCAATTCATTTCGAAGTCATTTTCTATTCAATTCATTTCGAAATCGTTTTCTATTCAATTCGATTCAAATTGGTTTTTTATTCGATTCATTTCGAAATCGTTATATATTCAATTCATTTCGAAATCGTTTTATATTCAATTCATTTCGAAATCGTTTTATATTCAATTAATTTCGAAATCGTTATATATTCAATTCATTTCAAATTGAATAAAATCGATATAAATATCGTTCACGTCAAAATGGCGCATCTCTATCAACACGGCTTCATATAATTCTATTTTCAAATATTCTATTTCAAATATTTCTATTTCAAATATATCGTTCAACACATGACTAATCTCCACGGATGAGTACAGTCAACACATGAACCTTTATTTTATATTGATAAAGATGTAATTTTTATTATAAAAATATTTCGTTCAACACATGACCAATCTCAATGGATGAGTACTGTCAACACATGAACCTTTATTATTATATTCTTTATTTTTCAAAATTGGAATGAGGCCCAATCAATCACCATATAAAATTAATTATATGGATTTTCATACAACACATGTATAAAATAGCATTGAAAAATAATCAACCATCAACCAAAGTGCACTACACTGTATAAGCATCAAATATAGATATCTAACGCTTATAACAGCCTGTCAATCAATCGATCGACATATTTAATCAATCAGGATGAGTGGACTTCATATTTCATCCCAACACCCGTGTGGGGTTTCAAATCAACAAACACAGATTTTAATTGTGCAGTTGGGCGATGTGTAAAATTTATCGACCCAGTCAATGTCATTCAAATAGGTGTACATAAACAAACCGTCTGGTTTGTAAATGAATATTTATTTATTCACATTCACGTTAAAATTTTTATTTTTTAACGATAAAACATTTTATTTTAGCATATGAATTTCTATTCAGTTCATTCTTTAAATAAAATGATATTTTTATTTTCTAACTTATTTTAGAGAATTTCGGCGGCATAACAGCACGATACTAGAAACGGGACGAGGCCTAGCCTTATCCCCGGTCTAGTGAAGGCCCACGCCATTCACACATCAATCAAAATCACCAAACAACCAAATTCAAATCAAATCATCTAACTAATCTATGCAACCAAACAAACAAGTCCATGGTCTGTGGACGATTGTGTCGGGTGCTACTAAGCACCGTCTGTATCCTAGTATATATATATAACTAGAAAAAAAATTTGAAAGATGAGAAATTCTCACATATTTGCTAAACCAGACGCCTCGGCTCTTCTTTGCAGAAATCTTCATCGCTATCGCATCTTTTGTTACTTTCGTCGCCCGTATACACTGTATATGTAAAAATCGAATTTTTACTATGTTATTCAATATATAAAAATCGAATTTTTACTATGTTATTCAATATATAAAAATCGAATTTTTACTATGCTATTCAATATATAAAAACCGAATTTTTACTACTACTTCATATATATTTTCCAACGCTTCATTCTATATAAAAATTATATTTTTATATTTCTACTTTTAATATAAAGATCAGACTTTTACTTTACTATATCTAATAAAAATCAGATTTTTAGTTCACTACATATATAAAGATAAAATCTTTACTACCTGTATAATATAAAGATCGTATTTCTATTATCTATACTATATAAAAATCATTTTTCCTTGATATAAAAATTATAATTTGAACCTTGCTATAATATAAAAATACGATCTTTCTCCTTTTAAAAATCTGTTTATGCAAACAATATCAAATCTAACCTTATATACTAATAAAAATCCAGATTTTATATAAATGAAAATATAAAAACTCACTTTGCTGCGCGTCCTAGGGTGGTTGGAGGATCGCGGAAGTCCGGGCGATGGCAGGCCGTGCGATGGCTCGGGGTGCTGCTCAGGCCGGCACCGGAGTTGGTTGGGAAGATGGCTTTATGGGTGGAGGAGCTCGCTGGAGGGTACTGGGCGGCGCCGAGCTTCTTCAGGTGGCGGCTTGACGGTGGGCCCCCCCATACAAGACAACGGCGGTCATATCAGAAAATGGGGGCATCGATTTCTGCTCTGCCGCGGTTTCCAGCGGAGGAGGAGGAGCTGGGGGGTCTCGTCGTCGTCGAAGTGGGAGAGGGGGAGGTCGGCCTCCGGTGGCGGCGCCAGGACCACTGGTGATGGGGGCGAACGGTCCTCCGTCGAGCGCTTCCCCCTTTTTTTTTATTTTTTATTTTGATTCGATTTTGAAAAAGTGAACGGGAGGGGGTGGGGCAGAGAGGATAAGAAAGGTTTTTTTTATTTAATTATTTTAATTTTTCACTAAAAAGAAACTTTTATTTTCGACCTCTAAACGAGGCCCACCTCCTGTCGTCCATAGCGTTTTACCCCCATTCCGAACACAATGGGATATGCTTCGCAAGCTGATTCGACCATTTCGATCAGTTTCCGTTGAATTTACATCTAAATCACTATATTGAATTTTAAACGTACATTTCAAATTACTGGGGTCACATAACAACTCTATAAATTCCATAAAAATATTTTCTAGCTTCGTATTGACGATACGGTCCTAACAAAACTAGTTTCGTCGAATTCTGAGACCGTTGGAAAAATGGCCAATTTCCAGTCGATTAAAATCAACTGAAACCGTTCAAACGCGTTTTCCTTTGCCACGCTCACATATTGATTCGAAAAATTATGAAATTTGAAACCTAGCAATAACTTTACATCATGGACCCAACAAAAGTGGTTTCGTCGAAATCCGAGGCCGTTTGCAAAATGCCTATTTTTAAGGGCCTGAATTCCATAACGACTATTCAGAATTTTCAACTGGGCATATCTTTTGATCCCCGCTATGAAATTTCGATTTTTCGGATTCGTTGGAAAGATATTATCAATTAGATCCTAATGTTTTTGGTTTCACTAAAATCCGGATTGTTTTGCACCCGGTATGTTCAATTGAAGTTTGAAATCGAATTATCGAACTACCGCGCCATTTTCAATTCTATTTATAATTATATATAAATATTTATATTCTAACGACGACGTAGATAATATATATGTCGAATTATATTAAAAATAAATTTTCTTCCATATTATTTAAAATAATCTATTTTAAATATTAAAAAATTCGCTAAAATTGCCAAAATAAAAATTTTAAACTGGCCCAGAATTTCCGGGTTATTACAAAGAGTTTAGGGAAAACACAAACAAAATAAACTCTGGGTCAGACATGGGACTGGTGTGAGTAAACTCCAACCATACTTTTTAACTTTGGAAATCCTTTTGAAACAAAAGGATAATAGTAAGATCAGCCCACACATAAAGATGGACGGTTTTTACCTTACTATAACCCAAACTATTCTTATATCAAAACCTAATGATATTATAATAATGTCTAATAAAATAAATAACCAAGTAGCAGAATGCTTGCATCTAACGCTCCACATATATATAGTATAAAATCATAAATCGCAGGGCGCTTATTGGGGATTGGATTCCAACAGACAAGGTATGGGAGCACCTTCCGATCAGTGTACTCTAGAGGGTACACACTGGGGTTCAACAAGAACGTCTTGTAACCCGGCCATACATGACCGACCACTCATTTAGCTTGAGTGTATCAAATGTATTGACACCCACGGTTGTTGGCCATCCAACCTTAACCCGAAGATACAGAATCGAAAAGAATAACAAATATGAATTTTCTCTAGATCGTTGACAATATACCCTGCTTGGGTATGACCCAACTAGCCATGCTGCCATGCCCAACTTTTGTTACTTCCTGATTGTGAGGCTAGAGGTTACGTCTATCTTCAGAACATCTGATCACCATTCACTTTGAATGCCCCATCGTCAAACCTGTCAATTCACTAATCGATTTCTAAGAATATCACGGGTATAAAAAGCTAAAAGGAACGAATTCCTCCGCCACCAAACGTAATACCTTTAAGAGATCAACTGTACGTGATTTGCTAGGTATACTCTGTTAGACACTCGTCCATACAAGTTGTCCTGGGACTGGACAAACAGAAAGCACCATTCTGGAATATGACGACCCTTGCATTTCACTCCGTCTTCGATTATCTTCAACATAATCTAATTTGCAGCGCTTATGCCTACACAGAGTGTTTTTCAGATAATATATCCAACCGGTCTCTCCATATTGACAACGATGGTCAAAACACTTTGATAGTCAGTTATTTAACTATCGAAGTTAAAACAAACATCCATTCTAATGTATAACTAAACATCACACAATCAGTGGCCCTTTTTATTTTAATGTTAATTTTCAAGTTTCCTATATCTTCCTAGATATTTTCCCAACCAGTTAAGGCTTACACTTCTTGGAAAACAGATATCACGTTTATAACTTAAAACTTATTTACATATCCTATAATAATTTATAGGTTTAAAACCAAGTATTAACTATCCTATCATTTTATAATTTCTAAAATAATTTACTTTAATACATTCGACATCGTCGAATTATAGTTCCAGTTCCTAGTAGTGTTATTTAGTCCTAATCATATTCCAACATCGAAATGATGCCATCGTTTTCTGAACGATTTTCCAATTTCTCTTTCTAAACTTATTCTTATATTTTTTTGGACAAATATCGTTACTTATTACTTTCGAATAAGTGGATTTCAAACCAAACTGTTTTCATTCCCTAGGGGGTAGTGTTATATATAAAAATCACGCTTAAACTTGGTTAACAGCGCTAATTTATCGTTATAGTTAAAAACTTGTCATATGCTGTAATATTTCCCTTTATAACTAATCTCGACATAACAGTCATGCTTAAGCCTAGTCAACAATGTTATTTTATCACTATAGTTCAAAAACTTGCCATACGCTATAATATCCCCTATTAATCTTAACATCTCTTTTCGTTACAAGCGGATACCATTCCTCGACAATAGTGAAGCCGTTCAATTTAGGGTATTTTATTTACCTCTCAGACCTTGATCGACAACGTTCTCATCTTAGAATATGTATAAGTTCGTAACTCTAACCCCTATACTTTATAATTCGTCAAATAATCATTTATATTTACTTTATAAAAACTAATTACATAATGTTTATAATATAACTTCTATTATAATTTAAACTTCGCTTAAATTATAAAAATATAATTTTTATAATTATCTTCGTTGATTTGCCTGACGGCCAATCAACTTCCTAACAAAAATGGGTTTATGGTCGACTGTTGCTATTTTCTTAATCGGTATCGTCTATTTATTAAATCAACATAACGTTGAATTTCTATTCAACATGATTCAAACAGCGCATATATAAAACAAACAGTACATATAAATATTGAGGAATCTTGTTAGGTTCCTCCAGCAGGTTTCCAGTATCCATAGATGTTAGTCAACACAATTAACACCAATTCCATACTACGGAATATTATAATTGATCAGTATCCGGTCAATGATGTGTATATATGCAAAGATATATATTATTCAACCAATTTTACCGTAATATACCTAAACGACCATCACACAACATTTAACCATTATTTAAAATATAATCATAATATTTTAAAATAGAACAGAGTTAGTGAATTTACTCACCTTTGCGCATTAACCGTTAAATAATGATTTGCGTCAGTTAATTCACATCAGTTGTTTTATTTCACCATAATTTCTGACGAGCTCCAAATGGTTCCGATCTATTTTCATAACGAAGCTTGCTTCGGTGCGATTCCAAAATGACTATTTCCATCCGATTGTTATTCCTTAATCCTGTTTTTCAGCGGTCACTGAGCTTTCTTCCTTAACCACTTTTTAAAACCCGATGTCTTTTCTTTTCGTTGGAAGCTTTTCATGGCCGGGTTCCAATATGTTATCACCGCTCCTCCTCAGACCTAACCGACATGACGCCACCTCTATCGTTATGCACCCATCCCTTATGCGTCCAGACTTCATTTAAAAATTCAATCCACGTACTAAATAAACCACCCGCATATTGTAAACTCCATCCTCCCACTCTTCAATATTCCGCAGTAGCAACATTTCCTTTTTAAATTTCTATGGCCAATGAGTACTCCTCATACACCATTTATGTGAACTCCGACAACTTCTGTCATATACAGATTTTGCTCTTCTTATATTCTTAGGTGGTATTACCATACGTTTAAATCAGTCACTGACGCTCTCTTTATAGAAGCACTAAGAACAAAGCACTTCACTCCCTTTCGCTTTTGCTGTTTCTACATATCACGACATGTCAGCACCGTACATACTCCCATCGTTTTCCAGCTCCAGGCACCACCCACGCAACCTAGCAAAACCGCGTCATCAATCTTCATGTAAACATGCCATGCTTTTTCAAACAATGCCACCATTTAAAACCGCACAGGTCCAGGTATATACAAAACCATCCAAGTTTACACCTCATTTCTAGTCCACGTTTCAGATCTTCACCAAAGTAAAACAACGGCACCATGATATTCCTCTTTGCCTCTCCGCATTTTCTCCATCATTAACGCCGTACCGTGCCTGCGCTTCTCCATGCTTCTTCATGAAACGTGAAAACAAGACCTCCCTCACTGCAACTCACAGTTCCACCGTACCATTATTTCCATGACCGACTTCCAAACTCCAACACGTCTGTTCCCACTTTTGTTCCTGTGGTAGCATGACCCACTTTATAAACTCCTCACCATTTTCATCGCCTCACTCTCCTTCTTCCCTGTTTACAATAAAATGATAGATTTCATTTTTCTTTCTATCTTCACGTTTGTAACCTCCACTCTCCATCATCTTGCCTTTACCAAGCCTGCTCCCGTATTTGTCTCCTAAACATGAATGAATACTCTTACCCAAATCAATCCCATGCCATGCGTATACCACTAACATTTTGGAAGAACTAAGGATGGAGGTGTATGTATTCTTATTGAGTTGTTAAAACGATTTGAAACTTGCGTTTCCATTTTTGTTTGTTGAGGTTCTATTTTTCTCTTATGGAAAGGAAAGGGTGGGCTTGGTTATAAAATAAAGAGATCTCAATTTCTTCTATGAGAAGCTTCATAGAGTATGAGGTAGATGGTGCTTTAGTAAAACGTAGGTGTATGGGTTTTGCCTTAAGCTACAGTTAGGGAGGTAGTTGCATGTCACTTCGTCTCCACGTTCTTGAAACCGACGTGAAGCACACCATACTGCTAATGGTAGGTTAGAGTATACTGGCCTTTATGTACAACGTTTATTATACTAATATTTCTGCTACTTGTATTTTGGTGCCACTTCAAATGTAACACGCAAACTGGCAATATCACGTTAAGAAAGTTGATACGAAATTAGATTCTGGCGTACTCCTTCGCTTATATCCTCGATATAATTTGTATACAATTATGTCATGTTATATAAAACGAACGTGACTAATTCCGAAAGCTGTCCCTTTTAATATATAAAATGTCGAGCTGGTAAGAAGACGTTGATATGCTAATGCTAAATCACAACTTAAAACTTCCCTCAAATCATTTCCAAGCTAATATGCATATTACTACCTGCTGCAGATACAAAAACGGGAGAAGCACTACCTCCAAACTTGTAATTATTAGTATAATATACACGGTTTGGTTATGAGTTGTCATTAAGTTTTTCACTTAACCAGGGATAGGTTAGATATATATTTTGTTTTTTAGAATTTTAGTGTATCGCGTTACGTAAGATTCTATTCATGTCCGAGCTGCTACGGATAGAAGTAAGAATGCATATGTGGAGCGATGTGTCACGATCCCAAAAATATAATAATATCTCTAACAACCCGGAAATTCTGAGCGAATTTAATTTTTTTATTTTGGCGATTTTAATGGATTTTGAATATTTAAAATAGATTATTTTAAATAATAACGACTATAAATTTAGTTTCGACGGAGTTAGAACATATAATTTTATTATAATTATAAAACGAGCTTGAAATGGTGCGGTAGTTTGAAAATTTGATTTCTAATTTCAATTGAATATATAGAATTCAATATAAGTCAGAATTGAACGAAACAAGAAATATTTGAATATGTATAACTATATCTTTCTAACGAAGGTAAGAAACTGAGATTTCAATAGAGAGATACATCCAGTTCAAAATTCAAAATAGTCGCTGTGGAATTTCTATATATTTTAATATATATAAAGCCCTTAAAAATAGCCATTTTGCAAACGACCTCTGTTTTCGACGAAACCAATTTTGTTGGATCTGTGATGTCAAATTATTGCCAGATTCCAATTTCCATAATTTTTGGGATCAATATGTGAGTGTGGCACACTTAAACGCGTTTGACCAATTTCAGTTGATTTTAATTGACTGGAAAATGGCCATTTTTCAAACGGTCTCAGAATTCAACGAAATAAGTTTTATTAGGACCGTATCGTCAATACGAAGTTAGAAATAATTTTTCTGGAATTTCCAATGTCAATATGTGGCTCCGGCAAATTGAAATGTGCGTTAAAATCAATATTGACCGTTCTATTGATTTATATTTTAAATTTGATGGAAACTGATCGAAACGATAGAATGGCTTCCGGAACATATCCAATTGTGTTCGGAATGGGGGTAATTAGTTAGGAACGACAGTCGGTGGGTTCGATTTAGACTTCAACATAAAATGTTACTTTTTGGGGAAAATAATAGTAATAAAATAAATATTTATATAAGTCAACCTTTTCTCCTCCCTCCCCAAGTTATACATTACAGATCGAAATTAAAAGAAAGGGAAAAAAAACCAAAACCGCTCGTCGCCCTTCCCTCAACAGCCAATCGCCGCGCCACCCATCCCCCATTGTTAGACGAAAATTTGGCTCTAACACCCAAATTTGTATAGTATGCAGAGGATTATATGTAGAGAGTAAAGAAAAAATGAAGAACACACAAGATTTATAGTGGTTCGGCGTTAACGAGCCTACGCCCACTTTATATGATATTGATTATACGTTGAATGCTTGTACAATCAATGATTTCGCTCGATCTCACTCTTTTACAATTATGATTGTATCAGTAATTTCGAGATTATACTGATAGGAAATATTAGCTTGACGGTAATGGTGGAATTAGTACTAAAACTGCCAAAAGATCCTGAAAATTGCCAAGCTCTGGGCTATTTATAGGTGACTTCTTCAGACGGATCGCGGTCATACGTGGCACGAATCTCGAGAATTTCAGACCGGATCGTCGCTTGATGAAGAATTGGTCAATATGACAGTTGTGGACAGGTGTCGCGAGATCCATCATTTGCGGATCGTGGTAGAAGTGGTCAGAGCCTTCATTTGCTGATTCTTGGAGTTCGGATTGGATCGTGCTTACAGAGGTGGACCGGATCGAGCTGGGGCGAGACGATCAAGCAGGGCGCCGCGATCCGATATGATGAAGTGACCACGATCCCGTTTTCATTGGCTAAAAGCATGAAGCTTCATACTTTCTTCTTACATGTGAACCTTGGTGGCTTGGTCAAAAAGCTAGCCAACATTTTGCCCCCTCGAAGTATGTTTTATCGAGGATGGAACATGCTTCGAAACTACAGAGACATCCTTTCGTGAAGCGATGTAATCAACTGGCCGTGCCTGTTTGGAATGTTGTGTTACTTCGAAAAGTCGTATCATTTTGACAGGTATAAATATCCTATTAAGTCTTCAATCATTTCTCTGTTTACTGAATAATTCTTATTTCTGGAGTTTTTCGGAGACTTTATCATCAAACTGCCAGGTAAACTTTTGGAATTTTCATACGTGTTTCCGAGTTTTCACTTCTATACATGACTCGTCGGTTCGGATCGCGCAAGCATATTATGGTCCGGGGATTGAGTCGCTTCTTTTGATCTTCGGTGAGCATTTGGGCCTCGAAACGTGATGGGCTTTAGTTTGCGGCCCACCTATTTCCACGGTTCGAATAAAACAAAGATAGGAATATTAACGGTCGCTTCGTGCCTATATATGCCCGAACCCCCTCTTAACTTTCCCCTTTATTCTTGCTTCTACATCGCGCTCCCAGACCTTTTGAAAGAAAAACCCTAGCTTTTTTAAATTTCTGAAAACTCACTTGTTTATCCCGAATTGTAAGAAAGGTAATCATGCTAAAGATGTACTCTGGCATCCTCATACTTGTTTTTCTCGAGTTTTTGCTGATTTGAGGGGAGAGAGGACGGAATTTCGTGGTTTTTCAAAGCTTTTGAGGCTGATGTGATGCCATGGGTTTCGGTTGTTCGAGCTCGGAGGTGAGGCAGAGGGAAGAGGAAGAAGAAGAAGGAAAAGCAGGTCGGGATGGATCGTGAGCGAGGTTTCGATTTGGATCTTGGTAATGGAAGGAAGGAGAGGAAGATGAAGGAGAATAACAGGCAGCGGATCATGGCGATGGCAAGGGAGTGGATCGTGGTGGGAGTAAATGGAAGGAGTATGAATTGGAGGACGGATCGGATCGTGGTGGTAAGCTGTGGATCGTAAGGGGTGATCCGATCCAGTCTCCGATCTGATCCGGTTCCCGATCCGATACGAGGCACTTTCAAGAGTTAACACTTTTGTTGCGAGTACACATCTGCTTCACGATCCGCAGACACACCATGGTCTGAACCCCCTATGCGATCCGAAGATATGCCACGATCCGAATCCTGGACGATCCAATAAACTTGTTTAAAAAGAAATGCAACTTAGATCCGGTATATGAATGGACAGTTAGGTTAGAGCTTTCGAGACGAACTTTCTGGACTGAACAAATGCATAACTTAACAGCGAACAACAACCAATCTCTTGACGATCTTGTTGACTTTTATTCTTTTCTTTAATGCATGCACAACAAAACACACTTGCACTTGCACGCACGGGGAAAGGGTAGCTATATTCTAATTTGTTGTACTTACTCGCCAGCACAGCCATGTCTGATAAACAACCAACTGAAGTACCAGAGAAAGATACATAATAGGAGGTACCAAAGCATGATGATCCCAAAGCGATTCCTTCAGATTCAGATTCTGATTATGTGCGTGAAACACATACTGATGGAGAGTCAACAACTTTTGAAGACACGTCCGTCGAAGATGATGATGAAAGAGCTCTTGACGAGATTCCCGGTTGTAAGGAAATAGTGAAATTTACTAATTCCCTAACCTCTAAGCTGGATAGACCCAAGCTAGAAAAACTCTGTCTAAGGCACGGGATTTCATGGGATGATGTGAAAGTCCCAGAGAAGGATGATAGACCTCACTTGTCCCCCGAAGGATATATGACAGTAAGCCGACTCATGTGCTGGGTAGGTGTTATTCCTTCGTTCCCTCCAATAGTTGTCGATCTCCTCAGACGGTTGAAGATTTCCCCCATGCAGCTTCACCCTAACGCATATGCAGCTTTGTACACTCTGTATGTTGCATATGCGGAAATTCTACAGACTGAGCTCACCTTTAAAGATATGAGATTCTTCTATCATTTCAAGAAACGCTCTTCGACGACACCTAATTTTTCCTTCTTCTAATCGGTTTCCCACAGGAAAGTTGTAATAGAAGGCTACAGTAATATAGGTGACGTCAAATCTGATTGGTTTTATATAAGGCGTCAGGACGGATGCGCAAGGAGGTGGCTACAAGCGAGTATGCTCTCAATCTTTCAATACTATTCGAATGCATAGTTTCAATATTAATGTGTTATGTTATTTCATGCAGATCATAGCTTTGCAAGAAAGGAACGTTCGGTGTACGAGAGGCGAATGTCACCCTTCTCAAAAGCAACTCATATTTCTTAAAAATCAAGATATGTCTTAACGATGAGAATCTTAACAAACACCGTCTTCTTGATATAAGATTCGGACTTGGCGCGGGAGGCAAGCCTTACAAGTACGTGCCAACAGCTGAGGGTGAAGGAACTTCCGGGATTGCCAAAACAACCGAACACCGGAAAAGTCCTTTACCAATGGTCGTTCAGGCCGATGAGGGTGTAAATAAAGAAGGCGAGGTGCGAACCGATGAGCCAAAGGAAACTTCAGTTCCTAAGGAACAATCCCCACCAAAAACTCCACCACCAGCAGACCCTGTCATTACCGAAGAACTAACTGACGAGCAAATGTTTGGGGAACTAAACAAGATCCCTTTACCAGACGACGTCTACTTGCAAGAGGATTTTGGCGAAGAGCCATTCTTTCCTACCACTGATGAAGCGGACACTTCAGTCCAGGAAAAAGATGTGGCACAGACGAGCCTAACTCTGGGCCCTGGTCTGTTAGGGGGAATTATATGGGATGCACACATCACATGCACCACTTTACACAACACCTTCGTACTACTGGCGTTCATGATTCTAATGTTTGTTTATTTCACTTGCAGGAAGAATGGTTCGCAGGCAATTTACTCTTTTTACTCCCTTCGCGAGGGCACACCGAGTCTTCTTCCTAATACAGAGCATGCTCGCAGTGGAAGTCGAGGAAGGGACACCCAACGGCCCCGTGATCCTCATCAATCTTATTCTACCCGATCTCGCTCTCCGTCAAGGACTGATCTCGGGAAGTCACATAATCGTCCAATGCCACCGGAGGGGGAAAACAACTCCCTAAAGATTTGACCCCACCGAAAAGCACTCCATCCCACAGCAAGTCTTCCAAGAAACATCACGAGAAGAGAGGCGAAGATAAAGATCCGAGCAAGGATCCAGAGAAGGAGAAGACAGAATCATCCCCTCTAGCCAGCAAAGTTTAAACGCTCCTGGGGCAAGAGACTATGTCCATGGTCCTGAAGCTTAGGCTAAGCTGGAATGATTATGAAAAGAATTTCCCGATATCTTCTTCGAAAGGATGATGTACCTTCCATCTCTTGAACCAGTCGCCAAGGACTGGAATACTGAGGTCATAGGGCATGTTCGTCATGTGGCCAAGCACTATGAAGTGATGAAGAAACATGTTGTTAATCTTAGCGATACCATTCGCAAGTTAGAAATGGAAGCGAATAGATCCAAAGTGAGGATAGAAAACAATGATAGGGCCAGGATAAAAATGGAGAAGGACTTGGAAGATGCACAATCCCAACTTGCTCTGGCAAAATGAGATGCTGAAAATTACAAGACAGAGCTAGAAAATGCTAGGAAGCGCTTTCATGATGAGCTGGACTCCAATAGCCGCGAGCAAGTTGCTTTGAAGAAAGAAGTGGAAGACCTTCGAATGGCCAACACAGAATTAAAGACGGAACAAGACCGTTTTGATGTTGAGAGAGCCGCTTGGGAGAAAGAAAAGGCGAGCTTGAAAGATAGTTTAGCTCTGGCCGAAAAAGAGAAGGCGACTCTGAATGATCAACTTGTCCATGCTGAGAAGCGTGCAGCTCTTGCTGAAAAGAACGTTGAAAGCGCTATTGAAATGGCTACTGCTTCTAATGAAAAGCTTACTGAGAGGGAGACAGAGATAGAAGGATTCGAGAAATTGCTGTTTGACTTCCTTGGTCAGGTCATCAAGGCTCGTGACATCTCCTGGATCCTGGACTATCATGTCACTTTAGCCAACATATGGGATGCAATCGTCGAGGGCGAGAAACGGCGATTGGGAGTTGATGAAATTAACGAAAATGAGTTAATGAAGACCATTCTCAAAGGTAATAAGCCCGAGGATTTGGAGAAAGGTAGACGCCTGATTCAAGAAGAGATTGAGAGGGAGAAAGTTCAGGCCAAGGGTAAAAATAAGATTGACGAAGGTTCGAGTTCAGCTATCGAGCCCAAGGCCTCCGAGGTTGAGGAATACAGTCCCGATGACCCATTGATCCCTTTAGCTCCGACTCCTTCGGTTGTCGGGGCTTTTTCTGCAAACTTGGATGAAGGATCAGCAGAAGGTATCTCTATATTTTATCCGCAATTTGTCAAAGCAATCGTCACTTGTCGTCGTCTCGCCGAACAATAAATTGAGCAAACTACATTCTCCCCTGAAATAACATTTGCTTCTCATAACACAGGTTGCAGGCCAGCCGAGAAGGATGCTGAGAAAAAGATAAAGGCGGAAAAGGTTGACATTCCACCGAGTGCTAGTGCTGATGTTATTAAGTTTCCGAAGCATACTGAAGGGGCAACAACGGAGAAAGTCATTCTAGCACCAAGTGCGGATGTTCCCCAAGATGCTGAGCCCATCGATGCCTTGAAAGACATGGAGGGTCATCATGAAGATGATGAAGAGGAAGTTGTCATCACAAAAGAAATCAAGGGCGACGATGAAGAAACCTTAGCTGGTAGGAAGGATAAGCAAGAAAAATAGCTGGCCTTGAAACAAGAGGACCCGGAGATTCTAAATGTAACTCCTATTTCAGAACTTGATCCCAAGACTGGGTTGATCCTGAAACTCCTACCCAAATCAATTACTAAACAGCTTGCTTCCTAGTCTTCTGATGATCCCCCAACTCCTCTCATTGAAAAAAGGAAAAGAAAGAAGAGTGATCAATCCGAAGCTGACAAGGCGGAGTTGGAAAAATAGAAGAAGGAGAAAAAGTCCAAGCCGTTTCCCAAGCATAAGTAGGATGTAGTTACTTGTTCATATTTTGTTTTTAGGCTTTCCACTGGCCTTGAAATGTAGTTGTGAGAATGGCCCTCACTTTTTCTTAGGTTTCCTTTTATCTTGTAGCGTTGCAGTTTATGAATGAAAGTTTATTTCTTTTGCATCACCATGTACCTGCATTCAATAAACTTTTCACACTTAGTCACAAATCATTTAACTATAACCAAGTTGAAATTGTACTGCAAATCATTCAGGCAACAGAATTTTTTTTTTTTTACTACTGGTTGATTAGAGTCATATGCATGTTGCCCCCTATCTCTGAATATGCGGGACTTGGGTTCTTTAGTAGCATAATAGTTCTTGCAGCGCTAAATCTCTAGTGCTTTTATACTCTCCTGATCCTTCGGCGGGTTAGAGTTCGAGCTCGTGTCATGGTCTGCTCACCGATCCTTCAGCGGGGTAGAAATTCTAGGGCCACTGAATCTTCAGCACCTTTCTCAGCGCTTAATCGTAGACGCTTTTATACTCTCCTAGTGGTCACCAAGGTTGAAGTGCGAACTCAGCTGTTCAGTCGCTCCCCGATCCTTTAGCGGGGTGAGAGTTCTTTCTCAGCGCTTAGTCATAAACGCCTTTATACTCTCCTGGCGATTGCCACGGTTAGAGTGCTGTCAAGGCGGTTCTTATCATGGTGCACCGTCACGCCTTGTGGACGTCATCTTCGCGTCCTTTATACTCTCTCTCGACTTTGGAGAGTTAGAGTGCAGTCAATGGTGTGATTTATTACGCCTTCAGAGTTCTGGCTTCAGATTGCTTTCCGTTCTGATGGAAGGCACCTAGAGTCACATGTTTCTGTGATCGCTGTATAGTTTATGACAAATTATATAAAAATAGTAGAGTAAATAAATAATAGTGCAATAAAGGTAAAAGACACGCGATATTTTTATAGTGGTTCGGTCAAATCAAGACCTACGTCCACTTTATAATATTTTGCTCAAGAAATCGAACTATTCTAGGCAAGTCGTGCCTTTTACATGGTCCTATAAAACAAAAGAATTAATCCGATAATTTCATGTCAGATAGGGCCGCAAATGTTGGGCATTCCACACTCTGGGGATTTCTTCTCCATCTACGGTTGCTACCTTGAAGGTTCCATTATCAAGCCTTCGTATAATGGAGTACGGTCCTTCCCACTTCGCACCTACATGAGCGGGGGGAGAAAAAGACAAGCTTCAGAACCAGGTCTCCGGGTTCAAAGGTTCGGGCTCGAACCCTTTTGTTGTAATATCTGGCAACCTGTTGCTTGTGTCTCAAGGCACGCAGGTCTGCTTCGTCCCTCTTTTCTTCTATCATATCGAGGGATTGAAGGAGCAGCTCGTTGTTAGTCATCGGATCATAATAGGTGACTCGGTGAGATGGTACTTTTAGCTCAACCAGAATGATTGCTTCTGCGCCAAATGCAAGAGAAAAAGGGGTGTGGCCTGTCGCCGACTTATACGTCGTCCTATAGGCCCATAATGCCAAGGGTAATTCATCGACCCACATGGCTTTGGCCCACTTCAATCTTCTCTTTAGAATGGACTTAATCACTTTATTTGCTGCCTCAACCTGTCCGTTCGACTGCAGATGTGCCACAGAGGTGTACCGTTTCTCGATGTGGTATTTCTGGCAGAAGTCCCTGAACTCACTGCTATCAAACTGGGTTCCATTGTCAGATACGACGACCATTGGAATCCCAAACCGGCAAATAATATTCCTAACGACAAAGTTAGTCACTCGCTTGGTTGTTATTGTGGTCAATGGTTCAGCCTTGACCCATTTGGTGAAGTAATCTACAGCCACAATAGCGAACTTTGCTCCGCCCTTCGCTATAAGGAGAGTTCCAATTATATCAATTCCCCACATGGCGAAAGGCCATGGAATTGTCATTGTCTTCAATTGACTAGGGGGAGCCCTGGGAATCTTTGAAAATCTTTGGCACGCGTCGCAACGTCGCGCGTACTTCGCCGCATCCATGTTTATGGTAAGCCAGAAATAACCATACCGCAACACCTTTTTTGGTAACGTTTGCCCCCCGGTATGGTTGCCACATTCACCTTCGTGTACTTCTTGCAGCACACGCTTGATGTTGTCATGGGCTATACACCGAAGAAGAGGCATCGAAAATCCCTGTCCCTACAGGACTCCGCCTTGCAGAATGTACCGGGAAGCTTTACGAACAACTTTACGCCTCTCGCTCTTCTTTATCGGAAGCGTTCCATTCATCAAGAAATTCTTCAAAGGAGTCATCCATGACTCCCTTTCTGGCTCGACCTCTAGTACCGGATCAATTTCCATCTGATCTATACTAGGAGACTGCAATACTTCAATTGGGACTAGTCCGGCATCTTCAGGATCGTCAAAACTAGCCATCTTTGCTAACTTATCCGCCTGTTGGTTTTCCGACTGCGGAATATGAGAAATACTGTATTGATCGAAACTGTTCAGCAACTCCTTTACTTTCTCCAAATATGAAATCAGTCTTGAGCTCTTAGCTTGAAACTTCCCAGTAACCTGATTCACAACCAACTTGGAGTCGCAAAATATGTTCAGCTTTGTGATCTCTAACTCCTTTGCGATTTTCAGCCCAGCGATCAGGGTTTTATATTCGGTGTCGTTGTTAGTGGCGTGAAACTCCAATCAGAGAGCGTAGGATATTAGTTGTTTCTCGGGGGTTTCAAACACTACTCCGGCACCGAACCGTTTGTCATTCCTGGCACCATCGGTGTACAATTTCCAGGAACTGGGATCGAGGAGTAATTTCGGTTGATCAGCTTCTTCATTCACTACATCGTCCTCCAGGACAGTAAATTCAGCTATGAAGTCTGCCAGCACTTGCCCCTGTATCGATCGCCGGGGCTGAAAATTAAGATCAAATTGGCTCAACTCAATGTTCCACTTGAGTAGCCTCCCAGACGCTTCCGGTCTCTGCAAAACTTGCTTGAGTGGGTGATCCATGTACATAGTGATAGGATGAGCTTGGAAATAATGTCGAAGTTTTCTAGATGCAAATACCAAACTGTATGCCAGCTTTTCTATCCTTGGATAGTTTCGCTCAGCTGCCGCCAATTTCTTGCTCACATAGTACACTGGTCTTTGAACCTTGTCTTCTTCCCTCACTAATGCTGAACTGATGGCGTGGGATGACACTGCTAAGTACACGAATAAATCCTTATGATCCACTGGCTTAGACAGTATCGGAGGTCTTTCCAGATGATTTAGTAAGTTCTGAAATGCTTCTCTGCAATCAGGGGTCCATTTAAAATTACGTTTACCCCGCTTTATCAATTCAAAGAAAGGAATGCACTTGTCTGTAGCTCTGGAGATGAATCTGCTTAATGCTGCTACTTTCCTTGCGAGGCTTTGCATGTCTTTTATTTGTTTAGGCTCTTGAATGCCTCTGATTGCCGCGATCTGATCTGGATTAATCTCAATCCCACGCGAGCTGACGATGAATCCCAAGAATTTCCCGGAGGCAACCACAAATGAACACTTTGTTGGGTTGGGTTTCAACCCATATTTTCGAAGAATACCAAACATCTCTGCCAAGTCAGTAGTGTGATTGGCTGATTGTCTGGATTTAACCAGCTTGTCGTCGACGTATACCTCCATCGTTTTTCCAATCTGGTTATAGAACATTCTGTTCACTAACTGTTGATATGTAGCACCTGCGTTATTCAGACCAAAAGGCATCACCACGTAGCAGTATAACTCCAGATTTGTAATGAAACTAGTATGCTCTTGATCGGGAACATTCATAGGGATCTGGTTATATCCGAAATAAGCATCCATGAAAGAAAGAAGCTCATGACCCGCCGTTGAGTCCACCAATTGATCAATTCTGGGCAACGGAAAGCTATCCTTCGGGCAAGCTTTATTCAAATCCGAAAAATCAATACACGTGCGCCACTTCCCGTTGGCCTTCTTCACCAAGACCGGATTTGAAATCCAATCTGGGTAGGTGGAATCTCTGATGAATCCATTACTTCTTAACTTTTCTACTTCTTCTTTCAAGGCAGCGGACCTCTCTAGGCCCAGCATTCGCCTTTTTTGTTTTACAGGGGGATGCTTCGGGTTAATGCTCAATGAGTGACTCATGATTGATGGAGATATCCCACACATGTCAGCATGTGTCCAGGAAAATACATCCAGGTTGTTATTCAAAAAATCCGTCAGTTTTTTAGCTACAACTGGGTCTAATTAGGATCCAATCTTCAGGACCTTCTCCGGGTCACTATCATCAATCGGTACATCCACAGTTGTCTCATTGGGAGTCGCCATTCTGTCCCCAGGCTCTTCATCCTCTCTGGGATCTACGTCCTCGGGCAGATCTCTGGGCGACTCATCCAGAGTCGCCTTCTTTAATTGCTATGACGTCTTCTCCCTTGTGGGGGAGGAAGCGTCTTTAGTCTTTATGTCTCCTCCTTTACGGAGTAGCTTCGGCTCCGCAATGTAACATGCTCGTGCGGCAACCTGATCTCCTCTCACTACGCCAACACCAGCATCTGTAGGAAACTTCAACAACAAGCACCAGGGGGCTATACAAGCTCTGAATTTAGCTAAGGTCGGTCGGCCCAAGAAGGCGTTGTAGGGCGATTCAATACCCAATACCACGAAGGGAAGAATTCTCACTCTCTGGCGCTCTCCTTCCCCAAGTGTTACCGGCAACTCTGCATAACCCATCGGAGCAGTAAAAGCCCCATTGAATCCACGGATCCATCCTTCACATGGCTTTAAATCTTTCAAATCAAGATTCATCTGGTCGAATGCTTTTTTGAACAGAATGTTCACTGAACTCCCATTGTCCACTAAAACTTTATGAACAGTGGCCGGGCCAATAGAAACTGTGATTACAAATGGGTCTTCGGTTGGAGTATGAACTCCAATACTCTCCCGATCGTGTAAAATGACAACATCTGACATCGTCTTTTGCTGCTTCACCAGGACATTGTCCTCCGGGTGGCTACACTCTCCCACCTCGAGGTGCTGCTTAGATGCATTGACATATTGATCCATCGCTTTGAAACTATGCCCAACAAGATAAAGCCCTCTGATTATGGTATTAATGACGATAATTTTTCCCTTCTGTTGGGCAGTTGGTCAGGCAGCAGGTTGATTCTGGTTTTGATTTGGGGTCTGCGCGGCTTGCCCCCTGTCTCTAGGAGTTATCTTGTACTCGTCCAACTTTCCTTCTTGGAGCAGCTTCTCGACTACGTCTCTCAGATGACGGCACTCCTTTGTAGAATGGCTGTGTGTCTGATGGAAGAGACAAAACTTCCCCGTCTCACACTCTTTTTCTTTCGAATCTCTCGAAGGAAGCCTTTTATATTGGAGAACGTTGTACTTGTCTCTGAAGATATTCTCCAACGTGTCATTTATTAGCGTATAATTCTCAAAAGACCTGGGATGAGTCCTTCTCTGGGAGTCGTTCCCCCGATTCCTCTTTCGATTGATACTACCATTACCGTTATTACCATTGTTTCATGATTGATGACCACCTCCCTGGTTTCGGTTTCCAACATTGACTTCGACTTTTCCCGAGCTGTCTCCCGATTGCTTAATGGCCACATTACTTTGGATTTCCTCCTTATTTGCCACTTTCATTTTACGGTTAGCATATACCTCCTCCTGGCGTAAGCGTACATTAGCTTTCTCATAGAACAATTCTCTAGTCGGTGGTGGCTTGCCAGCCAAGTATCTTCCAAATTCTGTATCCTTATCCACCCCATCGATCAGGGCCGCCAAAACAGTTGGCTCGTGGGGATTCTTGACTTCAGTGGCAGCTAGATTAAAACGGTCCAGATACACTCTCAAGTTTTCGTCTAGTCGTTGTTTGACAAAGAACAAATCAATCGCACTATTTGTCCTCTGCGCATAAATGTGGAAATGATCCACAAATCTCTCACTCGGTTCCCTGAAACTGGAAATTGATCATGTTGGTAAATGAGTGAACCATAATAATGCTACTTCTTCAAGGAATATAGTGAACGCCTTGCATTATACAGCGTCAGAGGCTACGGCCGCAGTCATCGACCATGAGTATCTCATCAGATGCTGGATTGGATCGGATCTTCCCGCGTAATGATTCATCTCAGGCATGTTGAAGCGTCTCGGGAATGTTGCATCCAAAATATCGTCTGTGAAAGGAGTGTGACTGCGGTCGATCCCCCAATCTTCGTTCCTTTGTCCATAGCTATCTGCCAGAATTTGCCTAACCATTGTCGCAACGTTTGCACTGGTCAATGTAGGCTCGGGATCAACACTTCTTGTTCTGCGTGGCCCTCCAACTTCTCCTCTTGGACTGGCCACGAAATCTGGAGCTCAGGTAGGGCTTCGTTTCCCCATGTTACCGTGATCGTCCATACGGCGAAAGGGCTGAGGTGGTCTACTTTGAACAGGATCTTCAATCATTCGAGCTCTAGGAATCGCCGCTAGATTATTCAGATCGCGATTAGAAGGCCCCACATCGAGTGCCTCTTCTTCTTGCGTAGGAATGGTTCCAAATCGAAGCCGGTCGATGTTCTCCGGCCTCTCCAAGGGTCGCCTTGGAGGCCGAGGAGACTCTTATGATGAAGAGGAATACTCTGAAGTAGGTGAACGAGATGGTGGAGGTGGTGGAGGAGCTCTCTGCCTTACAAGATCGCTAATCTGCCTATCCAAAGCGGTCAAATTCTGTCGCAACACAGAACTTTCTTGCCTTTGAGCATATAATTCGTCATTCGTTCTCCTCAACATATCCAGTATGCGTGAGAGGTCTCCTTCGGTTGCGGGAGCGGAGGGATCAAATTCTTCATCAACATTTTCTCTTATGCGCAGAGAACTTGAACCAGGTCGAGAAGATGTTCCAGGATGGGAAGAACGAGGCATAACCTCTTTTCCAGGTCGAGTTATTGTCTGGTCATCACTTCGGATCGCGGTAGACCTGTGTCCGTGGTTCGCAGCACCACCTTGGGATCGGATCGTGGAGGATTCGGGAGTAGGATTCGTGGCGTTATCCTGGGATCGAGTGACAACCCCTTCACCCTGCCGGATCGCGTCGCCCTCAGTGGATCGGATCCTCCCTCTCCGCGATCCGAGGGTCCTTCATTGACCTGTTCGTGCAAGCTCTCTTTAATCGCATCATTCGCAGCTTCGTTCGTCTGTGAAGCTCGTACTTCTTTAGATTTCTTCCCAGCCATGATATCTGAGTACCGCTGAAATCTTCAAAAACCAAAAAGGTGAAGTTTTGGACTGTTTTCTTCGGACTTAAGTATCCAAACAACAGAGCAACAATCCAATATGCTGAGAATTCTGTTCTCAGTGAAAGCACCAAAATGTTAGACCGAAATTTGGCTCTAACACCCAAATTGTTATAGTATGCAGAGAATAAAGAAAAAATGAAGAACACACAAGATTTATAGTGGTTCGGCGTTAACGAGCCTACATCCACTTTATATGATATTGATTATTCGTTGAATGCTTGTACAATCAATGATTTCACTCGATCTCACTCTTTTACAATTATGATTGTTTCAGTAATTTCGGGAATATACTGATAGGAAATATTAGCTTGACAGTAACGGTGGAATTAGTACATAAAACTGCCAAAAAATCCTGAAAATTGCCAAGCTCTAGGCTATTTATAGCTGATTTCTTCAGACGGATCGCGGCCATACGTGGCACGAATCTCGAGAATTTCGCACCGGATCATCGCTTGATGAAGAATTGGTCAATATGACAGTTGTGGACAGGTGTCGCGAGATCCATCATTTGCGGATTGTGGTAGAAGTGGTCAGAGCCTTCATTTGCTGATTCTTGGAGTTCGGATCGGATCGAGCTTACAGAGATGGATCGGATCGAGCTGGGGCGAGACGACCAAGCAGGGCGCCTCAATCCGATATGATGAAGTGACCACGATCCGGTTTTCATGGGCTAAAGGCATAAAGCTTCATACTTTCTTCTTGTATGTGAACCTTGGTGGCTTGGTCAAAAAGCTAGCCAACACCCATCGCCGTCGCCGTGCCACCCACGACCACCCTTGATCTCGTGAAGCCCAGCCTCCACCCCTGCTCTCTCCAAAACCCTAAAACCCCAAATGATTGAAAACCGACGCCACCGCCACCACCCTTCAGCCAACGGCTGCCGCACCTACCCACGGCACCCCAGACATCCGGTGCCTCCTTATCCGCCACGTCAGAACGTTGTGGGACATGCATTCACTTGAAAAACCCTCTTCTGTTTATAACAGCCGCCTCCAGTCCCAGTGGGACCAATTCCGACCTGTTGTGGCCCACTCCGACCACTAGAAGACTGTCGTGCGTCAGAGACTCCTCCCCCTTCGAACCAGTGAGCAAAACCCAAATTTCACTGTAAGTGTTAATTTCAATTTATGTTGAAATAATTATTTTGAGTTAAATAAAAAGTTTCGATTTTTTTTATTTATAAAGAGTAAATTTTTATAAGTATAAAGACTATATTTTTGTTAGGGAAAAAGGAGGAAAGATACGAGTTTTGTTTATGTAAGGATAGGATTTTTATAGACATACTAGCATTATAAAAATACGATTTTTATAGTTGGAATGGAAGTATAAAGATATGATTTTTAATCGAATAAAAATATGATTTTTATATAGTAGAGATAATAAAAATATGATTTTTATAAGATAGAGAATATAAAAATTCAATTTTTCTATATATGAATGTGAAGTAAAAATTCGATTTTTCTATATATGAATGTGAAGTAAAAATTCGATTTTTCCATATCAGCTTGTGAAGAAAAATTAGATTTTTTCCATATCAGTTTGTGAAGAAAAGTTAGATTTTTCCATATCGGTTTGTGAAGAAAAATTAGATTTTTCCATATCTGTTTGTGAAGAAAAATATAATTTTTATAACGAAGTGGCGAATTAAAAATATGATTTTTTATATACTAGAGAATATAAAAATGTGATTTTTTTTATGTAGTGAATACGGGCGATGAAAGTGACAAAAGGCGAGCGGTGAAGATTTCCTAAATATGAAGAGTCGCGGTGAATTGGTTTAGCTATTCGGTGAGAACTTCTCACTTTAAATTTTATTTTCTAGTTATATATATACTAAGATGCAGATGGTGCTCAGAAGCACCCGACACCATTGTTTAAAACCTTGTTTGTTTGGTTGTTTGGTCGATTGGAATATTTGTTTGAATATTGGTTTGAGGTGTGAAACGAAATTATATAAATTGGTTTGTGTATGACGTGCGCCATTATGAGACGAGGGATAAGGCTAGACCTTATCCCGGTTCTAATATCGCGTCGTTATGCCGTCAAAATTTTCTAAAATATGTTAGAAAAATAAAAATATACATGTGTTGTATGGAATCCATATAATTAACATTATATGTTAATTGATTGGGCCTCATTCCAATTTGGAAAATAAAGAATATTATAGAAGAAAATTCATGTGTTGAACAGAATAAAATTCATGTGTTGAATAGAATAAAATCCGTGTGTTGAATAGAATAACGAAGTTATTGAAATACAAAAGCCGTGTTGATTAGATATGCACCATTTAGACGCGAAAGATATTTATATTGATTATACTCGTTTTTATAGTGAGTACAGAAAAGGAAGTGGTTTCAAAATATAATATTTCGAAAATATTATCATTTATATAGTAATGAGATGGAATATTCAATTTTGATCGAAAATTGAATATGAAGTTGAAATCGTTTTCAAAACGAAGTTAAAACGAAATATAAAATACATTTTAAATGGAAATCGACGAAATATATAATATACATATATATATATATATATATATATGTGTATATTATATATACTAATGGTCTGAATAGAATGCGTCGCTCCGCGACCATTCGTGAATTTCGACCATTGACTTCAATTGGACGTTACGGTAGATCCGACCGTCGGATTCTCCTAAAACCAGAACCGTTTGGTTCGTATCGAAAAGAGTTTTCCAACGAATATGATAAATTTGAAATCTAACGGTTGGATTTGGAATTACGTCCAAATAAAATTTGGAAAAGGTCGCTGTAAGTGCAGTTCGACGACCGTTATTGGAAATCCACTGTACGGGCCTTGACAAAATTATTAAAAATATCAATAATTTGTGTAAAATTATAATAAATGATTTGGAAAGAAATGGGATTAAAAACTCCACATATGTAAAGATAAAAATATATTTTTATCGAAATGAACTAGTTTATAACTAGAAAGATAATCCATTATTTTGAAATAAATAAAATGGATTGAGAATGGGTTTTAAAATAACCAGAATTTCCAATATATGAATTGGAATGGATTTGAATAGAAATCATCTTCAGAATATTTCGATTTTGGATTTCGTGATTATGAGATATTGTTATGGAAATTTGAAAGATATATATTTATATCGTTTTTTCCAGTACAATATTTGTTGGATTCAGAATTTGATATTGAATATAAGCTGATATATTTTCTATTCAGAGCCTTGTATTTATTATCGAATAGAATTTTGAGTTTATAGTGAACGGTGTTTTAAATGACATCCGTTCTTTAACCCAAATAAAGATAAGATTAATTTCTTAAATTTGAATAATCATTAAGTAATGATTATTGAGATTAAAACTAAATTAGAGTTTTAATGAATCTTTAATTAGATTGGAAAGTGATTTGGATAACTAAAATTATCAATTCAAGAAAATGATCTAGAATGGAGTACCACCAATTTTACTCTAGACGATAGTTAAATCTTTAATTAGATTTGAACGTGAAATGGTAATTAATATGTACCAATAACACTGTGGTGTTAGATATGGAGTATTACCAGTTTTGCTCCATGGAATGAATAGGCTGGGATGGGGAAAAATAATAAATGATCACTTCGGTATGGTTCGCTAATCCCGACTAGTTTGGATAATCCTTAAAACGGTTTGATTTGATATCCAAAGGAAGATTAAAGAATAAATTTTAAAGAATTTATCTTTGATAAAATTAATGTTAACCTTTCCCTAATAACGTGAAATTTAGAAACTAACTGATGATTAGCTGGGATGAATGGTTTCCTGGGTATTGATCTGATGTTGGTTTCGGCCTTCGGGGTTAATATTTACGGAATTGTTCGCTTACTGATTTACGGTTAGGGGCTGATGAATTGGAATGAGGCGCAGGTTGTGTTTGTGTAGCACTTGTTTATAATATATATGCGAGTTATTCGAAAAGTCCGAGTTTATACCCATTCTGAATAACTGATACGACGATATGTCGAAGATGAAGACGGTGGTTGAAGACCGGAGGTCTTCACATCGTTTGGATGATTCCTGATGATCTTGATTGGGCCGTACACCAAAGAGGAGGGAATGGTCTGCCTCTGGTTTCGTTCAGACCCAGAACGAACTTGTAAATGGACTGTGTGTCTGACATTGGATATCATTCTGTGTGATTGATGGATATCGGTTGCATGGAATGGTCTGCCTGTGTGGCATGATAAGATGCAAATGATCAAGGCTTCTGTTGAAAAGCAGAGTCTTGTGGTTGTTGATCAAAGCACCGTCTTTGTGGCATCGCTTTGTGCATCGTTAATTCGCGAGCCTCACACCCCAGTGTGAACCAGAAACGGGAGAGGACATCAGGGAGGGCATGCGTTTCCTTCTAGCTAGGAGTGGTGTTAGTGGTTTTGCACGCCCTGGAAAGTTTGACTCATGTGGTTGTTGGATAGCGAGGCGCCTCGGTTATATCGGTCGATCCGGGACCGATGGAGTCATTTGTTGGCTAATTTACGCCCCATAGGGTGGGGAAACACAGTTGTAATAACCCGGAAATTCTGAACCAGTTTAAATTTTTTATTTTGGCAATTTTAGCGAATTTTGATTATTTAAAATAGATTATTTTAAATAAAATCGACGAAATTTTTTTATGAATATAATTCGAACGTATATATTTATACGCGTCGTCGCTAGAATATAAATAATTATAAATAATTATAAATAGAATTGAAAATGGCGCGGTAGTTCGATAATTCGATTTCAAACTTCAATTTGATTGTACTGGGTGCAAAACAATCCGGATTTTAGTGAAACCAAAAACATTCGGATCTATTTGATAATATCTTTCCAACGAATCCGAAAAATCATATTTTCATAGCGGGAATCAAAAGATATGTCCAGTTGAAAATTCTGAATAGCCGCTATGGAATTCAGGCCCTTAAAAATGGAAATTTTGCAAACGACCTCGGATTTCGACGAAACCACTTTTGTTGGATCCGTGATGTCAAATTATTGCTAGATTCCAAATTTCATAATTTTTCGAATCAATATGTGAGCGTGGCAAAAGAAAACGCGTTTGACCAGTTTCAGTTGATTTTAATCGACTGGAAAATGGCCATTTTTCTAACGGTCTCAGAATTCGACGAAACTAGTTTTGTTAGGACCGTATTGTCCATACGAAGCTAGAAAATATTTTTTCTGGAATTTTTCAAGTTAGTATGTGACCCCGGTAAATTGAAATGCGCATTCAAATTCAATATATAGAGTTATATGTTGATTTTAACGGAAAATGATTCAAACGATCTAATCAGCTTGCGATACATATCCCATTGTGTTCGGAATGGGGGTAAAACGCTAGGGACGACAGTCGGTAGGTTCGATTTCAAGTTCGAATAAAAACCCTACTTTTTATAGAAGAAAAATAATAAATTATATTAATTAATATGTTGGCCCCCTTTTTCTATCTCTCTTCCTATTCCCCGTTGACCATTTCAGTTTAAACATCAGAGGAAAAAAAAAGGAAAAGGGGATCGACGGGGGGAGGAAGCCGCCGCTTCCACTGTCGCGCCCCCCCCATCGCAGTGCCTCCACAGGCGCACGCCCCCTCACCTTCTCCTCCCTCTGCTCTCGCTTTCCCGTCCTCTCTTCGAACCTTCGCGCGCAACACCCAAATCCGAGCCCCCCACCCAAATCAGATCGCGCCGCCCACTCCCGAGGGCCCCACCGCCAGACCGACCACCTGCGACGGCAAAGGCCACCCCCTCCTCCCTGTAGAACGCGCGCAGCCCTCCCCTGAGTCTCCATCCACTTTTTAAACCCCTCTGGCCCTTTTTACCCAAAACCACCGCGTCTTCGACCAACTGCGGGCCTGCCATCGCTGATACACCCTCCTGGACCCCGCTGCGAGCTCCGACAACACTCTTCCCCCCCCTTTTCCTCGGGGAAAACTGAATTAAAGTGAGTTTTTCTTAATTTATTTACTTATTTTTATGAAGTCGGTTTATTTAAGTTAGTAAATAAACAATAATCGGATTTTCAAATGGTTAATTGCATAGGAAAGATTGGATTTTTCGATGTAGAAAGCTAGGATCTTTAAAATAGAAAAGATCAAATCTTTATTTTAGAAAAGGCGAAATCTTTATTTTAGAAAAGGCGAAATCTTTATTTTAGAAAAGGCGAAATCTTTATTGTAGAAAAGGTGAAAGATCTATTTTTGAAAAGGCGGAAACTTTATATAGAGAATACCGTGATAAAATAGAATTTTATCCATATAGCGTCGAAGTAAAAATTCGATTTTTATATATTGAATAGCGAAGTAAAAATTCGATTTTTATATATTGAATAGCATAGTAAAAATTCGATTTTTAAATATATGAAGTGATTATAAAGGAAATATGATTTTTAAATTGAAAGTGAACAAATAAAAATGTGATTTTTATATATGTAGTGGCTACGGGCAACGAAGAGGACGAAAAGGCGAGAACGATGAAGATCTCTACAATAGGAGTGTCGTGGTATTGGATGGCTATCGGTGAGAATTTCTCACCTTTTAATTTCGTTTTCTAGTCATATATATATACTAGGATGCAGACGGTGTTTAGTAGCACCCGACACAATAGTCCACAGACTATGGACTTGTTTGTTTGATTGCAAAAATTAGTTACATTATTTGATTGAAATTTGAGCTGTTTGGTGAAATGGAATGGATTGATTGATGTGTGAATGGCGTGGGCCTTCACTAGACCGGGGATAAGGCTAGGCCTTGTCCCGTTTCTAGTATCGTGCCGTTATGACGCCGAAATTTTCTAAAATATGTTAGAGAAATAAAAATATTATTTTATTGAATAAATGAACCGAACAGAATATTCATAGTTTGAATAAAATATTTTGATCGTTAAAAATATAATTTTTAACGTGAAAGTGAATAAATGAATATTTATAAACAAATCGGCCGATTTGTTTATATACACTGATTTGACTGATATTGATTGGGTCGATAAATTTTACACATCGCCCAACTGCACAAATAAAATCTATGTTTGATTGTTTGAAACCCCACACGGGTGTTGGGATGAAATTTGAAGTTCACTCATCCTGATTGATTAAATATGTCGATCGATTGATTGACAGGCTGTTATAAGCGTTAGATATCTATATTTGATGCTTATACAGTGTAGTGCACTTTGGTTGATGGTTGATTATTTTTCAATGCTATTATATACGTGTGATGTATGAAAATCCATATAATTAACATTATATGGTGATTGATGGGGCCTCATTCCAATTTAGAAAACAAAGAATATTATAATATAAAGGTTCATGTGTTGACTGTACTCATCCGTTGAGATTAGTCACGTGTTGAACGAAATATTTTTATAATAAAATTTACATCTTTATCAATATAATATAAAGGTTCATGTTTTGACTGTACTCATCCGTTGAGATTAGTCATGTGTTGAACGAAATATTTTTATAATAAAATTTACATCTTTATCAATATAAAATAAAGGTTCATGTGTTGACTGTACTCATCCGTTGAGATTAGTCATGTGTTGAACGAAATATTTGAAAACGAAATATTTGAAATAGAAATATTTTGATAAAAAGAAATATTTGAAATAGAATATATGAAAATAGAAATATATGAAGCCATGTTGATTAGATTGACGCCATTTTGACGTGAACGATATTTATATCGATTTTACTCATTTTAAAATGAATATTGAAAAGCGATTTCGAAATGAATTGAATATAAAACGATTTCGAAATGAATTGAATATAAAACGATTTCGAAATGAATTGAATATAAAACGATTTCGAAATGAATTGAATATAAAACGATTTCGAAATGAATTGAATATAAAACGTTTTCGAAATGAATTGAATATAAAACGATTTCGAAATGAATTGAATATATAATGAATTCGAATTGAATGGAAAATGAATTTGATTTCAATTGAATAGCAAACGAAACGAATTCCAATTGAATTGAATAGATAATGAATTTGAATTGAATTGAATATAAAACCAATTCGAATTGAATTGAAAACGAATTCGAATTGAATTGGAAACAAATTGAAATGAATTCAAATCGAATTGAATAGAAATGAATTTTAAAACGAATTTATAAGGAAGAATTCAATTTTGATTTGAAATGAAACGGAAGTTGAAATTGTTTTTGAAACGAAATTAAAAAGATTTATTAAATTGGTTTTAAATAGAAGTCGATGAAATATATATTATATATATAATATAATGGCCTGAATAGAACGCGCCGCGCCGCGACAGTTCGTGAATTTCGACCATTTATTTCAAACGGACATTACGGGAGATCCGACCGTCGGATTCTCCTAAAACTGGAACTGTTGGGTTCGTATCGAAAAGAGCATTCTAACGAATATTAGAAATTTGAAATCTAATGGTTGGATTTGGAGATACGTCCAAATCAAATTTGGAAAAGGTCGCTATAAGTGCAGTTCGATGGCCGTTGATGGAAATCGATTGTACGGGCCTTAATAAAATTATTAAAAATATAAATAATTTGTGTAAAATCAGAAGAAATGATTTGGGATGAAAAACTCCATATTTGAAAAGATAAAAATAGATTTTTATCGAAATGAACTTGATTGAACTAAATTCAAAACCTGATTTTTTTTAGTAAATAAATTAGATTTAAAAAGGGGTTTTAAATAATCGGAATTTCTAATATATTTGATTGGATTTGAAATGGGTTTATCGTGAACGGTGTTTTAAATAACACTAGTTCTTCAACCCGATAACAAATAGAATGTGATTTGGGTTTGTCTTGAACTGTGTTTTAAATAACACCTAGTTCTTTAACCCAGCAAAAGGAGTTTTAATGAATCTGCAATTAGATTGAAATATGAATTGATAATCTAAATTATCAAATTTAGAAAATGAGCGAGAATGGAGTATTACCAGTTTTTCTCCAAAGCGATATATAAATCTTTAATTAGATTTGAACGTGAAATGGTAATTAATTTTACCAATAACACCGTGGTGTTAGATATGGAGTATTACCCGTTTTGCTTCATGGGATGAATAGGTTGGGATTGGGAAATAAAATAAATAATTACTTCGGTGTGGTAGGCTAATCTCGACTAGTTCAGAAAACCATAATTTGGTTTTGAAATGACATCCAAAAGAAGATTAAAGGATAAATTTTAAAGAATTTATCTTGGATAAAATTAACGGGAACCTTTCCCTAAGAATATTCTGAATTGGAATGAGGCGTTCGTTGTGTTTGTGTAACATTTGTTTTAATATACGCGGGTTGTTCGGAAAGTCCGGGTTTATACCCATTCTGAATAACTGATTCGACGATATGTCGAAGATGAAGACGGTGGTCGAAGACCGGAAGTCTTCACATCGTTTGGATAATTACTGACGATCCTGATTGGGCGGTACACCCAAGAGGATGGAAATAGTTGGTGGTCGTCCAGACGTACTTGGAGATGGATGGAAATGCGAGGAAAGTGCCTCCGGTTTCGTTCAGACCCAGAACGGACTTGTAAATGGATTGTGTGTCCGACATTGGATTTTATTCTGTATTGATTGATTTCTATTAAATATACATCTGTTTGGCGGCGGAGAATTTATTCTTTTGCTTAACGCCCTTCTCTAAGACGTATGAGCTCAGAGGTTGTATATCGATAGATATCAATCGCATGGCATAAAATGCCTGTGTGGCATACTGAGTTGCATGGATCAAGGCTTCTGTTGAAAAGCAAAGTCTTGTGGTTGATGATCAAAGCATGCCTACGTGGCAGCTTTGTGTATAACGTGAATTCGCGAGCCTCACACCTCGGTATGAGTTAAAAACGGGATACGAACCGTTGGGAAAACACGACGTTTCTTTCTAGCTTTGGTGGTGTCAGTGACTTACCAGCCCTGACATTTATATACTTTTCACCTTTGTGGTTGTTGGAATGAGGCGCCTCGATTATAGATCTGTAAGGACCGGGAAACGTGTGTTCAGGAATAAATAATCCTCTAACGTAAGTGAGGACCGGCCCAACCGATCCAAGGATTGCCCAGAGTGTGTAGTCCTGAGGCATTTCCTAGAGTGTCTCGAGCGCGGAGAGGAGCTTGCCCCTTGCCTCGACTCATGATGGAAATCCAATTTCCAATATGTGTATTCCGGCTTTATTTGTAGAGCCTAGTATGGCGACATAGTGGGATGGGGCACTTATGCCGTCCATGATTTATATTTGTGATTGAAATTGTTTTGACACTATACACTTATTATAGTATCAAATGATTTGTTTTAAACGTATCAAGCATGTTTGGCTGTTATAAGATAAAACACTATCCTCCGGCTTGTGTTGCATTGTGTGATGGGACCTGGGTCTTATAATAGCTTCATTTTTCGAAAAAGCATTGCGTTGTTTATCCTATGCACTGGTATTCTTGGGAGGAAACCCGTTCCGTGTTATACGGCGTGGTCCCTTGGATTACTCTCTTTTAAAATAAAGTTTTAATAACTGTTTTAGTTCTCACAGCAGTCACATGACTGACCTGGAGTTTATTGTTTTAACCTAAACTCTGGGTGCCCCTATTTTCCGCACGGGCAGCTAGTAGTTTTGGTTTTGCAGATTTATATTCACAGGATCCTGGTTTACAGCTGGAATGATATCCGGAAAGCTCTGTATCCATATATCACCTTCAGTTGTGCTTTGTATTATTTTCCGCTGCTATGTAATTTATTGTAATCTCTGATATTTATTGAATGTAATTTATTCTTTATACTCTGTATATTCTTGTATTCTGATGGAATTGTGGTAATAGCAATGAAATGTTCTTCCGTCTGCGTTCTGATTTGTCCTGTTCTCAAATGATCAGGGGTTTCGAACGGTCTAAATCGGTTTAACGACTGATTCAGATCGAGCGAAATTCCAGGCCGTCACATTTGGTATTAGAGCTTTGGTTTACAGAGCTCGAGAACAAGGCACATTAGAACCATACGAAAGAATTCATCAGATATTGGATTAGTAATATCCAATTAGAATGACTCGTTAGAGATAGGATCAGTAGTATCCTAGAACGAGTGTGAAGAGTATATTTTTCAAATGAAAACAATTTTGTTTTGAAATTTAAACCGTTTTACACGTATTTGATTATTTATTTATTTTGAATATGGACAATCTAGTATATAAAGGTTTTGCATATACGCGTCATGAACGTATATTCGAAGTTTTAATATATTAGATAGATATAGAGTCACACTCTAGTCGCCCGGACATGGTCCTGATGATGAAGTATACCATCACCAGCATTTATTTTCGAGTGACGAAGGTGTGGTATCTATATATTTCCATTAGACTGGTGTGAGAACCAAAACTAATATAGCTAGAACACATTTGTTGTGAATTGGCATCAAAAACATGATTTTTGACTATATATATCAAAATTATGAATTTGAAACTCTAATTCAATAATTGATTGATGTTTGAGTTGTTTGTTTATTTGTTTGATAATTTTTAAACCATTATGCCTAATTGAACCAAATATTGAATTTTATTGAAAATTGGTCGCATTTGCTTGCATATACATGTACTTACATTGAACAGGACATAGCAATGAGGCTAGAGAAGAGAATAAAATTTTTTTGCCCGACAAATAGGTACATGTTTACTACATAATTTACTGTTTTGTTTGGGTGATGATGATTTTATGAGCCCATTGGCTAGCCGCTTGGCCTTTTCTTTTTCTTTTTGAGATCAGAAGGCCTATATGGCAATTTCGGGATTTTCCCGTGGCTCCTGGTGCAGGGGAGGTTATGGCGAAATTTTTCGAATATTTAGGTTGTTAGCCAAATTTTTGAAAATTTGAATATTCTCAAAAACTAAAAAGTGGGAGAATGAAAGCCAAATCAAACGTAGAGCTGATTAATCAAACCTCTTTCGACTTTGTTCCTTTTCGGGGACGAAAATTTTTAAGTGGGGGAGATTGTAATAACCCGGAAATTCTGAACCAGTTTAAAATTTTTATTTTGGCAATTTTAGCGAATTTGGATTATTTAAAATAGATTATTTTAAATAAAATCGACGAAAATTTATTATGAATATAATTCGAACGTATATATTTATACGCGTCGTCGTTAGAATATAAATAATTATAAATAATTATAAATAGAATTGAAAATGACGCGGTAGTTCGATAATTCGATTTCAAACTTCAATTTGATTGTACCGGGTGCAAAACAATCCGAATTTTAGTGAAACCAAAAACATTAGGATCTATTTGATAATATCTTTCCAACGAATCCGAAAAATCAAATTTTCATAGCGGGAATCAAAAGATATGTCCAGTTGAAAATTCTGAATAGTCGCTATGGAATTCAGGCCCTTAAAAATGGAAATTTTGCAAACGACCTCGGATTTCGACGAAACCACTTTTATTGGATCCGTGATGTCAAATTTTTGCTAGATTCCAAATTTCATAATTTTTCGAATCAATATGTGAGCGTGGCAAAAGAAAACGCGTTTGACCAGTTTCAGTTGATTTTAATCGACTGGAAAATGGCCATTTTTCTAACGGTCTCAGAATTCGACGAAACTAGTTTTGTTAGGACCGTATCGTCAATACGAAGCTAGAAAATATTTTTTCTGGAATTTTTCAAGTTAGTATGTGACCCCGGTAAATTGAAATGCGTGTTCAAATTCAATATGTAGAGTTATCTGTTGATTTTAACGGAAACTGATTCAAACGATCTAATCAGCTTGCGATACGTATCCCATTGTGTTCGGAATGGGGGTAAAACGCTAGGGACGACAGTCGGTAGGTTCAATTTCGAGTTCGAATAAAAACCCTACTAGAAAAGTAATAAATCATATTAATTAATATGTTGGCCCCCTTTTTCTATCTCTCTTCCTATTCCCCGTTGACCATTTCAGTTTAAACATCAGAGGAAAAAAAAAAGGAAAAGGGGATCGATGGGGGGAGGAAGCCGCCACTTCCACTGTCGCGGGGCCCCCCATCGCAGCGCCTCCATAGGCGCACGCCCCCTCACCTTCTACTCCCTCTGCTCTCGCTCTCCCGTCCTCTCTTCGAACCCTTGCGCGCACCCAAATCTGAGCCCCCCACCCAAATCAGATCGCGCCGCCCACTCCCGAGGGCCCCACTGCCAGACCGACCACCTGCGACGGCAAAGGCCACCCCCTCCTCCCTATAGAACGCGCGCAGCCCTCCCCTGAGTCTCCATCCACTGTTTAAACCCCTCTGGCCCTTTTTACCCAAAACCACCGCGTCTTCGACCAACTGCGGGCCTGCCATCGCTGATACACCCTCCTAGACCCCGCTGCGTGCTCCGACAACACTCTTCCCCCCCTTTCATCGGGGAAAACTGAATTAAAGTGAGTTTTTCTTAATTTATTTACTTATTTTTATGAAGTCGGTTCATTTAAGTTAGTAAATAAACAATAATCGGATTTTCAAATGGTTAATTGCATAGGAAAGATTGGATTTTTCGATGTAGAAAGCTAGGATCTTTAAAATAGAAAAGATCAAATCTTTATTTTAGAAAAGGCGAAATCTTTATTTTAGAAAAGGCGAAATCTTTATTTTAGAAAAGGCGAAATCTTTATTGTAGAAAAGGTGAAAGATCTATTTTTTAAAAGGCGGAAACTTTATATAGAGAATAGCGTGATAAAATAGAATTTTATCCATATAGCGTCGAAGTAAAAATTCGATTTTTATATATTGAATAGCGAAGTAAAAATTCGATTTTTATATATTGAATAGCATAGTAAAAATTCGATTTTTAAATATATGAAGTGATTATAAAGAAAATATGATTTTTAAATTGAAAGTGAACAAATAAAAATTTGATTTTTATATATGTAGTGGCTACGGGCAACGAAGAAGACGAAAAGGCGAGAACGATGAAGATCTCTACAATAGGAGTGTCGTGGTATTGGATGGCTATCGGTGAGAATTTCTCACCTTTCAATTTCATTTTCTAGTCATATATATATACTAGGACGCAGACGGTGTTTAGTAGCACCCGACACAATCGTCCACAGACCATGGACTTGTTTATTTGATTGCAAAAATTAGTTAGATTATTTGATTGAAATTTGAGTTGTTTGGTGAAATGGAATGGATTGATTGATGTGTGAATGGCGTGGGCCTTCACTAGACCGGGGATAAGGCTAGGCCTTGTCCCGTTTCTAGTATCGTGTCGTTATGCCGCCGAAATTTTCTAAAATATGTTAGAGAAATAAAAATATTATTTTATTGAATAAATGAACCGAACAGAATATTCATAGTTTGAATAAAATATTTTGATCGTTAAAAATATAATTTTTAACGTGAAAGTGAATAAATGAATATTTATAAACAAATTGGCCGATTTGTTTATATACACTGATTTGACTGATATTGATTGGGTCGATAAATTTTACACATCGCCCAACTGCACAGATAAAATCTGTGTTTGATTGTTTGAAACCCCAAATGGGTGTTGGGATGAAATTTGAAGTTCACTCATCCTGATTGATTAAATATGTCAATCGATTGATTGACAGGCTGTTATAAGCGTTAGATATCTATATTTGATGCTTATACAGTGTAGTGCACTTTGGTTGATGGTTAATTATTTTTCAATGCTATTATATACGTGTGATGTATGAAAATCCATATAATTAATATTATATGGTGATTGATTGGGCCTCATTCCAATTTAGAAAACAAAGAATATTATAATATAAAGGTTCATGTGTTGACTGTACTCATCCGTTGAGATTAGTCATGTGTTGAACGAAATATTTTTATAATAAAATTTACATCTTTATCAATATAATATAAAGGTTCATGTGTTGACTGTACTCATCCGTTGAGATTAGTCATGTGTTGAACGAAATATTTTTATAATAAAATTTACATCTTTATCAATATAAAATAAAGGTTCATGTGTTGACTGTACTCATCCGTTGAGATTAGTCATGTGTTGAATGAAATATTTGAAAACGAAATATTTGAAATAGAAATATTTTGATTAAAAGAAATATTTGAAATAGAATATTTGAAAATAGAAATATATGAAGCCGTGTTGATTAGATTGACGCCATTTTGACGTGAACGATATTTATATCGATTTTACTCATTTTAAAATGAATATTTAAAAGTGTTTTCGAAATGAATTGAATATAAAACGATTTCGAAATGAATTGAATATAAAACGATTTCGAAATGAATTGAATATAAAACGATTTCGAAATGAATTGAATATAAAACGATTTGGAAATGAATTGAATATAAAACGATTTAGAAATGAATTGAATATAAAACGATTTCGAAATGAATTGAATATAAAACGATTTCGAAATGAATTGTATATAAAACGATTTTGAAATCAATTGAATATATAATGAATTCGAATTGAATGGAAAATGAATTTGATTTCAATTGAATAGCAAACGAAACGAATTCGAATTGAATTGAATAGATAACGAATTTGAATTGAATTGAATATAAAACCAATTCGAATTGAATTGAAAACGAATTCGAATTGAATTGGAAACAAATTGAAATGAATTCAAATCGAATTGAATAGAAATGAATTTTAAAACGAATTTATAAGGAAGAATTCAATTTTGATGTGAAATGAAATGGAAGTTGAAATTGGTTTTGAAACGAAATTAAAACGATTTATAAAATTCGTTTTAAATAGAAGTCGACGAAATATATATTATATATATAATACAATGGCCTGAATAGAATGCGCCGCGCCGCGGTAGTTCGTGAATTTCAACCATTTATTTCAAACGGACATTACGAGAGATCCGACCGTCGAATTCTCCTAAAACCGGAACCGTTGGGTTCGTATCGAAAAGATCTTTCTAACGAATATTAGAAATTTGAAATCTAACGGTTGGATTTGGAGATACGTCCAAATCAAATTTGGAAAAGGTCGCTATAAGTGCAGTTCGATGGCCGTTGATGGAAATTGATTGTACGGGCCTTAATAAAATTATTAAAAATATAAATAATTTGTGTAAAATCAGAAGAAATGATTTGGGAAAATTTGGGATGAAAAACTCCATATTTGAAAAGATAAAAATAGATTTTTATCGAAATGAACTAAATTTAAAACCCGTTTTTTTTAATAAATAAATTAGATTTAAAAAGGGGTTTTAAATAATCGGAATTTCTAATATATTTGATTGGATTTGAAATGGGTTTATCGTGAACGGTGTTTTAAATAACACTAGTTCTTCAACCCGATAACAAATAGAATATGATTTGGGTTTGTCGTGAACTGTGCTTTAAATAACACCTAGTTCTTAAACCCAGCAAAAGGAGTTTTAATGAATCTGCAATTAGATTGAAATATGAATTGATAATCTAAATTATCAAATTTAGAAAATGAGCGAGAATGGAGTATTACCAGTTTTGCTCCAAAGCGATAGATAAATCTTTAATTAGATTTGAACGTGAAATGGTAATTAATTTTACCAATAACACCGTGGTGTTAGATATGGAGTATTACCAGTTTTGCTTCATGGGATGAATAGTTTGGGATTGGGAAATAAAATAAATAATTACTTCGGTGTGGTTCGCTAATCTCGACTAGTTCAGAAAACCATAATTTGGTTTTGAAATGACATCCAAAGGAAGATTAAAGGATAAATTTTAAAGAATTTATCTTGGATAAAATTAATGGGAACCTTTCCCTAAGAATATTCTGAATTGGAATGAGGCGTTCGTTGTGTTTGTGTAACATTTGTTTTAATATACGCGGGTTGTTCGGAAAGTCCGGGTTTATACCCATTCTGAATAACCGATTCGACGATATGTCGAAGATGACGACGGTGGTCGAAGACCGGAAGTCTTCACATCGTTTGGATAATTACTGACGATCCTGATTGGGCTGTACACCCAAGAGGATGGAAATAGTTGGTGGTCGTCCAGACGTACTTGGAGATGGATGGAAATGCGAGGAAAGTGCCTCCGGTTTCGTTCAGACCCAGAACGGACTTGTAAATGGATTGTGTGTTCGACATTGGATTTTATTCTGTGTTGATTGATTTCTATTAAATATACATCTGTTTGGCGGCGGAGAATTTATTCTTTTGCCTAACGCCCTTCTCTGAGACATACGAGCTCCGAGGTTGTATATCGATAGATATCAATAGCATTGCATAAACTGCCTGTGTGGCATACTGAGTTGCATGGATCAAGGCTTCTGTTGAAAAGCAAAGTCTTGTGGTTGATGATCAAAGCACGCCTACGTGGCAGCTTTGTGTATAACGTGAATTCGCGAGCCTCACACCTCGGTATGAGTTAAAAACGGGATATGGACCGTTGGGAGAACACGACGTTTCTTTCTAGCTTTGGTGGTGTCAGTGACTTACCAGCCCTGACATTTATATATTTTTCACCTTTGTGGTTGCTGGAATGAGGCGCCTCGATTATAGGTCTGTAAGGACCGGGAAACGTGTGTTCAGGAATAAATAATCCTCTAACGTAAGTGAGGACCGGCCCAACCGATCCAAGGATTGCCCAGAGTGTGTAGTCCTGAGGCATTTGTTAGAGTGTCTCGAGCGCGGAGAGGAGCTTGCCCCTTACCTCGACTCATGACGGAAATCCAATTTCCAATACGTGTATTACGGCTTTATTTGTAGAGCCTAGTATGGCGACATAGTGGGATGGGGCACTTATGCCGTCTATGATTTATATTTATGATTGAAATTGTTTTGACACTATACACTTATTATAGTATCAAATGATTTGTTTTAAACGTATAAAGCATGTTTGGTTGTTATAAGGTAAAACCCTATCCTCCGGCTTGCGTTGCATTGTGTGATGGAACCTGGGTCGTATAATAGTTTCATTTTTCGAAAAAGCATTGCGTTGTTTATCCTATGCACTGGTATTCTTGGGAGGAAACCCGTTCCGTGTTATAAGGCGTGGTCCCTTGGATTACACTCTTTTAAAATAAAGTTTTAATAACTGTTTTAGTTCTCACATCAGTGACATGACTGACCTGGAGTTTATTGTTTTAACCTAAACTCTGGGTGCCCCTATTTTCCGCACGGGCAACTAGTAGTTTTGGTTTTGCAGATTTATATTCACAGGATCCTGGTTTACAGCTGGAATGATATCCGGAAAGCTCTGTATCCGTATATCACCTTCAGTTGTGCTTTGTATTATTTTCCGCTGCTATGTAATTTATTGTAATCTCTGATATTTATTGAATGTAATTTATTCTTTATACTCTGTATATTCTTGTATTCTGATGGAATTGTGGTAATAGTAATTAAATGTTCTTCCGTCTTCGTTCTGATTTGTCCTGTTCTCAAACGATCAGGGGTTTCGAACGGTCTAAATCGGTTTAACGACTGATTCAGATCCAGCGAAATTCCAGGCCGTCACAACAGTGTTCAGGCATTTTAATCCACATTGGTTGACCGGCCCTGACGATCCAAAGGCTTGACTCAGTACTTGCTTGAGACTCGGGTGACAGAGTCTCGAAGCAGTAAGGACGATCCCTTGCCTTGGTTCACGATGGAATCCAACTTCCAATACGACCTCTTGCGATTTTGATTGTAAACCTATATTGGCGACATTGTGTTATGGGGCACTTATGCCATCTATGATTGATATTATGATTAAAATTGTTTTTGAAGCACTATACACTTATAATAATATCAAATGATTTCGTTTTATACGTATCAAGCATTCTTTGGCTATTATAAGATAACACCCTATCCTCCGGCTTGCGTTGCATTGTGTGATGGGACCTGGGTCTTAAAATAGCTTCATTGTACTTTATTTAGCATTGCGCTGTTTATTTCGAGCACTGGTATTCTTGGGAGGAAACCTGTTCCGTGTTATACGGCGTGGTCCCTTGATTTACCTTATTTCAAAAGTAAAGTTTTAAATAACTGTTTCAGTTCTCAAACCAGTCACACGGCTAACCTGGAGTTTATTGTTTTAACCTAAACTTTGGGTGCCCTTATTTTTCGCACGGGCAGCTAGTAGTTTTTGTTTTGCAGATTTATATTCACAGGATCCTGGTTTATAGCTGAAGTGATATTCGGAAAGCTCTATATCCGTGTATTTCTTTCAGTTATATTTTGTATTATTTTTCCGCTGCGATAATGTATTTAAATCTCTGATATTTGTCAAATGTATATTATTGATTCATACTATGTATATTCTTGTATTCTGATGGAATTGTTACAATAACAATGAAATGTTCTTCTGTTTGTGTTCTGATTTGTCTTGTCCTCAAAGCAATACGGGTTTTCTCTTCTCTTCGGAGATCGGGAAAATCCCTGTTGTTACAATATCGGTAGATTAACTTTTATTGTGAAACCCCAAAATACTGATATATGGTGCAAAATACTCCAAATAAAAATGTTGGCTAGCTTTTTGACCAAGCCACCCAGGATCATTCATAAGAAGAAAGCATGAAACCATGTTCTCTCAGGATATGAAAGAATGGATCGCACCATCGTCTTGCCCACCGTCGGATCGCACTCTATCGACTCGCCCACGGAGGATCGCGTCTCGACAGATCGCCCCCGGAGGATCGCGTCTCGACGGATCGCCCCCATCTCATCAGCGAACGACGCATCCAGGCGATCTGATCCAAACTTATATTGTTGCCCAGAGCGAACCGATCCGATCCCCTGGTGCATGGCGAACCCTCTGACCCGTTCAAGCGCGAGCTAGTCTTCAGCGATCCGAATCGCACGGATCTGGCGACATGTGTCCCTAACCGTCACTTGGACCGATTCTCCCCATCTGCACGATCCGATTTTCAAGCAGATCGCGACACCTATCTGCAACGGCTAATTTGACTATTTCTTCAACGGAGGCGATGCGATCCGATGTTCTCGGGATCTGTGCCACGTGTTATCTCGTCCCGCCTGACAAAATCAGCTATAAATAGCCCAGAGCTTGGCATTTTTTGGGATCTTTTTGGCAATATTAGGTACTGAATCCGCCATTGTTGTCAAACTACTGAAATATTGAGAGAAATCCTTGATTGTATTAGCTTTCAAATTATAATCAATAATATAAAAAGTGGACGTAGGCTCGTTAACGCCGAACCACTATAAATTCTGCATGTTATTTCCTTTTTTCTCATTCTTCAGTTGAAACCCTATAAGCTTCAGAACAATTTGGGTGTTAGGTCCAAATTTTGATCTAACATTTTGGTGCTTTCACTGAGAACTCAGTCCTAAAGTTTCACTATTCAGTTCTTTGAAGATTCCAGCGATTCAGATATCATGGCTGGAAAAAGATCTAAGGAAGTGCGAGCTTCACAGACCAACGAAACGATTGAAGAGAGTGTGCACGAGCTGGGCAATGAAGAAACTCTGGATCGCGGAGAGCAGGGGGCGAACCGATCCGATGAAGACACCACGCTCCGAGTCGATGAGAACGAGACGATCCGGGCCGCTGAAGGGGTTGTTACTCGATCACGAGGTAACGCCTCGCAGCCTCCGCGTACCACGATCACGAGTCGACCTCAGGGGGGCGCAGCGAGTCGCCATCCACGAACCGCAGCTATCCGAAATGATGATAAGACTACAACTCGACCTGGAAAGGAACCTATGACCCGCTCCTATCGTCCTGGCCCCTCTGCTCGACCCGGCTCGAGCTCTTTGCGCATAAGAGAGAGTGATGATGACCAATATGATCCTGCTGCTCCTGTCACTGAGGGGGGTCTCTCTCGCTTCGCCGAAATGTGGGATAGATTGTTTGATGAATTGGCAGCCCAAAGGCAGGAAAGTTCCATCCTGCGGCAAAATTTGACGGCTATGGATAGAAGGCTTGACGAACTCGCAAGGCAAAGAACGCCGCCGGTTCGTTCACCCACTCCGGGATATTCTTCTTCGTCTGAGGAATCGCCAAGACCTCCGCGACGACCATATGAGAGAGCCGAAAACAAAGAACAACTTCGGTTCGGAACCCTGCCATCACAGGAAGAAGAAGCGCTGGGGGCGGGGACCTCAAACCGTAATGTGAACGATCAAGCCGCAACTCCCAGGACTCGAGATGTGAACGGTCCTGTGCATAACAGACCACCTCAGCCCCATCGCCTCACGCATACTCATGATAATAGGGGGCAACGAAGCCCTATCCGAGCCCCGGATTTTGTGACTGCTCCCCGAAGAGAGATCAGAGAACCCCGCCGAGCCAGAGGCACTGACCCTGAACCTCCTTTGACCAGCGCAAATGTCGTAGCCATGGTCCACCAGATTCTGGCAGATAGCCGTGGACAACGGAATGAAGATTGGGGAATCGACCGCAGTCACACCCCTTTCACTGATGATATTTTGGATGCGACTTTTCCAAGGCGTTTCAACATGCCACAAATGAACCGATATGCGGGAAGATCTGATCCTGTCCAGCACCTGATGAGATACTCTTGGTCAATGACCGCTGCCGCAGCCTCTGACGCTGTTAAGTGCAAAGCATTTCCCATATTCCTGGAGGACGTGGCTTTTTTATGGTTTACTCGCTTGCCGGCGAGATCGATTTCTAGCTTCAGGGAGCTGAGTGAGAAGTTCGTAGAACAATTCCGTATCTACGCACAGAAGACAAAAAGTGTGATCGATTTGTTCCTTGTCAAGCAGCGACCAGGCGAGAGTTTATAGGTGTACCTAGATCGTTTCAATTGGGCCGATACTGAGGTTAAAGATCCCCATGAACCGACCGTTGTCGCAGCACTGATTGACGGAGTAGATAAGGACACTGAATTCGGGAGGTACCTGGCAGGCAAACCGCCCAACACTAGAGAGTTATTCTATGAGAAAGCCAACGTACATTTACGCCGGGAAGAGGTATATGCTAACCGAAAGCCTAAAACAACTGATAAGGAGGAAATTCAGAGTAATGTCGCCATCAAACAGACGGGAGACAGCTCGAGGAAAGTTGAAGTTAACGTCGGAAATCAGAATCAGGGTGGTCGTCAGCCAGGTAACAACAATAATAATGGTAACGGCAACAACCGGAAGAGGAACCGAGGGAACGACTCCCAAAGAAGGACTCATCCCAGGGCCTTTGAAAGTTATACACCAATAAGTGATACTCTGGAAAATATCTTCATGGATGCGTACGAAGTCCTCCAGAATAAGAGGCCACCTCCTAGAGAGTCGACAGAGAAAGAGCATGAAACAGGGAAGTTTTGTCTCTTTCATCAGATTCACGGCCACTCGACGAATGAATGTCGTCACCTAAGGGATGTAGTCGAAATGCTGCTTCGAGAAGGAAAGTTTGATGAATACAGAGTAACGCCCAGGGACAGGGGGCAAGCAGTGCAGGCCCCGAATCAGAACCAAAATCAACTTGCTGCTAGGCCGATTGCTCAGCAAAAAGGAAAGAATATTGTTATCAATACCGTGATCGGAGGACTTTATCTCGTTGGGCACAGTTCCAAAGCATTGGATCAATACGTCAATGCAGCCAAACAACACCTCGAGGTAGGGGAGTGTAGCAACCCTGAGGACAGTATCCCGGTGAAGCAGCAAAAGATGATGACCGACGATGTCGTCTTCCGAGAACGAGAAAGCATTGGAGTCCATGCTCCAACTGAAGATCCACTTGTAATTACAGTACCCATTGGACCAGCCACTGTTCATAAGGTTCTAGTGGACAACGGGAGTTCCGTCAATATTCTTTTCAAAAAGACCTTTGACCAGATGAAACTCGAAATAAAAGACTTGAAGCCCTGCCAAGGATGGATCCGTGGATTCAACGGAGCATCCACCGCTCCAATGGGTTATGTAGAGTTACCAGTTACACTTGGGGAAGGAGAACGCCAGAGAGTGAGAATCCTTCCCTTTGTGGTTTTGGATGTTGAATCGCCCTACAATGCCTTCTTGGGCCGACCGGCCCTTGCAAAATTCAGAGCCTGTATAGCCCCCTGGTGCTTGTTATTGAAATTCCCCACAGAAGCTGGCATTGGTATCGTCAGAGGGGATCAAGTTGCTGCGCGAGCGTGTTATGTTGCCGAACTAAAGTTACTTCGTAATGGAGGGGATATCGAAACTAAAGGCACCTCTCCCCCTTCGGGGGCGGAGACCTTATAGCAACCAAAGAGGATAGTCGTTGGAGAGTCGCCCAGAGAGATGCCCGAGGATATAGATCCCAGAGAGGATCAAGAACCCGGGGGCAGAATGGCGAATCCCAACGAGACAACTGTGGATGTACCGATCGATGACAGTGACCCGGAGAAGGTCCTTAAGATTGGATCCCAGTTAAGTCCGAATCTTGTTAAAGAATTGACGGATTTATTAAAAAACAATTTGGATGTATTTACTTGGACCCACGCGGACATGTGTGGGATATCCCCATCAATCATGAGCCATTCCTTGAGCATTGACCCTAAACATCCTCCAGTAAAGCAAAAAAGGCGAATGCTGGGCCCAGAGAGGTCCGCTGCCTTGAAAGAAGAAGTTGGAAAGCTAAAGAGTAATGGATTTATCAGAGACTCGACCTACCCAGACTGGATTTCGAATCCAGTCCTGGTAAAGAAGGCCAACGGGAAGTGGCGAACGTGTATCGACTTCTCAGATTTGAACAAAGCCTGTCCAAAGGATAGTTTCCCGTTGCCCCGGATTGACCAGCTGGTAGACTCAACGGCAGGTCATGAGCTTCTCTCATTTATGGATGCTTATTCAGGATATAACCAGATTCCGATGCATGTTCCATATCAAGAGCACACTAGTTTTATCACTGATCTGGGATTATATTGTTATGTGGTGATGCCCTTTGGCTTGAAGAATGCGGGCGCTACATATCAACGCTTAGTCAACAGAATGTTTTATAACCAGATCGGGAGAACAATGGAAGTATACGTCGACGATATGTTGGTTAAGTCCAAGCAATCTTCTCAACACACTACTGACTTGGCAGAGATGTTCGGCATTCTTCGAAAGTACGGAATGAAACTCAATCCAACCAAATGTTCGTTCGGTGTTGCCTCTGGAAAATTCTTGGGATTCATCGTCAGTTCTCGTGGTATTGAGATTAATCCAGACCAGATCGCGGCAATCAGAGACATTCAGGAACCTAGGCAAATTAGGGATGTGCAAAGCCTTGCCAGAAAAGTGGCCACACTAAGAAGATTTATCTCTAGGGCTACGAATAAGTGCATCCCATTCTTCGAATTAATAAAGCGATGAAAACGCCACTTCAAATGGACACCTAACTGCATAGAAGCGTTTCAGAATTTGCTCTGGCACTTGGAGAAACCTCCGATTTTATCTAAGCCAATAGATCACGAGGATTTATTTATGTATTTGGAAGTGTCATCCCATGCGATCAGCTCAGCATTGGTAAGGGAAGAGGATAAAGTCCAAAGACCTGTGTATTATGTGAGCAAAAAATTGACAGCAGTAGAGCTTAATTATCCACGGATAGAAAAGTTGGCGTATAGTTTACTGATCGCCTCTAGAAAACTTCGGCATTATTTTCAGGCACATCCTATCACCATATACACCGATCATCCACTCAAGCAAGTTTTACAGAGACCAGAGGCATCTGGAAGGTTACTCAAATGGAATATTGAGTTAAGTCAATTTGATTTGAACTTTCAGCCCAGACGGTCAATTCGGGGGCAAGTGATAGCCGACTTCATAGCATAGTTCATTGTCCCTGAGGAAGATATAGCAAACGAGGAAGTTGATCCTTCAAAGTTACTTTTCGATCCCAATGCCTGGAGATTGTATACTGATGGCGCTAGGAACGACGATAGATCCGGCGCTGGAATAGTGCTTGAAACCCCCGAGAAACGATTGATAACCTATGCAATCCGAATGGAGTTTCATGCCACTAACAACGATTCCGAATATGAAGCTCTGATGGCCGGATTAAAGATTGCAAAGGAACTAGAAGTCACAAAGCTGAACATCTTCTGCGACTCCAAGTTAGTAGTGAATCAAGTCACTGGAAGATTCCAAGCTAAAAGTGCAAGATTGATTTTATACTTAAAGAAAGTGAAAGAACTGCTGAATGATTTTGATCACTACAGCATATCTCATATTCCGCGGTCAGAGAATCAGCAGGCAGACAGGTTGGCAAAGATGGCTAGTTCTGACGATCCTGAAGTGACTGGGCTAGCCCCCGTTGAAGTACTTCGGTCCCCTAGCATAGATCAGATGGAAATCGACCTAGTACTAGAGACGGAACCAGAAAGGGAGTCCTGGATGACCCCTCTAAAGAATTTCCTGATGGATGGAACGCTTCCGACCAAGAAAAGCGAGAGGCATAAAGTGATTCGTAAAGCCGCCCGATACGTTCTGCAAGGCGGAGTTCTTTACAGACAAGGGTTTTCAATGCCCCTCCTTCGGTGTGTAGCCCACGATGACATCAAACGTGTGCTGCAAGAAGTCCACGAAGGCGAATGTGGCGACCACACTGGAGGGCAAACTTTGGCAAAAAAGGTGTTGCGGCATGGTTATTTCTGGCCTACCATAAACAAGGATGCAGCAAGATATGCACGACGGTGTGATGCGTGCCAGAGATTTTCAAAGATACCTAGGGCGCCTCCTAGTCAGTTAAAAACAATGACGAGTCCATGGCCTTTCGCTATGTGGGGAATTGATATCATTGGAAGTCTCCCCATAGCAAGGGGCGGAGCAAAGTTCGCTATTGTGGCCGTAGATTATTTCACTAAGTGGATAGAGGCTGAACCACTAACTACAATCACAACCAAACGAGTGATCAACTTTATCGTGAGAAACATCATCTGTCGATTTGGGATTCCAAAGATTGTAATAACAGACAACGGAACTCTGTTCGATAGTGCTGAATTCAGAAACTTCTGCCAAAAATACCGTATCGAGAATCGATACACCTCTGTGGCGCACCCACAATCGAATGGACAAGTCGAAGCGGCAAATAAAGTAATTAAGTCCATTCTGAAAAGAAGAATGAAGCGGGCTAGAGCCATGTGGGCTGATGAATGGCCCTTGGCACTATGGGCCTACAGGACAACATATAAATCGGCAATAGGACACACCCTGTTCTCCCTTGCTTTTGGAACGGAAGCAGTCATCCCGATTGAGATAAAGGTACCTTCTCATCGGGCGACTTATTATGATCCAATGACCAATAATGAATTGCTCCTTGAGTCCCTGGATATGATCGAAGAAAAGATTGATGAAGCTGACCTGCGTGCCTTGAGATGCAAACAACAGGTCGCCCGATATTACAACAAAAAGGTTCGAGCCCGAACATGGGAACCCGGAGACTTGGTTCTGAAACATGTCTTCCCACCCCCAACTCATATGGGAGCGAAGTGGGAAGGACCGTACTCCATTCTGAGCAAGCTTGATAATGCAACCTTCAAGCTAGCAACCGTAGATGGAAAGGAAATCCCCAGAGTGTGGAATGCCCAACATTTACGGCCATATTTAACATGAAAGTTTCAAATTTATTCTTTTGCTTTGTTAAAAAACTATGTACAGGGCATGACTTGCCTAGAATATTCTGATTCCTTAAAGCAAGAGATTATAAAGTGGACGTAGGTCATGATTCGACCGAACCACTATAAAATATTGTGTGTCGTTTACCTTTATTGCATCTTTACTTATCTGCCTATTTATTTTTGTGAAAATCAATAAAATGATGCAGGCACCCGAAGTCTGTTGCCAACCATTCCTCCCGTAGACTGTTCGGAGGAACTCAAAACCTTGGCGACCGCCAGGGGAATATAAAAGCGTCCATGACTTGGCGCTGAGAAAGGACTCTTACCCCGCTGAAGGATCGGGGAGCGATGGAACGGCTGAGTCCCAACTCTAACTCTCCAGAGAGAGAGAGAGAGTATAAAAGCGTCTCTGATTGAGCGCTGAGAAAGAGCTCCTTTCCCGCTGAAGGATCGGGGAGCGAATGAATCGCTGAGCTCCAACTCTAACTCTCCAGAGAGAGAGAGAGAGTATAAAAGCGTCTCTGATTGAGCGCTGAGATATAGCTCCTTCCCCGCTGAAGGATCGGGGAGCGAATGAATCGCTGAGCTCGAACTCTAACTCTCCAGAGAGAGAGAGTATAAAAGTGTCTCCGATTGAGCGCTGAGAAAGAACTTTTTCCCTGCTAAAGGATCGGGGACCGACTGAACTACTGAATCCAAACTCTAACCATGGCGACCGTCAGGAGAGTATAAAGAAGTCTGTAATTAAGCACTGAGAAAGGTGTCAGAAATTCGGTGCCACAAGAACAATTATCCTATGAAATCTTCTAAGTCCCCCATATTCAGAAATAGGGGGCAACCTGCCAACAAGGCTAACCAATTTTAAGTAAACCCCCGTCAGGCGCTATGATAACAACTGATTGGGGGCACATATACTCATATACATATGCTGAGCTTTAAAACAACAACGCAGCATGAAAATTTTTCCTTGACTATCTGTTGTTTGACTGATTTTTAATTATTATTAGATGGCCTATGACTAAGCATGGAAAGTTTATTTGAATACAGGTACATAAGGATGCAAAAAGAGATAAACTTTTATTTATGTACTGCGAACCAACAAAGTGAAAAATAACCTAGAAAAGAAAGTGAGGGCCAGTCTCACAATTACATTTCCTGACCAGTGGAAAACCTAAATACAAAATATCAACAAACATCCTATTTACGCTTTGGCCTCTTCTCTTGCTTCTGCCTCTCCAGCCTCTCCTTGTCGGCATCAGATGGATCCCCTTTCTTCCTCTTCCTTTTGTCAATAAGAGGAACATCCGATTCTTCTGAAGATTCCTCTCCCACCTCTTTTCTCTTCCTTCTATCAGAAAGGGAAGCCGGGAAGTCATCGGGATTTGCAAAATGGAGCTGTCGGCTGATAGATTTGGGCTGGATTTTCACAATCATCCCAGTTTTGGGATCGAATTCTGCAAGGGGAATTACGTCCAAAGCCTCATCTCCCACCTTTTTCGAAGCCATCTCTGTCTCCTGCCTAGCTTTTCGGCTGGCCAATGTCTCGTCGTCGTCGGCGGCGGCTTTTTTGGCGCCGATAATGTCTTCTTCATCATCTACATGGCGCCCATCCATGTCTCTTAAGGCTTCGATGGTCTCAGCATTATTAGGAATGTCAGTGCTAGGTGTCGGGACGCTTTTATCTGCTGTTGTGACTTCAGCCTGTCTTGATATATCAGCACCGGCACCTTGTGAGAAAGCCTCCTCCTCCACCTCTTTTTCAACACCCTTGTTGACGGGCTCGCCACCTGTATTACAAGGAACGCACGTTACTAATTCAATTGGTTGTTCTGCCAGACGACGATAATTCGCAATTGCTTTGACGAATTGTGGGGAAGAGAGAGAAATACCTTCAGCAGATGCTCCTTCTTGAGTAGTTGCAGAGGCTCCAATGACCGTGGGAGTTCGATCCAAAGGGATTAATGGATCATCGGGGTGGTATTCCTCAACCCCGGAAGTCTTGGGCTCCGCAGCTGAACTTGAGCCTTCGTCAATTTTGCTTTTACCTTTAGCCAAGGTTTTCTCCTTTTCCATCTCCGCTAAAATCAGACGACAACCCTCTGCTAGGTCCTCAGGCTCATTATCCCTTAAGACGCTCTTCATCAACTCATCCTCATCAATTTCTTCTACTCCCAATCTATGCTTTTCACCCTCAACAATGGCATCCCGTAAATTGGCTAAAGTAACGTGGTAATCCGGGATCCATGAGATGTTGCGAGTTTTGAGAACCTGGCAAAGGAAGTCAAAAATCATTTCTTCAAACCCCTCGATTTCCTTCTCTCTGTCGAGGAGCTTGTTGTTAGAAGCAGTGGCCAATTCGATGGCACTTTCAACGTTCTTTTCGGAGAGGGCTGCCCTTCTCTCCGCATCCGAGACCTGGTCATTTAAAATCACCTTTTCTGCTTTAGCCAAAGCGAAACTTTCTTTTAAACTCGCTTTTTCTGCCTCCCAAGCAGCCCTCTCAGCTTCAAAATGGCCTTGTGCTGTTTTCAACTCGATGTTGGCCATTTTGAGATCTTCGACCTCCTTCTTTAAGGCCATTTTCTCTTGGCTATTGGAGTCCACTTCTGAATGGAAAGGTTGCTTAGCATTTTCTAATTCAATCTTATAATTTTCAACATCCCTCCGTGCTAAAGCAAGCTGGGATTGAGCATCTTCTAGGTCCTTCTCCATCTTGGTCCTGGCTCTTTCGTTGTTTTCGAGTTTCGCCTTGGATCTGTGTGATTTTATTTCAAGCGATCGGATGACTTCAGAAAGGTTAATAGCATGTTTTTTCATCATCTCATATTGCCTGGCAACATGGCTGATATGCCCGACAACCTCGCTATCCCAGTTCTTGGGGACTGGTTCCAAGGCTGGAACGAATGTGATCCGGTCAAAGAATATGTCTGGAAACTGTTCCCGCAGCTTTTCCAGCCTGCCTTGAATCTCGGGACCGTGCTTGTAATCCCGTGACCCGGGGGCAGCCAACTCTGTCTGGCTGGAAGGGACGGTGTCACTCCTCTCCTTTTCAGATTCTTTGGATGCATCCTTGCCCTTATCTTTAGATTCCTGGTGCCTTTTGGATGACCGACTGTGGGAAGGTGCACTCTTTGGAGGAGTTAGCTCTTTAGGAAGTTTCTTCCCCCCCCCCCGAACTGCCGGGTAGCTGGAAGGCTTGTTAGAGGTCGGTTTTGGTGGAGACCGAGGTTGTAAGGAAGTCGGCCTGTGAGAAGGACCACGAGAGCGTTCAGTATCCGGGCGAAGGCTGGGTGTGCCCTCACGAAGAGAACGGTACGAGTAAGATTTCCTGCGAGACGTCGTTCCTGCAAAAAAGAAGAGATCATATTAAAACTTTGGATACCCATGATACAAGAGTGCAGGGTCAGATAGTCTGTGTGATGTGTGCATCCCATGTAATTCCCCCTAACGGACCCGGGCCCGAAGATAGGCTCATCTGACCAGTTTCTCGTCCTCTAGTTGGAGCACTGGTCTCTTCAAGAGCAGGGAAGAAAGGCCCCTCTTCGAAGTCCTTCTCTGTGTATACATCATCAGGTAAAGGGATTTTGTTCAGCTCATCAAATAACCGCTCTTCTGTAAAATCATCAGGAGCAACGGATTCGATTGGAGCAAAAAAAGGAATTTCCTTGGATGCGTCACCGCGGACCTCATCCCCTCTGTATATGTTCATGTCTTCATCGTCTTGGATGATTATCGGAGAAGGACTCTTGCGAAATTTAGTTGTTTCTATCGCTTGTGAAGTTCCCTCTCCTTCTGTTAGGGGCACGTACTTATAAGGTTTGCCGCCGGTGCCAAGTCCAAATCTTCTGTCTAGAAGACGATGCTTATGAAGATTGTCATCAGTAATGCATTTTTTGATCCTTAGAAAGTCGGATCTGCTTTGTGAAAGAATGGATAACCGATTGCTGTATAGTGGACCCTCCGTTTTCGGGAAGACATGATCTGTTTGAGATAAAGGGAGAATGTTAATGCCTAAACTTCTTGAACAAGATATTCGATTAGAGGCTTAAAAGTTTACTTGATTTGAGCCATCTTTGTGAGCATCCGGCCTGTTTCCTTATGTAAAACCAATCAGACTTAGGATCCCCTATATTGCTATACCCATCGTACAGGACCTTCCTATTTGCCACCGATTCGAAGAAGGAGAAATTTGGAGTTGCTGAAGAACGGTGCTTGAAAAGAAAGAAGAATGTCAAATCTCTGAATTTAAGTTCGGCGTGTAGGATCTCCGCGTACGCAACATATAGGGCGTATAGGGATGCATAAGCACTAGGATGGAGCTGCATTGGAGCAATACCCAGTTGCTTTAAAGTTTCGATAGTGATTGAAGGAAACGGAGGAATAGTTCCTACCAAGCACATGGTTCGACTAATTGCCATATATCCTTCCGGAGCTAGGTGGGGTCTATCTTCGCTACCAGGTGTCAAGACGTCATCCCAAGGAATTCCGTGTCTCAAGCAGATTCTCTTAAGCTTTATATCGTCAAGTTTAGATGCTAGAGAATTGAAAATTTTATCTATCCCGAGAGCGCCAGGAATCTCGTCGGGGGCTCGCCCATCTATCTCAGAATCATCGCTAGTTGAAGTACTTTCGGACGGATCTGATTCTGTGGCCTCGTACTCAGATCCAGAATCTTCACCTCCTAGATTAATTGGAGGAATTTCAGGGTTGTACTGTTCAGGAATCTCGGATTCGGTTTCTGTTGCGGATCTTGAAGAAGAGTGACCATTCGACATTGCTGCTAGGACGAGAAAACATGACCAATGAGATTAATACTACCCGACCCCCGTGTGTGCAAGTGTCGGTGTGTGTACTTGTGTGTGCATTGAAAATAAAAAATGAAAGCAATCGAGATCATCAAAATGTTAGTCGTCATATGCAGCCAAATTATGCAGTCATTTAAGTCCAGAAAGTTCAACATCAGGGCCCTAGCCTAACTGTTCAGAATTTTATGGTAACTAGGTGTCGATTAAAATTTGAAATTTCTTCGTATCGTTAACTATGATTCGGATCGCAAGGCAGAGGCATCGCCCCTTTCGGATCGCAAGGCAGAGGGATCGCCCCCCATCGAATCGCAGGGCAAAGGAATCGCTCCTTCGCGAATCATTGCAACCCCCACGATACGCGCCTTTGCTGCCACCACGATCTTTCGTCTCGCCACCCGCCTTCGTCTTCTCTCCTTGACCACGATCCAAGCCGGCCTTCCCTCTTCTTCCTCCTTCGTTTTCCTCCTCTCCTTCCCATCCTCGAACTCCGAGCTCTACACCCGATAGCCATGGCCACTTGGTGATTTCTTCAGAAAATTACAGATTTCCACCGTTTCTCCCTCGAATTAATCGAAAAAGTTCAGGAAAGAGCTACGTTCACGAATGAGAATGCTTTTTATGGAGTTACCTTTCTAAAAAATGAGGGAATGCTTGAGTTTTCGAAAGTTTGAAAAAGTTGGGTTCGTTCTTCGACAGTGCAGGCGAGACGATACGGCAGAAAGAAAGAAGAAGGAAAGTGAGAGGGGAGGGTCGGCTTATATAGGCAAAGAGGGCGACCGTTTGTCTCCCCTTCTTTGTCCTATTCGATCCACGAAAAACCGGCGGGCCGCGAACCAAAAGCCCACCATGACTCGAGGAGGAGCCCGTTTCGTTCCGAGGCCCAAGTGCACACCCAAGAGCGGAACGAATATCTCCCTAACGAACCGCGACTTGAGCCTGCGATACGAATCGTTAAATTCAGAAATGAGGATTCTGAAAAATCCCCGAAAGAGAACTGTTCTCTGATCCGCGACTCGAGCCCGCGATACGAATCGATTAATTCAGGAATGAAGACTGAAAAATCTCGGAAAGAGAATTGATCACTGATTCGCGACTCGCTATGAAAAGACGATTCTATAGTTTCGAAGCATGTTCCATCATCGATAAAACATACTTCGAGGGGGCAAAATGTTGGCTAGCTTTTTGACCAAGCCACCCAGGATCATTCATAAGAAGAAAGCATGAAACCACGTTCTCTCAGGATATGAAAGAATGGATCGCACCATCGTCTCGCCCACCGTCGGATCGCACTCTATCGACTCGCCCATGGAGGATCGCGTCTCGACAGATCGCCTACGGAGGATCGCATCTCGACGGATCGCCCCCATCTCATCCGCGAACGACGCATCCAGGCGATCCGATCCAAACTTATTTTGTTGCCCAGAGCGAACCGATCTGATCCCCTGGTGCATGGCGAACCCTCTGACCCGTTCAAGCGCGAGCTAGTCTTCAGCGATCATAATCGCACGGATCTGGCGACACGTGTCCCTAACCGTCACTTGGACCGATTCTCCCCATCTGCACGATCTGATTTTCAAGCAGATCGCGACACCTGTCTGCAACGGCTAATTTGACTATTTCTTCAACGGAGGCGATGCGATCCGATGTTCTCGGGATCTGTGCCACGTGTTATCACGACCCGCCTGACAAAATCAGCTATAAATAGCCCAAAGCTTGGCATTTTTTGGGATCTTTTTGGCAATATTAGGTACTGAATCTGCCATTGTTGTCAAACTACTGAAATATTGAGAGAAATCCTTGATTGTATTAGCTTTCAAAGTATAATCAATAATATAAAAAGTGGACGTAGGCTCGTTAACGCCGAACCACTATAAATTCTGCGTGTTATTTCCTTTTTTCTCATTCTTCAGTTGAAACCCTATAAGCTTCAGAACAATTTGGGTGTTAGGTCCAAATTTTGATCTAACAAAAAAGTTGCGTATTTAATTAATTAAAAATTACAGTAAAATTCTAAAAATTAAATTATCACTATGCTTCAAAAGAATCTTGTCCAGATTTGCAACTGATATCTAGTTATATCGAACAAACCGTTATGATCGATAAACGATTCTACAGCGACTATTTGAAAATTTGATTTAGATATAACTCACAATCTATAACGCGAAATCGTGATTTTTCACTTCTGTTAGAAAGATACAGTTCAACAGATTCCGACGTTTCTTGTTTTGTAGAAATCCGATTTAAAACGAATCATATATACTCAGTTGAAGTTCAAAATGTTAATTTACGAACTACCGCGATATTACAGGCTCGATTATATTTAATATATATTTTTATACGTTCAACTTCGTTTTAATTAATATATAAATTTACTAATATTAGGAATTCAATATTTAAACTGATTTAAATATTCAAATACAAACCGACAAAAATGCGGGACGTTACATTCACCATCCTTCATATTTGTGGATCTACCCCTACTATGCTTAAACTACCCCTACTTCTCTTAATACTTCAAAACAACCCTTCTTTTTAATCCTACACCTAATTCCCTAAATAGCCCTTACTTCCAACAATTACCCATATTTTTTAACTAACCCCTACTTTTATTATTGTTTTCCTTTATTCATTTTTTTACATTATTCATTTCATTCTTTGTAAACCAATTATCATTCTACTTCTATGAAGGGTTGGTTTTTGCAGCACCCAATCCAAACGATTCATCATCTTTCATATTTGTTGATCTACTCCTACTATGCTAAAACTACTTCCCCTATTTTTATTATTGTTTTCGTTTATTCATTTCTTTATTCATTTTTTTGAAATATTCATTTCTTTGTAAACCAATTATAATTCTGTGAAGGGTTGGTTTTTGAAGCACCCAAACCAAATGATTCATCATCTTTAATATTTGTCGATCTACCGCTACTATGCTTAAACAAACCCTACTTCTCTTAATACTTCAAAACAACCCTTCTTTTTAATCATACCGCGAATTATCTAAATAGCCATTACTTCCCACAATTACACCTATTTTTTAACTACAGTGAAGGGTTGGTTTTTGCATCATTCAATCCCAACGATTCATCATCTTTCATATTTGTCGATCTACGCTACTATGCTTAAACTACCCCTACTTCTCTTAATACTTCAAAATAGCCCTTCTTTTTATTCCTGCCCCTAATTCTCTAAGTATCACTTACTTGCAACAATTACCCCTATTTTTTAACTAATGTGGAGGGTTGGTTTTTGCAGCACCCAATCCAAATGATTCATCATCTTTCATATTTGTCGATCTACCCCTACTTTGCTTAAACTAGCCCTACTTCTCTTAATACTTCAAAACAACCCTTCTTTTTAATCCTTCTCCTAATTCTCTAAATAGCACATACTTCCAACAATTACCCCTATTTTTTAACTACTGTGAATGGTTGGTTTTGGCAGCACCGAATCCAAAAGTTCATCATCTTTCATATTTATCGATATACCCCTACTATGCTTAAACTACCTCTACTTCTCATAATACTTCAAAACATCCCTTCTTTTTAATTCTCCCCCTAATTCTCAAAATAGACCTTATGTCCAATAATTACCCCTATTTTTTAACTACTATCAAGGATTGGTTTTTGCAGCACCCAATCTAAACGATTCATCATCCTTCATATTTGTCGATCTAACCCTACTATGCTAAAAGTACCCTTCTCTTAATACTTCAAAAAGACCTTTTTTATCCTACCCCAAATTAAATAGCCCTTACTTCCAACGATTACCAATATTAATGATAATTGTTTTACAAAGAAATGATAGTAGTTAAAAAATAGGGGTAATTGTTGGAAGTAAGGGCTATTTAGAGAATTAGGGGTAGGATTAAAAAGAAAGGTTGTTTTGAAGTATTAAGAGAAGTAGGGGTTATACTTCGATAAGGGAAATTTAGAATATTAATGGTGGGATTAAAAATAAGGGTTGTTTTGAGCTACTAAGAGAAGTAGGGGTAGATCGACAAATATGAAAGATGATGAATCATTTGGATTGGGTGCTGCAAAAACCAACCCTTCACAGTAGTTAAAAATAGGAGTAATTGTTGGAAATTAAGGCTATTTAGAGAAGTAGGGGTAGTTTAAGCAAAGTAGGGGTAGATCGACAAATATGAAAGATGATTAATCATTCGGATTGGGTGATGCAAAACCAACCCTTCACAGTAGTTAAAAAATAGTGGTAATTGTTGGAAGTAAGGACTATTTGGAGAAATAGGGGTAGGATTAAAAAGAATGGTTATTTTAAAGTATTAAGAGAAGTAGGGGTAGTTTTAGCATAGTAGGAGTTGATCCACAAATATGAACGATGACTAATCATTTGGATTGGGTGCTGCAAAAACCAACCCTTCACGGTAGTTAAAAAAACAGGGGTAATTGTTGAAGTAAGGACTATTTAGAGAATTAGGGATTGGATTAAAAAGAATGACTTTTTTAAAGTATTAAGAGAATTAGGGGTAGTTTAAGCATAGTAGGGCTAGATCGACAAATATGAAGGATGATGAATCATTTGAATTGGTTGCTGCAAAAACCGACCCTTCACAGTAGTTAAAAAATAAGGGTACTTGTTGGAAGTAAGGCCTATTTAAAGAATTATGGGTAGGATTAAAAATAAGGGTTATTTTGAAGTATTAATAAATGTAGGGCAGTAGTTTAAGCATAGTAGATGTAGATCGACAAATATGAAAGATGATGAATCATTTGGATTGGATGCTACAAAAACCAACTGTTCACAATAGTTAAAAAATAGGAGTAACTGTTGGATGTAAAGGCTATTTTGAGAATTAGGGATAGGATTAAAAATTAAGGGCTGTTTTGAAATATTAAGAGAAGTAGGGTTAGTTTAAGCATAGTAGGGGTAGATCCACAAATATGAAAGATGATGAATCATTTGGATTAGGTGTGGCAAAAACCAACTCTTCACAGTAATTAAAAAATAGAGGTAATTGTTGGAAGTAAGGAGTATTTAGAAAATTTGGGGTAGAATTAAAAAGAAGGGAAGTTTTGAAGTATTAAGAGAAATAGGGGTATTTTAAGCAGAGTAGGGGTATATCGACAAATATGAAAGATGACGAATCATTTGGATTGGGTGCTGCAAAAACCAATCCTTCACAGTAGTTAAAAAATAGGGGTAATTGTTGGAAGTAAGGGCTATTTGGAGAATTAGGGGTAGGATTAAAAAGAAGGGTTGTTTTGAAGTATTAAGAGAAGTAGGGGTAGTATAAGCATAGTAGGGGTAGATCGACAAATATGAAGGATGGTGAATCATTTGGATTGGATGCTGGAAAAGCCAATCATTTACAGTAGTTAAAAAATAGGGGTAATTGTTGGAAGTAAGGGCTATTTAGAGAATTAGGTTTTGGATTAAAAAGAAGGGTTGTTTGACGTATTAAGAGAAGTAGGTATAATTTAGGCATAGTAAGGGTAGACCGACAAATATGAAAGATGATGAATCGTTTGGATTGGGTGATTCAAAAGCCAACCCTCCACAGAAGTTGAATGATAATTGGTTAATAAAGAAATGAATAGTGCAAAAAAAATTGAAAAAAGATATGAATAAAGGAAAGCAAAAAATAAAAGTAGGGGGTGGTTTAAGCATAGTAGGAGTAGATCGACCAATATGAAAGATGATTAATCATTTGGATCCGGTGCTGCAAAAATCAACCCTTCATAGTAGTTAAAAAATAGGGGTAATTATTGGAAGTAAAGGCTAGTTGGAGAATTAGGGGTAAGATTAAAAAGATGGGCTTTTTTGAAGTATTAAGAGATGTAGGGGTAGTTTAAGCATAGTAATGGTAGATCGACAAATATGAAAGATGATGAATCATTTGGATTGGGCGTTGCAGAAACCAACCCTTCATAGTAGTTAAAAAATAGGGGTAATTGTCGGAAGTAATGGCTAATTATAGAATTAGGGGTAGGATTAAAAGGAAGGGCTGTTTTGAAGTATTAAGAGAAGTAGGGGTAGTTTAAGCATAGTAGGTGTGGATCGACAAATATGAAAGATGGTGAATCACTGGGAATAGGTGATGCAAAATCCAACCCTTCACAGTAGTTAAAAAATAGGGGTAATTGTTCGAAGTAAGGGCTATTTAGATAATTAGGGGCAGGATTAAAAAGAAGGGTTGTTTTGAAGTATTAAGAGAAGTAGGGGTAGTTTAAGCGTAGTAGGGTAGATCGACAAATATGAAGGATGATGAATCATTTGGATTGGATGCCGGAAAAACTAACCCTTCACACTAGTTTAAAATTTGGGGTAGTTTTTGGAAGTAATGGATATTTAGAGAATTAGTGGGAGGATTAAAAAGAAGGGTTGTTTTGAATTATTAATGTAACACCCCGTATGTTGAATAACTTGTTTTGATATAAATCAGGGAAGAATTAAAATTTAAAATCTGAATCAGGGGAAACAGGCTTTGCCATTGCGTTCGTCTCGGAAAAATACGCAAAATAGAGTCCGAGTTTTCGAAAATCGGAGTTTGTATGACCCAGTTAAGGCCCGAAGAAGTTTTCAGAAAATTCAAAACATATTTCAGAAGAGGCGGGAAAATTCCCGCCAGAAAGAGGGTGTCGACCCTAGGGTCGACATGGGTGTCGACCCACCCCCAAGGGGTCGACCCATGTGTCGACCCAAGGGTCGACCCATGTGACGACCCAGGGGTCAACCCCCCCTGTCGGCCAGTTTGGCCTAGGTGCAATCTGAAGGGGTTTGGGCTGTGTTTTGGGGCTTGTAACAAAATCTGACGGCTCTAACCTAATCTAGGGTTAATCTAAGGGCTTAAACTACATCCTAAATCTATAAATACACCCTTAGACTACCCTAATCCATACTAAAAATAGATACAACGTCGTAATGCCGTCAAAATGCAACTTGAAGGAGCCTCCATCAATGTTGTAGAAGAAGATAGCTTCTCAAATCAACTTCTAATCAACTCTAGCAACGTAATCTTCTTCATAGGAGTGCTAATGCAAGTTTGGTGAGTACTATAGCCTTAATGACCAATTGTTGAAATGATTATGATAGGATATAATGAGGTTATGTCTATGAATGTGGATCAATGCAAGTTATGTTATCATATGCTATGTGTTCATGATGTTAGTTATGCAAGTTTGATGTTATATGTTCATGATGCTAGTTATGCAAGTTGAGTGTAATCTATGCTATGTGTTCATGATGCTAGTGATCCAAATCACTATGATAAACATTGATCAATTATGACACCATCTTATGCAAGTTTGGTGTTTGATCATATGCAAGTTCATATATAACATGTTATGCAAGTTTGGTGTTTGATTATATGCAAGTTCATATATAATATGTTATGCAAGCTTGGTGTTTGATTATATGCAAGTTCATATATAACATGTTATGCAAGTTTGGTGTTTGATTATATGCAAGTTCATATATAACATGTTATGCAAGTTTGGTGTTTGATTATATGCAAGTTCATATATGACATGTTATGCAAGTCTGGTGGTTGATTATATGCAAATCCATATATGACATTGGTGTTTGATTATATGCAAGTAACATGTGCAAGTTTACATTGTATGATATGCATACATATGCAAGTTAATCCCTTTGTATGTCATACATACATATGCAAGTTTACCCCTTTGTATGATATAAGTAACTCATGCAAGTTACCCTCTTTATGACATATGTGATTCATGCAAGTTTGGGTTGATTATTTATGCTAGTTGGGTTTGATTCTATGATCATATATGCAAGTTGGCACCTTTTTGAACCCATGATAATGCTAATGTTATGCTAAGTTGAACCCATTGTATTTGTGATGAATCTTCCCTTTTTAGTATGTCATGTTAGCGTATTACGTGGGGAACGATGGGGTTAATATTCATGTTAACAAAATTGTGTGAAGTTGGTATGATTATGCATACCATAAAGTGGATGGACATAATTGAGTCAATTATGTACAACTTTAAATTTGTAATTAATTAGGGATAATTAATACAAATTATGGGGGTGATTAATTAGGTGTAATTAATCGACTAAGACACGAGGTTGGACCCTTTTGTAGCATAAGACTGCCCGGACCCGACCGGCAATCCAGCGGCTACAAATGGTTGGCCCAATGTGAGAGGTCTTAGGTAAGAACTAAATATGTGACAAGTGTAAAGACACGAGGTTAGACTCGGTTATGGGGTAAGGCTGCCCGGACCCGACCGGCAAATCCAGCTGCCATAAAAGATAGTCTAATGTGAGAGGTCTTTACAAAGGTTACGGTCTTAATCAATTAAGAATCACTTAACCATATTAGCATGTAGAGGGACATGAGGGGTTAAGTGGGTGCCTTGGGTGGCATGTGGAAAAATATAGTGGTTGCCTTGGGTGGCAATAGAAAATACGATTAGAATGCTTAACCAAAGTGGAACATGTAATTAAACATGATTAAAGGGTTAAGTAAGTGCCTTGGATGGCATGTGGAAATCAAGTAAGTGCCTTGGGTGGCATGTGGAAATCTAGTGGGTGCCTTGAGCGGAAATTGAAATATGATTAGATGACTTAACCAAACTTTGAACATATATGTGGACATGATTATTAAAAAGGGTTAAGTGTGATACACTAGAAGGGACAAGCTTAGGTGGGTGGCTTGTGGGGGCCCATTTCAACCAGTAACCCATATGTATCTTATTGGGCTCGACCCATGTCGAGGACAGGACACGCGTACTGGGCTTGACTATAAGAGGCCAAAACGGGTTAGCGGTGGCAACGCAAGTCCAGCGGGTTTCATATGCGTGTGTGGACCCGGGCTAGTAGGTAAGACGTTGCATCGTGTAGGTATAAGCCGTGCACCGTTGGTTGTATCGGGTTGCCACTCTGGGGAGTGATACACCCCACTGTGGGGCCAGCACGGGTATCTACGTTAGGGAGCCGATCGAATGGGAGTAGTGGGTACACCTAGTGGAGATAGGGGCAGACGACACCTATGTAGTCAGCTAGGGGTACACGAGACTACTATTAAGGTTACTAAGTACACTTAGTGGGATCAATCTTTAAGTTAGGAATTACCCTTGGGTGGGTAGATATGGTGTGGTGCAGTGTAGGTGTTACCCTTAGATGGGTAGATCTGGTGTGGTGCAGTGTAGTAATTACCCTTGGGTGGGTAGATGCGTCTTTACCGTTATCTTAGTTCATGCTATGTCTAGTTGGCTGCTTAGTGCAGTCATTTATCCCCAGTCATCATCGTACCAAGTTTATATCATACCCTAATTACTTTAATGATTGTATTGTTAAAGTTATAGGGCTCACTCAGACTTATGTCTGACCCCGTTGTTTTTATCTTTTTCCAACCGTCAGGTTCTCAGAGTGGGTCTAGCACTAGTGGGCTTTGATCAGATTGCTTTATCTATCTTTTGGAGCTTGGACCGTGATGTAAAGCCCAGCTTATCTATTCTATTATGGCTATTAGTTATGTAGTGGGATTATGTACTTATGTTTTATTAGGATGGATATTTAGTACTTGACTCTTGTTTTAGTTGGTTTTGATATGTAACAAAACATGTTTATCTTCTGCTGCAATGAAATGATTTTTTAGATTTCAAGTATTATTTATATATGTCCTGTTGTAATTTTTCTGTTCTATATTCACTTAAAATACTCCACCGAAGTTAAGGCATTCCCACAGTGAGTGACCTTTGCGGGTGTGGGGTGTTACACGCGGTATCAGAGCTTAAGGTTACCAGAACAGATAAAATTTTTAGAAAAACTATTTTTCTAAAAACATTTTTGGAAAAAGTATTTTCAAAAACATGGCTTTTAAGAGAAAAGTTTTTGAGAGAAAAGAACATAATCCCCAAGAGCCATATATCCTTCCTTCGATTCTCCGTTTTGAATCTATTCCTCTTTCTCTTTTTGAATTTTCCCTCCGCGTACAGATGTCTTTTTAAGATAAATAAGGACTTCCGTATGAAGGACGGAAGAACCACTTCGAGGGACATAGATATTTGTCGGGCTAAGAAGTTAGTCCAAGGAGGTGGAGGGCTTGGGGGTACCTTTAAGATGGACGAGGGAGGAAGGTTCAAATAGCTGTTAGGTAAATAAAGGACGAAACCTCATCGTGGTGGGAGGTCACGAAAGGAGAATGTGAAGGAGAAGGCTAGTTGTTTTGGAGAAATAGGACACCTTATTAGGATTGTCCAGAGAGGTAAGGACAAACTACATGATCTTCTGGAGGGTAGATGTATTCCCTCACGGCTGGTGTACCTGATGGGGGTAGGACCGTCTAGGTTGAAATTTGGTTCTCTCGATCATCCCGTTCGAACTTTATTCGACTCTGGCGCATCACATTCGCGTATCTCATCATCATTAGTTAAGTCACTGCACTTAGACACCAGTCTAGTAGATGATCCCTTGGTTGTTTCAAACCCAATTGGGGGCTCCACCTATTTGTCCATGATATGTTTGGGTGTTAAGATTTCCATACTTAGCGTTGAGTTTAGATGTGATGCTTTTGTTTTGGGCTTCACGCGCTATGGGTATATTTTGGGCATGGACTGGTTATCCAGTAATGGTGCCGTTCTTGATTGTGAAAGGAGAGTTGTTAGGCTCATGACCCGCTTGGGTAACACTCTCGAGATCTCTTGTAATCCCATGGATTCTGTTATGCTAAGTTATCTTGAATCGCTTGACGCTTCGGTCGAGAGTTTGCGATCTGTTAGAGTGGTCCGGGAGTACTTGGATGTGTTTAAGGAGGTGAAGGGCTTACTTCCGAAGCGGGAGATAGACTTCCGAATATGTCTGGTGGACAATGCTAAACCAGTATCTTTACCAGTACGCCACATGGCTCCTCGTGAGAGGAGGGAACTCCATAAGCAAGTAGGGGAGTTGCTTGAGAAGGGGTTCATAAGACGAAGTATATCGGAGTGGGGTGCCCCAGTAGTTTTTTCCACGAAGGCGGATGGGTCCCTCAGACTTTGTGTAGACTATAGAGAACTCAACAAGCTCACAAAGAAGAATAGACACCCATTGCCGAGGATTGATGATCTCTTTGATCAGTTGATTGGCGCCTCAGTGTTTTTGCAATTGGACTTGGCCACGGGGTTCCATCAGTTGAGAGTGGCTGAGGATAGCATAGACAAGACTGCCTTTAGGACTCCGGATGGTTTCTATGAGTGGCTTGTGATGCCATTTGGTTTGACGAACGCCCCTGCATACTTTGTTGAGTTGATGAGTAGGGTGTTAAGGGAGTACCTTAATAAGTTCGCGGTGGTCTTTGTGGATGACATCTTAGTCTTTTCTAAGAGTGAAGAAGACCATGCCCTACATCATAGGGAAGTGTTAGGGACTCTTCGAGCGCATAGCCTTAAGGCTAAATTCTCTAAATGTCACTTTTGGAGGAAGGAAGTGCGGTTCTTAGGGAACGTGGTCTCTAAGGAAGGGATAGCTGTGGATCCCGCGAAGGTAGTATCCATCCAAGATTGGAAAGTTCCGAAGAGTGCTACCGAGGTGAGGAGTTTCTTGGGGTTGGCTGGCTTCTATAGGAAGTTTATCAAGGACTTCGCAAAGATATCAGCCCCATTAACTCGCTTGACAAAGAAGAATCTAGTCTTCGCATGGGACGTAGATTGTGATGATGCGTTCCAACAGTTAAAGAGAGCTTTAACCACAGCTCTAGTCTTAGTGTTGCCAGATGGGAGTAAGCCATTTGTTGTTTATACCGATGCTTGTGGGACAGGACTAGGCGCAGTCTTAATGCAAGAGGGAAGGGTAATAGCCTATGGGGGAAGGCAGTTGAGAAAGCATGAGAAAAATTACCCTACCCATGATTTAGAGTTGGCCGCTATTGTTTTTGCGCTTAAGACTTGGCACCATTATCTTCTTGGAGAGAGGTTCGAATTGTTCACTGACTACAAATCATTGAAGTACTTGTTTTCTCAGAAGGATTTGAACTTGAGACAGCAAAGGTGGATGGAGTTCTTAGCATCCTATGATTTCGAGATAGCGTATGCCCCTGGCAAGGGTAACGTGGTGGCTGACGCCTTAAGCAGAAAAAGGTTGTCCTTGAGTCCATTGTTCGTGGAACGACGAAGCTTGGAATTTATCTCGATGTTTGATTTCAGACCTTCCGTTGACTTTATACCCGGTTTGCTAGCATCCTTAGAGGTCAGACCTACTCTTTTGGGACAGATTGGCGAGGCACAGCGGGATGACCCACAGTTGGTTGAGTTAGTAGAGAAGCTCATAAGGGGGGAGTCGTCCAGCCATTTGAGTAGGTACATCCTAGACGATAGGGGGTGGTTGCATAGAGACGGTAGACTTTGTGTACAGCAAGACAAGGGTTTGAGGAAGGCTATACTTGATGATGCGCGTCGTTCGAAGATGACCATTCATCCTGGTGGGGACAAGATGTACCAAGACATGAAGCGAGTTTTCTTTTGGGCCGGTATGAAGAAAGATGTGGCCGAGTACGTCGCTAGATGCTTGGTGTGCCAACAAGTGAAAGCGGAGCAAAAGAAACCTGGTGGGTTGCTTCACCCATTGGAATTTCCGCAATGGAAGTGGGATAGCGTCTCGATGGATTTTCTTGATGGGTTACCAAGATCGAGGAAGGGTAATACAGGAATTTGGGTTGTGGTAGACGGACTTACTAAGAGCGCCCATTTCATACCCGTGAAGAGCAAGAGGACTGCTCCATGGCTAGCTTCAGTTTACCTTCGAGAGATAGTTCGATTGCATGGGGTACCTTCTAGCATAGTGAGTGATCGAGATCCTATCTTCACCAGCGAGTTATGGAAGAGTTTGCAAGAGGCAGTAGGGACTCAGATGTGTTTGAGCACTGCATATCATCCTCAGACGGACGGCCAGACCGAGAGGGTGAATCGTGTTCTAGAAGACCTTTTGAGGCTATGTATCTTAGATTTTGGAGGTACATGGGAAGAGCATCTTCCATTGGTGGAGTTCGCGTATAATAACAGCTTTCAGTCTAGTATTGGTATGGCTCCTTTCGAAGCTCTTTATGGAAGGCCTTGTCGATCACCTACATGTTGGTTGGTATCTAAGGATAAGATCTTGCTTGGGCCTGATATGGTTAGAGAGACTTCGGAAAAGATTGATTTGATTCGAAGAAGGATGAAAGCGGCACAAGACTGGCAAAAATCTTATGCGGACAAGAGGAGGACAGATCTTGAGTTTGATGTTGGGGACATGGACTTTATCATGGTGTCACCATTACGTAATGTAGTTCGCTTTGGGTCCGTTGGGAAGTTAGCACCAAGGTTTGTAGGACCGTTTCCTATTAAGGAAAGGATTGGACGGATGGCATATAGAGTGGATTTACCCGAGAGACTTAGTGGGGTACATGACGTATTCCATGTGTCACATTTGAGGAAGTGCCTACATGAGACCGCAGAGGTGGTAGAGCCGAGCTTGCTTAGAGAAGTGGAGGTAGAGCGTGATGTGACTATTCGACGAGCTCCTACCCGCATCCTTGGGTCAGAGATTAGGAAGTTGAGAAACAGAGAGGTTCGACTAGTCAAAGAGCAATGGGGAGAGGATGAGAGCAATGCTACTTGGGAGACGGAAGCGAAGATGCGTTCATTGTACCTATTCCTTTTTGAGGGTATGTATTTTAACTTCTCCTTTATCGTTTGTCTAGTACTTATCTTGTCTTTAGTATGTCCTCTCATTAGTACCTTTGACCTTTAGATAGGGTAAACCTATGGTTGAAACATATGTTTGAGACATGTTATGATTGATGGATGCGCGTGGATGCAAGTGTTTGCTAGTGGTTGCTCGTGGATGCATACACACACACACTTTAGACACTAGATCGGCTCAGTCACTTCATATTGCATATTGCATATAATTGTGTGTAGGTAGCTATATTAATGGATGTATAATGATTGTGTTATCATATGGATGATGCATTTTGGTGTATGGTTGTGCACACATGTAGTAATAGTATGTGTCGATAGGATTCTTTCGAATACACATTGGATGAATGGCACTATCATGGTTTGCATTAAGGAGGTCAACTGAATCAGTAGACCGCCTGATTTTGCATTAGACAGGAAACATATACACACACTTTTTGCATATGTTCATACAGCATTAGAAACTTCAAGGACAATCGATGCCAGTGGTTGATGGTTTGAGTAGATGGTTGTTTGGTTGGTTGGATACGTTCTTCTTGACTTAGAGATTTCGGGGACGAAATCTTTTAAGTAGGGGAGAATGTAACACCCTGTATGTTGAATAACTTGTTTTGATATAAATCAGGGCAGAATTAAATTTTAAAATCTGAATCAGGGGAAACGGGCTATGCCATTGCGTTCGTCTCGGAAAAATACGCAAAATAGAGTCCGACTTTTCGAAAATCGGAGTCCGTATGACCCAGTTAAGGCCCAAAGAAGTTTTCAGAAAATTCAAAACAGATTTCAGAAGAGGCGGGAAAATTCCCGCCAGAAAGAGGGTATCGACCCACCCCCAAGGGGTCGACACATGTGTCGACCCAGGGGTCGACCCATGTAACGACCCAGGGGTCGACCCCCCCTGTCGTCCAGTTCGGCCTGGGTGCAATCTAAAGGGGTTTGGGCTGTGTTTTGGGGCTTGTGACGAAATCTGACGGCTCTAACCTAATCTAGGGTTAATCTAAGGGCCTAAACTACATCCTAAATCTATAAATACACCCTAAGACTACCCTAATCCATACTAAAAATAGATACAACATCGTTATGCCATCAAAATGCAACTTGAAGGAGCCTCCATCAATGTTGTAGAAGAAGATAGCTTCTCAAATCAACTTCTAATCAACTCTAGCAACTTAATCTTCTTCATAGGAGTGCTAATGCAAGTTTGGTGAGTACTATAGACTTAATGACCAATTGTTGAAATGATTATGATAGGATATAATGAGGTTATGGCTATGAATGTGGATCATTGCAAGTTATGTTATCATATGCTATGTGTTCATGATGTTAGTTATGCAAGTTTGATGTTATATGTTCATGATGCTAGTTATACAAGTTGAGTGTAATCTATGCTATGTGTTCATGATGCTAGTGATGCAAATCACTATGATAAACATTGATCCATTATGACACCATGTTATGCAAGTTTGGTGTTTGATTATATGCAAGTTCATATATAACATGTTATGCAAGTTTGATGTTTGATTATATGCAAGTTCATATATAACATGTTATGCAAGTTTGGTGTTTGATTATATGCAAGTTTATATATAACATGTTATGCAAGTTTGGTGTTCGATTATATGCAAGTTCATATATGACATGTTATGCAAGTTTGGTGGTTGATTATATGCAAATCCATATATGACATGTTATGCAAGTTTGGTGGTTGATTATATGCAAGTAACATGTGCAAGTTTACACCTTTGTATGATATGCATACATATGCAAGTTAACCCCTTTGTATGTCATACATACATATGCAAGTTTACCCCTTTGTATGATATAAGTAACTTATGCAAGTTACCCTCTTTATGACATATGTGATTCATGCAAGTTTGGGTTGATTATTTATGCTAGTTAGGTTTGATTTTATGATCATATATGCAAGTTGGCACCTTTTTAAACCCATGATAATGCTAATGTTATGCTAAGTTTAACCCATTGTATTTGTGATGAATCTTCCCTTTTTAGTATGTCATGTTAGCGTATTACGTGGGGAACGATGGGGTTAATATTCATGTTAACAAAATTGTGTGAAGTTGGTATGATTATGCATACCATAAAGTGGATGGACATAATTGAGTCAATTATGTACATTGTTAAATTTGTAATTAATTAGGGATAATTAATACAAATTATGGGGGTGATTAATTAGGTGTAATTAATCGACTAAGACACGAGGTTGGACCCTTTTGTAGCATAAGACTGCCCGGACCCGACCGGCAATCCAGCGGCTACAAATGGTTGGCCCAATGTGAGAGGTCTTAGGCAAGAACTAAATACGTGACAAGTGTAAAGACACGAGGTTAGACTCGGTGATGGCGTAAGGCTGCGCGGACCCGACTGGCAAATCCAGCTGCCATAAAAGATAGTCTAATGTGAGAGGTCTTTACAAAGGTTACGGTCTTAATCAATTAAGAAATACTTAAGCATATTATCATGTAGAGGGACATGAGGGGTTAAGTGGGTGCCTTGGGTGGCATGTGGAAAAATCTAGTGGTTTCCTTGGGTGGCAATAGAAAATACGATTAGAATACTTAACCAAAGTGGAACATGTAATTAAACATGATTAAAGGGTTAAATAAGTGCTTTGGGTGGCATGTGGAAATCAAGTAAGTGCCTTGGGTGGCATGTGGAAATCTAGTGGGTGCCTTGAGTGGCAATTGAAAAATGATTAGATGACTTAACCAAACTTTGAACATATAAGTGGACATGATTATTAAAAAGGGTTAAGTGGGATACACTAGAAGGGACAAGCATAGGTGGGTAGCTTGTGGGGGCCCATTTCAACCAGTAACCCATATGTATCTTATTGGGCTCGACCCATGTCGAGGACGGGACACGCGTACTGGGCTTGACTATAAGAGGCCAAAACGTGTTAGCGGTGGCAACGCAAGTCCAACGGGTTTCATATGCGTATGTGGACCCGAGCTGGTTGGTAAGACGTTGCATCGTGTAGGTATAAGCCGTGCACCGTTGGTTGTATCGGGTTGCCACTTTAAGGAGTGATACACCCCACTGTGGGGCCAGCACGGGTATCTACGTTAGGGAGCCGATCGAATGGGAGTAGTGGGTACACCTAGTGGAGATAGGGGCAATTGGCACCTATGTAGTCAGCTAGGGGTACACGAGACTACTATTATGGTTACTAAGTACACTTAGTGGGATCAATCTTTAAGTTAGGAATTACCCTTGGGTGGGTAGATCTGGTGTGGTGCAGTGTAGGGGTTACCCTTGGGTGGGTAAATCTGGTGTGGTGCAGTGTAGTAATTACCCTTGGGTGAGTAAATGCGTCTTTACTGTTATCTTAGTTCATCCCATGTCTAGTTGGCTGCTTATTGTATTCATTTATCCCCAGTCATCACCGTACCAAGTTTATATCATACCCTAATTACTTTAATGATTGTATAGTTAAAGTTATAGGGCTCACTCAGACTTATGTCTGACCCCGTTGTTTTTATCTTTTTCCCAACCCTCAGGTTATCAGAGTGGGCCTAGCACTAGTGGGCTTCGATCAGATTGCTTTATCTATCTTTTGGAGCTTGGACCGTGATGTAAAGCCCAGCTTATCTTTTCTATTATGGCTATTAGTTATGTAGTGGGATTATGTACTTATGTTTTATCAGGATGGATATTTAGTACTTGACTTATGTTTTAGTTGGTTTTGATATGTAACCAAACATGTTTATCTTCTGCTGCAATGAAATGATGTTTTAGATTTCAAATATTATTTATATCTGTCTTGTTGTAATTTTTCTGTTTTATAATCACTTAAAATACTCCACCGATGTTAAGGCATTCCCATAGTGAGTGACCTTAGCGGGTGTGGGGTATTACAATTAAGAGAAGTAGTGGTAGTTTAAGCATAGTAGAGTTAGATCGACAAATATGAAAGATGATTAATCATTTGGATCGGGTGTTGCAAAAACTATCCCTTTACAGTAGTAAAAATATAGGGGTAATTGTAAGAAATAAGGGCCATTTAGAGATTTAGTGGTAGGATTAAATAGAAGGGTTGTTGTGAAGTATTAAGAGGAGTAGTGGTAGTTTAAGCGTAGTTGGGGTAGATCGACAAATACGAAAGAGGATGAATCATTGTTATTGGGTGACGGGCTGTTTTGAAGTATTAAGAGAAGTAGGGGTCATTTAAGTGTAGTAGGGTTAGATCTACAAATATGAAAGATGATGAATCATTTGGATTGGGTGAAGCAAAAATCAACCCTTCACAGTAGTTAAAAAATAGGGGTAATTGTTGGAAGTAAGGGCTATTTAGAGAATCAGGGGTAGGAATAAAAAGAAGGGCTTTCTTGAAGTATTAATCTAAGTAGGGGTAGTTTAAGCATAGTAGGGGTAGATCGACAAATAGGAAAGATGATGAATCGTTCGAATTGGGTGTTGTAAAAACTAACCCTTCACAGTAATTAAAAAATAGGGGTAATTGTTGGAAGTAAGGGCTAATTAGAGAATTAGTGGTAGGATTAAAAAGAAGGGCTTTTTTTAAGTATTAAGAGAATAGGGGTAGTCTTAGCGTAGTAGGATTAGATCGACAAATATGAAAGATGATGAATAGTTTGGATTGGGTGCTGCAGAAACCAACCCTTCACAGTAGTTAAAAATTGGGGTAATTGTAGGAAGTAAGGGCTATTTAGAGAATTAGGGGTATGATTAAAAAGAAGGGCTGTTTTGAAATATTTAGAGAAGTAGGGGTAGTTAATGCATAGTAGGGGTGGAACGACAAATATGAAAGACGATGAATCATTTGGGTTGGGTGTTGAAAAAAATCAACCCTTCACAGTAGTAAAAAAAAGGGGTAATTGTTGGAAGTAAGGGCTATTCAAAGAATTAGGGTTAGGATTGAAAAGAAGGTCTGTTTTGAAGTATTAAGAGAAGTAGGTGTAGTTTAAGCATAGTAGAGGTAGATCGACAAATACGAAAGATGATGAATCGTTTGGATTGGGTGCTGTAAAAACCAACCCCTCACAAAAGAAGAATGATAATTGGATTACAAAGAAATGAATAATGCAAAAAAAAAATTTAAAATAGAAATGAATAAAGGAAAACAATAATAAAAGTAAGGGGTAAATTAAGCATAGTAGGGGTAGAGCCACCAATATGAAGGATGGTTATTCATTTGGATTGGATGCTGAAAAAACCAACCTTTCACAGTAATAAAAAATAGGGTAATTGTTGGAAGTAAGAGATATTTAGAGAATTAGGGGTAGGATTAACAAGAAGGTTTGTTTTGAAGTATTAAGAGAAGTAGGGGTAGTTTAAGTATGATAGGGTTAGGTCGACAAATATGAAAGAAGACGAATCATTTGGATTGGGTGCTGCAAAACCCAACCCTTCACAGTAGTTAAAAAATAGGTGTAATTGTTGGAAGTAAGGGCTATTTAGAGAATTAGGGGTAGGATTAAAAAGATGGGTTGTTAAGAGAAGTAGGAGTATTTTAAGCATAGTAGGGGTAGATCCACAAATATGAAAGATAATGAATCATTTGGATTTGGTGCTGCAAAAACCAACAAATCACAGAAGTTAAAAAATAGAGGTAATTGTTTGAAATGATAGCTATTTAGAGAATTAGGGGTAGGATTAAAAAGATGGGTTGTTAAGAGAAGTAGAGGTAGTTTAAGCATAGTAGGGGTAGATCCACAAATATGAAAGATGATGAATCGTTTGGATTGGTTGCTGCAAAAACCAACCCTTCATAGTAGTTAAAAAATAGGGGTAATTGTTGGAAGTAAGGGCTATTTAGAGAATCAGGGGTAGTATTAAAAAGAAGGGTAGTTTTGAAGTATTAAGAGAAGTAGCGGTAGTTTAAGCATAGTAGGGGTAGATTGACAAATATGAAGGATAATTAATCATTTGGATCGGGTGCTGCAAAAACCAACCCTTCACAGTAGTTAAAAAAGGGGTAATTGTTGGTAGTAAGGGTTATTTAGGGAATTAGAGGTAGGATTAAAACTAAGGTTTGTTTTGAAGTATTAAGAGAAGTAGGGGTAGTTTAAGCATAGTAGGTGTAGAACGACAAATATGAAGGATGTTGAATCGTTTGGGTTGGGTGCTGCAAAAACCAACCCGTCCCGGTAGTTTAAGCATAGGGGTAATTGTTGGAAGTAAGGGCTATTTAAAAAATTAGGGGTAGGATTAAAAAGAAGGGATATTTTGAAGTATTAAGAGAAGTACGGGTTGCTTAAATATAGTAGGGGTAGTTCGACAAATATGAAAGATGATGAATCATTTGGATTGGCTACTGCAAAAACCAAACCTTCACAAAAGTAGAATGATAATTGGTCTACAAAGAAAGAAATGAATAATGTAAAAAAAAATGAATAAAGGAAAACAATAAGTAGGGGAGGTAGTTTAAGCATAGTAGGGGTAGATCGACAAATATGGAAGATGATGAACCATTGAGATTGGGGGCTGCAAAAACCTAACCTTCATAGTTGTTAAAAAATAGGGATAATTATTGGAAGTAAGGGCTATTTAGAGAATTAGGGGTATGATAAAAAGAAGGGCTGATGCAAAAAAAATTGAATAAAGAAATGAAAAAAGAAAAAATTAATTGTTGGAATAAATATGAAAGAAGGGTTGGTTTAAGCAATTATCATAGTAGGGGAGGATTACACTGCCCCTAACTATCAGGGTGAGATCTACCCTACTGTGAAGGGTTGGTTTTTGCACCACCCAATCCCGATGATTCATCATCTTTCATATTTATCGATCTACCGTACTATGCTTAAACTACCCCTACTTATCGACAAACCCTACTTCTTTCATATTATCATTAATTGAAATATGGAAGTAACAGCCCTTCCCCTACGTTTATTATTGTTTTCCATTATGTATTTCTTTATTCATTTTTTTTGCATTATTCATTTCTTTGTAAACCAATTATCATTCTGTGAAGGGTTGGTTTTTGCAGCACCCAATCGAAACGATTCATCATCTTTCATATTAATCGATCTACCCCTAACTTCCAACAATTACTCATATTTTTTAACTACAGTGAAGGGTTGGTCATTGCAGCACCCAATCCAAATGATTCACCATCTTTTATATTTGTCGAACTACCCAACTTTGCATAAACTACTTCTACTTCTCTTAATACTTCAAAACATCCCTTCTTTTTAATCCTATCCCTAATTCTCTAAATAGCCCTTACTTCCAACAATTACCCCTATTTTTTAACTACTTCGAAGGGTTGGATTTTGCAGCACCCAATCCAAATGATTCATCATCTTTCATATTTGTCGATCTAACACTACTATGCTTAGACTACTATTTGTTGTTGATCTACCCTACTATGCTTAAACTACCCCTACCTCTATTAATACTTCAAAACAACCCTTCTTCTTAATCCTACCCATATTTCTCTGAACATCCCTTCATATTTGTTTTGAAGTATTAAGAGAAGTAGGGGTAGTTTAGGCATAGTAGGGCTAGATCGACAAATATGGAAGATGATGAATCAATTTGATTGGGTATTGCAGAAATCAACCCTTCACAGTAGTCAAAAAATAGGGTAATTGTAGGAAGTAAGGGCTATTTAGAGAATTAGTGGTTGGATTAGAAAGAAGGGTTGTTTTGATGTATTAAGAGAAGTAGGGGTAGTTTAAGCATAGTAGTGGTAGTTCGACAAATACGAAAGATGATGAATCATTTGGATTGGCTGCTGCAAAAGCCAACCCTTCACAGTAGTTAAAAAATAGGGGTAATTGTTGGAAGTAATGGTTGTTGGGAGAATTAGGTGTAGGATTAAAAAGAAGGGCTGTTTTGAAGTATTAAGAGAAGTAATGGTAGTTTAAGCATAGTAGGGGTAGATACACAAATATGAAAGATGATGAATCATTTGGATTGGGTACTACAAAAACCAACCCTTCACAGCAGCTAAAAATAGGAGTAATTGTTGGAAATAAGGGTTATTTAGAGAATTAAGGATAGAATTGAAAAGAAAGGCTGTTTTGAATATTAAGAGAAGTAGGAGTAGTTTAAGCAAAGTAGGGGTAGATCGACAAATATGAAAGATGATGAATCATTTGGATTGGGTGCTGCAAAAACCAACCCTTCACAGTAGTTAAAAAATAGGGTTAATTTTTTGAAGTAAGGGCTATTTAGATAATTAGGGGTAGGATTAAAAAGAAGGGTTGTTTTGAAGTATTTAGAGAATTAGGGTTAGTTTAAACATAGTAAGGGTAGATCGACAAATATGAAAGATGATGAATCATTTGGATTGTGTGTTGCAAAAACCAACCCTTCACAAAAGTAGAATGATAATTGGTTTACAAAGAAATGAATAATGCAAAAAAATTTAATAAACAAATGAATAAAGAAAAACAATAATCAAAATACGGGGGGTAGTTTAAGCATAGTAGCGGTAGATCGATAAATATGAAAGATGATGAATCGTTTGGATTGGGTGCTGCAAAAACTAACCCTTCACAGTAGTTAAGAAATAGTGGTAATTTTTGGAAGTAAGGGCTATTTGGAGAATTAGGGGTAAGATTAAAAAGAGGGGATGTTTTGAAGTATTAAGAGAAGTAGGGGCAGTTTAAGCATAGTAGGGATAGATCGACAAATATGAAGGATAGTGAATCATTTGGATTGGGTGATGGAAAAACCAACCCATCACTGAAGTTAGAAAATAAGGGTAATTGTGGGAAGTAAGGGCCATTTGGAGAATTAGAGGTTGGATTAAACAAAACGGTTGTTTTAATGTATTAAGAGAAGTAGGGGTAATTTAAGCATAATAGTGGTAGATCGACAAATATGAAAGATGACGAATCATTTGGATTGGGTGCTGCAAAAACCAACCCTTCACAGTAGTTAAAAAATATGGGTAATTGTTGGTAGTTAGGGCTATTTAGAGAATTACTGGTAGGATTAAAAAGAAGGGTTGTTTTGAAGTATTAAGAGAAGTAGGGGTAGTTTAAGCATAGTAGAGGTAGATCGACACATATGAAAAATGATGAATCATTGGGATTGGGTGCTGCAAAAACCAACCCTTCACAGTAGTTGGGGTAGTTGTTGGAAGTAAGGTCAATTTAGAGAATTAAGGGTAGGATTGAAAAGAAGGGTTGTTTTGAAGCATTAAGAGAAGTAGTGGTAGTTTAAGCATAGTAGGGATAGATCGATAAATAGGGAAGATGATTAATCATTTGCATTGGGTGCTGCAAAAACCAACCCTTCACAATAGTTAAGAAAAAGGGGCAACTGTTGGAAGTAAGGGATATTTAGAGAATTATGGGTAGGATTAAAAAGAAGTGTTGTTTTGAAATATTAATAGAAGTAGGGGTAGATACACAAATATGAAGGATGATGAATCATTTGGATTAGTTGCTGCAAAAACAAACCCTTCACAGTAGTTAAAAAACAGGGGTAATTGTTGGAAGTTAGGGCTATTTAGAAAATTAAGGGTAGAATTGAAAAGAAAGGCTGTTTTGAAGTATTAAGAGAAGTAGGGGTAGTTTAAGCAAAGTAGGGGTAGATCGACAAATATGAAAGATGATGAATCATTTGGATTGGGTGCTGCAAAAACCAACCCTTCACAGTAGTTAAAAAATAGGGTTAATTTTTTGAAGTAAGGGCTATTTAGATAATTAGGGGTAGGATTAAAATGAAGGGATGTTTTGAAGTATTAAGAGAATTAGGGGTAGTTTAAACATAGTAGGGGTAGATCGACAAATATGAAAGATGATGAATCATTTGGATTGTGTGTTGCAAAAACCAACCCTTCACAAAAGTAGAATGATAATTGGTTTACAAAGAAATGAATAATGCAAAAAAATTTAATAAACAAATGAATAAAGAAAAACAATAATAAAAATACGGGGGGTAGTTTAAGCATAGTAGGGGTAGATCGATAAATATGAAAGATGATGAATCGTTTGGATTGGGTGCTGCAAAAACTAACCCTTCACAGTAATAAAGAAATAGTGGTAATTGTTGGAAGTAAGGGCTATTTGGAGAATTAGGGGTAAGATTAAAAAGAAGGGATGTTTTGAAGTATTAAGAGAAGTAGGGGCAGTTTAAGCATAGTAGGGATAGATCGACAAATATGAAGGATAGTGAATCATTTGGATTGGGTGATGGAAAAACCAACCCTTCACTGAAGTTAAAAAATAAGGGTAATTGTGGGAATTAAGGGCCATTTGGAGAATTAGAGGTTGGATTAAACAAAACGGTTGTTTTAATGTATTAAGAGAAGTAGGGGTAATTTAAGCATAATAGTGGTAGATCGACAAATATGAAAGATGACGAATCATTTGGATTGGGTGCTGCAAAAACCAACCCTTCACAGTAGTTAAAAAATATGGGTAATTGTTGGTAGTTAGGGCTATTTAGAGAATTAGGGGTAGGATTAAAAAGAAGGGCTGTTTTGAAGTATTAAGAGAAGTAGGGGTAGTTTAAGCATAGTAGGGGTAGATCGACACATATGAAAGATGATGAATCATTGGGATTGGGTGCTGCAAAAACCAACCCTTCACAGTAGTTGGGGTAGTTGTTGGAAGTAAGGTCAATTTAGAGAATAAAGGGTAGGATTGAAAAGAAGGGTTGTTTTGAAGCATTAAGAGAAGTAGTGGTAGTTTAAGCATAGTAGGGATAGATCGACAAATAGGGAAGATGATTAATCATTTGCATTGGGTGCTGCAAAAACCAACCCTTCACAATAGTTAAGAAAAAGGGGCTACTGTTGGAAGTAAGGGCTATTTAGAGAATTATGGGTAGGATTAAAAAGAAGGGTTGTTTTGAAATATTAATAGAAGTAGGGGTAGATCCACAAATATGAAAGATGATGAATCATTTGGATTAGTTGCTGCAAAAACAAACCCTTCACAGTAGTTAAAGAATAGGGGTAATTGCTGGAAGTTAGGGCTATTTAGAGAATTAGAGGTAGGATTTAAAAGAAGGGCTGTTTTGAAGTATTAATAGAAGTTGGGATAGTTTATGAATAGTAGGGGTAGATCAACAAATATGAAAGATGACAAATCATTTGGATTGGATGCTGCAAAATCCAACCCTTCACAGTTGTTAAAAAAAGGAGTAATTGTTGGAAGTAAGGGCTATTTGGAGAATTAGGGGTTGGATTAAAAAGAAGGGCTATTTTGAAATATTAAGAGAAGTAGGGGCAGTTTAAGCATAGTTGGGGTAAATCCACATATATGAAAGACGATGAATCATTTGGATTGGTTGCTGTAAAAACCAAGCCTTCACAGTAGTTTAAAAATAGGGGTAATTGTTGGAAGTAAGGGCTATTTAGAGAATTAGGGGGGATTGAAAAGAAGGGTTGTTTTGAATTATTAAGAAAAGTAGGGTAGTTCAAGCAAAGTAAGAGTAGATCGACAAATATGAAAGATGATTAATCATTTGGATTGGGTGCTGCAAAAACCAACCCTTCACAGTAGTTAAAAAACAGGGTTAATTGTTGAAAGCAAGGGATATTTAGAGAATTAGGGGTAGGATTAAAAAGAAGGAATGTTTTGGAGTATTAATAGAAGTAGGGGTAAATTAAGCATAGTAGGGGTAGATCGATCAAATATGAAAGATGATGAATCGTTTGGATTGGGCGCTACAAAAACCAACCCTTCATAGTACTTAAAGAATAGGGGTAATTGTAGGAAGTAAGGGCTATTTAGAGAATTAGGTGTAAGATTAAAAAGTAGCGCTGTTTTGAAGTAGAAAGAGAAGTGGGGGTAGTTTAATCATAGTAGGGGTAGATCGACAAATATGGAAGATGATAAATCGTTTAGATTGGGTGCTGTAAAAACCAACCCTTCACAGTATCTAAAAAATTGGGATAATAGTTGGAAGTAAAGGATATTTGGAGAATTAGGGTAGGATTAAAAAAGAAGGGTTGTTTTGAAGTATTTAGAGAAGTAGGGGTAGTTTAAGCATAGCAGGTCAAAAAATATGAGAGATGATGAACCGTTTGGATTGGGTGCTGCAAAAACCAACCCTTCACAGAAGTAGAATGATAATTGGTTTACAAATAAAGAAAGGAATAATGCAAAATAAATGAATAAAGAAATAAATAAAGGATAACAATAATAAAAGTAGGAGTTAGTTTTCGAATAGGGGTAATTATTGGAAGGAAGGGCTATTTAGAGAATTAGGGGTAGGATTAAAAAGAAGGGCTGTTTTGATGTATTAAGAGAAGTAGGGGTAGTTTAAGTAAAGTAGGGGTAGATCGATAAATATGAAAGATGATGAATGATTTGGATTAGGTGCTGCAAAAACCAACCCTTCACAGTAGTTAAAAAATAGGGGTAATTGTTGGAAGTAATGGCTATTTAGAGAATTAGGGGTTGGATTAAAAAGAAGGCCTGTTTTGAAGTACTGAGAAAAGTAGGCATAGTTTAAGCATAGTAGGTGTAGATCAACAAATATGAAGAATGATGAATCATTTGTATTAGGTGCTGCAGAAACCAACCCTTCACAGTAGTTAAGAAATAGGGGTGATTGTTGGAAGTAAGGGCTATTTAGAGAATTAGCGGGGGTAGTTTAAGCATAGTAGGGATAGATCGACAAATATGAAAGATGATGAATCGTTTGGATTGGGTGCTGCAAAAACCAACACATCACAGAAGTTAAAAATTAGGAGCAATTATTGGAAGTAAGGGCTATTTAGAGAATTAGGGGTAGGATTAAAAAGAAAGGCTGTTTTGAAGTATTTAAAGAAGTAAGGGTAGTTTAAGCATAGTAGGGGTAGAACGACAAATATGAAAAATGATGAATCTTTTGGATTGGGTGATGCGAAAAACACACCATTCACAGAAGTAGAACGATAATTGGTTTACAAAGAAATGAATAATGCCAAAAAAAATGAATAAAGGAAAACAATAATTGTTGACCCCCGTTTTAGTCAAAGCAGTCACACATGAAATCTCTAGTCAGCAATACGCTCAAGCTTTGAGAACATCGTCAGAAGACATGAAGCGATTTGGTTGAGGTCGCATCACAAACAATGAACGGAAAGAAACTCCTATCAGACAACCTCTTTTGGGCTCGAAAACGTCAATTACGAAGCAAAAATCTTTCAAAAAAATATTCAACGAGAAAGACAAGAAAATTTCAGGGTAACAAACAATATCTAGAATTTCTCTTAGATTTGAACCCATAGCTGATGATAAAACTAGAATAGATATTTTTTGTTTAAAAAATCATAAAATTACGAAGGTTCATTTTGATGGAAAAATTTGCTTCGTAACTCTTGTAGCCCTCTGAATCAGCTTCAGGTCGAGCTTTCGTTTGGCTAAAATGGACTTACGGGTTGGAAGTTACGTCTATTCACGTGAACGCATGCAGAACCAAAAACTTGGAAATTTGGATTTTGGCATGCTTAAAGACGGAGGACCGTCTTATTCTGAGAAAAAAATACTCGATGTCAACATGCTTAAAGATGGAGGACCATCTGATTCTGAAAAAGGCAAAGGAAAAGCAGCTGTCAAGAATGACCGCAACACTCAGCACCGGAGAGGGCCCAGATATGAAAAATACACTGAGCTCAACTCGTCACTAGCCGACATCTACATGAACACAAACGGTGACGTCTCTTATCCAAAGCCTCTCAGGAGGGAGCTATCCCAAAGAGAACGTGACTCTGGGAGACATTGCATATTCCATGATATGGACGGTCATAACAAGGATGACTGCAGGCATCTGCGAGATCTGATCGAGGAACAGGTTAGACGTGGAGAGCTACCCGAGTATGTCAAACAACCAACAGCGCCCACACCCGCACTACCACCTCCTGCTCCTCGGAGAGGAAATGATCCTGTTTCAAGCTCTCGTGGGCTCGTTATCAACTGATCTGGATGAGGTCAGCCTGGATTTTCTGCATTTCTTAGGATTTAAGATATGTTTCTTTGCTTTCATTAGATTTTCTGATTGGCTAAATCGGAGTACACACGTTCAGGGTTAGGACTTAGCCCCCAAAGCGTGCTCTGGACTCGATGACAAACCAATCAGGATTTGCTTTGGTTTTTGTATTTTGAATTGAATAACGAAGGACTTTGCGAGCATGGATTATGTTTGGCGAATTTAAGTGTCTTGTCAACTTGTGGCAGGATTCTTAATCTTACTTAAAGTATGGCCTATACTTATCTCGAAACCCTAGGTACAGATTGTGCCTAGGGACGGACTATCTTGTCAGGTTTTGGCAAGTACGGCTCTATATCGGTATGAGTATGGATTGTACACCACTAAATTTCAAAGTATGGGTTATACTCTGGAACAACTTATTGTCTTGTCAGGATCTGGAAAAGGAAATTGATAAAAATTGAGTATGGTTTGTACTCAGTTTGAACTTCCTGGTATGGCTTATGCCTGGAAGGTTGGGTCCCTCGCCAGGTCTTGGCAGGATGATTCGGACGTCTCTTGGGTATGGTTTATGCTCAAATATACGCCTAAGCATAGTTTGTGTTTGGATAGTTTAAACAATATAGCCAGGATTTGACACATCTGTTTGTTTCTTTTTATTCGCAGGTATGGTTTATACTTGTAGTTGGCTGGCCCGGCGTGGCCATGAATCACTTGGATTATCCAGGACACATCTTCCTTCAACCAGCAAGATATGTTCTGAGGGGCAAATTGTTAACCCACTTTTTAGTCAAAGCAGTCACACATGAAATCTCTGGTCAGCAATACGCTTAAGCATTGAGAACATCGTCAGAAGACATAAAGCGATTTGGTTGAGGCCACATCACAAACAAAGAACGGACCGAAACTCCTATCAGACGACCTCTTTTGGGCTTGAAAACATCAATTACAGAGCTGTGCTCCGTAACTCCGGTAGCCCTTTGAATCAACTTCAGGTCGAGTTTTCATTTGGCTAAAACGGACTTACGGTTTGGAAGTTACGTCTGTTCCTGTGAACGCACGCAGAACCGGAAACTTGGAAATTTGGTTTTTGGCATTGGTTATATCTCAGATCGGAATGGGTGTATCGGTTCGGTTCGGACCCTTCCGGAGCTTGGCACAACACTTTCTGGCATGAATGACAGGTTCGGGTCGGATGGGGATGGAGGACCCGACCCCCTGCGCTTCGGATGCTCAGAAGAGCACTGACTCTTCAACTTGAGAACATCGGCTCGGTTCGGATAGGATCACCTCGGCGCTCGCCACGTGGCACACCCGATTCGAACGGATCCAAAGCTCCCTAGGGCTCCTCTATGCCTATAAATACACCGCTCCATGGCCATTTGAAAGGACTTTTGGTCACTCCAACACTTGGCCTCTATTACAACCGAGCAAGGACATTGCTCATCACCTTAACACGAGGAATTCGTGTATAAAATCAACCTCTAATCTCCTCATCTTCATTACAACACAAAGTTATTGTGTATAAATAGCTCTTACGGATTGTAAGACCACATTGTGATTGTAATTCCTCAAGATATAAGAAACTATAACGTGGACGTAGGCTTGGATTGAGCCGAACCAATATAAAAACTTCGTGTGCCTCCTGTTATTTACTGTTTTTCTGCATTTATTCTATGAGTGTGAGGATTTCACACCGCATTTGGGTGTTAGTGCCAATTTTCGGTCTAACATTTTGGCATGCCAGCTAGGGGGTCACACGATACAATTTCTTCCTCTAGCTTGAAAGAATCAGATTGCTTGACTATTGGATTAATGGTCAAACAAAAGAAAGACGGTACTTTCTCCCGTACTGAAGGTGTCGAGGCCGAAGGAACGAGGAACGAGGCAAGCCATGAGGCTTCCTCTCATGGAAATTCATCAGCATACTTAACTCGGGAAGAGATGGATGGAGTTCTCGCTGAATTGAGGACCCAGATGGCAAGGCAAGAAGATCTCCTCCACAAACAATAGGAGATGATCGACCAATTCTTCGCTCGGATGGAACGCAGGCCGAGCGGCAACATACAACTCGCCGGAAATAACACTGAAACAGCTCGAACAGCTGAAGCCTACTGGATCGGATCGGTCCTCATCTAAACCGAGAACACCACTGCAAACCAGAATCCAGCACAGGTGGAAACAGGGGACATTCCCTATCGGGTCGGTTCAGACCCGATCCGAACCGCCAATCTACACGAACTTGTGGGCACCAGCCTCCCCTCTGGAAATCAAAGCTTCTCTCGGGTTCGACCAACATCCGCTCCGATTCGGATGGACACTTAGGCACCAACTTTAGCTCAACAACAACTTGTTGCAGTTCAGATTAGAGAGCCAGGTCCGGTTTGGTTCGATCCACCCGACCCGAGCACTACCGATCTGAATCGGATCGCATCACACACATTACCAAACTCTTCTGGATTTAACGTTGGGGGCACCAGCTCGGACCTTGGTAACTTGCAGCTACTTTTTGAAGGCAATAGGCTCGCTAACTTGATTCAACGCCTCTTGAGGGGCCGCACTTATCAGAATGACGTGGATGACTTCAATCACAATCCATTCACACCGGAAATCAGGGATTCCCGTAATCCCCCAGATTTCAAACTTCCACGACTGGAGCCCTATAACGGCAGGACGGATCCTACCGTGCACGTTATGCGCTACAAACGGCATATGGAAGTTCAAACGGCGTCGGAAAACGTCATGGAAAAATGCTTCCCCCTCTTCTTGACTGATATAGCTGCTATGTGGATTCGGCAGCTAGAAACGGAATCGATCAACAGCTGGAACATGTTGGTCGCTCGCTTCATTGAACAGTTTCGGGTCCACATCTGTAACACCCCACACCCGCTATAGTCACTCACTAAGGGAATGCCATAGCATCGGTGGAGTATTTTTAGTGAGTATAGAACAGTAAAATTACAACAAGACAGATATAATGTAATACTTGAAAATTTAAAACATCATCTCATAGCAGCGGAAAGTAAAACATGTTTGGTTACATCATAAAACCATAACAAGAGTCAAGTACAAAATATCCATCCTGAATAAAATAAGTACATAATCCCACTACACATAACAAATAGCCATAACAGAAAAGATAAGATAAGCTGAGCTCTACATCTACGGTCCAAGCTCCAAGAGATAGATAAAGCAAACTGATCAAAGCCCACTAGCACTAGGCCCAACCTGAGGACCTGAAGGAAAAAGATAAAAACAACGGGGGTCAGACATAAGCCTGAGTGAACCATATCTCCTTAATAATACAATTATTAAAGTAATTAGGGTATGATATGAACTCGGTATGGTATCTTTCGGGATAATGACTACACTAAGTTGCCTACGAACACAGGACGAACTAAGATAACCGTAAAGACGCATCTACCCACCCAAGGATAATTACTAACTGCACCACACCAGTCACTCCTACTCAAAGGTTGATCCCACCCAAGGATATCAAAGATAGATATAACCAGTAGTTTCCTGTACCCTAGTTGACTACATAGGTGCCGTCTGCCCCTATCTCTACTAGGTGTACCCCACTACCCCAAGCGATCGGCTCCCTAACGTAGATACCCGTGCTGGTCCCACAGTGGGGTGTATCACTCCCCTAAAGTGGCTACCCAATACTATCAACGGTGCACGGCTTTATATCTACACGATGCAACAACGGCTTATCTACCAGCCCGGGCCCACACACGCATATGAAACCCGTTGGACTTGCGTTGCCACCGCTACCCCGTTTTGGCCTCTTATAATCAAGCCCAATATGCGTGTCCCGTCACTCGACATGGGTCGAGCCCACAAAGATACGTTTGGGATATTGGTTGAAACGGGCCCCCACAAGCTACTACTTAAGCTTGTCATTTTATCTAGTGCATTCCACTTAACCCCTTTTTATAATCATGCCCCCTTACATGTTAAGGTTTGGTTAAGTCATCCAATTATATTACAATTGCCACTTAAGGCACCCACTAGATTTCCGCATGCCACCCAAGGCACTTACTTGATTCCCCCATGCCACCCAAGGCACTTACTTAACCCTTTAATCATGTTTAGTTACATGTTTCACTCTGGTTAAGTATTCTAATCGTATTTTCTATTGCCACCCAAGGCAACCCACTAGTTTTCTCATGCCACCCAAGGCACCCCCACTAGTTACTACATGCCACCCAAGGCACCCACTTAACCCCTCATGTCCCACTACATGCTAATATGGTTAAGTGTTTCTTAATTAATTAAGACCGTGATCTCCCATAAAGACCTCCCACATTAGACTGGCTGTTATGACCGCCTGGTTAAGCCGGTAGGGTCCGGGCAGTCTTACGTCATAACAGAGTCTAACCTCGTGTCTTTACTTTAATCACGTATTTAATTTGTGCCTAAGACCTCTCACATTAGACTGGCTGTTATGACCGCCTGGTTAAGCCGGTAAGGTCCGGGCAGTCTTACGTCATAACAGAGCCTAACCTCGTGTCTTAGTCGATTAATTACACCTAATTAATCACCCCCATATTAATTATCCCTAATTAATATCAATTTATTCATAACACGGGTAGACCTAACTCAATAGGTAAATTCCCATGGGGTAGACCTAACTCAATAGGTAAATTCCCACTTATGTTAATTAATTTTTTATGGTATGCTTAATCATACCCATTTCAACATACTTTTAATTAACATATTAATTAACCCCATCGTTCCCCACGTAAATCGTCATTATGACATAACATAATAAAGGGAAGATTTACCACACATAACATGGGTTTAGCGTATAACTTTATCATGGGTTAAGAGGATGTCAACTTTGCATATATGAGCATATATTAACCCAACTATATTCAACCCAAACTTGCATATTATCAAACATGTGTCTTACATAACATGTTCCATATGAACTTACATATCATCAAACATGTGATTTGCATAACATGTTGCATATGAACTTACATATCATCATACATGTGATTTGCATAACATGTAGAACTTGCATTTTAGCATATACTTAACTTGCATAAGCACTCACATACTTGCATAAGCATTCATATACTTGCATAAGCTTGCATATCATGTTAAACTTGCATTTCAACATATACATAACTTGCATAAACATTCACATACTTGCATAGGCTTGCATATTATGTTAAACTTGCATTTCAACATATACATAACTTGCATAAACATTCACATACTTGCATAGGCTTGCATATTATGTTAAACTTGCATTTCAACATATACATAACTTGCATAAACATTCACATACTTGCATAGGCTTGCATATTTTGTTAAACTTGCATTTCAACATATACATAACTTGCATAAACATTCACATACTTGCATAGGCTTGCATATTGTGTTAAACTTGCATTTCAACATATACATAACTTGCATAAACATTCACATACTTGCATAGGCTTGCATATTATGTTAAACTTGCATTTCAACATATACATAACTTGCATAAACATTCACATACTTGCATAGGCTTGCATATTATGTTAAACTTGCATTTCAACATATACATAACTTGCATAAACATTCACATACTTGCATTGGCTTGCATATTATGTTAAACTTGCATTTCAACATATACATAACTTGCATAAACATTCATATACTTGCATAAGCTTGCATATTATGTTAAACTTGCATTTCAACATATACATAACTTGCATAAACATTCATATACTTGCATAAGATGTTAAACATGCATATAAGCATATACATGACTTGCATAAGTACTCACATACTTGCATAACATGTTTGCATAATGGATCCATATTCACTTAGTGTTTTGCATCATAAACATCATGAAACAACTTGCATAAAAATATCATGATTACATATTATGAAACTTGCATGACATAAGGCATATAACTTGCAAAACACATAATATTCACTACATCAAGCTTGCATAAATATATGGATCCACAAACATAGCCATACTTTATCACATCTTATCATAATCAATTCAATAATTGATTATTAAGGGGATAGAAGCTCACCAAAACAAGATTAGCAAGTTAAATGAAGCAAATCCCAATGATTAAGTAGAAGAAGATGTAGATTAGCTTGCAAACCCTCTTAGGATTTTTAGTGGAGGCTCTCCAATTTTCTAAGTGGTGGCATAATGGCCTTAGATCTATTTTTGGTAAGGATAAGGGGGGTATTAGGGTGTATATATAGATTAGTTAGATGTTTTAGGACCATAGGATATACCCTAGAACCAATCCTAGCCTTTAAAGCATGTCTTGGGGAAGAAGTCAAGTGTAGGAACCATTTAGGGCCCAAAAAAAACAGCCCAAAACTCATCCCGGGCCTCAAAACATGAGCAGTTTTCGTTTTTGATTTTTCGTGAAACTTTGACGGGCCATAACTTGGTCATACGGACTCCGATTTACGAAAACTCGGACTCTATTTCGTGTATTTTTCCGAGACGAACGCAATGACACAGCCCGTTTCCCCTGATTCAGAATATTAAATTTAATTCTGCTCTGATTTATGTTATAACAAGTTATTTAACATACGGGGTGTTACATTCTCCCCTACTTAAAGGATTTCGTCCCCGAAATCTCTAAGTCAAGAAGAATGTATCCTACCAACCAAACAACCATCTACTCAACCATCAAACACTGGCATCCATTGTCCTTAAAACAATTTCTAATGATGTATGAGCATATGCAAAAAGTGTGTGTATATGTTCCCTATCTAATGTATGAACATATGCAAACCATGATAGTGCCATGCATCCATTATGTATGCGAGGGAACCCTATCGACACATACAATATCTACATGAGTGCACAATCATTCACCAAAATGCATCATCCATATGATAACACAATCATTATACATCCATAAATATAGCTTCCTACACACAATTTTATGCAATATGCAATATGAAGTGATTGAGCCGATCTAGTGCCTAGAGTGTGTGTATATGCATCCACGAGCAACCACTAGCAAACACTTGCATCCACTGGCATCCATCATACATAACATGTCTCAAACACATGTTTCAACCATAGGACTATCCTATCTGAAGGTCAAAGGTACTAACGAGAGGACATACTAAGGATAAGATAAGTACCAGTCAAACGATAAAGGAGAAGTTAAAAGACATACTCTCAAAAAGAAATGGATACAAAGAACGCATCTTCGCTTCCGTCTCCCAAGTTGCGTTGCTCTCCTCTTCTCCCCATTGCACTTTGACTAGCTGAACCTCTCGATTCCTCAATTTCCTAGTCTCTGACCCAAGGATGCGAGTAGGAGCTCGTCGAATAGTCGCATCACGCTCTGCTTCCACTTCTCTAAGCAAACTTGGCTCTACCACCTCTGTGGTCTTATGTAGGCACTTCCTCCCATGGAATACATCATGTACACCACTAAGTCTGTCGGGCAACTCCACCAATGGAAGATGCTCCTCCCATGTACCTCCAAAATCCAAGATACATAGCCTCAAAAGGTCTTCTAAAATATGATTCACCCTCTCGGTCTGGCCGTCCGTCTGAGGATGATATGCGGTACTCAAACGCAACTGAGTCCCTACCGCCTTTTGCAAACTCTTCCAAAACTCTCTAGTGAAGATAGGATCTCGATCACTCACTATACTGGAGGGTACCCGATGCAATCGAACTATCTCTCGAAGATATACAAAAGCTAGCCATGGAGCAGTCCACTTACTCTTCACAGGTATGAAATGGGTGTTCTTAGTAAGTCTGTCTACCACCACCCAAATTCCTGTATTACTCTTTCTCGATCTGGGTAACCTGTCAATAAAATCCAACGAGACGCTGTCCCACTTTCATTGCGGAACCTCCAATGGGTGAAGCAACCCACCTGGTTTCTTTCGCTCCGTCTTCACTCGTTGGCACACCAAGCATCGAGCGACATGCTCGGCCACATCTTTCTTCATACCGGCCCAGAAGAAAGCCCTCTTCATGTCTTGGTACATCTTACCCCCACCGGGATGAATGGTCATCCTAAAACGGTGTGCGTCATCAAGAATAGCCTTCCTCAAACCCTCGTCCTGCGGTACACAAAGTCTACTGTCTCTACGCAAGCACCCTCTATCATCTAGGGTGTACCTACTCAAATGGCTGGACGACTCCCCCCTTATGAGCTTCTCTACTAACTCAACCAACTGTGGGTCGCCCCTCTGTGCTTCTCCAATCCGCCCCAAAAGAGTAGGTCTAACTTCCAAAGAAGCTAGCAAACCGGGTACAAAGTCAACGGAAGGTCTAAAGTCAAACTTAGAAATAAACTCTAAGCTCCGTCGTTCAACGAACAATGAACTCAAGGACAACCTTTTTCTACTTAAGGTGTCCGTTACCATGTTACCCTTACTCATAGGATGCTAAGGATCCCATCCACTTTTGCTGTCATAAGACTATGCGCTCGAAGAGTCTCCAACACTTCCCTAAGATGTAGGGCATGCTCTTCTCCACCAGAATATCATCCAAAATCATCACAACTGTCTCCCACGCAGACCACCCTAGTCGAATTCGGCATCCCCCAAATGCAAGCCCCAAAGGCCTAAACCAATATCAGACAAACACCCAAGGGATACCTCCTTCGAATTCAGACGACCTACGTGAGACGATACTAGTAAAAATGGCTAAATAATTAAGCCCTTGACCAATTCTGGATGTTCTCGCCAGTCTCGCTCCAAAACCGTCGTTTATCCTATACTGGCCCTGCTCAGCCTATTGAGCACATACGAAAACTTATTTCGCTCCTAGAAAAGACCCAGATGTCATCTACAAAGACCATCACGAACTTATTTAGGTACTCCCTGAACACCCTTCTCAACAAAGTATGCGGGGGCGTTCGTCAAACCCAATGGCATCACCAGCCACTCATAAAAGAAATCATCCGGAGTCCCAAAGGCAGTCTCCTCTATACTATTCTCAGCCACTCTCAACTGATGAAATCCCGTGGCTAAGTCCTACTACAAAAATACTGAGGCGCCAGCCAACTGATCAAGGAGATCATTAATCCTCGGCAATGGGTATCTATTCTTCTTTGTGAGTTTCTTTAGTTCCCTTTAGCCTACACAAAGTCTGAGGGACCCATCCGCCTTCATAACAAAAACTACTGGAGCGCCCCACTCCGATATACTTCGTCTTATGAACCCCTTCTCAAGCAAATCGCCTACTTACTTATGGAGTTCCCTCCTCTCACTAGGAGCCATGTGGCACACTGGCCAAGATACTGGTTTGGCATTATCCACCAGATATATTCGGAAGTCAATCTCCCGCTTCGGAGGTAAGCCCTTCACCTCCTCAAACACATCCGGGTATTCCCGGACCGCTCTAACAGATCGCAGACTCTAGACCAACGTGTCAGGCGATTCTAGATACCTTAGCATAACAGATTCTATGGGATTACAAGAGATCTCGAGAGTGTTACTAAGGCGGCCCATAAGCCTAACAACTCTCCCTTCAAAATGAAGAACAGCACTCCTACTGGATAACCAGTCCATGCCCAAAATTAACCCATAGCCCGCGAAGCCCAACAAGCATCACATCTAAACTCAACGCTAAGTATAGAAACTTTCAAACCCAAACATATCATGGAGCGCCAACTGGGTTTGAAACAACTAAGGGATCATCTACCAAACTGGTGTCTAAGTGCAGTGACTCAACTAACAATGGTGGGATAAACGAACTCAATATATCAGAATCAAATAAAGCTTGAATCGGATGATAAAGAAATCCAAATTCCAACCTAGACGGTCATATCCCCATCTGGTACCCTAGTCGTGAGGGAATACAACTACCCTCCAGAAGATTCCATACCTTGCCCTTGCTTCTTTGAACAATCCTAATAAGGTGTCCTATTCCTCTTAAAAGGATAACCACTTGCCTTCTTCTTCCCTATTCTCCACTCGTAACCTCCCACCAATGAGGTTTCATCTTTCATTAACCAAACAACTATTTGAGCCTTCCTCCCATCGTTTATCCAATAGACACCTACCAGTCCTCCTCCTTCTTGAACCAACTTCTAATCCGACTAACGTCTAAGTCCCTTGAAGTGGTTTTCCATCCTTATCTATCTTAGAAAGATCATCTATACGCGGAGGGGAAACTCAAAACGAGAGAAAGGAAGAGATTCAAAATGGAGAATTCGAAAGATATAGATATGACTATTGGGGATTATGCTTTCCTTTCAAAAACTTTTCTCTTAAAATACATGTTTTTGAAAATACTCCTTTCCAAAAGTATTCTTAGAAAATAGTTTTTCTAAAAAATTTATCTGTTCCGGTAACCTTAAGCTCTGATACGACGTGTAACACCCCACACCCGCTATAGTCACTCACTAAGGGAATGCCATAGCATCGGTGGAGTATTTTTAGTGAGTATAGAACAGTAAAATTACAACAAGACAGATATAATGTAATACTTGAAAATTTAAAACATCATCTCATAGCAGCGGAAAGTAAAACACGTTTGGTTACATCATAAAACCATAACAAGAGTCAAGTACAAAATATCCATCCTGAATAAAATAAGTACATAATCCCACTACTCATAACAAATAGCCATAACAGAAAAGATAAGATAAGCTGAGCTCTACATCTACGGTCCAAGCTCCAAGAGATAGATAAAGCAAACTGATCAAAGCCCACTAGCACTAGGCCCAACCTGAGGACCTGAAGGAAAAAGATAAAAACAACGGAGGTCAGACATAAGCCTGAGTGAACCCTATCTCCTTAATAATACAATTATTAAAGTAATTAGGGTATGATATGAACTCGGTATGGTATCTTTGGGGATAATGACTACACTAAGTTGCCTACGAACACAGGACGAACTAAGATAACCGTAAAGACGCATCTACCCACCCAAGGATAATTACTAACTGCACCACACCAGTCACTCCTACTCAAAGGTTGATCCCACCCAAGGATATCAAAGATAGATATAACCAGTAGTTTCCTGTACCCTAGTTAACTACATAGGTGCCGTCTGCCCCTATCTCTACTAGGTGTACCCCACTACCCCAAGCGATCGGCTCCCTAACGTAGATACCCGTGCTGGTCCCACAGTGGGGTGTATCACTCCCCTAAAGTGGCTACCCAATACTATCAACGGTGCACGGCTTTATATCTACACGATGCAACAACGGCTTATCTACCAGCCCGGGCCCACACACGCATATGAAACCCGTTGGACTTGCGTTGCCACCGCTACCCCGTTTTGGCCTCTTATAATCAAGCCCAATATGCGTGTCCCGTCACTCGACATGGGTCGAGCCCACAAAGATACGTTTGGGATATTGGTTGAAACGGGCCCCCACAAGCTACTACTTAAGCTTGTCATTTTATCTAGTGCATTCCACTTAACCCCTTTTTATAATCATGCCCCCTTACATGTTAAGGTTTGGTTAAGTCATCCAATTATATTACAATTGCCACTTAAGGCACCCACTAGATTTCCGCATGCCACCCAAGGCACTTACTTGATTCCCCCATGCCACCCAAGGCACTTACTTAACCCTTTAATCATGTTTAGTTACATGTTCCACTCTGGTTAAGTATTCTAATCGTATTTTCTATTGCCACCCAAGGCAACCCACTAGTTTTCTCATGCCACCCAAGGCACCCCCACTAGTTACTACATGCCACCTAAGGCACCCACTTAACCCCTCATGTCCCACTACATGCTAATATGGTTAAGTGTTTCTTAATTAATTAAGACCGTGATCTCCCATAAAGACCTCCCACATTAGACTGGCTGTTATGACCGCCTGGTTAAGCCGGTAGGGTCCGGGCAGTCTTACGTCATAACAGAGTCTAACCTCGTGTCTTTACTTTAATCACGTATTTAATTTGTGCCTAAGACCTCTCACATTAGACTGGCTGTTATGACCGCCTGGTTAAGCCGGTAGGGTCCGGGCAGTCTTACGTCATAACAGAGCCTAACCTCGTGTCTTAGTCGATTAATTACACCTAATTAATCACCCCCATATTAATTATCCCTAATTAATATCAATTTATTCATAACATGGGTAGACCTAACTCAATAGGTAAATTCCCATGGGGTAGACCTAACTCAATAGGTAAATTCCCATGGGGTAGACCTAACTCAATAGGTAAATTCCCACTTATGTTAATTAATTTTTTATGGTATGCTTAATCATACCCATTTCAACATACTTTTAATTAACATATTAATTAACCCCATCGTTCCCCACGTAAATCGTCATTATGACATAACATAATAAAGGGAAGATTTACCACACATAACATGGGTTTAGCATATAACTTTATCATGGGTTAAGAGGATGTCAACTTTGCATATATGAGCATATATTAACCCAACTATATTCAACCCAAACTTGCATATTATCAAACAATTGTCTTACATAACATGTTGCATATGAACTTACATATCATCAAACATGTGATTTGCATAACATGTTGCATATGAACTTACATATCATCATACATGTGATTTGCATAACATGTAGAACTTGCATTTTAGCATATACTTAACTTGCATAAGCACTCACATACTTGCATAAGCATTCATATACTTGCATAAGCTTGCATATCATGTTAAACTTGCATTTCAACATATACATAACTTGCATAAACATTCACATACTTGCATAGGCTTGCATATTATGTTAAACTTGCATTTCAACATATACGTAACTTGCATAAACATTCACATACTTGCATAGGCTTGCATATTATGTTAAACTTGCATTTCAACATATACATAACTTGCATAAACATTCACATACTTGCATAGGCTTGCATATTATGTTAAACTTGCATTTCAACATATACATAACTTGCATAAACATTCACATACTTGCATAGGCTTGCATATTATGTTAAACTTGCATTTCAACATATACATAACTTGCATAAACATTCACATACTTGCATAGGCTTGCATATTATGTTAAACTTGCATTTCAACATATACATAACTTGCATAAACATTCACATACTTGCATAGGCTTGCATATTATGTTAAACTTGCATTTCAACATATACATAACTTGCATAAACATTCACATACTTGCATAGGCTTGCATATTATGTTAAACTTGCATTTCAACATATACATAACTTGCATAAACATTCACATACTTGCATAGGCTTGCATATTATGTTAAACTTGCATTTCAACATATACATAACTTGCATAAACATTCACATACTTGCATAGGCTTGCATATTATGTTAAACTTGCATTTCAACATATACATAACTTGCATAAACATTCATATACTTGCATAGGCTTGCATATTATGTTAAACTTGCATTTCAACATATACATAACTTGCATAAACATTCACATACTTGCATAAGCTTGCATATTATGTTAAACTTGCATTTCAACATATACATAACTTGCATAAACATTCATATACTTGCATAAGATGTTAAACATGCATATAAGCATATACATGACTTGCATAAGTACTCACATACTTGCATAACATGTTTGCATAATGGATCCATATTCACTTAGTGTTTTGCATCATAAACATCATGAAACAACTTGCATAAAAATATCATGATTACATATTATGAAACTTGCATGACATAAGGCATATAACTTGCAAAACACATAATATTCACTACATCAAGCTTGCATAAATATATGGATCCACAAACATAGCCATACTTTATCACATCTTATCATAATCAATTCAATAATTGATTATTAAGGGGATAGAAGCTCACCAAAACAAGATTAGCAAGTTAAATGAAGCAAATCCCAATGATTAAGTAGAAGAAGATGTAGATTAGCTTGCAAACCCTCTTAGGATTTTTAGTGGAGGCTCTCCAATTTTCTAAGTGGTGGCATAATGGCCTTAGATCTATTTTTGGTAAGGATAAGGGGGGTATTAGGGTGTATATATAGATTAGTTAGATGTTTTAGGACCATAGGATATACCCTAGAACCAATCCTAGCCTTTAAAGCATGTCTTGGGGAAGAAGTCAAGTGTAGGAACCATTTAGGGCCCAAAAAAAACAGCCCAAAACTCATCCCGGGCCTCAAAACATGAGCAGTTTTCGTTTTTGATTTTTCGTGAAACTTTGACGGGCCATAACTTGGTCATACGGACTCCGATTTACGAAAACTCGGACTCTATTTCGCGTATTTTTCCGAGACGAACGCAATGGCACAGCCCGTTTCCCCTGATTCAGAATATTAAATTTAATTCTGCTCTGATTTATGTTATAACAAGTTATTTAACATACGGGGTGTTACAACATCGCTCGACCCAAGAATGTCATGTCGCTTACAATAATCAAGCAGAGACCCAAAGAAACTCTGCGCTTATTCCTGGAAAGATTCAACGTTGCAGCAGCATCAGTTTACCTGAACCATCTATGGTGTTGATGGCAGCTGTATCCGGCGTTCTAGACAACTCGGAGTTCAAAAAATCTTTATACCGAGACCCACCGCGAGATCTTGGTGAATTTTACCTTGAAGCGGATAAGCGTGAGGAAGATGCAACTTCCGAGAAGAATATACTCAATGTCAACATGCTTAAAGACGGAGGACCGTCTGATTCTGAAAAAGGCAAAGGAAAAGCAGCTGTCAAGAATGACCGCAACACTCAGCCTCGGAGAGGGCCTAGATATGAAAAATACTTTGAGCTCAACTCGTCACTAACCGACATCTACATGAACACAAACGGTGATGTCTCCTATCCAAAGCCTCCCAGGAGGGAGCCATCCAAATGAGAACGTGACTTTGGAAGACATTGCATATTCCATGATATGGACGGTCATAACACGGATGACTGTAGGCATCTGTGAGATCTGATGGAGGAACGAGTTAGACGTGGAGAGCTACCTGAATATGTCAAACAACCAACAGCGCCCACACCAGTGCTACCACCTCCTGCTCCCTTGAGAGGGAACGATCCTAGTTCAAGCTCTCGTGGTCTCATTATCAACTGATCTGGATGAGAACAACCTGGATTTTCTGCATTTCTTAGGATTTAAGATATGTTTCTTAGCTTTCTTTAGATTTTCCGATTGGATAAATTGGAGTACACATGTTTTGGGTTAGGACTTAGCCCCAAAGCGTGCTCTGGACTCGATGACAAACCAATCAGGATTTGCTTTGGTTTTGTATTTTGAATTGAATAAGGAAGGACTTTTCGAGCATGGATTATGTTTGGCGAATTTAAGTGTCTTGTTAGCTTGTAGTAGGATTCTCAATCTTACTTAAAGTATGGATTATACTTATCTCGAAACCCTAGGTACGGATTGTGCCTAGGGACGGACAATCTTGTCAGGTTTTGGCAAGTATGGCTCTATCTCAGTATGAGTATGGATTGTACTCCACTAAATTTCAAAGTATTGATTATACTCTAGAACAACTTATTGTCTTGTCAGGATATGGCAAAGGAACTTGATAAAACTCGAGAGTATGGTTTGTACTCAGTTTGAACTTCCTAGTATGGCTTATGCCTGGAAGGTTGGGTCCCTCGCCAAGTCTTGCCAGGATGATTCAGACGTCTCTGGAGTATGGTTTATGCTCAAATATACACCTAAGCATGGTTTGTGCTTGGATAGATTAAACAATATTGCCAGGATTTGACACCTTTGTTTGTTTCTTTTTATTCGCAGGTATGGTTTATACTTGTAGTTGGCAGGCCCGGCTTTGCCTTGAATCACTTAGATTATCCAGAACACATCTTCCTTCAACCAACAAGATATGTTCTGAGGGGCAAATTGTTGACCCGCTTTTTAGTCAAAGCAGTCACATATGAAATCTCTGGTCTGCAATACGCTTAAGCTTTAAGAACATCGTCAGAAGACATGAAGCAATTTGGTTGAGGTCGCATCACAAACAAAGGACGACCCAAAACTCCTATAAGACGAGCTCTTTTGGGCTCGAAAACATAAATTACGGAGCTGTGCTCCTTAATCCTTATAGCACTCTGAATTAGCTTCAGGTCGAGTTTTCGTTTGGCTAAAACGGACTTACGGTTTGGAAGTTACGTCTGTTCCCGTGAACGCATGCAGAACCGGAAACTTGGAAATTTGGATTTCGACATTGGTTAAATCTCGGATCAGATTGGGTTTATCGGTTTAGTTCGGACCCTTCCTGTGCTTGGCACAACACTTCCTGGCATGAATGACCGGTTCGGGTCGGATGGGGAAGGAGGACCCGACCCGCTGCGCTTCGGATGCTTAGAAGAGCACTGACTCTTCAACTTGAGAACACCGACTCGGTTCGGATAGGACGATTCGACCCGATCCACCTGTAGCGAGCTCCACACAGCAATTTTGACCGATTCTTAAGGAAACAACCGTTCCTATTGTCATGAATCGAACTCCACCTGTCTCCACATGATCTGGTGATCACTTCTCCACTACTTCTGAGATCACCTCGGCGCTCGCCACGTGGCACACCCGATTCGAACGGATCCAGAGCTCCCTAGGGCTCCTCTACGCCTATAAATACACCGCTCCATGGCAATTTGAAAGGACTTTTGGTCACTCCAACACTTGGCCTCTATTACAACCGAGCAAGGACATTGCTCATCACCTTAACACGAGGAATTCGTGTATAAAATCAACCTCTAATCTCTCTTCTTCATTACAACACAAAGTTATTGTGTATAAATAGCTCTTACGGATTGTAAGACCGCATTGTAATTGTAATTCCTCAAGATATAAGAAACTATAAAGTGGACGTAGGCTTGGATTGAGCCGAACCACTATAAAAACCTCATGTGTCTCCTGTTATTTACTGTTTTTCTGCATTTATTCTGTGATTGTGAGGATTTCACACCGCATTTGGGCGTTAGTGCCAATTTTTGGTCTAACAATAATAAAAGTACGGGAGGTAGTTTAAGCATAGTAGGGGTAGATCGACAAATATGAAAGATGATGAATCGTTTGGATGGGGTTCTACAAAAACCAACCCTTCATAGTAGTTAAAAAATAGGTGTAATTGTTGCAAGTAAGGGATATTTGGAGAATTAGGGGTAGGATTAAAAAGAAGGGTTGTTTTGAAGTATTAAGAGAAGCAGGGGTAGTTTAAGCATAGTAGGGTTAGATCGAAAAATATGAAGGATGATGAATCATTTGGATTGGGTGCTGCAAAAACCAACACTTCACAGTAGTTAAAAAATAGGGGTAATTGTTGGAAGTAAGGGTTATTTAGAGAATTAGGGGTGGGATTAAAAAGAAGGTATGTTTTGATGTATTAAGAGAAGTAGCGGTAGTTTAAGCATTCAAGTAGTAGATCGACAAATATGAAAGATGATGTATCTAAAAGATTGTATGCTGTAAAAACCAACCCTTCGTAGTGGTTAAAAAATAGGGGTAATTGTTGGAAGTAAGGTCTATTTAGAGAATTAGGGGTAGGATAAAAAAGAAGGGATGTTTTGAAGTAGTAAGAAAAGTAGGGGTAGTGAAGCATAATAAGGGTAGATAGACAATTATGAAAGATGATGAATCATTGGGATTGGGTGCTGCAAAAACCAACTCTTCACAGTAGTTAAAAAATAGGGGTAATTGTTGGAAGTCCGGGCTATTTAGAGAATTAGGGGTAGGGTTAAAAAGAATGGCTGTTTTGAAGTAGTAAGAGAAGCTGGGGTAGTTAAGCATAGTAGGGGTAGATCGACAAATATGAAAGATGATGAATCGTTTGGATTGGGTGATGCAAAAACCAACCCTTCACCGAATGATAATTGGTTTACAATGAAATGAATAATGCAAAAAAATGAATAAAGAATTAATAAAGGAAAACAATAATAAAAGTCGAGGAGGTAGTTTAAGCATAATAGGGGTAGATCGATAAATATGAAGGATGACGAATCATTTTGATTGGGTGCTACAAAAACCAATCCTTCATAGTAGTTAAAAAATAGGAGTAATTATTGGATGTAAGGGCTATTTAGAGAAATAGGGGTAGGATTAAAAAGGTGGGCTGTTTTGAAGTATTAAGAGAAGCAGTTGTAGTTTAAGCATAGTAGGGGTACATCAACAAATATTAAAGATGATGAATCGTTTGATTGGGTGCTGCAAAAACCAACACTATACAGAATGATAATTGGTTTGAAAAGAAATGAATAATGGAAAAAAATGAATGAAGAAATGAATAAAGTAAAAAGTAATAAAAGTAGGGGAGGTAGTTTAAGCATAGTAGGGGTAGATCTACAAATACGATAGATGATGAATTGTTTGGACTGGGTGGTGCAAAAACCAACCCTTCACAGTAGTTAAAAAATAGGGGTAATTGTTGGAAGTAAGAGCTATTTGTAGAATTAGGGGTAAGATTAAAAAGAAGGGCTGGTATAAAGTTTTAAGAGAAGTAGGGGTAGTTTAAGCATAGTTGGAGTAGATCGACAAAAATGAAAGATGATGAATCGTTTGGAATGGGCACTGAAAAAACCAACCCTTCACAGTAGTTAAAAAATTAGGGTAATTTTTGGAAGTAAGAGCTATTTGTAGAATTAGGGGTTGGATTAAAAAGAAGGGATGTTTTGAAGTATTAAGAGAAGTGGGGTAGTTTAAGAAAAGTAGGGGTTGATCGACAAATATGAAAGATGATTAAATCATTTGGATTGGGTGCTGCAAAAACCAACCCTTCACAGTAGTTAAAAAATAGGGATAATTGTTGGAACTATGGGAAATATAGAGAATTAGGGGTAGAATTAAAAAGAAGGGTTGTTTTGAAGTATATAGAGAAGTAGTGGTAGTTTAAGCATAGTAGGGTTAGATCGACAAATATGAAAGATGATGAATCATTTGGACTGGGTGCTGCAAAAACCAACCCTTCACAGCAGTTAAAAAATAGGGGTAGTTGTTGGAAGTAAGAGCTATTTAGAGAAATAGGGGTAGGATTAAAAAGAAGGGCTGTTTTGAAGTATTAAGAGAAGTAGGGGTAGTTTAAGCATAGTAGGGGTAGATCGACAAATATGAAAGTTGATGAATCGTTTGGATTGGGTTCTGTAAAAACCAACCCTTCACACTAGTTAAAAAATAGGGGTAATTGTTGGAAGTAAAGGCTATTTAGAGAATTAGGGGTAGCATTAAAAAGAAGGGTTGTTTTGAAGTATTTAGATAAGTAGGGGTAGTTTAAGCATTGTAACATCCCACCTCCCTTAAGGTCACTCACAAAGGGAATGCCTTGACTTTGATGGAGCGTTTTAGTAAATAGAACAGAGTATTACAAGGCAGATAAGTAGTACTTGAAAAATTGTAAATTTATTACAGCAGAAGCAGAAATAAGTTTAGTTACATCTTTCTAAATTACTTTACCAAAACTCAAGTACATATATATCAGCCTTGTTCAAAAGCCATCAGAGTAAAAAACTTTAAAATCATAATCCCCACAGAAGATGCCATAAAAAATCAAGCCATACTTTAAGCACTTCAAGCGGAAGAAATCCGGATCGAGCTAGAATATTCCCTCCTTGAAAACCGGGGGGGGGGGGGGAACGGAAGAAAAGAGGCGAAAACAACAAGGGTCAGACAAAAAGTCTGGCAAGTCCAGTGACTTTCAGTTATGAACAGATAATAATAATCATGACATGGAAATAAAGCTGGATAAGAGATAACAGTAACAGGAGTAACAGGTATGCTAAAGTTAAACAGAAGAAACAGAATGATATAAACCAAGTTATGTTCCTTACTTACATTTTACTTCTCTGCACTAATACTAGTATGACAGAATTAGGTTCTATCCTAATGTCTAAACAGAAACAGAAACAGAATGATCTCTTTAGAATCAGAAAATTCTAGAAATGGGCCTTTACTACTCCAACAGACGGAAGGTACAGGAACAGAATACTAACGATGGGCCTTTACCACCCAACTAATGGGCCTTTACCACCCCAACAGACAGAAGGTACGAAAACAGAAACATAAACGGAATCAGAGACGGAAACTGAATAATCCCTTCGGAAACCGAATTTAGAATTAGGTGTACACTAGTAATGGGCTTTTACCTCCCCAACAGACGGTACCACGCAGAAACAGACAGGTGTTACCACCCAACAGAAATAGACAGAACTAAGTGTACCCTAAATCCTACCCAATCGATCGGCTCTGTAATACATAAATACCCTGTGCCAGCCCCACAGAAGGGTGTATCATTCCCTAAAGTGGCAACCTTTGAATGACACAGACCTATTTACATATGTCACGCCGTCTTAGATCCTCAGAGGTAGACCGGGATCCATGCGCGCACATGACCCGGTTGGAACGCACCATCAACACCCCTCGCCATTATCAGAATGAACCGCTTATAATTAGTTCAGTAAGCGTGCCCGGACCCCTACCTAGCGTGGGGTCAAAGTTTTGATACCATAAAGGGTTACTGACTAATATGGGTCCCAAACAACAGATGACACAAGTATTTCCCCTTCTAGCCTTTTGTCCCCAGACTAACAGATTTTCAGATTAACTTATTTACAAATTTCTAACATACAGAGTTCAGATTTACTAGTTCACATATCAGACAATCAAGTTAACAAGTTTTCAGACTAACGGATCAGGTGTACAGTTTCAACAGACTTACAGATTGTCTAACTTTGTATTGGGTCTACAAATTCGCGAAACGGGTTTGTTAGATTCATTAGTGCAGTTGGTTTAACCCTATTTACCCAAAACACTTTAGACATTATATTTATCTCAGATTTTATCCCAGATTTGCATTAATTTAAATATTAATGCATAAACCTCTCACATTAGGTCGGTAGCTTGTGGCCGCTGGATATGCCGGGCAGTTCCGGGCAGACTTCTACCACAAGCCAGACCTAACCTCGTGTCTAAGCATATTTTTGTTATGCCTACGACCTCTCACATTAGACAGTTTGCGGTCGGTGGTTAAGCCGGTTGGTTCCAGGCAGGCTTCTATCGCAATTGGAGTCTAACCTCGTGTCGTAGCCACTTTATTCTATTACAGAGATTATCAAACTAATTATGTCCATTTAGCAGATTTAACCTTTTTACAAGTTACGGCAGATTATCCAAAGTTCTATTAACATGTTTTGCTTAATTTTTTTGGATCGAGCCTACAGCTTTCAACAGATTTAGCATATTAGGCAACACAATAGATATAGCAGATAACAGATTTAGCAGATAACGGATTTAGCAGATTAGGCGACTTAGCAGATTGGGGAACTCAACAGATATAGCAGATAATAGATTCAGCCGATAACATATTTAACAGATTAGGCGACTTAACAGATTTAGCAGATTAGGTAATTTAGCGGATTTAGCAGATAACAGATTTAAGAGATTAAGCCATTAAACATCTCTTAAAATTATATTTATATATCTCGCCTAAAATGGCCATAATTCATAATACAACATATGCCCAAACTTTAGTTAAACTTGCATCATACAGAATATTCTCTATAAAAACCCCAAATTATGATGCACAGTATAAATTATGCCAAACTACAACCTTTAATTATAGCATATGTCAACTACCCAAAAAGAATCCAAATTAGGCGTATCAACATTAACAGTTATCCTGATTTCAATATAGATTATTCAAGTCTAAGCCACATATCATTATCTTCTAAGTCATAATTCGTCATATAAAATATGTCCCAAATCTAGATCTTAACTTACAACATGTACTATGTCCTCAAAAACATGCATTATGTCCCCAAGTTTCAAGTTATCCTATAATTCCTCCAAATCATAGATTATCATACATAGTATGCACAGATCTAGATCTAATTTACAACATATATTCATTTCTTAAATTAATTACAGATCCTAGATTACAACATGTAGTATGCATCTAAACCAATTACATGTTCACAGTCAAATCTACGCCCCAATTCCCAAGTCATATGATCAATATTTTATGCCTCAAATCTCAAGTCATATGTTCAATATAGTCTATATTTATGTCCGATTATATGCCTCGGGTTTTATGTTCAATTCAGTCCTGTCCAATTATGCATCATTCATTATTTGTCTCAAAATTTGGCGTTATGCGTTCATCTCTTATGAGATTCGGCTCGGGCTCGTGGTAGCCTGGCTATAAAATAAAAAGGAAGAAGGGAGAGAGAGACACAGAACAGTCATAATAATAAAACAGATAAACAGAAATAGGCATCATCTCATATTCAGATTCATTATCATGCTAGGAACATAATTAACTTTCATATCGGAAAATAATTGCACTTGCCTTTCGTGGCTTAAGAAAGGAAACTAAACTGTTGTTGATGCAGAAATGATGAATTAATCTTCTCTAATTGTTGTTCTGGATTCTGAATTCTGGAGTTGTAAAGCTTGCCTTTGAAGTAGACAGTTGTTGTTTTGATTTTATTTTTGATTTTAGTTTTGTTCGTCTCTTAAGCGGCGGCTACTCCAAGTTATCTCATGGCAGCATGATGGCTCTAGGTTTAATTTGTGTGAATTTAGGTTGAGTATTAGGTTGTATATATAGGATTTCAATATGATTAGAGCCGTTAGATGAACCCAGAATTAACCCCAACTATCAGATCAGTTCAGAACTATCCAGAAGACCCCAGGTGACTCAGCAGACCAAGAAAACGTCGTCTAGAATTGACCAGGCCGACCGGGTAGGTCGAACCATAGGTCGACCCCCTGGTCGACCAAGGTACCCAGGTCGACTCCTAGGTCGACCCACTTGGCGACCTGGGTCCTGGGCGGGAGTTTTCCCGCCCATCCAAATTCTGACTCAGATTTCGAATTTTGAATTTATTTTGGGTTGTTTGAATTTTAAACTGAATTCTGAAACTTCCGAAGGCCATAACTTCTTCATACGGAGTCCGATTTACGCAAACTCGGACTCTATCCCAAGCAGAATTTCAAGACGAACACACTGGTATAACCTGTTTCCCTTAATTCCCATATTTTGAATTAATTATACTCTGATTTGTGAAACTTTAACGTTATGGAATTACGGGGTGTTACATTCTCCCCTCCTTAAAGGATTTCGTCCCTGAAATCTTCAAGTTAAGAAGAATGTGTCCTACCATCCAATCACCCATCTACTTAACCATTAAACACAGGAATCCATTCTCCTTAAAAGGTCTCTGATGCCGTATGAACATATGCAGAGTGTGTGTGTATGTTTCTTATCTAATGCAAAGATCAGTCGGTCTACTGATTCAGTTGACCTCCTTAATGCGAATTATTGTAATGGCGCGTTTTTGAAAGGTATAATAATTAAGTTATTTAATTATTTAAATAAACGAATATATTAAATAAACGATAGTTGAACGTATTAATTATAATATAATTATAATCGAGCCCGTAACGGCGCTGCAGTTCGCTATTTGGCGATTTAGACTTCAAGTGGATGTACAGGGTTCGTTTTAAATCGGATTTCTGTGAAACAAGAAACATGTGGAGCTGGTGGAGTATATCTTTCCAGTTGAAGAGAAAAATCGGGATTTCGTCGTGTAGATTTTTAGTTATGTCCAAATCAAATTTCAGAAAAGTCGCTGTGGATTTCCTTTATAATTTGCGACGCTTTATATACGTTATAAATCGATTTTTCGATACGAACTGAATATCGGGATAATCTGGAATCTGGAAATCAAGTCATAAAATCTGAGGTGATATTCTGGAGCCGGGCGACATTGTATATGGATATATACGATAATATTAATTTAATAATATTTAATTTAATAATATTTAAATATATTTATATATTTAAATGGGTCATCCAGAGCTTTAAAAATACACTGTGTGAGCAAACGAAGTCGGAATTCGACGAAACTAATTTTGTTGGGACCGGAATATCAAATAGTTGTTAGATTCCAAGTTTCGTGATTTTTAGAGTCACTATGTGACCGTAGGGATTTTTAGAGTGAAAAACAATCGGTATTTAGACAGTTAAAAATACGCTGTGTGAGCATACGGAGTCGGAATTCGACGAAACCAGTTTTGTTGGGACCGTAATGTCGAACTCTAGCTACGTGTCCAGTTTGGTGATTTTTGTGTATCATATGCAGTCGCAGGGATTTTTAAGGATGTGAGATAAATATGTAATCAATAAAATAAAATATAAAATCTAAGATAAAAATATCTTAATATTTTCCTTGGTCAAATTGAAGACCACGACATCCTCATTTTCAGCCACAGATACTACCAACTACAAACAAGCCTATAAAAGTACCGCATAAAACCAAATCAGTAAACTTTGAAAAATCAAAATCCAATGTAATTAATCTCTATAAATCTTGAAACAAATATCTTTGAAGTCAGAAGAGAGAACTCTTGAATCCTGTATCATTTTCATATGGTTCGGATCTTGTTTGCGTCACTAGAAAATTCCGGCGTTAGTCAAGGAACGACAAGGGTTAGGTATTGTGGTGGATTGAAGCATTGATGGTGGAATTCGATGTCGTTTTTGGATCCAAGGGGTTAAGGCGCACCTGCTATGATAATATGGCGAGTTTCGGTGGTGATTTTGGTCGGAGTTGTTAGTGGAGGCGAGGTGTTTTGGCTGGAATCGGATCATGCCAAAGGACGGCGAGTTGATCGAGTTTGGGTGCAGGAGGAAGAGGATGGAAGGACGTGAGTTTTGGTGATTGTAATGGGGAAGTCGGTGATGAAATCGATGGGGTTTGGAGCAGTTGAAGTTCTGAAATGGTGAAGGAGTATACACAGCAGGTCACGGCAGTCATTGAGGAAGAAGGATAGTTCGGGCTTGGGCTAAGTGGGCCGACGGGTTTTAAAGTTAAGGCCCGAATGGTTTTATTATTTAAGTTTAATCTAAATAATTTGTACACTAACTTGTAATTATAATATCTTGACCATACGTTATCAGAATCTCGAACTGTCTATCGCGTTGGGATCGTATGGACGGACACTACGCGCTGGAACTGACCGCGAGTCAATTGGAGTCCATCACAATTTATAGCAAAATAAATTGTCTGAATCAAGCGATGGTTATCGTCATCGACGATGATCGTCCAATGTGAGTAAAACTCACCAACTCTGAACAGTTATATTTGTATATTGTATTCTTAGAACTGTTAATCATCTGTTGATTGCTGTGTGTTGGTTGATTGATTGAACTGCTAGTCAGTTAGTGGAAATTATATATATATATATATATATATATATATATATATATATATATATATAAACCGTTAAATATTTATATATCGATTCTGCTATCAGAATAATTTATATTGAACTGAAAGTGATGATAATCATATTGTGTAACATCTGTGGATGCAGGGAGACAGGTTGGAGGAATCCAACTGGATTCCTCAACAGTTATTTTTACTGTGATTTATGTATTGTGATATATAAATGTGATATATATAATCTGTTGTGATTACATGTGATTGGATGATATTTATCGTTGTTAGATGATGTGTTAAAAACCATAAGTTAACCAAAGCGAGTTAGTCGAGTTAAACAAAGAAGTTGGTTAAGTTAACCAAAGCAAAGTTAGTCGAGGTAAACAAAGTAATTGGTTAAGTAAATCAAAGCAAGTTAGTTAAGTTAAACTAAGTGGTTAATCAAAGTAAATTAGTTAAGTTAAAGTGATTAATCGATGTGAATTAGTTAAGTTAAACTAAAGGATTAATCGATGTGAATTAGTTAAGTTAAACTAAAGGATTTAATCGAAGTGAATTAGTTAAGTTAACTATGTGGTTAATCGAAGTAAATTAGTTAAGTTAAACTAAGTGAATCGGTTAGAGTTAATCAACGTGAATTAGCTAAGTTAAACTAAGTGGATTTGTTCAGTTAATCAAGATGAGTTAACTCAGTTAGGTTAAACCAGTAGAGTTAACTAGTTGAGTTAACCAGTTAGAGTTAATCAGTTAGGTTAAACCAGTTAGAGTTAACCAGTTAGGTTAAACCAGTTTGAGTTGACCAGTTAAAGTTGACCAGTTAGAGTTGACTAGTTAAAGTTGACCAGTTAGAGTTGACCAGTTAGAGTTGACCAGTTAGAGTTGACCAGTTAGAATTGACCAGTTAGAGTTGATCAGTTAGAGTTATCCGAAGTGGAATTATCGAGTATAGTGTATTCGAGAGAAGAGAAATCGAATATAGTTTATTCGAGTGGAGAAATCAAATGTTATTCATTTGAGAAGAGTTATCGAATATAGTTTATTCGAGTGGAGAAATCAAATGTTATTCATTTGAGAAGAGTAATCGAATATAGTTTATTCGAGTGGAGAAATCAAATGTTATTTATTTAAGAAGAGTTATCGAATATTATTTATTCAAAGAGTAGTTATCGAATATGAGTTATTCGAAGTTAGTTAATCCAAAGGAGTTATTCGAAGTTAGCTAATCCAAAGGAGTTATTCGAAGTTAGCTAATCCAAAGGAGATATTCGAAGTTAGTTAATCCAAAGGAGTTAGTTGAAGAGTTAATCGAATATAGTTATTCGAAAGAAAGAGTTATTCGAATATAGTTATTCGAAAGAAAGTGTTAATCGAATATAGTTATTCGAGTAAAGTTAAAAGAGTTAATCAAATATAATTTATTCGAATAGAGTTAGAGAAGTTAATCGAATATAGTTCATTCGAATAGTGTTGGAGGAGATATCGAATACAGTTTATTCGATAGGATAGAAGTGAATATAATTCATCAATTAAGTTATTCGAATTAGTTATTCGAATAGAGTTAAACACGTAGGAGTAAATTGAATATCAGTTATTCAATTTGAGTTAATCGAATTTAGTTATTCGAGAAGAGTTAAATCGAATTTAGTTATTCGAAAGGAGTTAATCAATTTGAGTTAAGTTAATCGATTTGAATTAAGTTGAATCGAAATGGAGTAAATCGATTAGAATCAGGTTAATCGAGTTAGAGTAAATCGAATATTGGTTATTCGAAGGTAAGTTATTCGAATTAGTTATTCGAAGGAGTTAATCAAATGAGTTGATCCAAAGGAGTTAGTCGAATATTATTTATTCGAATAGAGTTAAAGGAGTTAACGATTTTAGTTTGATCGAAAGGAGTTATCGATTAGTAAATCGAAAGGAGATTTTCGAATATAGCATATTCGAAAGAAAGAGATCGAATATTGTTTATTCGAAAGAGAGAGATTTCGAATATGAGTTATTCAAAGAGAGATAATCGAATATAGGTTATTCGAAGAAGAGTTAACCAAATAGAGATTACTCGAAAGAGAGTTATACGTCGAATTCGATTATAGCGAATTCGGGAAAGTACTATTTACTTTCCAGGGTTTAAATCAAAATTTAGTTATTGATTTAGAAATTAGGCGTCTGTTAAATTATTCGAGTTAGGAAATAAATTTATAATTTAGGTTAGATATTTTAGGGGTAGGAATTATAACGTTATAGTTATAATCAAACGTTGTCATATAAGAAGTGGATTCGTAACCTGAATCCGAGAATTTGCGTAAACAGATGATTAGAAAAAGTGAGTGACGAGCTTCATCTATTTCACAGTAAAGGACGTTGTTCAATTAAGGTCTGAGAGGTAATTATACCCCAACTTGATTGACTTCAGAATTGACAAAGGAATAGTTATGGTTCGATAGAAAAGGTTGATTTGAAATATAGTTAAGTAATAAGCGATTAATGGATTAAGCGTAACGATGTTTTATACAACGTTCATTGGAAATCCGTAAATGAGTTTTGGAAACTTTTTCCAAATATAGTCAGATATGTTTTCTAAACATAGAAAATGAAATGTTTTCATGATAAGAATTTAAGAAATAGAGTTAAGCAAATTCAGAAACTAACTGGAGAGGGTAAGTTGAATGGTTTTCTAAGTGACGATCTGATGTTGGTTTCAACCTTCCGGATTGATACTTAGAGAATTGTTCTCATACTAGTTACAGTTAGGGACTGATAGTTGCGAAATAATAGTGATGTGAAAATAAGCTATGGAAATGTTTTCCAATGATTAATAACATATATTTTCTAAATATATGAAATAAGGAAATATGAACATATGATGATTGATCGATCGAATTTCCATTTGGAAATAAGATCGTTGTTTGTACACCGACATGTTTTAATTTGATAGTTGAATCACAGACTATCAAAGTTTTTACCATTTTAACGTTGTTAATATGGAGAGACCGGTTGGATTTCTATCCAAAGAACCACTCTGTATTGGCATAAGCGTTGCGAGCAATATCTGCCAAAGATAAATTGAAGACGGAGTAAAGTGCAAGGGCTGTTGTACAAGTCTTAGATAACAGTGACTAAGATGGATATACTGAATAGTGCCTTCGGTTTGTCCAGTCCCAGGACAACGTATATGGAAGAAGGTCTGACAGAGTATATCCAATGGATCGCGTAAGTTGATCTGTTCAAACGTATTCACGTTTGGTGGCGGAGGAATTCGTTTCTCTTAGCTGTATACCCGTGTTATTTTTGAATAAGTCAATTTGTGATTTGGCGGGTATGACGATGTGGCATTCAAAGTGAATGGTGATCAGATGTTCTGAAGATAGACGTAGCTTCTAGCCTCACACCAGGAAGTAACAAAAGTTGGGCTAGGCAGCATGGCTAGTTGGGTCATTCCCAAGCAGGGTGTATTGTCACCGATCTAGGGAATATCCATATTTATACTTCTTTTGATTCTGTATCTTCGGATGACGGTTTGATGACCTATAACCGTGGTGGCAATATATTCGCGACACTCAAGCTAAATGAGTGAGCGGTCATGTGTGGCCGGGTTGCAAGACGTTCTTGTTGAACCCTGAGTGTATCCCCTCTAGAGTACACTATTCAGAAGGTGCTCCCATACCTTGTCTGTTGGAATCCATTCTCCGATAAGCGCCCTGCGGTTTATGATTTTATACTATGTATGTAGAACGTGAGATGCAAGCGTTTCTGCTAGATTGATACCTATTTGTACTTAGACATTATTATAATATCACAATGATATTGCTTGTCAAAGTTGTTTAGATACTCATAAGGAAAAACCCGTTCCGTGTTCACGGCGTGGTCTTATGAGATATCATATACCTTTTCAATTGTTTTAAATTGTTTTACTCATACCAGTCCCATGACTGACCCGGAGTTTACTTTGTTGTTTTCCCTAAACTCTTGGGTGCCTAAATTTGTACGGGCAGTCAAGTAGTCGGGATTTACAGATATACATGGAGAGCTTGGAGCAGGAGACTGCAAGATTCTATAGCTATAGTTATTTCCGCTGTGTTGTAAGTGTTGTACTCTGATAAAGTGCTATTGTATATATAACTGTTTACTTCAAAGTTATGTTATATATTATATGTTATTCGTTCCGCTGTGAGATTCGTGTTACTCTGATGATTCTGATGTTTTTCTTCTTCTTCTATTCTATTAGTTCTATCTTTTCTTTCTCACCCTCTAATTTCTTTCATTTACGACCGGGATTTCTTGATGTTTGGTTAGTCGTCGTCGTGTTTATGGCGATAACCAAAGTCGCGAAATTCCCCGCCGTTACAATTATGTAAGCGCCATGAGTCCAACATGTATGCAATTATTCCTATTTGGTACATATCATTTCTATATGTGTGCGCAACCATTCATACAAATGCAACATCCATGTGATGAGTCAACCATTTTGCATCCACAAAATTGAAAATGTACACACATCCATACGCTGTATGAGAGTGTTTTTGAGCCGATCCAGTGCCTAGTGTGTGTGTATGCATCCATGAGCAACCACTTGCATACACTTGCAACCATCAAACATAACATGTCTCAAACACATGTTTACATCCATTAGTTTCTACCTAAAGGTCAAAGATTCGATCGATATGATACAACTGAGTGATAGAAGCAAGTACGATTAAAACAAGAGCTCTGTTCCTTTTAGACATCGGTTAAGAAAATAATTCCCTAAGTATCAACCCCGAAGAACGAAATCAACATCAGATTGACACTCAGAGAATTACTCCCGTTAAACAATGTCAAAACTGGAAATCTATTTCACGCTTCTTGTAAAAACCCTTAACCTCATCAGAGATATTCAGATACTTACAGATTACTGGTACGGATAAAATTACCAATTGATTCTTAGAAAACTAAGCATGATAAAAACCCAGAATGTATGCATCATAGTCAAATTAATGCCCAACACATATACTTTCAAACCCCAACTTATCACAAACAGACAAGTCGTAGCCCTTATGGGATTTGAGACTATAGCGGGATCAGAAACAAGACTAGTATTAAAGTGCAGAGACTCAACTACAGAATCAAAATGTCAGAATCAGAAAGAGTTCTACTCAATGATCAGATAAGGAAATTAAACCTTCTACAGAAATTTTCCTACTTCTATCCTATCCACTAACCACGAGAGCATTCGCCTGCCTTCGAGAAGTAGGTCGTGTCCTCTGTCCTTGTCCTCGTTTCTTCGGGCAATCCCTAGTGAAGTGTCCCATCTTACCACAGTTGAAGTAAGTGCCCTTCCTCTTTCTACAACCTTTTTTCAGACGAGTCAAACTTCCACAAGCAAAGCACTTTTCTCCTTCTTATCTTCAGGCTTTTCTTCCTTCTTTTGTGTTTCCTTTTTGCCTCCTTTGTGAACAAGTCCATATCCATGAGTTTCTCATCCTTGGTTTGTGCTCCTTAGCCAAACTCCCTCATTCTCATCTTTACTATCCTTGTGTAACACGTTGACAAGTCCCTCGAAAGCGGCCTCCATCGCACAGAAAATCCTACAAAGCTCGAAATAAAATTAGCCGTACGTGAAATTACCGCGGCTATTGATGGAAGTCGGGCGCTTATTTTCCCTTTGACAAGTGTCGTAGTCTTATCAAGCCTACGGAACCATGCCGCGATGGGGTTACCTTCCAGAAAGCCAGGAGCCCTGGAGACTCAGGAAAGAAGGAAACAAAGATTGAAACAGAGGATCAAAAGATAGATATATGGCTTTGGGGACTATATTTTTCAAAATAAGCTTTACATTTGAAAATACTTCCTTTTTGAAAATAGTTTTCAAAAACTCTTTGTCAAATCTGGTAAACTTCAGCTCTGATACCAAGTGTAACACCCCACCTCTGTTAAGGTCACTCACAAAGGGAATGCCTTTACTTTGATGGAGCGTTTAGTAAACAGAACAGAATATTACAAGACAGATAAGTAGTACTTGAAAAATTGTAACTTTATTACAGCAGAAGCAGAAATAAGTTTGGTTACATCATTCTAAATTACTTTACCAAAACTCAAGTACGTATATATCAGCCTTGTTAAAAAGCCATCAGAGTACAAAACTTCAAAATCATAATCCCCACAGAAGATGCCATAAAAAGTCAAGCCATACTTTAAGCACTTCAAGTAGAAGAAATCCGGATCGAGCTAGATTATTCCCTCCTTGAAAACCTGGGGGGAACGGAAGAAAAGAGGCGAAAACAACAAGGGTCATTGTCTGGCAAATCCAGTGACTTTTAGTTATGAACAGATAATAATAATCATGACATGAAAATAAAGCTGGATAATAGGAGTAACAGGTATGCTTAAGTTAAACAGAAGAAACAGAAGGATATAGACCAAGTTATGCTCCTTACTTACATTTTACTTCTCTGCACTAATACTAGTATAACTGAATTAGGTGTTATCCTAATGTCTAAACAGAAACAGAACCAGAATGATCTCTTCGGAATCAGAAAATTCTAGAAATGGGCCTTTACTACTCCAACAGACGGAAGGTACAGAAACAGAATACTATCAATGGGCCTTTACCACCCAACTAATGGGCCTTTTCCGCCCCAACAGACAGAAGGTACGAAAACAGAAACGGAAACCGAATCAGAGACGGAAAAAGAATAATCCCTATGGAAACAGAATGTTAGAATTAGGTGTAGACTAGTAATGGGCTTTTACCTCCCCAATAGACGGTACCACGCAGAAACAGACAGGTGTTACCACCCAATAGAAACAGACGGTACCAACAGAAAAAGACGGTACCAACAGAAACAGACAGAACTAAGTGTACTCTAAATCCTACCCCAATCGATCGGCTCCGTAATACATAAATACCCTGTGCCAGCCCCACAGAAGGGTGTATCATTCCCAAATGTGGCAACCTTTGAATGACACAGACCTATTTATAGATGTCACAGCGTCTTACATCCTCAGAGGCAGATCAGGATCCATGAGCGCGCATGACCCGGTTGGAACGCACCATCAACACCGCTCACCATTATCAGAATGAACCGCTTATAATTAGTTCAGTAAGCGTGTCCGAACCCCTTCCTAGCGCAGGGTCAAAGTTTTGATACCAGAAAGGGTTACTGACTAATATGGGTCCCAAACAACAGATGACACGAGTATTTCCCCTCCTAGCTTTTGTCCCCAGACTAACAGATTTTCAGATTAACTTATTTACAAATTTCTGACATACAGAGTTCAGATTTACAAGTTCATAGATCATACAATCAAGTTAACAATTTTTCAGACTAACGGATCAGATGTATAGTTTCAATAGACTTACAGATTGTCTAACTTTGTATTGGGCCTATAGATTCACGAAACGGGTTTGTTTGATTCATTAGTCCAGTTGGTTTAACCCTATTTACCCAACACGTTTTAGACATCATATTTATTTCAGATTTTATCTCATATTTGCATTAATTTAAATATTAATGCATAGACCTCTCACATTAGGTCGTTAACTTGTGGCCGCTGGATATGCCGGGCGGCTCCGGGCAGATTCTGCCACAAGCTACACCTAACCTCGTGTCTAAGCATATTTCTGTTATGCCTACGACCTCTCACATTAGACTGACAATTTGCGGTCGCTGGTTAATCCTGTTGGTTCCGGGCAGTCTTCTACCGCAAACAGAATCTAACCTCGTGTCATAGCCACTTTATTCTATTACAGAGATTATCAGACTAATTATGTCCATTTAGCAGATTTAACTTTTTTACAAGTTATGGCAGATTATCCAAAGTTCTATTAACATGTTTTGCTTAAATTTTTTAGATCGAGCCTACAGCTTTCAACAGATTTAGCATATTAGGCAACTCAACAGATATAGCAGTGTTTGCGAAAAAATTAACAACTGTAAACAATTGTTTAATTCTTTCGGCTTTCCTAAACAACAAGGATTGTTGTAGAGGGTGTCGAACTCTGGGACCAAAAATATTTTAATTAATAAATCCGATCAAGTTATCCCTAACTTTTGATTGGTTGAAAACAAAGAAAATAGCAAAACTAAATAAAAGAGAGTTTTAACAATTAAGTGAAAGCAATTAGGGGATAATGACATAGATCAGATTCATAATCATCAATAGCCAAAAGATTAACCAGATCTAATACATGTTTCTGTCACAAACATGAATCAACGATAATAGGTTTTTAGAAACAAATATGTAAATAACGACAAGCATAGCCTATGCAGGAGCTCAGCTCTACAACCATAGACTATCAGGACAGATTCACTAATTAATTTCTAAAACCCTAAAATTAGATCTAGATCTGATAAACGTTAGATCGAACACGAATATATCCTGTGAAGGAGCATAGCTCTTAAACGAAACAAAATATGAAGGTTCAGATCTAACCCTTAATTCAGATCCAGATCTACATGTATACAGTCTTCATCTTTTGGCTATGTGATTCATATTGAATCATACTATTAGCGTCATCACCCCCTAATCAAAGGGGATTAGCTAGACATAGCTAAAGAAGAAGAGAAAAAGAAAATAAATAACATGAACATAAATAAAATAACCAAAAAGTAAAAAGAAAGGGAGAGAATGATTTTATTCCAAGAAGAGAATTACAGAATAAAACCTAATGTGTTTTTTACAAGACTAAGATACAATGTATTTATAGCTGATATGACAAAGGCTAGCTAGCTAATTACATAATGTGGGACTAAAGAAATAACCCAAATAACACATAAGCCAGTGTGAACGCAGCTTTAGAGTGAGTGGTCTATCAAATAGGCTAGTGTGAACGCAACATGAGTAAGAGGCCTTCCAAATGAGCTAATGTGAATGCAGTTTGAGTCTTTATTGAGCCAAATCTTCTTAACTGAAATATAATTGCAACCGTTCTTCAAGCTTTAGACTCTTCAAGCTTTAGCAATTTTAAACTTCACTCTTTTTAAGCAAATTCTTCATGCTTTATCCATCAAATGCTCTAAACCATGATTCTTGTCAACAATCTGAAAACACAGCTACAAATACACAATATCAATTATTTAAAAGATAAAATAAGATAAATATGCGGATAAAATATACACATTTACGTGTATATCAAATACCCCCACACTTATCTTTTTATTCGTCCTCGAATAAACTAAACTAAGATATGTCACACTTTCGTAGGAAACACGATTGCATTTAGCGTATGCAACAAGCCGTTAAACCTCTGGGTGTCCCCAGTAGGACGAGTGTTGTCTCGTGAGCGTTTTCAGCGGATACTACCCACAAAATCCAAAGCGTCTTGAGTACGCAGATTAATCAAACAATATATTTAAGGTCTTTCACATTCCAAGGATTTCACCTAACTTCAATAATAACGGTTTAGCCCCAAATTGTCCATCCCATAATTAGTGCAAAAATGAACAAAAATTTTCAAGCTGAATCGTAATTCCTTGATAACACTGTAATTGTCTTGAAGGTTAAGAGCGTGGTGTCAACCAAAGTTCTACACATCGACAATATGCACCCAATCATTTATTCAACCCCCTTTTTTTTTGAATAATTTTGCACCACCGTAACTGTAATGTATTGGATGTGAGTTATGCATAGATGAAGGAAAATTTTGTAAACTCTAAAAAATATTATAGATGAGAGGGCAAGTGTATTAGTTGAACTTCAAGCTACAAAATATAAAGTAATACTAAGGCACATATAGACATTTTGTTCCCTTTCATCTCCTCTACTACAATCCTCGCTTCCAAGTACGGTGTGGTGGATATGGATGGAATGGAAATGAATGCTTTATAGTCAAGAATGATGAATGACTATTTTATTCTGAGAGACTCTCTCTTTATTTCATTTTTTCTTCTTTTTCTTTCTTTCTCTCTTTTTTTTCTTTTTTCTTTTTTCTTTTTCACATATTTTTTTTTCTTCATATTTGCATGATGAATGATGAGTGGAAATGGAATGGAATGACACCATATTTTATTTCATTTGATTCCTCCTCTACTAAACCAACACTTCATGAAAGGAAAGTTTTGTGCCCTAGTTACTCTGCTTCTATAACCTTAATTCAACACACAAGTCTGGATTGTTGTTATACAAAAAGCTGAAAGGAATGATAAGCAAAGTTTCGTAAGATAGATAACCCATATAAAATAAGATGTGGTATATGGTTATCCTACCTTAAAACAAGTACGGAGTAGGTGGTGTAATATTGGTATAAAAAGTGATGTTTTTGACCTTTAAACAAAGGTTCTTGAGTATACCAATATAAGATAAACTTGTCGAAACATGGATGTAAATCGACTAAAACTTGGGTTTGAATAATGTGGGGTATCGAAGAAGAACGCTACAATGAGTCATTTCTCCTCAAATGGGCCAAGTGGATTTTAGAACTTACGATTTTGAAAATTTGAGTGGAAAAGAAAATATTATGCATGAAAACAAACTCAGAAAATCCAACAAATGCAGGTGCAAAATCATTTTTATTTCATGACTTTTTTTTTTGATTATTTTTACTTGCACATTCTAACACGTATAACAAAGGTTGACACGCTTACTCCAGAACACGACTAACGTCTGCACAGTCTCAAGCTAGCATCTTAAAAAGACACATTTCGATTCAATGAATAAATAATGTTCATTCTCATCACCCAACAATTCAACTTATCAAACAAGAACCAAAGTGTTATTTATAAATTTAAGTTAATCCTTGTCCAATGAATGACCTAGTTCATAAAATTTGATTGCTGATATAATGTAAATTCCTCCCACACTTGAGTGTGACTGTGTCCTCACAGTTATTAATCATACATGTCTTAGTGAAAGGGAAATAAAATAAGAGGGTCAGCACGGCTTACCGGATGTGTGTGCAGAAAATACGCAGTCATCGAATAGATGAACCGGTCCACAATGGACCAATGGATCAGCCTCATTAAGCTTATGAGACACAGCTGAAGTACAGAAAACCAAATCATAAAGGATTGTATATTACGTGACAGATTTAGAAAAACAAATTTCGTTTTTTCAAAAGTTTGAGTTGCTAGTTTTAAAAGCTTGAGCTTACAATTGATCCTGAAATCGAATTGAATTTTTATAGCAACAAAAGAGAGATCATCGGGCTGGGGTTCAACAAAAGTTTCAAAAACAAAGTTTGACTTGTTCAGATGATGTATAAATTGAGAGACATGTGCATCGTTCTCACCCCCACACTTGTTTTGAGAAATATTGTTCGGTTTTGCTTTAATATTTGAAATTTTATTAACTAAAGGTTCATTCATAAACCTAAAGTCAAAACCGAACAAATGAATTTTCAGTAAATTTCGAAATCGTGTTTTCTCAAAAATAGTGTCATTCCAGAAAGAGTTCATATACCGCATAAATTTATCATTGAAAAACAAGTGATCATAGTGAGGTTCAGTTGAAACGATCAAGTCGCAAGGAGTTTCAACAGTTTCAGAAAAGTCGTTATTGTGCTTGAGATCACATTCAGCGGTTTCGTTGTTTTCAACCACAAGAATTTCAAAGTTTTCAAAAGTTTCATTTTCAGTTTTAGACCCAACAACATTATCGTCAATTAATTCAAGAAGTTTTCGCTCATCAAAGTCGTCCTCACCTAAACAGTTGTTAACAACTTCATCATTTTTGTCATGTTGGCAATCTAAAGTTGCTAAATTTTCAAAATTTTCAGAATTTGAGAGAGGAAGATCAAATTGAAGATTGACGTCTTTGTTTTTAAGAGAATTTAAATTCAGATCAATCGAAGAGCTTTCAACAAATTCATTGAGATTTTCATCGATTTCAAAAGTTGTCAGTTGAAAATCATTAATTCTGGGCAAAGGTGGATTATCGTTCGATTCATCACACATTTGGATTTTATTTTGTTTCTCACGAAACTTCAAGTAGTCGTTAATTTCATTCGTTTGCTCAACAAAATCAAATTTATAGTTATTTACACGAGAGTTTTCAGTTTGAAATTGTTGAGAACAAAAGTTTTCAGTAGCACCATAATTGAAATTATTCCCATTGCCAAAATCATTTGAAAAGTGATTTACATTTCCATTTCGAATTTGAAATTCATTTTGGAGTTCAAAATTGAATTGACAAGGGTTATAATCAGAATCATTTGAATTTGGAGGTGAAATCGAATTTTGATTAATTTGAAAGCTTTCACTTGAATTGTTGCACATGTATAACTTACACAATTCATTTATTTCTTTATTTTGTTGTATGCTCATTTCAAGTAAAGATTCAACATGTGTTTCAAGAGTTGGGGGCTGATCATCATTTTGAAAATTTGGTGGTGTACAAATGGGATTATTTTGAAAATTTTGAAAAGTCGGTGGCATAAAATCCAAATTGTTTGTACAAAAGTTGTTATTAAAATATCCATATGAATTTGGTGTAAAATTATATGGATTATATTGATTTTCACAACTATCGTAAAATCCGTAGGAATAAGGGAATTGAGACATTTTCAAGAAAGCTCTTAAAAAATATGTTAAAATTAACAACTTTGGATTATATGAATACAAGTCTAGGCCAGGTTCGGACAGGGATTATCAGTGTGCCACGAATCACCGTAGAAACACGACTGAAGGTTTAAGAACCTGTTTGAGTTCGAGACTCTACCGTTCCTTAGACACCTCAGAGAGTATCAATCCTAATTGTCAATTTAACGAATATTTTGTCCTATGAGCTTTTGGGGAATCCTCGGTTTGATTTCAAAAATAAACTTTTCAATTAATCCCACGTTCGTTTTAAATTTTTAAACCACACATCAACAGGCAAAATATTCAGTCATAGAATGAACAATCTCAGAACCGTCACAGAACAGGAATTTGCAGAAATAAATAAAAAAGAAAAAAAAATTACAAGCAAGCCGATGCCCTGCAGAAGATTTTTACAAGCAATGTCTATATATATTTTTTATTTGCAGCAGCGGTCCCTGTAGAGTTAGAAAATACTCACCTTGATCGGCAGTCCGTCTAGTGCAGTTGAGTCGCGCTAGCGCGTTCACACCCCACTTGGTGTGCAACCGCTCCAATCAAATCTGTATGCAAATCACTTGGCTGAACTCTTCACTTCTCGTTGGCCTTTGAATTGATTTCTTTGCTTGACTTTGATTCCTTGATTTGTTTGCTTGAGCCTTGAATTCTTTCTGCTTTGGCCTTTGTTTGAGTTCTCTCTTTCTCTTTTTTGACCCTTTTTTTTTTGGAGAGGAAAACTAAAATGGCACTAAAACAAAAACAAAAGAAAACTAAGGCTAATAAAAATTAAACAAAGATATGAAATCTCTTTCTTCCTTTTTTTTTTTAAGAACCACAAGAAAATATATAACAGACAAAGAAAACAAATTTTTTTTTTTTTAAAAAGGATTTGGGAAAAGAAAGCTAGAACCAACTTACAAAATTCAAAGAAGTGAAAAGGATTTTTTTTTAAAGGGAACAGGGAGAACTATAAACTATAAGAAGAAGAAAAAACAAAGGAAGAGGATGGGGTATTGGTTTGAGAAGTGGTTGTGGTGACTATTATTTGTGATGAAGAGGTTGGAGAGGATGGGTATATGTAGAATAGAAGAAAGAAAATTGGAAAGAATTGAAAAAGGATTTTTTTTTTTTTTTTTTTTTTTGGGAAAAGGAATGTATTTATACAAGGAATATTGGAAAGTAGATAAGTTTGGAAAGAAAAGAAAGGAAAGGAATTGTAATAAAAGCAATTTTTTTCTTTTTTAGAGAATTGCTGAAAAATAGAAAGAGATTGTAGAAATTTGGAAAGAAATAATGGAAAAGAGGGGAAAGAAATTGGAAAAAGTTGGAATGAAATTAATGAAAGAAAGGGAAAGAAATAAATGAAAAAAGAATGGTAATGAATAGAAAAGAAAGTAGAAAAGGAAAGAGATCAAACTAAATTTGCAAGTTTTTTTTTAATTAGAATTGTTGTACAAATAGAGGTGTGGAAAGAAATTTGAAAGAAAAAGAAAAGAATTAAAAGAAAGGAATTGTTAAAAAAGTTGATTTTTTTTATATGGAAATGTTGAAAGGAGGAAGCAAGATGCAAACAAAAGTGGAAAGAAATAAATAAAAAATGCAATTATTTTTTTTATTGTTGTCAAAATAGAAGAGAGAGAAGAGATTGTGTAGAAGAAAAATTGGAAAGAAGTAAATGAAAGATTAGGATAGAAATAGATGGAAAGAAATTGAATGGACATTAATTAGAAAAATTGGAAAAATTTTATTTTTTAGAAACTTGGAAAGAAATCAATTTGTGAAACAATTGTAAGGAGGAAGAGAAATAGAAGAGAAGGAAAAAAATCACAAAAAGATTTGTTTTTTTTTAATTTATAAAAATTGTAAAAAGGAAAAAAAATTATAGAGAGATGTCAAGAAAGAAGGAAAGCAACAAAGAAAGGAAACAAAACAAAAGGCAAGAATTTTTTTTTTCTCTTATTTGGTAGATATATGGTATCACAAATCAAATACCAAATCAACCAACAAGATTTTTTTTTATCTATGCTAGAAAACAAAAGGGAACAAAATAAAATAAAAATATTTTTTTGTGTGTTTTTTTTTATATTAAGAAAATTATAACCCGAAGGATTTAAAAACTAAAATTATTTTGGTCCCCGGCAACGGCGCCAAAATTTGTTTGCGAAAAAATTAACAACTGTAAACAATTGTTTAATTCTTTCGGCTTTCCTAAACAACAAGGATTGTTGTAGAGGGTGTCGAACTCTGGGACCAAAAATATTTTAATTAATAAATCCGATCAAGTTATCCCTAACTTTTGATTGGTTGAAAACAAAGAAAATAGCAAAACTAAATAAAAGAGAGTTTTAACAATTAAGTGAAAGCAATTAGGGGATAATGACATAGATCAGATTCATAATCATCAATAGCCAAAAGATTAACCAGATCTAATACATGTTTCTGTCACAAACATGAATCAACGATAATAGGTTTTTAGAAACAAATATGTAAATAACGACAAGCATAGCCTATGCAGGAGCTCAGCTCTACAACCATAGACTATCAGGACAGATTCACTAATTAATTTCTAAAACCCTAAAATTAGATCTAGATCTGATAAACGTTAGATCGAACACGAATATATCCTGTGAAGGAGCATAGCTCTTAAACGAAACAAAATATGAAGGTTCAGATCTAACCCTTAATTCAGATCCAGATCTACATGTATACAGTCTTCATCTTTTGGCTATGTGATTCATATTGAATCATACTATTAGCGTCATCACCCCCTAATCAAAGGGGATTAGCTAGACATAGCTAAAGAAGAAGAGAAAAAGAAAATAAATAACATGAACATAAATAAAATAACCAAAAAGTAAAAAGAAAGGGAGAGAATGATTTTATTCCAAGAAGAGAATTACAGAATAAAACCTAATGTGTTTTTTACAAGACTAAGATACAATGTATTTATAGCTGATATGACAAAGGCTAGCTAGCTAATTACATAATGTGGGACTAAAGAAATAACCCAAATAACACATAAGCCAGTGTGAACGCAGCTTTAGAGTGAGTGGTCTATCAAATAGGCTAGTGTGAACGCAACATGAGTAAGAGGCCTTCCAAATGAGCTAATGTGAATGCAGTTTGAGTCTTTATTGAGCCAAATCTTCTTAACTGAAATATAATTGCAACCGTTCTTCAAGCTTTAGACTCTTCAAGCTTTAGCAATTTTAAACTTCACTCTTTTAAGCAAATTCTTCATGCTTTATCCATCAAATGCTCTAAACCATGATTCTTGTCAACAATCTGAAAACACAGCTACAAATACACAATATCAATTATTTAAAAGATAAAATAAGATAAATATGCGGATAAAATATACACATTTACGTGTATATCAAGCAGATAACAGATTTAGCAGATAACGGATTTATCAGATTAGGGAACTCAACAGATATGGCAGATAACAGATTGAGCCGATAAAAGATTTAACAGATTAGGCAACTTAACAGATTTAGTAGATTAGGCAATTTAGCGGATTTAGCAGATAAAAGATTTAACAGATTAAGCCATTAAACATCCCTTAAAATTCTATTTATATATCTTGCCTAAAATGGACATAATTCATAATACAACATATGCCCCAAACTTTAGTTAAACTTGCATCATATAGAATATTCTCTATAAAAACCCCAAATTATGATGCACAATATAAATTATGCCAAACTATAACCTTTAATTATAGCATATGTCAACTACCCAAAAAGAATCCAATTTAGGCGTATCAACATTAACAGTTATCCTGATTTCAATATAGATTATTCAAGTCTAAGCCACATATCATTATCTTCCAAGTCATAATTTGTCATATAAAATATGTCCCAAATCTAGATCATAACTTACAACATGTACTATGTCCTCAAAAACATGCATTATGTCCCCAAGTTTCAAGTTATCCTATAATTCCTCCAAATCACAGATTATCGTACAAAGTATGCATAGATACAGATCTAATTTACAACATATATTCATTTCTTAAATTAGTTACAGATCCCAGATTACAACATGTAATATGCATCTAAGCCAATTACATGTTCACTGTCAAATCTATGCCCCAATTCCCAAGTCATATGTCCAATATATTTTATGCCCCAAATCTCAAGTCATATGTTTAATACAGTCTATATTTATGTCTAATTATATGCCTCGGGTTCTATGTTCAATTCAATCCTGTCCAATTATGCATCATTCATTATTTGTCCTAAAATTTGGTGTTATGCGTTCGTCTCTTATGAGATTTAGCTCAGGCTCGTGGTAGCCTGACTATAAAATAAAAAGGAAGAAGGGAGACGGAGACATAGAACAAGCATAATAATAAAACAGACAAACAGAAATAGGCATCATCTCATATTCAGCTTCATTATCATGCTAGGATCACAATTAACTTTCGGAAAATAACTGCACTTGCATTTCGTGGATTAAGAAAGGAAAATAAACTGTTGTTGGTGCAGAAATGCTGAATAACTCTTCTTTAATTGTTGTTTTAGATTCCGAGTTCTGGAGTTGTAAAGCTTGCCTTTGAAGTAGACAGTTGTTGTTTTTATTTTATTTTTGATTTTAGTTTTGTTCGTCTCTTAAGCGGGGGCTACTCCAAGTTATCTCATGGCAGCATGACGGATCTAGGTTTAGTTTGTGTGAATTTAGGTTGAGTATTAGGTTGTATATATAGGATTTCAATATGATTAGAGCCGTTAGATGAAACCTAGAATTAACCCCAACCATCAGATCAGTTCAGATTTATCCAGAAGACCCCAGGTGACTCAACAGACCAAGAAACGTCGTCCAGACCAGACCAAGCCGACCGGGTAGGTCAACCCCCAGGTCGACCACCTGGTCGACCTGGGTACCCAGGTCGACCCCCAGGTCGACCCCCTGGTCGAACTGGGTCCTAGGCGGGAATTTTCCCACCCAGCCCAATTCTGACTAAGATTTCGAATTTTGAATTTATTTTGGGTTGTTTGAATTTTAAATTGAATTCTGAAACTTCCGAAGGCCTTAACTTCTTCATACGGTGTCCGATTTACGTAAACCAGGATTCTATCTCAAGAAGAATTTCGAGACGAACGCAATGGCGTAAGCAGTTTCCCTTAATTCCCCATATTTAGAATTAATTATACTCTGATTTGTGAAACTTTAAAGTTATGGAATTACGGGGTGTTACAAGCATAGTAGGGGTAGATCGACAAATATGAAAGATGATTAATCATTGGGATTAGGTGCTGCAAAAACCAACCCTTCGCAGTAGTTAAAAAATAGGGGCAATTGTTGTAAGTAAGGGCTATATAGAGAATAGAGGGAGGAATAAAAAGAAGGGTTGTTTTGAAGTATTAACAGAAGTAGGGGTAGTTTAAGCATAGTACAATGATAATTGGTTTACATAGAAAGAAATGAAAAATGCAAAAAAAATGAATAAAGAAATGAGTAAAGGAAAACAATAATAAAAGTAAGAGTTAGTTTTCAAATATGGATAATTGTTGGAAGGAAGGACTATCTAGAGAATTAGGGGTAGGATTAAAAAGAAGGGTTGTTTTGGAGTATTAAGAGAAGTAGGGGTAGTTTAAGCAAAGTAGGGGTAGATCGACGAATATGAAGGATGATGAATCATTTGGAATGGGTGCTGCAAAAACCAACCCTTTACAGTAATTAAAAAATAGGAGCAATTGTTGGAAGTAAGGGATATTTAGAGAATTAGGGGTAGGAATAAAAAGAAGGGCTGTTTTGAAGTATTAATAGAAGTAGGCGTAGTTTATGCTTAGTAGGTTTAGATCGACAAATATGAAAGATGATGAATCGTTTGGATTGGGTGATGCAAAAACCAACCCTTCACCAAATGATAATTGGTTTCCAAAGAAATGAATAATGCAAAAAAACGAATGAAGAAATGAATAAAGGAAAACAATAATAAAAATAGGGGAGGTAGTTAATCATAGTAAGGGCAGATCAACAAATATAAAGAATGATGAACCATTTGGATTGGGTGCTTCAAAAACCAACCCTTCACAGTAGTCAAAAAATAGGAGTAATTGTTGGAAGTTTGGGCTATTTAGAGAAATGGGGGTAGGATTAAAAAGAAGGGCGGTTTTGAAGTATTAAGAGAAGTTGGGGTAGTTAAACATAGTAGGGGTAGGTCGACAAATATTAAAGATGATGAATCGTTTGGATTGGGTGCTGTAAAAACCAACCCTTCGCAGAATGATAATAGGTTTACAAAGAAATGAATAATGCAAAAAAATGAATAAAGAACTGAATAAAAGAAAACAATAATAAAAGTAGGGGAGGTAGTTTAAGCATAGTAGGGGTAGATTGACAAATATGATAGACGATGAATCGTTTGGATTGGGTGGCGCAAAAACCAACCCGTCACAGCAGTTAAAAATTAGGGGTAATTTTTGGAAGTAAGGGCTATTTGGAGAATTAGGGGTAGGATTGAAAAGTAGGGTTGTTTTTAAATATTAAGAGAAGTAGGGGTAGATCGACAAATATGAAAGATGATGAATCGTTTAGATTGGGTGCCGCAAAAAACAAACCCTACACAGTAGTAAAAAAATAGGGGTAATTGTTGGAAGTAAGGGCTATTTGGAGAATTAAGGGTAGGATTAAAAAGAAGGATTGTTTTGAAGTGTTAATAGAAATAGGGGTAGTTTAAGCATAGTAGGAGTAGATCGACAAATATGAAAGAAGATGAATCATTTGGATTGGGAGCTGCAAAAACCTACCCTTCACAATACTTAAAATAGGAGTAATTGTTGGAAGTAAGGGATATTTGGAGAATTAGGGGTTGGATTAAAAAAAAAGGACTGTTTTGAAGTATTAAGAGAAGTAGGGGTAGTTTAAGCAATGTAGGGGTCGATCCACAAATACGAATGATGATGAATCATTTGGATTGGGAGCTGCAAAAAACAAGCCTTCACAGTAGTTAAAAAATAAGGGTAATTGTTGGAAGTAAGGGCAATTTAGATAATTATTGGGAGGATTAAAAAGAAGTGTAATTTTGATGTATTAAGAGAAGTGGGGTAGTTTAAGCAAAGTAGGGGTAGATCGAGAAATATGAAAAATGATTAATCATTTTGATTGGATGCTGCAAAAACCAACCCTTCACAGTAGTTCAAAAATAGGGGTAATTGTTGGAACTAAGGGATATTTGGAGAATTAGAGGTCGGATTAAAAAGAAGGGACGTTTTGAAGTATTAAGAGAAATAGGTGTAGTTTAAGCATAGTAGGGGTAGATCGACAAATATGAAAGATGATGAATCGTTTGGATTGGGTGCTGTAAAAACCAACCCTTCACAATAGTTAAAAAATAAGGGTAATTGTTGGAAGTAAGGGATATTTAGAGAATTAGGGCTAGGATTAAAAAAAGGGTTGTTTTGAAGTATTTAGAGAAGTAGGGGTAGTTTAAGCACAGTAGGGGTATATCGACACATATGAAAGATGTTGAATCATTGGGATTGGGTGTTGCAAAAACCAACACTTCACAGTAGTTAAAAAATAGGGGTAATTGTTGGAAGTAAGGGATATTTAGAGAATTAGGGGAAGGATTAGAAAGACGGGCTGTTTGAAGTATAAAGAGAATTAGGGGTAGTCTAAGCATCGTAGGGGTAGATCGACAAATATGAAAGATGATGAATCATTTGGATTGGGTGCTGCAAAAACCAACCCTTCACAGAAGTAGAAAGATAATTGGTTTACATAGAAAGAAATGAATAATGCAAAATAAATGATTAAAGAAATGAATAAAGGAAAACAATAATAAAAGTAGGAGTTAGTTTTCAAATAGGGGTAATTGTAGGAAGGAAGGACTATTTTGAGGATTAGGGGTAGGATTAAAAAGAAGTGTTGTTTTGAAGTATTAAGAGAAGTAGGAGTAGTTTAGGCAAAGTAGGTGTACATCGACAAATATGAAAGATAATGAATCATTTGAATTGGGTGCTGCAAAAACTAACCCTTCACAGTAGTTAAAAAATAGGGGTATTTGTTGGAAGTAAGGGCTATTTAGCGAATTAGGGGTAGGATTTAAAAGAAGGGCTGTTTTGAAATACTAAGAGAAGTAGAGGTAGCTTAAGAATAGTAGGGGTAGATCGACAAACACGAAGGATGATGAATCATTTGGAATAGGTGCTGGAAAAACCAACCCTTCACAGTAGTTAAAAAATAGGGGTAATTGTTTTAGGTAAGGACTATTTAGAGAATTAGGGATAGGATTAAATAATAAGGGCTGATTTGAAGTATTAAGAGAAGTTGGGGTTGAGCATAGTAGCGGTAGATCGACAAATACGAAATATGATGAATCGTTTGGATTGGGTGCTGCAAAAACCAACCCTTAACAAAAGTTAAAAAGTAGGGGTAACTCTTGGAAGTAAGGGCTATTTAGAGACTTAGGGATAAGATTAAAAAGAAGGGTTGTTTTGAAGTATTTAGAGAAGTAGGCGTAGTTCAAGCATAGTAGGGGTAGATCGACAAATATGAAAGATGATGAATCATTTGGATTGGGTGCTGCAAAAACCAACCCTTCACAGCAGACAAAAAATAGGAGTAATTGTTGGAAGGAAGGGTTATTTAGAGAAATGGGGGTAGGATTAAAAAGAAGGGCTGTTTTGAAGTATTAAGTGAAGTTGGGGTAGTTAAACATAGTAGGGGAAGGTCGACGAATACTAAAGGTGATGAATCGTTTGGATTGGGTGCTGCAAAAACCAACCCTTCGCAGAATGCTAATTGGTTTACAAAGTAATGAATAATGCAAAAAATGAATAAAGAATTGAATAAAGGAAAACAATAATAAAAGTAGGGGAGGTAGTTTAAGCATAGTAGGGGTAGATCGACAAATATGATAGATGATGAATCATTTGGATTGGGTGGTGCAAAAACCAACCCTTCACAATAGTTAAAAAATAGGGGTTATTTTTGGAAGTAAGGGATATTTGGAGAATTAGAGGTAGGATTAAAAAGATGGGTTGTTTTGAAGTATTAAGAGAAGTAGGGGTAGTTTAAGCATAGTAGGGGTAGATCGACAAATATGAAAGATGATGAATCGTTTAGATTGGGTGCTGCAAAAACCAACCCTTCACAGTAGTTAAAAATAGGGGTAATTGTTGGAAGTAAGGGATATTTGGAGAATTAAGGGTAGGATTAAAAAGAATGGTTGTTTTGAAGTATTAATAGAAGTAGGAGTAGTTTAAGCATAGTAGGGGTAGATCGACAAATATGAAAGATGATGAATCATTTGGACTGAGTGCTGCAAAAACCAACCCTTCACGGTACTTAAAATAGGAGTAATTGTTGGAAGTAAGAGATATTTGTAGAATTAGGGGTTGGATTAAAAAGAAGGACGGTTTTGAAGTATTAAGTGAAGTAGGTGTAGTTTAAGCACTATAGGGGTCGATCCACAAATATGAAAGATGATGAATCATTTGGATTGGGTGTTCCAAAAACCAAGCCTTCACAGTACTTAAAAATAAGGGTAATTGTTGGAAGTAAGGGTTATTTAGCGAATTATGGGGAGGATTAAAAAGAAGGGTGATTTTGAAGTATTAAGAGAAGTGGGGTAGTTTAAGCAAAGTAGGGGTAGATTGACAAATATGAAAGATGACGAATCATTTGGATTGGGTGCTGCAAAAACTAACCATTCACAGTAGTTAAAAATTACCGGTAATTGTTGGAAGTAAGGGCTATTTAGAGAATTAGGGGTAGAATTAAAAAGAAGGGCGGTTTTGAAATCCTAAGAGAAGTAGGGTAATTTTATGCATAGTAGGGGTAGATCGACAAATATGAAGGATGATGAATCATTTGGATTGGGTGCTGCAAAAACCAACCCATCACAGTAGTTAAAAAATAGGGGTAATTGTTTGAAATAAGGACAATTTAGAGAATTAGGGGTAGGATTAAAAAATAAGGGCTGATTTGAAGTGTTAAGAAAAGTAGGGGTAGTTTAGGCATAGCAGGGGTAGAACAACAAATATGAAAAATGATGAATTGTTTGGGTTGGGTGCTGCAAAAACCAACCCTTCACAGTTGTAGAATGATAATTGGTTTACAAAGAAGGAAATGAATAATGCAAGAAAATTGAATAAAGAAATGAATAAAGGAAAACAATAATAAATGTAGGGGGGTAGTTTAAGCATAGTAGGGGTAGATAGACAATAAATATGAAAGACGATGAATCGTTTGGATTGTGGGCTGCAAAAACCAACCCATCACAGAAGTCAAATGATAATTGGTTTATAAAGAAAGAAAATGAATAATGTAAAAAAATGAATAAAGAAATGAATAAAGGAAAACAATAATAATAGTAGGGGATAGTTAAAAAATGGGGGTAATTATTGGAAGTAAGGGCTATTTAGAGACTTAGGGGTAGGATTAAAAAGAAGGGTTGTTTTGAAGTACTAAGAGAAGTAGGGGTATCTTAAGCACAGTATGGGTAGATCAACAAATATGAAAGATGATGAATCATTTGGATTGGGTGCTGCAAAAACCAACACTTCACAGATGTAGAATGATAATCAGTTTACAAAGAAAGAAATGAATAATGCAAAATAAATGAATAAAAAAATGAATAAAGGAAAGAAAAAGAAGGGGGTAGTTAAAAAATAGGGGTAATTATCGGAACTAGGGGCTATTTAGAGCATTAGGGGTAGGATTAAAAAGAAGGGTTGTTTTGAAGTATTAAGAGAAGTAGGGTTAGTTTAAGCAAAGTAGGGGTAGATCGACAAATATCAATGATGATTAATCATTTGGATTGGGGGCTGCGAAAACCAATCCTTCACAATGGTTAAAAAATAGGGGTTATTGTTGGAAGTGAAGGCTATTTAGAGAATTAGTGTTAGGATTAAAAAGAAGGGTTGTTTTGAAATACTAAGAGAAGTAGGGGTAGTTTAAGCATAGTAGGTGTAGATCGACAAATATGAAAGATGATGAATCGTTTGGATTGGGCTCTGCAAATACCATCACTTCACAGAATGATAATTGGTTTTCAAAGAAATGAATGATGCAAAAAAATGAATAAAGAAATGAATAAAGGAAAACAATAATAAAAGTAGGGGAGTCTGTTTAAGCAGAGTAGGGGTAGATCGATAAATATGAAAGATGACGAATCGTTTGGATTGGGTGCTTCAAAAACCAATCCTTCATAGCAGTAGAATGATAATTGGTTTACAAAGAAATGAATAATGCAAAAAAAAATGAATAAAGAAATTAATTAGGGAAAACAATAATAAAAGCATGGGGGTACTTTAAGCATAGTTTGGGTAGACTAACCAATATGTAAGATGATGAATCATTTGGATTGGGTGCTGCAACTACTGTGAAGGATTGGTTTTTGTAGCACCCAATCCAAATGATTCATCGTCTTTCATATTTGTCGATCTACCCCTACTATGCCTAAACTACCCCTACTTCTCTTAATACTTCAAAACAGCCCTGCTTTTTAATTCTACCCCTAATTCTCTAAATAGCCCTTACCTCAAATAATTTCCACTATATTTTAACTACTATGAAGGGCAGGTTTTTGCAACACCCAATCCAAATGATTCATCTTCTTTCATATTTGTCGATCAACCCCTACTATGCTTAAGCTACCCCTACTTCTATTAATTCTTCAAAATAGCCCTTCTTTTTAATTCTACCCCTAATTCTCTAAATAGCCCTTACTTCCAACAATTACACCAATTTTTTAAATAATGTAAAGGGTAGGTTTTTGCAGCACCCAATCCAAACGATTCATCATCTTTCATATTTGTCGATCTACCCCTACTATGCTTAAACTACACCTACTTCTCTTAATACTTCAAAACATCCCTTCTTTTTAACCCTACCCCTAATTCTCTAAATAGCCCTTACTTCCAACAATTACCCCTTGTTTTAACTACTATGAAGGGTTGATTTTTGTAGCACCCTATCCAAACGATTCATCATCTTTCATTTTGTCGATCTACCCTACTGCGCTTAAACTATCCCTACTTCCCTTAATACTTCAAAACATCCCTTTTTGTTAAAAAGTAGGGGTTGTTAAAAACCAAATATATAAACAATACATAATCTACTTCTGTATTATGTTGGGCTATTATGAAGTATTAAGAGAAGTATTATTCTTAACAATAAATAGGGGTAGTTCAACAATTATAGTAAGGCTATTTGGTTGTTTCAAAACAATTGTTACATGAAAGTAGGGGCTATTTGGGGTATATCTACCACTATTATGCTTAAACGATTCTTCATCTTTCATATTTTCGATCTACCCCTACTTCTCTTAATCCTACCTCTAATTCTCTAAATAGCCCTTACTTCCGACAATTATCCCTATTTTTTAACTACTGTGAAGGGTTGGTTTTTGCAGCACCCAATCCAAATGATTCATCATCTTTCATATTTGCCGACCTGCCTCTACTATGCTTAAAATACCTCCCTACATTTATTATTATTTTCCTTTATTCATTTCTTTATTAAAATTTTTTCATTATTCATTTCTTTCTTTGTAAACTAATTATCATTCTACTACTGTGAAGGGTTGGTTTTTTCAGCACCCAACCAAAACGATTCATCATTTTTCATATTTGTCGTTCTACCCCTACTTCACTAAATACTTCAAAACAACCCTTCTTTTTAATCCTACCCCTAAATGTTTGAATAGCCCTTGCTTCCAAAAATCTCCCCTATTTTTTAACTACTGTGAAGGGTTAGTTTTTGCAGTACCCAATCCAAATGATTCATCATCTTTCATATTTGTCGACCTACCACTACTATGCTTAAACTACCCCTACTTCTCTTAATACTTCAAAACAACCCTTCTTTTTAATCCTACCCCTAATTATCAAAATAGCCCTTACTTCCAACAATTATCCCTATTTTTTAACTACTGTGAAGTGTTGGCTTTTGCAGCGCCTAATCCAAACGATTCATCATCTTTCATATTTGTCGATCTACACCTACTATGCTTAAACTACCCCTACTTCTTTTAATACTTCTAAACAACCCTTCTTTTTAATCCTACCCCTAATTCTCTGAATTGCCCTTACTTCCAACAATTACCCCTATTTTTTAACCACTGTGAAGGGTTGGATTTTGCAGCACCCAATCTGTGACATCCCACATTTTATCGGTTTGTATTCGAATATATAAATCAGTTTAAATATTGATTTAATAATATAAGTGGATTTATATATTAATTAAAATGAAGTTGAACGTATAAAAATATATAATCGAGCCCGTAATATCGCTGTAGTTCGTAGTTTAACGTTTTGAACTTCAACTGAGTGTACATGATTCATTATAAGTCGGATTTCCTCTAAACAAGAAACGTTCGAATCTGTTGGTCTATATTTTTCTAACGGTAGTGGAAAATGGAGATTTCGTCGTATAGATTGCAAGATATGTCCAAATCAAATATTCGAAAAGTCACTATGAAATCGTATATCGACCGTAACGGTTTATTCGATATAACTAGATATTGGTTTCGAATTTAGATAAGGTTCTTTTGGGAAGTAGTGAAAATTTAATTTTTAGAATTTTACTGTAATTTTTAATTAATTAAACACGCAACTTTTTCTTTTGAGTATTTTACACCTTGTATCAGCATTTCGGGGTTTCAAAATAGAAGTTATCCTACCGATATTATTATATTTTCGGGATCCTGACATCTCGTTGAATATGATGGCATTTTTATTTTTGTCCATAACTGACGATATATAAACGAAGTCCTTCATAACCGGTACCGTAGTAATATATAGTAAACTAAAACTATTAGGACAATCCACTACAAGCTATTTCCGTCCTACTTCATGACAAAGGGCATCACATCTACAATGTTTATTCATATCAGCCATTGTATCTTCAAATCAAGCATGTTGGTTTTGCAATACATACGAATGCTATTTCCCCATTCCTTAGCAAACAAACTTCGTACACATCCCTTTCATAGCGTAGTGAAATATCACCCAGGATGGTACAATAGAGTAGCTACCCCATCAAAACTTAATGAAACGCACATGCCAGTTGAAACTACCCCACTAAAAAACTAAGAAATTAAATGCACCCACGTTCATTTCAGGAAAATCAACCTGCTCATATACGAAATATCCGAAACCCAACCTAACCTAAAGACATAACCTACATCATCCTAAAACCGCATGCCTACACATGCAGTAATGCTATTCCATAAATCACGTTGGCTTAAGTGCAGAAAAGCACATGTCTACAATTATGAAAAGGGATAGCCTACACAATAAAATATTTCACGTGTAGTCTACGCGAACATGTTGTACCCAGCTATCCTACAGTGATTACTTCATACCAAAGGAAAAGATGCCATGAACTTTCAAAATCAAAAGAATAGACGTAAGAAGTGGAAACCCATAACTTAGCTACAACTCCTCTATGTTACCTAAGACGTGCTTGCCAAGCCGTTAAACTCTATATAAACGCGGCTCCAGATCTCGTTCTTCTTCACCAAATGAAGCTTTCCACGGCCTTTAATGTTTAAACGAAAACCCATGAACTTCAAATAAAATACATACATACATACATACATACATATATATATATATATATATATATATATATAAGCAAATTATGGTTCCGAAGTCGGATAGCTGAAGCAACCAGCGGTGAAACACAGTTAGTGTGTTGCGTTCATGAGCAAGCAGGGCTTGATGTCGAGACAGAGGAGGTAGCTGTGAAGTGATGGAAGCTTGTGTGATCTGTAGGGGTGAAGGCGCATACTGGGATCCTTGAGACAGTGGCGGTTTCGACGAGATTCCATAGGAGGAACAACGTTTGTTCAGATCAAAGAATGGGGTAAAGTAATAATATAATAAGGGAGGCAGAGAATGACTTATGTGCTGAAGCTTTGTGTTTTTCGGTGGAGAAGTGGAAGGAGTTTATACACAGGGATTGCATGAACGTGTATATGCATGATGGGTGGTGTAGTGAAATTTGTGCAGTGCTTTACTAATGTATTTATTTGGAGAAAATTGTAAATGCGTGGTGCATGGCAGTAGAACAAGAACAAAAAGGAGATGGTACGTTTTTACAAGGGTGAAGGTGGATGTGAGTGAACGGGGTATGCAAGGGTCATAGCAGGTCGATGGTAGAGCTCTTTGGAACTCGAGGAAGCCTGAAGGATGAGAAGTTGTACATGCGGATCTGTTCTAGTGCGTGGAATGTGCCAGTTGAAGTTTGCATGGCTTGGCGGTCATTCGTTGAAGCATGGTAAACATTTCGAAATTAGAGTTTTGGTTTCAGCGTTCAAAATTATGGAGAGAAGAGTTGCATGAGGCTCACTTTAATGTCTACACTGGAATTAAATACATGAGCTTACGGGTATAAGGAAAAGGAAATGTCGGTGCGTGGGTCTTTGGTGATGAAGTATTGAAGTTCGATGGGTGCTTGCTGGTCTGTAAAAGGGGTTGCATGAAAAGTTCAAAGTACGTGGCCAAGTGCTTGGCACGTGTGGGCTTGCATGAAGTAGTGTAAGGTGGAAGGTCTGTTCGGGTGCAGGTGAAATAGCGGTTGTAGGAAATGAAATGGAAAATGGGCAAAATACGCTGACAGGTTAAAAGAGACCGGTTGCAGTTTAGGCAATTAAAGCGCTGGTTTAAATCGACTGACGCAAATCATTATTTAACGGTTAACGCGCCAAGGTGAGTAAACTCATTGACTCTGATCTATTTTAAAATATTATAATTATATTTTAAAATAACGGTTGAATGCTGATTAGATAAAATTAAATTAAATTGGTTGAATAACGTTGTATATGTACACATCTTTGGATTTGGCACTGATTCCGTCGATTTTAATATTCCCTAGTAGGAATCAGTGTAAATTGTTTGACTAACATCTGTGGATGCAGGAAACCGGTTGGAGGAATCCAACCGGATTCCTCAATATTTATATGTACTGTTTGTTTTATATATGCACTGTTTGAACCCAAATGGCATTAAAAACGCACATTAAAATTGATGTTGAATGAAAATTCAACAATTGTTTGATTTAATCAGTAAACGATATCGATCAAGAAAATAGCAACAGTCGACCATAGACCCATCGTTTGTTAGAAGATGATTTGTCGTCTGGTAAATAAACGAAGTTAATTATAAAAATTATATTTTCATAATTAAAGCGATGTTTTAAACTGAAATAGAAGCTCTATTATAAACTGATAATTTATGTTTCATTTTTATAAAGTAGGCAATTCATCTATTTTAGATTAAAAATGAAGTAAACTGTTTTACTTCAGAGATGAATAATTATTAGTCAGTTAGTGTTTCCTAAAATGAGATTCATTTAAAACAGTATTAAGATTGTAATGAGATGTTTAAATCGAATCATATAATTCGAATGAAAGAGAAGTGTCAAAGGACAAAGAGCTTTGGAGAGTTTTGGGTAAGGAGATATAAATGGAGTTGTATAACGAGATTGAAGTGAAGGGTTGATATTTAATATAAATAGCCATGAACAATAGAGATTTCAAAATAAGAATAGGACGTATAAAACAATATTGTAAAACAAAACAATAAATACAGTTTAATTAAGATTTGAAATAATAATGGGTTAGAGTTACGGACTTATATCTGTTCTAAGATAAGAACGTTGACGATCAAGGTCTGAGAGTTAATTAGAATACCCTAACTTGAATGGCTCCACTATTATCGAGGAACGATATCAGTTTGTAACGGAAAGAGATGTCAAGATTTTTGTAACGGAAAGAGATGTCAAGATTTTTATAACGGAAAGAGATGTCAAGATTTTTGTAACGGAAAGAGATGTCAAGTTTAGTATAAAGTAGAATATAGCAGCGTATTACAAGTCTTTGAACTATAACAATAAAATAAACGTTGTTGACTAGGCTTAAGCGTGACTGTTATGTCAAGATTATTTATAAAAGAGAATATTATAGCGTATGACAAGTTTTGAACTATAACGATAAATTAACGCTGTTAACCGAACTTAAGCGTGATTTTTATATATAGCAGCACTTCCAAGGGAATGTAAACAATTTGGGTTTGAAATCCACTTATTCGGAAGTAATAAATAACAATTGTTTGTCCAAATAAAATATAAGAATAAGTTCAGAAAGAGAAATTAGAGGATCGTGTTAGAAAAACGATGACAGCATTTTGATGTTCAAAATGTGATTAGAATTAAACCATTAGGATTTGGAACTAGAATTCGACGATGTCGAATATATTAAAGTAAATAATTTTTAGGAATTATAATCTAATATGATAATTAACATTTAGTTTTAAACAAATAAATGTTAATAGGATAGGAAATCAGTATTTAGTTATAAACTTGATACTGATTTGATAAGAAGTTGACTTAGAAACAGAGTTTTATAAAGTGGAATAGGAATATAAAATTACGAAAGAGATTTCGGTAAACGAGATAATGGTATTGATTTTCTAAATAAAGATTTATTTGATAAAGATGTTCAGATTTCTACAATAGTATGATATTCACCTTTTAAAGTGAATAGTGTTTTAAAACTGAACGTTGGACATATTAAAATGTTTATAATGAAATTGGAATATTTTTCCAATGTAGATAGTGTATATTATCCCAGTGTAGAAAATAAAGAATGTGAAAAAAATGGAAATGTTTCAAATATTAACAACATATACATCTGAAATATAGGAGAATAAGAGTTGATAATAACTGGGAATGTTTTCCAAGAATGTGAAAAAGGTAAAACGGGATTAGAGAAATTTCCGGTAAGATATGGGAATTTGAATAATAAAAATGAATGTTAAATAAAAGGTGCCCGTGGTTATGTGCGTTTAGTTGTTCATTTGAATGAATGCTTGTTTTACTTCAATAGTTCAATAACCGACTATCGAAGTGTTTTGACCATCATTGTTAATACGGAGAGACCGGTTGGATTTATTATCCGAAAACCACTCCGTATAGGCATAAGCGCCGCAAATTAGATATGCTGAAGATAATTGAAGGCAGAGTTAAATGCATGGGTCGTCCAGTTCCAGAATGGTGCTTTCTACTTGTCCAGCCCCAGGACAACTTGTATGGACGAGTGTCTGACAGAGCATTTCCAACGGTCACGCCGTTGATTTTTACAAATATACCAAGTTGGTGGGGAAAAGGTAACTTCTCTTTATTCTACACCCAGTGTGCATTTGTGTAATCAATACGTGATTAAGGATTTGACGATGTGGCATTCAAAGTGAATGGTGATCAGATGTTCTAAAGATAGACGTAGCCTCTAGTCTCACAACCAGGAAATGACAGAAGTTGGGCAAGGCAGCATGGCTAGTTGGGTCATACCCAAGCAGTGTGTATTGTCACCGATCTAGAGAAAATTCATATTTGTTCTTCTTTTTCGATTCTGTATCTTCGGATTACGGTTGGATGGCCAACAACCGTGGGTGGCAATATATTTGCTACACTCAAGCTAAATGAGTGGGCGGTCGTGTGTGGCCAGGTTGCAAGATGTTCTTATTGAACGTGCAGTGTATACCCTCTAGAGTACACTGATAGGAAGGTTCTCCCATACCTTGTCTGTTGAAATCAAATCTCCAATAAGCACCCTGCGATTTATGATTTTATACTATATATGTGGAGCGTGAGATGCAAGCGTTCTGCTACTTGATTATTTATTTGTTTAGACATTATTATAATATCAATGGATTTTGATAACAAATTATTTGGGCTATAGTAAGGTCGTCCATGTTAGTTGTGGTTTGGTCTTACTGTTATCCTTTTCTTTCAAAAGGATTTTCAAAGTTAAACAGTATAGTTGGAATTTACTCACACCAGTCCCATGACTGACCCAGAGTTTATTTTGTTTTTTTCCCCTAAACTCTTGGGTGCCAAAATTTTACACGCAGTCAAGTGTTTCAGGCTTTTACAGTTTCACTTGGAGGAGCTGGAAGTAGAGGGCTTCACCATCAATTAGTTAGAGATTATTTCCACTGTGATATATATATGAGTTGTACTCTGATATATGGTATGTATATACAATACAGTTTTGTATTTCAAACTTGTTATATAATATATTTTATTATTCTGCTTTGAGATTCGTGCTTTCTCTGATTATGTTCAGTTTGTTCTTCTTCTTCTATTCTATTAGTTCTAACTTTTCTATCTCATCCTCTAATTTCATTCTATTAATGATCTGAACTTTCGTGCATTTTGAGTTGAACATGTAAGATATTAGTCAGCTCAAATTGGTATGGATTTTTGGGCCACAACACAATCCAAATGATTAATCATCTTTGATATTTATCGATCTACCCCTACTTTGCTCAAACTACCCCTACTTCGTTTTAATTCTGCCCCGAATTCTCTAAATATCCCTTACATTCAACAATTACACCAATTTTTTAACTACTGTGAAGGGTTGGTTTTTGCAGCATCCAATCCAAATGATTCATCTTCTTTCATATTTGTCGATCTACCCCTACTATGCTTAAACTACCCCTACTTCTCTTAATACTTCAAAACAACCCTTCTTTTTAATCCTCCTCCTAATTCTCTAAATAGCCTTTACGTCCAACAATTACCCCTATTTTTTAACTAACCCCTACTTTTATTAATGTTTTCCTTTATTCGTTTCATTATTCATTTATTTTGCCTTATTCATTTCTTTCTTTTTAAAACAATTATCAAGCTACTTCTGTGAAGGGTTTTTTTTTTGCGGCACCCAATCTAAATGATTCGTCATCTTTCATATTTTCGATATACCCCTACTATGCTTAAACTACCCCCCGCCCCCCGTACTTTTATTATTGTTTTCCTTTATTCATTTCCTTATTCATTTTTTTTGCATTATTCATTTCTTCCTTTGTAAACCAATTATCACTCTACTTCTGTGAAGGGTTGATTTTTGCAAAACTCAATCCGAACGGTTCTTCATCTTTCATATTTGTCGATCTACACCTACAATGCTTAAACAATCCTTACTTCTCTTAATACTTCAAAACAACCCTTCGTTTTAATCCAACCCCTAATTCTCTAAATAGCCTTTACTTCCAACAATTACCCTTATTTTTTAACTATTGTGAAGGGTTGGTTTTTGCAGCACCTAATCCAAATGATTCATCATCTTTCATATTTGTCGATCTACCCCTACTATGCCTAAACTACCCCTACTTCTTTTAATACGTCAAAACAACCCTTCATTTTAATCCTACCCCTAACTTTCAAAATAGCCCTTACGTCCAACAATTACCCCTATTTTTTAACTACTGTGAAGGGTCGGTTTTTGCAGCACCCAATCCAAATGATTCATCATCTTTCATATTTGTCGATCTACCCCTACTATGCCTAAACTGCCCCTACTTCTCTTAGTACTTCAAAACAGCCCTTCTTTTTAATTCTACACCTAATTCTCTAAATAGCCCTTACCTCCAACAATTACCCATTTTTCTTAACTACCGTGAAGGGCTGGTTTTTGCAGCACCCAATACAAACGATCCATCATCTTTCATATTTGTCGATCTACCCCTACTATGCTTAAACTACCTCCCTTAATTTTATTATTGTATTCCTTTATTCATTTCTTTATTCATATTTTTGCATTATTCATTTCTTTGTAAACCAATTGTCATTCTACCTCAATTAATACTTCAAAACATTCCTTCTTTTTAATCTTACCCCTAATTCTCTAAATAGCCCCTACTGCCTACAATTACCCATATTTTTTAACTACTGTGAAGGCTTGGTTTTTGCAGCATGCAATCCAAATGATTCATCATCTTTCATATTTGTCGAACTACCCTACTATGCTTAAACTACCCCTACTTCTCTTAATACTTCAAAACAACCCTTCTATTTTATCCTACCCCTAATTCTCTAAATAGCCCTTACTTCCAACAATTACCCCTATTTTTTAACTACAGTGAAGGGTTGGTTTTTGCAGCACACAATCCCAATCATTCATCATCTTTCGCATTCGTCGATCTACCCCTACTATGCTTAAACTACCCATACTTCTACTAATACTTTAAAACAGCCCTTCTTTTTAATCCTGCCCCTAATTCTCTAAATAGCACTTAATTCAACCAATTACCGCTATTTTTAAACTATCGTGAAGGGATGGTTTTTGAAGCACCCAATCCAAACAATTCATCATCTTTCGTATTTGTCGATCTACCCCTACTATGCTTAAACATCCCATACTTCTCTTAATACTTCAAAACAACCCTTCTTTTTAATCCTACCCTTAATTCTCTAGATAGCCCTTACTTCCAACAATTACCCTAATTTTTTCACTACCTCCTACTTTTATTATTGATTTCCTTTATTCATTTCTTTATTAATTTTTTTACATTATTCATTTCTTTCTTTGTAAACCAATTATCATTCTACTTCTGCGAAGGGTAGGTTTTTGCAGCACCCAATCCAAACGATTCATCATCTTTCATATTTCTCGATCTACCCCAACTATGCTTAAACTACCTCCTTTACTTTTATTATTGTTTTCCTTTATTCATTTCTTTATTCATTTTTTGCATTATTCATTTCTTTGTAATCCAATTATCATTCTGTGAAGGGTTGGTTTTTGCATCACCCAATCCAAACGATTCATCATCTTTAACATTTGTCAATCTACCCCTGCTATGATTAAACTACACCTACTTCTCTTAATACTTCAAAACAAGCTTTCTTTTTTATATTACCCCTAATTCTCTAATTTGCCGTTACTTTCAACAATTACACCTAATTTTTAGCTGTATTGAAGGGTTGGTTTTTGCAGCACCCAATCCAAATAATTTATCATCTTTCATATTTGTCGATCTACCCCTACTTTGCTTAAACTACCACTTCTTCTCTTAATGCTTCAAAACAACCCTTCATTTTAATCCTACCCCTAATTCTCTAAATAGCCCTTACTTCCAACAATTAACACTATTTTTTAACTACTGTGAAGGATTGGTTTTTGCAGCACCAAATCCCAATGATTCATCATCTTTCGTATTTGTTGATCTATCCCTACTATGCTTAAACTACCCCTACTTCTCGTTATGAATCAAAACAGCCCTTCTTATTAGTCCTACCCCTAATTCTCTAAATAGACCTTAATTCCTACAATTACCCATATTTTTTAACTACTGTGAAGGGTTGGCTTTTGCAGCGCCCAATCCAAATGATATATCATATTTCATATTTGTCGATCTACTACTACTATATCTAAACTACCCCTACTTCTCTTAATACTTCAAAACAGCCCTTTTTTTAACTCTACCCCTAATTCTCTAAATACTCCTTACTTCAAACAATTACCATTATTTTTTAACTTTTGTGAAGTGTTGGTTTTTGCAGTAACCAGTCTAAACGATTCATCAGCTTTCATATTTGTCGATCTACCCATACTATGATTAAACTATCCCCCGTACTTTTGTTATTGTTTTCCTTTATTCATTTCTTTATTAATTTTTTTCTGCATTATTCATTTCTTTATTTGTAAACAAATTATCATTCTACTTCTGTGAAGGGTTGATTTTTGCAGCACTCAATCCAAACGATTCATCGTCATTCATATTTGTCGATCTACCATTACTATGCTTAAACTACCCCTTATTCTCTTAATACTTCAAAACAGCCCTTCGTTTTAATCCTACCCCTAATTATCTTAGTAGCGCTTACTTCGAACAATTACTCCTATTTTTTAACTACTGTGAAGGGTTGGTTTTTGCAGCACCCAATCCCAATGATTCATCATCTTTTATTATTGTTTTTCCCCACTTCTTTCATTTGGATAATAGTCATTACTACCAACAATTACCTCTATTTTTTAACTACTGTGAAGGGTTTGTTTTTGCAGCACCCAATCCAAACAAATCCCATTGATTCATCATCTTTCATACTTGTCGATATACCCCCTACTTTAAAACAGACCTTCATTTTAATCATACCCTTAATTCTTTAAATAGCCCTTCCAACTATTACCCCTATTTTTAAACTACTATGAAGGGTTGGTTTTTGCATCACCCAATCCAAAAGATTCATCATCTTTCATATTTGTCGATCTACCCCTACTATTCTTAAACTACCCCTACTTCTCTTAATAAATAACCCTGCTATGCATAAACTACCCCTACTATGCTTAAAGTACCTCATACTTTTAAGTTTGTTTTCCTTTATTCATTTCATTATTCTTTTTTTTGCAATATTCATTTCTTTGTAAACCAACTCTAATTAATTGTAGTATTAAAATAAGGTGTACTAAAAGTAACCCTAATTCTCTAAATAGTATGAAGTGCTGGTTTTTGCAGCAACCAACCCAAATGATTCATCATCTTTCATATTTGTCGATCTACCCCTGCTGTTGGAAGTAAGGGCTATTTAGAGAATTAGGGGTAGGATTAAAAAGAATGCTTTTTGAAGTATTAATTTAGTCATGGTAGTGCTAATATGAATTCGAGAATTAGTGGTAGGATTAAAAAGAAGGGTTGTTTTGATGTATTAAGGGAAGTAGGGGTAGTTTAAGAGAAGTAGGGATTGTTTAAGAGAATTATCATCTTTACCCCTTACTATTATTGTTTTACTTTATTCATTTCTTTATTCACGAAGATGATGAATCATTTGGATTGGGTGCTGCAAACACCAACCCTTCACAGTAGTTAAAAAATAGGGGTAATTGTTGGATGTAAGGGCTGTTTAGAGAATTAAGGGTAGGATTAAAAAGAAGGGCTGTTTTGAAGTAGGGGGATCATAATTGGTTTTTAATAATTACCCACCCTTCATTTAACAATAATGGGTTAACTATTATTAATTGTTAGAGGTAATTTAATCCTAATGAAATAAATTGAGGAAAACAATAATAAAAGTAGGGGTAGATAATTAGAGCATGAATATGAAAACAGACCTTGTTTCGTATTTGATTACCCATTCATCATCTTTAATATTTGTCGATCTACACCTATTATGCTTAAACTACCCCTACTTCTCTTAATACTTCAAAACAGGCCTTCTTTTTAATCCTACCACTAATTATCTAAATAGCCGTTACTTCCAACAATTACCCCTATTTTTTAACTACTGTGAAGGGTTGGTTTTTGCAGCACCCAATCCAAATGATTAATCATCTTTCATATTTATCGATCTACCCCTACTATGCTTAAACTACCCCTACTTCTCTTAATACTTCAAAACAACCCTTCTTTTTAATCCTACCCTTAATTCTCTAAATAGCGCTCACTTCTCCTAATACTTCAAAGCAGCCCATCTTTTTAATTCTACCCCTAATTCTCTAAATACTCCTTACCTCAAACAATTACTCCTATTTCATAGTAAGGGTTATTTGGAGAATTAGGGCTTTTTTAAAAAATAGGGGTAATTGTTGGAAGTAAGTACTATTTCGAGAGGTAGGGGTAGGATTAAAAAGAAGGGCAATACTTAAATAACCCCTTATGCTCAAACAACCCCTACTATGATTACACTTTAAACTAATCATTCCAACTATGCTTAAACTACCCCAACTTCTACTGTGAAGGGTCGGTTTTTGCAGCACCCAGTCCAAACGATTCATCATCTTTCATATTTGTCGATCTACCGCTACTATGATCAAACTAACCCTACTTCTCTTAATACTGCGAAACAGCCCTTCTTTTTAATCCTACTCCTAATTCTCTAAATAGCCCTTACTTCCAACAATTACCCCTATTTTCCAACTACCGTGAAGGGTTGGTTTGTGCAGCACCCAATCCAAATGATTCGTCATCTTTCATATTTGTCGATCAACCCCTACTATGCCTAAACTACCCCTACTTCTCTTAATACTTCAAAACAACCCTTCTTTTTAATCCTACCCCTAATTATCTAAATACTCCTTACTTCATAAAATTACCCCTATTTTTTAACTACTTTGAAGGGTTAGTTTTTGCAGCATCCAATCCAAATGATTCGTCATCTTTCATGTTTGTCGATCTACCCCTACTTTGCTTAAACTACTCCTACTTCTCTTAGTACTTCAAAACAGCCCTTCTTTTTAATCCTCCCCTTAATTCACTAAATATCCCTTACTTCCAACAATTACCCCTATTTTTTTAAATATTGTGAAGGTTTGGTTTTTGCAGCACCCAATCTAACTGATTCATCATCTTTCGTATTTGTGGATCTACCCATACTATGCTTAAACTACCCCAACTTCTCTTAATATTTCAAAACAACCCTTCTTTTTAATCCAACCCCTAATTATCTAAATATCCTTTACTTCCAACAATTACCCCTATTTTTTAACTACTGTGAAGGGTTGGTTTTTGCAGCACCCAATCCAAATGATTCATCATCCTTCATATTTGTCGATCTACCCCTACCATGCTTAAGCTACCTCCCCTACTTCTCTTAATACTTCAAAAAGCAGCCCTAATTTTTTAATTACCCAATTTAATAGGGCTATTTATATTACCATAAGAAATGAATAGGGGTTATCTTAACAACCCTTACTTTTATAAGGGTTGGGTAATCCTACCCCTTCATACTTCACAACATCTTTAGAGAATTAGAAGTAGTTTAATCAACAAAAACCAACACTGTTTCTTAAATTGTTGGAGGTAAGGGTTAGTTCATTTCCAAGTGCATGAACTGTCAGTTGGTGAAAGTTGTATAGAAAAAGCCGAGTGGTTTGCTTCAGCCATTAGAATTTCCTACATGGAAGTGGGAGCAGATTCAATTGATTTTATCGATGGACTACCTAGAACCAGGGCAGGAAACGAAGGGATTTGGGTCATCGTGGATCGCTTGGCCAAAAGTACAAGGTTCACTCTTGCCAAATCGACTAAGATGGCATCAAAGTTGGTTATGTGAATTGTATAGTTCGATTCCATGGTATCCCAAAGAGTATAATGAATTACCGAAATCCATTGTTTACGAGTGGATTTTGGAAAAGTTTGAAAGAAGCTTTGCGAACCGAGTTGTGTTTGAGTATGGCATATCATCCCCAAGCAGATGGTCAAACCGAGAGGGTTAACTGAGTTTTGGAAGAATTAGTGGTAGATCGAGAAACATGAAAGATGATGAATAAAAACAATTACCCAATTTTGTAAAAAAAAAAACATAGTAGGGGATAGTTTCTAAAAAGTAGGTTTGGTTTTTGTAGGCTATTTAGATAATTATCTTCTGAAACACCCCACCTCGGTTAAGGTCACTCACAAAGGGAATGCCTTAACTTTGATGGAGGTTTATAGGTAAAAGGTCACTGATAAAGACACAAGACAGATATAAACACATAAATAAATAAGCAGCGGAAAACAATAGACTTTATTTCATAAAATAAGTGTTTACATCAGCATTTCCATAATTGTCTCAAATCACGTTTCTAATTATTACAACAATAAAACTGTCTTTATTCTCATAACTTAAAGAAGCATAAAACATAAGTAAACTGCATAAGTCCCCGCAATTGCTATCCAAAGCCATAGCTCAAAGTGAAAGAGATCCAAGCAATACATTTCTTTTCCTTCAAGCTAGATGAGAAAGCTGGTTAAGCTGCAGTATTCCCTCCCTGAGGACCTGGGGGGGGGGGGGGGGGGGAACGGAAGAAAGAAGACGAAAAGAAAAGTAGAGTCAGACATAAGCCTGAGTAAGTTTAGGACTATTCAGTCTATGAATAAAGAAATGGGTATGATAAGTATAAACTGGAAATGGGAAAAGCACCACACTAATATAAATTGTCTATGATCGAATGTACTTTCGTACCCCAAGTTGATCCCTACAACCCTTATTATTATTTCCCAACTGGTACCCCATAATCATGGTATAGTGATCCCTTTTTTTTTATGATCGGCTCCTACTCGAATAGTTACATGTGTCCTACGGCCCCTGATGCTGTAGCTACCTATGCTGGTCCCACCATGGGGTGTATCAAGTCCCATGGTGGCGGCCCGACACAATCCTAGAATGCACAGGTATACTACTGGTGTCCAGTGCCTTATTTTTCTGCGCCGGAGTGTGTGCACGTCCGCACTCCGTTAGAACCTACACTGCTACACCACCGCCGTCGCTTTGACCTCTTATAGTCAGCCCAGTAATCGTGCCCCACCCTGCCTAGTTCAGGGTATCCTAATACACCTTGTAGGGTTACTGCTGAAAAGGGTCCCCCGTTACTGGGTTTTCTATTTCTAGCCAACATGCTAAGTTGGTTAAGTGTTCTGTTAAACCTAACCCCCAATCAGTCTGTATAATTTAGCGTGTCCTAAGTTTGATTAAGTGTTAACCCAATTTACTTAATCCTATCCATCCTGACTTAGTCTTATTTGATCAGAGTATCGACAAATCACATTAGACAGGTATTGTTGCGGTTACTGGATGTGCCGGTTGGGTCCGGGCAGGTTTACACCGCAACTCAGTCTAACCTCGGGTCATGTGTCCTTCTAAACTTAAGACCATCCCGTCCATTGGGTCAGTTAGGGATAGCCAGGGAGGGCAGGAAACTTGTATTTTCCAGACCCAAGCCTAGACACTATCCTCTCTGTCACCCTGGAACATTCTGGTGTGTGTATTTAGAAGGACTGTCTTATATCTTTATATTTTCTAAGTTTACATATTTTGTCTCTTTTCTTTTATATGTAAATATTTGCGGCCCATTATTTAATAATGGTGTAAAGGCTTACACCAATCATGGGCCCAACCCATTCTTGAATTTGGGCCCATTTACTTTTATATTTTGATTTATTAATTAATTGGTCCAACGCTATTTCCCCGTTTAATACGTTCGTTTTTATTATAATATATATTGGGCTTAGCCTTTTAAGCCCAACTTAGCCACGTGAAAAGGGGGAGGCTTAAAACGTGATTATACACACAAAAAGGGGAACGTGAACGCATGAACTTGCAACGAACGATTCAATTAACATGAAGTAGGTACATGTGAACTTGCAATTGTAACATAATATCATCAAGGCATTAACATAAATCATTTTATGCATATAATCATGACATAACTTAAATCATTTATATAAACCATGATTTTTAATCTATTCTCATAATCATGGCATAAATATTCCTAAACATGGAATCATAGTTTTCGTTCTATTTATATAATTGTGTCATAAATATACATAAACATGAAAGCATGGATTTTGATGTATATTCATAAAATCATGGCATAAATATTCCTAAAAATGGAATCATAGTTTTCGTTCTTTTTATATAATTGTGTCATAAATATACATAAACATGAAAGCATGGATTTTGATGTATATTCATAAAATCATGGCATAAATATCTCTAAACATGGAATCATAGTTTTCGTTCTATTTATATAATTGTGTCATAAATATACATAAACATGAAAGCATGGATTTTGATGTATATTCATAAAATTATGGCATAAATATTCCAAAACATGGAATCATGGTTTTCGTTCCATTTATATAATTGTGTCATAAATATACATAAACATGAAAGCATGGATTTTGATGTATATTCATAAAATCATGGCATAAATATTCCTAAACATGGAATTATAGTTTTCGTTCTATTTATATAATTGTGTCATAAATATACATAAACATGAAAGCATGGATTTTGATGTATATTCATAAAATCATGGCATAAATATTCCTAAACATGGAATCATAGTTTTCGTTCTATTTATATAATTGTGTCATAAATATACATAAACATGAAAGCATGGATTTTGATGTATATTCATAAAATCATGGCATAAATATCTCTAAACATGAAATCATGGTTTTTACTTTATTCGTGCAAACTTGCAATTAGAATATAAATCTAACTTTAGCTATGTGTCACATATATTACAATATTGGCCTAATATGTTTTTAAATTAGGCATAATACCAAACATAGCCTAGTCATATTCATAGGGTCAACAAAAGTTAACAAAGATGCTTGCTTTTCAAGTGGAATGTAATTCTAATGTAACTTATGTGTCACATATATGATTATGATCATAAAGGTGCTTACTTTTGTTTTTACACAAAAGTATGATTTGCCAAATTTCAACATAGATTCATATAAACCATAATACCCCAAATTTGATCCAATTTCATAAAAAGTGATTCTATACAAAAATATACAACATGTTGGCATAATAGCAAAACCACAAACTTGCATGAATCTCATTTTAACTACCATAAACATGTAATTTCAACATAAATTACATACTTGCGAATATCCAATCGTCATACCACTATATTTCAATTGATAACAACATATAAATAATATCCAATCGTCATACAACAAATCAAGTACAAATCTCATTTTCATTTTACACGAATCAAACACAGTTATTTATTCATATCTGAATAATACTCTACTTACAATCGTGTGACGAATTCTTCAATTCAGAAATCTGAATTCTGGAATTGGAGATGCGATTCCCTTGTCGTAGGCGTCGATTTGATTTGTTAAGTTGCATTAGTGCTTTAGAAAGTGTCTCCTAATCGTCTCTCAAAAGTGGTGGCTACTCCTAGTCGTTCCTCAGCAGCATGACGGCCTTATTTTTATTTTTGAATGAATAGTTTAGGTAGAGCCTAGGGTCATTTTTATAGAGTTTATGAACTAATTAGGACCGTCGATTTAGCTTGGATAAATCATAGCCATTCACTCGAAAGAAAGACTAATCAGGAGCTGCCACCTAGCCCTTGTGACAAAGCAGGCTCCAGAAATTCGGCCAAACATAGACCAGGCCAGCCAGGAGGGACTGGGTTCGATTTTCAAAAATTAAACTTTAAATTGAGCTGTTTTAGTCTGTTTGGATTTTATCTATTGTATACATATATTTTTGCATATATATATATATATACATATATTTTCTTTATTTCCTTATATGTACGTTCTTATCCTTTCAAAATTTGAATTTGTATAAGTACATGTATTTGCATGCTCAGTTGGCCCTCTCTAAAACAGAGATAAAAATTATGTCGCTGCCGGGGTTCGAACCCCCGACCTCCATGCTACAAATCCAATGCCTTAACCAACTGAGCTACAGATGCTTTTGTTAATAAGTCTTAGAACAATAATAATTATTGTCCTCTCCTTACTTCTCTTTTTCATGTTTTGCTGTAATATTTAAATTAAAGATATATTCTTCATACGTTATCCGTTTTGCGTAAACTCGGACTCTATCTCAAGCATAATTCCGAGATGAACGCAATGGTGATGTCCGTTTCCCTTAAATTTTCTGTTACAATTTAATTATACTTTAATTTGTTAATTTACTGTTAACGGAAAAATCCGGGGTGTTACATTCACCCCCACTTAAAAGGATTTCGTCCCCGAAATCTTCAAGTTTAGGAAGAATGTATGTCCTAACATCCAAACGTCCATCTACTCATCCATCATACACGAGCATCCATTGTCCTTAAAGATTTCTAATGCTTCATGACCATATGCAAAGTTTGTGTCCATGTACTTATCTAATGCAAAATCAGGCGGTCTACTGATTCAGTTGACCTCCTTAATGCAAATTATGTAAGTGTCATGGATCCATTATGTATGCAAAATTCTCCTATTCATGATTCTACAAGAGTGCAAAATCATTCAAACAAATGCGGCATCCATATAACAACACATTAAGCTTCAACCATATACGAGAATAAAACATATATGCATATGCAATATGAAGTGATTTAGCCGATCTAAAACCTAGGTTGTGTGTGTATATGCATCCACGAGCAACCAATAGCATCCACTTGCAACCACTTGCAAACATCAACCATAACATGTTTCAATTACATGTTTACATCCAAAAAGTTTTTCTACCTAAGGATAAAGGATAGATCGAAAAGACTAACTACGATTTCTATAAAAACTTTACTACCTTGCTCGGGTATGGTGACCGTGGTGAGAGCATGCAATTTCCCTCCAGAAGTTCCTGCTCTCTGCCCTTGCCCTCGCTTCTTTGGGCAGTCCTTAGCCATGTGGCCTGCCTCTCCATAAGAAAAGCACCCACCATTCAACTTAGCTTTCTTCTTCCGGCAGTCTTCCACCAAGTGCCCCACTTTAACACAGTAATTACATTTCCTCTTCTCTTTGTTGTCTTTCCCGCCCTTCTTAAAGTCATTTTTCTTAGGCTGTAAACCCTCTTTCTTCCCTTGTGAGCTTTCTGCCTTTGTCTCCTTCTTACCCTTATCCTCTTCGTTCAGCAATGCCATCTGCACCAACTTTTCATACGTAGCTCCCATAGGTATATGGGTCATGGCCAAGCTATGTAATGGCTCATTCAGTCCTTTGACAAAACGAAGGGCCTTTTTGTGTTGAGTGTTGACTAGGTCCAGCCCGAACCTAGCCAGCTGATCAAACTGATTAACATACTCCTTTACCGTCAAACTCCCTTGCTTGAGAAATAAGAACCTTTCCATTTGGAGACTCCTTTTAGTTTCCGAGAGAAATTTGGCCTCAAACCTTGCCCTAAAGTTCTCCCATGTTTCCACTGGTCTTTCTGCATTAGTGACTTCCCACCAGTAGGAAGCCTCGCCTTTAAGTAGCCATACTGCCAGTTGTACCTTCTGTCTGTCTTCTACCGCAAAGATGACGAATAGGTCCTCGGTTTCCTTTAGCCAATTCCTGGCTGTTACAAAGGACTCATTTCCATGGAAATCCTTTCCTCCCATAGCTTTGAAATCCTTACATGTCTTAGCAAAAGCATTATTACGTGGAGGAGGTTGAGGAGGAGGTACTGCTGCAGCTAGAGGATTTTCTGCAGCTGGATGGTTTCCTAGGGGAGGAGGAATAGCGGGACCCGGCTGATTGGCCCTTGCTTCTAAGAATCGTCTGAACCAAACGGGTATTGGGACACCCTCTGGCAAGTTAAGTCCTTCCGACATGCTGAAACAAAAGGATAGATTCAGAACGAAGGATAAAAGATAGTACCTATGGCTTTGGGGGATTATGCCTTTTAAAATAAAATAACATTTTATCTTTAAAAATGCTTCTTTAAATTTTCTTTTGAAAATAAATTTTCAAAACTTTTCATCTGACCTGGTAAACCTATGCTCTGATACCAAGTGAAACACCCCACCTCGGTTAAGGTCACTCACAAAGGGAATGCCTTAACTTTGATGGAGGTTTATAGGTAAAAGGTCACAGATAAAGACACAAGACAGATATAAACACATAAATAAATAAGCAGCGGAAAACAACAGACTTTATTTCATAAAATAAGTGTTTACATCAGCATTTCCATAATTGTCTCAAATCACATTTCTAATTATTACAACAATAAAACTGTCTTTATTCTCATAACTTAAAGAAGCATAAAACATAAGTAAACTGCATAAGTCGCCGCAATTGCTATCCAAAGCCATAGCTCAAAGTGAAAGAGATCCAAGCAATACTCTTCTTTTCCTTCAAGCTAGATGAGAAAGCTGGTTAAGCTGCAGTATTCCCTCCCTGAGGACCTAGGGGGGGGGGGAAACGGAAGAAAGAAGACGAAAAGAAAAGTAGAGTCAGACATAAGCCTGAGTAAGTTTAGGACTATTCAGTCTATGAATAAAGAAATGGGTATGATAAGTATAAACTGGAAATGGGAAAAGCACCACACTAGTATAAATTGTCTATGATCGAATGTACTTTCGTACCCCAAGTTGATCCCTGCAACCCTTATTATTATTTCCCAACTGGTACCCCATAATCAGGGTATAGTGATCCTTTTTTTTATGATTGGCTCCTACTCGAATAGTTACATGTGTCCTACGGCCCCTGATGCTGTAGCTACCTATGCTGGTCCCACCATGGGGTGTATCAAGTCCCATGGTGGCGGCCCGACACAATCCTAGAATGCACAGGTATACTACTGGTGTCCAGTGCCTTATTTTTCTGCGCCGGAGTGTGTGCACGTCCGCACTCCGTTAGAACCTACACTGCTACACCACCGCCGTCGCTTTGACCTCTTATAGTCAGCCCAGTAATCGTGCCCCACCCTGCCTAGTTCAGGGTATCCTGATACACCTTGTAGGGTTACTGCTGAAAAGGGTCCCCCGTTACTGGGTTTTCTATTTGTAGCCAACATGCTAAGTTGGTTAAGTGTTCTGTTAAACCTAACCCCCAATAAGTCTGTATAGTTTAGCATGTCCTAAGTTTGATTAAGTGTTAACCCAATTTACTTAATCATATCCATCCTGACTTAGTCTTATTTGATCAGAGTATCGACCGCTCACATTAGACAGGTATTGTTGCGGTTACTGGATGTGCCGGTTGGGTCCGGGCAGGTTTACACCGCAACTCAGTCTAACCTCGGGTCAGGTGTCCTTCTAAACTTAAGACCATCCCGTCCATTTGGTCAGTTAGGGATAGCCAGGGAGGGCAGGAAAATTGTATTTTCCAGACCGAAGCCTAGACACTATCCACTCTGTCACCCTAGAACATTCTGGTGTGTGTATTTAGAAGGACTGTCTTATATCTTTATATTTTCTAAGTTTACATATTTTGTCTCTTTTCTTTTATATGTAAATATTTGCGGCCCATTATTTAATAATGGTGTAAAGGCTTACACCAATCATGGGCCCAACCCATTCTTGAATTTGGGCCCATTTACTTTTATATTTTGATTTATTAATTAATTGGTCCAACGCTATTTCCCCGTTTAGTACGTTCGTTTTTTTTATAATATATATTGGGCTTAGCCTTTTAAGCCCAACTTAGCCACGTGAAAAGGGGGAGGCTTAAAACGTGATTATACACACAAAAAGGGGAATGTGAACGCATGAACTTGCAACTAACGATTCAATTAACATGAAGTAGGTACATGTGAACTTGCAATTGTAACATCATATCATCAAGGCATTAACATAAATCATTTTATGCATATAATCATGACATAACTTAAATCATTTATATAAACCATGATTTTTAATCTATTCTCATAATCATGGCATAAATATTCCTAAACATGGAATCATAGTTTTCGTTCTATTTATATAATTGTGTCATAAATATACATAAACATGAAAGCATGGATTTTGATGTATATTCATAAAATCATGGCATAAATATTCCTAAACATGGAATCATAGTTTTTGTTCTATTTATATAATTGTGTCATAAATATACATAAACATGAAAGCATGGATTTTGATGTATATTCATAAAATCATGGCATAAATATCTCTAAACATGGAATCATAGTTTTCGTTCTATTTATATAATTGTGTCATAAATATACATAAACATGAAAGCATGGATTTTGATGTATATTCATAAAATTATGGCATAAATATTCCTAAGCATGGAATCATAGTTTTCGTTCCATTTATATAATTGTGTCATAAATATACATAAACATTAAAGCATGGATTTTGATGTATATTCATAAAATCATGGCATAAATATTCCTAAACATGGAATTATAGTTTTCTTTCTATTTATATAATTGTGTCATAAATATATATAAACATGAAAGCATGGATTTTGATGTATATTCATAAAATCATGGCATAAATATTCCTAAACATGGAATCATAGTTTTCGTTCTATTTATATAATTGTGTCATAAATATACATAAACATGAAAGCATGGATTTTGATGTATATTCATAAAATCATGGCATAAATATCTCTAAACATGAAATCATGGTTTTTACTTTATTCGTGCAAACTTGCAATTGGAATATAAATCTAACTTTAGCTATGTGTCACATATATTACAATATTGGCCTAACATGTTTTTAAATTAGGCATAATACCAAACATAGCCTAGTCATATTCATAGGGTCAACATAAGTTAACAAAGATGCTTGCTTTTCAAGTGGAATGTAATTCTAATGTAACTTATGTGTCACATATATGGTTATGATCATAAAGGTGCTTACTTTTGTTTTTACACAAAAGTATGATTTGCCAAATTTCAATATAGATTCATATAAACCATAATACCCCAAATTTGATCCAATTTCATAAAAAGTGATTCTATACAAAAATATACATCATGTTGGCATAATAGCAAAACCACAAACTTGCATGAATCTCATTTTAACTACCATAAACATGTAATTTCAACATAAATTACATACTTGCGAATATCCAATCGTCATACCACTATATTTCAATTGATAACAACATATAAATAATATCCAATCGTCATACCACAAATCAAGTACAAATCTCATTTTCATTTTACACGAATCAAACACAGTAATTTATTCATATCTGAATAATACTCTACTTACAATCGTGTGACGAATTCTTCAATTCAGAAATCTGAATTCTGGAATTGGAGATGCGATTCCCCTGTCGTAGGCGTCGATTTGATTTGTTAAGTTGCTTTAATGCTTTAGAAAGTGTCTCCTAATCGTCTCTCAAAAGTGGTGGCTACTCCTAGTCGTTCCTCAACAGCATGACGGCCTTATTTTTATTTTTGAATGAATAGTTTAGGTAGAGCCTAGGGTCATTTTTATAGAGTTTATGAACTAATTAGGACCGTCGATTTAGCTTGGATAAATCGTAGCCATTCACTCGAAAGAAAGACTAATCAGGAGCTGCCACCTAGCCCTTGTGACAAAGCAGGCTCCAGAAATTCGGCCAAACACAGACCAGGCCAGCCAGGAGGGACTGGGTTCGATTTTCAAAAATTAAACTTTAAATTGAGCTGTTTTAGTCTGTTTGGATTTTATCTATTGTATACATATATTTTTGCATATATATATATATATATATATATTCTTTATTTCCTTATATGTACGTTCTTATCCTTTCAAAATTTGAATTTGTATACGTACATGTATTTGCATGCTCAGTTGGCCCTCTCTAAAACAGAGATAAAAATTATATCGCTGCCGGGGTTCGAACCCCCGACCTCCATGCTACAAATCCAATGCCTTAACCAACTGAGCTACAGAGGCTTTTGTTAATAAGTCTTAGAACAATAATAATTATTGTCCTCTCCTTACTTCTCTTTTTCATGTTTTGCTGTAATATTTAAATTAAAGATATCTTCTTCATACGTTATCCGTTTTGCGTAAACTCGGACTCTACCTCAAGCAAAATTCCGAGACGAACGCAATGGTGATGTCCGTTTCCCTTAATTTTTCTGTTACAATTTAATTATACTTTAATTTGTTAATTTACTGTTAACGGAAAAATCCGGGGTGTTACATCTTCTATGCTTAAACTACCCTTAATAAGTAGGATTCCTCATCTTCAAATTATTCATAATTGTGAAGCGTTGGATTTTAGAAGTAGGAGTAGTTTAAAAGTACGGCTAATACTTAAAAAAATCCAACAATTGCTTCCAACAATTACCCTATTCTAAATCTACCCCTAATTCTCTAAATAGCCCTTACTTCCAATAATTACTCCTATTTTTTAACTACTGTGAGGGGTTGGTTTTTGCAACACCCAATCCAAGTGACTCATCATCTTTCATATTTGTGGATCTACCCCTAAATTGCTTAAACTACTCCTACTTCTCTTAACACTTCTAAACAACCCTTATTTTTTGATCCTACCCCTAATTCTCTAAATAGCCTTTACTTCCAGTAGTTACTCTTATTTTTTAACTACTATTAATGGTTAGTTTTTGCAGCTCCCAATCCAAACGATTCATCATTTTTCATATTTGTCGATCTACCCATGCTATGCTTAAACTACCCCTACTTCTCTTAATACTTCGAAATAGCCCTTCTTTTCAATCCTACCCCAAATTCTTTAAATAGCCCTTACTTCCAACAATTACCCCTATTTTTTAACTACTGTTAAGGGTCAGTTTTTGCAGCACCAAATCCAAACGATTCATCATCTTTCGTATTTGTCGATATACCGCTACTATGCTTAAACTACCCCTTACTTTAATTATTTTTTTCCTTTATTCATTTCTTTAATCAATTATTTTGCATTATTCATTTCTTTCTTTGTAAACCATTTATCATTCTACTTCTGTGAAGGGTTGGTTTTTGCAGCACCCAATCCAAATGATTCATCATCTTTCATATTTGTCAATCTACCCCTACTATGCTTAAACTACCCCTACTTCTCTTAATACTTCGAAACAACCCTTGATTTTTAATCCTATCCATAATTCCCTAAATATCCCTTACTTCCAATAATTACCCTATTTTTTAACTAATGTGAAGGGTTGGTTTAGTTAAAAAATAGGGGTAATTGTTGGAAGTTAGGGCTACTTAGAAAATTAGAGGTACGATTAAAATGAAGGCTTGTTTTGACGTATTAAGAGAAGTAGGGGTAGTTTAAGTAAAAAAAATTACCCTTCTTTTTATATTAGGGCTATTTAGAGAATATGAAATAGCCCAATCATATTCAAAACAGCCCTTCTTTTTAATCCAAATGATTGGATAATGAATCGTTTCTTTATTATTGTTTTCCTTTATTCATTTCTTTATTCATTTTTTTACTTTATTCATTTCTTTTTAAACCATTTATCATTCTACTTCTATGAAGGGTTAGTTTTTGCAGCACCCAATCCCAATGATTCATCATCTTTCATATTTTCCGATCTACCCCTACTATGCTTAAACTACCCCTACTTCTCTTAATGCTTCAAAACATCCCTTTTTTTAATCCTACCCCTACCACTCTAAATAGCCCTTACCTAGAACAATTACCCCTATTTTTTAACTACTGTGAAGGGTTGGTTTTTGCAGCACCCAATCCCAATGATTCATCATCTTTTATATTTTTCGATCTACTCCTACTATGCTTAAACTACCCCTACTAGGGATAGGATTAAAAATAGCCCTTACTTCAAACAATTACCCCTAATCATTGGAAAAATGATTCATCAATATTTGGGGCATGATTAAAAAGAAGGGTTGTTTTATAGTTTTAAGAGAAGTAGGGGTAGTTTAAACATAGTAGTGTTAGATCGACAAATATGATGGGATGATGAATCATTTAGATTGGATTCTGGAAAAAACAACGCTTCACCATAGTTAAAACATAGGGGTAATTATTGGAAATAAGGGCTATTTAAAGAATTAGGGGTAGGATTAAAAAGAAGGGCCGTTTTGAAGTATTAAGAGAAGTAGGGGTAGTTTAACAATAGTAAGGGGTAGATCGAGAAATATGAAAGATGATGAATCATTTGGATTGAGCGATGCATAAACCAACCCTTCAAAGAAGTAGAATGATAATTGGTTTACAAAGAAATGAATAATGAAAAAAAATGAATAAAGAAATGTATGAAGGAAAACAATAATAAAAGTAGGGGGTAGTTTAAGCATAGTAGGGGTAGATCGACCAATATGAAAGATGATGAATCATTTGGATTGGGTGTTGCAAAAATCAACCCTTCACAGTTATTAAAAAATAGAGGTAATTTTTGAAAGTAAGAGCTATTTAGAGAATTAGGGGTAAGATTAAAAAGAAGGGTTGTTTTGAAGTATTAAGAGAAGTAGGGTAGTTTAAGCGTAATATGGGTAGATCGACAAATATGATTGATGATGAATCGTTTGGATTGTGTGATGTATAAACCAACCCTTCGTAGAAGTAGAATGAGAATTGGTTTACAAAGAAATGAATAATGAAAAAAATATGAATAAAGAAATGAATGAAGGAAAATAATAATAAAAGTAGGGGGTAGTTTAAGCAAAGTAGGGGTAAATCGACAAATATCAAAGATGCTGAATCATTTGGATTGGGTGCTGCAAAAACCAACCCTTCATAGTAGTTAAAAAATCGGGGTAATTACTGGAAGTAAGGGCTATTTGGAGAATTAGGGGTAGGATTAAAAAGAATGGTTGTTTTGAAGTACCAAAAGTAGTAGGGCCAGTTTAAACATAGTAGGGGTAGATCGACAAATATGAAGGATGATGAATCATTTGGATTGGCTACTGATCGACGCTAGTCTATGAATTAGAAAAGCGCGACATTTGTAATAAATTCTGCAAGCATACAGGTGTGTAGCATACAGGTCGAACACAGGGAGGTGAAATAAATCAAATTATTTATCAAATCTCTTAGGCGAGTTAGACGAAGCTGGAGGTTGATTTTGCAAAACAAAACAAAATTAAAACTGTAATTTGATTCAGAACAGATCTAACTGAACCGACGATCAAATCACAATTTCAATGGAAAAGCAATGAAACTATAAATCAGATTCAAATCTAATCAAATCCAATTTAACCTATGAACGCGATTAAAATACAGAAAATAACAGTGCAGAATATAAATAACAACAGGAAATAAAATTAGGATTACCGCTGAATCTAATCAAACGGTCAATCACTAATGAAAAGAAATGCAAAACACAAATAGTGTTCTATCGAATCTAATCGTGTAGACACACTAATTGCTAAGAAATAGAAAAAAATGCAGAAAGTAAAAAGAAGAAGAAGAACTAGAAACTTTATTAGAAATAGAAAATGGGATATAGGATAGGATGGTGGCTACAATGCCATTACAAGGGTATATATAGGGTAAATAGCCAAACCCTAACCCTAACCCTAATGATAACTGGGCCTAGTCATTACATCACTAATGAGAAACATAAATGGGCCTTTGATAATTAAAGCAAATTTGGGCCTTTTCTCTTTTCCTCTTGTTTCCTTGACACTTCTTCATTGATTTGTGATGTGCAAAGCCTTGTTATCAATCCTTTTCTTGTCCAACAGCAACTAGATGTGATGTCTTCGTCTACAATTCTTCAAATGCAAATACACAGCAAATTGAACTCTATTTCTCTACATTTCTGGTTGCATGTGGGCTGGGTTGGAATATCTGTAAAAGTAACAAAACAATACCCAAGTAATATTTACTTATATACAAAAGATAAGATATAAGAGCATAAAATAAACACATTTCTATGTCAATCAGCTACTGCAAAAACCAACCCTTCAACGTAGTTAAAAAATAGGGGTAATTGTTGGAAGTAAGGGCTATTTAGATAATTATGGTTAGGATTAAAAAAATAAGGGCTGATTTGAAGTATTAAGAGAAGTAGGGGTACTTTAAGCATAACAGGGGTAGATCGGCAAATATGAAAGATGATGAACCGTTGGGATTGCGTGCTGCAAAAACCAACCCTTCAAGGTAGTTAAAAAATAGGGGTAATTGATGGAAGTAAGGGCTATTTAGAGAATTAGCAGTAGGATTAAAAAAAATGGTTGTTTTGAAGCATTAAGAGAAGCCGTAGTGGTTTAAGAATAGTAGGGGTAGATTGACAAATATGGAAGATGATAAATCATTTGGATTGGGTGCTACAAAAACCAACCCTTCACAGTAGTTAAAAATAGGGGTAACTGTTGGAAGTAAGGGCTATTTAGAGAATTATGGGTATGATTAAAAGAAGGGATGTTTTGAAGTATTAAAAGAAGTAGAGGTAGTTTAGGCATAGTAGGGGTAGATCAACAAATATGAAGTATGATGAATCATTTGGATTGTGTGCGGCAAAAACCAACCCTTCATAGTGGTTAAAAAAATAGGGGTAATTGTTGGAAGTAAGGGTTATTTATAGAATTAGGGGTAGGATTAAAAAGAAGGGCTGTTTTGAAGTATTAAGAGAAGTTAGGGTAGTTTAAGCATAGTAGGGGTAGATCGATAAATATGAAAGATGGTTAATTATTTGGATTGGGTGCTGCAAAAACCAACCCTTCACAGTAGTTAAAAAATAAGGGTACGTGTTGGAAGTAAGGGCTATTTAGAAATTTTAGGGGTAGGATTAAAAATAAGGCTTGTTTTGAAGTATTAAGAGAAGTAGGGGAAGTTTAAGCATAGTTGGGGTAGATCGAACAATATGAAGGATGATGAATCGTATCGATTGGGTGCTGCAAAAACTAACCCTTCACAGTAGTTAAAAAATAGGGGTAATTGTTGGAAGAAAGGTCTATTTAGATAATTAGTAGTAGGATTAAAAAGAAGGGCTGATTTGAAGTATTAACAGAAGTAGGGATAGTTCAAGAATAGTAAAGGTAGTTCGACAAATATGAAAGATGATGAATCGTTTGGAATGGGTACTGCAAAAACCAACCTTTCATAGTAGTTCAAAAATAGGAGTAATTGTCGGAAGTAAGGGCAATTTAGAGAATTAGGCGTAGGATCAAAAAGAAGGGCTGTTTCGAATTATTAAGAGAAGTAGGGGTAGTTTAAGTGTGGTAGGGGTAGATCGACAAATATGTAGCATGATTAATCGTTTTGATTGGGTGCTGCAAAAACCAATTCTTCACAGTAGTTAAAAAATAGGGGTAATTGTTGGAAGTCGGGGTTATTTAGAGAATTAGGGGTAGGATTAAAAAGAAGGGCTGATTGGAAGTATTAAGAGAAGTAGTGGTAGTTTAACCTTAGTAGGGGTAGATCGACAAATATGAAAGATGATGAACCATTGGGGTTAGGTGCTGCAAAAACCAACCCTTCACAGTAGCTAAAAAATAGGGGTAATTGTTGTAAGTAAGGGCTATTTAGAGAATTAGGGTAGGATTAAAATGAAGGGCTATTTTGAAGTATTAAGTGAAGTAGGGGTAGTTTAAGCATAGTAGGGGTAGATCGACAAATATGAAGGATGATGAATCATTTGGATTGGATGTTGGAAAAATCAACCCTTCACAGTAGTTAAAAAATAGGGGTAATTGATGGATGTAAAGGCTATTTAGAGAATGAGGGGTAGGATTAAAAAGAAGGGCTATTTTGAATGTTAAGATAAGTAGGGTAGTTTAAGTATAGTAGGGGTAGTGTAACACTCCGAAAATTCTATAACTGTGAAATTCATGAATTAAAGTATAATCAAATTCAAATCAAAGAACTAAGGGAAACGGGATACGCCATTGCGTTCGTCTCGGAAAAATACGCGAAATAGAGTCCGAGTTTTCGAAAAACGGATATCGTATGAAGAAGTTATGGACGAACGAAGTTGGGCGAAAAACCGAAAAAGGGCCAGAATGCACTGGCGCACTTGGGAAGTGCGCCAGAACAAAAATGAACTGGCGCACCTGTGAAGTGCGCCAGTGCATTTTTGACCTGGCGCACCTGCCAAGTGCGCCCAGGTCAAAAATGACCTGCTGGCCAGGTCTGGTCTAGCCCTGGCTGGCCAGGTCGTTGTGTGGTCGAATTTCTGTGGTCTGCTTTGTCATTAGGGCTAGGTGGCGGGTTTTTACTGGTCTCTCTTCCTAATGAATGGCTATGATCTAACCTACAACATCAATGGTCCTAATCAATTCCTAACCTCTATATAAACAACCCTAGACTAAACCCTAATCTATTCATTCAAAATAAGATTATAGCCGCCATGTTGCTGAGGAACGACAAAGATTAGCCGCCGACTAGAGAGAGAGTTAGGAAGAAAGTTCTAAAGCCTAAAGCAATTCAAGCAACCTAAAGCTAATCAATTCAACAAAGGAATCATATCTCTTAATTAGAGAATTCGCCGCAACCATTGTAAGTAGAGTATTACTTTGGTATAATAAACAACTGTGTTGATGTGTATGCTTGAATTGTGGCAATGGAAGTAATTCATATTTATGCGTTCTTATCAATTTATATACGTTTGGATATTTATGGATTATGTTATAAAGAACTACATGCGGTAGTTCTATACAAGTTTACGTTTGGAATATTGCTCAAATTATGTTATCTATGTTGAAGCTACATGTATGTAGTTGATTGAAATTTATGCGAATTTGGGCTTTGTTATTATGCTATCATGATGTATATTTTATGCATAAACCATTTTGCAAGTAATTGAACAAGTTTGGTTGTTATAGTTCATATGAAACTATGTTGAAATTTTGACACCATAATCCATGTATTAAACCATGCTTTTGCAAAACTCATTAATATGGCTAGACTATGAATAATATATGGCTAGACTATGAATAATATTAGGCATAATTGAAATCCATGTTAGTTCTATGTTGTTAAATGACATATGTGAGACATGGCTAGGTTGGACTCAAAAATCCCCTTTTTGCAAGTTTAAAGCAAACACCATGTTTAGGAATATTTATGCATCATTATGTGATTAGGCTTAAATCATGATTAAGTTGAATTATGCTATGTTCATGCTAGAAGTATTTATGCCATGCTTATGTTTGACAATATGCCATGTTTATGCTAGAAGTATTTAGGCCATGCTTATGTTTGACATTATGCCTAAATAAGAATATAGGTTCATGTTGTAGTTAAACCTATGCAAGTTTACATGCCTTGATTTATGTCACCTATGTTTTATGACCAAAATACATGTCACCACTATGCAAGTACACCAATTTCTATTATGTATTTTCCAACGTCATATGCAAGTTCATGCGCTCACTTTCCCCTCTTTGTGTATACGCCATAAGCCTCCCCTTTCGCATGGCTAAATTGGGCTTTAAAAGGCTAAGCCCAATATATATGAACAAACGTGTAAAACGGGGGAAAATAACGTTGGGTTAAAATTAATTAATGAATGAAAATATAAAATAGAAGGGCCCAAATTCAAGTATGGGTCGGGCCCATGATTGGTGTAACCTTTACACCATTTACTTAATAATGGGCCGCAAATATTTACATATAAACAAAGAAGAATGACAAGATATGTAAATGTAGAAAATACGATGTGTTTAACCCGAGGTTGGATTGAGTTGTGATGTAAACCTGCCCGGAACCGCCCGACTGTCCAGTAGTCACAACAATACCTATCCAATGTGAGAGGTTAAACATGGAGCCCAGCAAGGACCCGAGGTTAGACTGAGTTGTGGCGTAAGACTGCCCGGAACCAACCGGCAACAGGCAGCCACAACAATACCTGTCTAATGTGAGAGGTCCGGGCCTTAATAAGACAATTAAGGCTGAGTCAGGATTGTTAGGATTAAGTGGACTAAAGACTTAATCAAAAAGGAACATGCTAAACTAAACGGACTGGTGGGGTTAGGTTAGGAAACACTTAACCAACTTAGCATGTTGGCTAGAGATAGAAAACCTAGTAACGGGGGACCCTTTTCAGCAGTAACCCTAAAAGGTGTATCAGGATACCCTGAAACTAGGCAGGGTGGGGCACGATTACTGGGCTGATTGTAAGAGGTCAAATCGACGGCGGTGGTGTAGCAGTGTAGGTTCTAACGGAGTGCGGGCGTGCACACACTCCGGCGCAGAAAAATAAGGCACTGGACACCAGTAGCATACCTGTGCACTCTAAGGTTGTGTCGGGTTGCCACTATGGGACTTGATACACCCCATGGTGGGACCAGCATAGGTAACTACAGACATCGGGGGCCGTAAGACACATGTAACTATGCGAGTAGGAGCCGATCATCATTGAATGGATCACATCACCCTGATTATGGGGTGCAAATTGGAAACTAGTTTATATGGGTTCAGAGATTAACATGGGGTACGATAGTATATTCGACCCTAGGTAACTTAACCAAGTTCATAGTGTTTGCCCACTTCCTGTTTTACTTATCATACCCAGTTCTTTATTCATAGACAAAGTAGTACTAGACTTACTCAGGCTTTATGTCTGACTCTATTTTTCTTTCGTCTTCTTTCTTCCGTTTCCCCCCCCCCCCCAGGTCCTCAGGGAGGGAACACAGCAGCTTGACCAGCCTCAACATCCAGCTTGAAGAAGAGAAATGTATTTCCTGGACTTTCCTGTTTTGAACTATGGCTTTGGACAATCCACTAAGGGGCTTCTGCAGTTTATCTATGTTTTATTTATGCTTCTTTAAATAATGTACTCAAGACAGATTATGAAAGTGTTATGTTATGTTTTTGGAAAGGATGTTGTTGTAACACGTATTTGACTTTTTGAAATAAAGTTTGTTGTTCTTCCGCTGTTTTACAAATATGTGTTCTTATATCTGTCTTGTATATCTGTGACTTGTACTTATAAACCTCCACCAAAATTAGGGCATTCCCTTTGAGAGTGACCCTAACGGAGGTGGGGTGTTTCACTTGGTATCAGAGCATAGGTTTACCAGATAAGATAAAAAGTTTTGAAAAAATTATTTTCAAAAAGGAAATTTAAAGAAGCATTTTTAAAAGAAAAATATTATTTTAAAAAGGCAAAGTCCACTCCCCAAAGCCATAGGAACTATCTCTTATCCTTCGTTTTGAATCTATCCTTTTTGTTTCGGCATGTCCCAAGATCTTAACTTGCCCGAAGGGGTGCCAATACCTGGTTGGTTTAGACGGTTCTTAGAAGCAAGGGCCACTCAGCCAGGTCCTACCGTTCCTCCTCCCCCAGCTGAAGAAAATCATCCAGCTGCAGCAGCACCTTTTCCTCCACCTCCTCCGCGGGGAAACGCATTCGCTAAGATATGTAAAGATTTTAAAGTCATGGGAGGAAGGGATTTCCATGGAACTGAGTCCTTCGTAGCAGCTAGAAATTGGCTGAAAGAAACTGAAGACCTATTCATCATCTTTGAGGTAGAAGATAGACAAAAAGTACAGTTGGCAGTGTGGCTGTTGAAGGGTGAGGCTTCCTACTGGTGGGAAGTCACTAATGCTGAAAGACCAGTGGAGACATGGGAGGACTTTAGGGCAAGGTTTGAGACCAAATTTCTCTCAGATGCGGAAAGAAGTTGGCAGTTGGAAAAATTCTTATTTCTTAAGCAAGGAGACAAGACTGTCAGAGAGTATGTGAATCAGTTCGATGAGCTGGCTAGGTTTGGACTTGACCTAGTCAACACCCCGCACAAGAAGGCTCTCCGTTTCGTCAAAGGGTTAAATGAGCCATTACACAGTTTGGCCATGACCCATATACCCATGGGAGCCACGTATGAAAGATTGGTGCAAATGGCATTGCTGAATGAAGAGGATAAGGGCAAGAAGAAAGAGGGTTTGCAACCCAAGAAGACAGACTTTAAGAAGGGCGGGGAAGGCAACAAAGAGAAGAGGAAGTGTAATTTTTGTGGCAAAGTGGGGCACTTAGTAAAGGACTGCCGGAAAAAGAAGGCCAAGGAGAATGGTGGGTGCTTTTCTTGCGGTGAGACAGGCCATAGGGCTAAGGACTGCCCAAAGAAACGAGGACAGGGGCAGGGCGCTGGATCCACCCCAGGGGCACAGGTTCATGTGCTGGAAGCGCCACCTCTGCAACAGCGAGGTACAAACACTTCTGTAGAAAGTGTAGTTTATCTTTATGATCACCCCGTTCGCACTTTGTTTGATTCCGGTGCATCACACTCCTTTATCTCGTCTGCTTTAGTAGAATCTCTGCACCTAGAAACTAGTATGGTAGAGGACCCCTTAATTGTTTCAAACCCAATTGGGGCCCAGCTCATTTGTCTATGATCTGTGTGGGATTGAAAATTTCTATTCTAAGTGTTGAATTTCAATGTAGTGCCTTTGTTTTGGGCTTTTCGGGGTATGGTTTGATTTTGGGGTATGGATTGGCTATCCCGTAATGGGGCCATCCTTGATTGTGAGAAAAGGGTTGTTAGGCTCCTAACCCAGCTCGGTAATACTTTGGAAATTTCTTGTAATCCCTCGTATGCGGTTATGCTTAGTTATCTTGAATCGCTAGATGCCTCTGTTGAAAATTTGCAATCAGTTAGAGTGGTCCGGGAATATCCGGATGTCTTTGAAGAAGTGAAGGGCTTGCCTCCGAAGCGGGAAATAGACTTCCGCATATATCTTGTAGATAATGCAAAGCCCGTTGTGTTGCCTGTGAGACATATGGCTCCACGAGAAAGGAAAGAGCTCAGTAAATAGATTAAAGAGCTTCTAGAAAAGGGGTTCATTAGTAGGAGCATTTCATAATAGGGCGCTCCAGTAGTGTTCGCCACTAAGGCTGAAGGTTCATTTCGCTGATGCATGAGTTGCAAAGAATCACCTTAGTAAGTACATTTGGCAACATAGTTGACATTTGTTTATTTTCAAGAGATAATTCATCTATGTGGAATACCTTCTAGTAAGTGAACAAGATCCAAGATTCACTAATGAATTTTGGAGAGCTTGCATGGAACCATGAGTACGTAGTTAAGGCTTGAGCCAAGTATACTAGAAGGAGAATGAGTGAAAGAGGAACGAGAGGCAAGGGTTCCAACTCATATTTTGGAAACAAGAATTAAGAAGCTACGAAATTGTGAAGTTAAAAACGGACAAAGCATAATGGAGTTAAGCTCAAGAAATGCGACTTAGAAGATTGAAGACTAGATTCGTGCATAATATCTCTTCTTAAGAGTATATCCTTGATTCCTCTATTCCTGTAGAACTTACTTGCATGGTATCTTTTCTATATATCCTCTTGGTCCCATTCTCAGTCCAATTTCTGTTGCAAACCACATAGGGAGTATGACTCATCTGTTAGTAACACATGTTGGGGCTCGAGGGTGTTCATCGGTTTGACTAAAGTTTTCGGGTTTTATAGGATACATATTGGTCTTAGGAAGGGACTCCATTATGACCTAAAAGGAGTCCATCATGCTTAGTTGCCTAGAATCATATATGGTGGTTGGGTTGAGTAATTCTTTGGGTGTCAGTCTGATGTTGATTTCGGTCTTCGGGGCTGATGCTTAGAGAGTTCTTCTCCTAATCAATATATATGTGGCATAGGTTTTCAGTTTTGACATTGCCTAATGGGCACAAAGTTTTTACTTCGACTATACCTTTGGGTAGGACCATTCCCTATCATTAAGAAAATTGGAAAATGGCTTATAGATTAGAGCTACCCGAGAAGTTGGCTGGAGTCCACAACGTTTTTCACGTTTCTCATCTCCGAAAATGTCTTCATGAGTCTGCTGAAGTGGTAGAGCCAAATATACTCGAAGAGGCCGAAGTGGAGCGCGAAGCAACCATAAGAAGAGTTCCAACCCGCATATTAGGAACGGAAGTGAAGAAGCTACGCAACCGCGAAGTCAAGCTCGTCAAAGTTCAGTGGAGCGACGCCGAGGGAGACGCGACTTGGGAGACTGAAGCTAAAATCCGCACTGCCTACCCTTTTCTGTTCGAGGGTACATCCTTGATCTTTCCTTTTCCTTAAGTTGCGCTTTTATCTATCTTCTTAGGTATATTTCCTCGACCTTATCTTTTAGGTAGAATCTTTTTGGATGGAAACATGTAGTTGAAACTTGTTATGTATGATGGTTGCAAGTGGTTGCAAGTGATTGCTAGTGGTTGCTCGTGGTTGCATATACACACACAATCTAGGTATTAGATCGGCTCAGTCACTTCATATTGCATATGCATATATGTTTGCATTTGTATATGATTGAACTTTAATGTGTTGTCATATGGATGCTGCATTTGTATTGAATGGTTGCGCACTCATGTAGAATCAAGAATAGGAAAATTTGCATACATAATGGATTCATGGCACTTACATAATTCACATTAAGGAGGTCAACTGAATCAGTAGACCGCCTGATTTTGCATTAGATAAGTTCATGTACACACACACTTTGCATATGATCATGAAGCATTAGAAGTCTTTTAAGGACAATGGATGCTCGTGTTTGATGGATGAGTAGATGGATGATTGGATGTTAGGATATACATTCCTCCTAACTTGAAGATTTCGGGGACGAAATCCTTTTAAGTGGGGGAGAATGTAACACTCCGAAAATTCTATAACTGTGAAATTCATGAATTAAAGTATAATCAAATTCAAATCAAAGAACTAAGAGAAACGGGATACGCCATTGCGTTCGTCTCGGAAAAATACGCGAAATAGAGTCCGAGTTTTCGAAAAACGGATATCGTATGAAGAAGTTATGGACGAACGAAGTTGGGCGAAAAACCGAAAAAGGGCCAGAATGCACTGGCGCACTTGGGAAGTGCGCCAGAACAAAAATGAACTGGCGCACCTGTGAAGTGCGCCAGTGCATTTTTGACCTGGCGCACCTGCCAAGTGCGCCCAGGTCAAAAATGACCTGCTGGCCAGGTCTGGTCTAGCCCTGGCTGGCCAGGTCGGTGTGTGGTCGAATTTCTGTGGTCTGCTTTGTCATTAGGGCTAGGTGGCGGGTTTTTACTGGTCTCTCTTCCTAATGAATGGCTATGATCTAACCTAGCAACATCAATGGTCCTAATCAATTCCTAACCTCTATATAAACAACCCTAGACTAAACCCTAATCTATTCATTCAAAATAAGATTATAGCCGCCATGTTGCTGAGGAACGACAAAGATTAGCCGCCGACTAGAGAGAGAGTTAGGAAGAAAGTTCTAAAGCCTAAAGCAATTCAAGCAACCTAAAGCTAATCAATTCAACAAAGGAATCATATCTCTTAATTAGAGAATTCGCCGCAACCATTGTAAGTAGAGTATTACTTTGGTATAATAAACAACTGTGTTGATGTGTATGCTTGAATTGTGGCAATGGAAGTAATTCATATTTATGCGTTCTTATCAATTTATATACGTTTGGATATTTATGGATTATGTTATAAAGAACTACATGCGGTAGTTCTATACAAGTTTACGTTTGGAATATTGCGCAAATTATGTTATCTATGTTGAAGCTACATGTATGTAGTTGATTGAAATTTATGCGAATTTGGGCTTTGTTATTATGCTATCATGATGTATATTTTATGCATAAACCATTTTGCAAGTAATTGAACAAGTTTGGTTGTTATAGTTCATATGAAACTATGTTGAAATTTTGACACCATAATCCATGTATTAAACCATGCTTTTGCAAAACTCATTAATATGGCTAGACTATGAATAATATTAGGCATAATTGAAATCCATGTTAGTTCTATGTTGTTAAATGACATATGTGAGACATGGCTAGGTTGGACTCAAAAATCCCCTTTTTGCAAGTTTAAAGCAAACACCATGTTTAGGAATATTTATGCATCATTATGTGATTAGGCTTAAATCATGATTAAGTTGAATTATGCTATGTTCATGCTAGAAGTATTTATGCCATGCTTATGTTTGACAATATGCCATGTTTATGCTAGAAGTATTTAGGCCATGCTTATGTTTGACATTATGCCTAAATAAGAATATAGGTTCATGTTGTAGTTAAACCTATGCAAGTTTACATGCCTTGATTTATGTCACCTATGTTTTATGACCAAAATACATGTCACCACTATGCAAGTACACCAATTTCTATTATGTATTTTCCAACGTCATATGCAAGTTCATGCGCTCACTTTCCCCTCTTTGTGTATACGCCATAAGCCTCCCCTTTCGCATGGCTAAATTGGGCTTTAAAAGGCTAAGCCCAATATATATGAACAAACGTGTAAAACGGGGGAAAATAACGTTGGGTTAAAATTAATTAATGAATGAAAATATAAAATAGAAGGGCCCAAATTCAAGTATGGGTCGGGCCCATGATTGGTGTAACCTTTACACCATTTACTTAATAATGGGCCGCAAATATTTACATATAAACAAAGAAGAATGACAAGATATGTAAATGTAGAAAATACGATGTGTTTAACCCGAGGTTGGATTGAGTTGTGATGTAAACCTGCCCGGAACCGCCCGACTGTCCAGTAGTCACAACAATACCTATCCAATGTGAGAGGTTAAACATGGAGCCCAGCAAGGACCCGAGGTTAGACTGAGTTGTGGCGTAAGACTGCCCGGAACCAACCGGCAACAGGCAGCCACAACAATACCTGTCTAATGTGAGAGGTCCGGGCCTTAATAAGACAATTAAGGCTGAGTCAGGATTGTTAGGATTAAGTGGACTAAAGACTTAATCAAAAAGGAACATGCTAAACTAAACGGACTGGTGGGGTTAGGTTAGGAAACACTTAACCAACTTAGCATGTTGGCTAGAGATAGAAAACCTAGTAACGGGGGACCCTTTTCAGCAGTAACCCTAAAAGGTGTATCAGGATACCCTGAAACTAGGCAGGGTGGGGCACGATTACTGGGCTGATTGTAAGAGGTCAAATCGACGGCGGTGGTGTAGCAGTGTAGGTTCTAACGGAGTGCGGGCGTGCACACACTCCGGCGCAGAAAAATAAGGCACTGGACACCAGTAGCATACCTGTGCACTCTAAGGTTGTGTCGGGTTGCCACTATGGGACTTGATACACCCCATGGTGGGACCAGCATAGGTAACTACAGACATCGGGGGCCGTAAGACACATGTAACTATGCGAGTAGGAGCCGATCATCATTGAATGGATCACATCACCCTGATTATGGGGTGCAAATTGGAAACTAGTTTATATGGGTTCAGAGATTAACATGGGGTACGATAGTATATTCGACCCTAGGTAACTTAACCAAGTTCATAGTGTTTGCCCACTTCCTGTTTTACTTATCATACCCAGTTCTTTATTCATAGACAAAGTAGTACTAGACTTACTCAGGCTTTATGTCTGACTCTATTTTTCTTTCGTCTTCTTTCTTCCGTTTCCCCCCCAGGTCCTCAGGGAGGGAACACAGCAGCTTGACCAACCTCAACATCCAGCTTGAAGAAGAGAAATGTATTTCCTGGACTTTCCTGTTTTGAACTATGGCTTTGGACAATCCACTAAGGGGCTTTTGCAGTTAATCTATGTTTTATTTATGCTTCTTTAAATAATGTACTCAAGACAGATTATGAAAGTGTTATGTTATGTTTTTGGAAAGGATGTTGTTGTAACACGTATTTGACTTTTTGAAATAAAGTTTGTTGTTCTTCCGCTGTTTTACAAATATGTGTTCTTATATCTGTCTTGTATATCTGTGACTTGTACTTATAAACCTCCACCAAAATTAGGGCATTCCCTTTGAGAGTGACCCTAACGGAGGTGGGGTGTTTCAGGTAGATCGACAAATATGAAAGATGATGAATCGTTTGGATTGGGTGATGCAAAAACCAACCCTTCAAAGTAGTTAAAAAATAGGGGTAATTGTTGGAAGTAAGGGCTATTTAGAGGATTTGGGGTATGATTAAAAAAAGGGCTGTTTTGAAGTATTAAGAGAAGTAGGGGAAGTTTAAGCATAGTAGTGGTAGATCAACAAATATGAAAGATGATGAATCATTTGGATTGGGTGCTGCAAAACCCAACCCTTCACAGTAGTTAAAAAATTGCGGTAATTGTTGGAAGTATGAGCTATTTGGAGAATTAGGGGTAGGATTAAAAAGAAGGGTTGTTTTGAAGTACTAAGAGAAGTTGGGATAGTTTAAGCATAGTAGGGGTAGATCGACAAATATGAAGGATGATGAATCATTTGGATTGGGTGCTGCAAAAACCAACCCTTCACAGTAGTTAAAGAATAAGGGTAATTGTTGGAAGTAAGGGCTATTTATAGAATTTGGGGTAGGATTAAAAAATAAGGGCTGATTCGAATTATTAAGAGAAGTAGGGGTAGTTTAAGCATAGTAGGGGTAGATCGACAAATATGAAAGATGATGAACCATTGGTGTAACGTTCCACTTTTTCGTAAAAATATAAGCTGATATTTAACTATCACAATCAACCCAAATTATACAGAAAGGCCGAAAGTTAAGAGAAAGAATTTAGAAGGCGAGAAAAGAAAGGAGGAAATATTAGACAAGAAGAAGGAAGAAGAGCATCAGATCTCATAGTGGAAAAAATGAATATAATATCAAATCTCTTTATACAAAGAATACTGTATATACATACCAATCATCATAGTACAACATATATTTGTTACAGCTGTAGATAGCTTTGTATAACTAATGGTGAACCCTCCTGCTTCTATCTCCTGGACTCCAAGCGGAACCTAACCTGGAAATATACTCGGTCTGACCTGAGCACGTTTGAAGCAAAGCAATATTCCACCGGATCAGTTTGGAATACTTTCAGTGATAAATTCATAACACAAACAACTTGCTTAACTTTAAAAAAAATCCATTCAAAGGAAAAGTATAATAGTAAGACTAGTCCACACATAAACATGTACGGTTTTTACCTTAATATAACCTAAAATATTTTTGATATATCAAATTCCAGTGTTATTATAATAGTGTCTATCAATCCACAAATAAATAATCATCTAGTAGAACACTTGCATCTCACGCTCTACATATTTATTATAAAATCGAAAATCGCGAGGCGCTTATTGGAAACTGGATTCCAACTATGACAAGGTATGGGACCACCTTCTGATCAGTGCACTCTAGAAAGGATACACCAGGGTTCAACAAGAATGTCTTACAACCCGACCACACATGACCACCCTCTCATTTAGCTTGAGTGTAGGGAATGTATTACCACCCAACAGTTTTTAAGGGCCCACTGCACATGTGCGGATATACAGAATCGAAACGAAGAACAAATAAGGAATTTCTCTAGATTGGTGATAATACACCCTGCTTGGGTATGACCTACCTAGCCATGTTGCCTACCCGATTTTTTTCATTTCCCGGTTGTGAGGCATGAGGTCACGTTTATCTTTTAGGATACTAGGCCACCATTCACTTTGAATGCCACATCGTCAGATCCGTCAAATCACTAATTGACGTCCACAAATACACTCTGGTTGTTAAACAAGAGAATTTCTCAGCCACCAAAGTTGGTATATTTGAAAAAATCAATATACATGACCCTCAGGAAATACTCTGTCAGACATTCGTCCATACAAGCCATCCAGGAACAGGATGAACCGAAGGCACCCTCCTACTGCATCCTATATAGGAATCACCCCAAGGATCAATAACGAGAAGTCCTTGTGATCCGAAGATCTCAATCACGACAGAATCACTATCGAAATAACTCTGGTTGCAAGTCAAAGAGATTCAACGAATATTTCTTCCGCTCATGAAGACCTACGGTCTTCAATGCTCCACCTTTAAGACTGCAAGTTAGTCACGCCCGCACAGTTGTTTTCAAAGTGGTTTTAGGTCTAGTTCCCATCCCGGTCTCTTCGAAACAACACGTCAAAGGTCCAATAGAATAATTCATTTGATAGTCGGTTATTTAACTATCAAATCATACAGTAAACTAAGTAAATTGGCATCTTAGGTCCTTCATAAAATATTTCATTAATATTATCCCATCTATTCTTATAATCGATTTCATAGATTTAATCTCATCAATACTCTTTTGTTTTCATTACTTTGAAACGTTAACCATATCTTATAAATTTATTTACGAAATCTCTTCTTTATATTCCTTATACTCGAAATGTCGATATAATTCCACCAAACCCTTTCCATTTCCCTTAATTTGGAAATATCTTTATATATATACTTAATTAATCGATATACGTTTCATCGTCAATCTTATATATATACCATAATGTCAAGTGACATACCTCTTATAATACAACCTTAAATGGTTTTATTAATCTTTATAAAACGTTCGCGCTTGTGGAAATTATAATTATATTTCCAATATGCAATTCCATTTCAAATCCAATAGAATCATTTACTCTCATTTCCCAAAAACCAACTATCGGCTTATTTATGCATTTACGAAACATACTATTATTGGCCAACGATGTCAGGTAGCTGTTATGGAAAACTCTGATAGCTTTTATTTATAATCCTTTGCGAATTAAAGTTGCAGTTCTTTCCTTAATAAAATAATAATCCATTTACACATCCTTACTTGTCACAAACTAATATTATCTCTTGATAATAGTGAAGTCGTTCAAGTTGGGGTATTTTAATTACCTCTTAGACTTTGATCGGCAACGTTCTTATCTCAAGATAATAAAAGTTTACCACTCTTAAATCTGATATACCACTACCATTTTCATTTACTATGGTTTTATAAACCATTTTCTTTTATTTATAAACTCACTTTACAGGTTAATTTCTTTCTTCTTAATTAAGTAAAAATCTAATTAAATCCCCTTGATTAGCTTACAAGTCACAATTCCAAATGTTGTTTGTAACCAGACTTCAATCAAATCTTATTTCCATTTGATCACTTCTCAATTTAGTTTCTATTAAAAAGTAATTGCTTTAATTATTATTAATTAAAATAATAATTAACCTCAATATTAACTATATTTAAGTAGTTAATTTCGTTATTAGCTAACGATAGAACTAGTTAATCATTTTTTTAAAAAGGTTATTAAATAATAATTAATTTTATTGACAATAAACAGTTCAAAAATTACTTAAGAATATAGTTAATCAAAGATTAACTAACCGTTAACAACATTCATTAAGTTTAATGAATATTTGGAAAGCTCTTGATTAGATTAATTTAAATCAAATTAATCGATCGTCAAATTTCAATTTAAAATATTTGACTTTACTAACCGTAAACATCAGTTAAGCTTTTAACTGATTTCCATTTATCTTCCCCCTTAAATTAATTAATAACTTAATTATTTTAAAAACATTATTTGTTTCATAAGACACTTATTTAATTTCTAACCTGTAGGTTGGTTTCCGACTTCTTGTTCAAGGAACTTAATAACGACATAATAACCCGTTATATGAACCGTTTAAATAATTTTTTTTATGAACTCCATTATAAATATAAATATATTTATAAAAATTCTATTTTAATTAACTTATAAAAATAAACTTAAAACTTCAATTCAGTTATAAATAAATTTTATAACTTAAAATTTCGTCAATTTGCCTAACGGCAAAACGACGCCAATAAACAATGGATTTTAGGCCATCACTGCCAACCTCTTAATCAATACTGTTGATTGATTATAATCAACAATGATTAATGTTCATTCAATCATCAACACTCGAACGGGTTTAGATGTCAATTTGGGGTAAATAATTCATATATATGAATAATATGATCAACAAACAACATACAGTTTATATTGAGAAATCCAGTTGGATTCCTCCAACCTGTTCTTCCCTGCATCACAGATCATTATAACAAATGATAATAATGTATGAAATGAATCTATTATTTTTTAATGACGAAATATAATTATCGTCAACCAATTAAACGGTAAACAACCAACAATCAACCGTAGCATCCAATCAACCAATCTATTATTTTTTAATAGACGAAATGAATCTGTTGAAAGTTTGCAATCGGTTAGAGTGGTTCGGGAATATCCGGATGTCTTCGGAGAGGTGAAGGGCTTGCCTCCGAAGCGGGAGATAGACTTCCGCATATATCTTATAGATAATGCAAAGCCCGTTGCATTGCCCTTTAGACACATGGCTCCATGGGAAAGGAAGGAGCTCAGTAAACAGATTAAAGAGCTTCTAGAGAAGGGGTTCATTAGAAGGAGCATTTCAGAATGGGGCGCTCCAGTGGTGCTCGCTACAAAGGCGGATGGTTCACTCCGTCTATGTGTTGACTATAGGGAGCTCAACAAGCTAACAAAAAAGAATATGCACCCTCTCCCCAGAATTGACGATCTGTTTGATCAGCTTGTAGGAGCATCTGTTTTCTCCCAACTCGATTTAGCGACCGGATTTCATCAGCTAAGGGTGGCTGAAGATAGTTTCGATAAGACAGCATTCAGAACCCCAGATGACTTCTTTGAATGGCTTGTCATGCCTTTCGGCTTGACAAACTCACCCGCTTACTTCGTGGACCAAATGAGTAGGGTGTTCAGAGATTTCCTCAATAAGTTCGAAGTGGTTTTCGTAGACGATATCTTGATCTTCTCAAAGAGTGAAGAGGAGCATGCTCAGCACTTAAGGGCAATCATGGAATCTCTGCGAGTCCATCAGCTAAAAGCTAAATTCTCCAATTGCCAATTTTGGAGTGAAGAAGTGAGGTTTCTTGGGCACATAGTATCCAAAGAAGGGTTTGCTATAGACCCGGCAAAGGTAGTAGCGGTGCAGGACTGGAAGACACCAAAGAATGCAACAGAAGTCCGAAGCTTTCTCGGGCTAGCAGGCTTCTATCGGAAATTCATCAGAGATTTTGCAAAAATATCAGCTCCGCTCACAAGGCTGACAAAGAAGAATCTAGTGTTCAATTGGGACTTGGATTGCGAGTTTGCTTTCCAACGACTGAAAAGGGCTCTTACAACAGCGCCAGTTTTGACGTTGCCAGATGGAAGCAAGATGTTCACAGTTTATACAGATGCATGTGGGACAGGGCTTGGCGTTGTCTTAATGCAAGAAGGAAGGGTAGTAGCTTATGGCGGAAGGCAATTGAAAGTTCATGAAAAGAACTACCCGACCCACGATCTTGAGTTAGCTGCCATCGTCTTTGCACTCAAGTCTTGGCGACACTATCTCCTATGTGAGAAGTTCGAACTTTACACTGACCATAAATCGTTGAAATATCTTTTCTCGCAGAAGGACCTTAACTTGAGGCAACAGAGATGGATTGAGTTTCTTGCCTCGTACGATTTCGAGATCTCCTACACTCCGGGCAAAGGTAACGTAGTGGCAGCCGCGTTGAGCCGAAAGAAACTAACCCTAAGCCCGCTGTTTGTAGAAAGACAAAGCCTAGATTTTATAGCCAGCTTTGACTTTAGGCCCTCCTCCGATTTTGTACCGCGCTTGCTAACATCTCTCGAAGTACGCCCGACTTTAGTGGACTCAATAGGGACAGCACAACGCGTAGACCCTCAGCTTGTGGAGACGATTGATAGGCTAATTAGGGGTGAGACTTTAAGTCACCTCAGCAGATACTCCATCGATGATAAGGGTGAGACTTCAACTCATACTTGGGCCAGATATGATCCGAGAGGCTTCAGAGAAAGTAGACTTGATACGAAGAAGGATGAAGACAGCCCGAGACAGACAGAAATCCTACGCCGACAAGAGGAGGACCGGCCTAGAATTTGAGGTTGGGGACAGAGTTTTTCTTAAGGTATCTCCGCTAAGGAACGTTGTTAGTTTTGGAACCACGGGAAAGCTAGCACCAAGGTTCGTAGGGCCATTTGCTATCATCGTGAAAATCAGGAAAATGGCCTATAGATTAGAGCTACCCGAAAAGCAGGCCGGAGTTCACAACGTTTTCCATGTTTCGCACCTCCGAAAATGTCTACATGAATCTGCTGAAGTGGTAGAGCAAAATATCCTAGAAGAAGCTGAAGTGGAACGCGAAGCAACCGTGAGGAAAGTTCCAACCTGCATATTAAGAACGGAAGTGAAGAAGCTACGCAACCGCGAAGTCAAGCTCGTCAAATTTCAGTGGAGCGACGCCGAGGGAGACGGAACTTGGGAAACTGAAGCTAGAATACGCGCAGCCTACCCTTTTCTTTTCAAGGGTACATCTTTGATCTTTCTTTTTCCTTAAGTTGCGCTTTTTTCTATCTTTAGGTATATCTCCTCGACCTTATTTTTTTTAGGTAGAAACTCTTTGGATGAAAACATGTAATTGAAACATGTTATGGATGATGGTTGCAAGTGGATGCAAGTGATTGCTACTGGTTGTTCGTGGTTTCATATACACACATAATCTAGGTTTTAGATCGGCTCAGTCACTTCATACTGCATATGCATATATGTATTTATATTCGAATATGGTTGAAGTTTAATGCGTTGTCATATGGATGTTGCATTTATATATGAATGATTGTGCACTCATGTAGAATCATGAATTGGAAAATTTGGATACATAATGGATTCATGACACTTACATAATTTGCATTAAGTAGGTCAACTGAATCAGTAGACCGACTGATTTTGCATTAGATAAGTACATGTACACACGCTTCGCATATGATCATGAAGCATTAGAAGTCTTTTAAGGACAATGGATGCTCGTGTTTGATGGATGAGTAGATGGATGTTTGGATGTTAGGATGTACATTCTTCTCGAACTTGAAGATTTCGGGGACGAAATCCTTTTAAGTGGGGGAGAATGTAATACCCCATGTATTCTATAACAGTGAAATTCACAAATTAAAGTATAACTAATTTCATATCAAAGAATTAAGGGAAACGGGATACGCCATTGCGTTCGTCTTGAAATTCTGCTTGAGGTAGAGTCTGAGTTTGCGTAAAACGGACTCCGTATGAAGAAGATATGGCCTCCGGAAGTTTCAGAATTCAGTTTAAAATTCAAACAGACAGAAACAACTCAGAAATCATATTCGATTTCAAAAATCCGGCCAGATTGGCCAGGGCAGGAATTTTCCCGCCCAAGGCACCCAGGTCGACTGGGTAGTCGACCAGGGGCACCCAGGTTGACTACATAGTCGACCTGGGGGTCGACTGGGTAGTCGATCTGGCCCCTGAGCCAGGTCAAACCCATCCCCCCGTAGCTGGCCTGTTCTGTGCTTGGCCGAATTTTTGAGCCTTGCCTTGTCACTAGGGCTAGGTGTCAGCTCCTGATTGGTCCCTCCTTCAAACGAATGGCTAATATTAATCCAAGCTCCATCGACGGTCCTAATCAATTCACAAACTCTATAAAAAGGACCTGAGACTCTACCTAATTCATACAAACAAAAATAAGAATGAGACCGTCATGCTACTGAGGAAGGACTAGAAATAGCCGTCAAAATTGAGAAATGATTGGGAGACAATTCAAAGGCTTAAAGCAACGACAACTAAATCAAAACAACGTCTACAACAAAGGATAACATCTCCAAATTCAGAATTCAGATTCCTGAATTGAAGATTCGTCATACGTTGTAAGTAGAGTGCTATTCCAATGTGAATAAATAATTGTGTTTTGATTTGTGTAAAATGAGAAATAGAATTGTATTTGATTTGTGGTGATAATAATTCATATTTGTATGTTGCTTTGATTCTAAACGATTTGGGATGTTGTGGTATAACGACTGGATATTTGCAAGTATGTGATTCATGTTGAAAGTTAACAACTACATGTTTGTGGTAGTTTATTTGAGATTCATGCAAGTATATGATTCACTATTATGCCAACATAATATATATTATAATCACTTTTAGTGTAGTTGAATCCATTTGGGTATTATGACTTATGTGAATTTATGTTGGAATTGGCATCATGATTCAAGTGTAAAACCATACTTTTGTATTAGAGACAAAAGTAAGCATCTTTGTGAACTTGTGTTGACTTTATGAACATGACTAGACTATGTTTGGTGTTATGCCTAATTGAAAAACATGTTTTAGGCCTATATTGTTATCAAAATCATATGATAATATATGTGACACATAGCTAAGTTAGATTTACATTCCAATTGCAAGTTTGTATGAATAGATCAAAAGCCATGATTTCATGTTTAGGTATGTTTATGCCATGATTATATGCTATTACAATGCAAGTTCACAAGTGCCAAATTTATGTTAATTAATTCGCTATGTTGCAAGTTCATGCGTTCACACTCCCCTTTTTATGTTACTTAGAATATATAAACACCATGTTCTAAGCCTCCCCCTTTTCATGGGGCTAAGTTGGGTTTAAATGTTAGACCCAAAATATGTTATATTGTAGCGAACGTATAAAACGGGGGTAATGACGTTTGGGTTAAAATATAGAACATATGTGTTGGCATGTTTGATGCATGCCAACAACCTTGAAAAACAATTAAGTGGTGTAAATTAATTTTACCCAATAAAGAAGAATTTGAATAATGGGCCACAAATATTTACATATAAAAAGAAAAGAGACAAAATATGTAAATTTAGAAAATACGATGTGTTTAACCCCAGGTTGGATTGAGTTGTGATGTAAACCTTCCCGGAACCGCCCGGCTGTCCAGTAGTCACAATAATACCTATCCAATGTGGGTGGTTAAACACGGAGCCTAATAAGGACCCGAGGTTAGACTGAGTTGTGGCATAAGACTCACCGGACCCAACCGGCAACAGGCAGCCACAACAATATATGTCTAATGTGAGAGGTCGAGGCTTTAATAAGACAATTAAGGCTGAGTCAGGATTGGTAGGATTAAGTAAATTGAATTAATACTTAATCAAAAATGGAACATGCTAAACTATACAGATTGATTATGGTTAGGTTTTCAAAACACTTAACTAACTTAGCATGTTGGCTAGAAATAGAAAACCTAGTAGCGGAGGACCCTTTTCAGCAGTAACCCTACAAGGTGTATCATGATACCCTGAACTAGGCAGGGTGGGGCACGATAACTGGGCTGACTGTAAGAGGTCAAATCGACGGCGGTGGTGCAGCAGTGTAGGTTCTAACGGGGTGCGGGTGTGCACACACTCCGACGCAGAAAAATAAGGCACTGGGCACCAGTAGTATACCTGTGCATTCTAGAATTGTGTCGGGCCGCCACCATGGGACTTGATACACCCCATGGTGGGACCAACATAGGTAACTACAACATCGGGGGCCGTAAGACACATGTAACTATGCGAGTAGGAGCCGGTCATTAGAAACGGATCACTTCACCCTGATTTTGGGGTGCCTGTTGGGAACTAGTTTATATGGGTACAGAGATTAATATGGGGTACAATAGTACATTCGACTCTAGACAACTTAACCTTGTTTATAGTGCTTTCCCATTTCCAGTTTATACTTATCATGCCCAATTCTTTATTCATAGACCAGAGAGTCCTAGACTTACTCAGGCTTTATGTCTGACTCTACTTTTCTTTCGTCTTCTTTTCTTTCGTTTCCCCCCTAGGTCCACAGGGAGGGAATACCGCAGCTTGACCAGTTTTCCCATCCAGCTTGAAGAGAAAGGATGTATTACTTGGATCTTTTTCGTTTTGGACTATGGCTTTGGACAACAATTATGGGATTATGCAGTTTACTTATGTTTTATGCTTCTTTAAATAATGTAATCAAGACAGTTATGAAGATGTTATGTTTTTGGAAGTATTGTAAGACAAATTATGGCATGGTTTGTGTAACACGTATTTTAATGAAATAAATGTTGCTGTTGTTTTCCTCTGTTCAAAAATATGTGTTTTTATGTCTGTCTTGTGTATTTGTGACTCATACTTATAAACCTCCACCAAAATTAGGGCATTCCCTTTGAGAGTGACCCTAACGGAGGTGGGGTGTTTCACTAGCTTTATCCAATTCTGTTTCCGAATGAATAAATTATACGCGTTATAATATTACCATAACTCATATTCTTAATAATGGAATGTAATCACTAAATTTATGCCTAAACATTTTTCATCAATTACCTTATTCACGAATGAATAAAGGCCCAAAGCCCATGACAACAAGCTCGGTCCGTCACTTCCACACGCTACTTCATCCTTATCACCTTTGCATCACACGCCAATACACTTCACCATTTCGTTATCTCTTTATATATATTCAGGTAATATATGAAATGTAACGTCGCAATCCCAAATCACAAATGCACAGCCCACTTCATTTTATTCTGCCTCCACCACGTGATGTCTTCTTTCCGACAAAACGCCTCCCTTTTATCTCCTTGAAACTCAACAGCACTCTCCATGCATTAAAACAAAAATCGCGCAATCCTCATCGTAACAAACTTCTCTGCGTGCTCAGTATTCCACCTGCAAGACACCCTCCTGTTGACCCCGTCCTGTCTGCATGCTACAACGCTCGTTGACTCCACACGCTTTAGTGATGTTCGACTGCCATCGGAACGCAGCACCCTTAGCCAGAGACTGATAGTGCTCGACACCCCAGTCACTGCTCCATGAACCACCAGCATGCCCTCATCACTGCCTTACGTCAACAGCATGCGCAGAGCTCCCCCTTATATATTTTCCTCAAAATCCACTGCATGAAACTGTTTCCACCAGCGACGGATCCCAAGCCAACCCTTACTTACCTGATTTCTACACCGAATACAACACCTCCATCACGGAAGCCATGCCAACTTCGCTCTTCCCAAACCACTTACTGCCATTCACACTGAACTGCCATCCGACCACCGGCGCACCACCTGGTTTACTCGCTGACCTCCCTTTTGACACCTCGTCCAAAGTCGGATTTCTCCAAACCGTGTGACTCCACAAAACAGTTCCCCTTTCCTCGTCGAGCTGCCGCCATGCTGTCTGATGCTAATTAACTCAGGTCAGTTCTGGCATGTGCAGTAGGGCGTCGAACTCTAGGAAGTATATACATATAGTGTTTGGTTGTCTAAGTTTTCAGCTTCTTATCTTGCGTGTTTACGTAGAGTTCTATAGAATAAACATAGCTTGCTTCACTGGCAAAAGAAAGAATAGGAAGTGGATAGTAAGCTATTTTGTTTTTCTGGAGGATACATATTTTCTGAAGGAGTGGAGAATAAGACGAGGGCGAAGGGTGATTTTATATTGGTTTTCAGAATAATATATCTTTGCTGGGAAGGGGAAGAAAGACCATGCTTTTATAGAAGGGGCGAAAGATGGATAGAAACCATGTCTTTTCCAAACGTACAGAGTAGGTGCTTAATTGATAACGTATTTAAATGAGGATTACAACTGGAAAGACGCAATACTTCAAGCAACTTGGTAGTATTATAATGTAAGCTCGTGATAATGACAGTTCTTCGTGAAACAAAGGCATAAAACGGACATAAGAGGGTGGACAACATAAATTATATCAGGATATAATACACAATTATCAAATTCTGCCATTATTTACCGATATTTACGTTGGGCGATTTAATAATCATATCGACATACACAAGACCCAAATGTAATGAAAATGGTTGTACCACTATGTCATGATGTTCCGATTCCAATGAAATTTGTTTCGTTGGAAACGGACTCTGTTTTGCAGAACGTGTTATTTTAAATTTATTGGTTCACATTTAAAGTTCGTCTAATGAAAAAATAACCCCGTTTGCCTCCAAACTGGAATTCTAGAAATAATGAGCGATACGTATTCCAATAAAACTCATTTCGTCGAAAATAGGGGTCGTATGAAAAAAAAATCATTTCTAAGGCCTATAAATATCGATATAATGTAAATAAATTCCAAAACAATTCCAGTTATAAATTAAATAAATTATCACAATCGAACATATCCAAACGGAATAACCAATTGCTTCAGATTGAACCAATATATATTTATAATTCAGAAATTTGGGTTAAACAATATTTAGATTTGTATAGAAATCCTTATATTTAATAAATGTTATCGTTTATTAACGAATTCCATAGCGACTATTTGGAATTTGAATTGGACACAACTTACAATCTATAAGATACAATCTTGATTTTTTGGTTTATTAGAAAAATGTTATCCAATAGAATCGGACGTTTCTCGTTTCGAGAAATTCCAACTCATATTGGATCCTGTACAACCAATTAAAGTTCAAAACATTATATAACGAACTACCGCGCTGCTGCAACTCCTTTTATAATTAAATTATAGATTAAACGCTCCAAAGTCGTCTAACAAACGAGTACATTGATATAATTCAATATAAATAACATTATAACCATTTTAAAGTATTAAACAAAACAGTTAAAAATCTGGGACGTTACAATTGGGATTGGGTGCTGCAAAAACCAACCCTTCACAGTAGTTAAAAAATAGGGGTAATTGTTGTAAGCAAGGGCAATTTAGAGAATTAAGGGTAGGATTAAAAAGAAGGGCTGTTTTGAAGTATTAAGAGAAGTAGGGGTAGTTTAAGCAAAGTAGGGGTAGATCGACAAATAAAAAAGATGATGAATCATTTGGATTGGGTGATGCAAAAACAAACACTTTACAGTAGTTAAAAATAGGGGTAATTGTTGGAAGTAAGGGCTATTTAGAGAATAAAGGGTAGGATTAAAAAGAAGGGTTGTTTTGAAGTATTAAGAGAAGTAGGGGTAGTTTAAGCATAGTAGGGCTAGATCGACAAATATAAAAGATGATGAATCGTTTGGATTGGGTGCTGCAAAAACCAACCCTTCATAGAAGTAGAATGATAATTGGTTTACAAAGAAATGAATAATTCAAAAAAAAATATTAATAAAAAATGAATAAAGGAAAACAATAATAAAAGTAGGGGGTAGTTTAAGCATAGTAGGGATAGATCGATAAATATGAAAGATAACGAATCTTTTGGATTTGGTGCTGCAAGAACCAAACCTTCACAGTGGTAGAATGATAAATGGTTTACAAAGAAAGAAATGAATAATGCAAAATAAAAGAATAAAGAAATGAATAAAGGAAAATAATAATAAAACCTTTGGATTGGGTGCTGCAAAAACCAACCCTTCATAGTAGTTAAAAAATAGGGGTAATTGTCGAACAATTGGTTGTTTTTGCATTGGTTGTTTCGAAAACGATTCATCATTGAAGGGTTGTTGTTTGGAGATGTGTAATGGGGTAGGACTAATAAGAAGGCCTTCATACTGTGTAGGGTTGTTTTGTAGCACCCAACCCCTATTCACTATCCAAATAACTCATCATCTTTCATATTTGTTTTGAAAACAACCCTTCAATCATTCTTTTGACCCTACTTCATAAAAAGAATTAGGGCTATTATTGGTTGAATCCAAACATTAAAAGCACAGTACTCGATAAGGTTCATCTTTCATTATGATTACCCCTATATTTGAAAATAATTCATTTCTAAATAATTGGTTATTTGAAATAATCCAAATAGTAGGGGGTAGTTAAAAAATAGGGGTAATTGTTGGAACTGGGGGCTATTTAGAGCATTAGGGGTAAGATTAAAAAGAAGGTTTGTTTTGAAGTATTAAGAGAAGTAGGGTTAGTTTAAGCATAGTAGGGGTTGGTCTACTTCCAACAATTACCAATATTTTCTAAGCATAGTAGGGGTAAGGCCGGTTTTAAATCGTTCTGTGAAGGGTTGGTTTAGTTAAAAAATAGGGGTAATTGTTGGAAGTAAGGGCTATTTAGAGAATTAGGGGTAGGATTAAAAAGAAGGTTAGTTTAAGCAAAGTAAGGGTAGATCGACAAATATGAAAGATGATGAATCGTTTGGATTTGGGGCTGCAAAAACCAACCCTTCATGATAGTTAAAAAATAGGGGTAATTGTTGAAAGTAAAAGCAATTTAGAGAATAAGGGGTAGGATTAAAAAATAAGGGCTGATTTGAAGTATTAAGAGAAGTGGGGGAGTTTAAGCATAGTAGGGTTAGATCGACGAATATGAAAGATGATGAACCATTGGGATTGGGTGCCACAAAAAACAACCCTTCTTAGTAGTTAAAAAACATGGGTAATTGTTGGAAGTAAGGGCTATTTAGAGAATTAGGGGTAGGATTAAAAAGAAGGGTTGTTTTGAAGTATTAAGAGAAGTAGGGGTAGTTTAAGCATAGTAGGGATAGATCGACAAATATGAAGGATGATGAATAGTTTGGACTGGGTACTGCAAAAACCAACCCTTCATAGTAGTTAAAAAATAGGGGTACTTGTTGGAAGTAAGAGCTATTTATAGAATTAGGGGTAGGATAAAAATGAAGGGCTGTTTTGAAGTATTAAGAGAAGTAGGGGTAGTTTAAGCATAGTAGGGTAGTTCGACAAATATGAAAGATGATGAATCATTTGATTGGGTGCTACAAAAACCAACCCTTCATAGTAGTTAAAAATTAGGGGTAATTAATGGAAGTAAGGGCTATTTAGAGAATTTGGGGTATGATTAAAAAGAAGAGCTGTTTTGAAGTATTAAGAGAAGTAGGGGTAGTTTAAGCATAGCAAGGGTAGATCGGAAAATATGAAGGACGATGAATCATTTAGATTGAATGTTGGAAAAGCCAATCCTTCACAGTAGTTAAAAAATAGCGGTAATTGTTGGAAGTAAGGGCTAATTAGAGAACTAGGGGTAGGATTTAAAAAGAAGGGATTCTTTGAAGTATTAAGAGAAGTAGGGGTAGTTTAAGCATAGTAGGGCTAGATCAACAAATATGAAAGATGATGAATCGTTTGTATTGGGTGCTACAAAAACAAACCCTTCACCGTAGTTAAAAAATAGGGATAATTGTTGGAAGTAAGGGCTATTTAGAGAATTAGGGGTAGGATTAAAAAGATGGGTTGTTTTGAACTTTAGAGAAAAGTAGGGGTAGTTTTACCATAGTAGGGGTAGTTCGACAAATATGAAAGATGATGAATCATTTGGATAGGGTGCTACAAAAACCAACCCTTCACAGTAGTTAAAAAATCGGGGTAATTGGGGTAGAATTAAAAAGAAGGGTTGTTTTTAAGTATTAAGAGAAGTAGGGATAGTGTAAGCATAGTAGGGGTAGATCCACAAATATGAAAGTTGACGAATCATTTGGATTGGTTGCTGCAAAAACCAACCCTTCACAAGAGTTAAAAAATTGGGGTAATTGTTGGAAGTAAGGGCTATTTGTAGAATTACGGGTAGAACTAAAAATAAGGGTTGTTTTGAAATATTAAGAGAAGTAGGGATAATTTTACCGCACTAGGGGTAGATCCACAAATATTAAAGATGATGAATCATTTGGATTGAGTGCTGCAAAAATCAACCCTTCACAGATGTAGAATAATAATTGCTTTACAAAGAAAGAAATAAATAATGCAAAAGAAAAATGAATAAAGGAAAACAATAATAAAAGTACGGGGGTAGTTTAAGCATAGTAGGGGTAGATCGAAAAATATGAAAGATGATGAATAGTTTTGATTGGGTGCTGCAAAAACTAACTCTTGACAATAGTTAAAAAATAGGGGTAATTGTTGGAAGTAAGGGATGTCTAGAGAATTAGGGGTAGGATTAAAAATGAGGGTTGTTTTGAAGTATTAAGAGAAGTAGGGTAGTTTAAGCATAGTTGGGGTAGATTGTAAATATGAAGGATGATGAATCATTTGGATTGGGTGCTGCAAAAACCAATCCTTCACAGTAGTTAAAAATAGGGGTAGTTGTTGGTTGTATGGGCAATTTAGAGAATTAGAGGTAGGATTTTAAAGAAGGGCTTTTTTGAAGTATTAAGAGAAGTAGGGGTAGTTTAGGCATAGTAGAGGTAGATCAAAAAATATGAAAGATGATGAATCATTTGGGTTGGGTGCTGCAAAAACCAACCCTTCACAGTAGTTAAAAAATAGGGGTAATTTTTGGAAGTAAGGGCTATTTAGAGAATTAGGGGTAGGATTAAAAAGAAGGGCTTTTTTGAAGTATTAAGAGAAGTAGGGGTAATTCAAGCATAGTAGGGGTAGATCGACAAATATGAAGGATGATGAATCATTTGGATTGGATGCTGGAAAAGCCAATCATTTACAGTAGTTAAAAAATAGGGGTAACTGTTGGAAGTAAGGGCTGTTTGGAGAATTAGGTTTTGGATTAAAAAGAAGGGTTGTTTGACGTATTAAGAGAAGTAGGGATAGTTTAGGCATAGTAAGGGTAGACCGACAAATATGAAAGATGATGAATCGTTTGGATTGGGTGATGCAAAAACCAACCCTTCAAAATAGTAAAAAATAGGGGGAATTGTTGGAAGTACGGGCTATTTGGAGAATTAGGTGTATGATCAAAAAGAAGGTTTTTTTTTGAAGTATTAAGTGAAGTAGGGGTTGTTTAAGCATGGTAGGGGTAGATCCACAAATATGAAAGATGATGAATCATTTGGATTGGGCACTGCAAAAACCAACCCTTCACAGTAGTTAAAATATAGGGGTAACTGTTGGAAGTGAGGGCAATTTAGAGAATTAGGGGGAGGATTAAAAAGAAGTGTTGTTTTGTAGTATTAAGTGAAGTATGGGTAGTTTAAGCATAGTAGGGGTAGATCGACAAATATGGAAGATGATGAATCATTGGAATTGGTTGCTGCAAAAGTTAACCCTTCACAGTAGGTAAAAAATAGGGTAATTGTTGGAAGTAAGGGTTATTTAGACAATTAGGGGTAGGATTAAAAAGAAGGGCTTTTTTTGAAGTGTTAAGAGAAGCAGTGGTAGTTTAAGCATAGTAAGGGTAGATCGACACATATGAAGTATGATGAATCATTTGGATTGGGTGCTGCAAAAACCAACCCTGCACAGTATTTAAAAAATAGGGGTTATTGTTGGAAGTAAGGGCTATTTAGTGAATTAGGGGTAGGGGGAGGATTAAGCAAAGTAGGGGTAGATCGACCAATATGAAAGATGATGAATCATTTGGATTGGTTGCTGCAAAAACCAACCCTTCATAGTAGTTAAAAAATAGGGGTAATTGTTGGAAGTAAGGGCTATTTAGAGAACTATGGATAGGATTAAAAAAAGGGTTGTTTTCAAGTATTAAGAGAAGATGGGGTAGTTTAAACGTAGTAGGGGTAGATCGACAAATATTAAAGATGACGAATCGTTTGGATTGGGTGCTGCAAAAACCAACCCTTAACAGTAGTTAAAAAATAGGGCTAAATTTTGGAAGTAGGAGATATTTGGAGAATTTGGGGTAGGATTAAAAAGAGGGGTTGTTTTGAAGTATTAATAGAAGTTGGGGTAGTTTAAGCATAATAGGGGTAGATACACAAATATGAAAGATGATGAATCATTTTGATTAGGAGCTACAAAAACCAACCCTTCATAGTAGTTAAAAAATAGTGGTAATTGTTGAAAGTAAAAGGTATTTAACGAATTAGGGGTAGGATTAAATAGATGGGCTTTTTTGAAGTATTAAGAGAAGTAGGGGTAGTTCAAGCATAGTAGGGGTAGATCAACAAATATGAAGGATGATGAATCATAGGGATTTGGTGCTGCAAAAACCAACACTTCACAGTAGTTAAAAATTAAGGGTAATTGTACGAAGTAAAGGCTATACGGAGAATTAGGGGAAGGAATAAAAAGAATGGTTGTTTTGAAGTATAAAGAGAAGTAGGGGTAGTTTAAGCATAGTAGGGGTAGTTCGACAAATATGAAAGATGGTGAATCATTTGGATAGGATGCTGCAAAAACCAACCCTTCACCGTAGTTAAAAATAGGGCTAATTGTAGGAAGTAAGTGCTGTTCGGAGATTTAGGGGTATGATTAAAAAGATGGGCTGTTTTGAGGCATTAAGAGAAGTAGGGGTAGTTTAAGCATAGTAGGGCTAGATCCACAAGTATGAAAGATGATGAATCATTTGGACTGGGTGCTACAAAAACCAACCCTTCGCATTAGTTAAAAAATAGGGGTAATTGTTGGAAGTAAGTGCTATTTACAGAATTAGGGGGAGGATTAAAAATAGGGCTGTTTTGAAGTATTAAGAGAAGTAGGAATAGTTTAAGCATATTAGGGGTAGATCGACAAATATGAAAGATTATGAATCATTGGGATTGGGTGCTACAAAAACAACCCTTTACAGTAGTTAAAAAATAGGGGTAATTGTTGGAAGTAAGGTCTATTTAGAGAATTAGGGGGAAGATTAAAAAGAAGGGCTGTTTTGAAGTATTAAGAGAAGTAGGCGTAGTTAAAACATGGTAGGGGTTTGTCGACAAATATGAAAGATGACGAATTATTGGGATTGGGTGCTGCAAAAACCAACCCTTCACAATAGTTAAAAAATAGGGGTAATTGTTGGAAGTAAGGGCTATTCAGAGAATTAGGGGGAGGATTAAAAAGAAGGGCTGTTTTGATGTATTAAGAGAAGTAGGGGTAGTTTAAGCATAATAGGGGTAGATCGACCAATATGAAAGATGATGAATCATTAGGATTGGGTGTTGCAAAAACCAACTCTTCACAGTAGTTAAAAAATAGGGGTAATTGTTGGAAGTAAGGGCTTTTTAGAGAATTAGGGGAAGGATTAAAAAGAAGGGTTGTTTTGAAGTATTAAGAGAAGTAGGGGTAGTTTAAACATAGTAGGGGTATATCGACAAATATGAAAAATGGTGAATTGTTAGGATTGGGTGCTGCAAAAACCAACCCTTCACATTAGTTAAAAATAGGGGTATGAAGTAAGGGTTATTTAGATAATTAAGGATTGGATTAAAAAGAAGGGTTGTTTTGAAGTATTTAGAGAAGTAGGGGTAGTTTAAGCGTAGTAAAACAATAAGATCTCAATACTTCAAAACAGCCGTTTATAGCAATGTAGGGCTATTAAGAGAATAGCCCTTAAAAAGAAAGGGTAATTGTTGGCAGTAGGGCTTATATTCATCATATTTCATAGGTTGATGAATCGTTTGAAGGAAAATAATAATAAAAGTAGGGGTGGTAATTTAAGCATAGTAGGGGTAAATCGACAAATATGAAATATGATGAATCGTTTGGATTGGGTGCTGCAAAAACCAACCCTTCACAGTAGTTAAAAATAGGGATAATCGTTGGAAGTAAGGGCTATTTAGAGAATCATGGGTAGGATTGAAAATAAGGGTTGTTTTGAAGTATAAAGAGAAGTAGGGGTAGTTTAAACATAGTAGGGGCAGATCGACAAATATGAAAGATGATGGATCATTTGTATTGGGTGTTGCAAAAACCAACCCTTTACTACAGTTAAAAATAGGGGTAATTGTTGGAATTAAGGGCTATTTAGAGAATTAGGGGTATGACTAAAAATAAAGGCTGTTTTAGGGGTAATTTAAACTACTGTGAAGGGTAATTGTCGATCTACCCCTGCTATTAAAAGAATTTATCATTCATCGATCTACCCCAAATGATTAAAATATTTGTTTTACTACCCCAAATTCTCTAAATAGCCCTTACTTCCAACGGTAATTCAAAATAGCCCTTCTTTTTAATTCTACCCCTAGTTCTCTAAATACTCCTTACTTCAAACAATTACCCTTATTTTTTAACTACTGTGAAGGGTTGGTTTTTGCAGCATCCAATCTAAATGATTCATCATGTTTCATATTTGTGGATCTACCCCTACTATGATTAAACTACTCCTAATTCTCTTAGTACTTCAAAACAGCCCTTCTTTCTTATCATAACCCTAATTATCTAAATAGCCCTTACTTCCAACACTTACCTGTATTTTTTAACTACTGTGAAGGGTTGGTTTTTGCAGCACATAATCCAAATGATCCATCATCCTTCATATTTGTCAGTCTAACCCTACTATGCTTAAACTACCCCTACTTATCTTAATACCTCAAAACAACCCTTCCTTTTAACCCTACCCCTAATTCTCTGAATAGCCCTTACTTCCAACAATTACCACTATTTTTTAACTACTGTGAAGTGTTGGTTTTTGCAGTGCCCAATCCCAATGATTCATCATTTTTCATATTTGTCGATCCACCCCTACTATGCCTAAACTACCCCTGCTTCTCTTAAAATTTCAAAACATCCCTTCTTTTTAATTCTATCCCTAATTCTCTAAATAGACCTTATTTCCAACTATTACCCTTATTTTTTAACTGCTGCGAAGGGTTGGTTTTCGCAGCTCCCGATCAAAATGATTCATCATCTTTCATATTTGTCGATCTACCCCAACTTTGCTTAAACTACCCCTACTTCTCTTAATGCTTCAAAACAGCCCTTCTTTTTAATCCTCCCCCTAATTTTCTAAATAGCCCTTACTTCCAACAATTACACCTATTTTTTAATTATTGTGAAGGGTTGGTTTTTGCAGCACCCAATCCCAATAAATTATCATCTTTCATATTTATCGATCTACCCTTTCTAAGCATAAACTACCCTACTTCTCTTAATACATCAAAGCAACCCTTATTTTTAATCCGACCCCTAATTCTCTAAATATCCCTTACTTCCAACAATTACACCTATTTTTCAACTACCGTGAAGGTTTGGTTTTTGCAACACCCAATCCAAATGATTCATCATCTTTCATATTTCTCGATCTAACCCTACTTTGCTAAAACTACCCCTACTTCTCTTAACACTTCAAAACTACCCTTCTTTTTAATCCTACCACTAATTCTCTAAATAGCCAATACTTCCAAAAATTACCTCTATTTTTTAACTACTGTGAAGGTTGCTTTTTGCAGTGCCCAATCCCAACGATTCATCATCTTTCATATTTGTCGATCTACCCCTACTATGCTTAAACTTCCCCTACTTCTCTTAATACTTCAAAACATCCCTTCTTTTTAATCCTACCCCTAATTCTCTAAATAGCCCTTATTTCCAACAATTACTCCTATTTTTTAACTACTGTAAAGGGTTGCTTTTTGCAGCACCCAGTCCAAATGATTCATCATCTTTTTTATTTGTCGATCTATCCATACCATGCTTAAATTACCCCTATTGTAGATCGATCATCCTTCATATTTGTCGATCTACCCTTACAATGTTTAAACTAACCCTACTTCTCTTAATACTTCAAAAAAGACCTTCTTTTTAATCCTACCCCTAATTCTCTAAATAGCCCTTATTTCCAACAATTACCCCTATTTTTTAACTACTGTAAAGGGTTGGTTTTTGCAGCACCCAATCAAATGATTCATCATCCTTCATATTTGTCGATCTACCCCTACTGTGCTTATACTACTCCTACTTCTCTTAATACTTCAAAACAGCACTTCTTTTTATATCTTACCCCTAACTCTCTAAATAGCCCTTACTTCAGCTATCTACCCCTACTATGCTTAAACAACCCCCATACTTTTGTTATTGTTTTCCTTTATTCGTTTCTTTCTTTATTTATTTTGCATTATTCATTACTTTCTTTGTAAACCAATTATCATTCTACTTCTATGAAGGGTTGGTTTTTGCAGCACCCAATCCAAATGATTCATCATCCTTCATATTTGTCGATCTACCTCTACTATGCTTAAACTACCCCTACTTCTCTTAATACTTCAAAATAGCCCTTCATTTTAAGCCTGTCCGATTTTTGTCATTTACCGGATGTAAGGTCAGAAGCTACACTTATCTTTTTCATATCATATCTTCATTTACTTGGAATGCCACATCGTCATACCCGCCAAATCATTATCGATTTCGTTAACGGTATCACGGGTATGAAGCTAAGAGAAACGAATCCCTCCGCTACCAAACGAAATACGTTTGAAGAGACCAACATATATGATTCTTTAGGAATACTCTGTCAGACATTTGCCAATAAAAGTTGTCCTGGGACTGGACAAACTGACGACACTATTCAATATATCCATCTTAGGCAATCTTTACCTAAGATTTATACAATATCCCTTGCACTTTACTCCGTCTTCAATATATTCAGCATACTTGATTCGCAACGCTTATGCCAATACGGAGTGGTTTTCCGGATAATAATCCAACCGGTCTCTCCATATTAACAACGTTAAAATGGTCAAAAACTTCGACAGTCGGTGAGTTAACTATCAAAGAAAAACACGTTTATAAACAACGATATTATTTCCAGATGGAAATTTTATCGATCGATCATCATTTAACATTTAACTCTTTAATTCATTAATTTACTTATCTTCTATTTCCTTATATTCTAAATTCTTATTTTCTATAATGTCAATTATAACTTCAATTATCAGTTCTAAGAATACGTTATAAAAATATAACTGTTCAGAGTTGGTGAGTTTTACACACTTTGGTTCACTGTTGACGCTTCTGGTTTTGTTTTACATTTACAATCAAACAAGCCTTTGATTTTATTATGAATTTCCAGCAGCTCCAATCTCAGCAAATTCCATTCCAAAATGTATCTCTCGTTGCTATGATTCCCATGTTACCAGTTTGATCGAATTCTGATCAGGTATGGTCGAGACACAATATCAACAAACGGGTATAAAAATTTAGCACAGTTTTAAATTAAGCAAACTTGAATTGATTTATAAATTTGGGCTTTCACTTATGTTGGCCCAAAATTAAAACCAACCTACGTTTAGACCCTGCAGTGTTTTCCTCTCCCATTTACCCAAAAATACCACGCACGATATAGTTCTGAACGTTCCACTCCTTATTGCTTTCAAGACCACCCACAAACCTACACAACTTACTCAATATTCCAGTACCCCAGTAATTATCCTCATCAAAACTCTACACAACTGTACTAAAACAAACACCAACTCCACTTCTTCGACCAGTCCCACGTCCCCCTACCGTCCAGTCCCACTCCAAGATGAACAGTTCGCAGTGCCTTCCACCTTAAAACATTGTGCACCTCCACCATTATTCGTTTCCAGAAAGAGGCATGCCACTATTTTGAAACTTAGCTCAAAACCGTCCTGTACAACATTTTCACACTCCCCATTTCCAAACGAGTCCACCCTGCAGCAATTCAAAATCAATAACAATCACCAAAGTGATCCCTGTTAAAATCTCTTTCAACAAATATCCAACTCAAAGGACTCGATCCTTCCTTCTTCTCCGATTACTGCAACTCCAGTATTACAAAAAATGGCCGATACAGAACTCCTGCTCCATTCTATCTTCCTCACTATAGCACATCGTTCATCCCAACATCAGACTGGGTACAAACCCGCTCAACAGACCAGGGCGTCAACTTCTTCGAAATGCCAGTTCGGACTGCCTTTTTACACAACTCCATCATTTCTTTACCGCACACGCCACCCTTCACCTGAACGCCATCGGAGTCCGCCCACTTCTTTGCCAGAGTCTGCTCGACCACGCCCCCAATCATTGCTCAACTCGAGCTCGTATATGCTCCAGAAAACCGGCTCAAAGTCGATGGCTTCAAGCCCCAAAATCAACATCGAACCTCTTGGAACTTATATGAGAACGAAGAGGATGATCCCCGTAATTCATATACATAATTTTCGGGATTTACTGTTTTCTTTTTCTACGGATTGATTTGGATCTAAGGATGGATTTGGACACAAGGTTTTTCCTTTATTGGTGGTAGTCTATTTTCTTGTTTGTTGAGGATAGAGGATGGAATTTAGGTCTTAAGGAAAGTAAAGGGGTATTTATTGTGTTGTTTGGTGTGTTATGTGGGTACTTGGTTGCTTTTAGTTATTCATGTGGATGTTAAGGGATGTACTTTTCGGGGAAAACCTTAAGCAAGTGGTATTACCTCTTGTACTTCTTTGTTGGTTCGGTTTAGACCAGATGTTTTAACCCATCCTCTTTAATTAATTCCGTGCTTTGTTTGTATATATTACACTTATTTATGTCTTGTTCTAAATAGAATTTAGGATGCTAATAAAATTCCATTTACGTACGGACAGAAATCAAGATACCGTTGTATTGAGCTCGGTTCCACGATCCCAAAAATATAATAATACCGGTAGGTTAGCTTATATTGTGAAACCCCAAAATCGTTGATTAAGGGTGCAAAATACTCCAAATAAAAAGTTGCTTATTTAATTAATTAATAATTACAGTAAAATTCTAAAAATAAAATTATCGTTATGTCTCAAAAGAACCTTGTCTAAATACAAACCCGATATTCAAATATTTTTAAATAACCGTTATGGCCACGAACGAATATACCGTTGTTTTTTTGAATATTTAATTTGGACATAACTCAAAATCCACACGATGAAATCTCGATTTTTCTCTTCCACTAGAAAAATATACTTCAATAGCACCATACGTTTTTTGTTTCACAGAAATCCGATTTAAAACGGATCATGTATATTCAATTGAAGTTCAAATCGCCAAATAGCGAACTACCGCGCCATTTCGAGCTCGACTATAATTAAAATATAATTCTACGTTCAAACTTCGTTTAAATAATATATTCGTTATTCAAATTCAATTCCAAACTGAATTATATATTATAAATAATCCAATTCACACGATATTGTGAATTCCACCAATTTTTTGATTATTTCTGAATTGTATATATTATTCAATTATTTATATTAATTAAATATTCCATATAATTTAATTAAATGACCATTTGAATTCTAAAACACTATTTATATAATTAAATAAGTTAATTTTATATTGCAAAAATTACGGGTCGTTACATTCTTCCCCACTTAAAATAATTTCGTCCTCGAAATTGCTAAGGTATAAAATAAACCCTATCACTTCTTAACTTCAGTTTTAACTAAACCAATCTAATTTCAATTAAAATATTAATTAATTCCTACCAACGAAAATTTTCAAAAATCCTGAAAATTTTCTAACACCTTAACTTTACCGAAAATTTCGCCAGCACCTCCTTTGTACTGGTTAATAGCTCAAACTCCAACTCGCCTCTCTGGGCCTTCTTCAACCCAAAAGAAAAACAAACAGCCAAGCGGCTTGCCAATTCGGCTTATCAAAATCTCAAACCCATAAATAATAAAAATTGGTACCTTTTTGTCGGGCATATCAATATATCCTTCCAACCTGTTACCAATCTGCATATACCATGCCATCCAAATCAAACGCCAATCGATAAATCCTCAAATCCAATCCTTCACTTATATCCAAGACAAATTCCATTCAAACTCTTAATTCATCCACTCAATCCATTTTAACTTCATAAGTTAAATTTTAAATTTTAGAATTTAAATTCCTGGGTTTATTTCAAATCAATTTGAAACCATAATACCAATTCAAAACCTTTGAATTTCTAAACCACTTGTTTTCTCAAAACAATTCAAAAACAAAATCTTTGGTAGTAATCCGTCACTTAGGAACTCGAAAATCACACCAACAATGTATCGATCCATCTTCGGAATTATTTTTCAGTCGTCATGGTGAGTTCAATACTATATCAATTTCAAATTGAAAAACATTTTCAAAATCTCCCAGGAACTTAAAATTTACTAATTTTAGTTCCTAATTCTGATTTAAATCCATATTTAATTCATCTTATTTCATATACTTACTTATATGAATCCTGATTGGTTTTTCTATAACCATTTCACGTTTTATAATCTTATTCGATTATAATAACAACCAACAAAACCAATATCCTATATCAAAATATATTCGGGTAAAATTATTCTATTTACCCTTTCTCCAAAACATACTATGTCGATTCATCGTATTCAAGTGTTCATAAAACTCCTACCGATACAGTGGATCAAACTGATCGTCTAGAATTCATAAGCCATCAACCAATAAATCTCCACGATATAAAACCACTTTATATTAAATAACAAATAGGCACTCGTATATACACCCTCAAACTCAATCTAGGATATTACTAATCCCATCTCTATCGAGTTACGCCACAGAGCCAAGATAACACTTAACCTTTGCTCTAATACCAACTGTAGCGACCCGAAAATCCGGTCCAATTCGAGCTGATCAAAAACACAAGTCCGACCCCAAATTGCACTGGAAACCAGGAAACTAATAGAAAGAAGTTAGTGGGTGAGAATAGATAAGATAGAAACTTATAGAATAGAAGAAGAAGAAGAGCATCATCATCAAAGTAAACACGAATCTCATAGCGGAACGAATAAAATATAACATAACTTTTGAAATACAACCGTATATGTATACAATAACATTGCAGAGTGCAACACTTACAACAATAGCAGAAATAAACAATAGCTATATAATCCTGAAGCCTCCTGCTCCAAGCTCTCCAAGTATATCTGTAAAATCCCGACTACTTGATTGCCCATACAAATTTAGGCACCCCAGAGTTTGGGGAAAACAAACAAAATAAATTCCGGGTCAGTCATGGGACTGGGATGAAAAAAACTCCAAACACTTGGTTTAATAACGGATATATCATAAGACCACGTCGTGAAAACGGAAAGGGTTTTTCCCTTATGAAAATCCAAACATCTTTGTAAACAATATCCTTCTGATATTATAATAATGTCTAAGTACAAATAGATATCAATCTAGCAGAACGCTTTCATCTCATGTAACACATATATAATGAAAAATCATAACCCGCATGCGCTTACTGGATGATTGGATTTCCAACTATGACAAGGTATGGAACCACCTTACGATCAGTGTACTCTAGGAACGATACACTGGAGTTCAACAAGAACATCTAGCAACTCAGTCACACATGACCGACAACTCATTTCGCTTGAGTGTATCGAATGTATATCACCAACGGTTGGGATCAGCAACCGTTCCCGTATATATATATATATATATATATATATATATATATATATATATATATATATATATATATAGGACAACACTGATAGATTAAAGAAGCAAATGAATATTCTCTAGATAGGTGATTATACACCCTACTTCGGAGCGACCGACTTAGCCATGTTGCCTGCTCGATTTTTGTCATTTACCGGATGTGAGGCTAGAAGCTACGCTTATCTTTTTCATATCATATCTTCATTTACTTGGAATACCGCATCGTCATACCCGCCAAATCATTATTGATTTCCTTAACGGTATCACAGGTATGAAGCTAAGAGAAACGAATTTCTCCGCCACCAGACAAAATACGTTTGAAGAGACCAACATATATGATTCGTTAGGAATACTCTGTCAGACATTCGTCCATACAAGTTGTCCTGGGACTGGACAAACTGAAGGCACTATTCAGTATATCCATCTTAGGCAATCCTTACCTAAGATTTATGCAACAGCCCTTGCACTTTACTCCGTCTTCCATATATTTAGCATACTTGATTTGCAACGCTTACGCCAATACGGAGTGGTTCTTCGGATAATAATCCAACCGATCTCTCCATATTAACAATGTTAAAATGGTCAAAAACTTCGATAGTTGTTGTAACACCCCACGTCCATTAATGTCACTCACGAAGGAAATGCATTAACTTCCATGGAGGTTATAAGTGAATATAGAACAGAAAAATTACAACAAGACAGATAGTAAATAGTACTTGGAAATCTAAAACTTCGTTTTATCGTAGCGGAAATTAAACATGTTTGTTACATCATAAAACCATAGATCATAACCAAGTACAATCCATCTTCATAAAAACAAAATACATAATCCCATTACATAAATAGCCATTATAAAGATAACAAGCTGGACTTTACTTCAACGGTCCAAGCTTTCCAATGAGAGATGAAGCAATTCAATCAAACTCCATTGGAGTTGGGCCCAACCTGAGGACCTGGAGGGGGAGAAAGGATAGAAATAGAGGGGGGTCAGACATAAAGTTTGGCGAGTATGATAATTCTAACAATACTATTATCAAAATAACTAGACTAAGGCATAAGCTGGAAGACAAGTAAATGTCTATGAACTCTTAGGAAGATAAAGATAGCGTTTAAGATAACGTTAATGATAACAGTAAAGGCACACCTAATTACTAACGAATTATTACTACACTGCACCGCACATTACTACACTGCACCACACTAGTCACCCTACAATTTGATCCCACTTGCTTCACATAGATGCTTTATAAATAGCCTTACGTACCCCTAGCTGACTACATAGGTGTCGTCTGCCCCTATCTCCACTGGGTGTACCCACAGTGGGGTGTATCACTCCCCTAAAGTGGCAACCCGATACAACTTGAGAATGCACGGCTTATACCTACACGATGCAACAACGTCTTACCTACCAGCCCGGGTCCACACACGCATACGAAACCCGTTGGACTTGCGTTGCCACCGCTCCCCGTTTTGGCCTCTTACAGTCAAACCCAGCATGCGTGTCCCGTCCTCGACTTGGGTCGAGCCTACAAAGATACGTTTGGGATACTGGTCGAAATGGGCCCCCACAAGCTACCCACATAAGCTTGTCACTAGTATATCCCACTTAACCCTCTTAGTCATGTTCATTTACCTGTGTGTTTGGTTAAGTCTTACTAATCGTATTTCACATGCCACTAAGGGCACCCCCTAGATTCCTCATGCCACCCAAGGCACCTACTTAACCCACATGTCCCACTTTACATGTTTATCTGGTTAAGTATTTCTTAATTCATTCAGGCCATAACCTCATAAAGACCTCTCACATTAGATTGGCATTTATGGCAGCTGGATTTGTCGGGCGGGTCCGCGCAGTCTTACACCATAAAAGAGTCTAACCTCTTGTCTTTACAACCGTTATGCTTTAGTTTAGGCCTAGGACCTCTCACATTGGGCTGACAGTTGTGACCACTGGATTTGCCGGGCGGATCCGGGCAGGTTTATGTCACAAACGAGTCCAACCTCTTGTCCTAAGCATTGATTAACACTTAAAATCTTTTACCCCAGTTTTAATAATTCCCTATTCAAATTATTAATTAAGTCAACTTTTAATGATGTCCATAATTGACTCAACTATGGCCATCCACTTATGGCATGCAAAATCATATCAATTGCACCCCAACTTTTTAATACTAAATCCTTAATATTACCCCTACCCCACGTTTATACGTTCGCTTATTCAACACATAATATAGGCTAGACTTGTATAGTCTAACACCTAGCACAAAGATGAATTATCACAACATATAGACAATTTAAATAAATCTAATCATAATAGGGGTGAAACTTGCATAAACTACACATGTTAAGGATCAAAAGGTGTCAACTTGTTAAATGTCTCAATTTATATGATATGATCATAGCCCAAATCTATACATTAACTTGCATTTGGGGTTTTTAGGCAACATAATGATGGTGTGAACTAGCATAGGATATCACATATGTCATAGTATAATTCTAGATGTCATAATAGATGTCTTGGTATATGTTCATAACTATTCTAATCAATCTAACTTGCATATATGACTTGTCATATAGATCAACATAACCCAAACATGATGATTTAATTAATATGAACTAACTAGCATAGATGGTAACATCATGGCCTTTTTAACATGTTTGATTCATCACAACTTAGCATAGAAACTTTCAACATACATAACATCATCATAGCATTATTTACAACGTATAAGATATCATCATCACATAACATTGGATTTACAATATACATGATAGCAAAAGTGGTTTACAACAACATATATGATAATTCACCTCATCTACTCATAATCCATTCATAACTCGATCTAATTAAAATGATAATAATCTTGTTAAGATCATCATACTCACAATTTAGAGAAGAAAAGAGAGAGTTTTGCTTTGCTTTAGGGTTGAGAGAATTAGAATTGAATTTGCTTTTCTTCTTTCTTAGTTGGCGGCGGCTCCATTGATTTCCATGGCGACGGTAACTATTATATTTTAATTAGGTTTAGGATTAGCATTAGGATGTATTTATAGGTGTAGGAAGTTATTTAGGACCATTAGACTAACCCTGAACCATGAGAACCAATCAAATGCAAAATTTGCATTTGAGCGAATCGGCCCACGAGTTGACAGCCAAACACCCTGGATTAACCCCTAGTCGACCCATCAAAGCTCGGGTCGACCTCAAAAATGGGCCAGTTCGGTTATTTCCCCTCCCAATTTGCTGTTTTGAACATTTTCGCATATTTATTTATTTAATTTTTAATTTATATATATATATATATATCAATATATATATATATATTTCTCTGTGCAACCCATTTCACTTAATTCTTTTCTAAAAATTAAGTATACTTTAATTTGTGAATTTTAATGTTATAAAATTACGGGATGTTACATTCTCCCCTCCTTAAAGGAATTTGTCACCGAATTCTCCAAGTCAAGCAGAATGTATATCCTAACATCTAATTGTCCATCTACTCAACCATCAAACACCAGCATCCATTGTCCTTAAAAGTCTTCTAATGCTTTAATGTTTATATGCACAGTGTGTGCATATGTCCATATCTAATGTAAAATTAGGCGGTCTACTTATTCAGTCGACCTCCTTAGTGCAATTCATGATAGTGCCATGCGTCCAATATGTATGCAAAAGATTCGTAATGATACATATTAATTCTATATGCGTGCATAACCATCCACCCGAATGCAGCAACTATATGATAATACAACCATTATACATCCATTTCACTAAATACATCCATATATATATGCAATATGCAATATGAAGTGACTGAGCCGATCTGGTGCCTAATAGTGTGTGTTTATGCATCCACGAGCAACTACTAGCAAACACTTGCATCCACTTTGCATCCACCATACATAACATGTCTCAAACACATGTTTCAACCATAGGATTATCCTAACTAAAGGTCAAAGATACTAGCGAGAGGATATACTAAAGATAAGATAAGTACAAGCTAAGCGATAAAGGGGAAATTAAAAGACATACCCTAAAAAAGAAAAGGGTATCGTGAACGCATCTTCTCTTCTGTCTCCCAAGTAGCGTTGCTCTCATCATATCCCCATTGCACTTTGACTAGTCTGACCTCTCGATTCCTCAACCTCTTGATCTTCGACCCAAGAATGCGCGTAGGAGCTTGTCAAATTGTCGCATCACGCTCTATCTCCACCTCTCTAAGCAAGCTCGGCTCTACCACTTCCGCGGTCTCGTGCAAGCACTTCCTTAAATGTGACACATGGAATACGTCATGTACACCACTAAGTCTCTCGGGCAACTCCACTCTATACGCCATCCGTCCAATCCTCTCCTTAATACGAAACGGCCCTACAAACCTTGGTGCTAATTTCCCAACGGACCCAAAGCGAACAATGTTTCGTAATGGAGACACTTTGACAAAGACCATGTCCCCAACTTCAAACTCGAGATCTGTCCTCCTCTTATCCGCATAAGATTTCTGCCTATCCTGTGCTGCTTTCATCCTCCTTCGAATCAAGTCGATCTTCTCTGAAGTCTCCCTATTCATATCGGGCCCAAGTAAGATCTTATCCGTAAATTTCCACCAACATGTAGGTGAACGACAAGGTCATCCATATAGAGCTTCGAATGGTGCCATACCAATGCTGGACTGAAAGCTATTATTATATGCGAACTCAACCAATGGAAGATGCTCTTCCCATGTACCCCCAAAGTCTAGGATACATAGCCTCAACAGATCCTCTAGAATGCGATTCACCCTCTCAGTCTGGCCGTCCGTCTGAGGATGATATGCGGTGCTCAAACATAACTGAGTCCCTACAGCCTCTTGTAAGCTTCTCCAAAATTTACTAGTGAAAATAGGATCGCAGTCGCTCACTATGCTAGAAGGAACACCGTGCAAACGAACTATCTCTCGAACGTATACAGAAGCTAACCATGAAGCAGTCCTCTTACTCTTCACTGTAATGAAATGGGCGCTCTTAGTAAGTCTATCTACTATAACCCAAATTCCCATATTACCCTTCCTCGATCGCGGTAATCCATCCACAAAATCCATCGAGATGCTTTCCCATTTCCATAGTGGAACGTTCAATGGGTGAAGCAACCCACCGGGTTTCTTTTCCTCCGCTTTTACTTGTTGGCACACCAAGCATCTAGCGACATACTCGGCCACGTCTTTCTTCATGCCGGCCTAAAAGTAAACTCTCTTCATGTCTTTGTACATCTTGTCCCCGCTGGGATGAATGGTCATCTTCGAATGATGTTCTTCATCAAGAATAGTCTTCCTTAGGTCATCGTCTTTTGGTACACAAAATCTACCGTCCCTACGTAACCAACCCTTATCATCTAGGGTTTACCTATGGAGATAGCTTGATGACTCCCCTCCTTTGAGCTTTTCTACTAACTTTACTAACTGTGGGTCGTCTCGCTGTGCCTCGCCAATCCGTCCCAAAAGCATAGGTCTGACCTCCAAGGATGCTAGCAAACCGGGTACGAAGTCAACGGAAGGTCTAAAGTCAAACATTGAAATGAATTCTAAACTTCGCCGCTCAACAAACAAAGGACTTAAGGATAATCTTTTTCTACTTAAGGCGTCTGCCACCACGTTACCCTTTCCAAGGGTATAGGCTATTTCGAAGTTGTAGGATGGTAAGAACTCCATCCACCTTTGCTGCCTTAAGTTCAAGTCCTTTTGAGAGAATCGGTATTTTAAAGACTTGTGGTCAGTGAATAATTCGAATTTCTCGCCAAGAAGATAATGACGCCAAGACTTAAGCGCGAAAACAATAGCGGCCAATTCTAGGTCATATGTAGGATAATTTTTCTCATGCGCTCTCTACTGCCTTCCACCATAGGATATTACCCTACCCTCTTGCATTAAGACTACGCCTAGTCCTGTCCCACAAGCATCAGTATAAACGGTAAACGGCTTACTCCCGTCTGGCAATACTAAGACTGGGGATGAAGTCAAAGCTCTCTTCAAACATTGGAACGCATCATCACAATCTACGTCCCATGTGAAAACTAGGTTCTTCTTCGTCAAGCGTGTCAATGGAGCTGATATCTTTGCGAAGTCTTTGATAAACTTCCTATAGTAGCCAGCCAACCCAAGAAACTTCTCACTTCGGTAGCATTTTTAGGAACCTTCCAATCTTGGATGGCCACCACCTTCACGGGATCCACGGCTATCCCTTCTTTGGAAACCACGTGTCCTAAGAACCTTACTTCCTTCCTCCAAAAGTGACACTTAGAAAATTTAGCTTTAAGCTTATGCGCTCGAAGAGTCTCCAACACTTCCCTAAGATGTAGGGCATGCTCTTCTTCATCCTTAGAAAAGATCAAGATGTCATCTACAAAGACTACCACAAATTTGTTAAGGTACTCCCTAAACACCCTACTCATCAAATCAACAAAGTATGCGGGGGCGTTTGTCAAACCGAAGGGCATCACTAGCCATTCATAGAAACCGTCCGGAGTCCTAAAGGCAGTCTTGTCTATGCTATCCTCAGCCACTCTCAACTGATGGAACCCAGTGGCTAAGTCCAACTGCGAAAATACTGAGACGCCAAATAACTGATCGAAGAGATTGTCAATCCTCGGCAGTGGGTATCTGTTCTTCTTAGTAAGTTTATTAAGTTCTCTATAGTCCACACACAGTCTAAGGGACCCATCCGCCTTCATAGCAAATACTACTGGAGCACCCCACTCCGATATACTTCGTCTTATGAACCCCTTCTCAAGAAACTCCTTCACTTGCTTACCGAGTTCCCTCCTTTCGTGTGGAGCCATGTGGCGTACTGGCAAAGATACCGGTTTCGTATTATCCACAAGATATATTCGAAAATCTATCTCCCGCTTCGGAGGCAAGCCCTTCACCTCCTCAAACACATCCGAATATTCTCGGACCACTCTAACAGATCATAGATTTTCCTCAAACGCGTCAAGCGATTCTAGATAACTTAGCATAACCGAATTTATGGGATTACAAAAGATTTCGAGAGTGTTGCCAAGGCGAGTCACGAGCCTAACTACTCACCTTTCACAATCAAGAACGGCCCCATTTCTGGGTAACCAATCCATTCCTAAAATTAGCCCATAGCCCATGAAGCCCAACACATAAGCATCACATCTAAATTCAACACTAAGTATGGAAATTTTCAAATCCAAACACATCATAGACAAATAAGCTGAGCACCCAATTGGATTTGAAACAACTAAGGGATCCTCTACTAAACTGGTGTTTAATTGCAGTGATTCAACTAATGATGTAGAGGTAAACGAATGTGATGCGCCCGAATCGAATAAGGTACGGACAGGATGATCAAACAGAAAAACTAAGCTTTCAACAGAAATGGTTCTACCTCGTTCTTGCAGCGGTGGGACCGCGAGAGCCTGAACTTGTCCCCTAGCCTGCCCTGGTGCCATAGGAGCCTGCACCTGTCCTCCCGAGGTAGCTCCTGCCCTCTGCCCCTTTTTTGGGCAGTCCTTCACTAAATGTCCCGCATCGCCACAATGAAAACAGCCTGTCTTCTTTTTCTTTCGGCAATCCTTGCTGAGATGGCCTGGGGTTCCACAGTTAAAGCACTTCTTCTTTCCCTTGCCATTTTTGTCTTTTCCACCCTTCTTGTTTTACTGTTGTGGTTTCTTCTGGTCCCCCTTCTTCTCGGGTGCCTTATCAGCTTTAGCGCTTTTCTCCTCATGCATGAGCGCCACTTCTACTAACTTCTCAAAGGTGGCCGACATCGGGATGTCGGTCATAGCCAACTCTTGCAATTGTTCATTCAAGCCATTCACGAACCTCAGCGCCTTCTTCTCCGGCGTGTTCACTAAGTCCAAGCCAAACCTTACTAACTGATTAAATTTATTGACATATTCTTTCACTGATGAGCTTCCTTGCTTCAATGTCAAGAACCTTTCCATATATAGATTTTCTTCCGCTCTTGAGAGAAACTTCGCCTCGAACCTACGTCTGAAATCCGCCCAAGAGTCAACAGGACGCTCCCCATTAGTGACCTCCCACCAAAACGAGGCCTCTCCCTTCATCAACCAAGCTGCTAAACGAACTCTTCTCCCTTATTCTACTTCAAAGATTTCTAGCAATTCTTCCACCTCCTTAAGCCAATCTCTAGCTTCCACAAACGTTTCTGACCCTTGAAATGGTTTTCCACCCATAGCCTTGAATTCCTTGCACGTCGTTGCAAAAGTATCTACGCGAGGAGGAGGAGGAGGAACGGGTGCAACTGGTGGTGGATGAACATTGGCTGGACCTGCAGCGGCCCTAGCCTCCAATAGCCTCCTATACCATCCTGGTATCGTTACACCGTCGGGTAGATTAAGATCTTCAGCCATGCTGAAACGAAAAAGGAAAGATTCAAAATGGAGAATTCGAAAGATAAAAATATGTGGCTATTGGGGATTATGTTTTTCTTAAAAACTTTTCTCTTCAAATTTCTCATTAAAACATGTTTTAGAAAACACTTCTTCCAAAAATAACTATTTTTCTAACGTATTTTTATCTGTTCTGGTAACCTTAAGCTCTGATACCACGTGTAACACCCCACGTCCATTAATGTCACTCACGAAGGGAATGCATTAACTACCATGGAGGTTACAAGTGAATATAGAACAGAAAAATTACAACGAGACAGATAGTAAATAGTACTTGGAAATCTAAAACTTCATTTTATTGCAGCGGAAATTAAACATGTTTGTTACATCATAAAACCATAGATCATAACCAAGTACAATCCATCTTCATAAAAACAAAATACATAATCCCATTACATAAATAGCCATTAAAAAGATAACAAGCTAGACTTTACTTCAATGGTCCAAGCTTTCCAAAGATAGATGAAGCAATTCAATCAAACTCCACTGGAGCTGGGCCCAACCTGAGGACCGGGTGGGGGAAAAAGGATAGAAATAGAGGGGGTCAGACATAAAGTCTAGCGAGTATGATAATTCTAACAATACTATTATCAAAATAACTAGACTAAGGCATAAGCTGGAAGACAAGTAAATGTCTATGAACTCTTAGGAAGATAAAGATAGCGTTTAAGATAATGTTAAAGATAATGGTAAAGGCACACCTAATTACTAACGAATGATTACTACACTGCACCGCACATTACTACACTGCACCACACCAGGCACCCTACTGTTTGATCCCACTTGCTTCACACAGAAACTTTATAAATAGCCTTACGTACCCCTAGCTGACTACATAGGTGTCGTCTGCCCCTATCTCCACTAGGTGTAACCCACTACCCACTTTCGATTGGCTCCCTACTCGTAAATACCCGTGCTGGCCCCACAGTGGGGTGTATCACTCCCCTAAAGTGGCAACCCAATACAACTTGAGAATGCACGGCTTATACCTACACGATGCAACAACGTCTTACCTACCAACCCTTGGACTTGCGTTGCCACCGCTCCCCGATTTGGCCTCTTACAGTCAAACCCAGCATGCGTGTCCCGTCCTCGACTTGGGTCGAGCCCACAAAGATACATTTGGGATACTGGTCGAAATGGGCCCCCACAAGCTACCCACCTAAGCTTGTCACTAGTATATCCCACTTAACCCTCTTAGTCATGTTCATTTACATGTGTGTTTGGTTAAGTCTTACTAGTCGTATTTCACATGCCACTAAGGGCACCCACTAGATTACTCATGCCACCCAAGGCACCTACTTAACCCCTATGTGCCACTTTACATGTTTATCTGTTTATGTATTTCTTAATTCATTCAGGCCATAACCTCATAAAGACCTCTCACATTAGACTGGCATTTATGGCAGCTGGATTTGCCGGGCGGGTCCGGGCAGTCTTACACCATAAAAGAGTCTAACCTCGTGTCTTTACAACTGTTATGCTTTAGTTTAGGCCTAGGACCTCTCACATTGGGCCGACATTTGTGACCACTGGATTTGCCGGGCGGATCCGGGCAGGTTTACGTCACAAACGAGTCCAACCTCATCTCCTAAGCATTGATTAACACTTAAAATCTTTTACCCCAGTTTTAATAATTACCTATTCAAATTATTAATTAAGTCAACTTTTAATGATGTCCATAATTGACTCAATTATGGCCATCCACTTATGGCATGCAAAATCATATCAATTGTACCCCAACTTTTTATTATTAAATCCTTAATATTACCCCTACCCCACGTTTATACGTTCGCTTATTCAACGCATAATATAGGCTAGACTTGTATAGTCTAACACCTAGCACAAAGATAAATTATCACAGCATATAGACAATTAAAATAAATCTAATAATAATAGTGGTGAAACTTGCATAAACTACACATGTTAAGGATCAAAAGGTGTCAACTTGTTAAATGTCTCAATTTATATGATATGATCATAGCCCAAATCTATAAATAAACTTGCATATTGGGTTTTTAGGCAACATAATGATGGTGTGAACTAGCATAGGATATCACATATGTCATAGCATAATTCTAGATGTCATAATAGATGTCTTGGTATATGTTCATAACTTTTCTAATCAATCTAACTTGCATATGTGACTTGTCATATAGATCAACATAACCCAAACATGATGATTTAATTAATATGAACTAACTAGCATAGATGGTAACATCATGGCCTTTTTAACATGTATGATTCATCACAACTTAGCATAGAAACTTTCAACATACATAACATCATCATAGCATGATTTACAACATATAAGATATCATCATCACATAACATTGGATTTACAATATACATGACAGCAAAAGGGGTTTACAACAACATATATGATAATTCACATCATCTACTGATAATCCATTCATAACTCAACCTAAATAAAATGATAATGATCTTGTTAAGATCATCATACTCACAATTTAGAGAAGAAAAGAGAGAGTTTTGCTTTGCTTTAGGGTTGAGAGAATTAGAATTGAATTTGCTTTTCTTCTTTCTTAGTTGGCGGCGGCACCATTGATTTCCTTCGCGATAGTAACTATTCTATTTTAGTTAGGTTTAGGGTTAGCATTAGGATGTATTTATAGGTGTAGGAAGTTATTTAGGACCATTAGATTAACCCTGAACCATGAGAACCAATCAAATGCAAAATCTGCATTTGAGCGAATCGGCCCACGGGTTGACAGCCAAACAACCTGGATTAACCCCTAGTCGACCCAGCGGCGCTTGGGTCGACCTCAAAAATGGGCCGGTTCGGTTATTTCCCTTCCCAATTCGTTGTTTTGAACTTTTTCGCATATTTATTTATTTAATTTTTAATTTATATATATACATATATATATATATATATATAAATATATATCAATATATATATATATATATTTCTCTGTGCAACCCATTTCACTTAATTCTTTTCTAAAAATTAAGTATACTTTAATTTGTGAATTTTAATGCAATAAAATTACGGGATGTTATAGTTGGTGAGTTAACTATCAAAGAAAAACACGTGTGCAAACAACGATGTTATTTCCAGATGGAAATTTTATCGATCAATCATCATTTAACATTTAACTCTTTAATTCATTAATTTACTTATCTCCTATTTCCATATATTCCAAATTCTTATTTTCTATTATCAGAAAACATTTCTGATTCTCATTTGGAAAACATTTCCAAAACTCCTTCACTGCCAAACCTTACCATTCCTTAGTTAAGAAGGAAGTCAATCAAGTTGGGGTATAATTACCTCTTAGACCTTAACTGAACAACGTTTTAACTTCGAAATAGTCAAACTTTATCTTTTAAATCTTTAACAAACTTCCATACGTAACTCTCAGATTCTAATTACATATCCTCTTCTTTATTGAAAACATTGATTATAACGCTAACGTTATAAACCCTACTTCTGAAATATCTAACTTCAATTATAACTTTTATTTCTTTAATGTGAATAAATAAATAAACACCTAATTTATTAACAAATAAATCTTGATTTAAACACCGGAAAGTATAAGTACTTTCACGAATTCGATATAATCGAATTCGACGATTAATTCTCTTCGAATAACTAATATTTGATTAACTCACTTCGAATGACTCATATTCGATTACTCCTCTTCGAATAACTTATATTCGATTACTCCTTTTTGAATACTTATATTCAATTAGTCCTTTCGATTAAACTATAAATCGATAACTCCTTTCGATTAAACTATAAACCGATAACTCCTTTCGATTAGACAATAATCGATTAACTCCTTTCGATTAGACTATAATCGATTAACTCCTTTCGATTAGACTATAATCGATACCCTTTTCTTTAACACTATTCGAATAAACTATATTCGATTACTCCTTTAACTCTATTCGAATAACTAATATTCGACTAATTCCTTTGGACTAACTCATTTGGATTAACTCGGTTTGATTAACTTATCTTGACTAACTTAACTTAATTAACTCGCATTATTTAACTCAACTTGATTAACTCCTATCGAATAACTAATATTCGTTTTACTTATATTCGAATAACTATGTATGTTTTAACTCTATCTCGAATAGTTAATATTCGATTTAACTCCATTCGCTTGACTCTAGATTGCAGCGATCACAATGGTTACGCCTAATTCCCTCAGGAAACATCCGACCGCCGTAGGCTATTTACAGCCCTGCGAATTACGTTAGCAGTCGTACGAAATGGCAACTCATCCTGAATAACTATGTTTGTTTTAACTCTATCTCGAATAACTTATTCGATCGACTTTAATTGAGTAACTAATATTCAATTAACCCTAATTCGGTTAACTATGTTCAATCAACTCTATCTGGTTAACTCTTATTCGAATAACTGATATTCGATGAACTCTAACTGAATAACTAATATTCAATTAACTCTACTTGTCGATTTACCCTTTTTCAACTAACTTTATGTGCTTTATAAAGATTTCCTTTTCATATCGTTTATTCCTTTATAAAGATTCCTTTTAACAGCATTTATTCCTTTATAAAGATTCCTTTTAACAGCGTTTATTCCTTTATAAAGATTCCTTTTAACAGCGTTTATTCACTTATAATGATTCCTTTTTAACAACGTTTATTCACTTATAATGATTCCTTTTTAACAGCGTTTATTTCACTTATAATTATTCCTTTTTAACAGCGTTTATTTCACTTATAATGATTCCTTTTTAACAGCGTTTATTCACTTATGATGATTCCTTTTTAATCCTATTTATTTTCCAAATAAATATTCCTTAAATGATTCTATTTATTTACTAAATAAATATCTCCTTATATACCTTTATTTATAAAAGAAATTCTTTTTATCTTTATACTTAAATTATTTTCAATTCTATTTGTAAACGTTTTACAAATAATTCTCTTCTATTTCATTTGTAAATGGTTTACAAATATCCCTCTTTCAATTTTATTTGTAAATGTTTTACAAATATTTCCTTTTCTAATTGTATCCTATTTATAAATATTTCTTATTTATAAATATTCCATTAATAAAGATTCCCCTTTATTTATAATTCCACTTTAAAACATTTCCTATTTATAAATATTCCATTTATAAATAAAATTCATTTTTATAAAATCTTCTTTGATTTTATAAATATTTTCTCTTTTATAAAATCCTTGATTTTATAAAAGAATCATTTTCAATATTCATTTTTGAAAATTCCCTCTTTAACATTCTGGTATTTTGGTATTTGCCATATCAAATCATGATGTCCAATATCGTCCAATCACACAAAATCGACAACAGATTATATACTACATCATATATTTCAATATATGAAACAAAATAGTATTTTATATATTGAGGAACCCAGTTGGGTCCCTCCAACCTGTTTCCCTGCATCACAGATGTTAAATCATATAATTAACATCAACTTCATTTCAGTATGAAATGTTCTTACAAGCAACATCAATATATATATTTAACGGTTTATATATATATATATATATATATATATATATATATATATATATAATTTCAACTAATTGACTAACATTTCAATCAACCAAATCAACAAAAAGCAATCAACAGATAATTATCAGTTCTAAGAATACGTTATAAAAGTATAACTGTTCAGAGTTGGTGAGTTTTACTCACTTTGGTTCACAGTTGACGCTTCTGGTTTTGTTTTCATTTACAATCAAACAGGCCTTTGATTTTATTACGAATTTCCAGTAGCTCCAATCTCAGCAAATTCCATTCCAAAATGTATCTCTTGTTGCTATGATTCCCATGTGACCAGTTTGATCGAATTCTGATCAGGTATGATCGAGACACAATATCAACAAACGGGTATAAACATTTAGCACAGTTTTAAATTAACCAAACTTGAATTGATTTATAAATTTGGGCTTTCACTTATGTTGGCCCAAAATTAAAACCAACCTGCGTTTAGACCCTACAGTGTTTTCCTCTCCCATTTACCCAAAAATACCTCGCACGTCATAGTTCTGAACCTTCCACTCCTTATTGCTTTCAAGACCACCTTCAAACCTTCACAACTTACTCAATATCCCAGTACCCCAGTAATTATCCTCATCAAAACTCTACACAACTGTACTAAAACACACACTAACTCCACTTCTTCGACCAGTCCAACGTCCCCCTACCGTCCAGTCCCTCTCCAAGATGAACAGTTCACAGTGCCTTCCCCCTTAAAGCAGTGTGCACCTCCACCATTATTCGTTTCCAGAAAGGAGACATGCCACTATTTTGAAACTTTGCTCAAAATCGTCCTGTACAACATTTTCACACTCCCCATTTCCAAACGAGTCCACCCTGCACCATTTCAAAATCAATAACAATCACCAAAGTGATCCCTGTTAAAATCTCTTTCAACAAATATCCAACTCAAAGGACTCGGTCCTTCCTTCTTCTCCGATTTCTGCAACTGCAGCATTACCAAAAAAAATGGCCGATACAGAACTCCTGCTCCATTCTATCTTCCTCACTATACCACACCGTTCATCCCAACATCAGACTGGGCACAAACCCGCTCAACAGACCAATGCGTCAACTTCTTCGAAATGCCAGTTCGGACAGCCTTTTTACACAACTCCGTCATTTCTCTACCGCACACGACACCCTTCACCTGAATGCCATCGGAGTCTGCCCACTTCTTTGCCGCAGTCTGCTCGACCATGCCTCCAATCATCGCTCAACTCGAGCTTGTATACGCTTCAGAAAACCGACTCAAAGTCGATGGCTTCAAGCCTAAAAATGAACATCGAACCTCTTGGAACTTGTATGAGAATGAAGAGGATGATCCCCGTAATTCATATACATAAATTTCGGAATTTACGGTTTTCTTTTTCTACGGATTGATTTGGATCTAAGGATGGATTTGGACTCACGGTTTTTCATTTATTGGTGGCGGCCTATTTTCTTGTTTGCTGAGGATAGAGGATGGAATTTAGGTCTTAAGGAAAGTAAAGGGGTATTTATTGTGTGGTTTGGTGTGTTACGTGAGTACTTGCTTGCTTTTAGTTATTAATGTGGGTGTTAAGGTATGTAGTTTTCGGGGAAAACCTTAAGCAGGTGGTATTACCTCTTGTACTTCCTTGTTGGTTCGGTTTGGACCAGATGTTTTAACCCATCCTCCTTAATTGGTTATGTGCTTTGTTTATATATATTACACTTATTTATGTCTTGTTCTAAATAGAATTTAGGATGCTAATAAATTTCCATTTACATACGGACAGAAATAAAGATATCGTTGTATCAAGCTCGGCTCCATGATCCCAAAAATATAATAATACCGGTAGGTTAGCTTATATTGTGAAAACCCAAAATCGCTGATTAAGGGTGCAAAATACTCCAAATAAAAAGTTGCTTATTTAATTAATTAAAAATTACAGTAAAATTCTAAAAATTAAATTATCGTTATGTCTCAAAAGAACCTTGTCTAAATTCAAACCTGATATTCAAATATCTTTAAATATGGCCATGAACGAATATATCGCTGCTTTTCTGAATAATTAATTTGGACATAACTCAAAATCCACACGACGAAATTTCGATTTTTCTCTTCCACTAAAAAAATATACTTCACCAGCTCCATACGTTTCTTGTTTCACAGAAATCCGATTTAAAACGGACCCTGTATATTCAGTTGAAGTTCAAATCGCCAAATAGCGAACTGCCGCGTCATTTCGAGCTCGATTATAATTATAATATAATTCTACGTTCAAACTTCGTTTAAATAATATATTCGTTATTCAAATTCATTTCCAAACTGAATTATATATTATAAATAATCCAATTCACACGATATTGTGAATTCCACCAATTTTTTGATTATTTTTGAATTATATATATTATTCTATTATTTATATTAATTAAATATTCCATATGATTTCATAAAATGACCATTTGAATTCTAAATCACTATTTATATAATTAAATAAGTTAATTATATTTCGTAGAAATTACGGGTCATAACATTTGTCGATCTACCCCAATTATGCTTAAACTACCCCTACTTCTATTAATACTTCATAAAAGTCCTTCTTTTTAATCCTACCCCTAATTCTCTAAATAGCCCTTACTTCAAACCATTACTCCTATTTTTTAACTACTGTAAAGGGTTGGTTTTTGCAGCACCCAGCCCAAACGATTGATCATCTTTCATATTTGTCGATCTACCCCTGCCATGCTTAAATTACACCTATTGTAGATCGATCATCCTTCATATTTGTCGATCTACCCCTACTATGCTTAAACTAGCTCTACTTCTCTTAATACTTCAAAAAAGCCCTTCTTTTTAATAATACCCCTAATTCTCTAAATAGCCCTTATTTCCAACAATTACCCCAATTTTTTAACTACTGTGAAGGGTTGGATTTTGCAGCACCCAATCCCAATGATTCATCATCTTTCATATTAGTTGATCTACCCCTACTATGCTTAAACTACTCCTAATTCTCTTAATACTTCAAAACAACCCTTCTTTTTTAAATCTACCCCTAATTCTCTAAATAGCCCTTACTTTTGCTATCTACCCCTACTATGCTTAAACTATCCCCCATACTTTTATTATTGTTTTCCTTTATTCGTTTCTTTATTCGTTTATTTTGCGTTATTCATTACTTTCTTTGTAAACCAATTATCATTCTACTTCTGTGAAGGGTTGGTTTTTGCAGTACCCAGTCCAAATGATTCATCATCCTTCATATTTGTCGATCTACCCCTACTATGCTTAAACTACGACTACTTCTCTTAATGCTTCAAAACAGCCCTTCTTTTTAATCCTACCCCTAATTCTCTAAATAGCCCTTAATTCCAACAATTACCCCTATTTTTTAACTACAGACGGGTTGGTTTTTGCAGCACCCAATCCAAACGATTCATCACCCTTCATATTTGTCGATCTACCCCTACTAAGCTTAAAATACCCCAACTTCTCTTAATATTTCAAAACAACCTTTTTTTTTAATCCTACCCCTAATTCTCCAAATATACCTTACTTCCAACAATTACATCTATTTTTTAACTACTGTGAAGGGTTGGTTTTTGCAGCACCCAATCCAAATGATTCATCATCTTTCATATTTGTGGATCTACCCCTACTATGCTTAAACTACCCCAACTTCTTTTAATACTCCAAAACAGCCCATCTTTTTAATGCAACCCCTAATTCTACAAATATCCCTTACTTCCAACAATTACCCCTATTTTTTGACTACTGCAAAGGGTTGGTTTTTGCAGCACCCAATCCAAATGATTCATCATCTTTCATATTTGTCGATCTACCCTTACTATTCTTAAACTACCTTCCCTGCTTTTATTATTGTTTTCCTTTATTCATTTCTTTATACGTTTTTTTGCATTATTCATTTCTATGTAAACCTATTATCATTCTGTGAAGGGTTGTTTTTGCAGCACCCAATCCAAATGACTCATCAGCTTTCACAGTTGTCAATCTACACCTGCTATGTTTAAACTACCCATACTTCTCTTAATACTACAAAACAGGCCAATTCTACCTCTAATTCTCTAAATAGCCCTTACTTCTAACTGTTACCCCTATTTTTAAACTATTGTGAAGGATTGGTTTTGCAGCACCCAATCCAGATGATTAATCATCTTTCATATTTGTCGATCTAATCCTACTTCTCTTAATACATCAAAAAAGCACTTCTTTTTAATCCTCCCCTGATTATCTAAATAGCTCGCTTCCAACCATTACCCCTATTTTTAACTACTATGAAGGGTTTGTTTTTCTGCACCCAATCCCAATGATTCGTCATCATTCATATTTGTCGATCTACCCCTACTATGCTTAAACTACCCCTACTTCTTTTAATACTTCAAAACATCCCTTCTTTTTAATCCTACCCCTAATTTTCTAAATAGCCCTTACTTCCAACAATTACCCCTATTTTTTAACTACTGTGAAGTGTTGGTTTTTCCAGCACCAAATCTAAATGATTCATCATCTTTCATATTTGTCGATCTACCCCTACTATGTCTAAACTACCCCTACTTCTCTTAATACATCAAAACAACCCTCCTTTTTAATTCTACCCCTAATTCTCTAAATACTCATTACTTCAAAAAATTACCCACCCCTGCTATGCTTAAACTACTCCTGCTTCTATTAATACTTCAAAACAACCCTTCTTTTTAATCCTACACCTAATTCTCTAAATAGCCCTTACTTCCAATAATTACCCCTAATTTTTAACTACTGTGAAGGGTTGGTTTTTGCAGCACCCAATCCAAATGATTCATCATCTGTCATATTTGTCGATCTACCCCTACTTTGCTTAAACTACCCCTACTTCTCTTAATACTTCAAAACATCCCTTCTTTTTAATCTTCCCCCTAATTCTCTAAATAGCCCTTACATCTAACAATTACCCCTGTTTTTTAACTACTGTGAAGGGTTGGTTTTTGCAGCACCCAATCCTAATGATTCATCATCTTTCATATTTGTCGATCTACCCCTACTATGCTTAAACTATCCCTACTTCTTTTAATATTTCAGAACATCCCTTCTTTTTAACCCTACCCCTAATTCTCAAAACAGCCCTTACTTCCAACAATTACCCCTATTTTTTTACTACTATGAAGTGTTGGTTTTTGCAGCACCCAATCCAAATGATTCATCATCTTTCATATTTGTCGATCTACCCTTACTATGCCTAAACTACCTCTACTTCTCTTAATACTTCAAAACAACCCTTCTTTTTAATTCTACCCCTAGTTCTATAAATAATCCTTACATCAAACAATTACCCCTATTTTTTAACTACTTTAAAGGGTTGGTTTTTGCAGCACCAAATCCAAAGGATTCATCTTCTTTCATATTTGTCGATCTACCCCTGCTATGCTTAAACTACCCTTACTTCTATTAATACTACAAAACAACCCTTCTTTTTAATCCTACCCCAAATTCTCTAAATAGCCCTTACTTCCAATAATTACCCCTATTTTTTAACTACTATGAAGGGTTGGTTTTTGCAGCACCCAATCCAAATGATTCATTATCTTTCATATTCGTCGATCCACCCCTACTTTGCTTAAACTACCCCGATTTCTCTTAATACTTCAAAACAACCTTTCTTTTTAATCCTCCCCCTAATTCTCTAAATAGCCCTTACATCCAACAATTACCCCTATTTTTTAACTACTGTGAAGGGTTGGTTTTTGCAGCACCCAATCCTAATGATTCATCATCTTTCACATTTGTCGATCTACCCCTACTATGCAAAAATTACCCCTACTTCTTTCAATACTTCAAAACATCCCTTCTTTTTAATTCTACCCTTTATTCTATAAATAACCCTTACTTCCAACAATTACCCCAATTTTTTAACTACTGTGAAGGGTTGGTTTTTGCAGCACCCAATCTAAATGATTCATCTTTCATATTTGTCGATTTACTCCTACAATGCCTAAACTGCCCCTACTTCTCTTAAAACTTCAAAACAGCCCTTCTTTTTAATTCTACCCATAATTCTCCAAATACTCCATACTTCCAAAAATTACCCCAAATTTTAGCCATTGTGAAGGGTTGGTTTTTGCAGCACCTAGTCCAACTGATTCATCATCTTTCATACTTGTCGATCTACCCCTACTATGCTTAAACTACACCCCTACTTTTATTATTGTTTTCCTTTATTCATTTCTTTATTCATTTTTTGGCTTTATTCATTTCTTTGTAAACCAATTATCATTCTACTTCTTCGAAGGGTTGGTTTTTGCAGCACCCATTCCAAATGATTCATCATCCGTCATATTTTAATGACCTACCCCTACTATGCTTAAACTAACCCTAGTTCTCTTAATACTTCAAAAAAGCCCTTCTTTTTAATACTACCCCTAATTCTCTAATTATCACATACGTCCACCAATTACGCCTATTTTTTAACTATTGTGAAGGGTTGGTTTTTGCAGCACCCAATCCAAATGATTCATCATCTTTCATACTTGTTGATCTACACCTACTATGCCTAAACTACCCCTACTTCTCTTATTAATTCAAAACAACCTTTCTTTTTAATTCTACCCCTAATTCTATAAATACTCCTTACTTCAAGCAATTACCCCTATCTTTTAACTACTGTGATGGGTTTGTTTTCGCAGCATCCAATCCAAGCGATTCATCATCCCACATATTTGTCCATCTACCCCTACTATGCTTAAACTACCCCAACTTCTCTTAATACTTCAAAACAACCATTCTTTATAATCCTACCCCTAATTCTCTAAATAGCCCTTACTTCCAACAATTACATCTATTTTTTAACTACTACGAAGGGTTGGTTTTTGCAGCACCCAATCCAAATGATTCATCATCCTTCATATTTGTCGATCTACCCCTATTATGCTTAAACTACCCCTACTTCGATTAATACTTCGTAAAAGCCCTTCTTTTTAATCCTACCCCTAATTCTCTAAATAGCCCTTACTTCAAACAATTACTCCTATTTTTAATTACTTTAAAGGGTTGGTTTTTACAGCACCCAGTCCTAACGATTCATCATCTTTCATATTTGTCGATCTACCCTTACCATGCTTAAATTACCCCTATTGTAGATCGATCATCCTTCATATTTGTCGATCTACCCCTACTATGCTTAAACTACCGCTACTTCTCTTAATACTTCAAAAAAGCTCTTCTTTTTAATCCTACTCCTAATTCTCTGAATAGCCCTTATTTCCAACAATTACCCCAATTTTTTAACTACTGTGAAGGGTTGGTTTTTGCAGCACCCAATCCCAATGAATCATCATCTTTCATATTTGTCGATCTACCCCTACTATGCTTAAACTACTCCTACTTCTCTTTATACTTCAAAACAACCCTTCATTTTCAATTCTACCACTAATTCTCTAAATAGCCCATATTCTGCTATCTACCCCTACTATGCTTAAACTACCCCCCATACTTTTATTATTGTTTTCCTTTATTCGTTTCTTTATTCGTTTATTTTTCATTATTCATTACTTTCTTTGTAAACCAATTATCATTCTACTTCTGTGATGGGTTGGTTTTTGAAGAACCCAATCCAAATGATTCACCATCCTTTATATTTCTCGATCTACCCATACTATGCTTAAACTACCACTACTTCTCTTAATGCTTCAAAACAGCCTTCTTTTTAATCCTACCACTAATTCTCTAAACAGCCCTTACTTCTAACAATTTCCACTATTTTTTAACTACTGTGAAGGGTTGGTTTTTGCGCACCCAATCCAAACGATTCATCACCCTTCATATTTGTCGATCTACCCCAACTATGCATAAACTTCCTCAACTTCTCTTAATACTTCAAAACAACAGTTCTTTTTAGTCCTACCCCTAATTCTCTAAATAGCCCTTACTTCCAACAATTACATCTATTTTTTAACTATTGTAAAGGGTTGGTTTTTGCAGCACCGAATCCAAATGGTTCATCCTCTTTCATATTTGTGTATCTACCCCTACTATGCTTAAACCACCCCTACTTCTCTTAATATATCTAGACAACCCATCTTTTTTACGCAACCCCTAATTCTACATTTAGCCCTTACTTCCAACAATTACCCCTATTTTTTAACTATTGTGAAGGGTTGGTTTTTGCAGCACCCAATCCAAATGATTCATCATCTTTCATATTTGTCGATCTACCCCTACTATTCTTAAACTACCTTCCCTGCTTTTATTATTGTTTTCCTTTATTCATTTCTTTATTCGTTATTTTGCATTATTCATTTCTATGTAAAACAATTATCATTCTGTGAAGGGTTGGTTTTGCAGCATCCAATCCAAATGATTCATCATCTTTCATATTTGTCGATCTACACCTGATATGCTTAAACTACCCCTACTTCTCTTAATACTACAAAACAGGCCTTCTTTTTTATCCTAGCTCTAATTCACCAAATAGCCCTTACTTCCAACAGTTACCCCTATTTTTAAAATATTGTGAAGGGTTGGTTTTGCAGCACCCAATCCAAATGATTAGTCATCTTTCATATTTGTCGATCTACTCCTACTTCCCTTAATACTTCAAAACAGCCCTTCTTTTTAATACTCCCCTAATTATCTAAATAGCTTACTTCCAACAATTACCCCTATTTTTAACTACTGTGAAGGGTTTGTTTTTTCTACACCCAATCCAAATGATACGTCATCATTCATATTTGACGATCTACCCCTACTATGCTTAAACTACCCCTACTTCTTTTAATACTTCAAAACATCGCTTCATTTTAATCCTACCCTTAATTCTCTAAATAGCCCTTACTTCCAAAAATTACCCCTATTTTTTAACTACTGTGAAGTGTTGGTATTTGCAGCACCCAAACCAAATGATTCATCATCTTTCATATTTGTCGATCTAACCCTACTATGCCTAAACTACCCCTACTTCTCTTAATATTTCAAAACAACTCTTCTTTTTAATTCTACCCTAAATTCTATAACTACTCATTACTTCAAAAAATTACCCACCACTACTTTGCTTAAACTACCCCTACTTCTATTAATACTTCAAAACAACCCTTCTTTTTAATCCTACCCCTAATTCTCTAAATAGCCCTTACTTCCAATAATTACCCCTAATTTTTAGCTACTATGAACGGTTGGTTTTTGCAGCACCCAATCCAAATGATTCATCATCTTTCATATTTGCTGATCTACCCCTACTTTGCTTAAACTACCCCTACTTCTCTTAATACTTCAAAACAGCCCTTCTTTTTAGTCCTCCCCCTAATTCTCTAAATAGACCTTACATCTAACAATTATCACTATTTTTTAACTACTGTGAAGGGTTGATTTTTGCAGCATCCAATCCCAATGATTCATCCTCTTTCATAATTGTCGATCTACCCCTACTATGCTTAAACTACCCCTACTTCTTTTAATATTTTAGAACATCCCTTCTTTATAATCCTACCCCTAATTCTCTAAATATCCCTTACTTCCAACAATTACCCCTATTTTTTAACTACTATGAAGTGTTGGTTTTTGCAGCACCCAATCCAAATGATTCATCATTTTTCATATTTGCCGATCTACCCCCTCTATGCCTAAACAACCTCTACTTCTCTTAATACTTCAAAACTGCCCTTCTTTTTAATTCTACCCCTAATTCTCTAAATACTCCTTACTTCAAACAATTACCTCTGTTTTTTAACTACTTCAAAGGGTTGGTTTTTGCAGCACCAAATCCAAAGGATTCATCTTCTTTCATATTTGTCGATCTACCCCTACTATGCATAAACTACCCTTACTTCCATTAATACTTCAAAACAACCCTTCTTTTTAATCCTACACCTAATTCTCTAAATATCCCTTACTTCCAATAATTACCCCTATTTTTTAGCTACTGTGAAAGGTTGGTTTTTGCAGCACCCAATCCAAATGATTCATTATCTTTCATATTCGTCGATCTACCCCTACTTTGCTTAAACTACCCCTACTTCTCTTAATACTTCAAAACAGCCTTTCTTTTTAATCATCCCCCATGTTCTCTTAGTAGCCCTTGCATCCAACAGTTACCCCTATTTTTTAACTACTGTGAAGGGTTGGTTTTTGCAGCACCCAATCCTAATGATTCATCATCTTTCACATTTGTCGATCCACCCCTACTATGCTTAAAATACCCCTACTTCTTTTAATACTTCAAAACATCACTTCTTTTTAGTCCTACCCATAATTCTATAAATAGCCCTTACTTCCAACAATTACCCAGATTTTTTAACTACTATGAAGGTTTGGTTTTTGCAGCACCCAATCTAAATGATTCATCTTTCATATATGTTGATCTACCCCTACTATGCCTAAACTGCCCCTACTTCTCTTAAAACTTTAAAACAACCCTTCTTTTTGTGAGAAAAGTTGCTTTAAAGATTTATGGTCAGTAAACAATTCAAACCTTTCTCCTAATAGGTAATGACGCCATGACTTAAGAGCGAAAACAATGGCAACTAGATCTAAATCATGAGTTGGGTAGTTCTTCTCATGTACCTTCAACTGCCATCCCACATAACAAACTACCTTGCCTTCTTGCATCAAGACAGCGCCTAATCCAGTACCGCATGCGTCTGTGTATACCTAAACATCTTACCCTCATCAGACAATGTCAGAACTGGGGTTGTTGTTAGAGCCCTTTTCAATCGTTGGAAAGAAACATCACAATCCAACTCCCAAGTGAAAGTTAGGTTTTTCTTCATCAATCTTGTAAGTAGGGCTGAAATCTTTGCAAAGTCTTGAATGAATTTTCTGTAATAGCCCACATGTCCTAGAAAAATTCGTACTTCTGTTCCATTTCGTGGAATCTTCCAATCTTGAACCGCAACTACTTTTGCTGGATCCACAGCTATCCCCTCTTTGGACACCACATGTCCAAGAAACCTTACTTCTTCTCTCCAAAAATGGCATTTGGAGAATTTTGCTTTTAGCCGATGTGCTCGAAGAGTATCCATAACTTCCCTTAAATGCAAAGCATGCTCTTCTTCACTTTTTTGAGAAAATCAAAATGTTGTCCACGAAGACCACAACAAACTTATTAAGGAACTCCCTAAACACCCTACTCATCAAGTCTACAAAACAGGCGGGTGCGTTTGTCGAACCGAAAGGTGTAACAAGCCATTCGAAGAAACCATCCGGGGTCCTAAATGCGGTCTTATCTATGCTGTCTTCCGCCACTCTTAGCTGATGAAATCCGGTTGCCAGATCTAGTTAGGAGAAAACTAATGCACCTACGGGCTGGTCGAACAAGTCATCTATTCTTGGAAGTGGGTACTTATTCTTCTTGGTCAGCTTGTTTAGCTCCTTATAATTCACGCATAGGCGAAGTGAACCATCCGCTTTGGTTGCGAATACTACTAGAGCACCCCATTCAGAAGTACTCTGCCTTATGAACCCCTTTTCGAGCAACTCTTTAACTTGCTTGCTGAGCTCCTTCCTTTCCCTTGGAGCCATGTGTCTAACAGGTAAAGCAACTGGTTTTGCATTATCAACTAGGTACATGCAGAAATCTATCTCTCGCTTTGGAGGTAAACCCTTAACTTCTTCAAAGACATCCGAGTACTCACGGACTACTTTAACAGATTGCAAATGTTTAATAGACGCATCAAGAGATTCTAGGTAGCTAAGCATAACAGAATTCATAGGATTATAAGAGATTTCGAGAGTATTACCGAGGCGAGCCATAAGTCTAACCACTCTTTTTTCACAATCGAGGATGGCACCATTACTGGATAACCAATCCATGCCTAGAATCAACCCATAGCCCGTGAAGTCCAAAACATAAGCATTACATCTAAACCCAACGCTTCGTATAGAGATTTACAAATCCAAACAAATCATTGATAAATAAGTCGAACCCCCAATTGGATTTGAAACAACCATGGGATTTTATACTATACTGGTATCTAGGTGCAGAGATTCAACTAAAACAGTAGATATAAAAGAGTGTGAAGAGCCAAAATAAAAAAGAGTACGAACAGGATGATCAAAAAGATAAACTAAACTCTCAATAGAAATATTTCTACCTCTTTCTTGCATAAGTGCTGTGAGAGCGTGAATCTTCCCTCCAGAAGTAGATCCAGTCCTCTGCCCTTGTCCTTGCCATCTTGGGTAGTCCTTATCCATATCTCATGTCTCGCCGCATTGAAAACAACCACCCATATACCTCTTCTTCTTCCTGCGGTCCTTAACCAGATGTCCAGGTATGCCACAAAAATTACATTTCCTCTTGTCGCGGGGTTTTTTTATTCTTCCCTCCCTTCCTGCAGTCCGTATTCTTATTCTGCGATCCCTCCACTTTCTTGTCTAGAGGTTCTTCCATCTTCGCCTCTTTCTTCCCATCCTTGATTTCCTCCTGTAACAGTGCCATGTCCACCAATCTCTCATAGGTCGCTCCCATAGATATATGGGACATAGCTTGGCCATGCAGTGGCTCATTTAACCCTTTAGCGAAACGAAGAGCTTTTTTATGTGGAGTATTTATCAACTCTAGTCTGAATCTTGCCAGCTGGTTGAACTTGTTGACGTAATCCTTAACCGATAGGCTTCCCTGTTTGAGTTCTAAGAACTTCTCCATCTGTAGGCTTTGTTCAGCTTGCGAGAGGAACTTCATTTCAAACCTCATTCTGAAAACCTCACAAGTCTCAACTGGTCTCTTAGCATTAGTAACTTCCCATGAGAAAGATGCTTCGTCCTTAAGTAACCATACAGCCAACTGTATCTTCCGCCTATCATCCACTTCGAAGATAACAAACAAATATTCTGTTTCCTTGAGCCAGTTTCTTGCTTCCACGAATGATTCAGTCCCATTAAAGTTCTTTCTGCCCATAGCTTGAAAGTCTCTACATATCTTCGAGAAAGCATTCACACGCAGAGGAGGAGGAGTAACGATGGGTACAGTTGGAGGAATGTTTCCTTGGCCTTTGGCGGGTATCTTGGCCTCCAAATACCTACGGAACCATCTGGGTATTATGACTCCCTCTGGGATATTAGGGATGTTTTGTTCCCCAGACATGGTGAAACGAAAAGAAAAAAATTCAAAACAAAGGATTGAAAGATAGTGCATATGGCTTTGGGGAATATGCCTTTAAAATAAAACAACACTTTTCTTGAAAATGCTTCTTTAGAACTTCTTTTTGAAAAATAGTTTCAAATTTTTTTATTCGATCTGGTAACCATCAGCTCGGATTCCAAGTGAAACACCCCACCTCCGTTAAGATCACTCACAAAGGGAATGCATTAACTTCGGTGAAGCATTATAGGTAAAAGATACAGATAACTTATGAGACAGACAAACAATAGGAAAAAAACTGAAATCATTTCATAAGAAGCGTGGTTCAGTCAAAATATTAGAACCATTGTCTCAAAACCCAACTTCCAAATCATTACAATAAAACCTCTGTCTTTATTCAAAAACTCCAAATACACAAAGAAGCATAAAACAGTAGTAAAGCGGCATAAATCCCCAATAAAAGTGTAACCATAGCCATATCCCAAGAAAAGAGAATCCAAGCAATACATCTACTCTCTTCAAGATGGAGAAGGTCTGAGCTAAGCTGAAGTATTCCCTCCCTATGGACCTGGGAGGGGGGAAACGGAAGAAAAGAAGACGAAAGAAAACGGGTAAGACATAAAGCCTGGTAAGCCCAGTGATTTTCAGCATGTAAACAAGAAAAAGGATCATGACATGAATAAACTGAATATAAGACAATACCATAGCAGTAAGATAACATAAGATAAGATAAGGCAAGATAAACTGAATAAGCTATCGCACCCATTTCTATTTCTCTGCACCTACTAAAAATTGTTTCAGCTAGCCTCATGTATTCATAATAAAATGATCCCTTTTTTGATCGGCTTCTACTCGCATGTATTTATTACATGTGTCCTTCGACCATGCTTGTTTGTAGATACCTGTGCTGGTCCCACCATGGGGTGTATCAATCCCTATGATGGCAAACCGACACAATTCAAGATCCACAATGTATAACTACTGATGTCCAACGCCTGGTTTTTCCACTCGGGAGCATGTGCACGCCCGTACTCCGTCGGAACCTACACTGACGCACCACCCACCGCTATTTTGACCGCTAATAATCAGCTCAGTAATCGAGCGCCACCCTGCCTATTTCAAGGTACCGCGATACATTATGTGGGTTACTGCTGAAATGGGTCCCCGTTACTAGGGTTTCCTAGCCAACATGTTATAACGGTTAAGTGTTCAGATTAACCTAACCCCACCCATTTGTTTAATTAACATGTTGTATTGGTTAATTGTCGCTTATTCATATGTTACTTAACCTTACCATTCTCAGCATGTCGGTTCATTGACATTAATTGATTTATTAATGCACCAACCTCTTACGTTAGAACTGTTGTTTGCAGTTGCTGGATGTGCCGGGCGGTTCCGGGCAGACTTCTACTGCAAACTCATTCTAACCTCAGGTTTTGGGCTTGATGCGCTAACCTCTCACATTAGACCTGTTGCTACAGTTGCTGGATGTGCCAGGCGGTTCCGGGCAGTCTTACACCGCAACTCTATCTAACCTCGGGTTAGGCATGTTCATCTTTTGACCAATTTACATATTTACCGTTCATGTCCAAGTTTATATGTCAATTATCCACAAGTGTAGTCAATTCGAGTTATGTCACATTTACTTGTAATACCCAAAATTACTTAATTAAGTTATACCCAATTCCCCGCGTTTCAATCATGCGTATAACAAGATTCCAACTAGGTTTCCTAATGAACCTAGTATTCATAAAATAAAACAAAAAGGGGAATAGAGAAGAAACGCAAGAATTGACATGAGAAAATAAGCATGTAAAGGTGTACCAAACACAAGAATCATGGTTCCGATAGATTTGTTGTACATTAACAATAAATATGAGCAAACTGAGCAAGTTACATCATAGGCATAAAGATTCGATAGAACTGAACATAAAAGGATCACCAATTTGATGTACAACAAGATATAATCAATTGTACCACCAGTAACAGTCTCACAGGCATAGGTGATCTTAGATTTGAAAAAAGAATAAGAATGAATCGGAATTGGTTATCATTACAGTTAGGCATAGTTCTAGATTCGATTCATTACAGTCATGATTTCTATTACGTGTTCAAATCTGAATAATAACTGAACTTACAGCGATAGGATTAGAAAATGAGAATTATTTGACGTTGTAGTGATTCTAATCTTTCTTTGTTGATTGAAGCGGAAAACCTTTACTTTAATTTGAAGCTCTCCAATTTGATTTCTAGTTTGGAGAAGAAGGAGGCTAGGCTAGTTTAGAGATGGACAGCATGGAGGCTTAGGAATGAATTTAATTTAGATTAGGGTTTAGGTTAAATGTGATTATATAGAAGCAAAGGATTAATTTGAGCCTTTAGATCAGTCTAGGATCAATCTAAGCCATCCAAACCATCATGACACATCACCCAGCCAACCAGAAAAAGACACCTAAGCCCTAAAAGACCAATAATCGTCATCTGGACACATCAGCCCAAATCTGGCCGATGGGGGTCGACACCCCTATAGGGGGGTCGACACCCTTTATGGGGGGTCGACACCTATGTCGACCCCCCCCCCCCCCCCGGGGGGAGTCGACCTCTCTGAGCGGGAATTTTCCCGCCCAGCCCGCTTCTACTAATTTCGAATTTTGAACTGGTTTTGACTTTTAATTATTATTTTAATTTAACTACTGTTTAAACCTGAAATCTTCTGAAATCCATAACTTCTTCATACGGAGTCCGAATTACCCCCATTTCAGTTAATTCTTTTTCTAAAAATTAAGTGTTCTTAAATTTGTTAATTTTAATATTTTAAAATAACGGGGTGTTACAATGCTTAAAATACCCACTACTTCTATTATTGTTTTCTTTTATTCGTTTCTTTATTATTATATTTTTGCATTATTCATTGCTTTGTAAACCAATTATCATTCTACTTCTATGAAGGGTTGGTTTTTGCAGCACTCAATCCAAACGATTCATCATCTTTCATATTTGTTGATTTACCCCTACAATGCTTAAACTACCACTACTTCTCTTAATACTTCAAAACAACCCTTCTTTTTAATCCTAACCCTAATTCTCCAAATAGCCCTTACTTTCGATAATTACCCGTATTTTTTAACTACTGTGAAGAATTGGTTTTTGCAGCACCCAATCCAAATGATTCATCATCTTTCATATTTGTCGCACTATCCTTACTTTGCTTAAACTACCCCTACTTCTCTTAATACTTCAAAACAACCCTTCTTTTTAATCCTACCCCCAAATTCTCTAAATAGCCCTTACTTTCAACAATGACCCCTATTTTTAACAACTGTGAAGGGTTGGTCTTTGCAGCACCCAATCCAAATGATTCATCATCTTTCATATTTGTCGATCTACCCCTACTTTGCTTAAACTACCCCTACTTCTCTTAATACTTCAAAACAACCACTCTTTTTAATCCTACCCCTAATTCTCTAAATAGCCCTTACTTCCAACAATTAACCCTATTTTTTAACTAATGTGAAGAGTTGGTTTTTGCAGCGCCCAATCCCAATGATTCATCATCTTTCATCTTTGTCGGTCCACCCCTATTATGCTTAAACTTCCCAAACTTCTAATATTTCAAAACAACGCTTCTTTTTAATCAAACCCCTAATTCTCTAAATATCCCTTACTTCCAACAATTACCCCAATTTTTTAACTACTGTGAAGGGTTGGTTTTTGCAGCGCCCAATCCCAATGATTCATCATCTTTCATATTTGTAGATTTACCCCTAGCATGCTTAAACTACTCCTACTTCTCTTAATACTTCAAAACAACCCTTCGTTTTAATCCTACCCCTAATTCTCTAATCAACCCTTACTTCCAACGATTACCCTTGTTTTTTAACTACTGTGAAGGGTTGGTTTTTGCAGAACCCAATCCAAATGATACATCATCTTTCATATTTGTCGATCTACCCCTACTTTTCTTAAACTACCCCTACTTCTCTTAATACTTCAAAATAGCCCTTCTTTATAATCCTCCCCCTAATTATCTAAATAGCCCTTACTTCCAACAATTACCCCTACATTTTAACTGCTGTGAAGGGTTGGATTTTGCAGCACCCAATCCAAATGATTCATCATCTTTCATATTTGTCGATCTACCCCTACTATGGTTAAACTACCCCTACTTGTCTTAACACTTCAAAAAAAAAAACCTTCTTTTTAATCCTACCCCTAATTCTCTAATTAGCCCTGACTTCCAACAATTACCCTTATTTTTTAACTACTGTGAAGGGTTGCTTTTTGCAACACCCAATCCCAATGATTCATCATCTTTCATATTTGTCGATCTACCCCGACTATGCTTAAACTACCCCTACTTCTCTTAATGCTTCAAAACAACCCTTCATTTTAATCCTACCCCTAATTCTCTAAATAGCCCTTACTTCCAACAATTACCCCTCTTTTTTAACTATTGTGAAGGGTTGGTTTTTGCAGCACCCAATACAAATGATTCGTTACCTTTCATATTTCTCGATCTAACCCTACTTTGCTAAAACTACCCCTGCTTCTCTTAATACTTCAAAACAACCCTTCTTTTTAATCCTACCCCTAAATCTCTAAATAGCCCTTACTTCCAACAATTACCTATATTTTTAACAGCTTGAAGGGTTGGTTTTTTCAGCATCCAATCCAAATGATTCATCATCTTTCATATTTGTTGAACTACCCCTACTATACTTAAACTACCCCTACTTCTCTTAATACTTAAAAACAACCCTTCTTTTTAATTCTACCCCTAATTCTCTAAATTGCCCTTACTTACAACAATTACCCCTCTTTTTTAGCTAGTGTGAAGAGTTGGTTTTTGCAGCGCCCTAGCGCAATGATTCATCGCCTTTCATATTTGTCGGTCCACCACTATTATGCTTAAACTTCCCAAGCTTCTCTTAATACTTCAAAACAACCCATCTTTTTAATCATACCCCTAATTCTCTAAATAGCCCTTACTTCAAACAATTACCCCAATTTTTTAACTACTGTGAAGGGTTGGTTTTTGCCGTGCCCAATCACAATGATTCATCGTCTTTCATATTTGTCGATTTAACCCTACTATGCTTAAACTACTCCTACTTCTCTTAATACTTCAAAAAAAACCTTCTTTTTAAATCTACCCCTAATTCTCTAATTACCCCTTACTTCCAACAATTACCCTTATTTTTTGACTACTGTGAAGGGTTGGTTTTTGCAGAACCCAATCCAAATGATACATCATCTTTCATATTTGTCGATCTACCCCTACTTTGCTTAAACTACCCCTACTTCTCTTAATACTTCAAAACAGCCCTTCTTTATAATCCTCCCCCTAATTCTCTAAATAGTCCTTACTTCCAACAATTACCCCTAAATTTAAACTACTGTGAAGGATTGGTTTTTGCAGCACCCAATCCCAATGATTCATCTTCTTTCATATTTGTCGATCTTCCCCTACTATGCTTAAACTACCCCTACTTCTCTTAATACTTCAAAATAACCCTTCTTTTTAATCCTACCGCTAATTCTCTAAATAGCCCTTTCTTCCAACAATTACCCCTATTTTTTAACTATTGTGAAGGGTTGGTTTTTGTAGCACCCAATCCAAATGATTCGTCATCTTTCATATTTCTCGATCTACCCCTACTTTGTTTAAACTACCCCTGCTTCTCTTAATACTTCAAGACAACCCTCCTTTTTAATCCTACACCTAAATGACTAAATTGGCCTTATTTCCAACAATTACCAACATTTTTTTAACAACTGTGAAGGGTTGGTTTTTTCAGCACCCAATCCAAATGATTCAATCTCTTTCATATTTTTCGAACTATCCATACTGTGCTTAAACTACCCCTACTTCTCTTAATACTTCAAAACAACCCTTCTTTTTCGTCCTAACCATAATTCTTTAAATAGCCCTTACTTCCAACAATTACCCCTATTTTTTAACTAATGTGAAGGGTTGGTTTTTGCAGCGCCCAATCCCAATGATTCATCATCTTTCATATTTGTCGATCTACCCCAACTATACTTAAACGTCCCCCGCTTCTCATAATACTTCAAAACAGCCCTAATTTTTAGTCATACCCCTAATTCTCTAAATATCCCTTACTTCCAACAATCACCCCAATTTTTTAACTTCTTTGAAGGGTTGGTTTTTGAAGCGCCAAATCCCAATGATTCATCATCTTCATATTTGTCGATCTACCCCTACTATGCTTAAACCACACCTACTACTCTTAATACTTCTAAACAACAATTCTTTTTAATTCTACGCCTAATTCTCTATGTAGCCCTTACTTCCAACAATTACCCCTATTTTTTAACTACTGTGAAGGGTTGGTTTTTACAGCAACCAATCCAAATGATTCATCATCTTTCATTTGTCGATCTACCCCTACTTTGCTTAAACTACCCTTACTTCTTTTAATACATCAAAACGACACTTCTTTTTAATCCTCCCCCTAATTCTCTAAATACTACTTACTTCCAACAATTACCCCTATTTTTTAACTACTGTGAAGTGTTGGTTTTTGCAGCACCCAATCCAAATGATTCACCAACTTTCATATTTGTCGATCTACACATACTTTGCTTAAACTAGCCCTACTTCTCTGAATACTTCAAATCGACCCTTCTTTTTAATCCTACCCTGAATTCTCTAAATAGCCCTTACTTCCAACAATTACCCTTATTTTTAACTACTTTGAAGGATTGGTTTTTCCAGCCTCCAATCCAAATGATTCATCATCCTTCATATTTGTTGATCTACCGCTACTATGCTTAAAATACCCCTACTTCTCTTAATACTTCAAAACAACCCTTCTTTTTAATCCTACCCCATATTTGCTGAATAGCCCTTACTTCCAACAATTACCCCTATTTTTTAACTAATGTGATGGGTTTGTTTTTGTAGCGCCCAATTCCAACGATTCATTATCTTCCATATTCGTCGATCTACCCTAATATGCTTAAACTTCCCCTACTTCTCTTAATACTTCAAAACAACCCTTCTTTTTAATCATACCCCTAATTCTCTAAATAGCCCTTAATTCTAACAATTATCTCAATTTTTGAACTACTGTGAAGGGTTGGTTTTTGCAGCGTCCAATCCTAATGATTCATCATCATTCATATTTCTCGATCTACCCCTACTATGCTTAAACTACACCTACTAATCTTAATACTTCAAAACAACCCTTCTTTTTAATTCTATCCCTAATTCCCTAAATAGCCCTTGCTTCAAACGATTACCCCTATTTTTTAACACTGTGACGGGTTGGTTTTTGCACCACCTAATCGAAATGATTCATTATCTTTCATATTTGTCGATCTACGCCTACTTTGCTTAAACTACCCCTACTTCACTTAATACTTTAAAACTACCCTTCTTTTTAATCCTCCCCCTAATTCTCTAAATAGCCCTTACTTCCAACAATTGCCAGTATTTTTAACTACTGTGACGAGTTTGTTTTTGTATCACCCAATCCAAATGATTCATCATCTTTCATATTTCTCGATCTACACCTACTTTGCTTAAACTACCCCTACTTCTCTTAATGCTTCAAAACTACCCTTCTTTTTAATCCTACCCCAAATTCTCTAAATAACCCTTATTTCCAACAACTACACCTATTTTTTAACTACTGTGAAGGGTTGGTTTTTGCAGCGCCCTATCCCAATGACTCATCATCTTTCATATTTGTCGATATACCCCTACTATACTTAAACTACTCCTACTTCTCTTAATTCTTCAAAACAACCCTTATTTTTAATCCTACCATTAATTCTCTAAATAACCATTACTTCCAACAACTACCCCTATTTTTTAACTACTGCGAAGGGTTTGTTGTCGCAGCACCCAATCAAAATAATTCATCATCTTCCATATTTGTCGATCCACCCATATTATGCTTAAACTACCCCTACTTCTCTTAATACTTCAAAATAGACCTTTTTAATCCTACCCCCAAATTATCTAAATAGACCTTACTTCCAACAATTACCCCTATTTTTTAAGTATTGTGAAGGATTGGTTTTTGCAGCACCCAATCCAAACGATTCATCATCCTTCATATTTGTTGAACTACCCCTACTATGCTTAAACTACCCATCTACATTTTTTTTTCCTTTATTCATTTATTTATTCATTTTTTTTGCATTATTCATTTCTTTGTAAACCAATTTTCATTCTACTTCTATGAAGGGTTGATTTTTGCAGCACCCAATCCAAACGATTCATCATCTTTCATATTTGTTGATCTACCCCTGCTATGCTTAAACTACCCTTACTTCTATTAATACTTCAAAACAACCCTTCCTTTTAATCCTCCCCTTAATTCTCTAAATAGCCCTTACTTCCAACAATTACCCCTATTTTTTAACTACTGTGAAGGTTTTGTTTTTGCAGCACCCAATCTCGATGATTCAACATCTTTCATATTTGTCGGCTACCCCTACTATGCTTAAACTACCCCTACTTCTCTTAATACTTCAATACAACCCTTCTTTTTAATCCTACCCCTAATTCTATAAATAGCCCTTGCTTCCAACAATTACCCCTATTTTTTACTACAGTGAAGGGTTGGTTTTTCTGGCCTCCAATCCAAATGATTCATAATCCTTCATATTTGTTGATCTACCCCTACTATGCTTAAAATGCCCCTACTTATCTTTATGCTTAAAAACAACCTTCTTTTTAATCCTGCCCCTAATTCGCCAAATAGCCCTTACTTCCAACAATTACCCCTATTTATTAACTAATGTGGAGGGCTGGTTTTTGCAGCGCTCAATCCCAACGATTCATTATCTTTCATATTTGTCGATCTACCGCTATTATGCTTAAACTTCCCCTACTTCTCTTAATACTTCAAAACAACCCTTATTTTTAATCATTCCCCTAATTCTCTAATTAGCCCTTAATTCTAACAATTACCCCAATTTTTTAACTACTATGAAGGGTTGGTTTTTGCAGCGCCCAATCCCAATGATTCATCATCATTCATATTTGTCGATCTACACCTACTATGCCTAAACTACACCTACTACTCTTAGTACTTCAAAACAACCCTTCTTTTTAATCCTATCCTTAATTCCCTAAACAGCCCCTACTTCCAACAATTACTTCTATTTTTTAACACTGTGAAGGGTTTTGTTTTTTGCAGTACCCAATCCAAATGATTCATTATCTTTCATATTTGCCGATCAAACCCGATTTTGCTTAAACTACCTCTCTTAATACTTTAAAACAACCCTTCTTTTTAATCCTCCCCCTAATTATCTAAATATCCCTTACTTCCAACAATTACCATTATTTTTTAACTACTGTGAAGGGTTGGTTTTTGCAGCACCCAATCCAAATGATTCATCATCTTTCATATTTCTCGATCTACCCCTACTTTGCATTAACTACCCCTACTTCTCTTAATGATTCAAAACTACCCTTTCTTTTAATCCTACCCCTAATTCTCTAAATAGCTCTTACTTCCAACAATTACCCCAATTTTTTAACTACTGTGAAGGGTTGGTTTTTGCAGCGCCCAATCCCAATGATTCATCATCTTTCATATTGTCGATCTAGCCCTACTATACTTAAACTACCCCTACTTCTCCTAATACTTCAAAACAACCATTCGTTTTAATCCTACCACTAATTCTCTAAATAACCCTTACTTCCAACAACTACCCCTATTTTTTAACTACTGCGAAGGGTTGGTTGTTGCAGCACCCAATCCAAATGATTCATAATCTGTCACATTTGTCGATCTACCCCTACTATGCTTAAACTACCCCTACTTCTCTTAATACTTCTAAACAACCCTTCTTTTTAATTATAACCCTTATCTAAATAGCCCTTACTTCCAGCAATTACCCCTATTTTTTAAGTACTGTGAAGGATTGGTTTTTGCAGCACCCAATCCAAACGATTTATCATCCTTCATATTTGTCGAACTACCCTTACTATGCTTAAAATAGCTCTCTACTTTTATTATTGTTTTCCTTTATTCATTTCTTTGTTCAATTTTTTTTTCATTATTCATTTATTTGTAAACCAATTATCATTCTACTTCTATGAAGTGTTGGTTTTTGCAGCACCCAATCCAAACGATTCATCAACTTTCATATTTGATGATCTACCCTTACTATGCTTAAACTACCTCTACTTCTCTGAATACTTCAAAACAACCCTTCTTTTTAATCCTCCCCATAATTCTATAAATAGCCCTTACTTCCAACAATTACCCCTATTTTTTAACTACTGTGAAGGGTTGGTTTTTGCAGCACCCAATCTAGATGATTCATCATCTTTCACATTTGTCGATCTACCCCAACTATATTTAAACTACCCCTACTTCTCTTAATACTTCAAAACAACCCTTCTTTTTAATCCAACCCCTAATTCTACAAATAGCCCTTACTTCCAACAATTACCACTATTTTTAACTTTTGTGAAGGGTTGGTTTTTGCAGCACCCAATTCAAATGACTCATCATCTTTCATATTCTTCTATCTCCCCCTACTTTGCTTAAACTACCCCTACTTCTCTTAATACTTCAAAACTACCCTTCTTTTTAATCGTACCACTAATTATCCAAATAGCCCTTACTTCCAACAATTACCCCTATTTTTTAACTACTGTGAACGGTTGGTTTTTTTCAGCGCCCAATTCCAATTACTCATCATCTTTCATATATGTCGATCTACCCCTGCTATGCATAAACTTCACCTCCTTCTCTTAATACTTCAAAACAACCCTTCTTTTTAATCCAACCAATAATTCTACAAATATCCCTTACTTCCAACAATTACCACTATTTTTAACTTTTGTGAAGGGTTGGTTTTTGCAGCACCCAACCCAAACGATTCATCATCTTTCATATTTGATTATCTACCCCTACTATGCTTAAACTACCCCTAATTCTCTTAATACTTCATAACAACCCTTCTTTTTAATCCTCCCCCTAATTCTCTAAATAGCCCTTACTTCCAACAATTACCCCTATTTTTTAACTACTGTGAAGGGTTGGATTTTGCAGCACCCAATCTTGATGATTCATCATCTTTCATATTTGTCGATCTACCCCAACTATGTTTTAGCTACCACTACTTCTCTTAATACTTCAAAAAAACACTTCTTTTTAATCCAACCCCTAATTCTACAAATAGCCCTTACTTCCAACAATTACCACTATTTTTAACTTTTGTGAAGGGTTGGTTTTTGTAGCACCCAATTCAAATGATTCATCACCTTTTATATTTCTCGATCTACCCCTACTTTGCTAAAACTACCCCTACTTCTCTTAATACTTCAAAACAACCCTTCTTTTTAATCCTACCCCTACTATACTTAAACTACCCCTACTTCTCTTAATACTTCAAAATAACCCTTCTTTTTAATTCTACCCCTAATTCTGTAACTAGCCGTTACTTCAAATAATTACCCAAATTTTTTAACTACTGTGAAGGGCTGGTTTGGCAGCGCCCAATCACAATGATTCATCGTCTTTCATATTTGTCGATTTAACCCTACTATGCTTAAACTACCCCTACTTCTCTTAATAATTTAAAAAAAATCTTATTTTTAATCCTACCCCTTATTCTCTAATTAGCCCTTACTTCCAACAATTACCCTTATTTTTTGACTACTGTGAAGAGTTCGTTTTTGCAGCACCCAATCCAAATGATTCATCATCTTTCATATTCGTCGATCTGCCCCTACTTTGCGTAAACTAACCTATTTCTCTTAATACTTCAAAACAACCCTTCTTTATAATCCTCTCCCTAATCTTCTAAATAGCCCTTACTTCCAACAATTACCCCTAAATTTTAACTACTGCGAATGGTTGGTTTTTGCAGCACCCAATCCCATTGATTCATCATCTTTCATATTTGTCGATCTACCCCTGCTATGCTTAAACTAGCCCTACTTCTCTTAGTACTTCAAAACAACCCTTCTTCTTAATCCTACCCATAATTCTCTAAATAGCCCTTACTTCCAACAATTACCCCTATTTTTTAACTATTGTGAAGGGTTGGTTTTTGCAGCACCCAATCCAAATGATTTATCATCTTTCATATTTCTCGATCTACCCCTACTTTGCTTAAACTACCCCTACTTCTCTTAATACTTCAAGACAACCCTTCTTTTTAATCCTTCACCTAAATCTATAAATTGGCCTTACTTCCAACAGTTACCTACATTTTTTAACAACTGTGAAGGGTTGGTTTTTTCAGCACCCAATCCAAATGATTCAATCTCTTTCATATTTTTCGAACTACCCGTACTATGCTTAAACTACCCCTACTACTCTTAATACTTCAAAACAATCCTTCTTTTTAATCCTTACCCTAATTCTCTAAATAGCCCTTACTTCCAACAATTACCCCTACTTTTTAACTAATGTGAAGGGTTGGTTTTTGCAGCGCCCAATCCTAATGATTCATCATCTTTCATATTTGTCGATCTACCCATACTATGCTTAAACGTCCCCTACTTCTCTTAATACTTCAAAACAACCCTACTTTTTTTATCATACCCCTAATTCTCTAAATATCCCTTACTACCAACAATTACTCCAATTTTTTAACTTCTTTGAAGTGTTGGTTTTTGCAACACCGAATCCCAATGATTCATCATCTTCATATTTGTCGATCTACCCCTACTATGCTTAAACCACACCTACTACTCTTAATACCTCTAAGCAACCCTTCTTTTTAATTCTACCCCTAATTATCTATATAGCCCTTACTTCCAACAATTACCCCTATTTTTTAACTACTGTGAAGGGTTGGTTTTGACAGCAACTGTAACACCCCACACCCGCTATAGTCACTCACTTAGGGAATGCCATAGCATCGGTGGAGTATTTTTAGTGAGTATAGAACAGTAAAATTACAACAAGACAGATATAATGTAATACTTGAAAATTTAAAACATCATCTCATAGCAGCGGAAAGTAAAACATGTTTGGTTACATCATAAAACCATAACAAGAGTCAAGTACAAAATATCCATCCTGAATAAAATAAGTACATAATCCCACTACTCATAACAAATAGCCATAACAGAAAAGATAAGATAAGCTGAGCTCTACATCTACGGTCCAAGCTCCAAGAGATAGATAAAGCAAACTGATCAAAGCCCACTAGCACTAGGCCCAACCTGAGGACCTGAAGGAAAAAGATAAAAACAACGGGGGTCAGACATAAGCCTGAGTGAACCCTATCTCCTTAATAATACAATTATTAAAGTAATTAGGGTATGATATGAACTCGGTATGGTATCTTTGGGGATAATGACTACACTAAGTTGCCCACGAACACAGGACGAACTAAGATAACCGTAAAGACGCATCTACCCACCCAAGGATAATTACTAACTGCACCACACCAGTCACTCCTACTCAAAGGTTGATCCCACCCAAGGATATCAAAGATAGATATAACCAGTAGTTTCCTGTACCCTAGTTGACTACATAGGTGCCGTCTGCCCCTATCTCTACTAGGTGTACCCCACTACCCCAAGCGATCGGCTCCCTAACGTAGGTATCCGTGCTGGCCCCACAGTGGGGTGTATCATTCCCCAACGTGGCAACCCAAAAGCAACACCGGTGCACGGGTTATACCTACACGATGCAACAACGTCTTACCTCCCAGTCCCGGGCCCACACACGCATATGAAACCCGATGGGCCTGCGTTGCCACCGCTAACCCCGTTTTGGCCACTTATAGACAAGCCCAGTATGTGTGTCCCGTCCTCGGCTTGGGCCGAGCTACAAAGATACATATGGGATACTGGTTGTAATGGGCCCTCCACAAGCTACCCACCAGAGCTTGTTATTAATCTAGTGTTCCCCACTTAACCCTTTAATCATGTTTAATTACATGTTTCACTTGGTTAAGTATTCTAATCGTATTTTCGATTGCCACCCAAGGCAACCCACTAGATTCCTCATGCCACCCAAGGCACCCACTTAACCCCTCATGTCCCACTACATGCTAATATGGTTAAGTGTTTCTTAATTAATTAAGACCGTGATTCCCCATAAAGACCTCCCACATTAGACTGGCTGTTATGACCGCCTGGTTAAGCCGGTAGGGTCCGGGCAGTCTTACGTCATAACAGAGTCTAACCTCGTGTCTTTACTTTAATCACGTATTTAATTTGTGCCTAAGACCTCTCACATTAGACTGGCTGTTATGACCGCCTGGTTAAGCCGGTAGGGTCCGGGCAGTCTTACGTCATAACAGAGCCTAACCTCGTGTCTTAGTCGATTAATTACACCTAATTAATCACCCCCATATTAATTATCCCTAATTAATATCAATTTATTCATAACATGGGTAGACCTAACTCAATAGGTAAATTCCCATGGGGTAGACCTAACTCAATAGGTAAATTCCCACTTATGTTAATTAATTTTTTTATGGTATGCTTAATCATACCCATTTCAACATACTTTTAGTTAACATATTAATTAACCCCATCGTTCCCCACGTAAATCGTCATTATGACATAACATAATAAAGGGAAGATTTACCACACATAACATGGGTTTAGCATATAACTTTATCATGGGTTAAGAGGATGTCAACTTGCATATATGAGCATGTATTAACCCAACTATATTCAACCCAAACTTGCATATTATCAAACATGTGTCTTACATAACATGTTGCATATGAACTTACATATCATCAAACATGTGATTTGCATAACATGTTGCATATGAACTTACATATCATCATACATGTGATTTGCATAACATGTAGAACTTGCATTTTAGCATATACTTAACTTGCATAAGCACTCACATACTTGCATAAGCATTCATATACTTGCATAAGCTTGCATATCATGTTAAACTTGCATTTCAACATATACATAACTTGCATAAACATTCACATACTTGCATAGGCTTGCATATTATGTTAAACTTGCATTTCAACATATACATAACTTGCATAAACATTCACATACTTGCATAGGCTTGCATATTATGTTAAACTTGCATTTCAACATATACATAACTTGCATAAACATTCACATACTTGCATAGGCTTGCATATTATGTTAAACTTGCATTTCAACATATACATAACTTGCATAAACATTCACATACTTGCATAGGGTTGCATATTATGTTAAACTTGCATTTCAACATATACATAACTTGCATAAACATTCACATACTTGCATAGGCTTGCATATTATGTTAAACTTGCATTTCAACATATACATAACTTGCATAAACATTCACATACTTGCATAGGCTTGCATATTATGTTAAACTTGCATTTCAACATATACATAACTTGCATAAACATTCACATACTTGCATAGGCTTGCATATTATGTTAAACTTGCATTTCAACATATACATAACTTGCATAAACATTCATATACTTGCATAAGATGTTAAACATGCATATAAGCATATACATGACTTGCATAAGTACTCACATACTTGCATAACATGTTTGCATAATGGATCCATATTCACTTAGTGTTTTGCATCATAAACATCATGAAACAACTTGCATAAAAATATCATGATTACATATTATGAAACTTGCATGACATAAGGCATATAACTTGCAAAACACATAATATTCACTACATCAAGCTTGCATAAATATATGGATCCACAAACATAGCCATACTTTATCACATCTTATCATAATCAATTCAATAATTGATTATTAAGGGGATAGAAGCTCACCAAAACAAGATTAGCAAGTTAAATGAAGCAAATCCCAATGATTAAGTAGAAGAAGATGTAGATTAGCTTGCAAACCCTCTTAGGATTTTTAGTGGAGGCTCTCCAATTTTCTAAGTGGTGGCATAATGGCCTTAGATCTATTTTTGGTAAGGATAAGGGGGGGTATTAGGGTGTATATATAGATTAGTTAGATGTTTTAGGACCATAGGATATACCCTAGAACCAATGCTAGCCTTTAAAGCATGTCTTGGGGAAGAAGTCAAGTGTAGGAACCATTTAGGGCCCAAAAAAAAAACAGCCCAAAACTCATCCCGGGCCTCAAAACATGAGCAGTTTTTGATTTTTCGTGAAACTTTGACGGGCCATAACTTGGTCATACGGACTCCGATTTACGAAAACTCGGACTCTATTTCGCGTATTTTTCCGAGACGAACGCAATGGCACAGCCCGTTTCCCCTGATTCAGAATATTAAATTTAATTCTGCTCTGATTTATGTTATAACAAGTTATTTAACATACGGGGTGTTACATTCTCCCCTACTTAAAGGATTTCGTCCCCGAAATCTCTAAGTCAAGAAGAACGTATCCTACCAACCAAACAACCATCTACTCAACCATCAAACACTGGCATCCATTGTCCTTAAAGTTTCTAATGTTGTATGAACATATGCAAAAAGTGTGTGTATATGTTCCCTATCTAATGCAAAATCAGGCGGTCTACTGATTCAGTTGACCTCCTTAATGCAAACCATGATAGTGCCATGCATCCAATATGTATGCGAAAGAACCCTATCGACACATACTATTTCTACATGCGTGCACAATCATTCACCGAATAAATGCATCATCCATATGATAGCACAACCATCATACATCCATTAATATAGCTACCTACACACATTTATATGCAATATGCAATATGAAGTGATTGAGCCGATCTAGTGCCTAAAGTGTGTGTATATGCATCCACGAGCAACCACTAGCAAACACTTGCATCCACTTGCATCCATCAATCATAACATGTCTCAAACACATGTTTCAACCATAGGTTTACCCTATCTAAAAGGTCAAAGGTGCTAACGAGAGGACATACTAAGGACAAGATAAGTACAAGATAGGCAATAAAGGAGAAGTTAAAGAACATACTCTCGAAAAGAAAAGGGTACAAAGAACGCATCTTCGCTTCCGTCTCCCAAGTAGCATTGCTCTCGTCATCTCCCCATTGCACTTTGACTAGCTGAACCTCTTTGTTTCTCAACTTCTTAATCTCTGACCCAAGGATGCGAGTAGGAGCTCGTCGAATCGTCGCATCACGCTCTACTTCCACTTCTCTAAGCAAGCTCGGCTCTACCACCTCTGCGGTCTCATGTAGGCACTTCCTCAAATGTGACACATGGAAAACATCATGTATACCACTAAGTCTGTCTGGCAACTCCACCCTATATGCCATCCGTCCAATTCTTTCCTTGACAGGAAACGGTCCTACAAACCTCGGTGCTAACTTCCCAGCGGATCCAAAGCGAACAACATTCCGTAATGGAGACACTTTGACAAAAACCATGTCCCCAACTTCAAACTCAAGATCAGTCATCCTCTTATCTGCATAAGATTTCTGTCTGTCTTGCGCTGCTTTCATCCTTCTTCGAATCAAATCAACCTTCTCTGAAGTCTCTCTAACCATATCGGGCCCTAACAAGATCTTATCCATAGATTCCCACCAACATGTAGGTGATCGACAAGGCCTTCCATAAAGAGCTTCAAAAGGTGCCATGCCAATACTAGACTGGAAGCTGTTGTTATATGCAAACTCCACCAAAGGAAGATGCTCTTCCCATGTACCTCCAAAATCCAAGATACAAAGCCTCAAAAGGTCTTCCAAAACACGGTTCACCCTCTCGGTCTGGCCGTCTGTCTGAGGATGATATGCGGTGCTCAAACACAACTGAGTCCCCACCGCCTCCTGTAAACTCTTCCAAAACTCACTAGTGAAGATAGGATCTCGATCACTCACTATGCTGGAAGGTACCCCATGCAATCGAACTATCTCTCGAACATAGACTGAAGCAAGCCATGGAGCAGTCCTCTTACTCTTTACGGGTATGAAATGGGCGCTCTTAGTAAGTCTATCAACCACGACCCAAATTCCTGTATTGCCCTTCCTCGATCTCGGTAAACCATCAACGAAGTCCATCGAGACACTATCCCACTTCCATATCGGAACTTCCAAAGGATGAAGCAACCCACCTGGCTTCTTTTGCTCTGCTTTTACTTGTTGGCACACCAAGCATCTAGCAACATACTCGGCCACATCTTTCTTTATACCGGCCCAAAAGAAAACTCGCCTCATGTCTTGGTACATCTTATCCCCACCGGGATGTATGGTCATCCTCGAACGATGTGCATCATCAAGTATAGCCTTCCTCAAGTCTTCATCTTGCGGTACACAAAGTCTACCGTCTCTACGCAACCACCCCCTATCATCTAGGGTGTACCTATTCAAATGGCTGGACGACTCCCCCCTTATGAGCTTCTCTACCAACTCAACCAACTGTGGGTCGTCTCGCTGTGCCTCGCCAACTCGTCCCAAAAGAGTAGGTCTAACCTCTAAGGATGCTAGCAAACCGGGTACCAAGTCAACAGAAGGTCTGAAGTCAAACATCGAGATAAACTCCAAGCTTCTCCGTTCCACAAACAACGGACTCAAGGACAACCTTTTTCTGCTTAAGGCATCTGCCACCACGTTACCCTTGCCAGGGGTATATGCTATCTCGAAATCATAGGATGCTAAGAACTCCATCCACCTTTGCTGTCTCAAGTTCAAATCCTTCTGTGAAAACAAGTACTTCAAAGATTTGTGATCGGTGAACAACTCAAATCTCTCACCAAGAAGATAATGGCGCCAGATCTTGAGCGCAAAAATGATAGCGGCCAACTCTAGGTCATGGACAGGGTAATTTTTCTCATGCGCCCTCAACTGCCTCCCACCATAGGCTATTACCCTTCCCTCTTGCATCAAGACTGCGCCTAGTCCTGTCCCACAAGCATCAGTATAAACAACGAACGGCTTACTCCCATCTGGCAGCACTAAAACTGGAGCAGTGGTTAAAGCTCTCTTTAACCGTCGGAATGCATCCTCACAATCCACATCCCATGTGAAAACCTGATTCTTCTTTGTCAAGCGAGTTAATGGGGCTGATATCTTCGCGAAGTCCTTGATAAACTTCCTATAGTAGCCAGCCAACCCCAAGAAACTCCTCACCTTGGTAGCATTCTTCGGAGCCTTCCAATCTTGGATAGATACTACCTTTGCAGGATCCACAGCTATCCCTTCCTTAGAGACCACGTGCCCTAAGAATCGCACTTCCTTCCTCCAAAAGTGACATTTAGAAAACTTAGCCTTCAGGCTATGCGCTCGAAGAGTCTCCAACACTTCCCTAAGATGTAGGGCATGCTCTTCCTCACTCTTGGAGAAGACCAAGATGTCATCCACAAAGACCACCACGAACTTGTTAAGATACTCCCTGAACACCCTACTCATCAGATCAACGAAATATGCAGGGGCGTTCGTCAAGCCAAATGGCATCACAAGCCACTCATAAAAACCATCCGGAGGCCCGAAGGAAGTCTTCTCTACACTATCCTCAGCCACTCTCAACTGATGAAACCCCGTGGCTAAGTCCAACTGCGAAAACACTGAAGCGCCAACTAACTGATCGAAGAGATCATCAATCCTCGGCAATGGGTGTTTATTCTTCTTTGTGAGCTTGTTGAGTTCTCTATAGTCAACACAAAGTCTGAGGGACCCATCTGCCTTTGTAGCAAAAACCACCGGAGCACCCCACTCCGATATACTTCGTCTTATGAACCCCTTCTCAAGCAAATCGCCTACTTACTTATGGGGTTCCCTCCTCTCACGAGGAGCCACGTGGCACACTGGCCAAGACACTGGTTTAGCCTTACCCACCAGATATATTTGGGAATCAATTTCCAGCTCCGGAGGTAAGCCCTTCACCTCCTTATACACATCCGGGTATTCCCGGACCGCTCTAACAGATCACAAACTCTAGACCGACATGTCAAGCGATTCTAGATAACTTAGCATAACAGATTCTATGGGATTACAAGAGATCTCGAGAGTGTTACCCATGCGGGTCATAAGCCTAACAACTCTCTCTTCAAAATCAAAAACGGCACCTCTACTGGATAACCAGTCCATGCCCCAAAACTAACCCATAGCCCGTGAAGCCCAACAAGCATCACCTCTAAACTCAATGCTAAGTATAGAGACTTTCAAACCCAAACACATCATGGAGCCCAATTGGGTTTGAAACAACTAAGGGATCATCAACCAAACTGGTGTCTAAGTGCAGTGACTCAACTATCAATGGTGAGATAAACGAACTCGATATATCAGGATCAAATAAAGTTTGAATCGGATAATAAAGAAATCCAAATTCCAACCTAGACGGTCTTATCCCCATCTGGTACCCTAGTCGTGAGGGAATACAATTACCCTCCAGAAGATTCCATACCTTGCCCTTGCTTCTTTGGACAATCCTAATAACGTGTCCTATTCCTCCCAAAAGGATAACTACTAGCCTTCTTCTTCCCTATTCTCCACTCACAACCTCCCACCAATGAGGTTTCACCCTTCATTAATCAAACAACTATTTGAGCATTCCTCTCTTCTTGAACCAACTTCTAACCAGATTTACGTCTAAGTCCCTTGAAGTGGTTTTCCATCCTCATCCATCTTAGAAAGATCATCTATACGCGGAGGGGAAACTCAAAATGAGAGAGAGGAAGAGATTCAAAATGGAGAATTCGAAAGATATAGATATGGCTATTGGGGATTATGCTTTTCTTTCAAAAACTTTTCTCTTAAAAGACATGTTTTCGAAAATACTCCTTTCAAAAATATTCTTAGAAAATAGTTTTTCTAAAAATTTTATCTGTTCTGGTAACCTTAAGCTCTGATACCACGTGTAACACCCCACACCCGCTATAGTCACTCACTAAGGGAATGCCATAGCATCGGTGGAGTATTTTTAGTGAGTATAGAACAGTAAAATTACAACAAGACAGATATAATGTAATACTTGAAAATTTAAAACATCATCTCATAGCAGCGGAAAGTAAAACATGTTTGGTTACATCATAAAACCATAACAAGAGTCAAGTACAAAATATCCATCCTGAATAAAATAAGTACATAATCCCACTACTCATAACAAATAGCCATAACAGAAAAGATAAGATAAGCTGAGCTCTACATCTACGGTCCAAGCTCCAAGAGATAGATAAAGCAAACTGATCAAAGCCCACTAGCACTAGGCCCAACCTGAGGACCTGAAGGAAAAAGATAAAAACAACGGGGGTCAGACATAAGCCTGAGTGAACCCTATCTCCTTAATAATACAATTATTAAAGTAATTAGGGTGTGATATGAACTCGGTATGGTATCTTTGGGGATAATGACTACACTAAGTTGCCCACGAACACAGGACGAACTAAGATAACCGTAAAGACGCATCTACCCACCCAAGGATAATTACTAACTGCACCACACCAGTCACTCCTACTCAAAGGTTGATCCCACCCAAGGATATCAAAGATAGATATAACCAGTAGTTTCCTGTACCCTAGTTGACTACATAGGTGCCGTCTGCCCCTATCTCTACTAGGTGTACCCCACTACCCCAAGCGATCGGCTCCCTAACGTAGGTATCCGTGCTGGCCCCACAGTGGGGTGTATCATTCCCCAAAGTGGCAACCCAAAAGCAACACCGGTGCACGGGTTATACCTACACGATGCAACAACGTCTTACCTCCCAGTCCCGGGCCCACACACGCATATGAAACCCGATGGGCCTGCGTTGCCACCGCTAACCCCGTTTTGGCCACTTATAGACAAGCCCAGTATGTGTGTCCCGTCCTCGGCTTGGGCCGAGCTACAAAGATACATATGGGATACTGGTTGTAATGGGCCCTCCACAAGCTACCCACCAGAGCTTGTTATTAATCTAGTGTTCCCCACTTAACCCTTTAATCATGTTTAATTACATGTTTCACTTGGTTAAGTATTCTAATCGTATTTTCTATTGCCACCCAAGGCAACCCACTAGATTCCTCATGCCACCCAAGGCACCCACTTAACCCCTCATGTCCCACTACATGCTAATATGGTTAAGTGTTTCTTAATTAATTAAGACCGTGATTCCCCATAAAGACCTCCCACATTAGACTGGCTGTTATGACCGCCTGGTTAAGCCGGTAGGGTCCGGGCAGTCTTACGTCATAACAGAGTCTAACCTCGTGTCTTTACTTTAATCACGTATTTAATTTGTGCCTAAGACCTCTCACATTAGACTGGCTGTTATGACCGCCTGGTTAAGCCGGTAGGGTCCGGGCAGTCTTACGTCATAACAGAGCCTAACCTCGTGTCTTAGTCGATTAATTACACCTAATTAATCACCCCCATATTAATTATCCCTAATTAATATCAATTTATTCATAACATGGGTAGACCTAACTCAATAGGTAAATTCCCATGGGGTAGACCTAACTTAATAGGTAAATTCTCACTTATGTTAATTAATTTTTTTATGGTATGCTTAATCATACCCATTTCAACATACTTTTAGTTAACATATTAATTAACCCCATCGTTCCCCACGTAAATCGTCATTATGACATAACATAATAAAGGGAAGATTTACCACACATAACATGGGTTTAGCATATAACTTTATCATGGGTTAAGAGGATGTCAACTTGCATATATGAGCATGTATTAACCCAACTATATTCAACCCAAACTTGCATATTATCAAACATGTGTCTTACATAACATGTTGCATATGAACTTACATATCGTCAAACATGTGATTTGCATAACATGTTGCATATGAACTTACATATCATCATACATGTGATTTGCATAACATGTAGAACTTGCATTTTAGCATATACTTAACTTGCATAAGCACTCACATACTTGCATAAACATTCATATACTTGCATAAGCTTGCATATCATGTTAAACTTGCATTTCAACATATACATAACTTGCATAAACATTCACATACTTGCATAGGCTTGCATATTATGTTAAACTTGCATTTCAACATATACATAACTTGCATAAACATTCACATACTTGCATAGGCTTGCATATTATGTTAAACTTGCATTTCAACATATACATAACTTGCATAAACATTCACATACTTGCATAGGCTTGCATATTATGTTAAACTTGCATTTCAACATATACATAACTTGCATAAACATTCACATACTTGCATAGGGTTGCATATTATGTTAAACTTGCATTTCAACATATACATAACTTGCATAAACATTCACATACTTGCATAGGCTTGCATATTATGTTAAACTTGCATTTCAACATATACATAACTTGCATAAACATTCACATACTTGCATAGGCTTGCATATTATGTTAAACTTGCATTTCAACATATACATAACTTGCATAAACATTCATATACTTGCATAAGATGTTAAACATGCATATAAGCATATACATGACTTGCATAAGTACTCACATACTTGCATAACATGTTTGCATAATGGATCCATATTCACTTAGTGTTTTGCATCATAAACATCATGAAACAACTTGCATAAAAATATCATGATTACATATTATGAAACTTGCATGACATAAGGCATATAACTTGCAAAACACATAATATTCACTACATCAAGCTTGCATAAATATATGGATCCACAAACATAGCCATACTTTATCACATCTTATCATAATCAATTCAATAATTGATTATTAAGGGGATAGAAGCTCACCAAAACAAGATTAGCAAGTTAAATGAAGCAAATACCAATGATTAAGTAGAAGAAGATGTAGATTAGCTTGCAAACCCTCTTAGGATTTTTAGTGGAGGCTCTCCAATTTTCTAAGTGGTGGCATAATGGCCTTAGATCTATTTTTGGTAAGGATAGGGGGGGGGTATTAGGGTGTATATATAGATTAGTTAGATGTTTTAGGACCATAGGATATACCCTAGAACCAATCCTAGCCTTTAAAGCATGTCTTGGGGAAGAAGTCAAGTGTAGGAACCATTTAGGGCCCAAAAAAAAACAGCCCAAAACTCATCCCGGGCCTCAAAACATGAGCAGTTTTCGTTTTTGATTTTTCGTGAAACTTTGACGGGCCATAACTTGGTCATACGGACTCCGATTTACGAAAACTCGGACTCTATTTCGCGTATTTTTCCGAGACGAACGCAATGGCACAGCCCGTTTCCCCTGGTTCAGAATATTAAATTTAATTCTGCTCTGATTTATGTTATAACAACTTATTTAACATACGGGGTGTTACAGCAACCAATCCAAATGATTCATCATCTTTCATTTGTCGATCTACCCCTACTTTGCTTAAACTACCCTTACTTCTCTTAATATATCAAAACTACCCTTCTTTTTAATCCTCCCCCTAATTCTTTAAATACTACTTACTTCCAATAATTACCCCTATATTTTAACTACTGTGAAGGGTTGGTTTTTGCAGCACCCAATCCAAATGATTTATCATCTTTCATATTTGTCGATCAACCCATACTTTGCTTAAACTAACCCCACTTCTCTTAATACTTCAAAACAACCCTTCTTTTTAATCCTACCCTTAATTCTCTAGATAGCCCTTACATCCAACAATTACCCCTATTTTTAACTACTTTGAAGGGTTGGATTTTCCAGCATCCAATCCAATTGATTCATCATCCTTCTTATTTGTCGATCTACCCTTAATATGCTTAAAATACCCCTACTTCTCTTAATACTTCAAAACAACCCTTCTTTTTAATTCCACCCCTAATTCGCTAAATAGCCCTTACTTCCAACAATTACCCCTATTTTTTAACTAAAATGAAGGGTTTGTTTTTGTAGCGCCCAATCCCAACGATTCATTATCTTTCATATTCGTCGATCTACCCCTAATATGCTTAAACTTCACCTACTTCTCTTAATACTTCAAAACAACCCTTCTTTTTAATCATACCCCTAATTCTCTAAATAGCCCTTAATTCTAACAATTACCTCAATTTTTCAACTACTTTGAAGGGTTGGTTTTTGCAGCTTCCAATCCTAATGATTCATCATCTTTCATATTTCTCGATCTACCCATACTATGCTTAAACTACACCAACTACCCTTAATACTTCAAAACAACCCTTCTTTTTAATTCTATCCTTAATTCCCTAAGTAGCCCGTGCTTCCAACAATTACCCCTATTTTTTAACAATGTGAAGGGTTGGTTTTTGCAGCACCTAATCCAAATGATTCGTTATCTTTCATATTTGTCGATCTACGCCTACTTTGCTTAAACTACCCCTACTTCTCTTAATACTTTAAAACTACCCTTCTTTTTAATCCTCCCCCTAATTCTCTAAATAGCCTGTAACACCCCGTATTTCTGTGAATACTAATTTTCATAAATTAAAAGAATTAATATTGAGAATTTGCACGAAATTGCCTTAAAACGGCATATAACCAATTTGAGATATGTGAATTGCCTTAAAAGGCGAAAAATGGAATTAAGACATTAATTGGAAAATTAATGTGTAGAAAGTGTCATAAGTTAATTATGGATTAATTTGAATTCATGAATAGGTGCGCGTGTATATATATATATTTATATATATATGGGCAGTTAATGTAAACATGAATAGAAGTTTATTAATTTGCTGAGTGTTTGCTGAGTCACTTCTGACTCATTGCTGAGTCAATAAGATAAACCCCATCTGGTCTGAATGGCTGCGGTTATTTCTAGGTTAAATCTAATGGCCTAAATGAATCCGAACACCTATAAATAAGTGGGTAGACTCTAACCCTAAATCACTTGAAAAATTGGAGAGCTACCGACATGCCGTTGCCATGGAGTTCAGCATAGCCGTCACAAACTAAAGAAGAATAAGGCCTAATCTACAAACTAAATCTACTCAAATCAAATCAAAAGCTCTCTCTCTTTCTATTTCTCTTCTTTAAAATTGTGAGTATGATGAATCTCACAATATTATTATAAAATAATTTGATTAAGTTATGAATGGATCAAAAGAAAGTGATATGAATTGTTATGTATTTGTAAATTATGTTGTGGATCTCTTGTTATGCTATTATGTTATCATATATATGTTGTTATGTTTTAGTGATTATGTTGTAAATAATCCTATGCTATGTCATATGTGATTAATCATGCTATGCTATGTTGTAAATCATATCATGCTATGTTGCAAATTATGATATGCTATGTTGTAAATCTTATATATGTTGTAGATCTCATATTATCACATATGTTGAAATACTTATGTTATATGATAATGATGTCATGTTAAGTTGTGTTGAATCATACAAGCTGTAAAATCATGATGTTAGTATTTATGCGAATTGGATCATGTTTAAAGTTTATGTTTTTTTTATAATAGATCTTGATTATGGGAATTTGCCTATTGGGTTAGGTGTACCCATATATATGAATCTACGAATTAATTGGATCTTGAATATGGGAATTTGCATATTAAGTTAGGTGTACCCATATACATGAATCTATGATTAAATGCATTTTGATTTTTGGGAATTTGCCTATTGAGTTAGGTGTACCCGTATAAAACCATATTGTTAATGATGTTGATTCACACATGTCCTATACAAGTTTATGAAATTTGATCAAAATCATATTATGTGAATTATGAATAAGTTGACACCCTTAGATCCATGACATGTATAACCTTATGCAAATTGTAATGTATGCAATTTTTACCCCTTGTTATGATTTATTTAGTCACATATATATATGTTGTTGTTGTGAATATTTTCTTTTATGCTATGAGTTAGACTAATAGGGTCTAGCATACATTTTGCGAATAAACGTTCAAACGTGGGGTAGGGGTAATATTAGGAAATTAATAAATTGGGGTGCAATTGATATGATTTTGCATGCCCTAAATGGATATCCATAATTGAGTCAATTATGGACATTGTTAAATTTTGAATTAATTAATAATTCAAGTAGCGAATTATTAAAATTAGGGAAAGTGGATTATTAATAATAATTAATGCTTAGGACACGAGGTTGGACCCGTTTGTGACGTAAACCTGCCCGGACCCGCCCGACAAATCCAGTAGTCACAAATGTCGGCCGAATGTGAGAGGTCCTAGGCCCAAACTAAAGCATAACAGTTGTAAAGACACGAGGTTAGACTCTTTATGGTGTAAGACTGCCCGGACCCGCCCGGCAAATCCAGCTGCCATAAATGCCAGTCTAATGTGAGAGGTCTTTATGAGGTTATGGCTTTAATGAATTAAGAAATACTTAGCCAGACAATCATGTAAGGTGGGATATGGGGGTTAAGTTGATGCCTTGGGTGGCATGAGGAATCTAGTGGTTGCCTTTAGAGGCATTTGAAATACGATTAGACTTAACCAAATACACATGTAAATGAACATGACTAAGTGGGTTATGTGGATGGACTAATGGGACAAGCTTAGGTGGAATGCTTGTGGGAAATAATGGGGGCCCATTTCAACCAGTATCCGAAAACGTATCTTTGTGGGCTCGACCCAAGTCGAGGACGGGACACGCGTACTGGGTTTGACTATAAGAGGCCAAAACAGGGAGCGGTGGCAACGCAAGTCCAACGGGTTTCATATGCGTGTGTGGACACAGGCTGGTAGGTAAGACATTGTTGCATCATGTAGGTATAAGCCGTGCATCTCCGTTATATCGGGTTGCCACTTTAGGGGAATGATACACCCCACTGTGGGGCCAACACGGGTATCTACGAGTAGGGAGCCGCTCGAAAAATGGAAAGTGGGGTACACCTAGTGGAGATAGGGGCAGGCGGCACCTATGTAGTCAGCTAGGAGTACGTAAAGCCATTAAGAAAGTTTCTAAGTGAAGCTAAGTGGGATCAATCTTTAGGGTGACTGGTGTGGTGCAGTATAGTGTTTATCCTTTAGTATTTAGGAGCGCCTATAACGTTTCCTTTAGCGATTGTCTATGTCCTTAATCTGCTCTTTCATAGACATTTCCTTGTTTTCCACCTTATGCCTTAGTCCAGTTATTTTGTTAATAGTATTGTAGAATTATCATACTCGCCAGACTTTATGTCTGACCCGCCCTCTTTTTCATCTTTTTCTCCCTTCAGGTCCTCAGGTTGGGTCAAGTTCCAGTGGAGTCTGATTGGATTGCTTATCTCTTGGAATGCTTGGACTGCTGAAGTAAAGTCCAGCTTGTTATCTTTCTTTTTAATGGCTATTTATGTAATGGGATTATGTACTTGTTTTATCAAGATAGATATTGTACTTGACTTTGATTATGGTGTTATGATGTAATCAAACATGTTTTGACTTCTGCTGCAATTAAAATAAAGTTTTTAAATTTCCAAGTACTATTTTATATCTGTCTTGTTGAAATTTTACTGTTCTATATTAACCTAAAACCTCCATAGAAGTTAATGCATTCCCTTTGTGAGTGACATTAATGGACGTGGGGTGTTACACGTGGTATCAGAGCATAAGGTTACCAGAATAGATAAAATTTTTAGAAAAATATTTTTCTAAAGTATTTTTGGAAGAAGTGCTTTCAAAAACATGTTATTTAGAGAAAGTTTTTATGAAAAACATAATCCCAAATAGCCATATCCTTATCTTTATCTTTTGAATTCTCCATTTTGAGTCTTTCCTTTTTCGTTTCAGCATGGCTGAAGATCTTAATCTCCCAGAAGGTGGTTCCAGGGTGGTTTAGGAGATATTTAGAGGCTAGGGCCACCACTGCAGGCCCAGCAGATGTTCCTCCACCCCCAGTTGCACCCATTCCTCCTCCTCCTCCTCGTGTTGACACTTTTGCAAAGACGTGCAAGGAATTTAAGGCATTGGGAGGAAAAACTTTTCAAGGGACTGGGACGTTTGTGGAGGCCAGAGACTGGCTTAAGGAGACTGAGGAATTTTTGGATATCTTTGAAGTGGAAGATGGGAGGAAAGTCCGTTTAGCTGCTTGGTTAATGAAGGGAGAGACCTCGTTTTGGTGGGAGGTCACTAACGGGGAACGTCCAGTTGATTCATGGGCATATTTCAGACGAAGGTTTGAGGCAAAGTTTCTTTCAAGGGCAGAGGAGAATTTAAATATGGAAAAATTCCTGACATTAAAGCAGGGGAGCTTATCAGTGAAGGAGTATGTCAATAAATTTAATCAGTTAGCAAGGTTTGGCTTGGAGTTGGTGAACACGCCAGAGAAGAAAGCTTTGAGGTTCGTTAGAGGCTTGAATGAGCCATTGCAAGGGTTGGCTATGACCCACATCCCTATGGGAGCCACCTTTTAAAGGCTAATAGAAATGGCACTTATGCATGAGGATAAGGCAGTTGAAAAGAAAGGGGATCAGAAGAAACCCCAACAGCAAAATAAGAAGGGTGGAAAAAACAATAATGGCAAAGGGAAGAAGAGATGCTTCAATTATGGGACGCCTGGCCATCTCAGCAAAGATTGTAGAAAGAAAAAGAAGACTGGTTGTTTTCATTGTGGAGATGCGGGACATTTGGTGAAGGACTGCCCAAAGAAGGGGCAAAGGGCAGGGTCTACCTCGGGAGGACAGGTGCAGGCTCTTATGGTACCAGGGCAGGCAAGGGGGCAAGTTCAGGCTATTGCGGCCCCACCGCTGCAAGAAGAGGTTGAACAATTTCTGTTGAAAGCTTAGTTTTTCTGTTTGGTCATTCTGTCCGTACCTTATTCGATTCTGGCGCATCTCATTCATTTATCTCTGCATCATTAGTTGAATTACTGCACTTGAACACCAGTTTAGTAGAGGATCCCTTGCTTGTTTCAAATCCAATTGGGGGTTCGGCTCATTTGACCATTATATGATTGGATTTGAAAATCTCTATACTTAGCGTTGAATTTAGATGTGATGCTTATGTATTGGGCTTCACGGGCTATGGGCTAATTTTAGGAATGGATTGGTTATCTAGAAATGGGGCCATTCTTGATTGTGAAAGGAGAGTACTTAGGCTTGTGACTCGCCTTGGTAATTCTCTCGACATCTTTTGTAGTCCCATAAATTCCGTTATGCTAAGTTATCTTGAATCACTTGACGCGTCTGTAGAGAATCTACGAACGGTAGAGGTGGTCCGGGAATATCCGGATGTGTTTGAGGAGGTGAAGGGCTTACCTCCAAAGCGGGAGATAGACTTTCAAATTTATCTTGTGGATAATGCTAAACCCGTATCTTTGCCAGTACGCCACATGGCTCCTCGTGAAAGGAGGGAACTCAATAAGCAAGTGAAGGAGTTGCTTGAGAAGGGGTTCATAAGACGTAGTATATCAGAGTGGGGTGCTCCAGTAGTATTTGCTACAAAGGCGGATGGGTCCCTTAGACTTTGTGTGGACTATAGAGAACTAAACAAGCTTACTAAAAAGAACCGACACCCACTGCCGAGGATTGACGATCTCTTTGATCAGTTAGTTGGCGCCTCAGTGTTTTCACAGTTGGACTTAGCCGCTGGCTTTCATCAACTGAGAGTGGCTGAGGAGAGTATAGATAAGACTGCTTTTAGGACTCCTGACGGATTCTATGAATGGCTAGTGATGCCCTTTGGTTTGACAAACGCCCCCGCATATTTTGTTGATTTGATGAGTAGGGTGGTTAGGGAGTACCTTAACAAATTCGTGGTAGTCTTTGTGGATGACATCTTAGTCTTTTCTAAGAATGAAGAAGAGCATGCCCTACATCTTAGGGAAGTGTTGGAAACCCTTCGAGCGCATAACCTTAAGGCAAAATTTTCTAAGTGTCACTTCTGGAGGAAAGAAGTACGGTTCTTAGGGCACGTGGTTTCCAAGGAAGGGATAGCAGTGGATCCCGCAAAGGTGGTGGCCATTCAAGATTGGAAGGTCACTAAAAATGTAACCGAAGTAAGAAGTTTCTTGGGGTTAGCTGGCTATTATAGGAAGTTTATCAAAGACTTCGCAAAAATATCAGCTCCATTAACACGGTTAACGAAGAAGAACCTGGTTTTTACGTGGGACGGAGATTGTGATGATGCGTTCCAACGTTTAAAGAGAGCCTTAACTTCAGCCCCAGTCTTAGTGCTGCCAGACGGGAATAAACCGTTTACCGTCTATACTAATGCTTGTGGGACGGGAATTGGCGCGGTCCTCATGCAAGAGGGAAGGGTAATAGCCTATGGAGGAAGGCAGTTGAGGGTTCATGAAAAGAATTACCCTACGCATGACCTTGAGTTAGCCGCAGTTGTTATCGCGCTTAAGTCTTGGCGTCACTATCTTCTTGGTGAGAAATTCGAACTGTTCACTGAACACAAATCATTAAAATACTTATTCTCTCAGAAGGATTTGAATTTAAGGCAACAACGGTGGATGGAATTCCTAGCCTCCTACGATTTTGAAATAGCATATACCCCGGGCAAGGGTAACGTGGTAGCAGACGCCTTAAGTAGGAAAAGATTGTCCTTGAGTCCGTTGTTTGTTGAACGACGAAGATTAGAATTCATCTCCATGTTTGACTTTAGACCCTCCGTTGACCTAGTACCTGGTTTGTTAGCATCCTTGGAGGTTAGACCTACACTTCTAGGACGAGTTGGTGAGGCACAGCAAGACGACCCCAGTTGGTTGAGATAGTAGAAAAGCTCAAAGGAGGGGAGTCGTCTAGCCATCTTCGTAGGTATACCCTAGACAATAAAGGTTGGTTACGAAGGGATAATAGACTTTGTGTACCACAAGACGAAGACTTAAGGAAGGCCATTCTTGATGATGCTCATCGCTCAAAGATGACCATTCATCCCGACGGAGACAAGATGTACAAAGATATGAAGCGGGTTTTCTTTTGGTTCGGTATGAAAAAGGATGTGGCCGAGTACGTCGCTAGATGCTTGGTGTGCCAACGAGTAAAAGTGGAACAAAAGAAACCCGGTGGGTTGCTTCACCCATTGGAAGTTCCACTATGGAAATGGGAAAGTGTCTTAATGGATTTTGTGGATGGATTACCAAGATCAAGGAAGGGTAATGCAGGGATTTGGGTTATAGTAGATAGACTTACTAAGAGCGCCCATTTTATTCCCGTGAAAAGTAAGAGGACTGCTCCGTGGTTGGCTTTTGTATACATTAAAGAGATAGTTCGGTTGCACGGTATTCCTTCTAGTATAGTATGCGACCGTGATCCCATCTTCACTACCGAATTTTGGAAGAGTTTACAAGATGCGGTAGGGACTCAGCTATGTTTGAGCACCGCATATCATCCTCAGACGGACGGCCAGACCGAGAGGGTGAATCGTATTCTAGAGGATCTTTTAAGGCTTTGTATCCGAGACTTTGGGGGTACATGGGAAGAGCACCTTCCGTTGGTAGAATTCGCATATAATAATAGCTTTCAGTCTAGTATTGGCATGGCACCTTTCGAAGCTCTTTATGGAAGGCCTTGCCATTCACCTACATGTTGGTGGGAATCTACCGATAAAATCCTACTTAGGCCCGATATGGTTAGGGAAACCTCGGAGAAGATTGATTTGATTCGAAGGAGGATTAAAGCAGCACAAGATAGGCAGAAATCGTTTGCTGATAAGAGGAGGACAGATCTTGAATTTGACATTTGGGACATGGTTTTTATCAAAATGTCACCGTTACAGAATGTTGTTCGCTTTGGGTCCGTTGGGAAATTAGCGCCAAGGTTTGTAAGGCCGTTTCCCATAAAAGACAGGATTGGGAAGATGGCGTATAGGGTGGAGTTGCCTGAGAAACTTAGTGGAGTACACGACGTATTCCATGTATCACATTTGAGGAAGTGTTTGCATAAGACCGCGGAGGTGGTAGAGCCGAGCTTGCTTAAAGAGGTGGAAATAGAGCGTGATGCTACAATTAGACGAGCTCCTACATGCATTCTCGGGTCGGAGATCAAAAAGTTGAGAAATCGAGAGGTCAGACTAGTTAAAGTGCAATGGGGAGATGATGAGAGCAATGCTGCTTGGGAGACAGAAGGGAAGATGCGTTCGCTATACCCTTTTCTTTTTGAGGGTATGTCTTTTAATTTCTCCTTTATCGCTTAGCATATCTTATCTTATCTTTAGTATGTCCTCTCATTAGTATCATTGACCTTTAGTTAGGATAATCATATGGTTGAAACATGTGTTTGAGACATGTTATGTATGATGGATGCAAAATGGATGCAAGTGGTTGCTAGTGGTTGCTCGTGGATGCATATATACACACACTTTAGGCACTAGATCGGCTCAGTCACTACATATTGCATATTGCATAAATGAATGTATTTAGTATAATGGATGTATAATGGTTGCACCATCATATAGATGCTGCATTCGGTTGAATGGATGTGCACGCAAATAGAAGTAGTTTGTAAGCAATTAGGATCTTTTGCATACATAATGGATGCATGGCACTATCATGAATTGCATCAAGGAGGTCAACTGAATCAGTGGACCGACTGATTTTGCATTAGATACGGACATAGACACACACTGTGCATTTAAACATGAAAGCATTAGAAGTTTATAAGGACAATGGATGCCAGTGTTTGTTGATTGAGTAGATGGTCGATGATAGGATATAAACTTGAAGATTTCGGGGTCGAAATCCCTTAAGGAGGGGAGAATGTAACACCCCGTATTTCTGTTAATACTAATATTCACAAATTAAAAGAATTAATATTGAGAATTTGCACGAAATAGCCTTAAAAAGGCATATAACAAATTTGAGATATGTGAATTGCCTTAAAAGGCGAAAAATGGAATTAAGACATTAATTGGAAAATTAATGTGTAGAAATGGTCATAAGTTAATTATGGATTAATTTGAATTCATGAACAGGTGTGTGTGTGTCTGTATATATATATATATATATATATATATATATATATATATATATATATGGGCAGTTAATGTAAACATGAATAGAAGTTTATTAATTTGCTGAGTGTTTGCTGAGTCACTTCTGACTCATTGCTGAGTCAATAAGATAAACCCCATCTGGTCTAAATGGCTACGGTTATTTCTAGGTTAAATCTAATGGCCTAAATGAATCCTAACATCTATAAATAAGTGGGTAGACTCTAACCCTAAATCACTTGAAAAATTGGAGAGCTACCGACAAGCCGTTGCCATGGAGTTCAGCATAGCCATCACAAACTAAAGAAGAAGAAGGCCTAATCTACAAACTAAATCTACTCAAATCAAATCAAAAGCTCTCTGTCTTTCTATTTCTCTTCTTTAAAATTGTGAGTATGATGAATCTCATAATATTATTATAAAATAATTTGATTAAGTTATGAATGGATCACAAGAAAGTGATATGAATTGTTATGTATTTGTAAATTATGTTGTGGATCTCTTGTTATGCTATTATGTTATCATATATATGTTGTTATGTTGTAGTGATTATGTTGTAAATAATCCTATGCTATGTCATATGTGATTAATCATGCTATGCTATGTTGTAAATCATATCACGCTATGTTGCAAATTATGATATGTAATGTTGTAAATCTTATATATGTTGTAGATCTCATATTATCACATATGTTGAAATACTTATGTTGTATGATAATGATGTCATGTTAAGTTGTGTTGAATCGTACAAGCTGTAAAATCATGATGTTAGTATTTATGCAAATTGGATCATGTTTAAAGTTTATGTTTTTTTTATAACAGATCGTGATTATAGGAATTTGCCTATTGGGTTAGGTGTACCCATATACATGAATCTACAAATTAATTGGATCTTGAATATGGGAATATGCCTATTAAGTTAGGTGTTCCCGTATACATGAATCTATGATTAAATTAATTTTGATTTTTGGGAATTTGCTTATTGAGTTAGGTGTACCCATATAAAACCATATAGTTAATGATGTTGATTCACACATGTCCTATACAAGTTTATGAAATTTGATCAAAATGATATTATGTGAATTATGAATAAGTTGACACCCTTAGATCCATGACAAGTATAACCTTATGCAAGTTGTAATGTATGCAAGTTTTACCCCTTGTTATTATTTATTTAGTCACATATATATGTTGTTGTTGTGAATATTTTCTTTTATGCTATGAGTTAGACTAATAGGGTCTAGCATACATTTTGCGAATAAACGTTCAAACGTGGGGTAGGGGTAATATTAGGAAATTAATAAATTGGGGTGCAATTGATATGATTTTGCATGCCTTAAATGGATGTCCATAATTGAGTCAATTATGGACATTGTTAAATTTGGAATTAATTAATAATTCAAGTAGGGAATTATTAAAATTGGGGAAAGTGGGTTATTAATAATAGTCAATGCTTAGGACTCGAGGTTGGACCCGTTTGTGACGTAAACCCGCCCGAACCCGCCCGGCAAATCCAGTAGTCACAAATGTCGGCCCAATGTGAGAGGTCCTAGGCCGAAACTAAAGCATAACAGTTGTAAAGACACGAGGTTAGACTCTTTTATGATGTAAGACTGCCCGGACCCGCCCGGCAAATCCAGCTGCCATAAATGCCAGTCTAATGTGAGAGGTCTTTATGAGGTTATAGCCTTAGTGAATTAAGAAATACTTAGCCAGATAATCATGTAAGGTGGGACATGGGGGTTAATTAGGTGCCTTGGGTGGCATGAGGAATCTAGTGGTTGCCTTTAGAGGCATTTGAAATACGATTAGACTTAACCAAATACACATGTAAATGAACATGACTAAGTGGGTTAAGTGGATGGACTAATGGGACAAGCTTAGGTGGAATGCTTGTGGGAAATAATGGGGGCCCATTTCAACTAGTATCCCAAAACGTATCTTTGTGGGCTCGACCCAAGTCGAGGACGGGACACGCATACTGGGTTTGACTATAAGAGGCCAAAACAGGGAGCGGTGGCAACGCAAGTCCAACGGGTTTCATATGCGTGTGTGGACCCGGGCTGGTAGGTAAGACATTGTTGCATTGTTTAGGTATAAGCCGTGCATCTCCGTTATATCGGGTTGCCACTATAGGGGAATGATACACCCCACTGTGGGGCCAGCATGGGTATCTACGAGTAGGGAGCCGATCGAAAAATGGAAAGTGGGGTACACCTAGTGGAGATAGGGGTAGGCGGCACCTATGTAGTCAGCTAGCAATACGTAAAGCCATTAAGAAAGTTTCTAAGTGAAGCTAAGTGGAATCAATCTTTAGGGTGACTTGTGTGGTGCAGTATAGTGTTTATCCTTTAGTATTTAGGAGCGCCTATAACGTTTCCTTTAGCGATTGTCAATGTCCTTAATCTGCTCTTTCATAGACATTTCCTTGTTTTCCAGCTTATGCCTTAGTCCAGTTATTTTGATAACAGTATTGTAGAATTATCATACTCGCCAGACTTTATGTCTGACCCCCCTCTTTTTCATCTTTTTCTCCCTTCAGGTCCTCAGGTTGGCTCAAGTTCCAGTGGAGTCTGATTGGATTGCTTATCTCTTGGAAAGTTTGGACTGCTGAAGTAAAGTCCAGCTTGTTATCTTTCTTTTTAATGGCTATTTATGTAATGGGATTATGTACTTGTTTTATCAAGATAGATATTGTACTTGACTTTGAGTATGGTGTTATGATGTAATCAAACATGTTTTGACTTCTGCTGCAATTAAAATAAAGTTTTTAAATTTCCAAGTTCTATTTTATATCTGTCTTGTTGAAATTTTACTGTTCTATATTCACCTAAAACCTCCATAGAAGTTAATGCATTCCCTTTGTGAGTGACATTAATGGACGTGGGGTGTTACACGTGGTATCAGAGCAGAAGGTTACCAGAACAGATAAAATTTTTAGAAAATATTTTTCTAAAGTATTTTTGGAAGAAGTGCTTTCAAAAACATGTTATTTAGAGAAAGTTTTTATGAAAAACATAATCCCAAATAGCCATATCCTTATCTTTATCTTTTGAATTCTCCATTTTGAATCTTTCCTTTTTCGTTTCAGCATGGCTGAAGATCTTAATCTCCCAGAAGGTGTGACGGTTCCAGGGTGGTTTAGGAGATATTTGGAGGATAGGGCCACCACTGCAGGCCCAGCAGATGTTCCTCCACCCCCAGTTGCACCCATTCCTCCTCCTCCTCCTCCTCCTCGTGTTGACACTTTTGCAAAGACGTGCAAGGAATTTAAGGCTATGGGAGGAAAAACTTTTCAAGGGACTGAGACGTTTTTGGAGGCCAGAGACTGGCTTAAGGAGACTGAGGAATTGTTGGATATCTTTGAAGTGGAAGATGGGAGGAAAGTCCGTTTAGCTGCTTGGTTAATGAAGGGAGAGGCCTCGTTTTGTTGGGAGGTCACTAACGGGGAACGTCCAGTTGATTCATGGGCGGATTTCAGACGAGGGTTTGAGGCAAAGTTTCTTTCAAGGGCAGAGGAGAATTAAAATATGGAAAAATTCCTGACATTAAAGCAAGGGAGCTTATCAGTGAAGGAGTATGTCAATAAATTTAATCAGTTAGCAAGGTTTGGCTTGGAGTTGGTGAACACGCCAGAGAAGAAAGCTTTGAGGTTCGTTAGAGGCTTGAATGAAACTTTGCAAGGGTTGGCTATGACCCACATCCCTATGGGAGCCACCTTTTAAAGGCTAGTAGAAGTGGCACTTATGCATGAGGATAAGGCAGTTGAAAAGAAAGGGGATCAGAAGAAACCCCAACAGCAAAATTAGAAGGGTGGTAAAAACAATAATGGCAAAGGGAAGAAGAGATGCTTCAATTGTGGGACGCCTGGCCGTCTCAGCAAAGATTGTAGAAAGAAAAATAAGACTGGTTGTTTTCATTGTGGAGATGCGGGACATTTGGTGAAGGACTGCCCAAAGAAGGGGCAAAGTGCAGGGACTACCTCGGGAGGACAGGTGCAGGCTCTTATGGCACCAGGGCAGGCAAGGGGGCAAGTTCAGGCTATTGCGGCCTCACCGCTGCAAGAAAGAGGTAGAACAATTTCTGTTGAAAGCTTAGTTTTTCTGTTTGATCATCTTGTCCGTACCTTATTCGATTCTGGCGCATCTCGTTCGTTTATCTCTGCATCATTAGTTGAATTACTGCACTTGAACACCAGTTTAGTAGTGGATCCCTTGGTTGTTTCAAATCCAATTGGGGGTTCGGCTCATTTGACCATTATATGTTTGGATTTGAAAATCTCTATACTTAGCGTTGAATTTAGATGTGATGCATATGTATTGGACTTCACGGGCTATGGGCTAATTTTAGGAATGGATTGGTTATCTAGAAATGGGGCAATTCTTGATTGTGAAAGGAGAGTAGCTAGGCTTGTGACTCGCCTTGGTAATGCTCTCGACATCTTTTGTAGTCCCATAAATTCCGTTATGCTAAGTTATCTTGAATCGCTTGACGCGTCTGTAGAGAATCTGCGAACGGTAGAGGTGGTCCGGGAATATCCGGATGTGTTTGAGGAGGTGAAGGGCTTACCTCCAAAGCGGGAGATAGACTTTCGAATTTATCTTGTGGATAATGCTAAACCCGTATCTTTGCCAGTACGCCACATGGCTCCTCGGGAAAGGAGGGAACTCAATAAGCAAGTGAAGGAGTTGCTTGAGAAGGGGTTCATAAGATGTAGTATATCAGAGTGGGGTGCTCCAGTAGTATTTGCTACAAAGGCGGATGGGTCCCTTAGACTTTGTGTGGACTATAGAGAACTAAACAAGCTTACTAAAAAGAACCGACACCCACTCCCGAGGATTGACGATCTCTTTGATCAGTTAGTTGGCGCCTCAGTGTTTTCACAGTTGGACTTAGCCACTGGCTTTCATCAACTGAGAGTGGCTGAGGACAGTATAGATAAGACTGCTTTTAGGACTCCTGACGGATTCTATGAATGGCTAGTGATGCCCTTTGGTTTGACAAACGCCCCCGCATATTTTGTTGATTTGATGAGTAGGGTGTTTAGGGAGTACCTTAACAAATTCGTGGTAGTCTTTGTGGATGAAATCTTAGTCTTTTCTAAGAATGAAGAAGAGCGTGCTCTACATCTTAGGGAAGTGTTGGAAACCCTTCGAGCGCATAACCTTAAGGAAAAATTTTCTAAGTGTCACTTCTAGAGGAAAGAAGTACGGTTCTTAGGGCACGTGGTTTCCAAGGAAGGGATAGCAGTGGATCCCGCAAAGGTGGTGGCCATCCAAGATTGGAAGGTCCCTAAAAATGTAACCGAAGTAAGAAGTTTCTTGGGGTTAGCTGGCTATTATAGGAAGTTTATCAAAGACTTCGCAAAAATATCAGCTCCATTAACACGGTTAACGAAGAAGAACCTGGTTTTTACGTGGGACGGAGATTGTGATGATGCGTTCCACCGTTTAAAGAGAGCCTTAACTTCAGCCCCAGTCTTAGTGCTGCCAGACGGGAATAAACCGTTTACCGTCTATACTGATGCTTGTGGGACGGGACTTGGCGCGGTCCTCATGCAAGAGGGAAGAGTAATAGCCTATGGTGGAAGGCAGTTGAGGGTTCATGAAAAGAATTACCCTACGCATGACCTTGAGTTAGCCGCAATTGTTTTCGCGCTTAAGTCTTGGCGTCACTATCTTCTTGGTGAGAAATTCGAACTGTTCACTTACCACAAATCATTAAAATACTTATTCTCTCAGAAGGATTTGAATTTAAGGCAACAACGGTGGATGGAATTCCTAGCCTCCTACGATTTTGAAATAGCATATACCCCGGGCAAGAGTAACGTGGTAGCAGACGCCTTAAGTAGGAAAAGATTGTCCTTGAGTCTGTTGTTTGTTGAACGACGAAGCTTAGAATTCATCTCCATGTTTGACATTAGACCCTCCGTTGACCTAGTACCTGGTTTGTTAGCATCCTTGGAGGTTAGACCTACACTTCTAGGACGAGTTGGTGAGGCATAGCAAGACGACCCCCAGTTGGTTGAGATAGTAGAAAAGCTCAAAGGAGGGGAGTCGTCTAGCCATCTTCGTAGGTATACCCTAGACAATAAGGGTTGGTTACGAAGGGATAATAGACTTTGTGTACCACAAGACGAAGACTTAAGGAAGGCCATTCTTGATGATGCTCATCGCTCAAAGATGACATTCATCCCGATGGAGACAAGATGTACAAAGATATGAAGCGGGTTTTCTTTTGGGTCGGTATGAAAAAGGATGTGGCCGAGTACGTCGCTAGATGCTTGGTGTGCCAACGAGTAAAAGCGGAACAAAAGAAACCCGGTGGGTTGCTTCACCCATTGGAAGTTCCACTATGGAAATGGGAAAGCGTCTCAATGGATTTTGTGGATGGATTACCAAGATCAAGGAAGGGTAATGCAGGGATTTGGGTTATAGTAGATAGACTTACTAAGAGCGCCCATTTTATTCCCGTGAAAAGTAAGAGGACTGCTCCGTGGATGGCTTCTGTATACATTAAAGAGATAGTTCGGTTGCACGGTATTCCTTCTAGTATAGTAAGAGACCGTGATACCATCTTCACTAGCGAATTTTGGAAGAGTTTACAAGAGGCGGTAGGGACTCAGCTATGTTTGAGCACCGCATATCATCCTCAGACGGACGGCCAGACCGAGAGGGTGAATCGTATTCTAGAGGATCTTTTAAGGCTTTGTATCCTAGACTTTGGGGGTACATGGGAAGAGCACCTTCCATTGGTAGAATTCGCATATAATAATAGCTTTCAGTCTAGTATTGGCATGGCACCTTTCGAATCTTTTTATGGAAGGCCTTGCCGTTCGCCTACATGTTGGTGGGAATCTACCGATAAAATCCTACTTAGGCCCGATATGGTTAGGGAAACCTCGGAGAAGATTGATTTGATTCGAAGGAGGATGAAAGCAGCACAAGATAAGCCGAAATCGTTTGCTGATAAGAGGAGGACAGATCTTGAAGTTGACATTGGGGACATGGTTTTTATCAAAATGTCTCCGTTACGGAATGTTGTTCGCTTTGGGTCCATTGGGAAATTAGCGCCAAGGTTTGTAAGGCCGTTTCCCATAAAAGACAGGATTGGGAAGATGGCGTATAGGGTGGAGTTGCCTGAGAAACTTAGTGGAGTACACGACGTATTCCATGTATCACATTTGAGGAAGTGTTTGCACAAGACCGCGGAGGTGGTAGAGCCGAGCTTGCTTAAAGTGGTGGAAATAGAGCGTGATGCAACAATTAGACGAGCTCCTACATGCATTCTCGGGTCGGAGATCAAAAAGTTGAGAAATCGAGAGGTCAGACTAGTTAAAGTGCAATGGGGAGATGGTGAGAGCAACGCTACTTGGGAGACAGAAGGGAATACCCTTTTCTTTTTGCGGGTATGTCTTTTAATTTCTCCTTTATCGCTTAGCTTATCTTATCTTATCTTTAGTATGTCCACTCATTAGTATCATTGACTTTTAGTTAGGATAATCATATGGTTGAAACATGTGTTTGAGACATGTTATGTATGATGGATGCAAAATGGATGCAAGTGGTTGCTAGTGGTTGCTCGTGGATGCATATATACACACACTTTAGGCACTAGATCGGCTCAGTCACTACATATTGTATATTGCATAAATGAATGTATTTAGTATAATGGATGTATAATGGTTGCACCATCATATAGATGTTGCATTCGGTTGAATGGATGTGCACGCATATAGAAGTAGTTTGTAAGCAATTAGGATCTTTTGCATACATAATGGATGCATGGCACTATCATGAATTGCATCAAGAAGGTCAACTGAATCAGTGGACCAATTATTTTGCATTAGATACAGACATAGACGCACACTGTGCATTTAAACATGAAAGCATTAGAAGTTTATAAGGACAATGGATGCCAGTGTTTGTTGATTGAGTAGATGGTTGATGATAGGATATAAACTTGAAGATTTCGGGGTCGAAATCCCTTAAGGAGGGGAGAATGTAACACCCCGTATTTCTGTTAATACTAATATTCACAAATTAAAAGAATTAATATTGAGAATTTGCACGAAATAGCCTTAAAAAGGCATATAACAAATTTGAGATATGCGAATTGCCTTAAAAGGCGAAAAATGGAATTAAGACATTAATTGGAAAATTAATGTGTAGAAATGGTCATAAGTTAATTATGGATTAATTTGAATTCATGAATAGGTGCGTGTATATATATATATATATATATATATATATATATATATATATATATATATATATATATATATATTTATATATATATATATGGGCAGTTAATGTAAACATGAATAGAAGTTTATTAATTTGCTGAGTGTTTGTTGAGTCACTTCTGACTCATTGATGAGTCAATAAGATAAACCCCATCTGGTCTGAATGGCTGCGGTTATTTCTAGGTTAAATCTAATGTCCTAAATGAATCCTAACATCTATAAATAAGTGGGTAGACTCTAACCCTAAACCACTTGAAAAATTGGAGAGCTACCGACAAGCCGTTACCATGGAGTTCAGCATAGCCGTCACAAACTAAAGAAGAAGAAGGCCTAATCTACAAACTAAATCTACTCAAATCAAATCAAAAGCTCTCTCTCTTTCTATTCCTCTTCTTTAAAATTGTGAGTATTATGAATCTCACAATATTATTATAAAATAATTTGATTAAGTTATGAATGGATCACAAGAAAGTGATATGAATTGTTATGTATTTGTAAATTATGTTGTGGATCGCTTGTTATGCTATTATGTTAGCATATATATGTTGTTATGTTGTAGTGATTATGTTGTAAATAATCCTATGCTATGTCATATGTGATTAATCATGCTATGCTATGTTGTAAATCATATCATGCTATGTTGCAAATTATGATATGTAATGTTGTAAATGTTATATATGTTGTAGATCTCATATTATCTCATATGTTGAAATACTTATGTTATATGATAATGATGTCATGTTAAGTTGTGTTGAATCATACAAGCTGTAAAATCATGATGTTAGTATTTATGTGAATTGGATCATGTTTAAAGTTTATGTTTTTTTATAATAGATCTAGATTATAGGAATTTGCCTATTGGGTTAGGTGTACCCATATACATGAATCTACAAATTAATTGGATCTTGAATATGGGAATTTGCCTATTAAGTTAGGTGTACCCATATACATGAATCTATGATTAAATTAATTTTGATTTTTGGGAATTTGCTTATTGAGTTAGGTGTACCCATATAAAACCATATTGTTAATGATGTTGATTCACACATGTCCTATACAAGTTTACGAAATTTGATCAAAATGATATTATGTGAATTATGAATAAGTTGACACCCTTAGATCCATGACATGTATAACCTTATGCAAGTTGTAATGTATGCAAGTTTTACCCCTTGTTATGATTTATTTAGTCACATATATATGTTGTTGTTGTGAATATTTTCTTTTATGCTATGAGTTAGACTAATAGGGTCTAGCATACATTTTGCGAATAAACGTTCAAACGTGGGGTAGGGGTAATATTAGGAAATTAATAAATTGGGGTGCAATTGATACGATTTTGCATGCCTTAAATGGATGACCATAATTGAGTCAATTATGGACATTGTTAAATTAGGAATTAATTAATAAATCAAGTAGGGAATTATTAAAATTGGGGAAAGTGGATTATTAATAATAATCAATGATTAGGACACGAGGTTGGACCCGTTTGTGACGTAAACCTGCCCGGACCCGCCCGGCAAATCCAGTAGTCACAAATGTCGGCCCAATGTGAGAGGTCCTAGGCCCAAACTAAAGCATAACAGTTGTAAAGACATGAGGTTAGACTCTTTTATGGTGTAAGACTGCCCGGACCCGCCCGGCAAATCCAGCTGCCATAAATGCCAGTCTAATGTGAGAGGTCTTTATGAGATTATGGCCTTAATGAATTAAGAAATACTTAGCCAGATAATCATGTAAGGTGGGACATGGGGGTTAAGTAGGTGCCTTGGGTGGCATGAGGAATCTAGTGGTTGCCTTTAGAGGCATTTGAAATACGATTAGACTTAACCAAATACACATGTAAATGAACATGACTAAGTGGGTTAAGTGGATGGACTAATGGGACAAGCTTAGGTGGAATGCTTGTGGGAAATAATGGGGGCCCATTTCAAAGAGTATCCCAAAACGTATCTTTGTGGGCTCGACCCAAGTTGAGGACGGGACACGCATACTGGGTTTGACTATAAGAGGCCAAAACAGGGAGCGGTGGCAACGCAAGTCCAACGGGTTTCATATGCGTGTGTGGACCCGGGCTGGTAGGTAAGACGTTGTTGCATCGTGTAGGTATAAGCCGTGCATCTCCGTTATATCGGGTTTCCACTTTAGGGGAATGATACACCCCACTGTGGGGCCAGCACGGGTATCTACGAGTAGGGAGCCAATCGAAAAATGGAAAGTGGGGTACACCAAGTGGAGATAGGGACAGGCGGCACCTATGTAGTCAGCTAGGAGTACGTAAAGCCATTAAGAAAGTTTCTAAGTGAAGCTAAGTGGAATCAATCTTTAGGGTGACTGGTGTGGTGCAGTATAGTGTTTATCCTTTAGTATTGAGGAGCGCCTATAACGTTTCCTTTAGCGATTGTCTATGTCCTTAATCTGCTCTTTCATAGACATTTCCTTGTTTTCCAGCTTATGCCTTAGTCCAGTTATTTTGATAATAGTATTGTAGAATTATCATACTCGCCAGACTTTATGTCTGACCCCCCCTCTTTTTCATCTTTTTCTCCCTTCAGGTCCTTAGGTTGGTCCAAGTTCCAGTGGAGTCTGATTGGATTGCTTATCTCTTGGAAAGCTTGGACTGCTGAATTAAAGTCCAGCTTGTTATCTTTCTTTTTAATGGCTATTTATGTAATGGGATTATATATTTGTTTTATCAAGATAGATATTATACTTGACTTTGATTCTGGTGTTATGATGTAATCAAACATGTTTTAACTTCTGCTGCAATTAAAATAAAGTTTTTAAATTTCCAAGTACTATTTTATATCTGTCCTGTTGAAATTTTACTGTTCTATATTCACCTAAAACCTCCATAGAAGTTAATGCATTCCCTTTGTGAGTGACATTAATGGACGTGGGGTGTTACATAGGCCTTACTTCCAACAATTGCCAGTATTTTTAACTACTATGAAGGGATTGTTTTTGCAGCACCAAATCCAAATGATTCATCATCTTTCATATTTCTCGATCTACCCCTACTTCGCTTAAACTACCCGTACTTCTCTTAATGCTTCAAAACTACCCATCTTTTTAATCCTACCCCAAATTCTCTAAATAACCCTTATTTCCAACAACTATCCCTATTTTTTAACTACTGTGAAGGGATGGTTTTTGCAGCGCCCTATCCCAATGACTCATCATCTTTCATATTTGTCGATATACCCCTACTATACTTAAACTACCCCTACTTCTCTTAATTCTTCAAAACAACCCTTATTTTTAATCCTACCACTAATTCTCTAAATAAACCTTACTTCCAACAACTAGCCTTATTTTTTAACTACCGCGAAGGGTTTTTTGTTGCAACACCCAATCAAAATAATTCATCATCCTTCATATTTGACGATCTACCCCTATTATGCTTAAACTACCCCTACTTCTCTTAATACTTCAAAACAGACTTTCTTTTTAATCCTACCCCAAATTATCTAAATAGATCTTACTTCCAACAATTACCCCTATTTTTTAAGTACTGTGAAGGATTAGTTTTTGCAGCACCTAATCCAAACGATTCATCATCCTTCATATTTGTCGAACTACCCCTACTTTGCTTAAACTACCCCTCTACATTTATTATTGTTTTCCTTTATTCATTTCTTTATTCATTTTTTCGAATTATTCATTTCTTTGTCAATCAATTAACATTCTACTTCTATGAAGGGTTGGTTTTCGCAGCACCCAATCCAAACGATTCGTCATCTTTCATATTTGTTGATCTACCCCTACTATGCTTAAACTACCCTTACTTCTCTTAATACTTCAAAACAACCCTTTCTTTTAATCCTCCCCCTAATTCTCTAAATAGCCCTTACTTCCAAAAATTACCCCTATTTTTTAACTACTGTGAAGGTTTTGTTTTTGCAGCACCCAATCTCGATGATTCATCATCTTTCATATTTGTCGACTACCCCTGCTATGCTTAAACTACCCCTACTTCTCTTAATACTTCAAAACAATCCTTCTTTTTAATGCTACCCCTAATTTTGTAAATAGCCCTTACATCCAACAATTACCCCTATTTTTTACTACTGTGAAGGGTTGGTTTTTCTGGCTTCCAATCCAAATGATTCATCATCCTTCATATTTGTCGATCTACCCCTACTATGCTTAAAATTCCCCTACTTATCTTTATATTTCAACACAACCCTTCTTTTTAATCCTACCCCTAATTCTCTAAATTGCCCTTACTTCCAACAATTACCCCTATTTTTTAAATAATGTGAAGGGTTGGTTTTTGCAGCGCTCAATCCCAACGATTCATTATCTTTGATATTTGTCGATCTACCCTTACTATGGTTAAACTTCCCCTACTTCCCTTAATACTTCAAAACAACCCTTCTTTTTAATCTTTCCCCTAATTCTCTAATTCTCTAATTAGCCCTTAATTCTAACAATTACCCCAATTTTTTAACTACTGTGAAGAGTTGGTTTTTGCAGCGCCCGATCCTAATGATTCATAATCTTTCATATTTGTCGATCTGCCCCTACTATGCCTAAACTACACCTGCTACTCTTAATACTTCAAAACAACCCTTCTTTTTAATCCTATCTCTAATTCCCGAAATAGCCCTTACTTCCAATAATTACTCCTATTTTTTTAACACTGTGAAGGTTTTTTTTTTTTGCAGCACCCAATCCAAATGATTCATTATCTTTCATATTCGCCGATCAACCCCTATTTTGTTAAACTACCCCTACTTCTCTTAATACTTTAAACCAACCCTTATTTTTAATCCTCCCCCTAATTATCTAAATATCCCTTACTTCCAACAATTACCCCTATTTTTTAACTATTGTAACAGGTTGGTTTTTGCAACACCCAATCCCAATGATTCATCATCTCTCATATTTGTCGATCTACCCCTACTATGCTTAAACTACCCCTTGAAAACAACTCTTCTTTTTAATCATACCCCTAATTTTATAAATAGCCCTTACTTCCTACAATTACGATTATTTTTTAACTACTGTGATGGGTTGGTTTTTGCAGCACCCAATCCATATGATTCATAGTCTTTCATATATCTCGATCTACCCCTACTTTTCTTAAACTACCCCTACTTCTCTTAATGCTTCAAAACTACCATTCCTTTTAATCCTACCCCTAATTCTCTAAATAGCCCATACTTCCAACAATTACCCCTATTTTTTAACTACTGCGAAGGGTTGGTTTTGCAGCGCCCAATACCAATGATTCATCATCTTTCATATTGTCGATCTAACCCTACTTCACTTAAAATACCCCTACTTCTCTTAATACTTCAAAACAACCCTTCGTTTTAATCCTACTGTAATACCCCGTAATTCTGTAACGCTAAGATTCACAAATCAAGGCAGAATTAAAAGTTAAAATAAAAATCAAGGGAAACGGGCTACGCCATTGCGTTCGTCTCGGAATTCAACATGAAAACGAGTCTGAGTTTGCGTAAATCGGAGTCCGTATGAGGGAGATATGGCCTCCGGAAGATTCAGCGAAGTTCAAAATTCAAAACAGGTCAACATTCAAATCGAACCCAGAATGGGCTAGGCAGGAATTTTCCCGTCCAAGGCACCCAGGTCGACTGGGTAGTCGACCTAGGCACCCAGGTCGACTGGGTAGTCGACCTGGGTCACCCAGGTCGACTGGGTAGTCGACCTAGGGGTCGACCCCCCTGCTTTTTCCTGTTTTCTGTACCTGGATTCGTTCTTCTGTATCTAGACGCCATTCTGACCAGATTCGTCCGCCTAACACTATATAAACAGCCCCGGTCTTCTTCTCTATTCACAATTCTTTTCTACCCTTATGCTGCAAAGATTCTTATTAGACATGGCTTCTCCTCCTCCTCTAAAATATATAAATAAATAATATATATAAAATAAACCAAGACGAGGAAATGCTGCTAAAAGATTTTCAAGAAGAGGTTCAAGTCAAGCTAGGATTCAAGAGGAGGTTCAAACGACTTCAACGACTGTTTTTCTACGAATCTTAGCAGCACCATCTTTCTGTTCTGATCTAATCTCTGTAAGTCAGTTATTTCTGGATTTGAACGTTTCTCTTTTCGTGACATGAAATTAAAGGAATAAAAGAGTAAGCCAATTCTTTCTATTTGAACCAGTGCCTATTTCTTTGGACCAAATTAAGAACTGTTATGATTCGAGGACAAATAAGACTGTGACTATGAAACTATGGACCTTAGAACCGTATTCCTCTATGACTATGAACATTGCCTATGACTATGAACATTGCTTATGACTATGGACATTGCCTATGACTATGACTGTGACTATGAGAATTATTTCCCTGACTAAGCCTACGCCTTTGATTAGAAAACATGAACTATTTCCCATGACATAACAATGGCAACTGTGACTAAACACCTATGATTCATGACTAGGAAAGTGTTGCTTAAGTATTGTGATTATGAGATTGGGTCTAAACCCGATTATCTATTCTGTCTGTTCTTGGCTTTCTATGGTTTTAGACCTTGGGAATTTACCTATTAAGTTAGGTCTACCCATGTTCTTGAACATACGTCTCTATTCTGTCTATTCTTGGTTTTCTTTGGTTTTGGACCTTGGGAATTTACCTATTAAGTTAGGTCTACCCATGTTCTTGAACCTTCTTCGTTGTTCAAACCTTTTTATGCCAGTTACTATTTCTGTCTTTGGCATAGCAACTTTGGTTCATTCCCTATTTTCTACGAATCTAGATTTATCTATAATCTAGATTGAATCACGATTATACGAACGGTGGGAATACGATTTGGGCAAAATATGAAATTTACAAAAAACGTAGTTTTTAACTGGGGAATTGGAATAAATTGGGAACATGCATTACGGCATGCAAATTGGATAAATTTGACATGAATTATAGGATGTGTAATTTGAATCTAGTATTGACATGTAAATCTAGCATTTACATGAATCGTGACCTAGAGTAATAAGTCTAGTTTGACATGAATTAGAATGTTAAATCAGAATTGGATTAGCTAATTTGGCTCGAAAAGTATATTGGCATAAACTTGAAATTGGCCATAATTGGGAGTAATTGTCAGGTTTAGTAAAATCATGGTTAGTGACACTTCATTTGGTATGGTCTACATACCAAAAAGGCGCATAAATATGATATAGAGGGGAGAGTGGGCCATAAGAATAAATGTTGACAATTCACATAAAAAGGGTAATTAGGAAATAAGTAAATTAAGAATAATTTACTTATAGAATTTGGCCTGAATAAGGAAATGTAAATTTAGACAAATTAAAGTTTTATTAACGACATCTCTTTTAATGGTACACCAGAAAGTTCTAGGGTGACAGAGAGGATGGTGTTTAGGCTTGGGTTTGGAAAATACAAGTTTCCTGCTCTCCCTGGTTATCCCTAACTGATCCGACGAACGGGATGGTTACTTTCAAAACTTGATTTGAAAATAAATTGAAACCCTTTGAACTTAGAAAACGCGAATATGGCTAACTCGAGGTTAGACTGAGTTGCGATGTAAACCTGCTCGGAACCAACCGGCACATCCAGTATTCGCAACAATATATGTCTAATGTGAGTGGTCGCGGCTTTAATTTATTTAGTTAAAGCTAGAGCAAGAAAGGTAGGGTTAAGTTAACTTAGACACTTAACCGGTTCAACATGATAACTAAACTGATGGGTAGGGTTAGGTTCAGACTGACACTTAACGCAGTTAAGCTAGGATGGGAGGCTAAGTCCATAGAGACACTTAACCAAACTCAAGGTAGCAAGACAAGATTTGTAGGGGTTAAGTAAAGTTAATACACTTAGCCAAATTAACATGTTAACTAGACTAGAGGTTGGGGTTAAGTAAAATCTAATACACCTAGCCAATTTGATATGTTAGTTGGGCTAGACCGTAGGGTCAAGTAAACTTGAACACTTAACCATCGGATAGTGATAAAGGAATAGGGTTATGTCTAAAACATGAAGGGATAATACTTAACCATTAATAATAACATGACGGTTAAAACAGACGGGCAAGGAACACTTAACTAATACAGGATGAATGGGTAGGGTTAAGTAATAAGAAATACTTAACCAATATAACTTGGTTTGTGGTGGGGTTAAGTCAACATGAATTACTGATAACACTTTACCAGTATAATAGGATGAATGAAGAGGGTTAATTTTGCTTGAATTGACTAATGACACTTAACCAATTCAAATTGACGGGAAAGGGAACTAAGTAGTAAACCTTAGTCAAGAAAACAATGATTCTGGAAACTAAGTGGTAAATCTTGTTAGTAAAACTCAGTAGTAATTCTTAGTATAACACGGGAAGGAGTGAATGTCCGTCTGAGCAAAAAGGAGGCTCCAACGAATTGGGTTACGAAGCCCGAGGCTTCGAGGGGACGTGAGGGTATTCTTGGTATCCCTCTATGAGGCTGCAAATGATCCACCTGGGCCCACAGAGGTTAAGGTCTGCGTAGAAGAACCAAGGGTATGCCTTGGTTGCAATACATGGCAACCTAAAGACTAGGATGGACCGGCGTGATTCGGCGAGCAAACGATAGCCCTGTGATAGCGACTCGTCGTCTACCATCCATCTTCAGTCAATCGAGATACGTGAAGCGGAAAGGCGGAGAACTCCAAAAGACAATATACTTGCTATCTAGTTATGGGTGAGGATGGCCATAGGATAGTGGGGCACTGGGGGCCAACGTATAGTTCTCATTTTACAAGGTGTGCCTTTCATTATTTGGGGGAGGGGTCAAGTGGGACCATAGCCACTGGAACAAAAACAGACCTTAGCATCTGCATCGGCAGATATCTGAAAGCTCACGACCGAGTTCTGTATTCCTTTATTTGCCCTGACATAGGACTCAGAACGCACATTATGGGACATGTGCATCTATACAAGCGATAACGATTCGCGATACATGCGTGGGGAAGTATAGGAACATATACCACTCTAGGTAGTGTGTCCTAGACTTGGGGGCATCGTTCGACAGGTAGCACTAGTTGGACTAGGTGGCATAAATCCTGAATCCGAGAAGCGTTCAGCAGATAACGTAAACTCTAGTTAAATCTAGAAGGCACTCGGTAGAAAACCCTAGATTAAATCTAGGTAACAAATAATAAATGTATGCCTGAAGGCGATGGAAAATACAGGGATTGGGATCACGTTATCGTTACTAGTTGGAACACTAGTTAGGTGGTGCAGAGATATAGAAACCAAGTATAACAAGGAAATAGCGAAGCGGCGAAAGTATTAGAGCATATCCAGTTTATCTTATCTTAGCATACCTTGTAACTATCTTGTGTTAATCTTGTGACCTTGCTGACCCTATCATCTTGGTGTTATCTTGTATTCAGTTAATTCATGTCGTTTTGTTTTTCCATGTTAACATGCTAGAAGTTACTGAACTTACTCAGGCTTTATGTCTGACTCTGTTTTTCTTTCGTCTTCTTTTCTTCCGTCCCCCCCCCACCCATATAGTAAAGGAGGGAACAATATAGCTTAGGTTAAATTGGACTGTCACTCTCTCCAAGCTTGAAGATTTGCTGAAGTTTGCTTGGATTCTCTTTTCAGATGCTATGGCTGGCTTTTGCTAAAATCGGGGAATATAAATGTTGTTTTTATGCTTCTTTATTTTGTAAGACAGAAGATACTCCGATACTGTAAAGAAATCATTGTACAAACTATTTTATCAATAAAGCGAAGTTTTATTTTCCGCTGCTTAATTTCTGTCTGTCTTGTAATTTATATGCATCTTTTACCCCAAATGCTCCACAGAACTTAGTGCATTCCCTTTGTGAGTGACACTAACGGACGTGGGGTGTTACACGTGGTATGAGAGCTGAAGGTTACCAGATCAGATAAAGGATTTGAAAAATTATTTTCAAAACGGTTTTTAAAGAAGCACTTTCAAAAGAAAAGATTTGTTTTAAAGGCATATTCCCCAAAGCCATACGCACTATCTTCTCTTCCTCTGTTTAAATTCTTTTCTCCTTCTTTCTTGAGTCTCTGGGCTCCTGGCTTTCTGGGAGGTAACCTCATCGAAGGGCAAAGTAATGCCCGGCTTCCATCCATAGCCGTAGTTGTTTCATCTACGGGCAGTTTTCTTTCGAAGCTTATAGGGTTTTCTGGACGATGGAGGCAGTTTTCGAGAGATTTGTCAACATGACTACACACGAACGGGGATGAGGAGTTTGGCTAAGGAGCATAACCCTAGAATGAGGAATTCATGGATGTAGACTTAGCACACGAAGGAGGAAGAAATTATAAAACCTAAGACAAGAGGAAGTATCTTTACTAGGGTATGATAGGGCATATACTTAAGGACAAGGGCAAGAACGAGGACGAGATTTTCAGAAGGACAAGTACATGCTTTCGCCACCAAGCGTACCTAGGAGAAAGGTAGTCCGGTTGGAAGAGTCTAGTTTTCTGTTCGTACTATTTCCTTAGGTTCTAGCGCTTCTCATTTGTTCATATCCACTTCCATAATTGGGTCTCTGCACCATAGTACCTGTATAGTAGAAAGATCCCACTAGAGTCTCAAATACAATTGGTGATCCGACCAGTTTATTTTTGGTTAGTAGGGATTTGAGAATAGCTATCGAGTTTGCTTATATCATCTCACGTAGATCGTCTAAATTCGAGGGAGATATTCCTTGGGTGCTTGTCTGATATTGGTTTAGGCCTTTGGGGCTTGTACTTGAGGAATGTCGAGTTCGGTTTGGATGGTTTGCGTGAGAGATGAATAGTTGTGGCAGGCACTCCAAAAAGTACGCAGTGATCTTTTGACTCTCATAGTTATGGCATGATGGATAAGCTAAGAGGAAAGACCTCAAGCCATCTTGGTATGTACACTTGCTACCGTGATTTAACATCTGTTTATTTTGGAAATGGAGATAGGAAACTTCACAATCGTGAAGTAAAATTTAGTTAAGATACAGTGGAGTAAAGCTCAAGAAGGCTTGATACTAGCAACATACCCTTTTTCCTTAAGGGTGCATCCTTGATTTTCTTTTTGTAGGAGCTTTACGCATAATTGTTTCTCTCTTTCCAAAGTATATCCTCTAGGTCATGTCTTCGATCCTTAGGTAGAAGCCAATGGATGTAAACATGTGTTTGAAACATGTTATGATTGGTGTTTACAAGTGATTGCTAATGGTTGCTCGTGGATGCATATGCATGCGTATTAGGCGCTAGATCAGTTCGGACGCTTTCATATTGCATTTACAGATATGTATTGGTTTGTAAGTTGAGCCTGATATGTTATCATATGGATGTTGCACATGGATGAATGGCTGTGCACGCATGTAGTATTTACATAACTAGGGATGCTTGCATACATGATTGGATGCATGGCACTGACATGATTCGCATTAAGGAGGTCAACAGAATCAGTAGACCGCCTGATTTTGCATTACATAAAGACATATACACACACTATGCATATGAACATGAAAGCATTAGAAATCTTTTAAGGACAATGAATTCCTGTGGTTGAATGGTTGAGTAGATGGGTGATTGGATGGTAGGACACATTCTTCCTAACTTGAATATTTTGGGGACGAAATCCTTTTAAGTGGGGGAGAATGTAACATCCCGTAATTCTGTAACGCTAAGATTCACAAATCAAGGCAGAATTAAAAGTTAAAGTCAAAATCAAGGGAAACGGGCTGCGCTATTGCGTTCGTCTCGGAATTCTGCATGAAAACGAGTCCGTGTTTGCGTAAATCGGAGTCCGTATGAGGGAGATATGGCCTCCGGAAGATTCAGCGAAGTTCAAAATTCAAAACATGTCAAGATTCAAATCGGACCCAGAATGGGCTGGGCGGGAATTTTCCCGCCCAAGGCACCCAGATCGACTGGGTAGTCGACCTGGGTCACCCAGGTCGACTGGTTAGTCGAACTGGGGGTCAACCCCCCTGCTTTTTCTTGTTTTCTGTACCTGGATTCGTTCTTCTGTATCTAGACGCCATTCTGACCAGATTCGTCCGCCTAACACTATATAAATAACCCCGGTCTTCTTCTCTATTCACAATTCTTTTCTACCCTTATGCTGCAAAGATTCTTATTAGACACGGCTTCTCCTCCTCCTCTAAAATATATAAATAAATAATATATATAAAATAAGCCAAGACGAGGAAATGCTGCTAAAAGGTTTTCAAGAAGAGGTTCAAGTCAAGCTAGGATTCAAGAGGAGGTTCAAACGACTTCAACGACTATTTTTATATTAATCTTAGGAACGCCATCTTTCTGTTCTGATCTAATCTCTGTAAGTCAGTTATTTCTAGATTTGAACGTTTCTCTTTTCGTGACATGAAATTAAAGGAATAAAAGAGTATGCCAATTCTTTCTATTTGAATCAGTGCCTATTTCTTTGGACCAAATTAAGAACTGTTATGATTCGAGGACAAATAAGATTGTGACTATGAAACTATGGACCTTAGAACCATATGCCTCTATGACTATGAACATTGCCTATGACTATGAACATTGCTTATGACTATGGACATTGCCTATGACTATGACTGTGACTATGAGAATTATTTCCCTGACTAAGCCTACGCCTTTGATTAGAAAACATGAACTACTGCCCATGACATAACAATGACAACTGTGACTAAACACCTATGATTCATGACTAGGAAAGTGTTGCTTAAGTTGTGTGATTATGAGATTGGGTCTAAACCCGATTATCTATTCTGTCTGTTCTTGGCTTTCTATGGTTTTAGACCTTGGGAATTTACCTATTAAGTTAGGTCTACCCATGTTCTTGAACATACGTCTCTATTCTGTCTATTCTTGGTTTTCTTTGGTTTTAGACCTTAGGAATTTACCTATTAAGTTAGGTTTACCCATGTTCTTGAACCTTCGTCGTTATTCAACCCTTTTTATGCCAGTTACTATGTCTGTCTTTGGCATAGCATCTTTGGTTCATTCCCTATTTTCTACGAATCTAGATTTATCTATAATCTAGATTGAATCACGATTATACGAACGGTGGGAATACGATTTGGGCAAAATATGAAATTTACTAAAAACGTAGTTTTTAACTGGGAAATTGGCATAAATTGGGAACATGCATTACGTCATGCAAATTGGATAAATTTGACATGAATTATAGGATGTGTAAAGTATTGACATGTAAATCTAGCATTTACATGAATCGTGAACTAGAGTAATAAGTCTAGTTTGACATGAATTAGAAAGTTAAATCAGAATTGGATTAGCTAATTTGGCTCGATAAATATATTGGCATAAACTTGAAATTGGCCATAATTGGGAGTAATTGTCATGTATAGTAAAATCATGGTTAGTGACACTTCATTTGGTATGGTCTACATACTAAAAAGGGGCCTAAATATGATATAGAGGGGACAATGGGCCATAAGAATAAATGTTGACAATTACCATAAAAAGGGTAATTAGGAAATAAGTAAATTAGGAATAATTTACTTATAGAATTTGGCCTCAATATGGAAATGTAAATTTAGACAAATTAAAGGTTAATTAATGACATCTCTTTTAATGGTACACCAGAAAGTTCTAGTGTGACAGAGAGGATGGTGTCTAGGCTTGGGTTTGGAAAATACAAGTTTCCTGCTCTCCCTGGCTATCCCTAACTGATCCGACGAACGGGATGGTTACTTTCAAAACTTGATTTGAAAATAAATTGAAACCCTTTGAACTTAGAAAACACGAATATGCCTAACCCGAGGTTATACTGAGTTGCGTTGTAAAACTGCCCGAAACCAACCGGCACATCCAGTATTCGCAACAATATCTGTCTAATGTGAGTGGTCGCGACTTTAATTTATTTAGTTAAAGCTAGAACAAGAAAGGTAGGGTTAAGTTAACTATGACACTTAACCGGTTCAACATGATAACTAAACTGATAGGTAGGGTTAGGTTCAGACTGACACTTAACACAGTTAAGCTAGGATGGGAGGGCTGAGTCCATAGAGACACTTAACCAAACTCAAGGTAGCAAGACAAGATTTGTAGGGGTTAAGTGAAGTTAATACACTTAGCCAAATTAACATGTTAACTAGACTAGAGGTTGGGGTCAAGTAAAATCTAATACACCTAGCCAATTTGATATGTTAGCTGGGCTAGACCGTAGGGTTAAGTAAACTTGAACACTTAACCATCAGATGGTGATAAAGGAATAGGGTTAAGTCTAAAAAATGAAGGGATAACACTTAACCCTTAATAATAACATGACAGTTAAAATAGCTCGGCAAGGAACACTTATCTAATACAGGTTGAATGGGTAGGGTTAAGTAATAAGAAATACTTAACCAATATAACTTGGTTTGTGGTGGGGTTAAGTCAACATGAATTACTGATAACACTTAACCAATACAACAGGATGAATGAAGAGGGTTAAGTTGGCTTGAATTGACTAATGACACTTAACCAATCCAAATTGACGGGGAAGGGAACTAAGCAGTAAACCTTAGTCAAGAAAACAATGATTCTGGAAACTAAGTGGTAAATCTTAGTTAGTAAAACTAAGTAGTAATTCTTAGTATAACACGGGAAGGAGCGAATGTCCGTCTGAGCAAAAAGGAGGCTCCAACGAATTGGGTTACGAAGTCCGAGGCTTCGAGGGGACGTGAGGGTACTCTAGGTATCCCTCTATGAGGCTGCAGAAGATCCGCCTGGGCCCACAGAGGTTAAGGTCTACGTAGAAAACCAGCGGTATGCCTTGGTTGCAATACATGGCAACCTAAAAACTAGGATGGACCGGCGTGATTCGACGAGCAAACGGTAGCCATGTGATAGCGACTCGTCGTCTATCATCCATCTTCAGTCAATCGAGATACGTGAAGCGGAAAGGCGGAGAACTCCAAAAGACCATATACTTGCTATCTAATTATGGGTGAGGATGGCCATAGGATAGTGGGGCACCGGGGGCCAACGTACAGTTCTCATTTTACAAGGTGTGCCTTTCATTAGTTGGGGGAGGGGTCAAGTGGGACCATAGCCACTGGAACAAAAACAGACCTTAGCATCTGCATCGGCAGATATCTGAAAGCTCCTGACCGAGTTCTGTATTCCTTGATTTGCCCTACATAGGACTCGGACCGCACATTATGGGACATGTGCATCTAGACAATCGATAACGATTCGCGATACATGCGTGGGGAAGTATAGGAACATATACCACTCTAGGTAGTGTGTCCTAGACTTGGGGGCATCGTTCGACAGGTAGCACTAGTTGGACTAGGTGGCATAAATCCTGAATCCGAGAAGCGTTCGGTAGATAACGTAAACTCTAGTTAAATCTAGAAGGCACTTGGTAGAAAACCCTAGATTAAATCTAGGTAACAAATAATAAATGTATGCCTGAAGGCGATGGAAAATACGGGGATTGGGATCACGTTATCGTTACTAGTTGGAACACTAGTTAGGTGGTGCAGAGATATAGAAACCAAGTATAACAAGGAAATAGCGAAGCGGCGAAAGTATTAGAGCATACCCAGTTTATCTTATCTTAGCATACCTTGTAACTATCTTGTGTTAATCTTGTGACCTTGCTGACCCTATCATCTTGGTGTCATCCTGCATTCAGTTAATTCATGTCGTTTTGTTTTTCCATGTTCACATGCTAGAAGTTACTGAACTTACTCAGGCTTTATGTCTGACTCTGTTTTACTTTCATCTTCTTTTCTTCCGTTCCCCCCCCCATTGTAGTAAAGGAGGAAACATTATAGCTCAGGTTAAATTGGACTGTCACTCTCTCCTGGGTTGAAGATTTGCTGAAGTTTGCTTGGATTCTCTTTTCAGATGCTATGGCTAGCTTTTCCTAAAATCGGGGAATATAAATGTTGTTTTTATGCTTTTTTATTTTGTAAGACAGAAGATACTCTGATATTGTAAAGAAATCATTGTACAAACTATTTTATTAATAAAGCAAAGTTTTATTTTCCGCTGCTTAATTTATGTCTGTCTTGTAATTTATCTGCATCTTTTACCCCAAATGCTCCACAGAACTTAGTGCATTCCCTTTGCGAGTGACACTAACGGACGTGGGGTGTTACATCTACCACTAATTCTCTAAATAACCCTTACTTCCAACAACTACCCCTATTATTTAACTACTGCGAAGGGTTGGTTGTTGCAGCACCCAATCCGAATGATTCATTATCTCTCATATTTGTCGATCTACCCCTACCATGCTTAAACTACCCCTACTTCTCTTAATACTTCAAAACAATGCTTCTTTTTAATCTTAACCCTAATAATCTAAATAGCCCTTACTTCCAGCAATTACCCCTGTTTTTTAAGTACTGTGAAGGGTTGCTTTTTGCAGCACCCAATCCAAACGATTTATCATCATTCATATTTGTCGAACTACCCCTACTATGCTTAAACTGCCTCTCTACTTTTATTATTGTTTTCCTTTATTCATTTCTTTGTTCATTTTTTTTGCATTATTCATTTCTTTGTAAGCCAATTATCATTCTACTTCTATGAAGGGGGGTTTTTGCAGCACCCAATCCAAACGATTCATCATCTTTCATATTTGATGATCTACCCCTACTATGCTTAAACTACCCCTACTTCTCTTAATACTTCAAAACAACCCTTCTTTTTAATCCTCCTCCTAATTCTCTAAATAGCCCTTACTTCCAACAATTACCCCTATTTTTTAACTACTGTGAAGGGTTTGTTTTTGCGGCACCCAATCTAGATGATTCATCGTCTTTCATATTTGTTGATCTACCCCAACTATGTTTAAACTACCCCTACTTCTCTTAATACTTCAAAACAACCCTTCTTTTTAATCCAACCCCTAATTCTACAAATATCCCTTACTTCCAACAATTACAACTATTTTTAACTTTTGTGAAGGGTAAGTTTTTACAGCACCCAATCCAAATGACTCATCATCTTTCATATTCCTCGATCTACCCCTACTTTGCTTAAACTACCCCTACTTCTCTTAATACTTCAATACTACCCTTCTTTTTAATCCTACCACTAATTATCTAAATATCCCTTACTTCCAACAATTACCCCTATTTTTTAACTACTGTGAACGGTTTGTTTTTGAAGCGCCCTTTTCCAATTATTCATCATCTTTCATATTTGTCGATCTACCCCTGCTATGCATAAACTTTTCCTACTTCTCTTAATACTTCAAAATAACCATTCTTTTTAATCATACCCCTTACTCCCTAAGTAGACCTTACTTCCAACAATTACCCGAATTTTTTAACTACTGTGAAGGATTGGTTTTTGCATCACCCAATCCAAATGATTCATCATCCTTCATATTTGTCGATCTACCACCAATATGCTTAAACTACCTCTGCTTTTCTTAATACTTCGAAACAACACCTCTTTTTAATCCTACCACTAATTCTTTGAATAACCCTTACTTCCGACAACTACCCCTATTTTTAACTACTGCGAAGGGTTGGTTGTTGCAGCACCCAATCCAAATGATTCATCATCTTTTATATTTGTCGATCTACCCCTACTATGCTAAAACTACCCCTACTTCTCTTAATAATTCAAAACAGCCCATCTTTTTAATCCTACGCCTAATTATCTAAATAGCAAGTACTTACAACAATTACAATTATTTCTTAACTACTGTGAAGAGTTGGTTTTTGCAGCATCCAATCCAAATGATTCATCATTTTTCAAATTTGTCGATCTACCCCTACTTTGCTTAAACTATCCCCTACTTCTCTTAATACTTCAAAACAACCCTTCTTTGTAATCCTACCCCTAATTCTCTAAATAGCCCTTGCTTCCGACAATTACCCTTAAATTTTAACTACTGTGAAGGGTTGTTTTTTGCAGCACCCAATCCCAGTGATTCATCATCTTTCATATTTGTCGATCTACCCCTGCTATGCTTAAACTTCCCCTACTTCTCTTAATACTTCAAAACAACCCTTCTTTTTAATCCTACCCCTAATTCTCTAAATATCCCTTACTTCCAACAATTACCCCTATTTTTTAACTATGGTGAAGGGTTGGTTTTTGCATCACCCAATCCAAATGATTCATCATCTTTCATATTTCTCGATCTATCCCTACTTTGCTTAAACTACGCCTACTTCTCTTAATACGTCAAAACAACCCTTCTTTTTAATCCAACCCCTAATTCTCTAAATAGCCCTTACTTCCAACAATTACCCATATTTTTTTAACAACTGTGAAGGGTTGGTTTTCGCAACACCCAATCCAAATGATTCATCATCTTTCATATTTGTCGAACTAACCCTACTATGCTTAAACCACCCCTACATCTTTTAATACTTAAAAACAACCCTTCTTTTTAATCCTACCCCTAAATCTCTAAATAGCCCTTACTTCCAACAATTAATCCTATTTTTTAACTAATGTGAAGGGTTAGTTTTTGCAGCGCCCAATCCCAATGATTCATCATCTTTCATATTTGTCGATCTGTCCCTACTATGCTTAAACGTCCCCTATTTCTCTTAATACTTCAAAACAACCCTACTTTTTAATCATACCCCTAATTCTCTAAATAGCCCTTACTTCCAACAATTACCCCAAGTTTTTAACAACTGCGAAGGGTTGGTTTTTGCAGCGTCCAATCCCAATGATTCATCATCTTCATATTTGTCGATCTACCCCTACTGTGCTTAAACTACCTCTACTTATCTTAATACATCCCTTCTTTTTAATCCTCCCCGAATTCTCTAAATAGCCCTTACTTCCAACAATTACCCCTATTTTTTAACAACTGTGAAGGTTTGGTTTTTGCAACACCCAATCCCGATGATTTAACATCTTTCATATTTGTCGATCTACCCCTACTATGATTAAACTACCCCTACTTCTCTTAATTCTTGAAAACAACCTTCTTTTTTATCCAACCCCTAATTCTATAAATAGCCCTTACTTCCAAAATTACCACTATTTTTAAACTACTGTGAAGGGTTGGTTGTTGCAGCACCCAATCCAAATGATTCATCATCTTTCATATTTGTCGATCTACCCCTACTATGCTTAAACTACCCCTACTTCTCTTAATACTTCAAAACAGCCCTTCTTTTTAATCCTGCCACTAATTATCTAAATAGCCCTTACTTCCAACAATTACCCCTATTTTTTAACTACTGTGAAGGGTTGGTTTTTACAGCATCCAATCCAAATGATTCATCATCTTCATATTTCTTGATCTACCCCTACTTTGCTTAAACTACCCCTACTTCTCTTAATACATCAAAACTATCCCTTTTTTAATTCTACCCCTAATTCTTTAAATATACCTTACTTCCAAAAATTACACCTATTTTTTAGCTACTGTGAAGGGTTTGTTTTTTCAGTGCCCAATCCCAATGATTCATCATCCTTCATATTTGTCGATCTACCCCTACTATGCTTGAACTTCCCCTACTTCTCTTAATACTTCAAAACAACCCTTCTTTTTAATCATACCCAGAATTCTCTAAATAGCCCTTGCTTCCAACAATTACGCCAATTTTTTAACTACTGTGAAGGGTTAGTTTTTGCATCATCCAATCCAAACGATTCATCATCTTTCATATTTGTCAATCTACCCCTACTATGCTTAAACTACCCCTACTTCTCTTAATAATTCAAAACAAACCTTCTTTTTAATCCTACCCCTAATTCTCTAAATAACTATTACTTCCAACAACTACACCTATTTTTAACTACTGTGAACGGTTGGTTTTTGCCGCACCTAATCCAAATGATTCATCATCTTTCATATTTGTCGATCTACCCATACTATGCTTAAACTACCCCTACTTCTCTTAATACTTCAAAACAACCCTTCTTTTTAATCCAACTACTAATTATTTAAATATCCCTTACTTCTAACAATTACCCCTATTTTTTAACTACTGTTAAGGGTTGGTTATTACGGCACCAAATCCAAATGATTCATCATCCTTCATGTTTATCGAACTACCCATTCTATGCTTAAACTACCCCCTTACTTTTACTATTGTTTTCCTTTATTCATTTCGTTATTCATTTTTTTTCATTATTCATTTCTTTATAAACCAATTATCGTTCTACTTTTATGAAGGGTTACTTTTTGCAGCACCCAATCCAAACAATTCATCATCTTTCATATTTGTCGATCAACCCCTACTATGCTTAAACTACCCTTGCTTCTCTTAATACTTCAAAACAACCATTCTTTTTAATCCTACCCCTAATTCTCTAATTAGCCCTTACTTCCAACAATTGCCCCTATTTTTTGACTACTGTGAAGGCTTGATTTTTATAGCACCCAATCCAAACGATTCATCATCTTTCATATTTGTCAGTTTACCACTACTTTGCTTAAATTACCCCTACTTCTCTTAATAGTTCAAAACAACCCTTCTTTTTAATCCTACCCCTAATTCTCTAAATAGCACTTAATTCCAAAAATTACCCCTATTTTTTTACTACTGTGAAGGTTTGGTTTTTCCAGCCTCCAATCCAAATGATTCACCATCCTTCATATTTGTCGGTTTACCCCTATTGTGCTTAAAATACCCATACTTCTCTTAATACTTCAAAACAACCCTTCTTTTTAATCCCACCCCTAATACACTAAATAGCCCTTTCTTCCAACAATTACCCTATTTTTTCACTAATGTAAAGGGTTGGTTTTTGCAGCGTCCAATCCCAATGATTCGTTATCTTTCATATTTGTCGATCTACCCCTACCATGCTTAAACTTCCCCTACTTCTTTTAATACTTCAAAGCAGCCCTTCTTTTTAATCATACCCCTAATTATCTAAATAGCCCTTAATTCCAACAATTGCCCCAATTTTTTAACTATTGTGAAGGGTTGGTTTTTGCAGTTCCCAATCCCAATGATTCATCATCTTTTATATTTTCTGATCTGCCCCTACTATGCTTAAACTATACCTACTACTCTTAATACTTCAAAACAACACTTCTTTTTAATCCTATCCCTAATTCCTTAAATAGCCCTTACTTCCAACAATTTCCCCTATTTTTTAACACTGTGAAGGGTTGATTTTTGCAGCACCCAATCCAAATGATTAATCATCTTTCATATTTCTCGATCTACCCTTACTTTGCTTAAACTACTCCTGATTCTCTTAATACTTCAAAACTACCCTTCTTTTTAATCCTACCCCTAATTCCCTAAATAGCCCTTACTTCCAACAATTACCCCTATTTTTTAACTACTATAAAGGGTTGGTTTTTGGAGCGCCCAATCCCAATGATTCATCATCATTCATATTTGTCGATCTACCCCTACTATGCTTAAACTTCCCTTACTTCTCTTAATACTTCAAAACAGCCCTTTTTTTTATCATGCCCCTAATTCCCTAAATAGTACCCAACTTCTAACAATTACCCCAGTTTTTTAACTGCTGTGAAGGATTGGTTTTTGCATCGCCCAATCCAAACGATTCATCATCTTTCATATTTGTCGATCTACCCCTACTATACTTAAACTACTCCTACTTCTCTTAATACTTCAAAACAACCCTACTTTTTAATCCTACAACTAATTCTCTAAACAACCCTTACTTCCAACAACTACCCATATTTTTTAACTATTGCGAAAGATTGGTTGTTGCAGCACCCAATCCAAATGATTCATCATCTTTCATATTTGTCGATCTACCCCAACAATGCCTAAACTACCCCTACTTTTCTTAATACTTCAAAACAACCCTTCTTTTTAATCCGACCACTAATTATCTAAATAGCCCTTACTTCCAACAATTACCCCTATTTTTTAAGTACTGTGAAGGGTTGATTTTTGCAGCACCCAATCCAAACGATTCATCATCCTTCATATTTGTCGAACTACCCCTACTACGCTTAAACTACCCCTCAACTTTTATTATTGTTTTCCTTTATTCATTTCTAAATTCATTTTTTGCATTATTCATTTCTTTTTAAACCAATTATCATTCTAATTCTATGAAGGGTTGGTATTTGCAACACCTAATCCAAAGGATTTATCATCTTTCATATTTGTTGATCTACCCCCACTATGCTTAAACTGCACCTACTTCTCTTAATACTTCAAAACAACCCTTCTTTTTAATCCTCCCCCTAATTCTCTAAATATACCTTACTTCCAACAATTACCCCATTTTTTAACTACTGGGAAAGGTTGGTTTTTGCAGTACCCAATCCCAATGATTCATCATCTTTCATATTTGTCGATCTACCCAAACTATGGTTAAACTACAACTACTTCTCTTAATACTTCAAAACAACCCTTCTTTTTAATCCTACCCCTAATTATACAAATAGCCCTTACTTCCAACAATTGCCACTATTTTTTAACTATTGTGAGGGGTTGGTTTTTGCAATACCCAATCCAAATGATTCATCATCTTTCATATTTCTCGATCTACCCCTACTTTGCTTAAACTACATCTACTTCTCCTAATACTTCAAAACTACCCGTCTTTTAATCCAACCCCTAATTATCTAAATAGACCTTACTTACAAAAATTGCCCCTATATTTTACCTAATGTGATGGGTTGGTTTTTGCAGCGCCCAATTCCAGTGATTCATCATTTTTCATATTTGTCAATCTACCCCTAATATGCATAAACTTCCCCTACTTCTCTTAATACTTCAAAACAACCCTTCTTTTTAATCATACCCCTAATTCTCTAAATAGCCATTACTTCCAACAATTACCCCAATTTTTTAACTACTGTAAAGGGTTGTTTTTGCATCACCCAATCCAAACGATTCATCATCTTTCATATTTGTCGATCTACCCAATATGCTTAAACTACAATTACTTCTTTAAATACTTCAAAACAACCCTTCTTTCTAATCCTACCACTAATTCTCTGAATAACTTTTTCTTCCAACAACTACCCCTATTTTTTAACTATGGCGAAGGGTTGGTTGTTGCAGCACCCAATCCAAATGATTCATCATCTTTCATATTTGTCGATCTAACCCTACTATGCTTAAACTACCCCTACTTCTCTTAATACTTCAAAACAGCACTTCTTTTTAATCCTACCCCTAATTATCTAAATAACCCTTACTTCCAACAATTATCCCTATTTTTTAACTACTGTTAAGGGTTGGTTTTTGCAGCATCCAATCCAGATGATTCATCATCCTTCATATTTGACGAACTACCCCTACTATGCTTAAACTAACCCTCTACTTTCATTATTGTTTTCCTTATTCATTTCTTTATTCATTTTCTTTGCATTATTCATTTCTTTGTAAACCAATTATCATTCTACTTCTATGAAGTGTTGGTTTTAACAGCACCCAATCCAAACGATTCATCATCTTTCATATTTGTTGATCTACACCTACTATGCTTAAACTACCCCTACTTCTCTTAATACTTCAAAACAATCCTTCTTTTTAATCCTACCCCTAATTCTCTAAATAGCCCTTACTTTCAACAGTTCCCCCTATTTTTTTGCTACTATGAAGGGCTAGTTTTTGCAGCGCCCAATCCCAATGATTCATCATCTTTCATATTTGTCGATCTACCCCTACTATGCTTAAACTACCCTACTTCTCTTAATACTTCAAAAGAACCCTTCTTTTTAATCCTAGCCCTAATTATCTAAATAGCCCTTACTTCTAACAATTACCCCTATTTTTTAACTACTGGGAAGGGTTGGTTTTTACGGTACCCAATCCAAACGATTCATCATCCTTCATATTTATCGAACTACCCCTACTATGCTTAAACTACCCCCTACTTTTGTTATTGTTTTCTTTTATTCATTTTTTTTTGCATTATTCATTTCATTGTAAACCAATTATCATTCTACTTTTATGAAGGGCCGGTTTTTGCAGCACCCACACCAAACAATTTATTATCATCCATATTTGTCGATCTACCACTATTTTCTTAAACTACCCCTACTTCTCTTAATACTTCAAAACATCTCTTCTTTTTAATCCTACCCCTTATTCTCTAAATAACCCTTACTTCCAACAACTACCCCTATTTTTTAACTACTGCGAAGGGTTGCTTGTTGCAGCACCCAATCCAAATGATTCATCACCTTTCATATTTGTCGATCTACCCCTACTTCTCTTAATGCTTCAAAACCACCCTCCTTTTTAATCCTACCCCTAATTTTCTAAATAGCCCTTACTTCCAACAATTACATATATTTTGTACTACTGTGAAGGGTTGGTTTTTCAAGCCTCCAATCCAAATGATTCATCATCCTTCATATTTGTTGATCTATCCCTACTATGCTTAAAATACCCCTACTTCTCTTAATACTTCAAAGCAACCCTTCTTTTTATTCCTACCCCTAATTTGCTAAATCGTCCTTACTTCCAATAATTATCCCTATTTTTTAACTAATGTGAAGTGTTGGTTTTTGCAGCACCCAATCCAAACGATTCATTATCTTTCGTATTTGTCGATCTACCCCTACGATGCTTAAACTTCCCTTACTTCTCTTAATACTTGAAAACAACCCTTCTTTTAAATCATACCCCTAATTCCCTAAATAGTACCCTACTTCCAACAATTACCCCAATTTTTTAACTACTGTGAAGGATTGGTTTTTGCATCACCCAATCCAAACGATTCATCATCTTTCATATTTGTCGATCTAATCCTACTATACTTAAACTACCCCTATTTCTCTTAATACTTCAAGACAACCCTACTTTTTAATCCTACAACTAATTCTCTAGATAACCCTTATTTCCAACAACTACCTATATTTTTTAGCTACTGCGAAGGGTTGGTTGTTGCAGCACCCAGTCCAAATGATTCATCATCTTTCATATTTGTCAATCTACACCAACTATGCTTAAACTACCCCAACTTCTATTAATACTTCAAAAAAGTCCTTCTTTTTAATCCTACCCCTAATTATCTAAATAGCCCTTATTTCCAACAATCACCTCTATTTTTTAAGTACTGTGAAGAGTTGGTTTTTGCAGCACCCAATCCAAACGATTCATCATCCTTCATATTTGTCGAACTACCCCTACTATGGTTAAACTACCCCTCTACTTTTATTATTGTTTTCCTTTATTCATTTCATTATTCATTTTTTTGCATTACTCATTTTTTTTAAACCAATTATCATTCTACTTCTACGATGGGTTGGTTTTTGCAGCACCGAATCCAAAGGATTCATCTTCTTTCATATCTGTTGATCTAACCCCGCTATGCTTAAACTACACCTACTTCTCTTAATACATCAAAACAACCCTTCTTTTTAATCCTCCCCCTAATTCTATAAATATCCCTCACTTCCAACAATTACCTTATTTTTTAACTACTGGGAAGGGTTGGTTTTTGAAGCACCCAATCCCAATGATTCATCATCTTTCATATTTGTCGATCTACCCCAACTATGCTTAAACTACCCCCACTTCTCTTAATACTTCAAAACAACCCTTCTTTTTATTCCTACCCCTAATTCTATAAATAGCCCTTACTTCTAAAAATTACCACTATTTTTTAACTACTACGAGGGGCTGGTTTTTGCAGCACCCAATCCAAATGATTCATCATCTTTCATATTTCTCGATCTACCCCTACTTTACTTAAACTTCCTCTACTTCTCTCAATACTTCAAAACTACCCGTCTTTTAATCCTACCCCTAATTCTCTAAATAAACCTTACTTCCAACAATTACCCCTATATTTTACCTACTGTGATGGGTTGGTTTTTGCAGCGCCCAATTCCAATGATTCATCATTTTTCATATTTGTTGGTCGACCCTTACTATGCTTAAACTTCCCCTACTTCTCTTAATACTTCAAAACAACCCTTCTTTTTAATCATACCCCTAATTCTCTAAATAGCCATTACTTCCAACAATTACCCCAATTTTTTAACTACTGTGAAGGGTTGTTTTTGCATCACCCAATCCAAGTGATTCATCATCTTTCATATTTGTCGATCTACCCAATATGCTTAAGCTACACCTACTTCTTTTAATACTTAAAAACAACTCTTCTTTTTAATCCTACAAATAATTCTCTGAATAACCTTGCTTCCAATAACTACACCTATTTTTTGACTACTGCGAAGGGTTGGTTGTTGCGGCACCTAATCCAACTGATTCATCATCTTTCATATTTGTCGATCTACCCTACTATGCTTAAACTACCCCTACTTCTCTTAATACTTCAAAACAATACTTCTTTTTAATCATACCCCTAATTATCTAAATAGCCCTTACTTCCAACAATTACCCCTATTTTTTAACTACTGTTAAGGGTTGGTTTTTGCAGCACCCAATCCAAATGATTCATCATCCTTCATATTTGTCGAACTACCCCTACTATGCTTAAACTACCCCTCAACTTTTATTATTGTTTTCCCTTATTCATTTCTTTATTCATTTTCTTTGAATTATTCATTTCTTTGTAAACCAATTATCATTCTACTTCTATGAAATGTTGGTTTTAATAGCACCCAATCCAAACGATTCATCATCTTTCATATTTGTTGATCTACCCCTACTATGCTTAAACTACCCCTACTTTTCTTAATACTTCAAAACAACCCTTCTTTTTAATCCTACCCCTAATTCTCTAAATAACCCTTACTTCCAACAATTCCCCCTATTTTTTAGCTACTGTGAAGGGTTGGTTTTTGCAGCGCTCAATCCCAATGATTCATCATCTTTCATATTTGTCGATCTACACCTACTATGCTTAAACAACCTCTACTTTTCTTAATACTTAAGAAGAACCCTTTCTTTTTAATCCTACCCCTAATTATCTAAATAGCCCTTACTTCTAACAACTACCCCCATTTTTTAACTACTGTGAAGGGTTGGTTTTTACGGTACCCAATCCAAACGATTCATCATCCTTCATATTTATCGAACTACCCCTACTATGCTTAAACTACCCCTACTTTTATTATAGTTTTTTTATTAATTTCTTTATTCATTTTTTTTGCATTATTCATTTCTTTGTAAACCAATTATCATTCTACTTTTATGAGGGGTTGGTTTTTGCAGCACCCACTCCAAACGATTTATTATCTTTCATATTTGTCGATCTACCCCTATTTTCTTAAACTACCCCTACTTTTCTTAATACTTCAAAACAACCCTTCTTTTTAATCCAACCCCGAATTCTCTTAATAACCCTTACATCCAACAACTACCCCTATTTTTTAACTACTGCGAAGGGTTGGTTGTTGCAGCACCCAATCCAAATGATCCATCATCTTTCATATTTGTCGATCTACCCCTACATCTCTTAATACTTCAAAACAACCCTCATTTTTAATCCTACCACTAATTTTCTAAATAGCCTATACTTCCAACAATTACCCCTATTTTTTACTACTGTGAAGGGTTGTCTTTTCAAGCCTCCAATACAAATGATTCATTATCCTTCATATTTGTCGATATATCCGTACTATGCTTAAAATACTCCTACTTCTCTTAATACTTCAAAACAACCCTTCTTTTTAATCCTACCCCTAATTCGCTAAATAGCCCTTACTTCCAATAATTACCCCTAATTTTTAACTAATGTGAAGGGTTGGTTTTTGCAGCGCCCAATCCAAACGATTCATTATCTTTCATATTTGTTGATCTACCCCCACGATGCATAAACTTCCCCTACTTCTCTTAATACTTCAAAACAACCCTTCTTTTTAATCCTATCCCTAATTCCCTAAATAGACCTTACTTCCAACAATTACCCCTATTTTTTAACTACCGTGAAGGGTTGGTTTTTGCAGCAACCAATCAAAATGATTCATTATCTTTCATATTTGTGGATCTACCCCTACTTTGCTTAAACTACCCCTATTTCTCTTAATACTTCAAAACAACCCTTCTTTTTAATCCTCCCCCTAATTCTCTGAATAGCCCTTACTTCCAACAATTACCCCTATTTTTTAAATGTCGTGAATGGTTCATTTTTGCAGCACCAATCCCATTGATTCATCATCTTTCATATTTGTCGATCTACCCCAACAATGCTTAAACTAACCCCAATTCTCTTAATACTTCTAAACAACCCTTCTTTTTAATCCTACCCCTATTTCTATAAATAGCCCTTACTTCCAACAATTACCACTATTTTTTAACTACTGTAAGGGACTGGTTTTTGCAGCACCCAATCCAAATGATTCATCATCTTTCATATTTCTCGATCTACCCCTACTTTACTTAAACTTCCTCTACTTCTCTTAATACTTCAAAACTACCCGTCTTTTAATCCAACCTCTAATTCTCTAAATAGACCTTACTTCCAACAATTACCCCTATATTTCACCTACTATGATGGGTTGGTTTTGGCAGCGCCCAATTCCAATGATTCATCATTTTTCATATTTGTTGGTCTACCCTTACTATGCTTAAACTTCCCCTGCTTCTCTTAATACTTCAAAACAACCCTTCTTTTTAATCATACCCCTAATTCTCTAAATAGCCATTACTTCCAACAATTACCCCAATTTTTTAACTACTGTGAAGGGTTGTTTTTACATCACCCAATCCAAGTGATTCATCATCTTTCATATTTGTCGATCTACCCAATATGCTTAAGCTACACCTACTTCTTTTAATACTTCAAAACAACACTTCTTTTTAATCCTACAACTAATTCTCTGTATAACCCTTGCTTCCAATAACGACACCTAATTTTTAACTACTGCGAAGGGTTGGTTGTTGCGACACCTAATCCAAATGATTCATCATCTTTCATATTTGTCGATCTACCCCTACTACGCTTAAACTACCCCTACTTCTCTTAATACTTCAAAACAACCCTTCTTTTTAATCATACCCCTAATTATCTAAATAGCCCTTACTTCCAACAATTATCCCTATTTTTTAACTACTGTTAAGGGTTGGTTTTTGCAGCACCCAATCCAAATGATTCATCATCCTTCATATTTGTCGAACTACCCCTACTATGGTTAAACTACCCCTCTACTTTTATTATTGTTTTCCCTTATTCATTTCTTTATTCATTTTCTTTGCATTATTCATTTCTTTGTAAACCAATTATCATTCTACTTCTATGAAATGTTGGTTTTAACAGCACCCAATCCAAACGATTCGTCATCTTTCATATTTGTTGATCTACCCCTACTATGCTTAAACTACCCCTACTTTTCTTAATACTTCAAAACAACCCTTCTTTTTAATCCTACCCCTAATTCTCTAAATAACCCTTACTTCCAACAATTCCCCCTATTTTTTAGCTACTGTGAAGGGTTGGTTTTTGCAGCGCCCAGTCCCAATGATTCATCATCTTTCATATTTGTCGATCAACACCTACTATGCTTAAACAACCCCTACTTCTCTTAATACTTAAGAAGAACCCTTCTTTTTAATCCTACCCCTAATTATCTAAATAGCCCTTACTTCTAACAACTACCCCTACTTTTTAACTACTGTGAAGGGTTGGTTTTTACGGTACCCAATCCAAATGATTCATCATCCTTCATATTTATCGAACTACCCCTACTATGCTTAAACTACCCCCTAATTTTATTATTTTTTTCTTTTATTCATTTCTTTATTCAGTTTTTTGCATTATTCATTTCTTTGTAAACCAATTATCATTCTACTTTTATGAAGGGTTGGTTTTTGCAGCACTGTGACGAGAAGGAATTTCGCTCGTTCCGAATCAGTCGCTAAACCGATCTAGACCGTTCGAAACGCCCTATTGTTTGAGAACAAGCCACAGAAGAACGCATACAAAAGAACATCTCATTGTATATTACAACAATGCATTAGATTACAAGAATATACAGAGTATAAATGAATAAATATTACACAGAAATATCAGAGATTTAAATTACATTTAAACGCATAGCAGCGGAAAATAATACAATACACAACTATAATGAGATATATGGATACAAAGCTTTCCGGATATCGTTCCAGCTGTAAACCAGGATCCTGTGAATATAAATCTGCAAAACCAAAACTACTAGCTGCCCGTGTCAAAATAGGGGCACCCAGAGTTTAGGTTAAAACAATAAACTCCAGGTCAGTCATGTGACTGGTGTGAGAACTAAAAACAGTAATCTTTATTTTTAAAGTTAGGTAAATCAAAGTACCACGCCGTATAACACGGAACGGGTTTCCTCCCAAGAATACCAGTGCATAAAACAAATAGCGCAATGCTAAATAAAGAAAAATGAAGCTGTTATAAGACCCAGGTCCTATCACACAATGCAACGCAAGCCGGGGGATAGGGTTTTTCCCTTATAACAGCCAAAGAATGATTGATACGTTTAAAACAAATCATTTGATACTATTATAAGTGCATAGTGTATAAAACAACTTCAAATCATAAGTATCAATCATAGGCGGCATAAGTGCCCCATCCCACTATGTCGCCATACTAGGCTCTACAAATAAAACCGCAAATTTCACGTATTTGGAAATTGGATTTCCGTCTATGAACCGAGGCAACAGATAGTCCTCAACCGATTCGTGACTCTCTAGCCCGAGCCACAGGACCCAGACTCAGGTGGGCCCTTGGAGCGACAGGGCCGGTCCACCGATGTGGATTAAAATGCCTGAACACTACGTTTCCCCACCCTATGGGGTGTAATTCTGGTCCGTCTGCCGACCAGAATGCATCGGCCGAAACCGATATAACCGAGGCGCCTCGCAACAGCAACAACCACAAAAGTCAAACTCGTCAGGGCGTGTAAAACCACTGACGCCACTTCTAACTAGAAGGAAACGCAAGTCCTCCCTGAGGTCCGTCTCCCATTTTTGGTTCATACCGGGTGTGAAACTCGCGAATCAAACGTTACACAAAGCTACGCCACAAAGGCCGTGCTTTGATCATCAACCACAAGACTTTTCTTTTCAACAGAAGCCTCGATCAATTTCCACTTAGGCATGCCACACAGGCAATTCACTCCATGCGTTTGATATCCATCAATATATAACCCCTGAGCTCGTACGTCTCAGAGAAGGGCGTTAAGCAGGAGAATGAATTCTCCGCCGCCAAACAGATATATATTTAATAGAGATCAATCACACGGACTGAAATCCAATGTTAGACACACCGCCCATTTACAAGTCCATTCTGGGTCTGAACGAAACCGGAGGCACCAAGTACCCCGCATATCCATCGATCTCCAAGTACATCTAGACGATCACCAACTGTTTCCATCTTCTTGGGTCTACAGCCCAATCTAGATCATCTGTAATCACCCAAACGACGTGAAGACCTCCGGTCTTCGACCATCGTCTTCATCTTCGACTTATCGTCGTATCAGTTATCCAGAATGGGATAAACCCGGTCTTTCCGAATAACTCGCGTATATTTTAAATAAGTGTTACACAAACACAACATACGCCTCATTCCAATTCATCAGTCACTAGCTGTAAATTAATCAAGAGAATAATTCCGCAAATATTAACCCCGAAGGCCGAAACCAACATCAGATCAATATCCAGAAAACCATTCTGCTTGGCTAACCGACAGTTAGTTTCTAAATTTCACATTCATAGGGAAGGGTTCCCATTAATTCTATCCAAGATAAATTTCTTGAATTTATTCTTTAATCTATTCGAATATCAATTCAAAACTAGTCGGGATCAACGAAACTTACCGAAGTAATCATTTGTTTTAATTTCCCAATCCCAACCTATTTATCCCATGAAGTAAAACTGGTAATACTTCATATCTAACACCACTGTGTTATCGGTAAATTCAAATACCATTTCACGTTCAAATCTAATTAAAGATTTAACTATCGCCTGGAGCAAAACTGGTGGTACTCCATTTTCGATCTTTTCAATCTTATTAAAGACTCATTAAAACTCCACTTAGTTTTAATCCTTAACTGGGTTAAAGAATCAGTGTCATTTAAAAACACAGTTCACGATAAACCCAAAATCACATTCATTAATTATCGGGTTAAAGAACGAGTGTTGTTTAAAACACTGTTCACGATAAACCCAAAAATCAATATAAATTCAATTCCAATTAAATATTATTTAATCGGTACACTTCATTAAATCTAAATAAAAAGATTTAATCTTTTCTCAACTGGGTTCAAGAACAGTGTTAGTGAAGACACCTTTCACGACAAACCCAAATCACATTTAATATTCAATACAAGGCTCTGAATAGAAGATATATCGGCTTATATTCAATATCAAATTCTATGATTAACAAATGTCGTATTGGAAATAAAGATATAAATATATATCTTTCAAATTTCCATAACAACACCTGTATAATCACGAATTCCAACATCGAAATATTCCGAAGACAATTTCGATCCAAATCCACTTCAATGCAATCATTGGATATTCTGGTTATTTTTAAAACCCTTTTTAAATTCAATTTATTTATTTAAAAATAAATAGAATTATAATTCTAGTTCAAAACTAGTCCATTTCGATAAAAAACTATTTTTATCTTTTCAAATATGGAGTTTTTCATCCCAAATCTTCACAAATCATTTCTTATGATTTTACACAAATTATTACTATTTTTAATAATTTTATCAAGGCCATTACAGTCGATTTCCATCAACGGCCATCGAACTGCACTTACAGCGACCTTTTTCAAATTTGATTTGGACATAATTCCAAATCCAACCGTTAGATTTCAAATTTCTAATATTCGTTAGAAAGCTCTTTTCGATACGAACCCAACGGTTCCGGTTTTAGGAGAATCCGACGGTCAGATCTCCCGTAATGTCCGTTTGAAATAAATGGTCGAAATTCACGAACTGCCGCGGCGCGGCGCGTTCTATTCAGGCCATTATATTATATATATAATATATATAATATATACTTCATCGATTTCTATTTAAAACGAATTATATAAATAGCTTTAAAATCGTTTCAAAAGCAATTTCAACTTTCTTTTCAATTCAAATCAAAATTGAATTCTTCTTTATAAATTCGTTTTAAAATTCATTTCTATTCAATTCAAATTTCAATTCAATTTGAATTCATTTCAACTCACTTTCAATTCAATTTGAATTCGTTTTCAATTCAATTCATTTCGAAATCGTTATCAATTCAATTCATTTCGAAATCGTTTTCAATTCAATTCATTTCGAAATCGTTTTCAATTCATTTCATTTCGAAATCGTTTTCAATTCAATTCATTTCGAAATCGTTTTCAATTCAATTCATTTCAAAATGAATAAAATCGATATAAATATCGTTTACGTCAAAATGGCGTCAATCTAATCAACACGGCTTCATAAATTTCTATTTTCAAATATTCTATTTCAAATATTTCTTTTTCAAAATAGTTGTTATTATCAAAATATTTCGTTCAACACATGACCAATCTCAATGGCTGAGTACTGTCAACACATGAACCTTTATTTTATATTGATAAAGATGTAAATTTTATTACTAAAATATTTCGTTCAACACATGACCAATCTCAATGGATGAATACTATCAACACATGAACATTTATTTTATATCGATAAAGATGTAAATTTTATTACTAAAATATTTCGTTCAACACATGACCAATCTCAATGGATGAGTACTGTCAACACATGAACCTTTATTTTATTTTGATAAAGATGTAAATTTTATTACTAAAATATTTCGTTCAACACATGACCAATCACAATGGATGATTACTGTCAACACATGAACCTTTATTTTATATCGATAAAGATGTAAATTTTATTACTAAAATATTTCGTTCAACACATGACCAATCTCAATGGATGAGTACTGTCAACACATGAACCTTTATTTTATATCGATAAAGATGTAAATTTTATTACTAAAATATTTCGTTGAACACATGACCAATCTCAATGGATGAGTACTGTCAACACATGAACCTTTATTTTATAATATTCTTTGTTTTTCAAATTGGAATGAGGCCCAATCAATTACCATATAAAGTTAATTATATGGATTTTCATACATTACACACATATAATAGCATTGAAAAATAATCAACCATCAACCAAAGTGCACTACACTGTATAAGCATCAAATATAGATATCTAACGCTTATAACAGCCTGTCAATCGATCGATCGACATATTTAATCAATCAGGATGAGTGAACTTCAAATTTCATCCTAACACCCGTGTGGGGTTTCAAACAATCAAACACAGATTTTAGTTGTGCAGTTGGGCGATGTGTAAAATTTATCGACCCAATCAATGTCCTTCAAATAGGTGTACATAAACAAACCGTTCGGTTTGTAAATGAATATTTTATTTTATTCACTTCACGTTAAAAATTATATTTTTAACGATAAAAACAGTTTTATTTCAACATATGAATTTCTATTCAGTTCATTTATTCAATAAAATGATATTTTTATTTTTCTAACATATTTTAGAAAATTTCGGCGGCATAACGGCACGATACTAGAAACGGGACGAGGCCTAGCCTTATCCCCGGTCTAGTGAAGGCCCACGCCATTCACACATCAATCAAATTCACCAAACAACCAAATTCTAGTTAAATCATCAAACTAATTTATGCTACCAAACAAACAAGTCCATGGTCTGTGGACGATTGTGTCGGGTGCTACTAAGCACTGTCTGCATCCTAGTATATATATATTACTAGAAAAAGAAATTGAAAGGTGAGAAATTCTCACCGAGGGATCCACTCCGCCATTCTTTGATTGCCGCGTATACATTGCATACCTACGTTAAAAATTAAATTTTTGATTGATTAATAAAATTTCAGAGTATGACTATTTTATTAATAACATACTTAAGGAAAAAAAAATCATATTTTTAGCTTTCTAAAAATATTTTCAACATTCGATAAAATCATATTTTTCCATAACTAAAAATATGTTTTACATGACTCAAAAAAAAATATTTTCAATTCAAGAAAACTTATAATTTCAATTCAAAGAAAATTTAATTTTCATAACACAGAAAATTATATTTTCTTTTCATGAACTTATTATTTTCATTCCAATGAAATTTATTTTTATACTCAAGGAAAAAACTATTTTTCATCCCTAAAAATTATTGTTTTCCTTAATAAAAATCAAATCTTTGCATATATAAAAATCCAATCTTTTTATAAGTAAAAATCATATTTTTAGATTATAGAAAATCATATTTTTAGATTTCATATAAATATATTTTCAGATTTTATATAAATATATTTTCAGATTTTATAAACCAAGAAAATCATTTTTTTATAAAAAGAAAAAAATCAGTATTTATGAAAAAAAAGAAAAATCACCTCCACCGTTTTAAACTTCTGGATATCGTTCCAGGTCATCCAGAGAAAACCGAATCCATCTTCAGACCAAGGGCTTCACGCCGTTCGCCATCCATGTCGCCGGAGGTGTCGTGGGTTCTTCGATTGGCGATTGCGAGAGAGGGGGCTTCGGACGAGGGGGGGTCTCGGGAGTCGCGCCGCTGTGGGGGGGGGGGGGGGGGTTGCAGGCGTCGGAGGTGTCTGTGGCGAGGTTTCTTCGGGTTTGGGTCTTCATCGATGGGGTAGAAGAGGAGAGAGAAGATCGAGAGGAGGGAGATGGGGTGGCGCGATGGCCGGAGGAGGGGGGGGAGAGGAATCGCCATCGACGGGCGGTGGCGGCTTGGAAAGGTTTTTTATTTTATTTTGGAAACTAAATTGAAAATATAGGGGGGGGGCCTGGTTAAGGAGAAGGTTTTTTTTTTAATTTTTAATTATTTTATTTTGCAAAAAGTTGACTTTTACATACGACCTCAAAACGAGGCCCACCGCCTGTCGTCTATAGTGTTTTACCCCCATTCCGAACTCAATGGGATATGTATCGCAAGCTGATTCGATTGTTCTGATCAGTTTTCGTTAGATTTAAAATATAACTCATTATATTGAATTTTAAACGTACATTTCGAATTACCGGGGTCGCATACGAACTTTAAAAATTCCAAAAAAATATTTTTTAGCTTCGTATTGACGATACGGTCCTAACAAAACTAGTTTCGTCGAATTCTGAGACCGTTGGAAAAATGGCCATTTTCCAGTCGATTAAAATCAACTGAAACTGGTCAAACGCGTTTTCCTTTGCCACGCTCACATATTGATTCGAAAAATTATGAAATTTGAAACCTAGCAATAATTTGACATCACGGACCCAACAAAACTGGTTTCGTCGAAATCCGAGGTCGTTTGCGAAATTCCCATTTTTAAGGGCCTGAATTCCATAGCGACTATTCAGAATTTTCAACTGGACATATCTTTTGATTCCCGCTATGAAATTTTGATTTTTCAGATTCGTTGGAAAGATATTATCAATTAGTTCCTAATGTTTTTGGTTTCACTAAAATCCGGATTGTTTTGCACCCTGTACATTCAATTGAAGTTCGAAATCGAATTATCGAACTACCGCGCCATTTTCAATTCTATTTATAATTATATATAAATATTTATATTCTAACGACGACGTATATAATATATACGATCGAATTCTATTCAAAATAAATTTCTCGTCGATTTTATTTAAATTAATCTATTTTAAATGTTCAAAATTCGCTAAAATTGCCAAAATAAAAATTTTAAACTGGCTCAGATTTTCCGGGTTATTACAATCGCCCCCACTTAAAACTTTTCGTCCCCGAAAAGGAACAAAGCCTAAAGTGGTTTGATTATTCAGCTCTACGTTCGATTTGGCTTTCATTCTCCAACTTTTCAGTTTCTGAGAATTTTCAAATTTTCAAAAATTTGGCTAACACCCTAAATTTTCGAAAAATTTCGCCATAACCTCCCCTGCACCGGGAGCATCGGGGAATTTCAAATAGCTTCCCCGGTCCTTCTAATCTCAAAAAGAAAAAGAAAAAGCCAAGCGGCTAGCCAATAGGCTCATAAAATCATCATCACCCAAACAAAACAGTAAATTATGTAGTAAACATGTATCTATTTGTCGGGCAAACAAATTTTATTCTCTGCTCTAGCCTCCTTTCTATGACCTGTTCAAAAGATATACATGTACGCAAGCAAATGCGACCAATTTTCAGTATAGTTCAATATTTGGTTCAACTAGGCATAATGGTTTAGAATTAGCAAACAAATATACAAACAACACAAACATCAATCAATTAGTTGATTAGCTTTTCAAATTCATAACTTTGATACATAGTCAAAAAATCAGATTTTTGATGCCTAATCACAACAATGGGTCCTATCTAATTTTGGTTCTCACACCAGTCAATAGGAAATATATAGAAATCTCACTTTCGTCACTCGAATATAAACACTGATAATGTGATCACAATTATCAGCATCATCCCCGGGCAACTAGAGTGTGATTCTATATCTATCCAGTATATTAAAACTTCGAATATACGCGGATCAGACGTATACGCAAAATCTTTATATACTGCATTGTCCAAATCAATATAAATAAATAACCAAATACGAATAATTGATTTATATTTTCAAAACAAAACTTGTTTTCACTTCAAAAATTTACTCTTCACACACGTTCTAGGATACTACTGATCCTATCTCTAACGAGTCATTCTCGTTGGATATTACTAATCCAATTTCTGATGAATTCTTCTGTATGGTTCTAATGTGTCTTGTTCTCTGAGCTTTGTAAACCAAAGCTCCGATACCAACTGTGACGAGAAGGAATTTCGCTCGATCCGAATCAGTCGCTAAACCGATCTAGACCGTTCGAAACGCCCTATCGTTTGAGAACAAGCCACAGAAGAACGCATACAAAAGAACATCTCATTGTATATTACAACAATGCATCAGATTACAAGAATATACAGAGTATAAATGAATAAATATTACACAGAAATATCAGAGATTTAAATTACATTTAAATACATAGCAGCGGAAAATAATACAATACACAACTAGAATGAGATATACGGATACAAAGCTTTCCGGATATCGTTCCAGCTGTAAACCAGGATCCTGTGAATATAAATCTGCAAAACCAAAACTACTAGCTGCCCGTTTCAAAATAGGGGCACCCAGAGTTTAGGTTAAAACAATAAACTCCAGGTCATTCATGTGACTGGTGTGAGAACTAAAAACAGTAATCTTTATTTTTAAAGTTAGGTAAATCAAAGGACCACGCCGTATAACATGGAACAGGTTTCCTCCCAAGAATACCAGTGCATAAAACAAACAGCGCAATGCTAAATAAAGAAAAATGAAGCTGTTATAAGACCCAGGTCCTATCACACAATGCAACGCAAGCCGGGGGATGGGGTTTTTCCCTTATAACAGCCAAAGAATGCTTGATACGTTTAAAACAAATCATTTGATACTATTATAAGTGCATAGTGTATAAAACAACTTCAAATCATAAGTATCAATCATAGGCGGCATAAGTGCCCCATCCCACTATGTCGCCATACTAGGCTCTACAAATAAAACCGCAAATGTCACGTATTTGGAAATTGGATTTACGTCTATGAACCGAGGCAAAAGATAGTCCTCAACCGATTCGTGTCTCTCTAGCCCGAGCCACAGGACCCAGACTCAGGTGGGCCCTTGGAGCGACAGGGCCGTTCCACCGATGTGGATTAAAATGCCTGAACACTACGTTTCCCCACCCTATGGGGTGTAAGTCTGGTCCGTCTGCCGACCAGAATGCATCGGCCGAAACCGATATAACCGAGGCTCCTCGCAACAGCAACAACCACATAAGTCAAACTCGTCAGAGCGTGTAAAACCACTGACGCCAGTTCTAACTAGAAGGAAACGCAAGTCCTCCCTGAGGTCTGTCTCCCGTTTTTGGTTCATACCGGGTGTGAAACTAGCGAATCAAACGTTACACAACGCTACGCCACAAAGGCCGTGCTTTGATCATCAACCACAAGACTTTGCTTTTCAATAGAAGCCTCGATCAATTTCCACTTAGGCATGCCACACAGGCAATTCACTCCATGCATTTGATATCCATCAATATATAACCCCTGAGCTCGTACGTCTCAGAGAAGGGCGTTAAGCAAGAAAATAAATTCTCCGCCGCCAAACAAATATATATTTAATACAGATCAATCACACGGACTAAAATCCAATGTCAGACACACCGTCCATTTACAAGTCCATTCTGGGTCTGAACGAAACCGGAGGCACCTAGTACCCCGCATATCCATCGATCTCCAAGTACGTCTGGACGATCACCAACTGTTTCCATCTTCTTGGGTGTACAGCCCAATCAAGATCATCAGTAATCACCCAAACGACGTGAAGACCTCCGGTCTTCGACCATCGTCTTCATCTTCGACTTATCGTCATATCAGTTATCCAGAATGGGATAAACCCGGTCTTTCCGAATAACTCGCGTATATTTTAAATAAGTGTTACACAAACACAACATATGCCTCATTCCAATTCATCAGTCACTAACCGTAAATTAATCAAGAGAATAATTTCCCAAATATTAACCCCGAAGGCCGAAACCAACATCAGATTAATATCCAGAAAACCATTCTGCTTGGCTAACCGACAGTTAGTTTCTAAATTTCACATTCATAGGGAAGGGTTCCCATTAATTCTATCCAAGATAAATTTCTTGAATTTATTCTTTAATCTATTCGAATATCAATTCAAAACTAGTCGGGATCAACGAAACTTATCGAAGTAATCATTTGTTTTAATTTCCCAATCCCAACCTATTTATCCCATGAAGTAAAACTGGTAATACTTCATATCTAACACCACGGTGTTATCGGTAAATTCAATTACCATTTCACGTTCAAATCTAATTAAAGATTTAACTATCGCCTGGAGCAAAACTGGTGGTACTCCATTTTCGATCTTTTCAATCTAATTAAAGACTCATTAAAACTCCACTTAGTTTTAATCCTTAAATGGGTTAAAGAATCAGTGTCATTTAAAAACAAAGTTCATGATAAACCCAAAATCACATTCATTAATTATCGGGTTAAAGAACGAGTGTTGTTTAAAACACTGTTCACGATAAACCCAAAAATCAATATCAATTCAATTCCAATTATATATTATTTAATCGGTACACTTCATTAAATCTAAATAAAAAGATTTAATCTTTTCTCAACTGGGTTCAAGAACAGTGTTAGTGAAGACACCATTCACGACAAACCCAAATCACATTTAATATTCAATACAAGGCTCTGAATAGAAGATATATCGGCTTATATTCAATATCAAATTCTACGATTAACAAATGTCGTATTGGAAATAACGATATAAATATATATCTTTCAAATTTCCATAACAACACCTGTATAATCACGAATTCCAACATCGAAATATTCCGAAGACAATTTCGATCCAAATCCACTTCAATGCAATCATTGGATATTCTGGTTATTTTTAAAACCCTTTTTAAATTCAATTTATTTATTTAAAAATAAATAGAATTATAATTCTAGTTCAAAACTAGTCCATTTCGATAAAAAACTATTTTTATCTTTTCAAATATGGAGTTTTTCATCCCAAATCTTCACAAATCATTTCTTATGATTTTACACAAATTATTACTATTTTTAATAATTTTATCAAGGCCAGTACAGTCGATTTCCATCAACGGCCATCGAACTGCACCTACAGCGACCTTTTTCAAATTTGATTTGGACATAATTCCAAATCCAACCGTTAGATTTCAAATTTCTAATATTCGTTAGAAAGCTCTTTTCGATACGAACCCAACGGTTCCGGTTTTAGGAGAATCCGACGGTCGGATCTCCCGTAATGTCCGTTTGAAATAAATGGTCGAAATTCACGAACTACCGCGTCGCGGCGCGTTCTATTCAGGCCATTATATTATATATATAATATATATAATATATACTTCATCGATTTCTATTTAAAACGAATTATATAAATAGTTTTAAAATCATTTCAAAAGCAATTTCAACTTTCTTTTCAATTCAAATCAAAATTGAATTCTTCTTTATAAATTCGTTTTAAAATTCATTTCTATTCAATTCAAAATTCAATTCAATTTGAATTCATTTCAATTCACTTTCAATTCAATTTGAATTCGTTTTCAATTCAATTCATTTCGAAATCGTTTTCAATTCAATTCATTTCGAAATCGTTTTCAATTCAATTCGTTTCGAAATCGTTTTCAATTCAATTCATTTCGAAATCGTTTTCAATTCAATTCATTTCAAAATGAATAAAATCAATATAAATATCGTTTACGTCAAAATGGCCTCAATCTAATCAACACGGCTTCATAAATTTCTATTTTCAAATATTCTATTTCAAATATTTCTTTTTCAAAATAGTTGTTATTATCAAAATATTTCGTTCAACACATGACCAATCTCAATGGATGAGTACTGTCAACACATGAACCTTTATTTTATATTGATAAAGATGTAAATTTTATTACTAAAATATTTCGTTCAACACAAGACCAATCTCAATGGATGAGTACTATCAACACATGAACCTTTATTTTATATCGATAAAGATGTAAATTTTATTACTAAAATATTTCGTTCAACACATGACCAATCTCAATGGATGAGTACTGTCAACACATGAACCTTTATTTTATATTGATAAAGATGTAAATTTTATTACTAAAATATTTCATTCAACACATGACCAATCTCAATGGATGAGTACTGTCAACACATGAACCTTTATTTTATATCGATAAAGATGTAAATTTTATTACTAAAATATTTCGTTCAACACATGACCAATCTCAATGGATGAGTACTGTCAACACATGAACCTTTATTTTATATCGATAAAGACGTAAATTTTATTACTAAAATATTTCGTTCAACACATGACCAATCTCAATGGATGAGTATTGTCAACACATGAACCTTTATTTTATATCAATAAAGATGTAAATTTTATTACTAAAATATTTCGTTCAACACATGACCAATCTCAATGGATGAGTACTGTCAACACATGAACCTTTATTTTATAATATTCTTTATTTTTCAAATTGGAATGAGGCCCAATCAATTACCATATAAAGTTAATTATATGGATTTTCATACATTACACACATATAATAGCATTGAAAAATAATCAACCATCAACCAAAGTGCACTACACTGTATAAGCATCAAATATAGATATCTAACGCTTATAACAGCCTGTCAATCGATCGATCGACATATTTAATCAATCAGGATGAGTGAACTTCAAATTTCATCCTGACACCCGTGTGGGGTTTCAAACAATCAAACACGGATTTTAGTTGTGTAGTTGGGCGATGTGTAAAATTTATCGACCCAATCAATGTCCTTCAAATAGGTGTATATAAACAAACCGTTAGGTTTGTAAATGAATATTTTATTTTATTCACTTCACATTAAAAATTATATTTTTAACGATAAAAACATTTTTATTTCAACATATGAATTTCTATTCAGTTCATTTATTCAATAAAATGATATTTTTATTTTTCTAACATATTTTAGAAAATTTCGACGGCATAACGGCACGATACTAGAAACGGGACGAGGCCTAGCCTTATCCCCGGTCTAGTGAAGGCCCACGCCATTCACACATCAATCAAATTCACCAAACAACCAAATTCTAGTTAAATCATCAAACTAATTTATGCAACCAAACAAACAAGTCCATGGTCTGTGGGCGATTGTGTCGGGTGCTACTAAGCACCGTCTGCATCCTAGTATATATATATTACTAGAAAAAGAAATTGAAAGGTGAGAAATTCTCACCGAGGGATCCACTCCGCCATTCTTTGATTGCCGCGTATACATTGCATACCTACGTTAAAAATCAAATTTTTGATTGATTAATGAAATTTCAGAGTATGACTATTTTATTAATAACATACTTAAGGAAAAAAAAATCATATTTTTAGCTTTCTAAAAATATTTTCAACATTCGATAAAATCATATTTTTCCATAACTAAAAATATGTTTTACATGACTCAAAAAAATATATTTTCAATTCAAGAAATCTTATAATTTCAATTCAAAGAAAATTATATTTTCATAACACAGAAAATTATATTTTCTTTTCATGAACTTATTATTTTCATTTCAATGAAATTTATTTTTATACTCAAGGAAAAATCTATTTTTCATCCCCAAAAATTATTGTTTTCCTTAATAAAAATCAAATCTTTGCATATATAAAAATCCAATCTTTTATAAGTAAAAATCATATTTCTAGATTATAGAAAAACATATTTTCAGATTTCATATAAATATATTTTCAGATTTTATATAAATATATTTTCAGATTTTATAAACCAAGAAAATCAGTTTTTTATAAAAAGAAAAAAATCAGTATTTATGAAAAAAAGAAAAATCACCTCCACCGTTTTAAACTTCTGGATATCGTTCCAGGTCATCCAGAGAAAACCGAATCCATCTTCAGACCAAGGGCTTCACGCCGTTCGCCATCCAAGTCGTCGGAGGTGTCGTGGGTTCTTCGATTGGCGATTGCGAGAGAGGGGGCTTCGGACGAGGAGGGGTCTCGGGAGTCGCGCCGCTGGGGGGGGGGGGGGGGGGTGGTTGCAGGCGTCGGAGGTGTCTGTGGCGAGGTTTCTTCGGGTTTGGGTCTTCATCGATTGGGTAGAAGAGGAGAGAGAAGATCGAGAGGAGGGAGATGGGGTGGCGCGATGGCCGGAGGAGGGGGGGGAGAGAAATCGCCATCGACGGGCGGTGGCGGCTTGGAAAGGGGTTTTTTTTATTTTGAAAACTAAATTGAAAATATCGGGGGGGGGGGCCTGGTTAAGGAGAAGGGATTTTTTTTTTAATTTTCAATTATTTTATTTTGCAAAAAGTTGACTTTTACATACGACCTCAAAACGAGGCCCACCGCCTGTCATCTATAGTGTTTTACCCCCATTCCGAACTCAATGGGATATGTATCGCAAGCTGATTCGATTGTTCTGATCAGTTTTCGTTAGATTTAAAATATAACTCATTATATTGAATTTTAAACGTACATTTCGAATTACCGGGGTCGCATACGAACTTTAAAAATTCCAAAAAAATATTTTCTAGCTTCGTATTGACGATACGGTCCTAACAAAACTAGTTTTGTCGAATTCTGAGACCGTTGGAAAAATGGCCATTTTCCAGTCGATTAAAATCAACTGAAACTGGTCAAACGCGTTTTCCTTTGCCACGCTCACATATTGATTCGAAAAATTATGAAATTTGAAACCTAGCAATAATTTGACATCACGGACCCAACAAAACTGGTTTCGTCGAAATCCGAGGTCGTTTGCAAAATGCCCATTTTTAAGGGCCTGAATTCCATAGCGACTATTCAGAATTTTCAACTGGACATATCTTTTGATTCCCGCTATGAAATTTTGATTTTTCAGATTCGTTGGAAGGATATTATCAATTGGTTCCTAATGTTTTTGGTTTCACTAAAATCCGGATTGTTTTGCACCCGGTACATTAAATTGAAGTTTGAAATCGAATTATCGAACTACCGCGCCATTTTCAATTTTATTTATAATTATATATAAATATTTATATTCTAACGACGACGTATATAATATATACGATCGAATTCTATTCAAAATAAATTTCTCGTCGATTTTATTTAAATTAATCTACTTTAAATGTTCAAAATTCGTTAAAATTGCCAAAATAAATATTTTAAACTGGCTCAGATTTTCCGGGTTATTACAAGCACCCACTCCAAACGATTCATTATCTTTCATATTTGTCGATCTACCCCTATTTTCTTAAACTACCCTTACTTTTCTTAATACTTCAAAGCAACCCTTCTTTTTAATCCTACTCCGAATTCTCTAAATAACCCTTACTTCCAACAACGACCCCTATTTTTTAACTACTGCGAAGGGTTGGTTGTTGCAGCACCCAATCCAAATGATCCATCATCTTTCGTATTTGTCGATCTACCCCTACATCTCTTAATACTTCAAAACAACCCTCATTTTTAATCCTACCCCTAATTTTCTAAATAGCCCTTACTTCCAACAATTACCCCTATTTTTTACTACTATGAAGGGTTGGTTTTTCAAGCCTCCAATACAAATGATTCATCATCCTTCATATTTGTCGATCTACCCCTACTATGCTTAAAATACTCCTACTTCTCTTAATACTTCAAAACAACCCTTCTTTTTAATCTTGCCCCTAATACGCTAAATAGCCCTTACATCCAATAATTACCCCTAATTTTTAACTAATGTGAAGGGTTGGTTTTTGCAGCGCCCAATCCAAACGATTCATTATCTTTCATATTTATTGATCTACCCCCACGATGCTTAAACTTCCCCTACTTCTCTTAATACTTCAAAACAACCCTTCTTTTTAATCCTATCCCTAATTCCCTAAATAGACCTTACTTCCAACAATTACCCCTATTTTTTAACTACTGTGAAGGGTTGGATTTTGCAGCATTTAATCAAAATGATTCATTATCTTTCATATTTGTCGATCTACCCCTACTTTGCTTAAACTACCCCTATTTCTCTTAATACTTCAAAACAACACTTCTTTTTAATCCTCCCCCTAATTCTCTGAATAGCCCTTACTTCCAACAATTACCCCTATTTTTTAAATGTCGTGAAAGGTTCATTTTTGCAGCACCAATCCCAATGATTCATCATCTTTCATATTTGTCGATCTACCCCTACTATGCTAAAACTACCCCTACTTCTCTTAATACTTCAAAACAACCCTTATTTTTAATCCTACACATAATTCTATAAATAGCACTTACTTCCAACAATTACCATTATTTTTTAACTACTGTGAAGGGTTGGTTTTTGCAGCACTCAATCCAAATGATTCATCATCTTTCATATTTCTCGATCTAACCCCACTTTGCTTAAACTACCCCTACTTATCTTAATACTTCAAAACTACCCTTCTTTTTAATCCTACCCCTAATTCTCTAAATAGCTCTTACTTCCAACAATTACCCCTATTTTTTAACTACTGTGAATGGCTGGTTTTTGCAATGCCCAATTCCAATGATTAATCATCTTTCATATTTGTCGATCTGCCCCTACTATGCTTAAACTTCCACTACTTCTCTTAATACTTCCAAACAGCCCTTCCTTTTAATTATACCCCTAATTCGCTAAATAGCCCTTACTTCCAACAATTACCCCAATTTTTTAACTACTGTGAAGGGTTGGTTTTTGCATCACTCAATCCAAACGATTCATCATCTTTCATATTTGTCGATCTGCCCAATATGCTTAAACTACCCCTACTTCTCTTAATACTTCAAAACAACCCTTCTTTTTAATCCTACCACTAATTCTATAAATAACCCTTACTTCCAGCAACTACCCCTATTTTCTAACTACTGCGAAGGGTTGGTTGTTGCAGCGCCCAATCCAAATGATTCATCATCTTTCATATTTGTCGATCTACCCTTACTATGCTTAAACTACCCTTACTTCTCTTAGTACTTCAAAACAGCCCTTCTTTTTAGTCCTACCCCTAATTATCAAAATAGCCCTCACTTCCAACAATTACCCCTATTTTTTAACTACTTAAAGTGTTTGTTTTTGCAGCACCCAATCCAAACGATTCATCATCCTTCATATTTGTCGAACTACCCCTACTATGCTTAAACTACCCCTATACTTTTATTATTGTTTTCCTTTATTCATTTCTTTTTTCATTTTTTTTGCATTATTCATTTCTTTGTAAACCAATTATCATTCTACTTCTATGAAGGGTTGGTTTTTGCACCACCCAATCCAAACGATTCATCATCTTTCATATTTGTTGATCTACCCCTGCTATGCTTAAGCTACACCAACTTCTCTTAATACTTCAAAACAACTCTTCTTTTTAATCCTACCCCTAATTCTCTAAATAGCCCTTATTTCCAACAATTACCCAATTTTTTAGCTACTGTGAAGGATTGGTTTTTGCAGCGCCCAATCCCAATGATACATCATCTTTCATTTTTGTCGATCTACCATACTATGCTTAAACTTCCCCCACTTCTCTTAATATTTCAAAATAACCCTTCTTTTTAATCATACCCCTAACTCTCTAAATAGCCCTTACTTCCAAAAATTACCCCAATTTTTTAACTACTGTGAATGGTTGGTGTAACAACCCGGAAATTTTGAGCCAATTTAAAAATTTTATTTTGGCGATTTTAATGGATTTTGGTTATTTAAAGTAGTTTATTTTAAATAATAACAACTAAAAATTTATTTTCGACGAAGTTAGAACATACAAATTTATTTTAATTATATAACGAGCCTGAAATGGTGCGGTAGTTTGAAAATTTGATTTCTAATTTCAAACGAATATACAGAATTCAATACAAGTCAGAATTAGACGAAACTAGAAATATTTGAATCTGCTTAACTATATCTTTCTAACGAAGTTAAGAAATTGAGATTTCACTTTACAAATATTAAGATAGGCCCAGTTTAAAATTCAGAATAGTCGCTTTATAATTTATATATATTTTTAATTTATATATATTTTTAATTTATATATAGCCCTTAAAAATAGCCATTTTGCAAACGACCTCCGTTTTCGACGAAACCACTTTTGTTGGAACCGAAATGTCAAATTATTGCTAGATTCCATAATTCATAAATTTTGGAATCAATATGTGAGTGTGGCGAAGTTAAACGTGTTTTGACAGTTTTAGTCAATTTTAATCGACTGGAAAATGACCATTTTTCAAACGATCTCAAAATTTGACGAAATTAGTTTTGTCAGGACCGTGTCGTCAAAATGAAACTAGAAATAATTTTTCTGGAATTTTAAGGGTCTGTATGTGTCCCCGGTAAATTAAAATGTACGCTAAAAACAATTTTGAACGTTATATTGATTTATATTTTAATTTAAAGAAAAACTGAACGAAATAATCGAATTGGCTTGCGTGACATATTCGATTGCATTCAGAATGGGGTTAATTAGATAGGGACGACAGTCGTAGGGTTCGATGTGGAGTTCGAATGAAAAATTAACTATTTGGAGAATTAAATTAAATAAATATAAATTGGTCAACACTCCCCTTTCCTCTCTCTCTCTCTCTCATTCATTCACCGTAAAAAAAGAGAGAAAACCGCACGCCCTCCCCCACCAGCACCATCGCGCCTCCTCCTAGCACTGCCGCCGGCCTCCTCCTCCTCCCCTTCTCCACCTCCTCTTCCTCCTCTCCTCTCTCTTCTCTTCTTTCTCCCTTCAATTTCTAAATCCCTAAACCCCCAAATCACTAAACCAACAGCAGTGGGCCCCTCCAGCGCCATCACCGCTTGGCCGCACCATCTCCCACCCCAATCAGGTCCTGCCGCCCCCCCTCAGCCCTCAGCTCTGACCGTGGGCCACACAAACCTAGAAAAAATCCATTTTTTACAAAAATTCACGCGCGCATAACATCCCAGAACTGTTTTTCCCATAACTCTCGAACGGTGCGTTTCTGGACAAAGTCCTTCAAGATCAAAGTTGTAGAGCACGATTTTCTCTTCGATTTGGACATATGGAAGTCATGTTTTGGAGTTCGGAGCTACTCGGAAAACGCGTCCAAAGTCTGGCGAGTTGGAATATTTTCGGGAAAAAGTCCACCAGGCGAAAGTTGTACGGAATAGCGTGATTACGCTAGAAAAAAAGATGGATTGAAGATTAGAGCTTGTATGCGAAGTCTGGAACTCGAACAACAATTCAGCAAGTTAGAAAACGTGTTAGAATAAAACCAAGGTGAGAACTTCTCACTTTAATTTATTTTCTAGTTAAAAATATATACTAGGATGTAGACGGTGCTTAGTAGCACCCAACACCCATCGTTCACAAACCATGAATGACTTGTTTGCTTGTTTGGCTTGATTGTTTTGTTGATTGATGTATTGGTTTGAATTTGGTTTATGGTGTGAAACGAATTGATATGGTTTGATTTGTGTATGACGTGCGCCATTATGAGGCGAGGGATATGGCTAGACCTTATCCCGGTTCTTGTATAGCGCCGTTATGCTGCTGAAATTTTCTAATATATGTTAGAAAAATTGAAATATCATTTCTAATGATAAAGGAATAAAATAAAATATTCATTTACAAATCAGACGATTTGTTTATGTGCACCCATTTGACTGATATGGATTGAGACGATAAATTTTACACATCGCCAAACTGCACAAATAAAATATATATTTGTTGATTTGAAACCCCATACGGGTATTGGGATGATATTTGACGTACACTAATTCCAATAATTAGTTGTATGTCGATTGATAGTGTAACACCCCTTATTTTCTATGAACTTAAGAATTACAAATCTGAGTATAATTAAAATATAAAATCAGAATCAAGGAAAACGGGCTGTACCATTGCGTTCGTCTCGGAGAAATACGCGAAATAGAGTCCGAAATTTCGTAAATCGGAGTCCATATGATCAAGTTATGGCCTCCCAAAGTTCAAAAAAATAAACAGCACAGACCAGGTCGACTAGGGAGTCGACCCTAGAGTCGACCTGCCCCCAGGGGGTCGACCCTAGAGTCGACCTGCCCCAGGGGGTCAACCCTAGAGTTGACCCTAGAGTCGACCTGCCCCCAGGGGTTCGACCCTAGAGTCGACCCTAGTGTCGACCTGGGGGTCGACCTGCCTCCCGAATCTGCTTTTCTGCCTGGGTGCGTTCTGATGTATCTGGTCTCGTTTTCTATCTAGATTCGTCTGCCTAAACCTATTTAAACAGCCCCAAACCCAGCCTTCTCTGCACCCAATTCTATTCTGCTTCTACTCTGCCTCTGTTCTAAATTAAAAATAAAAATGGCGTTGCTACTCTGCTGAAATCAAAACTAGAAGACAATCAACATCAACCTAAATTCAATTAGAGATTAGAGCTTCTACAATGGTTCTACAACAACTAGAGTTCTTTCTTTAATCCAATTAAGGCAAGTACAGTTATTCTCCGCTATAAACGTTAATTCTGATTCTGACATGAATTATAAATCTGAATCTGAGGTTATATCTGTTCTGTTCTGATCTGATCTGTTTTATTCTATACCTCTTTCCTCTTTCTGTTCTATAGCCAGGCTACCACGAGCCTGAGCCAATCTCATAAGAGATCAACATACGCTAAAATGTTTGGGACAATCAAATGAATGTGCATAAATTAGGCATGACCGATATGTGATTGATTTGAGGAAAGAACATAGGTTGGACTTGGAACTTAGAACATAAATCTAAGGCATAATTGGACTGATCTGTGACTGATTTGAGTATATAAACTAGATCTAGATCTGTGCATATATGACGGTTTGGGATTATCATATGACAATACATAACTTGCAAATCTGGAATATTAAGATCTGAACTAAAACGCATATCATATGTTAGATCTAGATCCTTGGGCATATTTTATAACGGATTATAACTTAGGTGTGAAGATCCATATTAAGATTTGATAACTATCAAGTGTGAATAACACCTAAGTAGGAGATTTTTGAATATATGACATGCATTGAAATAGATGGCTATAGTTTGTATAATTTATATGTGAATCTTTTGTACTAGGCAAGTGGAACTAAATTGGGACATGTAAATTATGACCATAATCTATGACATGCAAATTCAATGTAAACGTAGGGTATATAATCCTAGTGTGAATCATGACCACTATTTTAGGCATGCAAATTTAGGCCAAATCTATTAGGCAAGATATGTGAAACTTTAAGGAATGATGAAAATCAGTTATAATTGCTTAATTTGCTAGTTCTGCTATATTTGCCTAATCTGTTAGTTTTATTATATCGCCTCATCTGCTAGTTCTGTTATATTGTTTAATCTGCTAGTTCTGCTCTACTGCCTAGTTTACTAGATCTATTCATCTGCTAGATCTGTCATTCGCTAAGTCTGTTGAAAATGCCTAAATCTGTTAAATTTATTTGTTTAAATGCCTAACCTGTTATATGCCAAAATCTGCTAAGTTGCTAAATCTGTTAAATCCGTTAAGTCACATAATCTGGAAAGTCTGTTATCTGCTAAAATCTGTTATCTGCTGTGTTGATATAATCATCCTGTTATTGGTATAATCTGAAGTGGCATATATATTGGGCGTGCGCATAAACGGTAAATTATTAATTAATTGGCCTCAAAGATAAACGTGACTAACTCGAGGTTAGAATGAGTTTGCGGCGTAATTCTGCCCGGAACCGCTCGACACATCCAGTGGCCGCAAACAATAGGTTCTAATGTGAGAAGTTAGTCATAACCTGCTTAAGACACGAGGTTAGGTCTGTCTTGTGGCAGAAGTCTGCCCGGAACCGCTCGGCCCATCCAGCGGCCACAAGCTAGCGACCTAATGTGAGAGGTCTGGGCATTAATAATTAATTAATGCAAATCTAAGATAAGAATGATGTCTAAAACGTATTTAGGGAAATAGGGTTAAACCAACTGGATTAATAGGTGTAGTAAACCCGTCCATGAATCTGTAGGCCCAATACAAAGTTAGACAAATCTGAAAAATCTGTACATCTGATCTGTTAGTCTGAAAACTTGTTAACTTAATCTGTGAACTAGTAAATCTGAATTCTGTATGTCTGAACTTGTAAACAAGTTAATCTGAGATCTGTTAGTCTGGGGACACAAGGTTAGGAGGGGAATTACTTGTGTCATCTGTTGTTTGGGACCCATATTAGTCAGTAAAACTTTCTGGTATCAAATCTTTGACCCAACAGTAGGTAGGGTCCGGGCACGCTTACTGAACTAATTATAAGTGGTTCATTCTGATAATGGCGAGGGGTGTTGATGGTGCGTTCCAACCGGGTCATGTGCGTGCATGGATCCCGGTCTGCCTCTGAGGATGTAAGACGCCGTGACATCTGTAAATAGGTCTGTGCCGTTTGGTTGTCACTTTAGGGAGTGATACACTTTACTATGGGGCCGACACAGGATATTTATGTATTAGGGAGCCGATCGCTTGGGGTAGGGTTTTTGGGCACACTTAGTTCTGTCTGTTTCTGTTGGTACTGTCTGTTTCTGTTGGGTGGTAACACCTGTCTGTTTCTACATGGTACCATCTGTTCGGGTGGTAAAGGCCCATTACTAGTGTACACCTAATTCTACATTCTGTTTCCGTAGGGATTAATCTGTTTCTGCTTCTTTCTATTTCTGATCGGGTAGTAAAGGCCTATTATTAGTATTCTGTTTCTGTTAAATTATTCTGTACCCGTTCCTGTTTCAGTTTAGACATTAGGGAGACGCCTAATTCTGTTATACTAGTATTAGTGTAGAGAAGTGTAAAGCAATAGTTTATGTCATTCTGTTCTTCTGTTATATCTGCTGCACCTGTTACAGTTATCTCTCATCCAGTTTTATGTTCATGTCATATTATTATTATCTGTTCATATGCTGAAAGTCACTGGACTTGCCAGACTTTTTGTCTGACCCTTGTTGTTTCGCCTCCTTTCTTCCGTTTCCCCCTTAGGTTATCCAAGGAGGGAATACTTTAGCTTGATCCGGATTTCTCTTTGCTTGAAGTGCTTAAAGTATGGCTTGGCTCTGTATAGCTTCCATTCTATTGGGATTATGATTTTAAACCATGCATTTTGAAGGCTTTTGTACAAGACTGATATTTTGTACTTGAATTCTGAGGTTTGAAAGGATGTAACCATATTGATTTCTGTTTCCGCTGTAATAAAGTTAAAAAATTTCAAGTACTGTTTTATCTATCTTGTAAGTTTCTGTTCTGTTTACTAAAATGCTTCACCAAAGTTAAGGCATTCCCTTTGTGAGTTACCTTAACAGAGGTGGGGTGTTACAGATAGGTTGACAGACAGCTGTGTAGTGCACTATGGATGATGGTTGATTATTTATCATGGCTGTTATATACATGTGTTGTATGAAATCCATATAAATCACTTTATATGGTAATTTACTAGGTATGATTCCAATTCAGAAGTAAGGAATATTTTAAAATAATGAATATTTTAAAATAAGGAGTATTTCAAGATAATATTCAGTAAAGGATTAAAAATCAGATTTTGATGTCCTATTAGGGATGGACACGAAGTAATTGAAATATATACAAAGCCATGTGGATTAGATATGCGCCATTTCGATGCGAACGATATTTATATCGATTTTATTCACTATTATAATGAATATTGAAAAGGAAAATATTTCAAAATCTACTGGTTTGAAAATATTATCATTTATATATTAACGATATGGAATATTCAATTTTGATTTAAAATTGAATATGAAGTTGAAATCGTTTTCAAAACGAAGGTAAAACGAATTATAAAATACGTTTTAAAAGGAAATTGATGAAATATATAATATATATATTATATATACTAAATGGCCTGAACAGAACGCGCCGCGCCGCGGCCCTTCACGAATTTCGACCATTGACTTCGAATGCACGTTACGGGAGATCCGACCGTCGTATTCTCCTAAAACCGGAACCTTGGGTTCGTATCGAAAATGGCTTTCTAACGAATATTGGAGATTTGAAATCTAACGGTTGGATTTGGAGATACGTCCAAACCAAATTTGGAAAAGGTCGTTGTAAGTGCAGTTCGACGACCGTTTATGGAAATCGACTGAAAAGGCCTTGATAAAATTATTAAAAATATTAATAATTTGTGTAAAATCATAATAAATGATTATAAAATAATTGGAATGAAAATTCCAAGTTTGTAAAGATAAAACTACATTTTTATCGAGATGAACTAGTTATTAACAAGAGTTATAATCCAATTATTTTTAAATAAATAAATGTGATTGAGAATGGGTTTTAATATGATCGGAATTTCCAATATATGAATTGGAATGGATTTGAATCAAAATTATTTTCGGAATATTTCGATGCTGGATTTCGTGATTATACAGATATGGTTATGGAAATTTGAAAGATATATTTATATCGTTATTTCCAGTACGATATTTGTTGGTTTTAGAATTTGATGTTGAATATAAGCCAATATATTTTCTATTCAGAGCCTTGTATTTAATATCGAATTGGATTTTGGGTTTATTGTGAAAAGTGTTTTAAATAACACTTGTTCTTTAACTCAAATTAATAGTGAAGTGTGATTTGGAATATATAAATCTTTTATTAAGATTTAATGGGATTTTCGAAAGTAAAGTTTTCCAATTCACTAAAATAAATTGGGACGGAATAGAATTCGATTGGTAATACTCGAAGTGAGCTTCTGTGGAGGAAGACTGTTACTATATATGGAATTTTAAGGGCTTTGCCGTTATTCCATTTATATTATTGGTCAGATATGGAAGGTTATATCGTTTATATATTGATCTGTTTTCCGTGAAGATTCCATAATTAATGGAATGTGGTTTTTGGGTTTATCGTGAACGGTGTTTTAAATGACACTAGTTCTTTAACCCAGGTAAAGATAGGATTAATTTCTTAAATTTGAATAATCATTACGTAATGATTATTGAGATTAAAAATAAATTAGAGTTTTAATGAATCTTTAATTAGATTAGAAAGTGGACGTGATAACTGGAATTATCAATTCAAGAAAATGGTCGAGAATGGAGTATTAACAGTTTTGCTCCAAGCGATAGTTAAATCTTTAACTAGATTTGAACGTGAAATGGTAACTAACATTTGCCGATAACACCGTGGTGTTAGATATGGAGTATCACCAGTTTTGCTCTAGGGGATGAATAGGTTGGGACTAGGAAATAAAATAAATAATTACTTCGGTTTGGTTCGCTAATACCGACTAGTTTGGATAAACCTTAAAACGGTTTGGATTGATATTCAAAGGAAGATTAAAGAATAATTTTAAACAATTTATCTTTGATAAAATTAATGGGAACTGTAACGACCCGTATTTTCAGCGATGATTAATTAATTTATATAATTATTTAATTAGTGATTTAGAGAATCAAATGGTCGTTTAATTAAATAACTTTGAATTTTAATTAATATAAATAATAGAATAATATATTTAATTTCGTAATAGTCGAAATTAGCGAAATGGAAATATAGTGTGAATTGGGCAATTCAAAATATATATATATATAATTCGGTTTAAAATTGAATTAGAATAACGAATATATTATTTTAAACGAAGTTTGAACGCATAATTATATTATAATTAAAACCGAGCTCGAAATGGCACTGCAGTTCGTAATTGGGCGATTTGAACTTTGAATGAATATGCAGAATCCGTTTTAAGTCGGATTTTGAAACAAGAAACGTTCAGAGCTGGTGAAGTATATTTTCTAATGGAAGAGGAAATTCAAGATTTCGTCATGTAGATTTTGAGTTATGATCAAATCAAAATTTCAAATAGTCGCTATAGAATCGTTTATCGACCGTAACAGTTTATTCGATATAACTAGATACCGGTTTCGAATTTAGACAAGATTCTTTTAAGACGTAGTGATAATTTAATTTTTAGAATTTTACTGTAATTTTTAATTAATTAAATTTGCAACTTTTTATTTGGAGTATTTTGCACCCTATATCAATATTTTGGGGTTTCACAATATGAGTTAACCTACCGATATTATTATATTTTTGGGATCATAGAACACTGCTCAATACAAGGGTATTTTTATCTCTGTCATTTGCAGTTCGTATATAAACAAAATAGGGTACAAAGAGGTATCTATATTTTGGTTTTTAAAGGGTGGAAAAAGGGCCATGCCCTCATCATTTTCAGCCGCTAGTTATCTGTGGCCTCTAAACGAAAACGTGGTCCTTCAAAATCCACAACAAAACATTTTAAGTACACAGGCTTCCTCTTTGGGTTCTTGTTCCAGAAAAATTAAACCAAGATCTTTTTTCATGGTTTCGGCAAACAAATTCCAAGATTTGAAAATCGATATCAATTCAAATAAAATATTATAAATCTTCTCATAAATATATTCCAACTTCTATTGAAAAGCCTATCAATACTGTATAGTTGTTTTTGAGTTCGAATGAAGTAGGGTTTGCTGTCCTTAAGAGCAGCATGTGAGTTCGATTTGTCCATGAAGGATCAAAAGCACGGACGTAATGGAGAGGGAGGAGCTCGGGACTAGAAGAGAAATGGCGTATTCCTTATTGATGATGATAAACTGATCAGAATAGAGGTACGAGGAGGAGTAGAGGATATTTACCCGGTGATGTTGAGTTCAACATGGGGGTGAGTACTGGACGGTGGCAGTCGAGTTTCAAATGTTGAACAGGGTGTGGAGGAGCTCGAGAAAGCAAAGTTAATAATGGTTGCGTTTGGATTTTTCATGCAGTAACGTGGGGAGGTACCTTGTACTTGCTGTCGGTTACTACTAGGAAAGATGGAGTTGTGATAAGGAACGAGGAAAAGGCGGTGAGCTCAGGTATGACATGGTGACACTGTTTCATGCGTGAAGGGTCTGTTGGAAAACGGGAGCAGCGTTTTTATTTAAATAAGTAATGGAAGGGGGATGGGTTTAAACGCACGCACAGTCATGGTGAAAATTAAAAACCGGAGTTTGCGTCCAGTATATAGATGAAGAAGTACAGGGTTTTTTTATGGGTGGGTCTGGTATAGTAAGGGCGTGGGCCGGTTATAATGTGAAGTCCAGTCTTGAGACAAAAGAAATTAAAAAAAGGGAAGAAACCGAAATATCCTGGAAATTCTGATTAGATGTTGCGTGGAAAACTAAGTGGTGCAATGAGAATATTGTTGGATGGGTTGGTGAATTAAGTGATGGGCTGGTTTATAAAGAGTAAGGCCCATTTCTTTTAAATAGATATTTAGTATAATTTAAATCTAAATTAGTACATTAACTAATAAACGTAGTATCTCGTTCATACAGTATCAGTTTTTTGAACGGTTTGATCCGTTGGGATCGTATGGATGGTGGTTACACCATGGAACAGACTGGAAGTGAATTCGAGCTCGTTACAATTTATAGCAAAATAAATTGTCCGTCTGAATCAAGCGATGGTTATCGTTATTAACGATGATCGTCCAATGTGAGTAAAACTCACTAACTCTGATCAGTTTATATTTTTATAAACTGTACTTTATTTTTGATAAATAAGGATTGATTTCTTTGTATTAATTGTTTGGACTGTTAAATAGATTTGATTGAAAACGTAGATAACGGTATATATATATATATAAATCGTTAATCAAATATTGATTCTGCTTATCAGAATATTTCATGTTGAAGTAAAATTGATGTTATATATGTTGATTAACATCTGTGGATGCAGGGAGACAGGTTGGAGGAATCCAACTGGATTCCTCAACAATTATTTTACTGTTTTCATATATATTGTGATATATGATGTGATATACAATCTGTTGTTGATTGTGTGTGTCTGGGTGATACTGAACAGTGATACATGGTATTTGAAATACATAAGATATACTAGAATATACAAAGGGATTTTTCAAATTGTATATTGAAATTTAATTATATTTGTAAAATAAATATAATTGAATTGGAAATATTTGTGAAACAAATATAAAGGGAATAAAAGGAAATATTTATTTAGAAAATAAATAGAGTTATAAACAGAAATATTTGAAAAATGAATAGAATTGTATAAAAAGAGAATTTGCCACTAGGAAGGTTTAGACCCGTGCTTCGCACACGGGTATAACAGAATATGAATTCAAAGTGAACATTTAATGGAAATCTGTTTTAACAGATAAATGGAGCAGATTAATTTATAAATAATATTTTATAAATTAAGTAAAATATTTATCATTTGATAAATAGAATATATAAGTCAGGACTCATATCGAGAAGTAAGAATCGATTTCAACATCGATATTTGAAACTGAATATGGACGAAGAGTAAATTGGATAGGGTTAATCAGTTAGAGTTGATCAGTTAGAGTTAACCAGTTAGAGTTAACCAGTTAGAGTTAATCAGTTAGAGTTAATCGGTTGGAGTTAACTAGTTAGAGTTAATCAGTTAGAGTTAATCAGTTAGAGTTAATCAGTTATTGTCAATCAGTTAGAGTCAATCAGTTAGAGTAAATCAGTTAGAGTTAATCAGTTAGAGTTAAATCAAACTAGAGTTATTCGAATATAATTAATCGAATTAGGGTTAATTGAATATTAGTTATTCAACTAGAGTTTATCGAATATAGTTATTTGAGAAAGAGTTAAAACAAACATAGTTATTCAGGATAAGTTGCCATTTAGCACGACTGCTAGCGTAATTCGTAGGGTTGCAGATAGCCTACGGCGGTTGGATGTTTCCTGAGGGAATCAGGCGTAATCATTTTGATCGCTGCGATCTAGAGTTAATCGAATGGAGTTAATTGAATATTATTTATTCGAATAAGAGTTAATCAAATAGAGTTCAACAAGATTAGAAACTGACTAAAGGTTAGTTAAGTTGAATAGTTTTCTGGGTATCGATCTGATGTTGGTTTCTTACTAGTTTACAGTTAGGGACTAATAGTTGTGGAATGGTAGTGATGCATGCAAAAGAAATGGAAATGTTTTCCAATGTTAATAACGTATATTGTCTAGATTTAGAAAATAAGAAATGTTGGATATATGGATACAGGACATGAAAAATGAACTAAAGAGATAAATGTTAAATGATGATTGATCGGTATAATTTCCATCTGGAAATAAAATCATCGTTTGCACACGTGTTTTTCACTTGATAGTTAAATCACCGACTATCAAAGTTTTGACCATTTTAACGTTGTTAATATGGGGAGACCGGTTGTATTATTATCCGAAGAACCACTCCGTATTGGCATAAGCGTTGCGAATCAAGTATGCTGAATATATTGAAGACGGAGTAAAGTGCAAGGACTATTGTATAAACCTTAGACACCAATTTCCTAAGATGGATGTACTGAATAGTGCCTTCGGGTTGTCCAGTCCCAGGACAACTTGTATGGACGAAGGTCTGACAGAGTATGTCTGATAGATCGCGTAAGTTGATCTCTTCAAACGTATTCACATTTGGTGGCGGAGGAATTCGTTTCTCTTAGCTGTATATCCGTGTTATTTTTGGATAAATCAGTTTGTGATTCAAAGGGTATGACGATGTGGCATTCTATGTGAATGAAGATATGATATGTAAAAAGATAAGCGTAGCTTCTAGCCTCACATCCGGTAAATGACAGAAATCGGGCAGGAACATGGCTAAGTAAGTCGCTCCGAAGTAGGGTATACAATCACCTATCTAGAGAATATTCATTTGCTTCTTTAATCTATCAATGTCATCCCATATATATATATATATATACGGGAAACGATTGCTGATCCCAACCGTTGGTGATATACATTCGATACACTCAAGTGAAATGAGTGGTCGGTCATGTATGGCGGAGTTGCAAGATGTTCTTGTTGAACTCCAATGTATCGTTCCTAGAGTACACTGATCAGAAGGTGGTTCCATTCCTTGTCATAGTTGGAAATCCAATCATCCAATAAGCGCCTGCGGTTTAAGATTATGCATTATATATGTAGAGCATGAGATGCAAGCGTTTTTGCTAGATTGATATCTATTTGTACTTAGACATTATTATAATATCAGAAGGATATTGTTTACAAAGATGTTTGGATTTTCATAAGGGAAAAACCCGTTCTGTTTTTACGGCGTGGTCTTATGAGATTTCCTTTATTAACCAAGTGTTTAGAGTTTATTCACACCACTCCCATGACTGACCCGGAGTTTATTTTGTTTTGTTTTCCCTAAAACTCTTGGGTGCCCAAATTTGTATGGGCAGTCTAGTAGCCGGTATTTTATAGATGCACTTAAAGAGCTGAAGCGGGAGGCTTCCGGATTATTTAGCTATTGTTTATTTCCACTATTGTTGTAAGTGTTGTACTCTGCAATGTTATTGAATACATATACTGTTTGTATTTCAAAAGTTATGTTATATTTTATTCGTTCTGATGTGAGATCCGTGTTTACTCCGATGATGATGTTTTTTTTCTTCTTCTTCTTCTATTCTATAAGTTTTTATCTTATTTATCCTCACCCTCTACCTTCTTTCTGTTAGTTTCCTGGTTCTCAGTTTAATTTGGGGTTGGACTTGTGTTTTTGGTCAGCTCAAATTGAACCGGAATTTCGGGTCACTACAGGAACCTTTCCCTAAGAAAGTGAATATTTGAATAAAAGAATATTCTGGATTGGAATGATGCATATATTGTGTTTGTGTAGCACTTTTTTTTAATATACACGAGTTATTCGGAAAGGCCGGTTTTATACCCATTTTGAATAACTGATTCGACAGTATGTCGAAGATGAAGACGTTGGTTGAAGACCGGATGTCTTCACATCGTTTGGATGATTACTGATGTCTTGATTGGGTTGTACACTCAAGACAGGGTAATAAGTGGTGATCGTCCAGACGTACTTGAAGATCGACGGATATGCGAGGATCTCACTCCTTTATTGGACATATGGGAGGCGGAATAAGGTGCCTCCGGTTTCATTCAGATCCAAAACGGAATTGTAAATGGATAGTGTGTCTGACATTGTATTCCTATGTACTGTATTAGTTGATCTCTGCTAAATATATATTTGTTTGGTGGCGGAGAAATTATTCTCTTGCATAACACCCTTCTCTGAGACGTATGAGCTTAGAGGTTATATATTGGTGGAAATCAGTTGGTACAGTATGGACTGACAACGTAGCATGCTGAGATGCATGGATCAAGGCTTTTGTTGAAAAGCAGAGTCTTGTAGTTGATGATCAAAGAATGACCTGTGTGGCATAGCTTTGTGTATGACATTAATTCGCAAGCCTCACACCTCGGTATAGGTTGAAAGATAAGGACTCAAGGAGAACATGATGTTTCTTTCTTGCTATGGGTGATGTCAGCGCTTTACTAGCCCTGACATTGTTGTTATTTTACCTATGTGGTTGTTGGAATGAGAGGCGCCTCGGTTATAGGTACTATAGGACCGGGAAATGTTTGTTCAGGAATAATTAATCCTCAAATGTAAGAGAGGATCGACCTTGGAGGTTCCTATGGTTACCCAGAGTGTGTAGTCCTGAGGCATTTGCTAGAGTGCCTAGAAGCGGAGAGGAGCTTGCCCCTTGCCTCGACTCATGACGGAATCCAATTTCCAATACATGACATTTCGATTTTGATTGTAATCCTATATATGGCGACATAGTGGGATGGGGCGCTTATGCCGTCTATGATTTATATTATGTTTGAAATTGTTTTTGATACTATACACTTATAGTAATATCAAAATAATCTATTTTAAACGTATTAAGCATTCTTTGACTATTATAAGGATAAATCCTATCCTCCGGCTTGCGTTGCATTGTGTGATGGGACCTGGGTCTTATAATAGCTTCATTGTTCTTTATTTAGCGTTGCGCTGTTTGTTTTATGCACTGGTATTCTTGAGAGGAAACCCGTTCTGTGTTATACGGTGTGGTCCCTTGATTTAGTTTATTTTTAAAGTAAAGTTTTAAATAACTGTTTTAGTTCTCACACCAGTCAAATGACTTGCCAGGAGTTTATTATTTTAACCTAAACTCTAGGTGCCGTTATTTTCCACACGGGCAGCTAGTAGTTTTGGTTTTGCATATTTATATTCATAGGATCGTGGTTTATAGCTGAAGTGATATTCAGAAAGCTCTGTATCCGTGTATTTCTTTCAGTTGTGTTATGTATTATTTTTCCACTGCTTTATAAATTAAATCTCTGATATTTGTCAAATGTATATTATTTATTAATACTCTGTTGTATTCTTGTACTCTAATGTAATTGTTGTAATAAGCAATGAAATGTTCTTCTGTTTGTGTTCTGATTTGTCCTGTTCTCAAAGCAATCCGTGCTTCCTCTTCTCTTCGGAGATTGGGTAAGTTCAGGTCGTGCCAGTTTGGTATCAGAGCTTTGGTTTACAGAGCTCGAGAACAAGACGTATTAGAACCAAACGATAGAATTCATCAGAGATTGGATTAGTAATATCCAATAAGAGGGACTCGTTAGAGAAGGGATCAGTAGTATCCTAGAACGAGTGTAAAGAGTACTAAAAATGAAAAAAAAAATTGAAAATTTAAGCCATTTTATACGTATTTCAATATTGTTTTTATATTGAATTGGACAATCGAGTATATAGAGATTTTGCATATACGCGTCATGAACGTATATACGAAGCCTCAAATATACTTGATAGATATAGAATCACATTCTAGTCACCCGGGCATAATTCTGGTGATCTCGCGACATCATCAGCATTCATTCTTGACTTTTGAAAGTGGGATATCTATATATTTCCATTATACTGGTGTGAGAAACAAAACTAGATAGGATATATTGTTGTGAATTTGCATTAAAAACATGATTTTTTGACTGTGTATAAGAAATTATGAATTTGAAAAGCTAATTAACTAATTGATTGCTGGTTGTGTTGTTTGATTATTGGTTTGTTTAGTTACAATTTTTGAACCATTAAGCGTAATCAAACCGAATATTGAACAGAATTGAAATTTAGTTGCATTTGCATATATATACATGTATATCTATTGAACACGTCATAGCAAGGAGGCTAGAGAAGGGGAATAAAATTGTTTGCCCGACAAATAGGTACATGTTTATTGTATTTCTTGGGGTTTTGATGATTTTAGGAGCCGATTGGCTTTTTCTTTTTGATTGGTTAGGGCCATGGGAGGCTATTTGAAATATCCCGATGCTCCCGGTGTAGGGGAGGTTATGGCGAAATTTTTCGAAAATTTAGGGTGTTAGCCAAATTTTTGAAAAATTTGAAAGGTTCTTAGAAACCGAAAAGTTGAAGAACTTAAGCCGTAATGAAAATAATTAAAGTTGAGTTGATTAGTTAAGCAACTTTCAGCTTCGTTCCTTTTCGAGGACGAAAAGATTTTAAGTTGGGGAGATTGTAACAACCCGGGAATTCTGAGCCAATTTAAAAATTTTATTTTGGCGATTTTAATGGATTTTGGTTATTTAAAATAGTTTTTTTTTAAATAATAACGACCAAAAATTTATTTTAATTATATAATGAGCCTGAAATGGCGCAGTAGTTTGAAAATTTGATTTCTTATTTCAAATGAATATACAGAATTCAATATAAGTCAGAATTGGACGAAACAAGAAATATTTAAATCTGCTTAACTATATCTTTCTAACGAAGTTAAGAAATTGAGATTTCACCTTAGAAACATTAAGATACGCCTTGTTTAAAATTCAGAATAGCCGCAGTAGAATTTATATATATTTTTAATTAATATATAGCCCTTAAAAATAGCCATTTTGCAAACGACCTCCGTTTTCGACGAAACCACTTTTGTTGGAACTGAAATGTCAAATTATTGCTAGATTCCAAAATTCATAATTTTTGGAATCAATATGTGAGCGTGGTGAAGTTAAACGTGTTTTGACAGTTTTAGTCAATTTTAATCGATTGGAAAATGGCCATTTTTCAGACGGTCTCAGAATTGGATGAAATTAGTTTTGTTAGGACCGCATCGTCAATACGAAACTAGAAATAATTTTTCTGGAATTTTTAGAGTCTGTATGTGGCCCCGGTAAATTAAAATGTACGCTAAAACCAATTTTGAACGTTATATTGATTTATATTTTAATTTATAGAAAAACTGAACAAAACGGTTGAATTGGCTTGCGTGACATATCCCATTGCGTTCGGAATGGGGGTAATTAGCTAGGGACGACATTCGTTGGGTTCGATTTGGAGTTCGAATGAAAAATTAACTTTTTGGAGAATTAAATTAAATAAATATAAATTGGTCAACTCTCCCCTTTCCTCTCTCTCTCTCTCTCTCATTCATTCACCGTAAAAAAAAGGGATAAAACCGCACGTCCTCCCCCACCCGCACCACCACGCCCCCTAGCACCACCGCCGGCCTCCTCCTCCTTCCCTTCTCCTCCTCCTGTTCCTCCTCTCCTCTCTCTTCTCCTCTTTCTCCGTTCAATTTCTAAATCCCTAAACACCCAAATCACTAAACCCGCCGCTGTGGGCCCCTCCGGCGCCACCACCACTTGGCCGCACCATCTCCCACCCAATCAGGTCCTGCCGCTGTCCTTTAGTCCTCAGCTCCGAACGTGGGCCCCACAAACCCAAAAAAATCCATTTTTTACAAAAATTACTGTGCGCATAACCGTACAGAACTGTTTAGCCCCATAACTCTCAAACGGTGCGTTTCTTGCCAAAGTCCCACAAAACCAAAGTTGTAGAGCATGATTTTCTCTTTGATTTGGATATATGGAAGTCGTGTTTTGGAGTTCGGAGCTTCTCGGAAAACGCATCTAAAGTCTGTTGTCCAAACACTGTCAAATTTATGTACTTTTGCGAATTCTGACGAAATGGAGCATTTTCAGGAAAAAGTCCACTAGGCTAAAGTCGTCCGGAATGGAGTGCTTATGTTAGGAAAAAAGATGGATTGACGATTAGAGCTTGTATGCGAAGTCTGGAACTCGAACAACAATTCAGCAAGTCAAAAAACGTGTTAGAATAAAACCAAGGTGAGAACTTCTCACTTTAATTTATTTTCTAGTTAAAAATAAATATTAGGATGCAGACGGTGCTTAGTAGCTCCCGACACCCATCGTCCACAAACCATGAATGACTTGTTTGCTTGTTTGGCTTGATTGTTTTGTTGATTGATGTATTGGTTTGAATTTGGTTTGTGGTGTGAAACGAATTGATATGGTTTGGTTTGTGTATGAAGTGCGCAGTTATGAGGCGAGGGATAAGGCTAGACCTTATCCCGGTTCTAGTATCGCGCCGTTATGCCACCGAAATTTTCTAAAATATGTTGAAAAACAGAAATATCATTTCTAATGATAAAGGAATAAAATAAAATATTCATTTACAAATCAGACAATTTGTTTATGAACACTCATTTGACTGATATGGATTGGGACGATAAATTTTACACATCGCCCAACTACACAAATAAAATATGTGTTTGTTGATCTAAAACCCCACACGGATATTGGGATGATATTTGACGTACACAAATCCCAATAATTAGTTGTATGTCGATGATAGGTTGTCAGACAGCTGTGTAGTGCACTATGGATGATGGTTGAATATTTATCATGGCTGTTATATACATCTGTTATATGAAATCCATATAAATCACTTTATATGGTAATTTACTTGGTCTGATTCCAATTCAGAAGTAAAGAATATTTTGAAATAACGAATATTTTAAAATAAGGAGTATTTCAAGATAATATTCAGTAAAGGATTAAAAATCAGATTTTAATGTCCGATTACAGATGGACACAAAGTTATTGATATTTATATATAAAGCCTTGTGGATTAGATATGCGCCATTTCGACGCAAGTGATATTTATATCGATTTCATTCACTTTTATAATGAATATTGAAAAGGAAAAGATTTCAAAATCTACAGATTTGAAAATATTATCATTTATATATTAATGATATGGAATATTCAATTTTGATTTAAAATTGAATATGAAGTCGAAATCATTTTCAAAACGAAGTTAAAAAGAATTATAAAATACATTTTAAAATGAAATCGACGAAATATATAATATATATATATATATATATTATATATATTAAATGGCCTGAATAGAACGCGCCGCATCGCGGTCGTTCGCGAATTTCGACCACTGACTTCGAATGGACATTACGGGAGATCCGACCGTCGGATTCTCCTAAAACCGGAATTGTTGGTTCATATCGAAAAGAGCTTTCCAACGAATATTGGAGATTTGAAATCTAATGGTTGGATTTGGAGATACGTCCAAATCAAATTTGGAAAAGATCGGTGTAAGTGCAGTTCGATGACCGTTTATGGAAATCAACTGAAAAGGCCTTGATAAAATTATTAAAAATATTAATAATTTGTGTAAAATTATAATAAATGATTATAAAAGAATTGTAATGAAAATTTCCAAGTTTGTAAAGATAAAACGGCATTATTATCGAGTTGAACTAGTTATTAACTAGAGTTATAATCCAATTATTTTTAAATAAATAAATGGGATTGAGAATGGGTTTTAATATGACCAGAATTTCCAATATATGAATTGGAATTGATTTGAATCAAAATCATCTTCGGAATATTTCGATGTTGGATTTTGTGATTATACAGATATGGTTATGGAAATTTGAAAGATATATTTATATCGTTAGTTCCAGTACGATATTTGTTGGTTTCAGAATTTGATATTGAATATAAGCCGATATATTTTCTATTCAGAGCCTTGTATTTAATATCGAATTGGATTTTGCGTATATCGTGAATGGTGTTTTAAATAACACTTGTTCTTTAACTCAAATTAACAGTGAAAAGTGATTTGGAATATATAAATCTTTTATTAAGATTTAATGGGATTTTCCAAAGTAAAGTTTTCCAATTTACTAAAATAAATTGGGATGGAATGGAATACGATTGGTAATACTCGAAGTGAGCTTCTGTGGAGGGAGACCGTGTAACGACCCAGATTTTGAGTAGGCTTTGGTTATCGACATAAGCACGATGTCGATAACCAAAACATCCAAAAATCCCGGTAATTAATGAAAGAAATTAGAGGGTGAGAATAGATAAGATAGCAACTTAGAATAGAAGAAGAAGAAGAACACAACATCAGAGTAACACGAACCTCACAGCGGAACGAATAACATATAATAGATAACATAACTTTGAAATATAACAGCTATGCATACAATAGCACTTATCAGAGTACAACACTTACAACACAGCGGAAATAATAATAGCTACAGAATCAAGAAGCCTCCTGCTCCAAGCTCTCCAAGTGTATCTGTAAAATCCCGACTACTTGACTGCCCGTACAAATTTAGGCACCCAAGAGTTTAGGGAAAACAACAAAGTAAACTCTGGGTCAGTCATGGAACTGGTGTGAGTAAAACAGTTTAAACAGGTATATGAACAAGTAAACAATATCTCACAAGACCACGCCGCAGAATGGAACGGGTTTTTCCCTTATGAGAATCCAAAATATCTTTATATCAAAAACCTTTTGATATTATAATAATGTCCATGTACAAATAGATATCAACTAGCAGAAACGCTTTCATCTCACGTTCTACATATATAGTATACAATCAAAATCGCAAGCACGTATTGGATAATGGATTTCCAACTATGAGAAGGTATGGAACCACCTTCCGATCAGTGTACTCTAGGAACGATACACTGGAGTTCAACAAGAACATCTTGCAACTCAGCCACACATGACCGACCACTCATTTCGCTTGAGTGTATCGAATGTACATCACCAACAGTTGGGATCGGCAACTATTTCCCGTATATATATGGGACAACTTTGATAGATTAAAAGAAGCAAATGAATATTCTCTAGATAGGTGATTATACACCCTATTTCGATGCGACCGACTTAGCCATGCTGCCTGCCCGATTTCTGTCATTTACCGGTTGATGAGGCTAGAAGCTACGCTTTATCATTACATGAGATTCACTTCGAATGCTACATTGTCAAATCCATCCAAATCACTAATTGACGTTTACAACTGTACATTACGTGTTAGCTAAAGAAGTTTCCTTCTCCGCTTCCACTCTTGGTACAGTTGAAGAAATCAATGTACGTGACGTTTCTGGAAATACCCTGTCAGACATTCATCAACACAAGTCATCCTCATTCACTTAGAATGTCACATCGTCATACCCACCAAATCACAAATTGATTTATCCAAATATAACACGGGTATACAGCTTAAAGAAACAAATTCCTCCGCCACCAAACGTGAATACGTTTGAACAGATCAACTTACGCGATCCACTGGATATACTCTGTCAGAACTTCATCCATACAAGTTGTTTTGGGACTGGACAAACCGAAGGCACTATTCCGTATATCCATCTTAGTCACTGTTATCTAAGACTTATACAACAGCCCTTGCATTTTACTCCGTCTTCAATTATCTTTGGCAGATATGATTCGCGATGCTTATGCCAATACAGAGTGGTTCTTTGGATAATATTCCAACCGGTCTGTCCATATTAACAACGTTAATATGGTCAAAACTTTGATAGTCTGTGATTTAACTATCAAAGAAAAACAAGTGTGCAAACAACGATATTATTTCCACATGGAAATTAAATCGAACAAACATTATTTAACATAAATTTCTTTAGTTCATTTATTTACTTATCTCCTGTTTCCCTATATTCTAAATTCTTATTTTTCTTTTATCAGAAAACATTTCTGATTCTCGTTTGGAAAACATTTCCAAAACTCCTTTACGATCAAACCTTACCATTTCTTAATCAAGAAGGAAGTCAATCAAGTTGGGGTATAATTACCTCCCAGACCTTAACTAAACAATGTTATAACTTTGAAATGGTCAAAGTTTATCTTTTAATCTTTAACAACTTCTTTACGCCTTTCTCGGATTCAATTTTACTAATCCACTTCTATATTGAAAACATTGATTATAACGATAACGTTATAATCCCTACTTTCGAAATATCTAACTTCAATTATAACCTTTATTCTTTAAATCGAATAATTAAACCAAACCCTGATTTATTAGTGTATACTTTTGATTTAAAAACCGGAAAGTAAATATTACTTTCCCGAATTCGATATAATTGAATTCGACGTATAATTCTGTTTCGAGTAATCTCTATTTGATTAATCTTCTTCGAATAACCTATATTCGATTAACTAACGTCGAATACCATATTCGATTAACTAACTTCGAATACCATATTCGATTAACTAACTTCGAATACCATATTCGATTAACTAACTTCGAATACCATATTCAATTAACTAACATCGGATACCATATTCGATTAACTAACTTCGAATACCATATTCGATTAACTAACTTCGAATACCATATTCGATTAACTAACTTCGAATACCATATTCGATTAACTAACATTGGATACCATATTCGATTAACTAACATCGGATACCATATTCGATTAACTAACTTCGAATACCATATTCGATTAACTAACATCGCATACCATATTCGATTAACTAACTTCGAATACCATATTCGATTAACTAACTTTGAATACCATATTCGATTAACTAACTTCGAATACCATATTCGATTAACTAACTTCGAATACCATATTCGATTTCTCCTTTTTACAACGTTTATCCATTTAAAAAGATCCCCTTTTAACAATGTTTATTCATTTATAAAGATTCACTTTTTAGTAACGGTTCTTCACTTTATAAATGTTCAGTTAATAATGGTTTCCTTTTTATAACTTCTTATTTCGTTATAAACACATTTCCTTTTTATTAACTCTATTTATTTTCTAAATATTCCCTTTCCAATTCTATTTGTAAATGGTTTACAAATATTTCTTTTTCTATTTTATTCTATTTGCAAATGGTTTGCAAATATTCCCTTTTCAAATTTATTCTTTAAAAATATTCTAACTCCTTAATTTTCCGGGAAAATTCGCCATAACCTCCTTAGTATCGGGAGCATCGGGAAAATCCCCAAACCCGCTACACAGGCCTTTCCATTCAAAAAGAAAATGTTTTGAAATTACTTCCTTTCTAAATATCCCCTATTTATAAATATTCCATTTATAAATATTCCTTATTTATAAATATTCAAATTTATAAATATCTCTTATTTATAAATATTCCATTTATAAATATTTTATTTTCACTATCACTGTGAAAATTCCCTTTATCAATATTTCGGTATGTGATGGTACTTAACATATCAAATAACGATGATCAATATCGTCCAAACACATACAATTGACAATAGATTATGTATCACATAATATAACACAATATATGAAATCAAACAATATTATAAATGTTGAGGAATCCAGTTGGATTCCTCCAACCTGTTTTCCTGCATCACAGATGTTATACAATATAAAATCAGCATCACTTCCAGTTCCATATGATATATTTTGTTAAACAGAATCAATATAGAAATTCAACTAACTGACTAGCAGTTCAATCAAACAATCAACACACAGTCAATCAGCCAATATCTAACAGTTCTAAAAATACAACATGAAATTATAAATTGTTCAGAGTTAGTGAGGTTTACTCACATTGGACAATCATCGTTAATAACGATAACCATCGCTCTATTTGATTTAGACGGACGATTTATTTTGCCATAAATTGTAACGAGCTCCGATGGACTTCCAGTCATTTCCATCGTGTAGTGTCCGTCCATACGGTCCCAACGCAACATACGGTTCGTCAATCTGATATCGTATGACCAAGTTATTGCATTACGAAGTTAATACACTTTTACGTTAAAATAAAAAATTATAAATTAAATACGTTGGGCCTCACCCCTCATTTTCCTTGAACCGACCCACTACCATTTATAAAGCCCAAGACCCTCCTGCTAAAAACCCAACCCGACTTCATTTCTCTTCTTCCTCGACGAATTCCTGCTCCTAAAACATCCCCGTTGACTCCACGTTTGACCACGCCCCACCACCACATCGGTCATCAACCTCCGGCGCGAACACCACCATTTCGATCTCCATCAAATTCTCTCCTCCATTATACCCTCAACGCTTAGCTCGACACCACCCTTTCATCTCCGTCGAACAACATCACCAGAGCAAAACTGTGCCGCAACCCTCAGAATCGAGCACATAAGTGAAATTTCTCCCCCTGAATCCCAATCTAAACCTTAGACCACTCATCGATGCCTCAGTCGAAGTGAAAGTGGAACCCTAGTCCACGGTTTACAACAGACCTCGACGGAACAATAATTCGAATGCCACAAAATACACCCCAAAATGAAGAGCAGGGTTCCAACATCCCAAATATATGAATATATGAATTTATAGATTTGATTTTGGTTTGTTTTGATTTTTCCCCTTCGTTGTTATTTTACTGGAGAAAGTAAAAAATCGTTGGTGGCTATATACGGGATCATATAGTCGTTTGTGGCTGAAATTTTATGAGGACGTGGCCTCCTCTAGGCTTTAGAATTGTTTTAAGATATTTTCCCTTTATTATTTTATTGATTTTATATTCGTTTCAATCTTCTAAAAATCCGTGTGATCACCTATGATACCTAAAAATCACGAAAATTGACACGCCACTAGAGTTCGACATTACGGTTCCAACGAAACTGGTTTCGTCGCATTTCGACTCCGTATGCTCACCCAGCGTATTTTTAACCGTCAAAATATTGACTGTTTCTCACATTAAAAATCGGTACGGCCACACAGTGACTCTAAAAATCACGAAACTGGAAATCTAACAACTATTTGATATTGCGGATCCAACAAAACTGGTTTCGTCGAATTCCGACTTTGTTTTCAAAACCGGCTATTTTTAAAGCTCTTGATGACCCATTTAAAGATATAAATATATTTAAATATAATTAAATTAAATATAAATTAATTTATATTATCGTATATCTCCATATATGATATCTAAAGCTCCAGAATATCATATCAGAATTTACAGCTTGATATCCAGAATTCCAGAATAAATCGATATTCAATTTATATCGAAAATCCATTTATAACGTAATTAAAGCGTCGCAAATTATAAAGGAATTCCACAGCGACTTTTCTGAAATTTGATTTGGACATAAATCAAAATCTATACGACGAAATCCCGATTTTTCTCTTCCACTAGAAAGATATACTCCACCAGCTCCACCCGTTTCTTGTTTCACAGAAATCTGGCTTAAAATGGACCATGTATATTCAGTTGAAGTTCAAATCGCCAAATAGCGAACTACAGCGCCATTTCGAGCTCGTTCATAAATATATTATAAACTATACGTTCAACCGTCGTCGATTCAATATAATCATGATTATATTTCGAATCGAAACTCCACCAAGTCTCGTATGCCATTCAATTCACACGATATTGTGAATTTCACTATTTCCGACTATTTCGACAGTATAATTTATTGTTATATTATAATTATCAATTAAATATTCAATATTATTTAATTCCAGTTATCGATATTGCCAAAATGATATTTAAATAATTAAATTAATTAATTATTCAACGGTCAGAAATGCGGGTCATTACAATCTTTCCCCCTTAAAATAATTTCGTCCCCGAAATTGCTAAGGTAGGGGACGACCCTATCTACTGGGTAAAGTTTATCTGTTTACCTCTTATCTCTGGTTTCAACTGAACCAATTAATATCGATTAAAATATTAATTTATTCCGACTAACTAAATTTTCAAAAATTCTGAAAATTTTCTAACACCTTATCTTTTCGAAAAATTTCGCCAGCACTTCCTTTGTACTGGTCAATAGCTCAAACTCTAACTCTCCTCTCTAGGCCTTCTTCAACCCAAAAGAAAATCAAAACGCCAAGCGGCTTGCCAATTCAGCTCAAAAATTCCAAACTCATATGAAATATAAACTTGTACCTTTTTGTCGGGCATATCATTATATCCCTACCATTCATTACCCCTTCTGCATATAACAATGCATTACCAACTTGATCTCCAATCAGTTCATTCTCAAAACCAAATCATTCGCTTATACCTAAGTTGAATTCTATTTCCACTCGAGTTCAATTTCTCGATTTCAAACTCTTAACTTATTCATCCGAGTTAATTACAGATTATTTCTAATCATTTCAGTTTTTCTTAACCTATCATCTCAAGTTAAATTCTGGTTTATTATTTACTTAACTTAGTTTAAGCTAAATTTTAACTTATTCACTTTACTTTTATCATCCCAATATATTTAACTTCAAAAGTTGAATTCCAATTTCAGAACTTAAATTCCTGGGTTTCTTTCAAATCAATTTGAAATCATACTACCAATTCAAAACCTTTGAATTTTTAAACAACTTGTTTTCTCAAAACAATTTGAAAACAAAACCTTTGGTAGTAATCCGTCACTTACAACTCGAAAATGAACACTGGTGATGTCGCGATTCATCATCAGAATCTATTTTCCAGCTATTGAAGTGAGTTCAATACCATATCACTTTTAGTCTGAAAAACGTTTTCAAAATCTCCCAGGAACTTAAAATTTCCTTATTTTAATTCCAAATCTGATTAAATTCAGATTTACTTCATCTTACTTCATATATTTTCCTTATATGAATTCTGGTTAGTTATTTATAACCATTTCACTTTTATAATCTTACTCGATTATAATAACAAGCAACACAACCAATATACTATATCAAAACATACTATGTCGGTTCATCGTATTCAAGTATTTAGTAACTCCTACCGATAATGTGGATCAAACTAATCGACCAGAACTCATAAACAACTCAACCAATGAATCTCCACAATATAAAACAAATTTTTATATCAAATACAAATACGTTCACTCGTATATATACACTCAAACTCAATCTAGGGCATTAATAACCCTACCTCTACCGAGTCACGCAACTGAGCCAAGGTAATTCTTAACCTGGCTCTGATACCGACTGTAACGACCCGGATTTTGAGTAGGCTTTGGTTATCGACATAAGCACGATGTCGATAACCAAAACATCGAAAAATCCCGGTAATTAATGAAAGAAATTAGAGGGTGAGAATAGATAAGATAGAAACATAGAATAGAAGAAGAAGAAGAACACAACATCAGAGTAACACGAACCTCACAGCGGAACGAATAACATATAATAGATAACATAACTTTGAAATATAACAGTTATGCATACAATAGCACTTATCAGAGTACAGCACTTACAACACAGCGGAAATAATAATAGCTATAGAATCCAGAACCCTCCTGCTCCAAGCTCTCCAAGTGTATCTGTAAAATCCCGACTACTTGACTGCCCGTACAAATTTAGGCACCCAAGAGTTTAGGGAAAACAACAAAGTAAACTCCGGGTTAGTCATGGGACTGGTGTGAGTAAAACAGTTTAAACAGGTATGTGAACAAGTAAATGATATCTCATAAGACCACGCCACAGAACGGAACGGGTTTTTCCCTTATGAGAATCCAAAATATCTTTATATCAAAAACCTTTTGATATTATAATAATGTCCATGTACAAATAAATATCAACTAGCAGAAACGCTTTCATCTCACGTTGTACATATATAGTATACAATCAAAATCGCAAGCACGTATTGGATAATGGATTTCCAACTATGACAAGGTATAGAACCACCTTCCGATAAGTGTACTCTAGGAACGATACACTGGAGTTCAACAAGAACATCTTGCAACTCAGCCACACATGACCGACCACTCATTTCGCTTGAGTGTATCGAATGTACATCACCAACGGTTGGGATCGGCAACCGTTTCCCGTATATATATGGGACAACATTGATAGATTAAAAGAAGCAAATGAATATTCTCTAGATAGGTGATTATACACGCTATTTCAGTGCGACCGACTTAGCCATGCTGCCTGCCCGATTTCTGTCATTTACCGGTTGATGAGGCTAGAAGCTACGCTTTATCATTACATCAGATTCACTTCGAATGCTACATTGTCAAATCCATCGAAATCACTAATTGACGTTTACAACAGTACATTACGTGTCAGCTAAAGAAGTTTCCTTCTCCGCTTCCACTCTTGGTACAGTTGAAGAAATCAATGTACGTGACCTTTCTGGAAATACCCTATCAGACATTCATCAACACAAGTCATCCTCATTCACTTAGAATGTCACATCGTCATACCCGCCAAATCAAAAATTGATTTATCCAAAAATAACATGGGTATACAGCTTAGAGAAACAAATTCCTCCGCCACCAAACGTGAATACGTTTGAACAGATCAACTTACGCGATCCCCTGGATATACTCTGTCAGACCTTCGTCCATACAAGTTGTCCTGGGACTGGACAAACCGAAGGCACTATTCCGTATATCTATCTTAGTCACTGTTATCTAAGACTTATACAACAGCCCTTGCATTTTACTCCGTCTTCAATTATCTTTGGCATATATGATTCGCGACGCTTATGCCAATACAGAGTGGTTCTTTTGATAATAATCCAACCGGTCTCCCCATATTAACAACGTTAAAATGGTCAAAACTTCAATAGTCTGTGATTTAACTATCAAAGAAAAACAAGTGTGCAAACAACGATATTATTTCCACATGGAAATTATATTGAACAAACATTATTTAACATAAATCTCTTTAGTTCATTTATTTACTTATCTCCTGTTTCCCTATATTCTAAATTCTTATTTTTCTTTTATCAGAAAACATTTCTGATTCTCGTTTGGAAAACATTTCCAAAACTCCTTTACGATCAAACCTTACCATTTCTTAGTCAAGAAGGAAGTCACTCAAGTTGGGGTACAATTACCTCTCAGACCTTAACTGGACAACGTTATAACTTCGAAATGGTCAAAGTTTATCTTTTAATCTTTAACAACTTCTTTACGCCTTTCTCGGATTCAATTTTACTAATCCACTTCTATATTGAAAACATTGATTATAACGATAACGTTATAATCCCTACTTTCGAAATATCTAACTTCAATTATAACCTTTATTCTTTAAATCGAATAATTAAACCAAACCCTAATTTATTAGTGTATACTTTTGATTTAAAAACCGGAAAGTAAATATTACTTTCCCGAATTCGATATAATTGAATTCGACGTATAATTCTCTTTCGAGTAATCTCTATTTGATTAACTCTTCTTCGAATAACCTATATTCGATTAACTAACGTCGAATACCATATTCGATTAACTAACGTCGAATACCATATTCGATTAACTAACTTCGAATACCATATTCGATTAACTAACTTCGAATACCATATTCGATTAACTAACTTCGAATACCATATTCGATTAACTAACTTCGGATACCATATTCGATTAACTAACATCGAATACCATATTCGATTAACTAACTTCGAATACCATATTCGATTAACTAACTTCGAATACCATATTCGATTAACTAACATCGAATACCATATTCGATTAACTAACATCGGATACCATATTCGATTAACTAACATCGGATACCATATTCGATTAACTAACATCGAATACCAGATTCGATTAACTAACATCGAATACCATATTCGATTAACTAACATCGAATACCATATTCGATTAACTAACTTCGAATACCATATTCGATTAACTAACTTCGAATACCATATTCGATTAACTAACTTCGAATACCATATTCGATTTCTTTTTTTTACAACGTTTATCCATTTAAAAAGATCCCCTTTTAACAAAGTTTATTCATTTATAAAGATTCACTTTTTAGTAACGGTTCTTCACTTTATAAATGTTCATTAAATAATGGTTTCCTTTTTATAACTTCTTGTTTCGTTATAAACACATTTCCTTTTTATTAACTCTATTTATTTTCTAAATATTCCCTTTCCAATTCTATTTGTAAATGGTTTACAAATATTTCTTTTTCTATTTTATTCTATTTGCAAATGGTTTGCAAATATTCCCTTTTCAAATTTATTCTTTAAAAATATTCTAACTCCTTAATTTTCCGGGAAAATTCGCCATAACCTCCATTGTATCGGGAGCATCGGGAAAATCCCCAAACCCGCCACACAGGCCTTTCCATTCAAAAGGAAAATGTTTTGAAATTACTTCCTTTCTAAATATCCCCTATTCATAAATATTCCATTTATAAATATTCCTTATTTATAAATATTCAAATTTATAAATATCTCTTATTTATAAATATTCCATTTATAAATATTTTATTTTCACTATCACTGTGAAAATTCCCTTTATCAATATTTCGGTATGTGATGGTACTTGACATATCAAATAACGATGATCAATATCGTCCAAACACATACAATTGACAATAGATTATGTATCACATCATATAACAAAATATATGAAATCAAACAGTATTATAAATGTTGAGGAATCCAGTTGGATTCCTCCAACCTGTTTCCCTGCATCACAGATGTTATACAATATAAAATCAACATCACTTCCAGTTCCATATGATATATTTTGTTAAACATAATCAATATAGAAATTCAACTAACTGACTAGCAGTTCAATCAAACAGTCAACACACAGTCAATCAGCCAATATCTAACAGTTCTAAAAATACAACATGAAATTATAAACTGTTCAGAGTTAGTGAGGTTTACTCATATTGGACAATCATCGTTAATAACGATAACCATCGCTCTATTTGATTTAGACGGACGATTTATTTTGCCATAAATTGTAACGAGCTCCGATGGACTTCCAGTCAGGTCCATCGTGTAGTGTCCGTCCATACAGTCCCAACGCAACATACGGTTCGTCAATCTGATATCGTATGACCAAGTTATAGCATTACGAAGTTAATACAATTTTTCGTTAAAATAAAAACTTATAAATTAAATACGTTGGGCCTCACCCCTCATTTTCCTTGAACCGGCCCACTACCATTTATAAAGCCCAAGACCCTCCTGCTAAAAGCCCAACCCGACTTCATTTCTCTTCTTCCTCGACGGATTCCTGCTCCTAAAACGTCACCGTTGACTCCACGTTTGACCGCGCCCCACCACCACATCGGTCATCAACCTCCGGCGCGAACAACACCATTTCGATCTCCATCAAATTCTCTCCTCCCCTATACCCTAACCGCTTAGCTCGACATCACCGTTTCATCTCCGTCGAACAACATCACCGGAGCAAAACTATGCCGCAACCCTTAGAATCTAGCACATAAGTGCAATTTCTCCCCCTGAATCCCAATCTAAACCTTAAACCACACATCGATGCCTCAGTCGAAGTGAAAGTGGAACCCTAGTCCACGGTTTACAACAGACCTCGATGGAACAACGATTCGAATGCCACAAAATACACCCCAAAATGAAGAGCAGGGTTCCAGCATCCCAAATATATGAATATATGAATTTATAGATTTGATTTTGGTTTGATTTGATTTTTCCCCTTCGTTGTTATTTTACTGGAGAAAGTGAAAATCGTTGGTGGCTATATACGGGATCATATACTTGTTTGTGGCTGAAATTTGATGAGGACGTGGCCTCCTCTAGGCTTTAGAATTGTTTTAAGATATTTTCCCTTTATTATTATATTGATTTTATATTCGTTTCAATCTTCTAAAAATCCGTGTGATCACATACGATACCTAAAAATCACGAAAATTGACATGCCACTAGAGTTCGACACTGCGGTTCCAACGAAACTGGTTTCATCGCATTTCGACTCCGTATGCTCACACAGCGTAATTTTAACCGTCAAAATATCGACTGTTTCTCACATTAAAAATCGGTACGGCCACATAGTGACTCTAAAAATCATGAAACTGTAAATCTAACAACTATTTGATATTGCGGATCCAACAAAACTTGTTTCGTCGAATTCCGACTTCGTTTGCAAAACCGGCTATTTTTAAAGCTCTGGATGACCCAATTAAATATGTAAATATATTTAAATATAATTAAATTAAATATAAATAAATTTATATTATCGTATATCTCCACATATGATATCGTACAGCTCTAGAATATCATATCAGAATTTACAGCTTGATATCCAGAATTCCAGAATAAATCGATATTCATTTTTTATCGAAAATCCATTTATAACGTAATTAAAGCATCGCAAATTATAAAGGAATTCCACAGCGACTTTTCTGAAATTTGATTTGGACATAAATCAAAATCTATATGATGAAATCCCGATTTTTCTCTTCGACTAGATAGATATACTCCACCAGCTCCACCCGTTTCTTGTTTCACAGAAATCTGGCTTAAAACGGACCCTGTATATTCAGTTGAAGTTCAAATCGCCAAACAGCGAACTGCAGCGCCATTTCGACCTCGTTTATAAATATATTATAAACTATACGTTCAACCGTCGTCGATTCAATATAATCGTTATTATATTTCGAATCAAAACTCCACCAAATCTCATATGCTATTCAATTCACACGATATTGTGAATTTCACTATTTCCGACTATTTCGACATTATAATATATTGTTATATTATAATTATCAATTAAATATTCAATATTATTTATTTCCAGTTATCGATATCGCCAAAACGATATTTAAATAATTAAATAAATTAATTATTCAACGGTCAGAAATGCGGGTCATTACAGACCGTTACTATATATGGAATTTAAAGGGCTTTGCCGTTATTCCATTTATATTATTGGTCGGATATGGATGTTTATATCGTTTATATATTGATCTGTTTTCCATGAAGGTTCCATAATTAATGGAATGTGGTTTTTGGGTTTATCATGAACGGTGTTTTAAATGACACTAGTTCTTTTACCCAGGTAAAGATAAGATTGATTTCTTAAATTTGAATAATCAATTAGTAATGATTATTGAGATTAAAACTAATTTAGAGTCATAATTAATCTTTGATTAGATTAGAAAGTGAATGTGATAACTGAAATTATCAATTCAAGAAAATGGTCGAGAATGGAGTATTACTAGTTTTGCTCCAAGCGATAGTTAAATCTTTAACTAGATTTGAACGTGAAATGGTAATTAACATTTGCCGATAACACCCTGGTGTTAGATATGGAGTATCACCAGATTTGCTCCAAGGGATGAATAGGTTGGGATTGGGAAATAAAATAAATAATTACTTCGGTTCGGTTCGCTAATCCCGACTGGTTTGGATAAACCTTAAAGCGGTTTGGATTGATATTCAAAGGAAGATTAAAGAATAAATTTTAAAGAATTCATCTTTGATAAAATGAATGGGAACTTTTCCCCTAAGAAAGTGAATATTTGAATAAAAGAATATTCTGGTTTGGAATGAGGCGTATGTTGTGTTTGTGTAGCCCTTGTTTATAATATACGCGAGTTATTCTGAAAGGCCGGGTTTATACCCATTCTGAATAACTGATTCGACGGTATGTCGAAGATGAAGACGGTGGTTGAAGACCGGAGGTCTTCACATCGTTTGGATGATTACAGATGTCTTGATTGGGCTGTACACCCAAGATAAGGTAATAAATGGTGATCGTCCAGACGTACTTGGAGATCGACGAATATGCGAGGACCTCACTCCTGTATTGGACATATGGGAGGCGGAATAAGATGCCTCCGGTTTCGTTCAGACCCAGAATGGACTTGTAAATGGATAGTGTATATGACATTGTATTCCTTTATAATGTATTAGTTGATCTCTACTAAATATGTATCTGTTTGGTGGCGGAGAATTTATTCTCTTGCATAACACCCTTCTTTGAGACATATGGGCTTAGACGTTATATATTGGTGGAAATCAGTTGGTACAGTATGGATTGAAAATGTGGCATGCTGAGATGCATGGATCAAGGCTTTTGTTGAAAAGCAGAGTCTTGTGGTTGATGATCAAAGCACGCCCTATGTGGCATAGCTTTGTGTATGGCGTTAATTCGCGAGCCTCACACCTCGGTATGAGTTGAAAACGGGATACAGATCCAAGGAGAACACGAAGTTTCTTTCTTGCTATGGGTGATGTCAGCGTTTTACTAGCCCTGACATCGTTGTTATTTTACCTATGTGGTTGTTGGAATGCGAGGCGCCTCGGTTATAGGTCCTGTAGGACTGGGAAACGTGTGTTCAGGAATAATTAATCCTCAAACGTAAGAGAGGACCGGCCTTGAACGTTCCTAGGGTTACCCAGAGTATGTAGTCCTGAGGCATTTGCTAGAATGCCTCGAAGCAGAGAGGAGCTTGCCCTTGCCTCGACTCATGACGGAATCCAATTTCCAATACGTGACATTTCGGTTTTGATTGTAATCCTATATATGGCGACATAGTGGGATGGGGCGCTTATGCCGTCTATGATTGATATTATGATTGAAATTGTTTTTGATACTATACACTTATAGTAATATCAAAATAATCTGTTTTAAACGTATCAAGTATTCTTTGGCTATTATAAGGATAAGCCATATCCTCCGGCTTGCGTTGCATTGTGTGATGGGACCTGGGTCTTATAATAGCTTCATTGTTCTTTATTTAGCATTGCGCTATTTGTTTTTTGCACTGGTATTCTTGGGAGGAAACTCATTCCTTGTTATACGGCGTGGTCCCTTGATTTAGTTTATTTTTAAAGTAAAGTTTTAATTAACTGTTTTAGTTCTCACACCAGTCACATGACTGATCTGGAGTTTATTATTTTAACCTAAACTCTGGGTGCCCTTATTTTCCGTACGGGTAGCTAGTAGTTTTGGTTTTGCAGATTTATATTCATAGGATCCTAGTTTATAGCTGAAGTGATATTCGGAAAGCTCTGTATCCGTGTATTTCTTTCAGTTGTGTTATGTATTATTTTTCCGCTACTTTATAAATTAAATCTCTGATATTTGTCAAATGTATATTATTTATTAATACTCTTTTATATTCTTGTACTCCGATGTAATTGTTGTAATAAGCAAAGAAATGTTCTTCTGTTTGTGTTCTGATTTGTCCTGTTTTCAAAGCAATCCGTGCTTCCTCTTCTCTTCGGAGACTGGGGAAGTTCAGGTCGTGTCAGTTGGTTTTTGCATCACCCACTCCAAAAGATTCATCATCTTCCATATTTATCGATCTGCCCCTACTATGCTTAAACTACCCCTACTTCTCTTAATAATTCAAAACAAACCTTCTTTTTAATCCTACCCCTAATTCTCTAAATAACACTTACTTCCAACAACTACCCCTATTTTTCACTACTGTGAAGGGTTTGTTTTTTACAGCACCCAATTCAAATGATTCACCATCTTTCATATTTGTCGATCTACCCCTACTACGCTTAAACTACCCCTACTTCTCTTAATACTTCAAAACAACCCTTCTTTTTAATCCTACCCCTAATTATGTAAATAGCCCTTACTTCTAACAATTAGCCCAATTTTTTAACTACTGCGACACCCAATCCAAACGATTCATCATCCTTCATATTTATCGATACAACACTACTATGCTTAAACTACCCCCTACTTTTATTATTGTTTTCCTTCATTCATTTCATTATTTATTTTTTTTCCATTATTCGTTTCTTTGTAAACCAATTATCATTCTACTTTTATGAAGGGTTGATTTTTGTAGCATCCAATCCAAACGATTCATCATCTTTCATATTTGTTGATCAACCACTACTTTGCTTAAACTACCCCTACTTTTCTTAATACTTCAAAACAACCCTTCTTTTTAATCCTACCCCTAATTCTCTAAATAGCCCTCACTTCCAACAATTACCCCTATTTTTAACAACTGTGTAGGGTTGGTTTTTCCCTCCTCCAATCCGAATGATTCATCATCCTTCATATTTGTCGATCTACCCCTACTATGCCTAAAATACCCCTACTTCTCTTAATACTTCAAAACAACCCTTCTTTTTAATCCTACCCCTAATTCGCTAAATAGCCCTTACTTCCAACAATTACCCATATTTTTCAACTAAAGTGAAGGGTTGGTCTTTGCAGCGCCCAATCCCAACGATTAATTGTCATTCATATTTGTCGATTTACCCCAACTATGCTTAAACTACCCCTACTTCCCTTGATACTTCAAAACAACCCTTCTTTTTTATCCTACCCCTAATTTTCTAAATAGCCCTTATTTCCAAAAATTACCCCTATATTTTACTACTGTGAAGGGTTGGTTTTTCAAGCCTCCAATCCAAATGATTCAATATCCTTCATATTTGTCGATCTACCCGTACTATGCTTAAAATACCCCTACTTATCTTAATACTTCAAAACAACCCTTCTTTTTAATCCTACCCCTAATTCGCTAAATATCCCTTACTTCCAATAATTACCCTTATTTTTTAACTAATATGAAGGGTTGGTTTTTGCAGTGCCCAATCCAAACGATTCATTATCTTTCATATTTGTCGATCTACCCTTACTATGCTTATACTTCCCCTACTTCTCTTAATACTTCAAAACAACCCTTCTTTTTAATCCTATCCCTAATTCCCTAAATAGCCCTTACTTCCAACAATTACCCCTATTTTTTAACTACTGTGAAGGGTTGGTTTTTGCAGCAACCAATCCTAATGATTCGTTATCTTTCATATTTGTCGATCTACCCCTACTTTGCTTAAACTACCCTTATTTCTCTTAATACTTCAAAACAACCCTTCTTTTTAATCCTCCCCCTAATTCTCTAAATAGCCCTTACTAACAACAATTACCCCTATTTTTTGACTACTATGAAGGGTTGGCTTTTGCAGCACCAATCCCAATGATTCATCATCTTTCATATTTGTCGATCTACCCCTACTATGCTAAAACAACCCCTACTTCCCTTAATACTTGAAAACAACCCTTCTTTTTAATCCTACCCCTAATTCTATAAATATCCCTTACTTCCAAAAATTACCACTATTTTTCAACTACTGTGAAAGGTTGGTTTTTGCAGCATCCAATCCAAATGATTCATCATCTTTCATATTTCTCGATGTAACCCTACTTTGCTTAAACTACCCTTACTTTTCTTAATACCTCAAAACTACCCTTCTTTTTAATCGTACACCTAATTCTCTAAATAGCCCTCACTTTCAACAATTACCCCTATTTTTTAACTACTGTGAAGGGTTGGTTTTTGCAGCGCCCTATTCCAATAATTGATCATCTTTCATATTTGTCGATCTACCCCTACCATGCTTAAACTTCCCCTACTTCACTTAATACTTCAAAACAACCCTTTTTTTAATCGTACCCCTAATTCTCTAAATAACCCTTACTTCCAACAACTACCCCAATTTTTTAACTACTGTGATGGGTTGGTTTTTGCATCACACAATTCAAACGATTCATCATCTTTCATATTTGTCGATCTGCCCAATATGCTTAAACTACCCCTACTTCTCTTAATACTTCAAAACAACCCTTATTTTTAATCCTACCGCAAATTCTCTAAATAACCCTTACTTCCAACAACTACTCCTATTTTCTAACTAATGCGAAGGGTTGGTTGTTGCAGCACTCAATCCAAATGATTCATCATGTTTCGTATTTGTCGATCTACCCTTACTATGCTTAAACTACACCTACTTCTCTTAATACTTCAAAACAACTGTAACACCCCACGTCCATTAATGTCACTCACAAAAGGAATGCATTAACTTCCATGGAGGTTTTAAGTGAATATAGAACAGTAAAATTACAACAAGACAGATATAAAATAGTACTTGGAAATTCAAAAACTTTATTTCATTGTAGCAGAAGTCAAAACATGTTTGATTACATCATAACACCATATTCAATGTCAAGTACAATATCTATCTTGATAAAACAAGTACATAATCCCATTACATGAATAGCCATTAAAAAGAAAGATAACAAGCTGGACTTTACTTCAGCAATCCAAGCTTTCCAGAAGATAAGCGATCCAACTAGACTCCACTAGAACTTGGCCCAACCTGCGGACCTGAAGGGAGATAAAGGATGGAAAAGAGGGGGTCAGACATAAAGTCTGGTGAATATGATAATTCTACAATACTATTACCAAAATAACTGGACTAAGGCATAAGCTGGAAAACAAGAAAATGTCTATGAAGAGCAGATTAAGGAAATAGACAATCGCTAAAGGCAACGTTATAGGCGCTCCTAAATACTAAAGGATAAACACTGTACTGCACCACACCAGTCACCCTAAAGATTCATCCCACTTAGCTTCACTTAGAAACTTTCCCAATGGCTTTACGTACCCCTAGCTGACTACATAGGTGCCGCCTACCCCTATCTCCACTAGGTGTACCCTACTTCCCATTATTCGATCGGCTCCCTAACTCGTAGATACCCGTGCTGGCCCCACAGTGGGGTGTATCACTCCCCTAAAGTGGCAACCTGATACAACGGACATGCACGGCTTATACCTACACGATGCAACAACGTCTTACCTACCAGCCCGGGTCCACACACGCATATGAAACCCGTTGGACTTGCGTTGCCACCGCTCCCTGTTTTGGCCTCTTATAGTCAAACCTAGTATGTGTGTCCCGTCCTCGACTTGGGTCGAGCCCACAAAGATACGTTTTGGGATACTGGTTGAAATGGGCCCCCACTATTTACCACAAGCATTCCACCTAAGCTTGTCCCCATTAGTCCATCCCACTTAACCCACTTAGTCATGTTCATTTACATGTGTGTTTGGTTAAGTCTAATCGTATTTCAAATGCCTCTAAAGGCAACCACCAGATTCCTCATGCCACCCAAGGCACCTACTTAACCCTCATGTCCCACCTTACATGATTATCTGGTTAAGTATTTCTTAGTTCATTAAGGCCATAACCTCATAAAAGACCTCTCACATTAGACTGGCATTTATGGCAGCTGGATTTGCCGGGCGGGTCCGGGCAGTCTTACACCATAAAAGAGTCTAACCTCGTGTCTTTACAACTGTTATGCTTTAGTTTGGGCCTAGGACCTCTCACATTGGGCCGACATTTGTGACTACTGGATTTGCCGGGCGGGTCCGGGCAGGTTTACATCACAAACGGGTCCAACCTCGTGTCCTAAGCATTGATTATTAATAATAATCCACTTTCCCCCAATTTTAATAATTCCCTACTTGAATTATTAATTACTTCCAATTTTTAACAATGTCCATAATTGACTCAATTATGGACATTCATTCATGGTATGCAACATCTTACAAAATTGCACCCAATTTATTAATTCCTAATATTACCCCTACCCCACGTTTGAACGTTTATTCGCAAAATATATGTTAGACTCGAATAGCCTAACTCATAGCATAAAAGAGATTATCATAATAACAACATGTATATGTGACCAAATGAATCATAATAAGGGGTGAAACTTGCATATGTCCAACTTGCATAGATTATACATGTCATGGACCTAAAGGTGTCAACTTGTTCAAAATTCACCTAATATAATCTCAATCAATTTTCATAAACTTACATATGAACATGTGTGAATCAACATCATCTAATTTTTTAACAACATGGTTTTATATGGGTACACCTAACTCAATAGGCAAATTTCCATATTCAAGTTTTATTTAATCATAGTTTCAAGTTTATGGGTACACCTAACCTAATAGGCAAATTCCCATAAACAAGATCCATTTAAATTAAAAAAAACATAACTTTAAGCATGTTCCAACAACATCATGATTTTACAACATAATATAGCATGATTTATAACATGGCATGGTATGATAGTATAACATAGCTTGACATGATTCTCAACATAGCACGACATAGCATAAGAGAATTTACAACATAGCATGACATAGCATATATAATTTACATCATACGACAACATAATAACATAATAAGAGATCCACAATATATAGAATTTACAATTACAAATCACATCACTTTCTTGTGATCCATTCATAACTGAGTCAAATTAGTTTGTAATAATCTTGTGAGAATCATCATACTCACCAACAAAAGAAAAGAATTAGAGAAAGAGAGATCTTTTGATTTGATTTGTGTAGATTTAGTTGTAGATGATTAGGCTTCCTCTTCTTAGTTTGTGACGGCTACGCTGAACTCCATGGCAGCAGCATGACGGTAGCTTCTCTAATTTTACAAGAGATTTAGGTTTAGGGTCTACCCACTTATTTATAGATTTTAGAATGCATTTAGGCCATTAGATTTAACCTAGAAATAACCGCAGCCGTTCAGACAAGATGGGGTTTATCTTGTTGACTCAGCAATGAGTCAGAAGTGACTCAGCAAACACTCAGCAATATATATATATATATATATATATATATATATATATATATATATTCTACAATGTACACATTAGATACATCCCCTCTCTTACACACTTATTAATATTTTAGCAACTTTAGTGTTAATAGAAAATTCGGGGTGTTACATTCTCCCCTACTTTTAGGATTTCGTCCCCGAAATCTTCAAGTCTGGAAGAATGTATATCCTAACATCCAAACGTCCATCTACTCATCCATCATACACATGCATCCATTGTCCTTACAGACTTCTAATGCTTTCATGTTTAAATGCACAGTGTGTGTATATGTCCGTATCTAATGCAAAATCAGGCGGTCCACTGATTCAGTTGACCTCCTTAATGCAACTATGATCGTGCCATGCATCCATTATGTATGCAAAAGATTCTTAATGCTACATAATACTTCTATATGCGTGCACAACCATCATCTGAATGCAGCATCCACATGATAATACAACCATCGTTCATCCATTTTACTAAATACATCCATATATATATATGCAATATGCAATATGTAGTGAATGAGCCGATCTAGTGCCTAAAGTGTGTATATATGCATCCACGAGCAACCACTAGCAAACACTTGCATCCATTTTGCATCCATCATACATAACATGTCTCAAACACATGTTTCAACCATAGGATTATCCTAACTAAAGGTCAAAGATACTAATGAGAGGACATACTAAAGATAAGATAAGATAAGCTAAGCGATAAAGGAGAAATTAAAAGACATACCCTCAAAAAGAAAAGGGTACAACGAATGCATCTTCTCTTCTGTCTCCCAAGTTGCGTTGCTCTCATCATCTCACCATTGCACTTTGACCAGTCTGACCTCTCGATTCCTCAACTTTTTGATCTCCGACCCAAGAATGCATGTAGGAGCTCGTCTAATTGTTGCATCACGCTCTATTTCCACCTCTTTAAGCAAGCTCAGCTCTACCACCTCCGCGGTCTTGTGCAAACACTTCCTCAAATGTGATACATGGAATACGTCGTGTACTCCACTAAGTTTCTCAGGCAACTCCACCCTATATGCCATCTTCCCAATCCTGTTTTTTTATAGGAAACGGCCCTACAAACCTTGGGGCTAATTTCCCCACGGACCCAAAGCGAACAACATTCTGTAACGGAGATACTTTGATAAAAACCATGTCCCCAATGTCAAACTCAAGATCTGTCCTCCTCTTATCAGCATACGATTTTTGCCTATCTTGTGCTGCTTTCATCCTCCTTCGAATCAACTCAATCTTCTCCGAGGTTTCCCTAACCATATCGGGCCCAAGTAGGATTTTATCGGTAGATTCCCACCAACATGTAGGCGAACGGCAAGGCCTTCCATAAAGAGCTTCGAAAGGTGCCATGCCAATACTAGACTGAAAGCTATTGTTATATGCGAATTCTACTAACGGAAGGTGCTCTTCCCATGTACCCCCAAAGTCTAGGATACAAAGCCTTAAAAGATCCTCTAGAATGCGATTCACCCTCTCGGTCTGGCCGTTTGTCTGAGGATGATATGCGGTGCTCAAACATAGCTGAGTCCCTACCGCCTCTTGTAAACTCTTCCAAAATTCGCTAGTAAAGATGGGGTCACGGTCGCTTGCTATACTAGAAGGAATACCGTGCAAACGAACTATCTGCTTAATGTATACAGAAGCCAACCACGGAGCAGTCCTCTTACTTTTCACGGGAATAAAATGGGCGCTTTTAGTAAGTCTATCTACTATAACCCAAATCCCCGTGTTACCCTTCCTTGATCTTGGTAATCCATCCACAAAATCCATTGAGATGCTTTCCCATTTCCATAGTGGAACTTCTAATGGGTGAAGCAACCCACCGGGTTTCTTTTGTTCTGCTTTAACTCATTGGCACACCAAGCATCTAGCGACGTACTCGGCCACATCCTTTTTCATACTGGCCCAAAAGAAAACCCGCTTCATATCTTTGTACATCTTATCCCCGCCGAGATGAATGGTCATTTTTGAGCGATGAGCATCATCAAGAATGGCCTTCCTTAAGTCTTCGTCTTGTGGTACACAAAGTCTATTATCCCTTCGTAACCAACCCTTATCGTCTAGGGTATACCTACGAAGATGGCTTGACGACTCCCCCCCTTTGAGCTTTTCTACTATCTCAACCAACTGTGGGTCGTCTCGCTGTGCCTCACCAACCCATCCTAGAAGTGTAGGTCTAACCTCCAAGGATGCTAACAGACCGGGTACTAAGTCAACGGAGGGTCTAAAGTCAAACATAGAGATGAATTCTAAGCTTTGTCGTTCAACAAACAACGGACTCAAGGACAACCTTTTCCTACTTAAGGCGTCTGCCACCACGTTACCCTTGCCCGGGGTATATGCTATTTCAAAATCGTAGGAGGCTAAGAATTCCATCCACCGTTGCTGCCTTAAATTCAAATCCTTCTGAGAGAATAAGTATTTTAATGATTTGTGGTCAGTGAACAGTTCGAGTTTCTCACCAAGAAGATAGTGACGCCAAGACTTTAGCACGAAAACAATTGCGGCTAGCTCTAAGTCATGCGTGGGGTAATTCTTTTCATGAACCCTCAACTGCCTTCCACCATAGGCTATTACTCTTCCCTCTTGCATGAGGACCGCGCCAAGTCCCGTCCCACAAGCATCAGTATAGATGGTAAACGGTTTATTCCCGTCTGGCAGCACTAAGACTGGGGTTGAAGTTAAGGCTCTCTTTAAACGTTGGAACGCATCATCGCAATCTTTGTCCCACGTAAAAACCAGGTTCTTCTTCGTTAACCGTGTTAATGGAGCTGATATTTTTGCGAAGTCTTTGATAAACTTCCTATAATAGCCAGCCAACCCCAAGAAACTTCTTACTTCGGTTGCATTTTTAGGGACCTTCCAATCTTGGATGGCCACCATCTTTGCGGGATCCACTGCTATCCCTTCTTTGGAAACCACGTGCCCTAAGAACCGTACTTCCTTCCTCCAGAAGTGACACTTAGAAAATTTTGCCTTAAGGTTATGCGCTCGAAGGGTTTCTAACACTTCCCTAAGATGAAGGGAGTGCTCTTCTTTATTCTTAGAAAAGACTAATATGTCATCCACAAAGACTACCACGAATTTGTTAAGGTATTCCCTAAACACCCTACTCATCAAATCAACAAAATATGCAGGGGCGTTTGTCAAACCAAAGGGCATCACTAGCCATTCATAGAATCCGTCAGGAGTCCTAAAAGCAGTCTTATCTATACTATCCTCAGCCACTCTCAGTTGATGAAAGCCAGTGGCTAAGTCCAACTGCGAAAACACTAAGGCGCCAACTAACTGATCAAAGAGATCGTCAATGCTCGGCAGTGGGTGTTGGTTCTTTTTAGTAAGCTTGTTTAGTTCTCTATAATCCATACAAAGTCTAAGAGACCCATCCGCCTTTGTGGCAAAAACTACTGGAGCACCCCACTCCGATATACTACGTCTTATGAACCCCTTCTCAAGCAACTCCTTTACTTGCTTATTGAGTTCCCTCCTTTCACAAGGAGCCATGTGGCGCACTGGCAAAGATACGGGTTTAGCATTATCCACAAGATAAATTCGAAAGTCTATCTCCCGCTTTGGAGGTAAGCCCTTCACCTCCTCAAACACATCCGGATATTCCCGGACCACTTCTACCAATCGCAGGTTCTCTACAGACGCGTCAAGCGATTCAAGATAACTTAGCATAACGGAACTTATGGGATTACAAAAGATGTCGAGAGCATTACCAAAGCGAGTCACAAGCCTAACTACTGTCCTTTCACAATCAAGAATGGCCCTATTTCTAGACAACCAATCCATTCCTAAAATTAGCCCATAGCCCGTGAAGCCCAATACATAAGCATCACATCTAAATTCAACGCTAAGTATAGAGATTTTCAAATCCAAACATATCATGGTCAAATGAGCCGAACCCCCAATTGGATTTGAAACGACCAAGGGATCCTGTACTAAACTGGTGTTCAAGTGCAGTGATTCAACTAATGATGCAGAGATAAATGAATGAGATGCGCCAGAATCGAATAAGGTACGGACAGGATGATCAAATAGAAAAACTAAGCTTTCAACAAAAATTGTTCTACCTCTTTCTTGCAGCGGTGGGGCCGCAATAGCCTGAACTTGCCCCCTTGCCTGCCCTGGTGCCATAAGAGCCTGCACCTGTCCTCCCGAGGTAGACCCTGCCCTCTGCCCCTTCTTTGGACAGTCGTTCACTAAATGTCCCGCATCTCCACAATGAAAACAACGAGTCTTCTTTTTCTTTCTACAATCTTTGCTGAGATGGCCAGGCGTCCCACAATTGAAGCATTTCTCCTTCCCTTTGCCATTATTGTTTTTACCACCCTTCTTATTTTGCTGTTGGGGTTTCTTCTGATCCCCTTTCTTTTCAACTGCCTTATCCTCATGCATAAGTGCCATTTCTACTAGCTTTTCAAAGGTGGCTCCCATAGGGATGTGGGTCATAGCCAACCCTTGCAACGGTTCATTCAAGCCTCTAACGAACCTCAAAGCTTTCTTCTCTGGCGTGTTCACCAACTCCAAGCCAAACCTTGCTAACTGAATAAATTTATTGACATATTCCTTTACTGATGAGCTCCCTTGCTTTAGTGCCAGGAATTTTTCCATATTTAAGTTCTCCTCTTCCCTTGAAAGAAACTTTGCCTCAAACCTTCGTCTGAAATCCGCCCATGAATCAACTGGACGTTCCCCGTTAGTGACCTCCCACCAAAACGAGGCCTCTCCCTTCATTAACCAAGCAGCTAAACGGACTTTCCTCCCATCTTCCACTTCAAAGATATCCAACAATTCCTCAGTCTCCTTAAGCCAATCTCTGGCCTCCAAAAACGTCTCAGTCCCTTGAAAAGTTTTTCCTCCCATAGCCTTGAATTCCTTGCACGTCTTTGCAAAAGTGTCAACACGAGGAGGAGGAGGAGGAGGAAAGGGTGCAACTAGGGGTGGAGGAGTATCCGCTGGGCCTGCAGTGGTGGCCCTAGCCTCCAAGTATCTCCTAAACCACCCTGGAATCGTCACACCTTCTGGGAGATTAAGATCTTCAGCCATGCTGAAACGAAAAAGGAAAGATTCAAAATGGAGAATTCGAAAGATAAAGATAAGGATGTGGCTATTTGGGATTATGTTTTTCATAAAAACTCTCTTTAAATAACATGTTTTTTTTTGAAAGCACTTCTTCCAAAAATACTTTAGAAAAAAATATTTTTCCAAAAAAAAAAAAAATTTATCTGTTCTGGTAACCTTATGCTCTGATACCACGTGTAACACCCCACGTCCATTAATGTCACTCACAAAGGGAATGCATTAACTTCCATGGAGGTTTTAAGTGAATATAGAACAGTAAAATTACAACAAGACAGATATAAAATAGTACTTGGAAATTCAAAAATTTATTTCATTGTAGCAGAAGTCAAAACATGTTTGATTACATCATAACACCAAATTCAATGTCAAGTACAATATCTATCTTGATAAAACAAGTACATAATACCATTACATGAATAGCCATTAAAAAGAAAGATAACAAGCTGGACTTTACTTCAGCAGTCCAAGCTTTCCAGAAGATAAGCGATCCAACTAGACTCCACTAGAACTTGGCCCAACCTGCGGACCTGAAGGGAGATAAAGGATGGAAAAGAGGGGGTCAGACATAAAGTCCGGTGAATATGATAATTCTACAATACTATTACCAAAATAACTGGACTAAGGCATAAGCTGGAAAACAAGAAAATGTCTATGAAGAGCAGATTAAGGACAAAGACAATCGCTAAAGGCAACGTTATAGGCGCTCCTAAATACTAAAGGATAAAAACTATACTGCACCACACCAGTCACCCTAAAGATTCATCCCACTTAGCTTCACTTAGAAACTTTCCCAATGGCTTTACGTACCCCTAGCTGACTACATAGGTGCCGCCTGCCCCTATCTCCACTAGGTGTACCCTACTTCCCATTATTCGATCGGCTCCCTAACTCGTAGATACCCGTGCTGGCCCCACAGTGGGGTGTATCACTCCCCTAAAGTGGCAACCTGATACAACGGACATGCACTGCTTATACCTACACGATGCAACAACGACTTACCTACCAGCCCGGGTCCACACACGCATATGAAACCCGTTGGACTTGCGTTGCCACCGCTCCCTGTTTTGGCCTCTTATAGTCAAACCTAGTATGCGTGTCCCATCCTCGACTTGGGTCGAGCCCACAAAGATACGTTTTGGGATACTGGTTGAAATGGGCCCCACTATTTACCACAAGCATTCCACCTAAGCTTGTCCCCATTAGTCCATCCCACTTAACCCACTTAGTCATGTTCATTTACATGTGTGTTTGGTTAAGTCTAATCGTATTTCAAATGCCTCTAAAGGCAACCACCAGATTCCTCATGCCACCCAAGGCACCTACTTAACCCCCATGTCCCACCTTACATGATTATCTGGTTAAGTATTTCTTAGTTCATTAAGGCCATAACCTCATAAAGACCTCTCACATTAGACTGGCATTTATGGCAGCTGGATTTGCCGGGCGGGTCCGGGCAGTCTTACACCATAAAAGAGTCTAAACTCGTGTCTTTACAACTGTTATGCTTTAGTTTGGGCCTAGGACCTCTCACATTGGGCCGACATTTGTGACTACTGGATTTGCCGGGCGGGTCCGGGCAGGTTTACATCACAAACGGGTCCAACCTCGTGTCCTAAGCATTGATTATTAATAATAATCCACTTTCCCCCAATTTTAATAATTCCCTACTTGAATTATTAATTACTTCCAATTTTTAACAATGTCCATAATTGACTCAATTATGGACATTCATTCATGGTATGCAACATCTTACAAAATTGCACCCAATTTATTAATTCCTAATATTACCCCTACACCACGTTTGAACGTTTATTCGCAAAATATATGTTAGACTCGAATAGCCTAACTCATAGCATAAAAGAGATTATCATAATAACAACATGTATATGTGACCAAATGAATCATAATAAGGGGTGAAACTTGCATATGTCCAACTTGCATAGATTATACATGTCATGGACCTAAAGGTGTCAACTTGTTCAAAATTCACCTAATATAATCTCAATCAATTTTCATAAACTTACATATGAACATGTGTGAATCAACATCATCTAATTTTTTAACAACATGGTTTTATATGGGTACACCTAACTCAATAGGCAAATTTCCATATTCAAGTTTTATTTAATCATAGTTTCAAGTTTATGGGTACACCTAACCTAATAGGCAAATTCCCATAAACAAGATCCATTTAAATTAAAAAAAAAACATAACTTTAAGCATGTTCCAACAACATCATGATTTTACAACATAATATAACATGATTTATAACATGGCATAGTATGATAGTATAACATAGCTTGACATGATTCTCAACATAGCACGACATAGCATAAGAGAATTTACAACATAGCATGACATAGCATATATAATTTACATCATACGACAACATAATAACATAATAAGAGATCCACAATATATAGAATTTACAATTACAAATCACATCACTTTCTTGTGATCCATTCATAACTGAGTCAAATTAGTTTGTAATAGTCTTGTGAGAATCATCATACTCACCAACAAAAGAAAAGAATTAGAGAAAGAGAGATCTTTTGATTTGATTTGTGTAGATTTAGTTGTAGATGATTAGGCTTCCTCTTCTTAGTTTGTGACGGCTACGCTGAACTCCATGGCAGCAGCATGACGGTAGCTTCTCTAATTTTACAAGTGATTTAGGTTTAGGGTCTACCCACTTATTTATAGATTTTAGAATGCATTTAGGCCATTATATTTAACCTAGAAATAACCGCAGCCGTTCAGACAAGATGGGGTTTATCTTGTTGACTCAGCAATGAGTCAGAAGTGACTCAGCAAACACTCAGCGATATATATATATATATATATATATATATATATATATATATATATATATTCTACAATGTACACATTAGATACATCCCCTCTCTTACACACTTATTAATATTTTAGCAACTTTAGTGTTAATAGAAAATTCGGGGTGTTACAACAACCCTTCTTTTTAATCCTACCCCTAATTATCTAAATATCCCTTACTACCAAAAATTACCCCTATTTTTTAACTACTGTGAAGGGTTTGTTTTTGCAGCACCCAATCCAAACGATTCGTCATCCTTCATATTTATCGAACTACCCCTACTATGCTTAAACTACCCCTCTACTTTTATTGTTGTTTTCCTTTTTTCATTTCTATATTCATTTTTTTGCATTATTCATTTCTTTGTAAACCAATTGTCATTCTACTTCTATGAAGGGTTAGTTTTTGCAACACTCAATCCAAACGATTCATCATCTTTCATATTTGTTGATCTACCCCTACTATGCTTAAACTACCCCAACTCCTCTTAATACTTCAGAACAACCCTTCTTTTTAATCCTACCCCTAATTCTACAAATAGCCCTTACTTCCAAAAATTACCCCTATTTTTTTGCTACTGTGAACGGTTGGCTTTTGCAGCGCCCAATCCCGGTGATTCATTATATTTCATATTTGTCGATCTACCCCTACTATTCTTAAACTTCCTCTACTTCTCTTAATAATTCAAAACAGCCCTTCTTTTTAATCATACCCCTAATTCTCTAAATATCCCTTACTTCCAACAATTACCCCAATTTTTTAACTACTGTGAAGCGTTGGGTTTTGCATCACCCGCTCCAAACGATTCATCATCTATCATATTTATCGATCTGCGCCTACTATGCTTAAACTACCCCGACTTCTATTAATATTTCAAAACAACCCTTCTTTTTAATCCTACCCCTGATTCTCTAAATAACCCATACTTCCAACAACTACCCCTATTTTTAACTACTGTGAAGGGTTGGTTTTTCCAGCCTCCAATCCAAATGATTCATCATCTTTCATATTTGTCGATGTACCCCTACTACGCTTAAACTACCCCTACTTCGCTTAATACTTCAAAACAACCCATCTTTTTAATCCTACCCGTAATTATCTAAATATCCCTTACTTCTAACAATTACCCATATTTTTTATTTACTGCGGCACCCAATCCAAATGATTTGTCATCCTTCATATTTATCGATACACCCCTACTATGCATAAACGACCCCCTACTTTTATTATTGTTTTCCTTCATTCATTTCATTATTCATTTTTTTTGCATTATTCATTTCTTTTTAAACCAATTATCATTCTACTTTTATGAAGGGTTGTTTTTTGCAGCACCCAATCCAAACGATTCATCATCATTCGTATTTGTTGATCTACTACTACTATGCTTAAACTACCCATACTTCTCTTAATACTTCAAAACAACCCTTCTTTTTAATCCTACCCCTATTTCTCTAAATATCCCTTACATCCAACAATTACCCCTATTTTTTAGCTACTGTGAAGGGTTGGTTTTTCCCGCACCCAATCTAAATGATTCATCATCTTTCATATTTGTCCATCTACCCCTACTTTGCTTAAACTACACTAACTTTTCTTTATAATTCAAAACAACCCTTCTTTTAATCCTACCCCTAATTCTCTAAGTAACCCTTACTTCCAACAATTACCCCTATTTTTAACTACCGTGTAGGGTTGGTTTTTCCAGCCTCCAATCCAAATGATTCATCATCCTTCATATTTGTCGATCTACCCCTACTATGCTTAAAATACCCCTAGTTCTCTTAATACTTCCAAACAACCCTTCTTTTTAATCCTACTCCTAATTCGCTAAATTGCCCTTACTTCCAACAATTACCCCTATTTTTTAACTAATATGAAGGGTTGGTTTTTGCAGCGCCCAATCCCAACGATTAATTATCTTTCATACTTGTCGATCTACCCAATTACGCTTAAATTTCCCCTACTTCTATTAATACTTCAAAACAACCCTTATTTTTATCATACCCCTAATTCTCTAAATAACCCTTAATTCCTACAATTACCCCAATTTTTTAACTACTGTGAAGGGTTGGTTTTTGCAGCGCCCAATCCCAATGATTCATCATCTTTCATATTTGTCGATCTACCATTACTATGATTAAACTACCCCTACTTCTCTTAATACTTCAAAACGACCCTTCTTTTTAATCCAAGCCCGAATTATATAAATAGCCCTTACTTCCAACAATTACCACTATTTTTTAACTACTATGAAGGGTTGGTTTTTGCAGCACCCAATCCAAACGATTCATCATCTTTCATATTTCTCGATCTACCCCTAGTTTGCGTAAACTACCCATACTTCTCTTAATACTTCAAAAATACCTTCTATTTAATCATACGTTAGTTCCCAAAATAGACCTTACTTCCAAAACTACCCCTATTTTTTAACTACTGTGAAGGGTTGGTTTTTTGCAACGTCCATTCCTAATGATCCATCATCTTTCATATTTGTCGATCTACCCCTACTATGCTTAAACTTCCCCTACTTCTCTTAATACTTCAAAACAACCCTTCTTTTTAATCCTACCATTAATTCTCTAAATAGCCCTTACTTCCAACAACTACCCATATTTTTTAACTACTGTGAGGGTTGGTTGTTGCAGCACCCAATCCAAATGATTCATCATCTTTCATATTTGTCGATCTATCCCTACTATGCTTAAACTACCCTACTTCTCTTAATAATTCAAAACAAACCTTCTTTTTAATCCTAACCCTAATTATCTAAATAACCCTTAATTCCCAAAATTGCCCTAATTTTTTAACTATTGTGAAGGGTTGGTTTTGGCAGCACCCGATCAAAACAATTCCCCATCCTTCGTATTTGTCGAACTACCCCTACTAAGCTTAAACTACCTGTCTACTTTTATTATTGTTTTCCTTTATTCAATTTTTTTGCATTTTTCATAAATTTGTAAACCAATTGTCATTCTACTTCTATGAAAGGTTAGTTTTTGCAGCACACAATCCAAAAGATTCATCATCTTTCATATTTGTCGAACTACCCCTACTATGCTTAAACTACCCCTACTTCTCTTAATACTTCAAAACAATTCTTCTTTTTTAATCCTCCCCCTAATTCTCTAAATATCCCTTACTTCCAACAATTACTCCTATTTTTTAACTACTGTGAAGGGTTGGTTTTTGCAGCACCCAATCCCAATTATTCATCATCTTTCATATTTATCGATATACCCTACTATGCTTAAACTACTCCTACTTCTCTTAATACTTCAAAACAACCCTTCTTTTTAATCCTACACCTAATTCTATAAATAGCCCTTACTTCCAACAATTACCACTATTTTTTAACTATTGTGAGGGGTTGGTTTTTGCAGCACCCTATCAAATGATTCATCATCTTTCATATTTCTCGATCCACCCCCACTTCGCTTAAACTAGCCCTACATCTCTTAATACTTCAAAACTACCCTTCTTTTTAATCCTTCCCCTAATTCTCTAAATAGCCCTTACTTCCAACAATTACCCCTATTTTTTAACTACTGCGAAGGGTTGATTTTTGCAGCGCCCAATCCCAATGATTCATCATCTTTCATATTTGTCGATCTACCCCCACTATGCTTAAACATCCCCTACTTATCCAGTACTTCAAAACAACCCTTCTTTTTAATCATACCCCTAATTCTTTAAATAGCCCTTACATTCAAGAATTACCTCAATTTTTTAACTACTGTGAAGGATCGTTTTTTTGCACCACCCAATCCAAACGATTGATCATCTTTCATATATGTAGATCTACCCATACTATGCCTTAACTACCCCTACTTCTCTTAATACTTCAAAACAACCCTTCTTTTTAATCCTACCGCTACTTCTATAAATAACCCTTATTTCCAACAACTACCCCTATTTTTTAACTATTGCGAAGGGTTGGTTGTTGCAGCACCCAATCCAAATGATTCATCATCATTTATATTTGTCGATATACCCCTACTATGCTTAAACTACCCCTACTTCTCTTAATACATCAAAACAGCCCTTGTTTTTAATCCTACCCCTAATTATCTAAATAGCTCTTACTTCCAACAATTACCCCTATTTTTTAACTACTGTGAAGGGTTAGTTTTGGCAGCACCCAATCAAAATGATTTATCATCCTTCATATTTGTCGAACTACCCCTACTATGCTTAAACAATCACTCTACTTTAATTATTGTTTTCCTTTATTCATTTTTTTGGCATTATTCATTTCTTTGTTAACCAATTATCATTCTAACTCTAAGAAGGGTTGGTTTTTGTAGCACCCAATCCAAACGATTGACCATTTTTCATATTTGTTGATCTATCCCTACTATGCTTAAACTAACCCCACATCTCTTAATACTTCAAAACAGTCATTCTTTTTAATCCTACCCCTAATTCTCTAAATAGCCCTTACTTCCAACAATTACCCTTAATTTTTAACAATTGTGATGGGATGGTTTTTGCAGCACCCAATCCAAATGATTCTTCATCTTTCATATTTGTCGAACTACCCCTACTATGCTTAAACTACACCTACTTCTCCTAAAACTTCAAAACAACCCTTCTTTCAAAATCATACCCCAAATTCCCTAAATAGCCTAACTTCCAACAATTACCCCTATTTTTTAACTAACGTAAAGGGTTGGTTTTTGCCGCGCCCAATCTCAATGATTCATCGTCTTTCATATTTGTCGATCTACCCCTACTATGCATTAACTTCCCCTACTTCTCTTAATGCTTCAAAACAACCCTTATTTTTAATCATATCCATAACTCTCTAAATAGCCCTTACATCCAACAACTACCCCAATTTTTAAACAACTGTGAATGGTAGAGTTTTGAAGCGCCCAATCCCAGTGATTCATCATCTTTCGTATTTGTCGATCTACCCCTACTATGCTTAAACTACACCTAGTTCTCTTAATACTTCAAAACAACCCTTCTTTTTAATCCTACCCCTAATTATCTAAGTATCCCCTAATTCCAACAATTACCCCTATTTTTTAACTACTATGAAGGGTTGGTTTTTGCATCACCCAATACAAATGATTCACCATCTTTCATATTTGTCGAACTACCCCTACTATGCTTAAACTACCCCTACTTCTCTTAATACTTCAAAACAGCCCTTCTTTTTAATCCTACCCCTAATTCTCTGAACAACCCTTACTTCAAACAACTTACCCTATTTTTTAACTACTGCGAAGGGTTGGTTGTTGCAACACCAAATCCAAATGATTCATTGCCTTTCATATTTGTCGATCTACCACTAATATGCTTAAACTACCCCTACTTCTCTTAAAACTTCAAAACAACCCTTCTTTTTAATCCTGACCCTAATTGTCTAAATAGCCCTTACTTCCAACAATTACCCCTATTTTTTGACTACTGTGAAGGGTTGGATTTTGCAGCCCCCAATCCAAACGATTCATCGTCCTTCATATTTGTCGAACTACCCCTACTATGCTTAAACTACCCCTCTAATTTTATTATTGTTTTCCTTTATTCATTTCTTTATTCTTTTTTTTGCATTATTCATTTCTTTGTAAACCAATTATCATTCTACTTCTATGATCGGTTGGTTTTTGCAGCACCCAACCCAAACGATTCATCATCTTTCATATTTGTTGATCTACCCGTACTATGCTTAGACTACCCCTACTTCTCTTAATACTTCAAAACAACCCTTCTTTTTAATCCTACCCCTAATTGTCTAAATAGCACTTACTTCCAACAATTACCCCTATTTTTTAATTACAATGATGGGTTGGTTTTTGCAGCACCCAATCCAAATGATTCATCATCAATCAAATTTATCGATCTACCCCTACCATGCTTAAAGTACCCCTTCTTCTCTTAATACTTCAAAACAAACCTTCTTTTTAATCCTACCTCTGACTCTCTAATAGCCCTTACTTCCTACAATTACCCCTATTTTTTACTACTGTGAAGGGTTGGTTTTTCCCGCCTCCAATCCAAATGATTCATCATCCTTCATATTTGTCGATCAACCCCTACGATGCTTAAACTACCCCTACTTCTCTTAATACTTCAAAACAGCCCTTCTTTTTAATCCTACCCCTAATTCTCTAAATATCCCTTACTTCCAACAATTACCCCTATTTTTTAACAATTGTGATGGGTTGGTTTTTGTAGCACCCAATCCAAATGATTCATCATCTTTCATATTTATCGAACTAACCCTACTATGCTTAAACTACCCCTACTTCTCTAAATACTTCAAAACAACCCTTCTATTTAATCCTTCCCCCAATTCTCTAAATAGCCCTTACTTCGAGCAATTACCCCTATTTTTTAACTAATGTGAAGAGTTGGTTTTTGTAGCGCCCATTCCCAATGATTCATCATCTTTCATATTTTTCGATCTACCCCTACTACGCTTAAACTTCCCCTACTTCTCTTAATGCTTCAAAACAGCCCTTATTTTTAATCATACCCCCGACTCTCTAAATAGACATTACTTCCAACAATTATCCCAAATTTTTAACTACTGTGAAGGGTTGGTTTTTGCAGCGCCCAATCTCAGTGATTCATCATCTTTCATATTTGTCGAGCTACCCCTACTATGCTTAACTACAACTACTTCTCTTAATACTTCAAAACAACCCTTCTTTTTAATCCTACCCTAATTATCTAATTATCCCTTACTTCCAACAATTACCCCAATATTATAACTACTCTGAAGGGTTAGTTTTTGCGGCACCCACTCTAAATGATTCATCATCTTTCATATTTGTCGATCTTCCCCTACTTTGCTTAAACTACCCCTACTTCTCTCAATACTTCAAAACAACCCTTCTTTTTAATCCTCCCTCTAATTCTCTAAATCGCCCTTACTTCCAACAATTACCCCTAAATTTTAACTACTCTGAAGGGTTGGTTTTTGCAGCACCCAATCCCAATGATTCATCATCTTTCATATTTGTCGATCTACCCCCACTATGCTTAAACTACCCCTGCTTCTCATAATACTTTAAAACAACACTTCTTTTTAATCCTACCCCTAATTCTCTAAATAGCCCTTACTTCCAACAATTACCCCTATTTTTCAACTACTGTGAAGGGCTAGTTTTTGCCACACCCAATCCAAATGATTCATCATCTTTCAAATTTCTCGATCTACCCCTACTTTGCTTAAACTACCCCATCTTCTCTTAATACTTCAAAACTACCCTTCTTTTTAATCCTACCAATAATTCTATAAATAGCCCTTACTTCCAACAATTACCCCTATTTTTTAACTAGTGTGAAGGGTCGGTTTTTGCAGCGCCCAACCCCAATGATTCATCATTTTTCATATTTGTCGATCTACCCCTACTATGCTTAAACTTCCCCTACTTCTCTTAATACTTCAAAGCATCCCTTCTTTTTAATCAAACCCCAAATTCTTTAAGTAACCCTCAATTCGAACAATTACCCTATTTTTTTAACTACTGTGAAGGGTTTGGTTTTTGCATCACCCAATACAAACGATTCACCATCTTTCATATTTGTCGATCTACCCCTAATATGCTTAAACAACCCCTACTTCTCTTAATACTTCAAAACAACCCTTGTTTTTAATCCTACCCCTAATTCTCTAAATAACCCATACTTCCAACAACTACCCCTATTTTTTAAATACTATGAAGGGTTGGTTTTTGCAGCACCCAATCCAAATGAATCGTCATCTTTCCTATTTCACGATTTACCCCTACTATGCTTAAACTACCCCTTCTTCTCTTAATACTTCAAAACAACCCTTCTTTTTAATTCTACTACCAATGATCTTAATAGCCATTACTTCCAACAATTACCCCTATTTTTTAACTAATATGAAGGATTGGTTTTTGCATCACCCAATCCTGACGATTCATCATCCTTCATATTTTTCGAACTACCCCTACTATGCTTAAGCTACCCCCTACTTTCATTATTGTTTTGCTTCATTCAATTTTTTTTTTTTTTTTTTTTGCATTTTTCATTTCTTTGTAAACCAATTAACATCCTACTTCTATGAAGGTTTGGTTTTTGCAGCACCCAATCCAAACGATTCATCATCTTTCATATTTGTCGATCTACCCTACTATGCTTAAACTACCCCTAATTCTCTTAATACTTCAAAACAACCCTTCTTTTAATCCTACCCCTAATTCTATAAATAGCCCACACTTCCGACAATTTCAGCTATTTTTTAACTACTGTGAGGGGTTAGTTTTTGCAGCACCCAATCCAAATGATTCATCGTCTTTCATATTTGTCAATCTACACCTACTTTGCTTAAACTACCCCTTCTTCTCTTAATACTTCAAAACAACCCTTCATTTTAATCCTACCACTAATTCTCTAAATAGCCATTACTTTCAACAGTTACCCATATTTTTTACTACTGTGAAGGGTTGGTTTTTCCAGCCTCCAATCCAAATGATTCATCATCTTTCATATTTGTCGATCTACCATTACTATGATTAAACTACCCTTACTTCTCTTAATACTTCAAAACTACCCTTCTTTTTAATCCTACCCCTAATTATCTAAATAGCCTTTACTTCTAAAAATTACCCCTATTTTTTAACTACTGTGATGGTATGGTTTTTGCAGCACCCAATCCAAATGATTCATCATCCTTCATATTAGTCGAACTACCCCTGATATGCTTAAACTATCCCCCTACTTTTATTATTGTTTTCATTTATTCATTTCTTTATTAATTTTTTTTTTGCATTATTCATTGCTGTGTAAACCAATTATCATTCTACTTCAATGAAGGGTTGGTTTTTGCGGCACCCAATCCAAACGATTCATAATCTTTCATATTTGTTGATCTACCCCTAATATGCTTAAACTACCCCTACTTCTCTAAATACTTCAAAACAACCCTTCTTTTAATCCTACCCCTAATTCTATAAGTAGCCCTTACTTCCGACAATTTCCCCTATTTTTTAACTACAGTGAGGGGTTAGTTTTTGCAGCACCCAATCCAAATGATTCATCATCTTTCATATTTGTCAATCTACACCTACTTTGCTTAAACTACCCCTTCTTCTCTTAATACTTCAAAACAACCCTTCTTTTTAATCCAACCCCCATTTCTCTAAATAGCCCTTACAACCAAAAATTACCCCTATTTTTTAACTACTGTGAAGGGTTGGTTTTTGCAGCACCCAATCCAAATGATTCATCATCTTTCATATATGTCGATCTACCCCTACTTTGCATAAACAACCACCACTTCACTTAATACTTCAAAACAACCCTTCTTTTTAATCCTACACTTAATTCTCTAAATAGCCCTTACTTCCAACAATTACCCCTATTTTTTAACTAATGTGAAGGGTTGGTTTTTGCAGCGCCCATTCCCAATGATTCATCATCTTTCATATTTGTCGATCCACCCCTAATATGCTTAAACTTCCCAAACTTCTCTTAATACTTCAAGACAACCCGTCTTTTTAATCATACCCCGAATTCTCTAAATAGCCCTTGCTTCCAATAATTACCCTAATTTTTTAACTACTATGAAGGGTTGGTTTTTGCATCACCCAATCCAAACGATTCACCATCTTTCATATTTGTCGATCTACCCCTACTATGCTTAAACTACACCTACTTCACTTAATACTTCAAAACAACTCTTCTTTTTAATCCTACCCTAATTCCCTAATTAGGCCTTACTTCGAAAAATTACGCTTATTTTTTAACTACTGTGAAGTGTTGGTTTTTGTAGCACCCGATCCAAATGATTCATCATCTTTCATATTTGTCGATCTACCCCTACTTTGCTTAAACTACCCCTTCTTCTCTTAATACTTCAAAACAACCTTACTTTATAATCCTCCCCCTAATTCGCTAAATAGCCCTTAATTCCAAAAATTACCCTTAAATTTTACCTACTGAGAAGGGTTGGTTTCTGCCGCAGCCAATCCCAATGATTCATCATCTTTCATATTTTTCGATCTACCTCAACTATACTTAAACTACCTCTACTTCTCTTAATACTTCAAAACAACCCTTTTTTTTTAATCCTACCCCTAATTCTCAAAATAGCCCTTACTTCCAAAAATTATACCTATTTCTATTGTGAAGGGTTGGTTTTTGCAGCACCCAATCGAAATGATTCATCATCTTTCATATTTCTCGATCTACCGCTACTTTGCTAAAACTACCCCTACATCTCTTAATAATTCAAAACAACCCTTCTTTTTAATCCTACCTCTAATTCTCTAAATAGCCCTTACTTCCAACAATTCCCATATTTTTAAACAATTTTGAAGGGTTGGTTTTTGCAGCACCCAATCCGAATGATACATCATCTTTCATACTTGTCGAACTATCCCTACTACGCTTAAACTACCCCAACTTCCATTAATACTTCAAAACAACCCTTCTTTTTAATCCCACCCCTAATTATCTAAATAGACCTTACTTCCAACAATTACCCCAATTTTTTAACTAATGTGAATGGTTGGTTTTTGCAACGCCCAATACCAATGATTCACCATCTTTCATATTTGTCGAACTATCCTACTATGCTTAAACGTCCCCTACTTCTCTTAATACTTGAAAACAACCATACTTTTTAATCCTACCCCTAATTATCTAATTATCCCTTTCTTCCAACAATTACCCCAATTTTATAACTACTGTGAAGGGTTAGTTTTTGCAACACCCACTCCAAATGATTCATCATCTTTCATATTTGTCGATCTTCCCCTACTTTGCTTAAACAACCACTAATTCTCTTAATACTTCAAAATAACCATTCTTTTTAATCCTCCCCCTAATTCTCTTAATCGCCATTACTTCCAACAATTACCCCTAAATTTTAACTACTCTGAAGGGTTGGTTTTTGCAGCACCCAATCCCAATGAATCATCATCTTTCATATTTGTCGATCTACCCCCACTATGCTTAAACTACCCCTACTTCTCTTAATACTTTAAAACAACACTTATTTTTAATCCTACCCCTAATTCTCTAAATAGCCCTTACTTCCAACAATTACCCCTATTTTTCAACTACTGCATAGGGCTGGTTTTTGCAACACCCAATCCATATGATTCATCATCTTTCATATTTCTCGATCTACCCCTACTTTGCGTAAACTACACCATCTTCTCTTAATACTTCAAAACTACCGTTCTTTTTAATCCTACCCCTAATTATATAAATAGCCCTTACTTCGAACAATTACCCCTATTTTTTAACTACTGTGAAGGGTCGGTTTTTGCAGCGCCCAACCCCAATGACTCATCATCTTTCACATTTTTCGATCTAGCCCTGCTATGCTTAAACTTCCCCTACTGCGCTTAATACTTCAAAACAGGCCTTTTTTAATCATACCCCTAATTCTATAAGTAACCCTTAATTCGAACAATTACCCCAATTTTTTAACTACTGTGAAGGGTTGGTTTTTGCATCACCCAATACAAACCATTCACCATCTTTCATATTTGTCGATGTACCCCTAATATGCTTAAACTGCCCCTACTTCTCCTTGTATTTCAAAACAACCCTTGTTTTTAATCCTACCCCTAATTCTCCAAATAACCCTTACTTCCAACAACTACCCCTATTTTTTTAAATACTGTGAAGGGTTGGTTTTTGCAGCACCCAATCCAAATGAATCGTCATCTTTCCTATTTGACGATTTACCCCTACTATGCTTAAACTACCACTTCTTCTCTTAATACTTCAAAACAACCCTTCTTTCTAATTCTACTACAAATGATCTTAATAGCCCTTACTTCCAACAATTACCCCTATTTTTTAACTACTGTGAAGGGTTGGTTTTTGCAGCACCCAATCCTAACGATTCATCATCCTTCATATTTTTCGAACTACCCCTACTATGCTTAAGCTACCCCCTACTTTCATTATTGTTTTACTTTATTCAATTTTTTTTTTTTACATTATTCATTTCTTTGTAAACCAATTATCATCTTACTTCTATGAAGGTTTTGTTTTTGCAGCACCCAATCCAAACGATTCATCATCTTTCATATTTGTCGATCTACCCTACTATGCTTAAACTACCCCTACTTCTCCTAATACTTCAAAACAACCATTCTTTTTAATCCTACCCCTAATTCTCTAAATAGACCTTACTTCCAACAATTACCACTATTTTTGAACTACTGTGAAGGGTTGGTTTTTGCGGCACCCAATCCAAATGATTCATCATCTTTCATATTTGTGGATCTACCCCTACATTGCTTAAACTACCCATATTTCTCTTAATACTTCAAAACAACCCTTCTTTTTAATCGTACCCCTAATTCTCTAAATAGCCATTACTTCCAACAGTTACCCATATATTTTACTACTGTGAAGGGTTGGTTTTTCCTGCCTCCAATCCAAGTGATTCATCTTCATATTTGTCGATCTACCACTACTTTGTTTAAACGAACGCTACTTCTCTTAATACATCAAAACAACCCTTCTTTTTAATCCTACCCCTAATTATCTAAATAGCCCTTACTTCTAACAATTACCCCTATTTTTTAACTACTGTGAAGGTATGGTTTTTTCATCACCCAATCCAAATGATTCATCATCCTTCATATTAGTCGAACTAACCCTGCTATGCTTAAACTATCCCCCTACTTTTATTATTGTTTTCCGTTATTCATTTCTTTATTAATTTTTTTTTCCATTATTCATTTCTGTGTAAACCAATTATCATTCTACTTCTATGAGGCCTTGGTTTTTGCGGCACCCAATCCAAACGATTCATCATCTTTCATATTTGTTGATCTACCCCTAATATGCTTAAACTACCCCTACTTCTCTTAATACTTCACAACAACACTTCTTTTAATCCTACCCCTAATTCTGTAAATAGTCCTTACTTCTGACAATTTCCCCTATTTTTTAACTACTATGAGGGGATAATTTTTGCGGCACCCAATCCAAATGATTGATCGTCTTTCATAGTTGTCAATCTACACCTACTTTGCTTAAACTACACCTTCTTCTCTTAATACATCAAAACAACCCTTCTTTTAATCCTACCCCCAATTCTCTAAATAGCCCTTACTTCCAACAATTACCCCTATTTATTAACTACTGTGAAGGGTTGGTTTTTGCAGCACCCAATCCAAATGATTCATCATCTTTCATATTTGTCGATTTCCCCCTACTTTGCTTAAATTATCACTACTTCTCTTAATACTTCAAAACAACCCTTCTTTGTAATCCTACCCCTAATTCTCTAAATAGCCCTTACTTCCAACAATTACACCTATTTTTTAACTAATGTGAAGGGTTGGTTTTTGCAGCGCCCATTCCCAATGATTTACCATCTTTCATATTTGTCGATCCACCCCTACCATGCTTAAACTTCCCAAACTTCTCTCAATACTTCAAAGCAGCCCGTCTTTTTAATCATACCCCTAATTCTCTAAATAGCCCTTGCTTCCAACAATTACCCCAATTTTTTAACTACTGTGAAGGGTTGGTTTTTGCATCACCCAATCCAAACTATTCACCATCTTTCATATTTGTCGATCTACCCTTACTATGCTTAAACTACACCTACTTCACATAATACTTCAAAACAACCCTTATTTTTAATCCTACCCTAATTCTCTAATTAGCCCTTACTTCCAAAAATTACCCTTATTTTTTAACTACTGCGAAGTGTTGGTTTTTGTAGCACCCAATCCGAATGATTCATCATCTTTCATATTTGTCGATCTACCCCTACTTTGCTTAAACTATCCCTACTTCTCTAAATACTTCAAAACAACCTTTCTTTATAATCCTTCCCCTAATTCAGTAAATAGCCCTTAATTCCAAAAATTACCCCTAAGTTTTAACTACTAAGAAGGGTTGGTTTTTGCCGCACCCAATCCCAATGATTCATCATCTTTCATATTTGTCGATCTTCCTCAACTATACGTAAACTACCCCTACTTCTCTTAATACTTCAAAACAACCCTTCTTTTTAGTCCTACCCCTAATACTCAAAATAGCCCTTACTTCCAACAATTATACGTATTTTTTAACTATTGTGAAGGGTTGGTTTTTGCAGCACCCAATCTAAATGATTCATCATCTTTAATATTTCTCGATCTACCACTACTTTGTTTAAACTACCCCTACATCTCTTAATAATTCAAAACAACCCTTCTTTTTAATTCTACCTCTAATTATCTAAATAGCCCTTACTTCCAACTATTACCCATATTTTTTAACAACTTTGAAGGGTTGGTTTTTGCAGCAGCCAATCAAAATGATACATCATCTTTCATATTTGTCGAACAACCCCTACTACGCTTAAACTACCCCTACTTCCCTCAATACTTCAAAACAACCACTCTTTTAATCCTACCCCTAATTCTCTAAATAGCCCTTACTTCCAACAATTACCCTTATTTTTTAACTAATGTGAATGGTTGGTTTTTGCAATGCCCAATACCAATGATTCACCATCTTTCATATTTGTCGAACTACCCCTACTATGCTTAAACGTCCCCTACTTCTCTTAATACTTCAAAACAGCCATACTTTTTAATCATACCCCTAATTCTATAAATAGCCCTTACTTCCAACATTTACCCTAATTTTTTAACTATCGTGAAGGGTTGGTTTTTGCAGCGCCCAATCCCAATGATTCATCATCTTTCATATTTGTCGATCTACTCCTACTATGCTTAAACTACACCTACTACTCTTAATACTTCTACACAACCCTTCTTTTTAATCATGCCCCTAATTCTCTATGTAGCACTTACTTCCAACAATTTCCCCTATTTTTAACTATTGTGAAGGGTTGGCTTTTGCAACAGCCAATCCAAATGATTCATTATCTTTCATATTTGTTGTAACACCCCATTGCCATTAATGACACTCACTAAGGGAATGCATTAACTTTAATGGAGCATTATAAGAGTATAGAACAGAACATAACAAGACAGATATATAAAATGTTACTTAAAATTTCAAAATAACTTCATTGCAGCGAAAACGGAACATAGTTTGGTTACAACATCAAAACCAAATAATAAAGCCAAGTACACAAATATCCATCTTGGACAAATTTTTATCAGAGTACATAAAACAAAATCATAATCCCACTCAAGATAGCCATTCTAAAAAAGATATAAAGCTAAGCAATACTTTCAACACTTCCAAACACTTCAAGAAGGAAGAAATCCATGTCAAGCTCCACTAATCCCACCCTAAGGACCTGAGGGGGGTGAAAAGAAAAGAGGCGAAACAAATAGGTCAGACATAAAGTCTGGCGAGTCCAGTGAATTTAACAATATAATTAGTAAAGCAACAATATAAGAACATAAACTGGATATAAGAGATGAGTGTAACATAAGTAGATATGACAAGAAAAACAAGATGAACAAGATATAACATTGTTTGCGCTTCTAATCATTATAAGATAATTCCTACACCGCACAAATACTAGTTACATACTGAAAGTTGATCCCTCTTACTAATAATAATAATAATAATAATAATAATAATAATGGTAGTTTTGTGTACCCCTAGCTGCTGTCATAGATGCCGCCTTCTCCTATCTCCATTAGTTGTACACACTACCCTCCCCATTCGATCAACTCCCTCACTCGTAGATAGCCATGCTGGTCCCACAGTAGTGTGTATCACTCCCTAAAGTGGCAACCCGATACTACTAAAAATCATGGCTTATAACTACACGATGCAACAACATCTTATCGACCAGCCCAGACCAACGCACGCACATGACTCCGTTGGACTTGCATTGCCATCGCTAACTCTTTTGACCTCTTACAATCAAACCCAGTAAGCGTGTCCCGTCCTCGACCTAGTTCGAGCTCACATAGATACTAAAATGGGTTACTGGTTGAAAAGGGTCCCCACAGTTGACACAAGCTTCCCACCTACGCTTGGTCCCCACTAGGATTTCCCACTTAACCCCTTCTTATTCCCATATCTTCTTACATGTTTCACCTGGGTTAAGTGCTTCTAATTATATTTATACGTCACACATGTCACCCACTTAACCCTTTTATCTTACCCATGTCTTACTACATGTCTTATCTTGGTTAAGTGTTCATTAATTCATTATAACCGTAACTTTGTAAGACCTCCCACGTTAGATTACCGTTTTTCGGTTGCTGGATTTGCCGGGCGGTTCCGGGCAGTCTTGTACCGCAATACGAATCTAACCCCGTGTCTTTGCATTATTGCATACCTAATTTCTTCCTTTGACCTCTCACATTAGATTACCAAATTGCGGTAGCTGGATGTGCCGGGCGGTTCCGGGCAGTCTTATACCGCAATTCGAATCTAACCTCGTGTCTTAGGCGTTCATTATCACTTTCTTGATTCAAGTCCCAATTTTAATTCATGGATTAAAATATATTCCCACTACCCATTATTTCCAATCTGAATTATGTCAATAATTTTAATCCAAATTAGGCTTATAATCTTATGTATACATGTTATGCCAAATTACGCCCAAATTAATTTGCGTTCATTGTTATTAACAATTTATGCCAAACCTCAATATACAAATTATATCCAAATATGCCCAATCCAACTTATGCCAAATCTCATGTGTACAATTTATACATAATTATGCCCAAATTGATTTATGCCAATAATCTCATTTTATTACATATTTTCCCAATCGTTCAAACGTTATTCGTACGCAAATATCAACACAATGCGTTAGGCTCGAAGTTAGCCTAATCTCATAAAAAAAAGGAAAAGAAGAGGAGGAGAGAATCAACATCAAAATTGGCGTAAACACAAGAACATGCATATGAAACATAAACAGGCATATAACGATAAACAGGATCAGAAAGGCATATGGCAGATTCATGGATATGAATTTAAAAGATAATGATTTACAAACTTGACAAGATCATCTCAGTCACAGGCATGTTCATAAAGTCCAATTTAGAATCTTATCATAATAACTTTTTAATTACTTATCTTGTGAAAGTAATGTAGACTCACGGCGACAGGATTTAGAATAGAGAACAGATCTGAATTCTGAACTTGATTAGCTAAATCGTCGTTGCAGATGTTGACTCTTATCTTCCAATTTGAATACTCTTCTAATTTGATTGTTGAAGAAGAACTATCTCCAAACCTCTACTTTAATTTTGATTGGAGAAGAAGGACTAGACTAACTTAGATTTGGGCAGCATGGAGGCACCATGGATTTATGTAATGAAATTAGGGTTAGGCTAGGGGTTTATATATAGGAGTACTAGGTGAAAAGGGCCTTCAAATCTGATTAGGAACCATCTGAGCCATCCAGACCAGAAAAACACATCACCTAGCCAACTAGAAAAGGACACGCCAGCCCTAGACCATAAGAAAAATCGTCGGCCAGATCTGAACCGATGGGGTCGACACCCCTACAGGAGGTAGACTCCCCTATAGGTGGGTCGACACCTATGTCAACTCTCCTAGGGGGGTTGACACCATAGAGGGGGAAATTTCGCGCTCACCCAGATTGGCTTAATTTTGATTTTCGAATTGATTTCTGGTTTATTATTTTATTCTGCTAATTCTTGAATTCTTCTAAACTTCAAAATTCTTCATACTATATCCGATTTACGCAAACTCGGACTCTATCCTAAGCAGAATTCCGAGACGAACGCAATGGCGCAACCCGTTTCCCTTAATTATTCTTCCAAAAATTAAGTATTCTTTAATTTGTTAATTTTAATATTTTGAAATTATGGGGTGTTACATTCTCCCCTCCTTAAAAGGATTTCATCCACGAAATCTTCAAGTTAAAAAGAATGTATATCCTACCATCCAATCATCCACCATCCACAAGAATCCATTGTCCTTAAAAGATTTCTAATGCTATATGAACATATGAAAAAGTTTGTGTATATGTTCCTTAACTAATGCGAAGATCAGGCAGTCTACTAGTTCAATTAACCTCCTTAACGCAAATTATGTTAGTGCCATGAGTCCAATATATATGCAAATTATTCCAAATGCACTTTATAACTTCTATACGAGTGCACAATCACTCACTCAAATGCAACATCCACAAGATGAAACATCAAATATACTTCTATTAATTTTAAATATGCACACTCATTTATATGCAATTATGAAGGTGATTGAGCCGATCTAGTGCTAAATTTGTGTGTAAATGCATCCACGAGCAACCACTAGCAAACACTTACATCCACTTGCATCCACCAAACATAACATGTCCCAAACACATGTTTACTACCATAGAATTTTCTACCTAAAGGTCGAAGATATAATCGAGAGGATACACTAAACGATAGAACAAGTATAAACAAAGAGGTAGAAAAAGGAGAAGTTAAGAACATGCCCTCAAAAAGGAAAGGGTACGACGCGCGTATCTTGTCTTCAGTCTCCCAACTCGCGTCTCCTTGATCATCTTCCCATTGGGCTTTAACCAACTTGACCTCTCGGTTGCGTAATTTCTTGACCTCCGATCCAAGGATGCATATAGGAGCTCGTTTAATCGTGGTACCTCGCTTTACTTTCACTTCTCTAAGCAAGTTCGGCTCTACCCCTTCCGCGGTATCATGTAAACACTTCCTCAAATGTGACACATGAAATACGTCATGAACACCACTAAGCTTCTCGGGCAACTTCACTCCGTAGGCCATCTGTCCAATTCGCTCGAACCTTGGTGCCAATTTCCCTACAGACCCAAAATGAACAACATTCTTCAACGATGATACTTTGATAAAGACCATGTCCCCAACGTTGAACTCAAGATCAGTCCTTCTCCTATCAGCATATGACTTTTGTCGGTCCTGAGCCATCTTCATATGTCTTCGAATCAAATTTATCTTCTCCGAAGTTTCCATAACCATATCAGGCCCAAGTAAAATCTTATCCATAGATTCCCACCAACAAGTAGGTAAGTTTCCCTAACCATATCAGGCCCAAGTAAAATCTTATCCATGGATTCCCACCAACAAGTAGGTGATCGGCAAGGTCGTCCATATAGAGCCTCAAAAGGTGCCATGCCAATACTATCCTGATAGCTGTTGTTGTAGGCGAACTCTGCTAATGGAAGTATTCCTCCCATGTCACTCCAAAGTCCAAGATGCATAATCTCAAAAGATCTTCTAGAATCCGATTCACTCTTTCTGTTTGGCCGTCCGTCTGTAGGTGATAAGCGGTGCTCAAACACAACTGCGTTCCTACCGCCTATTGCAAGCTCTTCCAAAACTCACTAGTGAAAATGGGATCTCCATCGCTTACAATACTAGAAGGTACGCCATGTAGACGAACTATATCTCGGAGATAAACAGATGCTAACCATGCCGCTGTCCTTTTACTCTTAACGGGAATGAAGTGGGCGCTCTTGGTAAGTCTATCTACTACTAACCAAATCCCCATATTACCCTTCCTTGACCTCGGCAACCCGTTGACGAAATCCATGGAAACACTTTCTCATTTCCCTGTGGAACATCTAAAGGGTGAAGCAAACCACCAGGCTTATTTTTCTCATCCTTGACTTGCTGGCACACTAAGCATCTAGAAACAAACTCAGCCACATCCTTCTTCATTCCGGCCCAAAAGAAAACTGGCTTCATGTCCCTATACTTCTTGTCACCACCGGGATGTATGGTCATCTTAGAACGATGTGTGTTTTCAAGGAATGTCTTCCTCAAGCTCTCGTCTCGAGATACACAAAGACCCCCATCCCTACGCAACCATCCTTTGTTATTTATAGTATACCAACTAAGATGGCTCGAAGACTCCCCTCTTATGAGCTTGTCTACTATCTCGTAAACTGTGGGTCATCTCGCGGTGTTACCCCTACCTGTACCAAAAGCGTAGGTCGCACCTCTAACGATGCCAACAAACTGGGTACATAATCGGTAAGGGGTCTAAAGTCAAAGGTAGATATATACTCTAAACTCTACCGCTCGACAAACAAAGGACTCAAAGTCAACCTCTTCTTACTCAAGGCGTCAGCTATAATGTTACCCTTTCCATGGGTATATGCAATCTCAAAAACGTAGGATGCTAAGAACTCCATCCACCTCTGTTGCCTTAAGTTTAGATCCTTTTGAGAGAACAAGTTTTTTAGTGACTTATGGTCTGTATACAACTCAAACCTCTCTCCAAGCAAATAGTGGTGCCAAGACTTAAGCACAAAAACTATTGCAGCTAACTCTATGTCGTGGGTAGGGTAATTCTTTTCATGAGCCTTTAACTGCCTTCCAACATAGCATATCACCTTTCCCTCCTGCATCAAAACTGCGCCAAGCCATGTCCCGCAAGCATCGGTATACACTGTGAACAGTTTACTCCCATCTGGCAGAACTAAAACTGGAGTTATCATCAATGCCCTCTTCAAACGTTGGAAAGAATCGTCATAGTCAACATCCCAAGTAAAGGTAAAATTCTTTTTCGTCAACCATGTAAGTGGGGCTGATATCTTAGCAAAGTCCTTAATGAACTTTCTATAATAGCCTGCCAAACCAAGGAAACTTCTTACTTCTGTTTCATTCTTAGGAATCTTCCAATCTTGGATTTCCACTACCTTCGCGGGATTCACGGCTATCCCTTCTTTAGAGGCTACGTGCCCTAAGAACTTCACTTCCTTCCTCCAAAAATGACATTTGGAGAACTTAGTTTTTAATTGATGTGCTCGAAGGGTCTCTAAGACTTCCCTAAGATGTACGGCATGCTCTTCCTCGCTTCTAGAGAAAATCAAAATGTCATCCACAAAGACTACTACGAACTTGTTTAGAAACTCCCTAAACACCCTACTCATCAAGTCAACGAAATATGTGGGTGCATTCGTCAAGCCAAAAGGCATGACGAGCCACTCGAAGAAACTGTAGGGAGTCCTAAAAGTAGTCTTATCTATACTATCCTCAGCTACCCTCAACTGATGAAATCCAGTTGCTAAGTCCAACTACGAGAAAAAGGAAGCATTGTCCAACTGATCGAACAAATCATATATCCTCGGCAATGGATGTCTCTTCTTCTTTGTGAGCTTATTCAGCTCTCTATAGTCCACGCACAATCTAAGTGAACCATCAGCCCCCATGGCAAAAAAAATCTAGAGAACCCCACTCTGAGATACTTCTTCTTACGAACCCTTTCTCAAGCAACTCTTTCACTTGTTTACTAAACTCCCTCCTTTCTCTTGGAGCCATGTGGCGAACGGGCAATGCAACTAGCTTTGCATTGTCCACTAAGTATATACAGAAATCTATCTCGCGTTTTGGAGGTAGGCCCCTAACCTCCTCAAAGACATCTGCATACTCGCGGACTACTCGAATAGATTGCAAGTCATCAATAGATGTGTCAGTAGATTCTAGGTAGCTAAGCATAAGAGAACCCTTAGGGTCACATGAGATATCGAGAGTATTACCCAAACTAGTCAACAGTCTAGCTACCCTCCTTTCACAGTATAGGATGGCTCCATATCTGGCAAGCTAATCCATCCCTAGAATCAACCCATAGCCCGTGAAGCCAAGTACATAAGTGTTGCATTCGAACTCAACGCCATACACAAATATTCTCAAATCCCGACATAGTATAGAAAGATGAGTCGTACCCCCAATAGGATTTGAGACAGCAACGAGATCCATAACTAGACTATTATTTAGGTGCAGTGTTTCAACTATCGAAGCAGATATAAACAAATGTGAAGCGCCAGAATCAAACAAAGTACGAACAAGATGATCAAAAGGAGAATCAAACTTTCGACAGAAATGGTTCTACCTCTCTCCTGTCCTAGTTCCAAGGGAGCATGAACCTACCCTCCAGAAGTAGGTCCTGTCCTTGCCCTTGTCCTTACCTCCATGGGCAGTCTTTAATCATATGTCCTGCCTCACCACATTGGAAGCAACCCGTCTTCTTCTTCTTCCTACAGTCCTTGCTTAGGTGGCCCGGTGTTCCACATTTAAAACACCTTTTCTTCCCTTGGCCGTTGTTATCTTTATGACCTTTCTTCTGTTGTTGCTAAGCTTTCTTTGGATCCACTTTCTTATCCTGTGCCTTAGCTACACTAGCACCTTTTTCCTCTTCATGTATCAACGACATATCAACAAGATTCTCAAAAGTAGCCCCCGTAGGAATGTGAGACATAGTCAACCCATGTAATGGTTCATTCAAACCCTTGGCAAATCTCAAGGCCTTCTTATGTGGCGTATTAACCAATTCCATACCAAACCTCGCTAGCTGGTTAAACTTTTTAACGTAATCCTTCATAGATAAACTTTCTTGTTTCAAAGCCAAGAACCTCTCCATGTATAAACTCTCCTATGCTTGTGAAAGAAATTTCAACTTGAACCTTTGTCTAAAATCCACCCACGTCTCCACTGGACGTCCTCCATTTGTTACTTCCCACCAAAATGAAGCTTCATCCCTCATCAACCAAGCAGCTAGCTGAACCTTCCTTCCATCCTCTATCTCAAAGATACCAAACAAGTCCTCCACTTCCTTGAGCCAATTCCGAGCCTCAACAAACGTGTCAGTTCCATGAAACGACTTTCCGCCCATCGCATGGAAGTCTTTGCGTATTTTAGAAAAAGCGTCTACATAGGGAGGAGGAGGAGGAGCTGCAACTAGGGGAGGAGAAACATCTCCTGGGCCTGCAGCAGTAGCCCTAGCCTCCAGTTACCTTCTGAACCAGCCTGGTATTTGTACGCCCTCAAGTATAACGGGTTCCCCAAACATGCTGAAAGGAAAAAGGAAGAGATTCAACACAGAGAATCGAAAGATAGATATATGGCTTTTGGGATTATGTTTTTCATAATAAACCTTTCTTTTGAAAATAACCTCTTTAAAACAAGTTTTTGAAAATACTTCTTTATAATAATGCTTTTGAGAACGGTTTTCAAAATCATTTATCTGTTCTGGTAACCTTCAGCTCTGATACAACGTGTGACAACCCATGTCCATTAATGTCACCCACTAAGGGAATGCATTAACTTTCATGGAGCATTATAAGAGTATAGAACAGAACATAACAAGACAGATATATAAAATGGTACTTAAAATTTCAAAATAACTTCATTGCAACGAAAACTGAACATAATTTGGTTACAACATCAAAACCAAATAATAAAGCCAAGTACACAAATATCCATCTTGGATAAATTATTATCAGAGTACATTAAAAAAAATCATAATCCCACATTAAATAGCGATACTGAAAAAGAGATAAAGTTGAGCATTACTTTCAACACTTTCAAGCACTTCAAGAAGTAAGAAATCCAAGTCAAGCTCCACTAGTCCCACCTTGAGGACCTGGGAGGGAGGGGGGAAGAAAAGAAAAGAGGCGAAACAAATAGGTCAGACATAAAGTCTAGCGAGTCTAGTGACTTTAACAATATAATTAGTAAAGCAACCGAATAATAATATAAACTGGATATAAGAGATGACTGTAACATAAGCAGATATGACAAGGAAAACAAGATGAACAAGATATAACGTTGATTGCGCTTCTAATCACTATAAGATAATTCCTACACCACACAAATACTAGTTACATACTGAAAGTTGATCCCTCTTACTAATCATAATAATAATGATGATGGTACTTTCGTGTACCCCTAGCTACTGTCACAGGTGTCGCCTGCTCATATCCCCACTAGTTGGACCCATTGCCCTCCCTATTCGATCGGCCCCTAACTCATAGATACACATGTTGGTCCCACAATAGGGTGTATCACTCCCTAAAGTGGAAACCCGATACTACTAAAAATGCACGACTTATACCTACACGATGCAACAACGTCATACCTACCAGCCCAGACCCACGCATGCACATGACTTCGTTGGATTTGCGTTGCCATCGCTAACTCTTTTGACCTCTTACAATCAAACCCAGTAAGCATGTCCCGTCCACGACCTAGTTCGAGCTTACATAGATACTAAAATAGGTTACTGGTTGAAAAGGGTCACCATACTTGACACAAGCTTCCCACATACGCTTGGTCCCCACTAGGATTTCCCACTCAGCGCCTTCTAATTCTCATGTCTTCTTACATGTTTCACCTTGGTTAAGTGCTTCTAATTATATTACACATGTCACCCATGTCACCCACTTAACCCGTTTATTATACCTATGTCTTACTACATGTCTTATCTTGGTTAATTGTTCATTAATTCATTATAACCGTAATCTTGCAAGACCTCCCACATTAGATTACCGTTTTGTGGTTGCTGGATTTGCCGGGCGGTTCCCAGCAGTCTTATACCGCAATCTGAATCTGACCTCGTGTCTTTGCATTATTACGTACCTAATTTCTGCCTTTAACCTCTCACATTAGATTACCAAATTGCAGTTGCTGGATGTGCCGGGCGGTTCCGGACAGTCTTATACCGCAATTCGAATCTAACCTCGTTTCTTAGGTGTTCATTGTCACTTTCTTATTCAAGTCCCAATTTTAAATCTTGGATTAAAATATATTCCCACTACCCAAAATTTCCAATTTGGATTGTGTCTATAATTTTAATCCAAATTAGGCCTATAATCTTATGTATACATGTTATGCCAAATTACATCCAAATTAATTTGCGTTCATTGTTATTAACAATTTATGCCAAACCTAATGTAAACAAATTATATCCAATTATGCCCAATCCAACTTATGCCAAATCTCATGTGTACAATTTACACACAATTATGCCCAATTTGATTTATGCCAATAATCTCATTTTATTACATATTTTCCCAATCGTTCAAACATTATTTATACGAAAATATCAACACAATGCGTTAGGCTCGAAGTTGGCCTAATCTCATTAAAAAAAGGAAAAGAAGAGGAGGAAAGAATCAACATCAAAATTGGCGTTAACATAAGAACAGGGATTTGAAACATAAACAGGCAAATAACCATAAACTGGATCAGAAAGGCATATGGCAGATTTATGGATATGAATTTAAAAGATAATGATTTACAAACTTGATAAGATCATCTCAGTCACAGGCATGTTCATAAAATCCAATTTATAACCTTATCAAAATCACTTTTTAATTAATTATCTTGTGAAAGTAACGTAGACTCATAGAGACAGGATTTAGAATAGAGAATAGATCTGAATTCTGAACTTGATTAGCTAAACCGTCGTTGTACAATTTGATTCTTATCTTCCCATTTGAATACTCTTCTAATTTGATTGTTAAAGAAGAACTATCTCTAAACCTTTACTTTAATTTTGATTGGAGAAGAAGGACTAGACTAACTTAGATTTGGACAGCATGGAGGCGCCATGGATTTGTGTAATGAAATTAGGGTTAGGCTAGGGGTTTATTTATAGGAGTACTAGGTGAATAAGGGCCTTTAGATCTGATTAGGAACCATCTGAGCCATCCAGACCAGAAAAGCACATCACCTAGCCAACTAGAAAAGGACACGTCTGCCCTAGACCGCAAGAAAAATCGTCGGCCAGATCTGAACCGATGGGGTCGACACCCCTACAGGGGGGGTCGACTCCCCAATAAGGGGGTGGGCACCTATGTCGACTCCCCTAGGGAAGTCCACACCACAGAGAAGGAAATTTCCCGCTCACCCAGATTGCCTTAATTTTGATTTTTGAATAGATTTCTGATTTATTATTTAATTCTGCTAATTCTTGAATTCTTCTAAACTTCATAAGTTCTTCATACTGTATCCGATTTACGCAAACTCGGACTCTATCCTAAGAAGAATTCCGAGACGAACGCAATGGCGCAACCCGTTTCCATTAATTCTTCTTCTAAAAATTAAGCATTCTTTAATTTGTTAATTTTAATATTTTGAAATTACAGGGTGTTACATTTGTCGATATACCCCTACTTTGCTTAAACTACCCCATCTTCTCTTAATACTTCAAAATGGCCCTTCTTTTTAATCCCCCCTAATTCTCTAAAGACCCCCTTGCTTCCAACAATTACCCCAATTTTTTAACTACTGTGAAGGGTTTGTTTTTGCAGCACCCAATCCGAATGATTCATACTCTTTCTTATTTGTCGATCTACCCCTACTATGCTTAAACTACCCCTACTTCTCTTAATACTTCAAAACAACCCTTCTTTTTAATCCTACCCATAATTCTCTAAATAGCCCTTACATCCAACAATTACCCCTATTTTTTAATTACTGTGAGTGGTTGGTTTTTGCAGCACCCAATCCAAATGATTCATCTTCTTTTATAATTCTCGATCTACCCCTACTTTGCTTGAACTACCCCTACTTCTCTTAATACTTCAAAACTAACTCTCTTTTTAATCCTACCCCTAAATCTCTAAATAGCCCTTACTTCCGAAAATTACCCCTATTTTTTAGCTACTGTGTAGGGTTGGTTTTTGCAGCGCCCAATCCCAATGATTCATCATCTTTCATATTTGTTGATCTACCCCTACTACGCTTAAACTTCCCCAACTTCTTTTAGTACTTCAAAATAGCCATTCATTTTAATCATACCCCTAATTCTCTAAACAGCCCTTATATCCAACAATTACCTATATTTTTTAACTACTGTGAAGGGTTGGTTTTTGCATCACCCAATCCAAACGATTCATCATCTTTCATATTTGTCGATCTACCCTTACTATGCTTAAACTACCCTTACTTCTCTTTTTACTTCAAAACAGCCCTTCTTTTTAATCATACCCCTAATTCTCTAAATATCCCTTACTTCCAACAATTATCCCTATATTTTAACTACTATGAAGGGTTGGTTTTTGCAGCATCCAATCCAAAAGATTCATCATCCTTCATATTTGTCGATCTACTCCTATTATGCTTAAACTACCCCTACTTCTCTTAATACTTCAAAACAACCCTTCTTCTTAATCCTACCCCTAATTATCTAAATTGCCCTTACTTCTAACAATTACCACTATTTTTTAATGTAATGACCCGCATTTTTAGCTATCGAATAATTAATTTATTTAATTATTTAAATATCGTTTTGACGATATCGATGACCTGAATTAAATAATATTGAATATTTAATTAATAATTATAATATAATAATATATTATAATGTCGAAATAGTCAAAAATAGTTGAACTCACAATATAGTGTGAATTGAATTATATATAAGGTATAATTCAGTTTGAAATTGAATTTGAATAACGAATATATTATATAAACGACTGTTTGGATGTAGAATTATAATATAATTAAAATAGAGCACGAAATGGCGCGGCAGTTCGCTATTTGACGATTTGAACTGCAACTGAATGTACAGGGTCCGTTTTAAATCGGATTTTTGTGAAACAAGAACCGTCAGGACCGATTTGATAATAGTTTTCTAATGGAATAGAAAAATCAAGATTTCGTCGTGTAGATTTTGAGATATGTCCAAATCAAATTTTAGAATAGTCGCTATAGAATCGTTTATCGACCGTAACGGTTTATTCGACATAACTAGAGACCGGGATTGAATTTAGACAAGGTTCTCTTGGGAAATAGTGATAATTTAATTTTTAAAATTTTATGGTAATTTTTAATTAATTTAATAAGCAACTTTTTATTCGGAGTATTTGGCACCCTGTATCGACATTTCGGGGTTTCACAATATGAGTTCATCTACCGGTATTATTACATTTTTGGGACCAGAGCACGTCACTCATTTCAATGGTATTTTTGTTTCTGTCTCTAACAGTCTCTACGTGAACAGAATATTTCATAATACGGTACACTATGTTTTTAACTTAAAACAAACTAAACTGAATGGTTAACTGGTCAAACGAACTCGAAATTCAACGAAACAAGTTTCATACGAAACCTTAGGAAGAGGTCTAGTGAAACGTCAAGGCCTTATATTTTTAGGATTTTTTCTGTAATTTTAAGAAATTATTGCTCGGTGTTTTTGATCGATATTTTCTAAAGGATTTTCGTAACCGGTGTCGGAATTCGACGAAACCTGTCCCATTGGATCTGAAATGTGTTTTTATGCTAGGATTAGCTTTGTTTGTCAAAGATGGAAAATCATATGAATTTAAAATGGATCGAAATGAAACAGAAAGGGAATATTCCGGGGAATATTCCCTGTCCACAAAATCCACTATAAAACAAACTTAAGGCCCCTCGTTAAAACCTAAATTCATTTCCACAGAAGTTGAAAGCTATGAAACCGCCACGAATTTCGTTCCTCCGGATAAGAAAAATCATTCTCAAGCTTTAGATAAAATAAAAAGGGGATGTTGTACAGTGAATGGTGGAATGGCGAAAGTAGCGGAGTTGGGATGGGCGTGAGGGTATACTGAAGCTCAGGCTTGAGGGACACATGGAGACTTGGTAGAAGCCGAAGTGATGGAGGGTCTGTTTGCAGGGGTTTCAACATACATGAAGTGGACTAACATTTTTGTGTGGAGTTTGTATTTGTGTGTGAGGACCTGAAGTTGCAAAAATGACTGATGATGGAGTCACGGGTTTTCCTGTGTACTGATGGGAGAAGGGGTATCGTGGAGTTTTCGGTTTGGTTTAATCATGGGAGAAGGAGGAGCAGTTTGGGGATTTGAAGAATCGGCCGATGTCTGTTGAAGTGTTAAGGAGAGACGGGTTCAAGTCAAACGGGGAAGAAGGGTCTGTAGAGCGGGCTGAGGGGTGTTGGGCCAACAAAGAAAGTTAAGGCCCATTTTAAAATTCCAATCCAAGTTTAAATTTATTTAAATATGTATTAATTTGTCGGTGTGATAACTTGACCATACGATATCAGATTGACGAACCGTAAGTTGCGTTGGGATCGTATGGACGAGAGCTTCACAATGAAGCTGACTGGAAGTGGATTGGGACTCGTATGAATTTACAGCGAAATAAATTGTTTGATTCAAATCAAATAACAGTTTATCGTTCTTTAACGATGAACTTCCAATGTGAGTAAAACTCACCAACTCTGAACAGTTATATTTTTATAATGTATTCTTAGAAGTGTTAGTCATCTGTTTATTGTTGTGTGTTAGTTGATTAATTGAACTGCTAGTCAGTTAGTTGAAATCATATATATAAAAACCATTAAATAAATAAATAAATATATATATATATTGATTCTGTTTATCAGAATAATTCGTACTGAACTGTAATGGATGTTGATTATACCGTGTAACATCTGTGGATGCAGGGAAACAGGTTGGAGGGACCCAACTGGGTTCCTCAATATTTATAATACTGTTTTGATTCATATATTCTGTTATATGATGTGATATATAATCTGTTGTCGATTATATGTGGTTGGACGTTATTGAACATCGTGATTTGATATGATTGAATACCATAACATACTGAAATGTTGATAAGGGGATTTTCAAAACGATGTTGAAAATAAAATATTTATAAATGGAATAATTTATAAATAAGAGATATTTATAAATTTGAATATTTATAAATTTGAATATTTATAAATAAGGAATATTTATAAATTGGAATATTTATTAATAGGAGATATTTAGAAAGGAAATAATTGCAAACTATTTTCTTTTTGAATGGAAAGGCCTATGTGGCGGTTTGGGGATTTTCCCGATGCTCCCGTTACAAAGGAGGTTATGGCGAATTTTTCCGGAAATTTAAGGAGTTAGAATATTTTTAAGTATAAATTTGAAAAGGGAATATTTGCAAACCATTTGCAAATAGAATAAAATAGAAAAAAGAAATATTTGTAAACCATTTACAAATAAAATTGAAAAGGAAATATTTAGAAATAAATAGAGTTATAAAAAGGAAATTTGTTTATAACTGAATAGGATGTTTATAAAAAGGAAAACGTTATTAAAAGAAAATTTATAAAGTGAAGAACCGTTACGAAAAAGTAAACCTTTATGAATGAATAAACGTTGTTAAAAGGGAATCTTTGTAAATGGATAAACGTTATCGAAAAGGAGAAATCGAATATGGTATTCGAAGTTAGTTAATCGAATATGGTATTCGAAGTTAATTAATAGAATATGTTATTCGAAGTTAGTTAATCGAATATGGTATTCGAAGTTAGTAAATCGAATATGGTATTCGAAGTTAGTTAATCGAATATGATATTCGAAGTTAGTTAATCGAATATGGTATTCGAAGTTAGTTAATCGAATATGGTATTTGAAGGTAGTTAATCGAATATGGTATTCGAAGTTAGTTAATCGAATATGGTCTTCGAAGTTAGTTAATCGAATATGGTATTCGAAGTTAGTTAATCGCATATGGTATTCGGAGTTAGTTAATCGAATATGGTATTCGAAAGTTAGTTAATCGAATATGTTATTCGAAAGGGGTTAGTCGAGTCGAGTTAGTTAGTTAGAGTTAATCAGTTAGAGTTTACCAGTTAGAGTTAATCAGTTAGAGTTAACCAGTTAGAGTTAATCAGTTAGAGTTAATCGATTAGAGTTAAACAAACTAGAGTTAATCAAGTGTAGTTATTTGAGATAGAGTTAGTCAAACATAGCTATTCAGGATAAGTGTCATTCAGCACGACTGCTAGCGTAATTCGCAGGGCTGTAAATAGCCTAAGGCGGTCGGATGTTTACTGAGGGAATCAGGCGTAACCATTGAGATCGCTGTGATCTAGAGTCAAGCGAATGGAGTTAAATCGAATATTAGCTATTCGAAATAGAGTTAAACAGGCATAGTAATTCGAATATAAGTTAATCGAATACTAGTTATTCGGTAGGAGTTAAATAATTCGAGTTAATTAAGTTAAGTTAGTCAAGATGAGTTAATCCAAAAGAGTTAGTCGAATATTAGTTATTCGAATGGAGTTGAATAGAGTTAAACGGATTTAAATAGAGTTAGTCAAATATAGTTTATTCGAATAGAGTTAAAGGAAAGGAATTATCGATTATAGTTTAATCGAAAGGAATTATCGTTTATAGTTTAATCGAAAGGAGTTATCGATTATAGTTTAATCGAAAGGAGTTATCGATTAGTTTAATGAAAAGGAGATTATCGAATATAGCGTATTCAAAAGAAAGAGATCGAATATAGTTTATTCGAAAGAGAGAGAGATTTCGAATATAAGTATTCGAAGAGAGATAATCGAATATAGGGTATTCGAAGAAGAGTTAATCAAATAGAGATTACTCGAAAGGGAATTATATGTCGAATTCAATTATATCGAAATCGGGAAAGTAATATTTACTTTTCGGTTTTTAAATCAAGAGTATACACAAATAAATTAGGGTTAGGTTTAATTATTCGAATTAAAGAATAAAAGTTATAATTGAAGATAGGTATTGCGAAAGTAGGGATTATAACGTTATCGTTATAATCAATGTTTTCAATAAAGAAATGGATTAGTAAATTGAATCCGAGAGTTACGTAAAGAAGTTGTTAAAGGTTTAAAAGATATATTTTTACTATTTCGAAGTTATAACGTTGTTCAGTTAAGGTCTGAGAGGTAATTATACCCGAACTTGATTGACTTCCTTCTAAACTAAGGATCGGTAAGGTTTGATAGTGAATGATGGTTAAGTGAATTTAATAAATGATTTGAGTTGGCATAGCGATGTTTATTTAAACATCAGTTAAAATTCAATAAAGGAACTTTGGAAATGTTTTCCAAATAACAAATCAGAAATGTTTTCTAATATAGAAAACAGGAAATGGAAATGTTTTCGATTGTTAATAAAGTATATTTTCTAAAATTAGAAAATAAGAAAGGTTGAGTATATGGAAACAGGAGAAAAGTAAATAAATGAACTAAAGGGATAAATGTTGAATGATGATTGATTGATATAATTTCCATCTGGAAATAATATCGTTGTTTGCACACATATTTTTCTTTGATAGTTAACTTACCGACTATCGAAGTTTTTGACCATTTTAACGTTGTTAATATGGAGAGACCGGTTGGATTATTATCCAAAGAACCACTCTGTATTGGCATAAGCGTTACGAATCATATATGCCAAAGATATTGAAGACGGAGTAAAGTGCAAGGGCTATTGTATAAATCTTAGATAACTGTGCCTAAGATGGATGTACTGAATAGTGCCTTCGGTTCATCCTGTTCCTGGATGACTTGTATGGATGAATGTCTGGCAGGGTATTTTCAGAAAGGTCACGTACATTGATTTCTTCAACCGTACCAAGAGTGGAAGCGGAGAAGGAAACTTCTTTTAGCTGACACGTAATGTATGGTTGCAGACGTCAAATTACTGATTCAGATGGATTTGACAATGTGGCATTTAAAGTGAATCTGATGTGATGATAAAGCGTAACCTCAAGCCTCATCAGTCGGTAAATGACAGAAATCGGGCAGGCAGCATGGCTAAGCCAGTCGCACAAAAGTAGGGTGTATAATCACCTATCTAGAGAATATTCATTTGCTTCTTTAATCTATCAATTGTAACACCCCGAGAATTTTATAACTATGAAATTAACAAATTAAAGTATAATTAATTTGAAATCAAAGAACTAAGGGAAACGGGATACGCCATTGCGTTCGTCTCGGAAAAATACGCGAAATAGAGTCCGAGTTTCGAAAAACGGAGTCCGTATTAAGAAGATATGGCCTTCGGAAGTTTTGAATTAAATTTAAAATTCAAACAGAATAAAATAATTAAAAATCGGGCCCAATAGGCCAGGGCGGATAAACACCTGCCTAGGCCATCCAGGTCGACTGGGCTGTCGACCTGGGCTACCCATGTCGACAGGGCTGTCGACAGCCCTGTCGACAGGGGTATCGACCTGGTCGAGCCCAGCCAACCTGGCTGGCCAGGTCTGTGTTTGGCCGATTTTCTGTGGTCTGCTTTGTCATTAGGGCTAGGTGGCAAGTTTTAATTGGTCTCTCTATCGAATGAATGGCTACGATCAATCCAGGCAACATCAATGGTCCTAATCAGTTCCTAACCTCTATATAAACAACCCTAGACTAAACCCTAATCTATTCATTCAAAAATAAGAACATAGCCGCCATGTTGCTGAGGAACGACTAGGAGTAGCCACCAAATTGGAGAGAGGATTAGGAGGAAAGTTCTAAAGCCTAAAGCAATTCAAGCAACCTAAGCAAATCAAATCAACAAGGAATCGCATCTTTAAATTCCTAAATTAGAGAATTCGCCGCAATGATTGTAAGTAGAGTATTACTTTGGTATGAATAAACAATTGTGTTGGTTTGTATGCTTGAATTGTGGCAATAAAGTAATTCATATTTGTGCGTTCTTATCAATTTGAAATATTATATACGTTTGGATATTTATGAATTATGTTATTCATTATAAAGAACTACATGCGGTAGTTCTATGCAAGTATACGTTTGGAATAATTCGCAAATTATGTAATCCATGTCGAAGCTACATGTATGTAGTTGATTTAAATTCATGCAAGTTTGGGGTTTGCTTCTATGCCACCATGATGTATATTTTTGTGCATAAATCATTTTGTAAGTAATTGGAACAAGTTTGGTTATTATCCATATGTAATTATGTTGAGAATTTGGCATCATGTATTAAGCCATGCTTTTGTACTAGAAAACCTATTTGCAAATTTATGAATATGGCTAGGCTATGAATGATATTTGGCATAATTGAAAACCATGATTAAGTCTATCTTGTTTACTAGAATTATATGGTGACATATGTGAGACATGGCTAGGTTAGACTCAAAAATCCCTTTTTGCAAGTTTAAAGCAAACACCATGTTTAGGAATATTTAAATCATGATTAAGTTGAACTATGCTTTTGTGTTAGTAACAAAGTATCCCCTTTGTAAACATGTAGAAACCTTATGAACATGACTTGTTTATGTTTGACATTATGCCTAAATGAGAACATAGGTCTATGTTGTAGTTAAGACTATGTGATACCTAATTTAGATTCTTATCTTAAGTTTACATGGTTTGATTCATGTCACCTATGCTTTATGACCAAAGTATATATGCAAGTACACCAGCTTCTATTTTGTATTTCCAATGTCATATTGCAAGTTCATGCGCTCACCTTCCCCTTTTTGTGTACGTAATCACGCCATAAGCCTCCCCTTTTCGCATGGCTAATTTGGGCTTTAAAAGGCTAAGCCCAATATATATAAATGGACGTGTAAAACGGGGGAAAACAACGTTGGGTTAAAATTAATTAATGAATGAAAATATAAAATAGAAGGGCCCAAGTTCAAGTATGGGTTGGGCCCATGATTGGTGTAATCTTTACACCATTAACTTAATAATGGGCCGCAAATATTTACATATAAGAACTAAAGAGGAATGACAAAATATGTAAATGTAGAACATACAATGTGTTTAACCCGAGGTTGGATTGAGTTGTGATGTAAACCTGCCCGGAACCGCCCGGCTGTCCAGTAGTCACAACAATACCTATCCAATGTGGGAGGTTAAACATGGAGCCCAGCAAGGACCTGAGGTTAGACTGATTTGTGGCGTAAGACTGCCCAGAACCAACCGGCAACAGGCAGCCACAACATTACCTGTCTAATGTGAGAGGTCTGGGCCTTAATAAGACAATTAAGGCTGAGTCAGGATTGTTAGGATTAAGTGAACTAAAGACTTAATCAAAATGGAACATGCTAAACTAAACGGACTGGTGGGGGTTAGGTTAGAAAACACTTAACCAACTTAGCATGTTGGCTAGAGATAGAAAACCTAGTAACGGGGGACACTTTTCAGCAGTAACCCTAGAAGGTGTATCAGGATACCCTGAAACTAGGCAGGGTGGGCCACGATTACTGGGCTGATTGTAAGAGGTCAAATCGACGGCGGTGGTGTAGCAGTGTAGGTTCTAACGGAGTGCGGGCGTGCACACACTCCGGCGCAGAAAAATAAGGCACTGGACACCAGTAGCATACCTGTGCACTCTAAGGTTGTGTCGGGTTACCACTATGGGACTTGATACACCCCATGGTGGGACCAGCATAGGTAACTACAACATCGGGGGCCGTAAGACACATGTAACTATGCGAGTAGGAGCCGATCATCATAGAATGGATTACATCACCCTGACTGTGGGGTGCCAGTTGGAAACTAGTTTATATGGGTTCAGAGATTAACATGGGGTACGATAGTATATTCGACCCTAGACAACTTAACCAAGTTTATAGTGCATGCCCACTTCTTGTTTATACTTGTCATACCCAGTTCTTTATTCATAGACAAAATAGTACTAGACTTACTCAGGCTTTATGTCTGACTCTACTTTTCTTTCGTCTTCTTTCTTCTGTTCCCCCCCCCCCCCCAGGTCCTCAGGGAGGGAACACAGTAGCTTGACCTACCTCAACATCCAGCTTGAAGAAGAGAAATGTATTGCTTGGACTTTCCTGTTTTGAACTGTGGCTTTGGACAATCCACTATGGGGCTTTTGCAGTTTATCTATGTTTTATTTATGCTTCTTTAAACAATGTACTCAAGACAGATTATGAAAGTGTTATGTTTTTGGAAAGGATGCTGTTGTAACACGTATTTGACTTTTATGAAATAAAAGTTTGTTGTTCTTCCGCTGCTTACAAATATGTGTTCCTATATCTGTCTTGTATATCTGTGACTTGTACTTATAAACCTCCACCAAAATTAGGGCATTCCCTTTGAGAGTGACCCTAACGGAGGTGGGGTGTTTCACTTGGTATCAGAGCATAGGTTTACCAGATAAGATAAAAAGTTTTGAAAAAATATTTTCAAAAAGGAAATTTAAAGAAGCATTTTTAAAGAAAAATATTATTTTATTTTAAAAAGGCAAAGTCCACTCCCCAAAGCCATAGGTATTATCTCTTATCCTTCGTTTTGAATCTATCCTTTTTGTTTCAGCATGTCTTAAGAACTTAACTTGCTGGAAGGGGTGCCAATACCTGGTTGGTTTAGACGGTTCTTAGAAGCAAGAGCCACTCAGCCAGGTCCTACCATTCCTCCTCCCCCAGCGGAAGGAAATCATCCAGCTGCAGCAGCACCTTTTCCTCCACCTCCTCCTCGGGGAAACACTTTCGCTAAGATATGTAAAGATTTTAAAGCTATGGGAGGAGGGGATTTCCATGGAACTGAGTCCTTCGTAGCAGCTAGAAATTGGCTGAAAGAAACGGAGGACCTATTCATCATCTTTGAGGTAGAAGATAGACAAAAAGTACAGTTGGCAGTGTGGCTATTGAAGGGCGAGGCTTCCTACTGGTGGGAAGTCACTAATGCTGAATGACCAGTGGAGACATGGGAGGACTTTAGGGCACGGTTTGAGACTAAATTTCTCTCAGATGCAGAAAGAAGTTTGCAATTGGAAAAATTCTTATTTCTTAAGCAAGGGGACAAGACAGTCAGAGAGTATGTGAATCAGTTTGATGAGCTGGCTAGGTTTGGGCTTGACCTAGTCAATACCCCGCACAAGAAGGCTCTCCGTTTCGTCAAAGGGTTGAATGAGCCATTACACAGTTTGGCCATGACCCATATACCCATGGGAGCCACGTATGAAAGATTGGTGCAAATGGCATTGCTGAATGAAGAGGATAAGGGCAAGAAGGAGACAAAGGAGAAAGCTCTCAAGGGAAGAAAGAGGGTTTGCAGCCCAAGAAGACAGACTTTAAGAAGGGCGGGAAAGGCAACAAAGAGAAGAGGAAGTGTAATTTCTGTGGCAAAGTGGGGGCACTTAGTAAAGGACTGCCGGAAAAAGAAGGCCAAGGAGAATGGTGGGTTTTTTTCTTGCGGTGAGACAGGCCACAGGGCTAAGGACTGCCCAAAGAAACGGGGACAGGGGCAGAGGGCTGGATCCACCCCAGGGGCACAGGTTCATGTGCTGGAAGCGCCACCTCTGCAACAGACAGGTATAAATACTTCTGTAGAAAGTGTAGTTTATCTTTATGATCACCCCGTTCGCACTTTATTTGATTTTGGCGCATCACACTCCTTTATCTCGTCTGCTTTAGTAGAATCTCTGCACCTAAAAACTAGTATGGTAGAGGACCCCTTAATTGTTTCAAACCCAATTGGGGGCCCAGCTCATTTGTCTATGATCTGTTTGGAATTGAAAATTTCCATTCTAAGTGTAGAATTTCAATGTAGTGCCTTTGTTTTGGGCTTTTCGGGGTATGGTTTGATTTTGGGTATGGATTGGCTATCCAGTAATGGGGCCATCCTTGATTGTGAGAAAAGGGTTGTTAGGCTCCTAACCCAGCTCGGTAATACTTTGGAAATTTCTTGTAATCCCTCGTATGCGGTTATGCTTAGTTATCTTGAATCGCTAGATGCCTCTGTTGAAAATTTGCAATCAGTTAGAGTGGTCCGGGAATATCCGGATGTCTTCGAAGAGGTGAAGGGCTTGCCTCCGAAGCGGGAAATAGACTTCCGCATATATCTTGTAGATAATGCAAAGCCCGTTGCGTTGCCCGTTAGACATATGGTTCCACGAGAAAGGAAAGAGCTCAGTAAACAGATTAAAGAGCTCCTAGAAAGGGGGTTCATTAGGAGGAGCATTTTAGAATGGGGCGCTCCAGTGGTGTTCGCTACAAAGGCGGATGGTTCACTCCGTCTATGTGTTGACTTAGGGAGCTCAACAAGCTAACGAAAAAAATAGGCACCCTCTCCCTAGAATTGACGATTTATTTGACCAGCTTGTAGGAGCGTCTGTTTTCTCCCAACTCGATTTAGCAACCGGTTTTCATCAGCTAAGGGTGGCTGAAGATAGCATCGATAAAAAGGCATTCAGAACCCCAGACGGCTTCTTTGAATGGCTTGTCATGCCTTTCGGCTTGACAAATGCACCTGCTTACTTCGTGGACCTGATGAGTAGGGTATTTAGAGATTTCCTCAACAAATTCGTAGTGGTCTTCGTAGATGATATCCTTATCTTCTCAAAGAGTGAAGAGGAACATGCTCAGCACTTAAGGGCAATCATGGAAACTTTGCGAGTCCATCAACTAAAAGCCAAATTCTCCAAATGCCACTTTTGGAGAGAAGAGGTGAGGTTCCTTGGGCACATAGTATCCAAACAAGGGTTAGCAGTGGACCCTGCTAAGGTAGTGGCGGTACAGGATTGGAAGACGCCAAGGAATGCAACTGAGGTCCGAAGCTTTCTAGGACTAGCAGGTTTCTATCGAAAGTTTATAAGGGATTTTGCGAAAATCTCAGCTCCGCTCACAAAATTGACTAAGAAGAATCTAGTGTTCAATTGGGATTTGGATTGCGAATTTGCTTTCCAACGACTGAAAAGGGCTCTCACAACAGCCCCAGTTTTGACGCTGCCGGATGGGAGCAAGATGTTCACTGTTTATACGGATGCATGTGGGACAGGGCTAGGCGCCGTCTTAATGCAAGAAGGAAGGGTAGTAGCTTATGGCGGGAGGCAGTTGAAGGTGCACGAAAAGAACTACCCAACCCACGATCTTGAGTTAGCCGCCATCGTCTTTGCACTCAAGTCTTGGCGACACTATCTCCTAGGTGAGAAGTTCGAACTTTACACTGACCATAAATCGTTGAAATATCTTTTCTCGCAGAAGGATCTTAACTTGAGGCAACAAAGATGGATGGAGTTTCTTGCCTCGTACGATTTCGAAATCTCCTATACTCCGGGCAAAGGCAACGTAGTGGCAGACGCGTTGAGCCGAAAGAAATTGACCCTAAGCCCGTTGTTTGTTGAAAGACAAAGCCTAGAGTTTATAACCAGCTTCGACTTTAGGCCTTCCTCCGATTTCGTACCAGGCTTGCTAGCATCTCTCGAAGTGCGCCCAACTTTAGTGGATTCAGTAGGGGCAGCACAACGCGAAGACCCTCAGCTTGTGGAAATAATTGATAGGCTAATTAGGGGTGAGACTTCAAGTCACCTCAACCGATACTCCATCGACGATAGGGGTTTGCTAAGGCGAGACGGAAGACTATGCGTCCCACAGACAAAAGATTTAGTAAAGATGGTTCTCGAGGAAGCGCATCATTCCAAGATGACGATACACCCAGGCGGAGATAAAATGTACAAAGACATAAAAAGGACTTTCTTCGGGAACGGCATGAAAAAGGACGTGGCAGAGTTCGTTTCTAAGTGTATGGTGTGCCAACATGTTAAAGCGGAACAGAAAAAGCCTGGCGGACTACTACATCCTCTGGAGGTCCCGCAGTGGAAATGGGATAGCATCTCAATGGACTTCATCGATGGGCTGCCTAGGTCTAGGAGAGGCAACACTAGCATTTGTGTAATAGTGGATAGGCTTACTAAAAGCGCCCACTTTTTACCCGTCAAAAGTAAAAGAACTGCCTCATCCCTAGCATCACCGTACCTTAAGGAAATCGTTCGACTCCATGGAATACCATCTAGCATTGTTAGTGACCGAGACCCCATCTTCACCAGCGAGTTTTGGCGGAGTCTGCAAGAAGCAGTAGGAACGCAGTTATGCTTAAGCACAGCATATCATCCCCAAACCGACGGCCAAACAGAGAGAGTGAACAGAGTTTTGGAAGACCTCTTAAGGCTATGCGTCCTTGACATCGGAGGGACATGGGAAGACCACCTTCCTTTGGTGGAATTTGCCTACAACAACAGCTATCAAGCAACCATCGGAATGGCGCCCTTCGAAGCTTTATATGGACGACCGTGTCGATCGCCCACTTGTTGGTGGGAGTCCACGGATATGCTCATACTTGGACCAGACATGATCCGAGAGACCTCAGAGAAAGTAGATTTAATACGAAGAAGGATGAAGACGGCCCAAGACAGACAAAAGTCCTATGCCGACAAGAGGAGGACCGACCTTGAATTCAAAGTTGGAGACAGAGTTTTTCTCAAGGTATCACCGCTAAGGAACGTTGTTCGTTTTGGAACCATAGGAAAACTAGCACCAATGTTCGTAGGGCCATTCCCTATTATCGAGAAAATTGGGAAGATGGCCTATAGATTAGAGCTACCCGAGAAGTTGGCTGGAGTCCACAACGTTTTTCACGTTTCACACCTCCGAAAATGTCTACATGAGTCAGCTGAAGTGGTAGAGCCAAATATCCTCGAAGAGGCCGAAGTGGAACGCGAAGCAACCATAAGAAAAGTTCCAACCCGCATCTTAGGAACGGAAGTGAAGAAGCTACGCAACCGTGAAGTCAAGCTCGTCAAAGTTCAGTGGAGCGACGCCGAGGGAGACGCGACTTGGGAAACTGAAGCTAGAATACGTACTGCCTACCCTTTTCTGTTCGAGGGTACATCCTTAATCTATCTTTTTCCTTAAGTTGCGCTTTTATCCATCTTTTTAGGTATATTTCCTCGACCGTATCTTTTAAATAGAATCTTTTTGGATGGAAACATGTAGTTGAAACATGTTATGGATGATGGTTGCAAGTGGTTGCAAGTGATTGCTAGTGGTTGCTCGTGGTTGCATATACACACACAATCTAGGTTTTAGATCGGCTCAGTCACTTCATATTGCATATGCATATATGTTTGTATTCGTATATGGTTGAACTTTAATGTGTTGTCATATGGATGTTGCATTTGTATTGAATGATTGTGCACTCATGTAGAATCAAAAATAGGAAAATTTGCATACATAATGGATTCATGGCACTTACATAATTCGCATTAAGGAGGTCAACTGAATCAGTAGACCTCCTTATTTTGCATTAGATAAGTTCATGTACACACACACTTCGCATATGATCATGAAGCATTAGTAGTCTTTTAAGGACAATGGATGCTCGTGTTTAATGGATGAGTAGATGGATGATTGGATGTTAGGATATACATTTTCCTACACTTGAAGATTTCGGGGACGAAATCCTTTTAAGTGGGGGAGAATGTAACACCCCGAGAATTCTATAACTATGAAATTAACAAATTAAAGTATAATTAATTTGAAATCAAAGAACTAAGGGAAACGGGATACGCCATTGCGTTCGTCTCGGAAAAATACGCGAAATAGAGTCCGAGTTTTCGAAAAACGGAGTCCGTATGAAGAAGATATGGCCTTCGGAAGTTTTGAATTAAATTTAAAATTCAAACAGAATAAAATAATTAAAAATCGGGCCCAATGGGCCAGGGCGGATAAACACCCGCCTAGGCCACCCAGGTCGACTGGGCTGTCGACCTGGGCTACCCATGTCAACAGGGCTGTCGACAGCCCTGTCGACAGGGGTATCGACCTGGTCGAGCCCAGCCAACCTGGCTGGCCAGGTCTGTGTTTGGCCGATTTTCTGTGGTCTGCTTTGTCATTAGGGCTAGGTGGCAAGTTTTAATTGGTCTCTCTATCGAATGAATGGCTACGATCAATCCAGGCAACATCAATGGTCCTAATCAGTTCCTAACCTATATATAAACAACCCTAGACTAAACCCTAATCTATTCATTCAAAAATAAGAACATAGCCGCCATGTTGCTGAGGAACGACTAGGAGTAGCCACCAAATTGGAGAGAGGATTAGGAGGAAAGTTCTAAAGCCTAAAGCAATTCAAGCAACCTAAGCAAATCAAATCAACAAGGAATCGCATCTCTAAATTCCTAAATTAGAGAATTCGCCGCAACGATTGTAAGTAGAGTATTACTTTGGTATGAATAAACAATTGTGTTGGTTTGTATGCTTGAATTGTGGCAATAAAGTAATTCATATTTGTGCGTTCTTATCAATTTGAAATATTATATACGTTTGGATATTTATGAATTATGTTATTCATTATAAAGAACTACATGCGGTAGTTCTATGCAAGTATACGTTTGGAATAATTCGCAAATTATGTAATCCATGTCGAAGCTACATGTATGTAGTTGATTTAAATTCATGCAAGTTTGGGGTTTGCTTCTATGCCACCATGATGTATATTTTTGTGCATAAATCATTTTGTAAGTAATTGGAACAAGTTTGGTTATTATCCATATGTAATTATGTTGAGAATTTGGCATCATGTATTAGGCCATGCTTTTGTACTAGAAAACCTATTTGCAAATTTATGAATATGGCTAGGCTATGAATGATATTTGGCATAATTGAAAACCATGATTAAGTCTATCTTGTTTACTAGAATTATATGGTGACATATGTGAGACATGGCTAGGTTAGACTCAAAAATCCCTTTTTGCAAGTTTAAAGCAAACACCATGTTTAGGAATATTTAAATCATGATTAAGTTGAACTATGCTTTTGTGTTAGTAACAAAGTATCCCCTTTGTAAACATGTAGAAACCTTATGAACATGACTTGTTTATGTTTGACATTATGCCTAAATGAGAACATAGGTCTATGTTGTAGTTAAGACTATGTGACACCTAATTTAGATTCTTATCTTAAGTTTACATGGTTTGATTCATGTCACCTATGCTTTATGACCAAAGTATATATGCAAGTACACCAGCTTCTATTTTGTATTTCCAACGTCATATTGCAAGTTCATGCGCTCACCTTCCCCTTTTTGTGTATGTAATCACGCCATAAGCCTCCCCTTTTCGCATGGCTAATTTGGGCTTTAAAAGGCTAAGCCCAATATATATAAACGGACGTGTAAAACGGGGGAAAATAACGTTGGGTTAAAATTAATTAATGAATGAAAATATAAAATAGAAGGGCCCAAGTTCAAGTATGGGTTGGGCCCATGATTGGTGTAACCTTTACACCATTAACTTAATAATGGGCCGCAAATATTTACATATAAGAAATAAAGAGGAATGACAAAATATGTAAATGTAGAACATACGATGTGTTTAACCCGAGGTTGGATTGAGTTGTGATGTAAACCTGCCCGGAACCGCCCGGCTGTCCAGTAGTCACAACAATACCTATCCAATGTGGGAGGTTAAACATGGAGCCCAGCAAGGACCCGAGGTTAGACTGAGTTGTGGCGTAAGACTGCCCGGAACCAACCGACAACAGGCAGCCACAACAATACCTGTCTAATGTGAGAGGTCAGGGCCTTAATAAGACAATTAAGGCTGAGTCAGGATTGTTAGGATTAAGTGAACTAAAGACTTAATCAAAATGGAACATGCTAAACTAAACGGACTGGTGGGGGTTAGGTTAGAAAACACTTAACCAACTTAGCATGTTGGCTAGAGATAGAAAACCTAGTAACGGGGGACCCTTTTCAGCAGTAACCCTAGAAGGTGTATCAGGATACCCTGAAACTAGGCAGGGTGGGGCACGATTACTGGGCTGATTGTAAGAGGTCAAATCGACGGCGGTGGTGTAGCAGTGTAGGTTCTAACGAAGTGCGGGCGTGCACACACTCCGGCGCAGAAAAATAAGGCACTGGACACCAGTAGCATACCTGTGCACTCTAAGGTTGTGTCGGGTTGCCACTATGGGACTTGATACACCCCATGGTGGGACCAGCATAGGTAACTACAACATCGGGGGCCGTAAGACACATGTAACTATGCGAGTAGGAGCCGATCATCATAGAATGGATTACATCACCCTGATTGTGGGGTGCTAGTTGGAAACTAGTTTATATGGGTTCAGAGATTAACATGGGGTACGATAGTATATTCGACCCTAGACAACTTAACCAAGTTTATAGTGCATGCCCACTTCTTGTTTATACTTGTCATACCCAGTTCTTTATTCATAGACAAAATAGTACTAGACTTACTCAGGCTTTATGTCTGACTCTACTTTTCTTTCGTCTTCTTTCTTCCGTTCCCCCTCCCCCCCCCCAGGTCCTCAGGGAGGGAACACAACAGCTTGACCTACCTCAACATCCAGCTTGAAGAAGAGAAATGTATTGCTTGGACTTTCCTGTTTTGAACTGTGGCTTTGGACAATCCACTATGGGGCTTTTGCAGTTTATCTATGTTTTATTTATGCTTCTTTAAACAATGTACTCAAGACAGATTATGAAAGTGTTATGTTATGTTTTTGGAAAGGATGTTGTTGTAACACGTATTTGACTTTTATGAAATAAAAGTTTGTTGTTCTTCCGCTGCTTACAAATTTGTGTTCCTATATCTGTCTTGTATATCTGTGACTTGTACTTATAAACCTCCACCAAAATTAGGGCATTCCCTTTGAGAGTGACCCTAACGGAGGTGGGGTGTTTCATCAATGCTGTCTCATATATATATAAGGGAAACGGTTGCTGATCCCAACCGTTGGTGATATACATTCGATACACTCTAGCAAAATGAGTGGTCGGTCATGTGAGGTTGAGTTACAAGATGTTCTTGTTGAACTCCAGTGTATCATTCCTAGAGTACACTGATCGAAAGGTGGTTCCATACCTTTTCATAGTTGGAAATCCAATACCCAATACGTGCTTGCGGTTTTGATTGTATACTATATAGTAGAACATGAGATGAAAGCGTTTCTGCTAGATTGATATCTATTTGTACTTAGACATTATTATAATATCAGAATGATATTGCTTTACAAAGTTGTTTGGATTTTCATAAGGGAAAACCCGTTCCGTTTTCACGGTGTGGTCTTATGATATATCCGTTATTAAACAAAGTGTTAGGAGTTTTATTCACATCAGTCCCATGACTGACCCGGAGTTTATTTTGTTTTGTTTCCCTAAACTCTTGGGTGCCTAAATTTGTACGGACAGTCAAGTAGTCGGGATTTTACAGATATACTCGGAGAGCTTGGAGCAGGAGGCTGCAGGATTTTATAGCTATTATTATTTCCGATGTTGTTGTAAGTGTTGTACTCTGAAATGTTATTCTATACGTATACTGTTTGTATTTCAAAAGTTATGTTATATTTTATTCGTTCCGCTGTGAGATTCGTATTTACTGTGATGATGATGTTCTTCTACTTCTATTCTATAAGTTTCTATCTTATCTACCTCACCCTCTATTATCTTTCATTAACTATTCGGTTATTTTCGACTCTTGATGTTCGATATGTGTTGTATATCGGATATCCAAGATCGCTTTTTTTCCGGGTCGTTACAGTTTTTTGTATCAGAGCTTAAGGTTAAGTGAATTACCTTGGCTCTGTGGCGTGATTCAGTAGAGATGGGATTAGTAATATCCTAGACTAAGTTTGAGTGTATATATACGAGTGCGTATTTGTTAGTTAATATAAAGTGATTTATATTGTGGAGATTTATTGGTTGAGTGGTTTGTGAATTCTGGTCGATTATTTTGATCCACTGTGTCGATAGGGGTTACTAAACACTCGAATACGATGAACCAACATGATATGTTTTGAAATTTACATAGTACAATTGGTTGTGTTGGTTGTTATTATAATCGAGTAAGATTATAAAAAGGTGAAATGGTTATAAATAACTAATCAGAATTCATATAAGTAAAGTATATAAAATAAGATGAAGTAAATCTGAATTTAAATCAGATTGGAATTAAAATAAGGAAATTTTAAGTTCCTGGGAGATTTTGAAAACGTTTTTCAAACTGAAAGTGATATATTATTGAACTCACTTTGACCGCTGGGAAATAAATTCTGACGATGAATCGCGACATCATCAGTGTTCATTTTCGAGTTCTAAGTGATGGATTACTACCAAAGGCTTTGTTTTTGAATTGTTTTGAAAAAAAACAAGTTGTTTAGAAATTCAAAGGTTTTGAATTGGTATTATAATTTCAAATTGATTTGAAAGAAACCCAGGAATTTAAGTTCTGGAATTTAAAATTTTACTTAAAAAGTTAAATAAATTGAGATGGTAAAAATAAATTGAAATTTAACTTGAACTGAGTTAAATAGAATTGAATTGGATTAGAGATAATCTAGAATGGAACCAAATTGATAAGTCAATAATTTGGAATTTGATATTGGGGTTCGAATGAAATTCGATTTGGATTTGAGGATATGAACTGATTGGAATTTGATTGAGATAACACTGGTATATGTTGAGTTGATAGCATATGGAAGTGATAGAGTTGATATGCCCAACAAAAAGGTACCAGTTTATATTATATATGGGTTTGAGATTTTGATGAGCCGAATTGGCAAGCCGCTTGGCTATTTGATTTTCTTTTGGGTAGAGAAGGCCTAGAGAGGCGAGTTGGAGTTTTACCGATAGGGCTGTACAAAGGAGGGTATGGCGAAATTTTTCGAAAAGTTAAGGTGTTAGAAAATTTTCAGGATTTTTGAAAATTTTAGTTAGTCGGAATAAATTAATATTTTAATCGATATTAATTAGTTCAGTTGAAACCAGAGATAAGAGGTAAACAGATAAATTTTTACCCAGTAGATAGGGTCGTCCCCTACCTTAGCAATTTCGAGGACGAAATTATTTTTAAGAGGGAAAGATTGTAATGACCCGCATTGTTAGCTATCGAGTAATTAATTTATTTAATTATTTAAATATCGTTTTGACGATATCGGCGACCTGAATTAAATAATATTGAATATTTAATTAATAATTATAATATAATAATATATTATAATGTCGAAATAGTCAAAAATAGCTGAATTCACAATAGAGTGTGATTTGAATTATATATAAGGTATAATTCAGTTTGGAATTGAATTTGAATAACGAATATATTATATGAACGACCGTTTGGACGTAGAATTATAATATAATTAAAATAGAGCTCGAAATGGGGCGGTAGTTCGCTATTTGGCGATTTGAACTTCAACTGAATGTACAGGGTCCGTTTTAAATCGGATTTCTGTGAAACAAGAACCGGCAGGACCGATTTGATAATAGTTTTCTAATCGAACAGAATAATCAGGATTTCATCGTGTAGATTTTGAGATATGTCCAAATCAAATTTTAGAATAGTCGCTATAGAATCGTTTATCGACCGTAACGGTTTATTCGACATAACTAGAGATCGGGTTTGTATTTAGACAAGGTTCTTTTGGGAAATAGTGATAATTTAATTTTTAGAATTTTATGGTAATTTTTAATTAATTTAATAAGCTACTTTTTATTCGGAGTATTTGGCACCCTATATCGACATTTTGGGGTTTCACAATATGAGTTCAACTACCGGTATTATTACATTTTTGGGACCAGAGCACGTCACACATTTCAATGGTATTTTTTTATGTCCATAACAGTCTCTGCATGAACAGAATATTTCATAGTACGGTACACTATGTTTTTAACTTAAAACAAACTAAACTGAATGGTTAACTGGTCAAACGAACTCGAAATTCAACGAAACAAGTTTCATACGAAACCTTAGGAAGAGTTCTAGTGAAACGTCAAGGCCTCAAATTTTTAGGATTTTTTCAGTAATTTTAAGGAATTATTGCTTGGTGTTTTTCATCGATATTTTCTAAAGGATTTTCGCAAATTGTGTCGGAATTCGATGAAACCTGTCCCATTGGATCCGAAATGTGTTTTTATGCTAGGATTAGCTTTGTTTGTCAAAAATGGAAAGTCATACGAATTTAAAATGGATCGAAATGAAACGGAAAGGGAATATTCCCTGTCCACAAAATCCACTATAAAACAAACTTAAGGCCCCTCGTTAAAACCTAAATTCATTTCCACAGAAGTTGAAAACTTTGTAGCGGCCACAAATTTCGTTCCTCTGGATAAGAAAAATCATTCTAAAGCTTCAGATAAAATAAAAAGGGGATGTTGTACTGTGAATGGTGGAATGGCGAAAGTAGCGGAGTTGGGATGGGCGTGAGGGTATACTGTAGCTCAGGCTTGACGGAAACATGGAGTCTTGGTAGAAGTCGAAGTGATGGAGGGTTTGTTTGTAGGGGTTTCAACATACATGAAGTGGACTTACGCTTTTGTGTGGAGTTTGTATTTGTGTGTGTGGACCTGAAGTTGCGAAAATGACTGATGATGGAGTCACGTGTTTTCCTGTGTACTGATGGGAGAAGGAGTATCATGGATTTTTAGGTTTGGTTTAATGATGGGAGAAGGAGGAGCAGTTTGGGGATTTGAAGAATCAGCCGATGTCTATTGAAGTGTTAAGGAGCGACAGGTTCAAGTCAAATAGGGAAGAAGGGTCCGTAGAGCGGGCTGAGGGGTGTTGGGCCAACAAAGAAAGTTAAGGCCCATTTTAAAATTCCAATCCAAGTTTAAATTTATTTAAATATGTATTAACTTGTCGATGTGATAACATGATCATACGATATTAGATTGACGAACCGTAAGTTGCGTTGGGATCGTATGGACGAGAGCTTCACAATGAAGCTGAATGGAAGTGGATTGGGACTCGTATGAATTTACGGCGAAATAAATTGTTTGATTCAAATCAAATAACAGTTTATCGTTCTTTAACGATGAACTGCCAAAGTGAGTAAAACTCACCAACTCTGAACAGTTAAATTTTTATAATGTATTCTTAGATGTGTTAGTCATCTGTTGATTGCTGTGTGTGGGTTGATCGATTGAACTGCTAGTCAGTTAGTTGAAATTATATATATATATATAAACCATTAAATATAAATATAAATTATAATATATTGATTCTGTTTATCAAAATAATTCGTACTGAACTGTAATAGATGTTGATTATACTGTGTAACATCTGTGGATGCAGGGAAACAGGTTGGAGGGACCCAACTGGGTTCCTCAATATTTATAATACTGTTTTGATTCATATATTCTGTTATATGATGTGATATATAATCTGTTGTTGATTATATGTGGTTGGACGTTATTGAACATCGTGATTTGATATGATTGAATACCATAACATACCGAAATGTTGATAAGGGGATTTTCAAAATGATGTTGAAAATAAAATATTATAAACGGAATAATTTATAAATAAGAGATATTTATAAATTTGAATATTTATAAATAAGGAATATTTATAAATTGGAATATTTATAAATATGAGATCTTTAGAAAGGAAATAATTGCAAACTATTTTCTTTTTGAATGAAAAGGCCTATGTGGCGGTTAGGGGATTTTCCCGATGCTCCCGTTACAAAGGAGGTTATGGCTAATTTTTCCAGAAATTTAAGGAGTTAGAATATTTTTAAGAATAAATTTGAAAAGGGAATATTTGCAAACCATTTGCAAATAGAATAAAGTCGAAAAAAGAAATATTTGTAAACCATTTACAAATAAAATTGAAAAGGAAATATTTAGAAATAAATAGAGTTATAAAAAGGAAATTTGTTTATAACTGAATAGGATGTTTATAAAAAGGAAAACGTTATTAAAAGAACATTTATAAAGTAAAGAACCATTACGAAAAAGTAAATCTTTATAAAGGAATAAACGTTGTTAAATGGGAATCTTTGTAAATGGATAAACGTTATCAAAAAGGAGAAATCGAATAAGGTATTCGAAGTTAGTTAATCGAATATGGTATTCGAAGTTAGTTAATGGAATATGGTATTCGAAGTTAGTTAATCGAATATGGTATTCGAAGTTAGTTAATCCAATATGGTATTCGAAGTTAGTTAATCGAATATGGTATTCGAAGTTAGTTAATCGAATATGGCATTCGAAGTTAGTTAATCGAATATGGCATTCGAAGTTAGTTAATCGAATATGGCATTCAAAGTTAGTTAATCGAATATGGTATTCGAAGTTAGTTAATCGCATATGGTATTCGGAGTTAGTTAATCGAATATGGTATTCGAAAGTTAGTTAATCGAATATGTTATTCGAAAGGGGTTGGTCGAGTCGAGTTAGTCAGTTAAAGTTAATCAGTTAGAGTTAACCAGTTAGAGTTAATCAGTTAGAGTTAACCAGTTAGAGTTAATCAGTTAGAGTTAATCGATTAGAGTTAAACGAACTAGAGTTAATCAAGTGTATTTATTTGAGATAGAGTTAGTCAAACATAATTATTCAGGATAAGTGTCATTCAGCACGACTGCTAGCGTAATTCGCAGGGCTGTAAATAGCCTAAGGCGGTCGTATGTTTCCTGAGGGAATCAGGCGTAACCATTGTTATCGCTGTGATCTACAGTCAAGCGAATGGAGTTAAATCGAATATTAGTTATTCGAAATAAAGTTAAACATGCATAGTAATTCGAATATAAGTTAATCGAATACTAGTTATTCGATAGGAGTTAAATAAGTCGAGTTAATTAAGTTAAGTTAGTCAAGATGAGTTAATCCAAAAGAGTTAGTCGAATATTAGTTATTCGAATGGATTTGAATAGAGTTAAACGGAGTTAAATAGAGTTAGTCGAATATAGTTTATTTGAATTGAGTTAAAGGAAAGGAATTATCAATTATAATTTAATCTAAAGGAATTATCGTTTATAGTTTAATCGAAAGGAGTTATCGATTATAGTTTAATCGAAAGGAGTTATCGATTAGTTTAATGAAAAGGAGATTATCGAATATAGCGTATTCAAAAGAAAGAGATCGAATATAGTTTATTCGAAAGAGAGTGATTTCGAATATAAGTATTCGAAGAGAGATAATTGAATATAGGGTATTCGAAGAAGAGTTAATCAAATAGAGATTACTCGAAAGAGAATTATACGTCGAATTCAATTATATCGAATTCGGGAAAGTAATATTTACTTTCCGATTTTTAAATCAAGAGTATACACAAATAAATTAGGGTTAGGTTTAATTATTCGAATTAAAGAATAAAAGTTATAATTGAAGATAGGTATTGCGAAAGTAGGGATTATAACGTTATAGTTATAATCAATGTTTTCAATAGAGAAATGGATTAGTAAATTGAATCCGAGAGTTACGTAAAGAAGTTGTTAAAGGTTTAAAAGATAAACTGTTACAATTTTGAAGTTATAACGTTGTTCAGTTAAGGTCTGAGAGGGAATTATACCCCAACTTGATTGACTTCCTTCTAAACTAAGGAACAGTAAGGTTTGATAGTGAATGATGGTTAAGTGAATTTAATAAATGATTTGAGTTGGCATAGCGATGTTTATTTAAACATCAGTTTAAATCCAATAAAGGAACTTTGGAAATGTTTTCCAAATAAGAAATCAGAAATGTTTTCTAATATAGAAAACAGGAAATGGAAATGTTTTCCATTGTTAATAAAGTATATTTTCTAAAATTAGAAAATAAGAAAGGTTGAATATATGGAAACGGGAGAAAAGTAAATAAATGAACTAAAGAGATAAATGTTGAATGATGATTGATTGATATAATTTCCATCTGGAAATAATATCGTTGTTTGCACACGTATTTTTCTTTGATAGTTAACTCACCGACTATCGAAGTTTTTGACCATTTTAATGTTGTTAATATGGAGAGACCGGTTGGATTATTATCCAAAGAACCACTCTGTATTGGCATAAGCGTTGTGAATCATATATGCCAAAGATATTGAAGACGGAGTAAAGTGAAAGGGCAATTGTATAAATCTTAGATAAATGTGCCTAAGATGTATGTACTGAATAGTGCCTTCGGTTTATCTTGTTCCTAGATGACTTGTATGGATGAATGTTTGACAGAGTATTTTCAGAAAGGTCACGTACATTGATTTCTTCAACCGTACCAAGAGTCGAAGCGGAGAAGGAAACTTCTTTTAGCTGACACGTAATGTATGGTTGCAGACGTCAAATTAGTGATTCAGATGGATCTGACAATGTGGCATTTGAAGTGAATCTGATGTAATGATAAAGTGTAACCTCAAGCCTCATCAGTCGGAAAATGACAGAAATCGGGAAGGCAGCATGGCTAAGTCGGTCGCACCGAAGTAGGGTGTATAGTCACCTATCTAGAGAATATTCATTTGCTTTTTAATCTATCAATGTTGTCTCATATATATATATATATATATATATATATATATATATATACAGGAAACTGTTGCTGATCCCAACCGTTTGTGATATACATTCGATACACTCAAGCAAAATGAGTGGTCGGTCATGTGTGGCTGAGTTACAAGATGTTCTTGTTGAACTCCGGTGTATCATTCCTAGAGTACACTGATCGGAAGGTGGTTCCATACCTTTTCATAGTTGGAATTCCATTACCCAATATGTGCTTGCGGTTTTGATTGTATACTATATAGTAGAACGTGAGACGAAAGCGTTTCTGCTAGATTGATATCTATTTGTACTTAGACATTATTATAATATCAGAATGATATTGCTTTACAAAGTTGTTTGGATTTTCATAAGGGAAAACCCGTTCCATTTTCACAGCGTGGTCTTATGATATATCCATTATTAAACCAAGTGTTAGGAGTTTTATTCACACCGGTCCCATGATTGACCCGGAGTTTATTTTGTATTGTTTCCCTAAATTCGTGGGTGCCTAAATTTGTACGGGCATTCAAGTAGTAGGGATTTTACAGATATACTCGGAGAGCTTGGAGCAGGAGGCTTCAGGATTTTGTAGCTATTATTATTTCCACTGTTGTTATAAGTGTTGTACTCTGAAATGTTATTGTATACATATAACGTTTGTATTTCAAAAGTTATGTTATATTTTATTCGTTCCGCTGTAAGATTCGTGTTTACTCTGATGATGATGTTCTTCTTCTTCTATTCTATAAGTTTCTATCTTATCTACCTCACCCTCTATTTTCTTTCATTAACTATTCGGTTATATTCGACTCTTGATGTTCGATATGTGTTGTATATCGGATATCCAAGATCGCATTTTCTCCGGGTTGTGAAGGGTTGGTTTTTGCAGCACCCAATCCAAACGATTCATCATCCTTCATATTTGTCGAACTACCCCTACTATGATTAAACTACCCCCTACTTTTATTATTGTTTTCCTTTATTCATTTCTTTGTAACCCAATTATCATTCTACTTTTATGAAGGGTTGGTTTTTGCAGCACCCAATCCAAACGTTTCATCATCTTTCATATTTGTTGATCTACCCCTACTATGCTTAAACTACCCCTACTTCTCTTAATACTTCAAAACAATCCTTCTTTCTTATCCTACCACTAATTCTATAAATAGCACTTACATCCAACAATTACCCCTATTTTTTAACTACTGTTAAGGGTTGGTTTTTGCATCACCCAATTGTAACACCCTACGTCCATTAATGTCACTCACTAAGGGAATGCATTAGCTTCCATGGAGTACTATAAGTGTATATAAAACAGAAAATCACAACAAGATAGATATAAAGCAGTGCTTGAAAATTTAAAACTTCATTCGTTGCAGCGGAAAACAAATAAGTTTGGTTACATCATCAAAAACCAAAGACTAGAGTCAAGTACATAATATCCATCTTGACAAAATCAGAGTAGATAAAATAAAAGCATAATCCCACTACTACAAATAGCCATAAAGAAAAAGAAAAAGATAAATGAAGCTGAGATTTACTCTCAGCAGTCCAAAGCTCTCCAAGAAATAAATCCAAGCTAAGCTCTGCTAATTCCCACCTTGAGGACCTTGGGGGGGGGGAGGAAGAAAATGTGAGAAAACAAAACGAGGTCGGACATAAAGTCTGGCGAGTCTAGTAATTTTAACAATACTACTAGGTAAAGCAACATGATAAGGGATAAACTGAACATAAGGAATGACTGTAACACCAATAGAGATGACAAGGTAAATAAGGTAAGAAAGATTCCAACAACGATTGCGCTCCTAACTACTACGATATATGCTCTGCACCGCACTTACTTAATAAAAGATGTGATCCCTCTTACACGACCATAAAAATGGTAATAATATAATGGTAGTCTCTCCTGTACCCCTAGCTGCCGTCATTGGAACCGCCTTCTCCTATCTCCACTAAGTGTACCCACTACCCTGCCAAATTTGATCGGCTCCCTAACTCGTAGATACCCATGCTGGTCCCACAGTAGGTTGTATCACTCCCTAAAGTGGAAACCCGATACGCTAGAAGGCACAGCTTATACCTACATGATGCAACAGCGTCTTACCTACCAGCCCAGATCCATGCACGCACATGACCCCGTTGGACTTGCACTGCCACCGCTATCCTTTAATCGACCTCTTACAATCAACCCCAGTAAGCTTGTCCCATCCTCGACCTAGTTCGAGCTCACTAAGATACCAAATGGGTTACTGGTTGAAAAGGGTCCCCACACTTGACACAAGCTTCCCTCCTAAGCTTGGTCCCCACTAGGAATTCCCACTTAACCCCACAATATTTCCATGTCAACTACAAGTCCTCAACTAGGTTAAGTGTTTGTTAATTCATTTTAACTGTAATCCTGCAAGACCTCTCACATTAGACATCATTTGCAGTTGCTGGACATGTCGGGCGGTTCCGGGCAGCTTTACACCACAAACCCATCTAACCTCGTGTCTTTACCTTATTACGCATTTAATTTTATGCCTTTGACCTCTCACATTATATAGTGTTTGTGGTTACTGGATATGCCGCGCGGTTCCGGGTAGATTTATACCACAAACCTATCTAACTGCGTGTCATAGGCGTTCATTAACCTAAGTTCATACAAATTAGGTTTTCCCCTTTTTACCCATCAATTTCAACCCAAATTTAGGTGACAAGTTTATAATCACTTTATGCCTATAATCACAAGTTTATAGGTTATGCCAATTTTTCACCTAAACAATTATGCCACAATTACATGTTTTACATGTTGTACCCAAATTTTCCCAACACCAGTTTTTGTGCCCAATTATCATAATTACCACAAACATAGGCCAAATTACATGTTATAACAACTTCCCAAAATTTTCCCATTGTTTCCCCGTTATTCGTTCGCAAAATTTGACGAAGAATGGTTAGGCTCGAAGGTAGCCTAACCGCATAAAAAGAAAATGGAAAAAGAAGAGGGAAGAGAGTCAAAACGGCATAAATCTGAACCTAAATAGGAATGTAACTTATGGATATAACAGTCATATGAACATAGGTGACATATGAACATGAATAGGCAACATGTGAACATGAATAGGCGTGTTATAGGTTCTTGTAAAAGACGATAAACAAGCAAATTTGGTGAATTCCATTACAGACATAGCATATAACACAATTTACAACTTATCATGATTACTTTAGGTTAATTATCTTGTTAAAATCACATGAACTCACCGATCGAGGTTTTAAGAAAGAAGAGAACGTTTCTAGGATCTGATTTCTGGTGTTGATTAGTTATCCGTTGATGTAGGTGTTGATAGTTGTTTTTAACTTGAATTGATTGATTAATGGCGGAGGCTAGATCACTCTAGGTTTTTACAGCATGGAGGCACAATTACTTTGATTAATGAATTAGGGTTTAGGTCTAGGGGTGTTTATATAGGTGTAGTGGGTTAATTAGGGCCTTAGGATTAGGCTAGGTTCCATCTAAACCCTCCAAATCCAAAATACACCTCCCACAACCAACCAGAAGTCGCCATGTAGCCCTAAAGGGTAAAAAATAGAATTCTTCCCTGATCTGGACGATCAGGTCGACCTGTTAAGGGGGAGGTCGACGCCCAAGTCAACCCCTAGGTTGACCCCCAGGTCGACCTGTATAGGGGAGGTCGACCACCTGGTCCACCTGGCCTAGGGCGGGAAAAATCCCACCCAGGCCGCTTCTGAGTTTTGGAATTTGATTTTTGAATTCTGAGCTGTTTTAATTTATTTCTAGAAACTTCTAAGTGCCATAACTTCTTCATACGAAGTCTGATTTATGCAAACTTGGAGTCTATTCCAACCAGAATTCCGAGACGAACGCATTGGAGTAACCCGTTTTACTTAATTCTTCTTCTAAAAATTAAGTATACTTTAATTTGTGAATTTTAATGTTATAGAATTACGTGGTGTTACATTATCCCCTCCTTAAAGGATTTCGTCCCCGAAATATTCAAGTTAAGAAGAATGCATCCTACCATCCAATCATCCATCCACTCAACAATCATCCACAAGCATCCACTGTCCTTAAATGATTTCTAATGCTATATGAACATATATAAAAGTGTGTGTATATGTTCCTTATCTAATGCAAAGATCAGGCGGTCTACTGATTCAGTCGACCTCCTTAATGCGAATTATGTCAGTGCCATGAATCAAACATGTATGCAATAGAACCCTAATGATACATATCATTTCTACATGGGTGCACAGTCATACACCCAAATGCAACGTCCACATGATAACTCATGAAATTTCCATAAGCAACCAAATATACGCATATGCAATATGAAGTGACTGAGCCGATCTAAGTGCCTAAGGTGTGTGTAAATGCAACCACAAGCAACCACTAGCAAACATTTGCATCCACAAAATATAACATGTCTCAAACACATGTTTACAACCATAGGACTTCTACCTAAAGACCGAAGGTATACTCGAGAGGATTACCCTAAATGATAGAACAAGTTCAAACAAAGAGGTAGAAAAAGGAGAAGTTAAGAACATACCCTCAAAAAGGAAAGGGTACAACGTACAAATCTTATCTTCCGTCTCCCAAGTGGTGTCTCCTTGATCATCTCCCCATTGAACTTTAAATAACTTGACCTCTCGGTTGCGTAACTTCTGGACCTCCGATCCAAGGATGCATGTAGGAGCTCGTCTAATCATAGTATCTCGCTCCAATTCTACTTCTCTAAGCATACTCGGCTCTACTACTTCCGCAGTATCATGCAAACATTTTCTCAAATGAGACACGTGAAACACATCATGCACATTACTAAGCTTCTCAGGCAGCTGTAATCTGTAGGCCATCTGTCCAATTCGCTCTGTAATGGGGAATGGCCCTACGAACCTTGGTACCAATTTCCCTACTGCTCCAAAGCGAACTACATTCCTCAACGGTGACACTTTGATAAAGACCATGTCTCCAACTTCGAACTCAAGATCGGTCCTTCTATTATTAGCATATGACTTCTGCCTGTCCTGTGCCGTCTTTATGTGCCTTCGAATCAAATCTATCTTCTCTGAAGTTTCTCTAACCATGTCTGGCCTAAGAAAAAACTTATCTGTAGATTCCCACCAACAAGTCGGTGATCGGCACGGTCGTCCATACAATGCCTCAAAAGAAGCCATGCCAATACTAGTCTGATAGCTATTATTATAGGCGAACTCTACTAATGGAAGGTCCTCTTCCCATGACCCTCCAAAGCCCAAAATACATAACCTCAAAAGGTCCTCTAGAATCCGATTCACCCTTTCGGTTTGGCCGTCCGTCTGAGGATGATAAGCGGTGCTTAAACACAAATGCGTTCCTACCGCCTCTTGCAAGCTCTTCCAAAACTCGCTGGTGAAAATAGGATCTCGATCGCTCACAATACTCGAAGCTACGCCATGTAAGCGAACTATCTCTCGGAGATAAACTGAAGCTAACCATGTCGCCGTCCTCTTACTCTTAACGGGAATGAAATGGGCGCTCTTGGTAAGTCTATCTACCACTACACAGATCCCCGTATTACCCTTCCTTGACCTTGGAAATCTGTCAACAAAATCCATGGAAACGCTTTCCCAATTTCACTGCGGAACCTCTAGAGGGTGAAGAAAACCACCAGGCTTCTTTTGCTTAGCTTTAACTTGCCGGCACACTAAGCATTTATAAACAAACTCAGCTACATCCTTCTTCATTCCGGCCCAAAGGAAAACTCGCTTCATGTACCTATACATCTTGTCACCACTGGGATGTATGGTCATCTTAGAACGATGTGCTTCTTCAAGAATTCCCTTCCTCAAACTATCATATCATGACACGCAAAGTCTCCCATCCCTATGCAACCGACCTTTTTCTTCAATAGTATACCTACTAAGATGGCTCGAAGACTCCCCTCTTGTGAGCTTATCTACTATCTCCATCACCTATGGGTCATCTCGCTGTGCCGCCCCTGCCTATCCCACAAGCGTAGGTCACAATTCTAATGATGCCAACAAATCGGACACATAATCAATCGAGGGTCTAAAGTCAAAGGTAGAGATGTACCCTAAATTCTGCCGCTCAACAAACAAAGGACTCAAATTCAACTTCTTTCTACTTAAGGCGTCTGCCACCACGTTACCCTTGCCAGTGGTATGTGCAATCTCAAAGTCGTAGGATGCTAAAAACTCCATCCATCTCTGTTGCCTCAAGTTTAGATCTTTCTGAGAGAACAAGTACTTAAGTGACTTGTGGTCTATATACAACTCAAACCTTTCACCAAGTAAATAGTGACGCCAAGACTTAAGCGCAAAAACTATGGCGGCTAACTCCAAGTCGTTGGTAGGGTAATTCTTCTCATGGACCTTCAATTGTCTTCCACCATAGCATATCACCCTTCCCTCTTGCATCAAAACTGCGCCAAGCCCCGTCCCGCAAGCATCGGTATATACTGTGAATTGCTTACTCCCATCCGGCAAAACTAAAACTTGAGCTGTCGTCAAAGCCCTCTTCAAACGTTGGAAAGCATCATCACAGTCAACATCCCAAGAAAATAGCAAATTCTTCTTCGTCAATCGAGTAAGTGGGGCCGATATCTTATCAAAGTCCTTAATGAACTTTCTATAATAGCCCGCCAAATCAAGGAAATTTCTTACTTCTGTTGCATTCTTAGGAATCTTCCAATCTTGGGTTGCCACTATCTTCGCGGGATCCACAGCTATCCCTTCCTTAGAGACCACGTGCCCTAAGAACCTCACTTCCTTACTTCAAAAATGACATTTGGAGAACTTGGCTTTGAGTTGATGTGCTCGAAGGGTCTCTAATAATTCCCTAAGATGTAGGGCATGTTCTTCCTCGCTTCAAGAGAATATCAAAATATCATCCACAAAGACGACCACGAACTTGTTTAGAAACTCCCTAAACACTCTACTCATCAAATCAATGAAATACGCGGGTGAATTTGTCAAACCAAAAGGCATGACAAGCCACTCAAAGAAACTGTCAGGAGTTCAAAATGCAGTCTCATCTATACTATCCTCAGCCACCCTCAACTGATGAAACCCAGTAGCTAAGTCCAACTGTGAGAAAAACGAAGCACCAACCAACTAATCGAACAAATCATCTATCCTCGACAATGGGTCTCTATTCTTTTTCATGAGTTTATTTAGCTTTCTATAGTCCACACACAATCTAAGTGAACCATCAGCCTTTGTAGTATGAACTACTGCAGCACCCCACTCCGAGATACTTCTTCTTATGAAGCCATTGTCAAGCAACTCTTTCACTTGTCTACTAAGCTCCCTCATTTCCCTAGGAGCCATGTGGCGCACAGGAAATGCAACTGGCTTTGCATTGTCTGCCAAGTATATACGGAAATCTGTCTCATGTTTTGGAGGTAAGCCCCTAACCTCCTCAAAGACATCTGCATACTCACAGACTACTCGAACAGATTGCAAATCTTCAATAGAAGCGTCAAGAGACTCTTGGTAGCTAAGCATCACTGAACCCATAGGATCGCATGAGATCTCGAGAGTATTTCCTAATCTAGAAAATAATCTAACTACCCTCCTTTCACAATCAAGAATGGCACCATATTTGGCCAACCAAACCATTCCGAGAATCAGCCCATAGCCCATGAAGCCAAGCACATAAGCGTTGCATTTGAACTCAACGCCATACACTAAAATTCTCAAACCCCGACATAACATAGAAAGATGGTCCGTACCCCCTATAGGATTTGAGACACTAATGGGATCCACTACTATACTAGTATCTAGGTGCAGAGACTCAACAATAGAAGCAGATATGAATGAATGTGAAGCTCCAGAATCAAACAAAGTACGAACAGGATGATCTATAAGGAAAATTAAACTTCCAATGGAAATGGTTCTGCCTCTCTCTTGCGGGGTGCCGTAAGAGCGTGCACCTGCCCTCCATAAGTAGATCCTGTCCTCTGCTCTTGCCCTTGCCTTTTTGGACAGTCTTTAATCATATGCCCTTCCTTACCACACTGGAAGCAACCCGTCTTCTTCTTCTTCCTATAGTCCTTGCTCATGTGACCTGGTGTTCCATAATTAAAGCACCTTTTCTTCCACTGGCCCTTGTTATCCTTACCACCTTTCTTTTGCTGCTGAGCTTTCTTTGGATCCACCTTCTTATCTTGTGCCTTATTAGCATTAGAACCTTTCTCCTCTTCATGCATAAGTGCCATGTCAACTAGTTTCTCAAAGGTAGCCCCCATTGGAATTTGGGTCATAGTCAACCAGTGTAGCGGCTCATTCAAACCTTTAACGAATCTCAAGGACTTCTTATCAGGTGTGTTCACAAAGTCTAAGTCGAATCTTGCCAACTGACTGAACTTGTTGACGTATTCCTTCACTGATAAATTCCCATGCTTCACCGCCAAGAACCTCTCCATATAAAAATTCTCTTCTGCTCGTGATAGAAATTTCATCCCGAACCTATGCCTGAAATCCATCCATGTCTCTACTGGACGCTCTCCATTCGTGACCTCCCACCAAAATGAGGCTTCATCGTTCATCATCCGATTGGCTAATTGGACCTTCCTTCTATCTTCTATCTCCAAGATACCAAACAAATCTTCCGTCTCCTTGAGCCAATTTCGAGCTTCAAAAAAATATCTCTGACCCATGAAAAAGGTTTTCCGCCCATTGCTCGAAAGTGTTTGCATACCTTCGAAAAAGCGTCTACACGAGGAGGAGGAGGTGGAGGAGGAGCGTTTGCTGGGCCTGCGGCATTAGCCCTAGCCTCCAGGTACCTTATGAACTAAGCTGGTATCGATACGCCCTCGGGGATTTCAGTTTGATCAGCCATGCTGAAAGGAAAAAGGGAAAGATTCAAAACGGAGATTCGAAAGATATATATAAGGCTATTGGGGATTATGTTTTTCATAAAAACTTTTCTTTTAAAATACCCTTTTTAAAACACGTTTTTGAAGATACTTCTTAAAAAAAGAATGCTTTTGAAAACGGTTTTCAAAAATCTTTTATCTGTTCTGGTAACCTTCAGCTCTGATACCACGTGTAACACCCCACGTACATTAATGTCACTCACTAAGGGAATGCATTAACTTCCATAGAGTACTGTAAGTGTGTATAGAACAGAAAATCATAACAAGACAGATATAAAGCAGTACTTGAAAATTTAAAACTTCATTCATTGCAACGAAAACAAATAAGTTTGGTTGCATCATAAAAAACCAAAGACTAGAGTCAAGTACATAATATCCATCTTGACAAAATCAAAGTACATAAAATAAAAGCATAATCCCGCTACTATAAATAGCCATAAAGAAAAAGATAAAGATAAATGAAGCTGAGCTTTACTCTCAGCCCTCCAAAGCTCTCCAAGAAAGAAATCCAAGCTAAGCTCTGCTAATTCCCACCCCGAGGATGTAGGGGGGGGGGAGGAAGAAAAGGGGATAAAACAAAACGAGGTCAAACATAAAGTCTGGCGAGTCCAGTAATTTTAACAATACAACTAAGTAAAGCAACAGGATAAGGAATAAACTGAACATAAGGAATGACTGTAACACAAATAGAGATGACAAGGTAAATAAGGTAAGAAAGATTCCAACAACGATTGCGCTCCTAACTACTACGAGATATGCTCTGCACCGCACTAACTTAATAAAAGATGTGATCCCTCTTACACGACCATAAAAATGGTAATAATGTAATGGTGGTCTCTCGTGTACCCCTAGCTGCCGTCATAGGAACCGCCTGCTCCAATCTCCACTAAGTGTACCCGTTACCCTGCCCCATTTGATCGGCTCCCTAACTCGTAGATACCCGTGCTGGTCCCACAGTAGGGTGTATCACTCCCAAAAGTGGCAACCCGATACGCTAGAAGGCACGGCTTATACCTACACGATGCAATAGCGTTTTACCTACCAGCCCGAACCCATGCATGCACATGACCCTGTTGGACTTGCACTACCACCGCTATCCTTTAATTGACCTCTTACGATCAACCCCCGTAAGCGTGTCCCGTCCTCGACTTAGTTCGAGCTCACTAAGATACCAAATGGGTTACTGGTTAAAAAGGGCCCCCACACTAGACACATGCTTCCCTTCTAAGCTTGGTCCCCACTAGGAATTCCCACTTAACACCACAATATTCCCATGTCAACTACATGTCATCAACTAGGTTAAGTGTTTATTAATTCATTTTAACTGTAATCCTGCAAGACCTCTCACATTAGACATCTTTTGCGGTTGCTGGACATGCCGGGCAGTTCCGGGCAGCTTACACCGCAAACCCATCTAACCTCGTGTCTTTGCCTTATTACGCATTTAATTTTATGCCTTTGACTTATCACATTAGATAGCATTTGTGGTTACTATATATACCGGGCGGTTCCGGGCAGATTTATACCACAAACCTATCTAACCTCGTGTCGTAGGCGTTCATTAACCTATGTTCATACAAATTAGGTTTTCCCCTTTTTACCCATCAATTTCAACCCAAATTTAGGTGACAAGTTTATAATCACTTTATGCCTATAATCACAAGTTTATGGGTTATGCCAATTTATCAGCCAAACCCAATTATGCCACAATTACATGTTTTACATGTTGTACCCAAATTTTCCCAACTATGGCCAACACCAATTTTTATGCCCAATTAACATAAATTCCACAAACATAGGACAAATTACCTGTTATAAAAATTTCCCAAATTTTTCCCATCGTTTCCCCGTTATTCATTCGCAAAATTCGACGAAGAATTGTTAGGCTCGAGTGTAGCCTAACCTCATAAAAAGAAAAAGGAAAAAGAAGAGGAAAGAGAGTCAAGACGGCATAAATCTGGACGCAAACAGGCATGTAACATATGGACATAACAGTCATATGAACATAGGTGACATATGAACATGAATGGGCAACATGTGAACATGACTAGGCGTGTTATAGGTTCATGTAAAAGATGATAAACAAGCAAACTTGGTGAATTCCATTACAGACATAGCATATAACACAATTTACAACTTTTCATGATTACTTTAGGTTAATTATCTTGTTAAAATCACATGAACTCACAGATCGAGGTTTTAAGAAAGAAGAGAACGATTCTGGGATCTGATTTCTAGTGTTGATTAGCTATCCGTTGATGTAGGCGTTGATAGTTGTTTTTAACTTGAATTGATTGGTTAATGGTGGACACTAGATCACTCTAGGTATTAGCAGCATGGAGGCACAATTACTTTGATTAATGAATTAGGGTTTAGGTCTAGGGGTGTTTATATTGGTGTAGTGGGTTAATTAGGGCCTTAGGATTAGGTTAGGTTCCATCTAAACCCTCTAAATCCGAAATACACCTCCCACAACCAACCAGAAGTCGCCTCGTAGACCTAAAGGGTTAAAAATCGAATTCTTCCCAGATCTGGCCGAACAAGTCGACCTGTTCGGGGGGAGGTCGACGCCCAGGTCGACCCCCAGGTCGACCTGTATAGGGGAGGTCGACCCCCTGGTCGACCTCCTGGTCGACCTGGCCTAGGGCGGGAAAAATCCCGCCCAGCCCCCTTCTGAGTTTTCGAATTTGATTTTTTAATTCTGAGCTGTTTAAATTTATTTCTAGAAACTTCTAAGTGCCATAACTTCTTCATACGAAGTCCGATTTACGCAAACTTGGACTCTATACCAAGCAGAATCCAGAGACGAACGCAATGTCATAACCCATTTTACTTTATTCTTCTTCTAAAAATTAAGTATACTTTAATTTGTGAATTTTAATGTTATAGAATTTCGGGGTGTTTCACCAATCCAAATGATCCATCATCTTTCATATTTGTCGATCTACCCCGACTTTGCTTAAACAACCCCTACTTCTCTTAATACTTCAAAACAACCCTTCTTTTTAATCCTACCCCTAAATCTCTAAATAGCCCTTATTTGCAACAATTACCCCTATTTTTTACTGTGACGAACAAGGAATTTCGCTCGGTCCGAACCAGTCGCTAAACCGATCCAGGCCGTTCGAAACGCCCTATCGTTTGAGAACAGTACAAAACAGAACGCATACAAAAGAACATTTCACTGTATATTACAACAATGCATCAGATTACAAGAATATACAGAGTATAAAAGAATATTACACAGAAATATCAGAGATTAACAATAAGTTACATAGCAGCGGAAAAATAATACAATACACAACTAGAATGAGATATACGGATACAAAGCTTTCCGGATATCGTTCCAGCTGTAAACCAGGATCCTGTGAATATAAATCTGCAAAACCAAAACTACTAGCTGCCCGTGTCAAAATAGGGGCACCCATAGTTTAGGTTAAAACAATAAACTCAAGGTCAGTCATGTGACTGGTGTGAGAACTAAAACAGTTAATCTTTATTTTAAATCATTAGGTAAATCAAGGGACCACGCCGTATAACACGGAACGGGTTTCCTCCCAAGAATACCAGGGCATAAAACAAACAGCGCAATGCTAAATAAAGAAAAATGAAGCTGTTATAAGACCCAGGTCCCATCACACAATGCAACGCTGCCGAGGATAGGGTTTTCCCTTATAACAGCCAAAGAATGCTTGATACGTTTAAAACAAATCATTTGATACTATTATAAGTGCATAGTGTATAAAACACTTCAAATCATAAGTATCAATCATAGGCGGCATGAACGGCCCATAACACTATGTCGCCATATATAAGTTTACAATCAAAACCGCAAATGTCGTATTGGAAGTTGGGTTATCATTTATGGTATGAACCGAGGCTAGGGGCAAGATCCTCAACCGATTCGAGACGCTCTAGTCCGCCCCTCAGGAACAGCCGCAACTGCCCCTTGGATCGTCAGGGCCGGTCCACCGATGTGGATTATTATGCCTGAACACTACGTTTCCCCGCCCTTTGGGGCGTAAGCCTGGCCCGTCAGCCGACCAGAAGCATCGGCCGAAACCGATATCACGAGACGCCTCGCTTTTCAGCAAGTAATAATAAGTAACATCCACATGAGTCAAACTCGTCAGCCAGTTCAAGCACTGACACCACTCATAACTAGAAAGAAACGTAGGTCCTCCCTGATGTCCATCTCCCGTTTTTGATTCATACCGGGTGTGATACTCGCGAATCAATGTTACACAAAGCTACGCCACAAAGGCCGTGCTTCGATCATCACCACAAGACTCTGCTTTTCAACAGAAGCCTTGATCATTTGCATCTTAGCATGCCACACAGCAATTCACTCCATGCGATTGATATCCATCAATATATAACCCCTGAGCTAGTACGTCTCAGAGAAGGGCGTTAAGCAAGAGAATAAATTCTCCGCCGCCAAACAGATATATATTTAATAGAGATCAATCACACGGACTAAAATCCAATGTCAGACACACAGTCCATTCACAAGTCCGTTCTGGGTCTGAACGAAACCGGAGGCACCTAGTACCCCGCATATCCATCGATCTCCAAGTACGTCTGGACGATCACTAACTGTTTCCATCTTCTTGGGTGTACAGCCCAATCAAGATCATCAGTAATTACCCAAACGACGCGAAGACCTCCGGTCTTCGACCATCGTCTTCATCTTCGACTTATCGTCGTATCAGCCATTCAGAATGGGATAAACCCGGTCTTTCCGAATAACTCGCGTATATTTTAAATATGTGTTACACAAACACAACATACGCCTCATTCCAATCCATTAGTCACTAATCGTAAATTAATCAAGAGAATAATTCCCCAAATATTAACCCCGAAGGCCGAAACCAACATCAGATCAATATTCAGAAAACCATTCTGCTTGGCCAACCGACAGTTAGTTTCTAAATTTCACGTTCAAATCTAATTAAAGATTTAACTATCGCCTGGAGCAAAACTGGTGATACTCCATTCTCGATCTTTTCAAACTAATTAAAGATTCATTAAAACTCCACTTAGTTATAATCATTATCTGGGTTAAAGAATCAGTGTCATTTAAAACACGATTCACGATAAACCCAAAATCACATTCCATTAATTATCGGGTTAAAGAACAAGTGTTATTTAAAAACACCGTCCACGATAAACCCAAAAATCAATTCCATTAATTATCGGGTTAAAGAACAAGTGTTATTTAAAACACTGTTCACGATAAACCCAAAAATCATTCCCAATTCAATTCCAATTAAATATCATTTTTAATTGGTACACTTACTTTAAATCTAAATAAAAAGATTTAATCTTTTCTCAACTGGGTTCAAGAACAGTGTTAGTGAAGACACCATTCACGACAAACCCAAATCACATTTGATATTCAATATAAGGCTCTGAATAGGAAATATATCGGCTTATATTCAATATCAAATTCTACGATTAACAAATGTTGTATTGAAAATAACGATATAAATATATATCTTTCAAATTTCCATAACAACATCTGTGTAATCACGAATTCTAACATCGAAATATTCCGAAGACAATTTCGATTCAAATCCACTCCAATGCAATCATTGGAAATTCTGGTTATTTTCAAAACCCTTTTCAAATTCAATTTATTTATTTAAAAATAAATAGAATTATAATTCTAGTTCAAAACTAGTTCATTTCGATAAAAATCTATTTTTATCCTTTCAAATATGGAGTTTTTCATCCCAATCCTTTCTAAATCATTTCTTATGATTTTACACAAATTATTAATATTTTTAATAATTTTATCAAGGCCCGTACAGTCGATTTCCACCAATGGCCATCGAACTGCACTTACAGCGACCTTTTTCAAATTTGATTTGGACATAATTCCAAATCCAACCGTTAGATTTCTAATTTATCACATTCGTTAGAAAGCTCTTTTCGATACGAACCCAACGGTTCCGGTTTTAGGAGAATCCGACGGTCGGATCTCCCGTAATGTCCGTTTGAAATAAATGGTCGAAATTCACGAACTGCCGCGGCGCGGCGCGTTCTATTCAGGCCATTATATTATATATATAATATATATTTCGTCGATTTCTATTTAAAACGAATTATATAAACAGTTTTAAATTCATTTCAAAAGCAATTTCACTTCCATTTCAATTCAAATCAAAATTGAATTCCTCTTCATAACTTCGTTTTAAAATTCATTTCTATTCAATTCAAATTTCAATTCAATTTGAATTCATTTTCAATTCAATTCAATTCAATTTGAATTCGTTTTCAATTCAATTCATTTCGAAATCGTTTTCAATTCAATTCATTTCGAAATCGTTTTATATTCAATTCATTTCGAAATCGTTATATATTCAATTTATTTCGAAATCGTTTTCAATTCAATTCATTTTGAAATCGTTATATATTCAATTCATTTCGAAATCATTATATATTCAATTAATTTCGAAAACGTTATATATTCAATTCATTTCGAAATCGTTTTCAATTCAATTCATTTCGAAATCGTTTTATATTCAATTCATTTCGAAATCGTTATATATTCAATTTATTTCGAAATCGTTTTCAATTCAATTCATTTCGAAATCGTTATATATTCAATTCATTTCGAAATCGTTGTATATTCAATTCATTTCGAAAACGTTATATATTCAATTCATTTCGAAAACGTTATATATTCAATTCATTTCGAAATCGTTTTCAATTCAATTCATTTCGAAATCGTTTTCAATTCAATTCATTTCGTTCAACACATGACCAATCTCAAAGGATGAGTACTGTCAACACATGAACCTTTATTTTATATCGATAAAGATGTAAATTTTATTACTAAAATATTTCGTTCAACACATGACCAATCTCAATGGATGAGTACTGTCAACACATGAACTTTTATTTTATATCGATAAAGATGTAAATTTTATTACTAAAATATTTCGTTCAACACATGACCAATCTCAATGGATGAGTATTGTCAACACATGAACTTTTATTTTATAATATTCTTTATTTTTCAAATTGGAATGAGGCCCAATCAATTACCATATAAAGTTAATTATATGGATTTTCATACAACACATGTATATAATAACATTGAAAATAATCAACCATCAACCAAAGTGCACTACACTGTAAAAGCATCAAATATAGATATTCAACGCTTATAACAGCCTGTCAATCAATCGATCGACATATTTAATCAATCAGGATGAGTGAACTTCAAATTTCATCCCAACACCCGTGTGGGGTTTCAAACAATCAAACACATATTTTATTTGTGCAGTTGGGCGATGTGTAAAATTTATCGACCCAATCAATGTCATTCAAATAGGTGTACATAAACAAACCGTCTGGTTTGTAAATGAATATTCTATTTTATTCACTTCACGTTAAAAATTATATTTTTAACGATAAAACATTTTATTTCAACCTATGAATTTCTATTCAATTCATTCTTTAAATAAAATGATATTTTTATTTTTCTAACTTATTTTAGAAAATTTCGGCGGCATAACGGCACGATACTAGAAACGGGACAAGGCCTAGCCTTATCCCCGGTCTAGTGAAGGCCCACGCCATTCACAAATCAATTTCAATCAATTTCCAATTCAACCATATGAATAAATCAATCACCCAACATTCAACTAAACAAACAAGTCCATGGTCTGTGGACGGGTGTCGGGTGCTTCTAATAAGCACCGTCTGCGTCCTAGTATATATATATATATAACTAGAAAAATTAAATTGAAAGGTGAGAAATTCTCACCGATAGCTATCCTAGCTCCACGGCACTTCTAATGCAGGAAATCTTCGCCAACTCGCCTTTTGTCGCTTTCGTTGCCCGTATTCTCTACATAGGTAAAAATCGAACTTTACTTCGCTATTCAATATATAAAAATCATATTTTTAATTCGAAGTTCAATATATAAAAATCATATTTTTAATTCGAAGTTCAATATATAAAAATCATATTTTTAATTTGAAGTTCAATATATAAAAATCATATTTTTAATTCGAAATTCAATATATAAAAATCATATATTTAATTCGAAGTTCAATATATAAAAATCATATTTTTAATTCGAAGTTCAATATATAAAAATCATATTTTTATTTCGAAAGCAAAGTATATTTTTACTTCAAAAACAAATGTATATTTGACTATAAAATATTTGTTTCCAAAAACATTACTCATATATGTATATATATATCTATGAAGTGAAATCATATCTTTTTCTTTTTTTTCCCTTGTGTTTCATATTTAAAAATCTGAAATTATACAATATTTTTACATTTAAAAATCTGAAATTTAAAGCAATGTTTTTATTTCTAAAACACTTGTTAACTTTTATTTTATTTTTAAAACACTTGTAAATTTTATTTTTTTAAAACACTTGTTAATTGTATTTTTTTTACGAATGTATTTATAAATCAAAACTGGTTTTAAACAATATATTTTGCTTAAGTAAAATAAAATAAAATAAAAATAAAATAAAATAAAATAAACGCGGCACCTTTCTTCTAGGAACACACGGTCGCTCCTGTGTCCAATCGCGTCTTCCTCTTTCAGCTGAAACCTTCCATCGCCGCCATCACCTCGCCCCACCGTACTAGGATCGGCCACTACCACATCAACCGCCAACGTCAGCGCCACCATTGGCCGCCGCCTTGTCACGCTCGCACCACCGGAGAGCCCCAAAAATTGCCTCGAACTGCGTGGATTTGGGCGGAAAAATCTCACCAACGGGTTAACAAAATCCAATCAAACCCGAACTAAATGGAAGGGCTCAAAAGGTAGTTCGATTTTGGTTTTGCAGCTGGATTTAATCTCGATCTAAATTGGAAGAGAATGAAGGTTGAAATCGGGAGGATGCGGTGCGTTGATTTCGAAATGGCGGCTGAAGTTATGAGGGTGGCGTTAGGGCTTAAGGAGATTTTCTTTGGGTTATATATATAATTTATATTATTACTTTATTCAATTTATTATTTTATTAGGAAAATTTGTATTCGAACTCCAAATGAAACCCAATGAATGTCGCCCCCAGCTAAATACCCACATTCCGAACACATTGGGATATGTATCGTAAGCTGATTTGGCTGTTACAATCAGTTTTCGTTTGAATTTACATTTAAATCACTATATTGAATTTTAAACGTACATTTCAAATTACCGGGGCCACATACGAACACGAAAAATCCCAGAAAAATATTTTCTAGCTTCGTATTGACGATACGGTCCTAACAAAACTAGTTTCGTCGAATTCTGAGACCGTTGGAAAAATGGCCAATTTCCAGTCGATTAAAATCAACTGAAACTGGCAAACGCGTTTTCCTCTGCCACGCTCACATATTGATTCGAAAAATTATGAAATCTGAAACCTAGCAATAACTTTACATCCCGGACCCAACAAAACTGGTTTCGTCGAAATCCGAGGTCGTTTGCAAAATGTCCATTTTTAAGGGCCTGAATTCCATAGCGACTATTCAGAATTTTCAACTGGACATATCTTTTGATTCCCGATATGAAATCCTGATTATTCGGATTCGTTGGAAAGATATTCACTATTAGATTCCATTATTTTTGGTTTCACTAAAATCCGGATTGTTTTGCACCCGGTACATTCAATTGAAGTTTGAAATCGAATTATCGAACTACCGCGCCATTTTCAATTCTATTTATAATTATATATAATTATTTATATTCTAACGGCGACGCGTATAATATATACGTTCTATTTATATTCAAAATAAATTTTCCGTCGATATTATTTAAAATAATTCATTTTAAATATTCATACTTCGCCAAAATTTCCAAAATAAAAAATTTAAACTGGCCCAGATTTTCGGGTTGTTACAATCTCCCCCACTTAAAACTTTTCATCCCCGAAAAGGAACAAAGTCGAAAGTGGTTTGATTAATCAACTCTACGTTCGATCCGGCTTTCATTCTCCAACTCTTTAGTTTCTGAGAATATTTAAAATCTCAAAAATTTGGCTAACACCCTAAATTTTTGAAAAATTTCGCCATAACCTCCCCTGCAATGGGAGCATCGGGGAATTTCAAATAGCTTCCCCGGTCCTTCAGATCTCAAAAAGAAAAAGAAAAAGCCAAGCGGCTAGCCAATAGGCTCACAAAATCATCATCACCCAAACAAAACAGGAAATTATGTAGTAAACATGTACCTATTTGTCGGGCAAACAAATTTTATTCTCTGCTCTAGCCTCCTTGCTATGACCTGTTCAATGATATATATGTATATGCAAGCAAATGCAACCAATTTTCAATATAATTCAATATGCGATTAAGTTAGGCTAAATGGCTAAAAATTAGCAAACAAATAAACAAACAACACAAACATCAATCAATTAGTGAATTTAACGTTTAAAATTCATAATTTTGATATATATACAAAAATCAGATTTTTGATGCCAAATCACAACAAAGTGTTCTAGCTATATATATAGGTTTTGGTTCTCACACCAGCCTAATGGAAATATATAGAAAATCACACCTTCGTCACTCGAAAATAAATGCTGATGATGTTTCGAACCACCATCAGAACATTGTCGGGCTACTAGAGTGCGGTTCTATATCTACCCGGTATATTAAAACTTCGAATATACGTTTGCAAGGCGTATATGCAAATTCTTTATATACTGGACTGCCCAAATCAATATAAATAAATAATCAACTACGAATAATTGATTTAAATTTTCAAAACAAAATTTGTTTTCACTTTAAAAATATACTATTCACACTCGTTCTAGGATACTACTGATCCCATTTCTAACGAGTCATTCTAATTGGATATTACTAATCCAATATCTGATGAATTCTTTCGTATGTTTCTAATGCGTCTTGTTCTCTAGCTTTGTAAACCAAAGCTCTGATACCAAATGTGACGAACAAGGAATTTCGCTCGGTCCGAACCAGTCGCTAAACCGATCCAGGCCGTTCGAAACGCCCTATCGTTTGAGAACAGGACAAAACAGAACGCATACAAAAGAACATTTCACTGTATATTACAACAATGCATCAGATTACAAGAATATACAGAGTATAAAAGAATATTACAAAGAAATATCAGAGATTAACAATAAGTTACATAGCAGCGGAAAAATAATACAATACACAACTAGAATGAGATATACGGATACAAAGCTTTCCGGATATCGTTCCAGCTGTAAACCAGGATCCTGTGAATATAAATTTGCAAAACCAAAACTACTAGCTGCCCGTGTCAAAATAGGGGCACCCAGAGTTTAGGTTAAAACAATAAACTCCAGGTCAGTCATGTGACTGGTGTGAGAACTAAAACAGTTAATCTTTATTTTAAATCATTAGGTAAATCAAGGGACCATGCCGTATAACACGGAACGGGTTTCCTCCCAAGAATACTAGGGCATAAAACAAACAGCGCAATGCTAAATAAAGAAAAATGAAGCTGTTATAAGACCCAGGTCCCATCACACAATACAACGCAGCCGAGGATAGGGTTTTCCATTATAATAGCCAAAGAATGCTTGATACGTTTAAAACAAATCATTTGATACTATTATAAGTGCATAGTGTATAAAACACTTCAAATCATAAGTATCAATCATAGGCGGCATGAACGGCCCATAACACTATGTCGCCATATATAAGTTTACAATCAAAACCGCAAATGTCGTATTGGAAGTTGGGTTATCATTTATGGTATGAACCGAGGCTAGGGGCAAGATCCTCAACCGATTCGAGACGCTCTAGTCCGCCCCTCAGGAACAGCCGCAACTGCCCCTTGGATCGTCAGGGCCGGTCCACCGATGTGGATTATTATGCCTGAACACTACGTTTCCCCGCCCTTTGGGGCGTAAGCCTGGCCCGTCAGCCGACCAGAAGCATCGGCCGAAACCGATATCACGAGGCGCCTCGCTTTTCAGCAAGTAATAATAAGTAACATCCACATGAGTCAAACTCGTCAGCCAGTTCAAGCACTGACGCCACTCATAACTAGAAAGAAACGTAGGTCCTCACTGATGTCCGTCTCCCGTTTTTGATTCATACCGGGTGTGATACTGGCGAATCAACGTTACACAAAGCTACGCCACAAAGGCCGTGCTTCGATCATCACCACAAGACTCTGCTTTTCAACAGAAGCCTAGATCATTTGCATCTTAGCATGCCACACAGGCAATTCACTCCATGCGATTGATATCCATCAATATATAACCCCTGAGCTAGTACGTCTCAGAGAAGGGCGTTAAGCAAGAGAATAAATTCTCCGCCGCCAAACAGATATATATTTAATAGAGATCAATCACACGGACTAAAATCCAATGTCAGACACACAGTCCATTCACAAGTCCGTTCTGGGTCTGAACGAAACCGGAGGCACCTAGTACCCCGCATATCCATCGATCTTCAAGTACGTCAGGACGATCACTAACTGTTTCCATCTTCTTGGGTGTACAGCCCAATCAAGATCATCAGTAATTGCCCAAACGACGTGAAGACCTCCGGTCTTCGACCATCGTCTTCATCTTCGACTTATCGTCGTATCAGCCATTCAGAATGGGATAAACCCGGTCTTTCCGAATAACTCGCGTATATTTTAAATAAGTGTTACACAAACACAACATACGCCTCAATCCAATCCATTAGTCACTAACCATAAATTAATCAAGAGAATAGTTCCCCAAATATTAACGCCGAAGGCCGAAACCAACATCAGATCAATATTCAGAAAACCATTCTGCTTGGCCAACTGACAGTTAGTTTCTAAATTTCACGTTCAAATCTAATTAAAGATTTAACTATCGCCTGGAGCAAAACAGGTGATACTCCATTCTCGATCTTTTCAATCTAATTAAAGATTCATTAAAACTCCACTTAGTTTTAATCATTATCTGGGTTAAAGAATCAGTGTCATTTAAAACACGATTCACGATAAACCCAAAATCACATTCCATTAATTATCGGGTTAAAGAACAAGTGTTATTTAAAAACACCGTCCACGATAAACCCAAAAATCAATTCCATTAATTATCGGGTTAAAGAACAAGTGTTATTTAAAACACTGTTCACGATAAACCCAAAAATCATTCCCAATTCAATTCCAATTAAATATCATTTTTAATTGGTACACTTCATTAAATCTAAATAAAAAGATTTAATCTTTTCTCAACGGGGTTCAAGAACAGTGTTAGTGAAGACACCATTCACGACAAACCCAAATCACATTTGATATTCAATATAAGGCTCTGAATAGGAAATATATCGGCGTATATTCAATATCAAATTCTACGATTAACAAATGTTGTATTGAAAATAACGATATAAATATATATCTTTCAAATTTCCATAACAACATCTGTGTAATCACGAATTCTAACATCGAAATATTCCGAAGACAATTTCGATTCAAATCCACTCCAATGCAATCATTGGAAATTCTGGTTATTTTCAAAACCCTTTTCAAATTAAATTTATTTATTTAAAAATAAATAGAATTATAATTCTAGTTCAAAACTAGTTCATTTCGATAAAAATCTATTTTTATCCTTTCAAATATGGAGTTTTTCATCCCAATCCTTTCTAAATCATTTCTTATGATTTTACACAAATTATTAATATTTTTAATAATTTTATCAAGGCCCGTACAGTCGATTTCGACCAATGGCCATCGAACTGCACTTACAGCGACCTTTTTCAAATTTGATTTAGACATAATTCCAAATCCAACCGTTAGATTTCTAATTTATCACATTCGTTAGAAAGCTCTTTTCGATACGAACCCAACGGTTCCGGTTTTAGGAGAATCCGACGGTCGGATCTCCCGTAATGTCCGTTTGAAATAAATGGTCGAAATTCACGAACTGTCGCGGCGCGGCGCGTTCTATTCAGGCCATTATATTATATATATAATATATAAAATATATATTTCGTCGATTTCTATTTAAAACGAATTATATAAACAGTTTTAAATTCGTTTCAAAAGCAATTTCACTTCCATTTCAATTCAAATCAAAATTGAATTCCTCTTTATAAATTCGTTTTAAAATTCATTTCTATTCAATTCAAATTTCAATTCAATTTGAATTCATTTTCAATTCAATTCAATTCAATATGAATTCGTTTTCAATTCAATTCATTTCGAAATCGTTTTCAATTCAATTCATTTCGAAATCGTTTTATATTCAATTCATTTCGAAATCGTTATATATTCAATTTATTTCAAAATCGTTTTCAATTCAATTCATTTCGAAATCGTTATATATTCAATTCATTTCGAAAACGTTATATATTCAATTCATTTCGAAATCGTTTTCAATTCAATTCATTTCGAAATCGTTTTATATTCAATTCATTTCGAAATCGTTATATATTCAATTTATTTCGAAATCGTTTTCAATTCAATTCATTTCGAAATCGTTATATATTCAATTCATTTCGAAATCGTTATATATTCAATTCATTTCGAAAACGTTTTATATTCAATTCATTTCGAAAACTTTATATATTCAATTCATTTCGAAATCGTTTTCAATTCAATTCATTTCGAAATCGTTTTCAATTCAATTCATTTCGTTCAACACATGACCAATCTCAAAGGATGAGTACTGTCAACACATGAACCTTTATTTTATATCGATAAAGATGTAAATTTTATTACTAAAATATTTCGTTCAACACATGACCAATCTCAATGGATGAGTACTGTCAACACATGAACTTTTATTTTATATCGATAAAGATGTAAATTTTATTACTAAAATATTTCGTTCAACACATGACCAATCTCAATGGATGAGTATTGTCAACACATGAACTTTTATTTTATAATATTCTTTATTTTTCAAATTGGAATGAGGCCCAATCAATTACCATATAAAGTTAATTATATGGATTTTCATACAACACATGTATATAATAACATTGAAAATAATCAACCATCAACCAAAGTGCACTACACTGTAAAAGCATCAAATATAGATATTCAACGCTTATAACAGCCTGTCAATCAATCGATCGACATATTTAATCAATCAGGATGAGTGAACTTCAAATTTCATCCCAACACCCGTGTGGGGTTTCAAACAATCAAACACATATTTTATTTGTGCAGTTGGGCGATGTGTAAAATTTATCGACCCAATCAATGTCATTCAAATAGGTGTACATAAACAAACCGTCTGGTTTGTAAATGAATATTCTATTTTATTCACTTCACGTTAAAAATTATATTTTTAACGATAAAACATTTTATTTCAACCTATGAATTTCTATTCAATTCATTCTTTAAATAAAATGATATTTTTATTTTTCTAACTTATTTTAGAAAATTTCGGCGGCATAACGGCACGATACTAGAAACGGGACAAGGCCTAGCCTTATCCCCGGTCTAGTGAAGGCCCACGCCATTCACAAATCAATTTCAATCAATTTCCAATTCAACCATACGAATAAATCAATCACCCAACATTCAACTAAACAAACAAGTCCATGGTCTGTGGACGCGTGTCGGGTGCTACTAATAAGCACCGTCTGCATCCTAGTATATATATATATATATATATATATATAACTAGAAAAATTAAATTGAAAGGTGAGAAATTCTCACCGATAGCTATCCTAGCTCCACGGCACTTCTAATGCAGGAAATCTTCGCCAACTCGCCTTTTGTCGCTTTCGTTGCCCGTATTCTCTACATAGGTAAAAATCGAACTTTACTTCGCTATTCAATATATAAAAATCATATTTTTAATTCGAAGTTCAATATATAAAAATCATATTTTTAATTCGAAGTTCAATATATAAAAATCATATTTTTAATTCGAAGTTCAATATATAAAAATCATATTTTTAATTCGAAGTTCAATATATAAAAATCATATTTTTAATTCGAAGTTCAATATATAAAAATCATATTTTTAATTCGAAGTTCAATATATAAAAATCATATTTTTATTTCGAAGTTCAATATATAAAAATCATATTTTTATTTCGAAGTTCAATATATAAAAATCATATTTTTATTTCGAAAGCAAAGTATATTTTTACTTCAAAAACAAATGTATATTTGACTATAAAATATTTGTTTCCAAAAACATTACTCATATATGTATATATATATCTATGAAGTGAAATCATATCTTTTTCTTTTTTTTCCCTTGTGTTTCATATTTAAAAATCTGAAATTATACAATATTTTTACATTTAAAAATCTGAAATTTAAAGCAATGTTTTTATTTCTAAAACACTTGTTAAATTTTATTTTATTTTTAAAACACTTGTAAATTTTATTTTTTTAAAACACTTGTTAATTGTATTTTTTTTACCAATGTATTTATAAATCAAAACTGGTTTTAAACAATATATTTTGCTTAAGTAAAATAAAATAAAATAAAATAAAAATAAAATAAAATAAAATAAACGCGGCACCTTTCTTCTAGGAACACACGGTCGCTCCTGTATCCAATCGCGTCTTCCTCTTTCAGCTGAAACCTTCCATCGCCGCCATCACCTCGCCCCACCGTACTAGGATCGGCCACTACCACATCAACCGCCAACGTCAGCGCCACCATTGGCCGCCGCCTTGTCACGCTCGCACCACCGGAGAGCCCCAAAAATTGCCTCGAACTGCGTGGATTTGGGTGGAAAAATCTCACCAACGGGTTAACAAAATCCAATCAAACCCGAACTAAATGGAAGGGCTCAAAAGGTAGTTCGATTTTGGTTTTGCAGCTGGATTTAATCTCGATCTAAATTGGAAGAGAATGAAGGTTGAAATCGGGAGGATGCGGTGCGTTGATTTCGAAATGGCGGCTGAAGTTATGAGGGTGGCGTTAGGGCTTAAGGAGATTTTCTTTGGGTTATATATATAATTTATATTATTACTTTATTCAATTTATTATTTTATTAGGAAAATTTATATTCGAACTCCAAATGAAACCCAATGAATGTCGCCCCCAGCTAAATACCCACATTCCGAACACATTGGGATATGTATCGTAAGCTGATTCGGTTGTTACAATCAGTTTTCGTTTGAATTTACATTTAAATCACTATATTGAATTTTAAACGTACATTTCAAATTACCGGGGCCACATACGAACACGAAAAATCCCAGAAAAATATTTTCTAGCTTCGTATTGACGATACGGTCCTAACAAAACTAGTTTCGTCGAATTCTGAGACCGTTGGAAAAATGGCCAATTTCCAGTCGATTAAAATCAACTGAAACTGGTCAAACGCGTTTTCCTTTGCCACGCTCACATATTGATTCGAAAAATTATGAAATCTGAAACCTAGCAATAACTTTACATCCCGGACCCAACAAAACTGGCTTCGTCGAAATCCGAGGTCGTTTGCAAAATGTCCATTTTTAAGGGCCTGAAATCCATAGCGACTATTCATAATTTTCAACTGGACATATCTTTTGATTCCCGATATGAAATCTTGATTATTCGGATTCGTTGGAAAGATATTCACTATTAGATTCCATTATTTTTGGTTTCACTAAAATCCGGATTGTTTTGCACCCGGTACATTCAATTGAAGTTTGAAATCGAATTATCGAACTACCGCGCCATTTTCAATTCTATTTATAATTATATATAATTATTAATATTCTAACGGCGACGCGTATAATATATACGTTCTATTTATATTCAAAATAAATTTTCTGTCGATATTATTTAAAATAATTCATTTTAAATATTCATACTTCGCCAAAATTGCCAAAATAAAATTTTAAACTGGCCCAGATTTTCGGGTTGTTACATTTACTACTGTGAAGGGTTGGTTTTTCCAGCCTCCAATCCAAATGATCCATCATCCTTCATATTTGTCGACCTACCCCTATTATGCTTAAACTACCCCAACCTCTCTTAATACTTCAAAACAACTCTTCTTTTTAATCCTACCCCTAATTCAATAAATAGCCCTTACTTCCAATAATTACCACTATTTTTCAACTATTGTGAAGGGTTGGTTTTTGCAGCACCCAATCCAAATGATTCATCATCTTTCATATTTCTCGATCTACCCCTACTTCGCTTAAACTACCCCTACTTCTCTTAATACTTCAAAACTAACCTTCTTTTTAATCCTACCCCTAATTCTCGAAATAGCCCTTACTTCCAACAATTACCGCTATTTGTTAACTACTGTGAAGGGTTGGTTTTTGCGGCACCCAATCCCAATGATTCATCATCTTTCATATTTGTCGATCTACCTCTACTATGCTTAAACTTCCCATACTTCTCTTAATACATCAAAAGAGCCCTTCTTTTTAATCATACCCCTAATTCTCTAAATAGCCCGCCCTTCCAACAATTACCCCAATTTTTTAACTACTGTGAAGGGTCGGTTTTTGCATCACCCAATCCAAACGTTTCATCATCTTTCATATTTGTTGATCTACCCCTACTATGCTTAAACTACCCCTACTTCTCTTAATACTTCAAAATAACTCTTCTTTTTAATCCTACCCCTAATTCTCTAAATAGCTCTTACATCCAACAATTACCCCTATTTTTTAGCTATTATGAAGGGTTGGTTTTTGCAGCACCCAATCCAAATGATTCGTCATCTTTCATATTTGTCGATCTACCCCTACTTTGCTTAGACGACCCCTATTTCTCTTAGTACTTCAAAACTACCCTTCTTTTTAATCCTGCCCCTCATTCTCTAAATAGCCCTTACTTCCAACAATTACCCCTATTTTTTACTACTATGAAGGGTTGGTTTTTCCAGCCTCCAATCCAAATGATCCATCATCCTTCATATTTGTCGATCTACCCCTACTAGGCTTAAACTACCCCTACTTCTCTTAATGCTTCAAAACAACCCTTCTTTTCAATCCTCCCCCTAATTCTATAAATAGCCCTTACTTGCAATAATTACCACTATTTTTTAACTATTGTGAAGGGTTGGTTTTGCAACACCCAATCCAAATGATTCATCATCTTTCATATTTCTCGATCTACCCTTACTTTGCTTAAACTACCCCTACTTCTCTTAATACTTCAAAATTACCCTTCTTTTTAATCCTACCCCTAATTCTCTGAATAGACCTTACTTCCAACAATTACTCCTATTTTTTAACTACTGTGAAGGGTTTGTTTTTGCTGCACCCAATCCTAATGATTCATCATCATTCATATTTGTCGATCTACCCTACTATGCTTAAACTTCCCCTACTTCTCTTAATACTTCAAAACAACCCTTCTTTTTAATCGTACCCCTAATTCTCTAAATGGCCCTTACTTCCAAAAATTACCCCAATTTTTTAACTACTGTGAAGGGTTGGTTTTTGCATGACTCAATCCAAACGATTAATCATTTTTCATATTTGTCGATCTACCCCTACTATGCTTAAACTACCCCAACTTCTCTTAATACTTCAAAACAACCCTTCTATTTAATCCTACCAATAATTCTCTACATAACCCTTACTTCCAACAACTACCCCTATTTTTTAACTACTGTGAACGGTTAATTTATGCTGCACCCAATCCAAATGATCGATCATCTTTCATATTTGTCGATCTACCCCTACTATGCTTAAAGTACCCCTACTTCTCTTAATACTTCAAAACAGCCATTCTTTTTAATCCTACCTTAATTATCTAAACAGCCCTTACTTCCAACAATTACCCCTATTTTTTAACTATTGTGAAGGCTTAGTTTGTGCAACACCCAATCCAAATGGTTCATCATCTTTCATATTTGTTGATCTACCCCCTACATTGCTTAAACTACCCCTACTTCTCTTAATACTTCAGAACAACCCTTCTTTTTAATCCTACCCCTAATTATCTAAATATCTCTTTCTTCCAACAATTACCCTATTTTTTTACTACTGTGAAGAGTTGGGGTTGGTCTTTCCCGCCTCTAATCCAAATAATTCATCATCCTTTATATCTGTCGATCTACCCCTACTATGCTTAAACTACTCCTCTACTTCTATTATTGTTTCCCTTTACTCATTTCTTTATTCAATTTTTTTGCCTTATTCATTTCTTTGTAAACCAGTTATCATTCTACTTTTATGAAGGGTTGGTTTTTGCAGCACCTAATCCAAACGATTCACCATCTTTCATGCTTGTTGATCTACCCCTACTATGCTTAAACTACCCCTACTTCTCTTAATACTTTAAAACAAACCGTCTTTTTAATCCTAACCCTAATTCTCTAAATTGCCCTTACTTCCAACAATTGCCCCTATATTTTAACTACTGTGATGGGTTGGATTTTGCCGCACCCAATCCATATGATTCATCATCGTTCAATTTTGTGGATCTACCCCTACTTTGCTTAAACTACCCTTACTTCTCTTAATACTTCAAAACATCCCTCCTTTTTAATCCTACCCCTAACTCTCTAAATAGCCCTTACTTTCAACAATTACGCCCTATTTTTTACTACTGTGAAGGGTTGTATTTTCTAGCCTCCAATCCAAATGATTCATCATTCTTCATATTTGTCGATCTACCCCTACTATGTTTAAACTAACCCTACTTCTCTTAATACTTCAAAACAGCCCTTCTTTTTAAACCTACCCCTAATTCTCTAAAATAGCACTTACTTTCAACAATTATCGCTATTTTTTAACAACTGAGATGGGTTTATTTTTGCAGCACCCAATCCAAATGATTCATCATCTTTTATATTTGTCGAACTACCCCTACTATGCTTAAACTTCCCCTACTTCTCTTAATACTTCAAAACAACCCTTCTTTTTAGTCCTACCCCTAATTCTCTAAATAGCCCTTATTTCCAACAATTACCCCTATTTTTTAACTAATGTGAAGGGTTGATTTTTGCAGTGCCCAATCCCAATGGTTCATCATCTTTCATATTTGCCGATCTACCCCTACTATGCTTAAACTTCCACTACTTCTCTTAATGCCTCAAAACAACCCTTATTTTTAACCATCCCCCTAATTCTCTAAATAGCCCTTACTTCCAACAATTACCTCTATTTTTTAACAATTGTGATGGGTGGGTTTTTGTAACACCCACACCAAATGATTCATCATCTTTTATATTTATCGATCTACCCCTACTATGCTTTAACTTCCCCTACTTCTCTTAATGCTTCAAAACAGCCCTTATTTTTAATCATACCCCTAATTTACTAAATAGCCCTTACTTTCAACAATTACCCCAATGTTTTAAGTATGTGAAGGGTTGGTTTTTGCATCGCCCAATCCCAATGATTCATCATCTTTAATATTTGTCGATCTACCCCTACTATACTTAAACTGCACCTACTTCTCTTAATACTTCAAAACAACCCTTCTTTTTAATCCTAACCTTAATTATATAATTAGCCCTTACTTCCAACAATTACCCCTATTTTTTAATTACTGTGAAGGTTTGGTTTTTGCAGCACCCAATCCAAATGATTCATCCATCTTTTATATTTGTTGATCTACCCCTACTATGCTTAAAATATCTCTACTTCTCTTAATACTTCAAAACAACCCTTTTTTTTTAATCCTACCCACTATTCTCTAAATTTCCCTTACATCCAACAATTACCCCTATTTTTTAACTACTGTGATGGGTTGGTTTTTGTAGCACCCAATCCAAATGATTCATCATCGGTCAGTTTTGTCGATCGACCCCTACTTTTATTAAACTACCCCTACGTCTCTTAATACTTCAAAACAACCCTTCTATTTAATCCTACCTCCAACTCTCTAAATAGCCCTTACTTCCAACAATTACACCTATTTGTTACTACTGTAAAGGGTTGGTTTTTTAGCCTCCAATCCAAATGATACATCATCCTTCATATTTGTCGATCAACCCCTACTATGCTTAAACTACCCCTACGTCTCTTAATACTTCAAAACAACCCTTCTTTTTAATCCTACCCCTAATTCTCTAAATAGTCCTTACTTCCAACAATTACCCCTATTTTTTAACAACTGTGATGGGTTGGTTTTTGCAGCATCTAATCCAAATGATTCATCATCTTTTATATTTGTCGAACTACCCTTACTATGTTTATACTACCCCTACTTCCTTTAATACTTCAAAACAACCTTTCTTTTTAATCCTACCCCTAATTCACTAAGTAACCCTTACTTCCAACAATTACCCCGATTTTTTAACTAATGTGAAGGGTTGGATTTTGCAGCGCCCAATCCCAATGATTCATCAGCTTTCATATTTGTAGATCTACCCCTACTATGCTTAAACTTCCCCTACTTCTCTTAATACTTTAAAACAACCCTTATTTTTAATCACACCCCTAATTCTCTAAATATCTCTTACTTTCAACAATTACCCCTATTTTTTAATAACAGTGATGAGTTAGTTTTTGCAACACCCAATCCAAATGATTCATCATCTTTTATATTTGTCGAACTTCCCCTACTATGCTTAAACTTCCCCTGCTTCTCTTAATGCTTCAAAACAGCCCTTATTTTTAATCATACCCCTAATTCTCTAAATAGCCTTTACTTCCAACAATTACACCCATTTTTTAAGTACTGTGAAGGGTTGCTTTTAGCAGCGCCCAATCCCAATGATTCATCATCTTTCATATTTGTCGATCTAACCCTACTATTCTTAAACTACCCCTGCTTCTCTTAATACTTCAAAACTACCCTTCTTTTTAATCTTACCCCTAATTCTCTAAATAGCCCTTATTTGCAACAATTACCCCTATTTTTTACTACTTTGAAGGTTTGGTTTTTTCAGCCTCCAATCCAAATGATCTACCGTCCTTCATATTTGTCGACTTACCCCTACTATGCTTAAACTACCCCTACTTCTCTTAATACTTCAAAACTACCCATCTTTTTAATCCTACCCCTAATTCTCTAAATAGCCCTTACTTCCAACAATTACCTCTATTTTTTAACTACGGTGAAGGGTTGGTTTTTGCAGCACCCAATCCAACTGATTCATCATCTTTCATAATTCTCGATCTACCCCTACTTTGCTTAAACTACCCCTACTTCTCTTAATACTTCAAAACTACCCTTCTTTTTAATTCTACCCCTAATTCTCTAAATAGCCCTTACTTCCAACAATTACCCCTATTTTTTAACAACTGTGAAGGGTTGGTTTTTGCAGCACCCAATCCCAATGATTCATCATCTTTCATATACGTCGGTCTACCTTATTGTACTTAAACTTCCCCTACTTCTCTTAATACTTCAAAACAGCCCTTCTTTTTAATCATACCCTAATTCTCTAAATAGCCCTTACTTCTAAAAATTACCCCAATTTTTTAACTACTGTGAAGGTTTGGTTTTTGCATGACCCAATCCAAACGATTCATTATCTTTCATATTTGTCGATCTACCCCTACTATGCTTAAACTACCCCTACTTCTCTTAATACTTCAAAACAACCCTTCTTTTCAATCCTACCAATAATTCTGTAAATAACCTTACTTCCAACGACTACCCCTATTTTTTAACAACTGCGAAGGGTTGGTTTTTGCAGCACCCAATCCAAATGATTGATCATCTTTCATATTTGTTGATCTACCCCTACTATGCTTAAACTACCCCTACTTCTCTTAATACTTCAAAACAACCCTTCTTTTTAATCCTACCTTAATTATCTAAATAGCACTTACTTCCAACAATTACCCCTATTTTTTAACTACTGTGAAGGGTTGGTTTTTGCAGCACCCAACGCAAACGTGTCATCATCATTCATATTTGTCGAACTACCCCTACTATGCTTAAACTACCCCACTACTTCTATTATTGTTTTCCTTTATTTATTTCTTTATTAAATTTTTTGGCATTAGTCATTTCTTTGTAAACCAACTATCATTCGACTTTTATGAAGGGTTGGTTTTTGCAGCAACCAATCTAAACGATTCATCATCTTTCATGCTCGTTGATCTACCCCTACTATGCTTAAACTACCCCTACTTCTCTTAATACTTCAAAAAAAACCTTATTTTTAATCCTCCCCCTAATTCTATAAATTTCCCTTACTTCCAATAATTACCCCTATATTTTAACTACTGTGATGGGTTGGATTTTGCAGCACCCAATACATATGACTCGTCATCGTTCAATTTAGTCGATCTACCCCTACTTTGCTTAAACTACCCCTACTTCTCTTAATACTTCAAAACAACCCTTCTTTTTAATCCTACCCCTAACTCTCTAAATAGCTCTTACTTTCAACAACTACCCCTATTTTTTACTACTGTGAAGGGTTGTTTTTTCCATCCTCCAATCCAAATGATTTATGATCCTTTATATTTGTCGATCTACCCCTACTATGCTTAAACTAACCCTACTTCTCTTAATACTTCAAAACAGTCCTTCTTTTTAATCCTACCCCTAATTCTCTGAATAGCACTTACTTCCAACAATTACCCCTATTTTTTAACAACTGTGATGGGTTGGTTTTTGCAGCACCCAATCCAAATGATTCATTATCTTTTATATTGGTCGAACTACCTCTACTATGCTTAAACTACCCCTACTTCTCATAATACTTCAAAACAACCCTTCTTTTTAATCCTACCCCTAATTCTCTAAATAGCCCTTACTTCCAACAATTACCCCTATTTTTTAACTAATGTGAAGGGTTGGTTTTTGTAGTGCCCAATCCCAATGATTCTTCATCTTTCATATTTGTCGATCTACCCCTACTATGCTTAATGCTTCAATACAGCACTTATTTTTAATCATAACCCTATTTCTCTAAATAGCCCTAACTTCAAACAATTACCTCTATTTTTTAACAATTATGATGGGTGAGTTTTTGCATAACCCAAACAAAATGATTCATCATTTTTATATTTGTCGATCTACCCCTTCTATGCTTAAACTTCCCCTATTTTCTTAATGCTTCAAAACAGCCCTTATTTTTAATCATACCGCTAATTTACTAAATAGCCCATAATTCCAACAATTACCCTAATGTTTTAACTACTGTGAAGGGTTGGTTTTTGCAGCGCCCAATCCCAATGATTCATCATCTTTCATATTTGTCGATCTACCCCTACTATACTTAAAGTACACCTACTTCTCTTAATACTTCAAAACAACCCTTCTTTTTAAACCTAACTATAATTATCTAATTAGCCCTTACTTCCAACAATTATCCTTATTTTTTAACTACTGTGAAGGGTTGGTTTTTACAGCACCCAATCCAAATGATTCATCATCTTTTATATTTGTTGATCTACCCCTACTGTGCTTAAACTACCCCTACTTCCTTTAGTACTTCAAAACAAACCTTCTTTTTAATCCTACCCCTAATTTTCTAAATAACCCTTACTTCCAACAACTACCCCTATTTTTAACTACTATGAAGGGTTGGTTTTTGCAGCACCCAATCCTAATGATTCATCATCGTTCAGTTTTGTCGATCTACCCCTACTCTGCTTAAATTACCACTACTTCTCTTAATACTTCAAATCAACCCTTCTTTTTATTCCTGCCTCTAACTCTCCATATAGCCATTACTTCCAACAATTACCCCTATTTGTTTACTACTGTGAAGGGTTGGTTTTTCCAGCCTCCAATCCAAATGATACATCGTCCTTCATATTTGTCGATCTACCCCTACTATGCTTAAACTACCCCTACTTCTCTTAATACTTCAAAACAACCCTTTTTTTAATCCTACCCATAATTCTCTAAATAGCCCTTACTTCCAACAATTACCACTATTTTTTAACAGCTCCGATGGGTTGGTTTTTGCAGCACCTAATCCAAATGATTCATCATCTTTTATATTTGTCGAACTACCCCTACTATGGTTAAACTACCCCTACTTCTCTTAATACTTCAAAACAACCCTTCTTTTTAATCCTACCCCTAATTCACTAAATAGCCCTTACTTCCAACAATTACCCCTAAATTTTAACTACTATGAAGGGTTGGTTTTTGCAGCACCCAATCTAATGATTCATCATCTTTCGTATTTGTCGATCCACCCCCACTATACTTAAAATACACCTACTTCTCTTAATACTTCAAAACAACCCTTCTTTTTAATCCAACCCCTAATTCTCTAAATAACTCTTACTCCCAACAATTACCCCTATTTTTTACTACTGTGAAGGTTTGGTTTTTTCAGCCCCCAAGCCAATCCTTCTTATTTGTCGACCTACCCCTACTATGCTTAAACTACCCCAATTCAAAACAACCCTCATTTTTAATCCTACCGTTAATTCTCCAAACATCCCTTACTTACAACAATTACCCCTATTTTTTAACAACTAAGAGGGGTTGGTTTTTGCAGCACCCAAACTCAATGATTCATCATCTTTCATATTTGTCGAACAACCCCTACTATGCTAAAACTACCCCTACTTTTCTTAATACTTCAAAACAACCCTTCTTTTTAATATCACCCCTAATTCTCTAAATAGCCCTTACTTCCAAAAATTACCCCTATTTTTAAACTACTGTAAAGGGTTGGTTTTTGCATCACCCAATCCAAACGATTCATCATCTTTCAGATTTGTCGATCTGCCCCTACTATGCTAAAACTACCCCCCTACTTTTATTTTTTGATTTCCTTTATTCATTTCTTTATTAATTTCTTTTTTTTTTTGCATTATTCATTTCTTTGTAAACCAATTATCATTCTACTTCTATGCGGGGTAGGTTTTTGCAGCCCCCAATCCAAACGGTTCATCATCTTTCATATTTGTCAGTCTACCCCTACAATGCTTATACTACCCCTACTTCTCTTAATACTTCAGAACAACCCTTCTTTATAATCCTCCCCCTAATTACCTAAATAGCCCTTACTTTTAATAATGACCCCTATTTTTTAACTACATGAAGGGTTGGTTTTTGCAGCAACCAATCCAAATGATTCATCATCTTTCATATTTGTCGATCTACCCGTACTATGCCGAAACTACCCTTGCTTCTCTTAATACTTTAAAACAACCCTTCTTTTTAATTCTATCCCTAATTCTCTAAACACTCCTTACTTCAAACAATTACTCTATTTTTTAACTACAGTGAAGGGTTGGTTTTTGCAGCACCCAATCCAAATGATTCGTCTTCTTTCATATTTGTCGATCTACCCCAACTACGCTTAAACTACCCCTACTTCTATTAATACTTCAAAACAGGCCTTCATTTTAATCCTACCCCTAGTTCTATAAGTAGCCCTTACTACCAACAATTACCCATATTTTTTAACTATTGTGAAGGATTGGTTTTTGCAGCACCCAATCCGAATGATTCATCATCCTTCATATTTGCTGATCAACCCCTACTATGCTTAAACTACCCCTGCTTCTCTTAATACTTCAAAACAGCCCTTCTTTTTAATCCTACGCCTAATTCTCTATATAGCCCTTACTTCCAACAATTACCCCTATTTTTTAACTGCTTTGAAGGACTGGATTTTGCATCACCTGATCCAAATGATTCATCATCTTTCATATTTGTCGATCTACCCCTGCAATGCTTAAACTACCCCCTACTTTTATTATTGTTTTCCTTTATTTTTATTTTTATTTTTTTTGCATTATTCATTTCTATCTTTGTTAACTAATTATCATTCTACTTCAATGAAGGGTTGGTTTTTCCATCACCCAATCCAAACGATTCATCATCTTTCATATTTGTCGATCTAACCCTACTATGCTCAAACTACCCCTACTTCACTTTGTACTTGAAAACAACAATTCTTTTTAATCTTACCCCTAATTATCTAAATAACCCTTACTTCCAAGAATTACTCCTATTTTTTAACTACTGTGAAGGGTTGGTTTTTGCAGCACGTAATCCAAGTGATTCATTATCGTTCATTTTTCTTGATCTACCGCTACTACGCTTAAACTACCCCCACTTCTATTGATACTTCAAAACATGCCTTCTTTTTAATCCTACCCCTAATTCTCTAAGTATCCCTTCCTTCCAACAGTTACCCCTATTTCTTAACTACTATGAAGGGTTGGTTTTTGCAGCACCCAATCCGAATGATTCATCATCCTTCATATTAGTCGATCTACCCCAACTATGCCTAAACTACCCCTACTTCTCTTAATACTTCAGAACAGCCCTTCGTTTTAATCCTACCCCTAATTCTCTAAATATCCCTTACTTCAAAAAATTACTCCTATTTTTTAACTACTGTGAAGGGTTGGTTTTTGCAGCACCCACTCCAAATGATTCATCATCTTTCATATTTGTCGATCTACCCCTACTATGCTTAAACTACCCCCTTACATTTATTATTGTTTTCCTTTGTTCATTTCTTTATTCAATTTTTTTGCATTATTCATTTCTTTCAATGTAAACCGATTATCATTCTACTACTGTGAAGGGTTGGTTTTTGCAGCACCCAACCCAGCCCTTCTTTTTGATTCTACCCCTAATTCTCTAAATAGCCCTTACTACAAAAAATTACCCTTATTTTTAAACTATTGTGAAGGGTTGGATTTTGCAGCACCCAATCCAAATGATTCATCATCTTTCATATTTCTCGATCTACTCCTACTTTTTTCAAACAACCCCTACTTCTCTTAATACTCCAAAACTACACATCTTTTTAATCCTACCCATAATTCTCTAAATAGCCCTTACTTTCAACAATTACCCCTATTTTTTAACTACTGTGATGGGTTGGTTTTTGCAGCGCCCAATCCCAATGATTCATCAACTTTCATATTTGTCGATCTACCCCTACCATGCTTAAACTTCCCCTACTTCTCTTGATACTTCAAAACATCCCTTCTTTATAATCATACCCCTAATTCTCTAAATAGCCCTTACTTCCAACAATTACCCCAATTTTTTAACTATTGTGAAGGGTTGGTTTTCGCATCGCCCAATCCAAATGATTCATCCTCTTTCATATTTGTCGATCTACCCCTACTATGCTTAAACTACCTCTACTTCTCTTAATGCTTCAAAACAACCCGTCTTTTTAATCCTACCCCATTTCTCTAAATAACTCTTACTTCCAACAACTACTCCTATTTTTTAAGTACTGTGAAGGGTTGGTTTTTGCAGCACCCATTCCAAATGATTCATCATCTTTCATATTTGTCGATCTACCCATACTATGCTAAACTACACCTACTTCACTTAATACTTCAAAACAACCCTTCTTTTTAATCCAACCCAAATTATCTAAATAGCCCTTACTTCCAATAATTACCCCTATTTTTTAACTACTGTGAGTGGTTGGTTTTTGCAGCACCCAATCCAAATGATTCATCTTCTTTTATAATTCTCGATCTACCCCTACTTTGCTTGAACTACCCCTACTTCTCTTAATACTTCAAAACTAACTCTCTTTTTAATCCTACCCCTAAATCTCTAAATAGCCCTTACTTCCGAAAATTACCCCTATTTTTTAGCTACTGTGTAGGGTTGGTTTTTGCAGCGCCCAATCCCAATGATTCATCATCTTTCATATTTGTTGATCTACCCCTACTACGCTTAAACATCCCCTACTTCTTTTAGTACTTCAAAATAGCCATTCATTTTAATCATACCCCTAATTCTCTAAACAGCCCTTATATCCAACAATTACCTATATTTTTTAACTACTGTGAAGGGTTGGTTTTTGCATCACCCAATCCAAACGATTCATCATCTTTCATATTTGTCGATCTACCCTAACTATGCTTAAACTACCCTTACTTCTCTTTTTACTTCAAAACAGCCCTTCTTTTTAATCATACCCCTAATTCTCTAAATATCCCTTACTTCCAACAATTATCCCTATATTTTAACTACTATGAAGGGTTGGTTTTTGCAGCATCCAATCCAAAAGATTCATCATCCTTCATATTTGTCGATCTACTCCTATTATGCTTAAACTACCCCTACTTCTCTTAATACTTCAAAACAACCCTTCTTCTTAATCCTACCCCTAATTATCTAAATTGCCCTTACTTCTAACAATTACCACTATTTTTTAATGTAATGACCCGCATTTTTAGCTATCGAATAATTAATTTATTTAATTATTTAAATATCGTTTTGACGATATCGATGACCTGAATTAAATAATATTGAATATTTAATTAATAATTATAATATAATAATATATTATAATGTCGAAATAGTCAAAAATAGTTGAACTCACAATATAGTGTGAATTGAATTATATATAAGGTATAATTCAGTTTGAAATTGAATTTGAATAACGAATATATTATATAAACGACTGTTTGGATGTAGAATTATAATATAATTAAAATAGAGCACGAAATGGCGCGGTAGTTCGCTATTTGACGATTTGAACTGCAACTGAATGTACATGGTCCGTTTTAAATCGGATATTTGTGAAACAAGAACCGTCAGGACCGATTTGATAATAGTTTTCTAATGGAATAGAAAAATCAAGATTTCGTCGTGTAGATTTTGAGATATGTCCAAATCAAATTTTAGAATAGTCGCTATAGAATCGTTTATCGACCGTAACGGTTTATTCGACATAACTAGAGACCGGGATTGAATTTAGACAAGGTTCTTTAGGGAAATAGTGATAATTTAATTTTTAAAATTTTATGGTAATTTTTAATTAATTTAATAAGCAACTTTTTATTCGGAGTATTTGGCACCCTGTATCGACATTTCGGGGTTTCACAATATGAGTTCATCTACCGGTATTATTACATTTTTGGGACCAGAGCACGTCACTCATTTCAATGGTATTTTTGTTTCTGTCTCTAACAGTCTCTACGTGAACAGAATATTTCATAATACGGTACACTATGTTTTTAACTTAAAACAAACTAAACTGAATGGTTAACTGGTCAAACGAACTCGAAATTCAACGAAACAAGTTTCATACGAAACCTTAGGAAGAGGTCTAGTGAAACGTCAAGGCCTTATATTTTTAGGATTTTTTCTGTAATTTTAAGAAATTATTGCTCGGTGTTTTTGATCGATATTTTCTAAAGGATTTTCGCAAACGGTGTCGGAATTCGACGAAACCTGTCCCATTGGATCTGAAATGTGTTTTTATGCTAGGATTAGCTTTGTTTGTCAAAGATGGAAAATCATATGAATTTAAAATGGATCGAAATGAAACAGAAAGGGAATATTCCGGGGAATATTCCCTGTCCACAAAATCCACTATAAAACAAACTTAAGGCCCCTCGTTAAAACCTAAATTCATTTCCACAGAAGTTGAAAGCTATGAAACCGCCACGAATTTCGTTCCTCCGGATAAGAAAAATCATTCTCAAGCTTTAGATAAAATAAAAAGGGGATGTTGTACAGTGAATGGTGGAATGGCGAAAGTAGCGGAGTTGGGATGGGCGTGAGGGTATACTGAAGCTCAGGCTTGAGGGACACATGGAGACTTGGTAGAAGCCGAAGTGATGGAGGGTCTGTTTGCAGGGGTTTCAACATACATGAAGTGGACTTACGTTTTTGTGTGGAGTTTGTATTTGTGTGTGAGGACCTGAGGTTGCAAAAATGACTGATGATGGAGTCACGGGTTTTCCTGTGTACTGATGGGAGAAGGGGTATCGTGGAGTTTTCGGTTTGGTTTAATCATGGGAGAAGGAGGAGCAGTTTGGGGATTTGAAGAATCGGCCGATGTCTGTTGAAGTGTTAAGGAGAGACGGGTTCAAGTCAAACGGGGAAGAAGGGTCTGTAGAGCGGGCTGAGGGGTGTTGGGCCAACAAAGAAAGTTAAGGCCCATTTTAAAATTCCAATCCAAGTTTAAATTTATTTAAATATGTATTAATTTGTCGGTGTGATAACTTGACCATACGATATCAGATTGACGAACCGTAAGTTGCGTTGGGATCGTATGGACGAGAGCTTCACAATGAAGCTGACTGGAAGTGGATTGGGACTCGTATGAATTTACGGCGAAATAAATTGTTTGATTCAAATCAAATAACAGTTTATCGTTCTTTAACGATGAACTTCCAATGTGAGTAAAACTCACCAACTCTGAACAGTTATATTTTTATAATGTATTCTTAGAAGTGTTAGTCATCTGTTTATTATTGTGTGTTAGTTGATTAATTGAACTGCTAGTCAGTTAGTTGAAATCATATATATATAAACCATTAAATATATATATATATATATATATATATATATATTGATTCTGTTTATCAGAATAATTCGTACTGAACTGTAATGGATGTTGATTATACCGTGTAACATCTGTCGATGCAGGGAAACAGGTTGGAGGGACCCAACTGGGTTCCTCAGTATTTATAATACTGTTTTGATTCATATATTCTGTTATATGATGTGATATATAATCTGTTGTCGATTATATGTGGTTGGACGTTATTGAACATCGTGATTTGATATGATTGAATACCATAACATACTGAAATGTTGATAAGGGGATTTTCAAAACGATGTTGAAAATAAAATATTTATAAATGGAATAATTTATAAATAAGAGATATTTATAAATTTGAATATTTATAAATTTGAATATTTATAAATAAGGAATATTTATAAATTGGAATATTTATAAATAGGAGATATTTAGAAAGGAAATAATTGCAAACTATTTTCTTTTTGAATGGAAAGGCCTATGTGGCGGTTTGGGGATTTTCCCGATGCTCCCGTTACAAAGGAGGTTATGGCGAATTTTTCCGGAAATTTAAGGAGTTAGAATATTTTTAAGTATAAATTTGAAAAGGGAATATTTGCAAACCATTTGTAAATAGAATAAAATAGAAAAAAGAAATATTTGTAAACCATTTACAAATAAAATTGAAAAGGAAATATTTAGAAATAAATAGAGTTATAAAAAGGAAATTTGTTTATAACTGAATAGGATGTTTATAAAAAGGAAAACGTTATTAAAAGAAAATTTATAAAGTGAAGAACCGTTACGAAAAAGTAAACCTTTATGAATGAATAAACGTTGTTAAAAGGGAATCTTTGTAAATGGATAAACGTTATCGAAAAGGAGAAATCGAATATGGTATTCGAAGTTAGTTAATCGAATATGGTATTCGAAGTTAATTAATAGAATATGTTATTCGAAGTTAGTTAATCGAATATGGTATTCGAAGTTAGTAAATCGAATATGGTATTCGAAGTTAGTTAATCGAATATGGTATTCGAAGTTAGTTAATCGAATATGGTATTCGAAGTTAGTTAATCGAATATGGTATTCGAAGTTAGTTAATCGAATATGGTCTTCGAAGTTAGTTAATCGAATATGGTATTCGAAGTTAGTTAATCGCATATGGTATTCGGAGTTAGTTAATCGAATATGGTATTCGAAAGTTAGTTAATCGAATATGATATTCGAAAGGGGTTAGTCGAGTCGAGTTAGTTAGTTAGAGTTAATCAGTTAGAGTTAACCAGTTAGAGTTAATCAGTTAGAGTTAACCAGTTAGAGTTAATCAGTTAGAGTTAATCGATTAGAGTTAAACAAACTAGAGTTAATCAAGTGTAGTTATTTGAGATAGAGTTAGTCAAACATAGCTATTCAGGATAAGTGTCATTCAGCACGACTGCTAGCGTAATTCGCAGGGCTGTAAATAGCCTAAGGCGGTCGGATGTTTACTGAGGGAATCAGGCGTAACCATTGAGATCGCTGTGATCTAGAGTCAAGCGAATGGAGTTAAATCGAATATTAGCTATTCGAAATAGAGTTAAACAGGCATAGTAATTCGAATATAAGTTAATCGAATACTAGTTATTCGGTAGGAGTTAAATAATTCGAGTTAATTAAGTTAAGTTAGTCAAGATGAGTTAATCCAAAAGAGTTAGTCGAATATTAGTTATTCGAATGGAGTTGAATAGAGTTAAACGGATTTAAATAGAGTTAGTCAAATATAGTTTATTCGAATAGAGTTAAAGGAAAGGAATTATCGATTATAGTTTAATCGAAAGGAATTATCGTTTATAGTTTAATCGAAAGGAGTTATCGATTATAGTTTAATCGAAAGGAGTTATCGATTAGTTTAATGAAAAGGAGATTATCGAATATAGCGTATTCAAAAGAAAGAGATCGAATATAGTTTATTCGAAAGAGAGAGAGATTTCGAATATAAGTATTCGAAGAGAGATAATCGAATATAGGGTATTCGAAGAAGAGTTAATCAAATAGAGATTACTCGAAAGGGAATTATATGTCGAATTCAATTATATCGAAATCGGGAAAGTAATATTTACTTTTCGGTTTTTAAATCAAGAGTATACACAAATAAATTAGGGTTAGGTTTAATTATTCGAATTAAAGAATAAAAGTTATAATTGAAGATAGGTATTGCGAAAGTAGGGATTATAACGTTATCGTTATAATCAATGTTTTCAATAAAGAAATGGATTAGTAAATTGAATCCGAGAGTTACGTAAAGAAGTTGTTAAAGGTTTAAAAGATAAATTTTTACTATTTCGAAGTTATAACGTTGTTCAGTTAAGGTCTGAGAGGTAATTATACCCGAACTTGATTGACTTCCTTCTAAACTAAGGATCGGTAAGGTTTGATAGTGAATGATGGTTAAGTGAATTTAATAAATGATTTGAGTTGGCATAGCGATGTTTATTTAAACATCAGTTAAAATTCAATAAAGGAACTTTGGAAATGTTTTCCAAATAACAAATCAGAAATGTTTTCTAATATAGAAAACAGGAAATGGAAATGTTTTCGATTGTTAATAAAGTATATTTTCTAAAATTAGAAAATAAGAAAGGTTGAGTATATGGAAACAGGAGAAAGGTTAATAAATGAACTAAAGGGATAAATGTTGAATGATGATTGATTGATATAATTTCCATCTGGAAATAATATCGTTGTTTGCACACATATTTTTCTTTGATAGTTAACTTACCGACTATCGAAGTTTTTGACCATTTTAACGTTGTTAATATGGAGAGACCGGTTGGATTATTATCCAAAGAACCACTCTGTATTGGCATAAGCGTTGCGAATCATATATGCCAAAGATATTGAAGACGGAGTAAAGTGCAAGGGCTATTGTATAAATCTTAGATAACTGTGCCTAAGATGGATGTACTGAATAGTGCCTTCGGTTCATCCTGTTCCTGGATGACTTGTATGGATGAATGTCTGGCAGGGTATTTTCAGAAAGGTCACGTACATTGATTTCTTCAACCGTACCAAGAGTGGAAGCGGAGAAGGAAACTTCTTTTAGCTGACACGTAATGTATGGTTGCAGACGTCAAATTACTGATTCAGATGGATTTGACAATGTGGCATTTGAAGTGAATCTGATGTGATGATAAAGCGTAACCTCAAGCCTCATCAGTCGGTAAATGACAGAAATCGGGCAGGCAGCATGGCTAAGCCAGTCGCACCAAAGTAGGGTGTATAATCACCTATCTAGAGAATATTCATTTGCTTCTTTAATCTATCAATTGTAACACCCCGAGAATTTTATAACTATGAAATTAACAAATTAAAGTATAATTAATTTGAAATCAAAGAACTAAGGGAAACGGGATACGCCATTGCGTTCGTCTCGGAAAAATACGCGAAATAGAGTTCGAGTTTTCGAAAAACGGAGTCTGTATTAAGAAGATATGGCCTTCGGAAGTTTTGAATTAAATTTAAAATTCAAACAGAATAAAATAATTAAAAATCGGGCCCAATAGGCCAGGGCGGATAAACACCTGCCTAGGCCACCCAGGTCGACTGGGCTGTCGACCTGGGCTACCCATGTCGACAGGGCTGTCGACAGCCCTGTCGACAGGGGTATCGACCTGGTCGAGCCCAGCCAACCTGGCTGGCCAGGTCTGTGTTTGGCCGATTTTCTGTGGTCTGCTTTGTCATTAGGGCTAGGTGGCAAGTTTTAATTGGTCTCTCTATCGAATGAATGGCTACGATCAATCCAGGCAACATCAATGGTCCAAATCAGTTCCTAACCTCTATATAAACAACCCTAGACTAAACCCTAATCTATTCATTCAAAAATAAGAACATAGCCGCCATGTTGCTGAGGAACGACTAGGAGTAGCCACCAAATTGGAGAGAGGATTAGGAGGAAAGTTCTAAAGCCTAAAGCAATTCAAGCAACCTAAGCAAATCAAATCAACAAGGAATCGCATCTCTAAATTCCTAAATTAGAGAATTCGCCGCAACGATTGTAAGTAGAGTATTACTTTGGTATGAATAAACAATTGTGTTGGTTTGTATGCTTGAATTGTGGCAATAAAGTAATTCATATTTGTGCGTTCTTATCAATTTGAAATATTATATACGTTTGGATATTTATGAATTATGTTATTCATTATAAAGAACTACATGCGGTAGTTCTATGCAAGTATACGTTTGGAATAATTCGCAAATTATGTAATCCATGTCGAAGCTACATGTATGTAGTTGATTTAAATTCATGCAAGTTTGGGGTTTGCTTCTATGCCACCATGATGTATATTTTTGTGCATAAATCATTTTGTAAGTAATTGGAACAAGTTTGGTTATTATCCATATGTAATTATGTTGAGAATTTGGCATCATGTATTAAGCCATGCTTTTGTACTAGAAAACCTATTTGCAAATTTATGAATATGGCTAGGCTATGAATGATATTTGGCATAATTGAAAACCATGATTAAGTCTATCTTGTTTACTAGAATTATATGGTGACATATGTGAGACATGGCTAGGTTAGACTCAAAAATCCCTTTTTGCAAGTTTAAAGCAAACACCATGTTTAGGAATATTTAAATCATGATTAAGTTCAACTATGCTTTTGTGTTAGTAACAAAGTATCCCCTTTGTAAACATGTAGAAACCTTATGAACATGACTTGTTTATGTTTGACATTATGCCTAAATGAGAACATAGGTCTATGTTGTAGTTAAGACTATGTGACACCTAATTTAGATTCTTATCTTAAGTTTACATGGTTTGATTCATGTCACCTATGCTTTATGACCAAAGTATATATGCAAGTACACCAGCTTCTATTTTGTATTTCCAACGTCATATTGCAAGTTCATGCGCTCACCTTCCCCTTTTTGTGTACGTAATCACGCCATAAGCCTCCCCTTTTCGCATGGCTAATTTGGGCTTTAAAAGGCTAAGCCCAATATATATAAATGGACGTGTAAAACGGGGGAAAATAACGTTGGGTTAAAATTAATTAATGAATGAAAATATAAAATAGAAGGGCCCAAGTTCAAGTATGGGTTGGGCCCATGATTGGTGTAACCTTTACACCATTAACTTAATAATGGGCCGCAAATATTTACATATAAGAAATAAAGAGGAATGACAAAATATGTAAATGTAGAACATACGATGTGTTTAACCCGAGGTTGGATTGAGTTTTGATGTAAACCTGCCCGGAACCGCCCGGCTGTCCAGTAGTCACAACAATACCTACCCAATGTGGGAGGTTAAACATGGAGCCCAGCAAGGACCCGAGGTTAGACTGATTTGTGGCGTAAGACTGCCCGGAACCAACCGGCAACAGGCAGCCACAACAATACCTGTCTAATGTGAGAGGTCTGGGCCTTAATAAGACAATTAAGGCTGAGTCAGGATTGTTAGGATTAAGTGAACTAAAGACTTAATCAAAATGGAACATGCTAAACTAAACGGACTGGTGGGAGTTAGGTTAGAAAACACTTAACCAACTTAGCATGTTGGCTAGAGATAGAAAACCTAGTAACGGGGGACCCTTTTCAGCAGTAACCCTAGAAGGTGTATCAGGATACCCTGAAACTAGGCAGGGTGGGCCACGATTACTGGGCTGATTGTAAGAGGTCAAATCGACGGCGGTGGTGTAGCAGTGTAGGTTCTAACGGAGTGCGGGCGTGCACACACTCCGGCGCAGAAAAATAAGGCACTGGACACCAGTAGCATACCTGTGCACTCTATGGTTGTGTCGGGTTACCACTATGGGACTTGATACACCCCATGGTGGGACCAGCATAGGTAACTACAACATCGGGGGCCGTAAGACACATGTAACTATGCGAGTAGGAGCCGATCATCATAGAATGGATTACATCACCCTGATTGTGGGGTGCCAGTTGGAAACTAGTTTATATGGGTTCAGAGATTAACATGGGGTACGATAGTATATTCGACCCTAGACAACTTAACCAAGTTTATAGTGCATGCCCACTTCTTGTTTATACTTGTCATACCCAGTTCTTTATTCATAGACAAAATAGTACTAGACTTACTCAGGCTTTATGTCTGACTCTACTTTTCTTTCATCTTCTTTCTTCCGTTCCTCCCCCCCCCCCCCCAGGTCCTCAGGGAGGGAACACAGCAGCTTGACCTACCTCAACATCCAGCTTGAAGAAGAGAAATGTATTGCTTGGACTTTCCTGTTTTGAACTGTGGCTTTGGACAATCCACTATGGGGCTTTTGCAGTTTATCTATGTTTTATTTATGCTTCTTTAAACAATGTACTCAAGACAGATTATGAAAGTGTTATGTTTTTGGAAAGGATGTTGTTGTAACACGTATTTGACTTTTATGAAATAAAAGTTTGTTGTTCTTCCGCTGCTTACAAATATGTGTTCCTATATCTATCTTGTATATCTGTGACTTGTACTTATAAACCTCCACCAAAATTAGGGCATTCCCTTTGAGAGTGACCCTAACGGAGGTGGGGCGTTTCACTTGGTATCAGAGCATAGGTTTACCGGATAAGATATAAAGTTTTGAAAAAATATTTTCAAAAAGGAAATTTAAAGAAGCATTTTTAAAGAAAAATATTATTTTATTTTAAAAAGGCAAAGTCCACTCCCCAAAGCCATAGGTATTTTCTCTTATCCTTCGTTTTGAATCTATCCTTTTTGTTTCAGCATGTCCCAAGAACTTAACTTGCCGGAAGGGGTGCCAATACCTGGTTGGTTTAGACGGTTCTTAGAAGCAAGAGCCACTCAGCCAGGTCCTACCATTCCTCCTCCCCCAGCGGAAGGAAATCATCCAGCTGCAGCAGCACCTTTTCCTCCACCTCCACCTCGGGGAAACACTTTCGCTAAGATATGTAAAGATTTTAAAGCTATGGGAGGAGGGGATTTCCATGGAACTGAGTCCTTCGTAGCAGCTAGAAATTGGCTGAAAGAAACGGAGGACCTATTCATCATCTTTGAGGTAGAAGATAGACAAAAAGTACAGTTGGCAGTGTGGCTATTGAAGGGCGAGGCTTCCTACTGGTGGGAAGTCACTAATGCTGAATGACTAGTGGAGACATGGGAGGACTTTAGGGCAAGGTTTGAGACTAAATTTCTCTCAGATGCAGAAAGAAGTTTGCAATTGGAAAAATTCTTATTTCTTAAGCAAGGGGACAAGACAGTCAGAGAGTATGTGAATCAGTTTGATGAGCTGGCTAGGTTTGGGCTTGACCTAGTCAATACCCCGCACAAGAAGGCTCTTCGTTTCGTCAAAGGGTTGAATGAGCCATTGCACAGTTTGGCCATGACCCATATACCCATGGGAGCCACGTATGAAAGATTGGTGCAAATGGCATTGCTGAATGAAGAGGATAAGGGCAAGAAGGAGACAAAGGCAGAAAGCTCTCAAGGGAAGAAAGAGGGTTTGCAGCCCAAGAAGACAGACTTTAAGAAGGGCGGGAAAGGCAACAAAGAGAAGAGGAAGTGTAATTTCTGTGGCAAAGTGGGGCACTTAGTAAAGGACTGCCGGAAAAAGAAGGCCAAGGAGAATGGTGGTTTTTTTTCTTGCGGTGAGACAGGCCACAGGGCTAAGGACTGCCCAAAGAAACGGGGACAGGGGCAGAGGGCTGGATCCACCCCAGGGGCACAGGTTCATGTGCTGGAAGCGCCACCTCTGCAACAGCGAGGTATAAATACTTCTGTAGAAAGTGTAGTTTATCTTTATGATCACCCCGTTCGCACTTTATTTGATTTTGGCGCATCACACTCCTTTATCTCGTCTGCTTTAGTAGAATCTCTGCACCTAAAAACTAGTATGGTAGAGGACCCCTTAATTGTTTCAAACCCAATTGGGGGCCCAGCTCATTTGTCTATGATCTGTTTGGAATTGAAAATTTCCATTCTAAGTGTAGAATTTCAATGTAGTGCCTTTGTTTTGGGCTTTTCGGGGTATGGTTTGATTTTGGGTATGGATTGGCTATCCAGTAATGGGGCCATCCTTGATTGTGAGAAAAGGGTTGTTAGGCTCCTAACCCAGCTCGGTAATACTTTGGAAATTTCTTGTAATCCCTCGTATGCGGTTATGCTTAGTTATCTTGAATCGCTAGATGCCTCTGTTGAAAATTTGCAATCAGTTAGAGTGGTCCGGGAATATCCGGATGTCTTCGAAGAGGTGAAGGGCTTGCCTCCGAAGCGGGAAATAGACTTCCGCATATATCTTGTAGATAATGCAAAGCCCGTTGCGTTGCCCGTTAGACATATGGTTCCACGAGAAAGTAAAGAGCTCAGTAAACAGATTAAAGAGCTCCTAGAAAGGGGGTTCATTAGGAGGAGCATTTCAGAATGGGGCGCTCCAGTGGTGTTCGCTACAAAGGCGGATGGTTCACTCCGTCTATGTGTTGACTATAGGGAGCTCAACAAGCTAACGAAAAAAATAGGCACCCTCTCCCTAGAATTGACGATTTATTTGACCAGCTTGTAGGAGCGTCTGTTTTCTCCCAACTCGATTTAGCAACCGGTTTTCATCAGCTAATGGTGGCTGAAGATAGCATCGATAAAACGGCGTTCAGAACCCCAGACGGCTTCTTTGAATGGCTTGTCATGCCTTTCGGCTTGACAAATGAACCTGCTTACTTCGTGGACCTGATGAGTAGGGTATTTAGAGATTTCCTCAACAAATTCGTAGTGGTCTTCGTAGATGATATCCTTATCTTCTCAAAGAGTGAAGAGGAACATGCTCAGCACTTAAGGGCAATCACGGAAACTTTGCGAGTCCATCAACTAAAAGCCAAATTCTCCAAATGCCACTTTTGGAGAGAAGAGGTGAGGTTCCTTGGGCATATAGTATCCAAACAAGGGTTAGCAGTGGACCCTGCTAAGGTAGTGGCGGTACAGGATTGGAAGACGCCAAGGAATGCAACTGAGGTCCGAAGCTTTCTAGGACTAGCAGGTTTCTATCGAAAGTTTATAAGGGATTTTGCGAAAATCTCAGCTCTGCTCACAAAATTGACTAAGAAGAATCTAGTGTTCAATTGGGATTTGGATTGCGAGTTTGCTTTCCAACGACTGAAAAGGGCTCTCACAACAGCCCCAGTTTTGACGCTGCCGGATGGGAGCAAGATGTTCACTGTTTATACGGATGCATGTGGGACAGGGCTAGGCGCCGTCTTAATGCAAGAAGGAAGGGTAGTAGCTTATGGCGGGAGGCAGTTGAAGGTGCACGAAAAGAACTACCCAACCCACGATCTTGAGTTAGCCGCCATCGTCTTTGCACTCAAGTCTTGGCGACACTATCTCCTAGGTGAGAAGTTCGAATTTTACACTGACCATAAATCGTTGAAATATCTTTTCTCGCAGAAGGATCTTAACTTGAGGCAACAAAGATGGATGGAGTTTCTTGCCTCGTACGATTTCGAAATCTCCTATACTCCGGGCAAAGACAACGTAGTGGCAGACGCGTTGAGCCGAAAGAAATTGACCCTAAGCCCGTTGTTTATTGAAAGACAAAGCCTAGAGTTTATAACCAGCTTCGACTTTAGGCCTTCCTCCGATTTCGTACCAGGCTTGCTAGCATCTCTCGAAGTGCGCCCAACTTTAGTGGATTCAGTAGGGGCAGCACAACGCGAAGACCCTCAGCTTGTGGAAATAATTGATAGGCTAATTAGGGGTGAGACTTCAAGTCACCTCAACCGATACTCCATCGACGATAGGGGTTTGCTAAGGCGAGACGGAAGACTATGCGTCCCACAGACAAAAGATTTAGTAAAGATGGTTCTCGAGGAAGCGCATCATTCCAAGATGACGATACACCCAGGCGGAGATAAAATGTACAAAGACATAAAAAGGGCTTTCTTCTGGAACGACATGAAAAAGGACGTGGCAGAGTTCGTTTCTAAGTGTATGGTGTGCCAACAGGTTAAAGCGGAACAGAAAAAGCCTGGCGGACTACTACATCCTCTGGAGGTCCCGCAGTGGAAATGGGATAGCATCTCAATGGACTTCATCGATGGGCTGCCTAGGTCTAGGAGAGGCAACACTATCATTTGGGTAATAGTGGGTAGGCTTACTAAAAGCGCCCAATTTTTACCCGTCAAAAGTAAAAGAACTGCCTCATCCCTAGCATCACCGTACCTTAAGGAAATCGTTCGACTCCATGGAATACCATCTAGCATTGTTAGTGACCGAGACCCCATCTTCACCAGCGAGTTTTAGCGGAGTCTGCAAGAAGCAGTAGGAACGCAGTTATGCTTAAGCACAGCATATCATCCCCAAACCGACGGCCAAACAGAGAGAGTGAACAGAGTTTTGGAAGACCTCTTAAGGCTATGCGTCCTTGACATCGGAGGGACATGGGAAGACCACCTTCCTTTGGTGGAATTTGCCTACAACAACAGCTATCAAGCAACCATCGGAATGGCGCCCTTCAAAGCTTTATATGGACGACCGTGCCGATCGCCCACTTGTTGGTGGGAGTCCACGGATATGCTCATACTTGGACCAGACATGATCCGAGAGACCTCAGAGAAAGTAGATTTAATACGAAGAAGGATGAAGACGGCCCAAGACAGACAAAAGTCCTATGCCGACAAGAGGAGGACCGACCTTGAATTCAAAGTTGGAGACAGAGTTTTTCTCAAGGTATCACCGCTAAGGAACGTTGTTCGTTTTGGAACCACAGGAAAACTAGCACCAATGTTCGTAGGGCCATTCCCTATTATCGAGAAAATTGGGAAGATGGCCTATAGATTAGAGCTACCCGAGAAGTTGGCTGGAGTCCACAACGTTTTTCACGTTTCACACCTCCGAAAATGTCTACATGAGTCAGCTGAAGTGGTAGAGCCAAATATCCTCGAAGAGGCCGAAGTGGAACGCGAAGCAACCATAAGAAAAGTTCCAACCCGCATCTTAGGAACGGAAGTGAAGAAGCTACGCAACCGTGAAGTCAAGCTCGTCAAAGTTCAGTGGAGCGACGCCGAGGGAGACGCGACTTGGGAAACTGAAGCTAGAATACGTACTGCCTACCCTTTTCTGTTCGAGGGTACATCCTTGATCTATCTTTTTCCTTAAGTTGCGCTTTTATCCATCTTTTTAGGTATATTTCCTCGACCATATCTTTTAGATAGAATCTTTTTGGATGGAAACATGTAGTTGAAACATGTTATGGATGATGGTTGCAAGTGGTTGCAAGTGATTGCTAGTGGTTGCTCGTGGTTGCATATACACACACAATCTAGGTTTTAGATCGGCTCAGTCACTTCATATTGCATATGCATATATGTTTGTATTCGTACATGGTTGAACTTTAATGTGTTGTCATATGGATGTTGCATTTGTATTGAATGATTGTGCACTCATGTAGAATCAAAAATAGGAAAATTTGCATACATAATGGATTCATGGCACTTACATAATTCGCACTAAGGAGGTCAACTGAATCAGTAGACCGCCTGATTTTGCATTAGATAAGTTCATGTACACACACACTTCGCATATGATCATGAAGCATTAGAAGTCTTTTAAGGACAATGGATGCTCGTGTTTGATGGATGAGTAGATGGATGATTGGATGTTAGGATATACATTTTCCTACACTTGAAGATTTCGGGGACGAAATCCTTTTAAGTGGGGGAGAATGTAACACGCCGAGAATTCTATAACTATGAAATTAACAAATTAAAGTATAATTAATTTGAAATCAAAGAACTAAGGGAAACGGGATACGCCATTGCGTTCGTCTCGGAAAAATACGCGAAATAGAGTCCGAGTTTTCGAAAAACGGAGTCCGTATGAAGAAGATATGGCCTTCGGAAGTTTTGAATTAAATTTAAAATTCAAACAGAATAAAATAATTAAAAATCGGGCCCAATGGGCCAGGGCGGATAAACACCCGCCTAGGCCACCCAGGTCGACTGGGCTGTCGACCTGGGCTACCCATGTCGACAGGGCTGTCGACAGCCCTGTCGACAGGGGTATCGACCTGGTCGAGCCCAGCCAACCTGGCTGGCCAGGTCTGTGTTTGGCCGATTTTCTGTGGTCTGCTTTGTCATTAGGGCTAGGTGGCAAGTTTTAATTGGTCTCTCTATCGAATGAATGGCTACGATCAATCCAGGCAACATCAATGGTCCTAATCAGTTCCTAACCTATATATAAACAACACTAGACTAAACCCTAATCTATTCATTCAAAAATAAGAACATAGCCGCCATGTTGCTGAGGAACGACTAGGAGTAGCCACCAAATTGGAGAGAGGATTAGGAGGAAAGTTCTAAAGCCTAAAGAAATTCAAGCAACCTAAGCAAATCAAATCAACAAGGAATCGCATCTCTAAATTCCTAAATTAGAGAATTCGCCGCAACGATTGTAAGTAGAGTATTACTTTGGTATGAATAAACAATTGTGTTGGTTTGTATGCTTGAATTGTGGCAATAAAGTAATTCATATTTGTGCGTTCTTATCAATTTGAAATATTATATACGTTTGGATATTTATGAATTATGTTATTCATTATAAAGAACTACATGCGGTAGTTCTATGCAAGTATACGTTTGGAATAATTCGCAAATTATGTAATCCATGTCGAAGCTACATGTATGTAGTTGATTTAAATTCATGCAAGTTTGGGGTTTGCTTCTATGCCACCATGATGTATATTTTTGTGCATAAATCATTTTGTAAGTAATTGGAACAAGTTTGGTTATTATCCATATGTAATTATGTTGAGAATTTGGCATCATGTATTAAGCCATGCTTTTGTACTAGAAAACCTATTTGCAAATTTATGAATATGGCTAGGCTATGAATGATATTTGGCATAATTGAAAACCATGATTAAGTCTATCTTGTTTACTAGAATTATATGGTGACATATGTGAGACATGGCTAGGTTAGACTCAAAAATCCCTTTTTGCAAGTTTAAAGCAAACACCATGTTTAGGAATATTTAAATCATGATTAAGTTGAACTATGCTTTTGTGTTAGTAACAAAGTATCCCCTTTGTAAACATGTAGAAACCTTATGAACATGACTTGTTTATGTTTGACATTATGCCTAAATGAGAACATAGGTCTATGTTGTAGTTAAGACTATGTGACACCTAATTTAGATTCTTATCTTAAGTTTACATGGTTTGATTCATGTCACCTATGCTTTATGACCAAAGTATATATGCAAGTACACCAGCTTCTATTTTGTATTTCCAACGTCATATTGCAAGTTCATGCGCTCACCTTCCCCTTTTTGTGTATGTAATCACGCCATAAGCCTCCCCTTTTCGCATGGCTAATTTGGGCTTTAAAAGGCTAAGCCCAATATATATAAACGGACGTGTAAAACGGGGGAAAATAACGTTGGGTTAAAATTAATTAATGAATGAAAATATAAAATAGAAGGGCCCAAGTTCAAGTATGGGTTGGGCCCATGATTGGTGTAACCTTTACACCATTAACTTAATAATGGGCCGCAAATATTTACATATAAGAAATAAAGAGGAATGACAAAATATGTAAATGTAGAACATACGATGTGTTTAACCCGAGGTTGGATTGAGTTGTGATGTAAACCTGCCCGGAACCGCCCGGCTGTCCAGTAGTCACAACAATACCTATCCAATGTGGGAGGTTAAACATGGAGCCCAGCAAGGACCCGAGGTTAGACTGAGTTGTGGCGTAAGACTGCCCGGAACCAACCGGCAACAGGCAGCCACAACAATACCTGTCTAATGTGAGAGGTCAGGGCCTTAATAAGACAATTAAGGCTGAGTCAGGATTGTTAGGATTAAGTGAACTAAAGACTTAATCAAAATGGAACATGCTTAACTAAACGGACTGGTGGGGGTTAGGTTAGAAAACACTTAACCAACTTAGCATGTTGGCTAGAGATAGAAAACCTAGTAACGGGGGACCCTTTTCAGCAGTAACCCTAGAAGGTGTATCAGGATACCCTGAAACTAGGCAGGGTGGGGCACGATTACTGGGCTGATTGTAAGAGGTCAAATCGACGGCGGTGGTGTAGCAGTGTAGGTTCTAACAGAGTGCGGGCGTGCACACACTCCGGCGCAGAAAAATAAGGCACTGGACACCAGTAGCATACCTGTGCACTCTAAGGTTGTGTCGGGTTGCCACTATGGGACTTGATACACCCCATGGTGGGACCAGCATAGGTAACTACAACATCGGGGGCCGTAAGACACATGTAACTATGCGAGTAGGAGCCGATCATCATAGAATGGATTACATCACCCTGATTGTGGGGTGCCAGTTGGAAACTAGTTTATATGGGTTCAGAGATTAACATGGGGTACGATAGTATATTCGACCCTAGACAACTTAACCAAGTTTATAGTGCATGCCCACTTCTTGTTTATACTTGTCATACCCAGTTCTTTATTCATAGACAAAATAGTACTAGACTTACTCAGGCTTTATGTCTGACTCTACTTTTCTTTCGTCTTCTTTCTTCCGTTCCCCCCCCCCCCCCAAGGTCCTCAGGGAGGGAACACAGCAGCTTGACCTATCTCAACATCCAGCTTGAAGAAGAGAAATGTATTGCTTGGACTTTCCTGTTTTGAACTGTGGCTTTGGACAATCCACTATGGGGCTTTTGCAGTTTATCTATGTTTTATTTATGCTTCTTTAAACAATGTACTCAAGACAGATTATGAATGTGTTATGTTATGTTTTTGGAAAGGATGTTGTTGTAACACGTATTTGACTTTTATGAAATAAAAGTTTGTTGTTCTTCCGCTGCTTACAAATTTGTGTTCCTATATCTGTCTTGTATATCTGTGACTTGTACTTATAAACCTCCACCAAAATTAGGGCATTCCCTTTGAGAGTGACCCTAACGGAGGTGGGGTGTTTCATCAATGCTGTCTCATATATATATATAAGGGAAACGGTTGCTGATCCCAACCGTTGGTGATATACATTCGATACACTCTAGCAAAATGAGTGGTCGGTCATGTGAGGTTGAGTTACAAGATGTTCTTGTTGAACTCTAGTGTATCATTCCTAGAGTACACTGATCGAAAGGTGGTTCCATACCTTTTCATAGTTGGAAATCCAATACCCAATACGTGCTTGCGGTTTTGATTGTATACTATATAGTAGAACATGAGATGAAAGCGTTTCTGCTAGATTGATATCTATTTGTACTAAGACATTATTATAATATCAGAATGATATTGCTTTACAAAGTTGTTTGGATTTTCATAAGGGAAAACCCGTTCCGTTTTCACGGCGTGGTCTTATGATATATCCGTTATTAAACAAAGTGTTAGGAGTTTTATTCACATCAGTCCCATGACTGACCCGGAGTTTATTTTGTTTTGTTTCCCTAAACTCTTGGGTGCCTAAATTTGTACGGACAGTCAAGTAGTCGGGATTTTACAGATTTACTCGGAGAGCTTGGAGCAGGAGGCTTCAGGATTTTATAGCTATTATTATTTCCGATGTTGTTGTAAGTGTTGTACTCTGAAATGTTATTCTATACATATACTGTTTGTATTTCAAAAGTTATGTTATATTTTATTCGTTCCGCTGTGAGATTCGTGTTTACTGTGATGATGATGTTCTTCTACTTCTATTCTATAAGTTTCTATCTTATATACCTCACCCTCTATTTTCTTTCATTAACTATTCGGTTATTTTCGACTCTTGATGTTCGATATGTGTTGTATATCGGATATCCAAGATCGCTTTTTTTCTGGGTCGTTACAGTTTTTTGTATCAGAGCTTAAGGTTAAGTGAATTACCTTGGCTCTGTGGCGTGATTCAGTAGAGATGGGATTAGTAATATCCTAGACTAAGTTTGAGTGTATATATACGAGTGCGTATTTGTTAGTTAATATAAAGTGATTTATATTGTGGAGATTTATTGGTTGAGTAGTTTGTGAATTCTGGTCGATCATTTTGATCCACTGTGTCGATAGGGGTTACTAAACACTCGAATACGATGAACCAACATGATATGTTTTGAAATTTACATAGTACAATTGGTTGTGTTGGTTGTTATTATAATCGAGTAAGATTATAAAAAGGTGAAATGGTTATAAATAACTAATCAGAATTCATATAAGTAAAGTATATAAAATAAGATGAAGTAAATCTGAATTTAAATCAGATTGGAATTAAAATAAGGAAATTTTAAGTTCCTGGGAGATTTTGAAAACGTTTTTCAAACTGAAAGTGATATATTATTGAACTCACTTTGACCGCTGGGAAATAAATTCTGACGATGAATCGCGACATCATCAGTGTTCATTTTCGAGTTCTAAGTGACGGATTACTACCAAAGGCTTTGTTTTTGAATTGTTTTGAAAAAAAACAAGTTGTTTAGAAATTCAAAGGTTTTGAATTGGTATTATAATTTCAAATTGATTTGAAAGAAACCCTGGAATTTAAGTTCTGGAATTTAAAATTTTACTTAAAAAGTTAAATAAATTGAGATGGTAAAAATAAATTGAAATTTAACTTGAACTGAGTTAAATAGAATTGAATTGGATTAGAGATAATCTAGAATGGAACCAAATTGATAAGTCAATAATTTGGAATTTGATATTGGGGTTCGAATGAAATTCGATTTGGATTTGAGGATATGAACTGATTGGAATTTGATTGAGATAACACTGGTATATGTTGAGTTGATAGCATATGGAAGTGATAGAGTTGATATGCCCAACAAAAAGGTGCCAGTTTATATTATATATGGGTTTGAGATTTTGATGAGCCGAATTGGCAAGCCGCTTGGCTATTTGATTTTCTTTTGGGTAGAGAAGGCCTAGAGAGGCGAGTTGGAGTTTTACCGATAGGGCTGTACAAAGGAGGGTATGGCGAAATTTTTCGAAAAGTTAAGGTGTTAGAAAATTTTCGGGATTTTTGAAAATTTTAGTTAGTCGGAATAAATTAATATTTTAATCGATATTAATTAGTTCAGTTGAAACCAGAGATAAGAGGTAAACAGATAAATTTTTACCCAGTAGATAGGGTCGTCCCCTACCTTAGCAATTTCGAGGACGAAATTATTTTTAAGAGGGAAAGATTGTAATGACCCGCATTGTTAGCTATCGAATAATTAATTTATTTAATTATTTAAATATCGTTTTGACGATATCGGCGACCTGAATTAAATAATATTGAATATTTAATTAATAATTATAATATAATAATATATTATAATGTCGAAATAGTCAAAAATAGCTGAATTCACAATAGAGTGTGATTTGAATTATATATAAGGTATAATTCAGTTTGGAATTGAATTTGAATAACGAATATATTATATGAACGACCGTTTGGACGTAGAATTATAATATAATTAAAATAGAGCTCGAAATGGGGCGGTAGTTCGCTATTTGGCGATTTGAACTTCAACTGAATGTACAGGGTCCGTTTTAAATCGGATTTCTGTGAAATAAGAACCGGCAGGACCGATTTGATAATAGTTTTCTAATCGAACAGAATAATCAGGATTTCATCGTGTAGATTTTGAGATATGTCCAAATCAAATTTTAGAATAGTCGCTATAGAATCGTTTATCGACCGTAACGGTTTATTCGACATAACTAGAGATCGGGTTTGTATTTAGACAAGGTTCTTTTGGGAAATAGGGATAATTTAATTTTTAGAATTTTATGGTAATTTTTAATTAATTTAATAAGCTACTTTTTATTCGGAGTATTTGGCACCCTATATCGACATTTTGGGGTTTCACAATATGAGTTCAACTACCGGTATTATTACATTTTTGGGACCAGAGCACGTCACTTATTTCAATGGTATTTTTTTATGTCCACAACAGTCTCTGCATGAACAGAATATTTCATAGTACGGTACACAATGTTTTTAACTTAAAACAAACTAAACTGAATGGTTAACTGGTCAAACGAACTCGAAATTCAACGAAACAAGTTTCATACGAAACCTTAGGAAGAGGTCTAGTGAAACGTCAAGGCCTCAAATTTTTAGGATTTTTTCAGTAATTTTAAGGAATTATTGCTTGGTGTTTTTCATCGATATTTTCTAAAGGATTTTCGCAAATGGTGTCGGAATTCGATGAAACCTGTCCCATTGGATCCGAAATGTGTTTTTATGCTAGGATTAGCTTTGTTTGTCAAAAATGGGAAGTCATACGAATTTAAAATGGATCGAAATGAAACGGAAAGGGAATATTCCCTGTCCACAAAATCCACTATAAAACAAACTTAAGGCCCCTCGTTAAAACCTAAATTCATTTCCACAGAAGTTGAAAACTTTGTAGCCGCCACAAATTTCGTTCCTCTGGATAAGAAAAATCATTCTAAAGCTTCAGATAAAATAAAAAGGGGATGTTGTACTGTGAATGGTGGAATGGCGAAAGTAGCGGAGTTGGGATGGGCGTGAGGGTATACTGTAGCTCAGGCTTGATGGAAACATGGAGTCTTGGTAGAAGTCGAAGTGATGGAGGGTTTGTTTGTAGGGGTTTCAACATACATGAAGTGGACTTACGCTTTTGTGTGGAGTTTGTATTTGTGTGTGTGGACCTGAAGTTGCGAAAATGACTGATGATGGAGTCACGTGTTTTCCTGTGTACTGATGGGAGAAGGAGTATCATGGATTTTTAGGTTTGGTTTAATGATGGGAGAAGGAGGAGCAGTTTGGGGATTTGAAGAATCAGCCGATGTCTATTGAAGTGTTAAGGAGCGACAGGTTCAAGTCAAATAGGGAAGAAGGGTCCGTAGAGCGGGCTGAGGGGTGTTGGGCCAACAAAGAAAGTTAAGGCCCATTTTAAAATTCCAATCCAAGTTTAAATTTATTTAAATATGTATTAACTTGTCGATGTGATAACATGATCATACGATATTAGATTGACGAACCGTAAGTTGCGTTGGGATCGTATGGACGAGAGCTTCACAATGAAGCTGAATGGAAGTGGATTGGGACTCGTATGAATTTACGGCGAAATAAATTGTTTGATTCAAATCAAATAACAGTTTATCGTTCTTTAACGATGAACTGCCAAAGTGAGTAAAACTCACCAACTCCGAACAGTTAAATTTTTATAATGTATTCTTAGATGTGTTAGTCATCTGTTGATTGCTGTGTGTGGGTTGATCGATTGAACTGCTAGTCAGTTAGTTGAAATTATATATATATATATATATATATATATATATATATATATATAAACCATTAAATATAAATATAAATATAAATATATTGATTCTGTTTATCAGAATAATTCGTACTGAACTGTAATAGATGTTGATTATACTGTGTAACATCTGTGGATGCAGGGAAACAGGTTGGAGGGACCCAACTGGGTTCCTTAATATTTATAATACTGTTTTGATTCATATATTCTGTTATATGATGTGATATATAATCTGTTGTTTATTATATGTGGTTGGACGTTATTGAACATCGTGATTTGATATGATTGAATACCATAACATACCGAAATGTTGATAAGGGGATTTTCAAAATGATGTTGAAAATAAAATATTATAAACGGAATAATTTATAAATAAGAGATATTTATAAATTTGAATATTTATAAATAAGGAATATTTATAAATTGGAATATTTATAAATATGAGATATTTAGAAAGGAAATAATTGCAAACTATTTTCTTTTTGAATGAAAAGGCCTGTGTGGCAGTTAGGGGATTTTCCCGATGCTCCCGTTACAAAGGAGGTTATGGCTAATTTTTCCAGAAATTTAAGGAGTTAGAATATATTTAAGAATAAATTTGAAAAGGGAATATTTGCAAACCATTTGCAAATAGAATAAAGTCGAAAAAAGAAATATTTGTAAACCATTTACAAATAAAATTGAAAAGGAAATATTTAGAAATAAATAGAGTTATAAAAAGGAAATTTGTTTATAACTGAATAGGATGTTTATAAAAAGGAAAACGTTATTAAAAGAACATTTATAAAGTAAAGAACCGTTACGAAAAAGTAAATCTTTATAAATGAATTAACGTTGTTAAATGGGAATCTTTGTAAATGGATAAACGTTATCAAAAAGGAGAAATCGAATAAGGTATTCGAAGTTAGTTAATCGAATATGGTATTCGAAGTTAGTTAATGGAATATGGTATTCGAAGTTAGTTAATCGAATATGGTATTCGAAGTTAGTTAATCCAATATGGGATTCGAAGTTAGTTAATCGAATATGGTATTCGAAGTTAGTTAATCGAATATGGCATTCGAAGTTAGTTAATCGAATATGGCATTCGAAGTTAGTTAATCGAATATGGCATTCGAAGTTAGTTAATCGAATATGGCATTCAAAGTTAGTTAATCGAATATGGTATTCGAAGTTAGTTAATCGCATATGGTATTCGGAGTTAGTTAATCGAATATGGTATTCGAAAGTTAGTTAATCGAATATGTTATTCGAAAGGGGTTGGTCGAGTCGGGTTAGTCAGTTAAAGTTAATCAGTTATAGTTAACCAGTTAGAGTTAATCAGTTAGAGTTAACCAGTTAGAGTTAATCAGTTAGAGTTAATCGATTAGAGTTAAACGAACTAGAGTTAATCAAGTGTATTTATTTGAGATAGAGTTAGTCAAACATAATTATTCAGGATAAGTGTCATTCAGCACGACTGCTAGCGTAATTCGCAGGGCTGTAAATAGCCTAAGGCAGTCGTATGTTTCCTGAGGGAATCAGGCGTAACCATTGTTATCGCTGTGATCTAGAGTCAAGCGAATGGAGTTAAATCGAATATTAGTTATTCGAAATAAAGTTAAACATGCATAGTAATTCGAATATAAGTTAATCGAATACTAGTTATTCGATAGGAGTTAAATAAGTCGAGTTAATTAAGTTAAGTTAGTCAGGATGAGTTAATCCAAAAGAGTTAGTCGAATATTAGTTATTCGAATGGATTTGAATAGAGTTAAACGGAGTTAAATAGAGTTAGTCGAATATAGTTTATTTGAATTGAGTTAAAGGAAAGGAATTATCAATTATAATTTAATCGAAAGGAATTATCGTTTATAGTTTAATCGAAAGGAGTTATCGATTATAGTTTAATCGAAAGGAGTTATCGATTAGTTTAATGAAAAGGAGATTATCGAATATAGCGTATTCAAAAGAAAGAGATCGAATATAGTTTATTCGAAAGAGAGTGATTTCGAATATAAGTATTCGAAGAGAGATAATTGAATATAGGGTATTCGAAGAAGAGTTAATCAAATAGAGATTACTCGAAAGAGAATTATACGTCGAATTCAATTATATCGAATTCGGGAAAGTAATATTTACTTTCCGGTTTTTAAATCAAGAGTATACACAAATAAATTAGGGTTAGGTTTAATTATTCGAATTAAAGAATAAAAGTTATAATTGAAGATAGGTATTGCAAAAGTAGGGATTATAACGTTATAGTTATAATCAATGTTTTCAATAGAGAAATGGATTAGTAAATTGAATCCGAGAGTTACGTAAAGAAGTTGTTAAAGGTTTAAAAGATAAACTGTTACAATTTTGAAGTTATAACGTTGTTCAGTTAAGGTCTGAGAGGGAATTATACCCCAACTTGATTGACTTCCTTCTAAACTAAGGAACGGTAAGGTTTGATAGTGAATGATGGTTAAGTGAATTTAATAAATGATTTGAGTTGGCATAGCGATGTTTATTTAAACATCAGTTTAAATCCAATAAAGGAACTTTGGAAATGTTTTCCAAATAAGAAATCAGAAATGTTTTCTAATATAGAAAACAGGAAATGGAAATGTTTTCCATTGTTAATAAAGTATATTTTCTAAAATTAGAAAATAAGAAAGGTTGAATATATGGAAACGGGAGAAAAGTAAATAAATGAACTAAAGAGATAAATGTTGAATGATGATTGATTGATATAATTTCCATCTGGCAATAATATCGTTGTTTGCACACGTATTTTTCTTTGATAGTTAACTCACCGACTATCGAAGTTTTTGACCATTTTAATGTTGTTAATATGGAGAGACCGGTTGGATTATTATCCAAAGAACCACTCTGTATTGGCATAAGCGTTGTGAATCATATATGACAAAGATATTGAAGACGGAGTAAAGTGAAAGGGCAATTGTATAAATCTTAGATAAATGTGCCTAAGATGTATGTACTGAATAGTGCCTTCGGTTTATCTTGTTCCTAGATGACTTGTATGGATGAATGTTTGACAGAGTATTTTCAGAAAGGTCACGTACATTGATTTCTTCAACCGTACCAAGAGTCGAAGCGGAGAAGGAAACTTCTTTTAGCTGACACGTAATGTATGGTTGCAGACGTCAAATTAGTGATTCAGATGGATCTGACAATGTGGCATTTGAAGTGAATCTGATGTAATGATAAAGTGTAACCTCAAGCCTCATCAGTCGGAAAATGACAGAAATCGGGAAGGCAGCATGGCTAAGTCGGTCGCACCGAAGTAGGGTGTATAGTCACCTATCTAGAGAATATTCATTTGCTTTTTAATCTATCAATGTTGTCTCATATATATATATATATATATATATATATATATATATATATATATATATATATATATATATATACAGGAAACTGTTGCTGATCCCAACCGTTGGTGATATACATTCGATACACTCAAGCAAAATGAGTGGTCGGTCATGTGTGGCTGAGTTACAAGATGTTCTTGTTGAACTCCAGTGTATCATTCCTAGAGTACACTGATCGGAAGGTGGTTCCATACCTTTTCATAGTTGGAAATCCATTACCCAATATGTGCTTGCGGTTTTGATTGTATACTATATAGTAGAACGTGAGACGAAAGCGTTTCTGCTAGATTGATATCTATTTGTACTTAGACATTATTATAATATCAGAATGATATTGCTTTACAAAGTTGTTTGGATTTTCATAAGGGAAAACCCGTTCCATTTTCACAGCGTGGTCTTATGATATATCCATTATTAAACCAAGTGTTAGGAGTTTTATTCACACCGGTCCCATGATTGACCCGGAGTTTATTTTGTATTGTTTCCCTAAATTCTTGGGTGCCTAAATTTGTACGGGCATTCAAGTAGTAGGGATTTTACAGATATACTCGGAGAGCTTGGAGCAGGAGGCTTCAGGATTTTGTAGCTATTATTATTTCCACTGTTGTTATAAGTGTTGTACTCTGAAATGTTATTGTATACATATAACGTTTGTATTTCAAAAGTTATGTTATATTTTATTCGTTCCGCTGTGAGATTCGTGTTTACTCTGATGATGATGTTCTTCTTCTTCTATTCTATAAGTTTCTATCTTATCTACCTCACCCTCTATTTTCTTTCAATAACTATTCGGTTATATTCGACTCTTGATGTTCGATATGTGTTGTATATCGGATATCCAAGATCGCATTTTCTCCGGGTTGTGAAGGGTTGGTTTTTGCAGCACCCAATCCAAACGATTCATCATCCTTCATATTTGTCGAACTACCCCTACTATGATTAAACTACCCCCTACTTTTATTATTGTTTTCCTTTATTCATTTCTTTGTAAACCAATTATCATTCTACTTTTATGAAGGGTTGGTTTTTGCAGCACCCAATCCAAACGTTTCATCATCTTTCATATTAGTTGATCTACCCCTACTATGCTTAAACTACCCCTACTTCTCTTAATACTTCAAAACAATCCTTCTTTCTTATCCTACCCCTAATTCTATAAATAGCACTTACATCCAACAATTACCCCTATTTTTTAAGTACTGTTAAGGGTTGGTTTTTGCATCACCCAATTGTAACACCCTACGTCCATTAATGTCACTCACTAAGGGAATGCATTAACTTCCATGGAGTACTATAAGTGTATATAAAACAGAAAATCACAACAAGATAGATATAAAGCAGTGCTTGAAAATTTAAAACTTCATTCGTTGCAGCGGAAAACAAATAAGTTTGGTTACATCATCAAAAACCAAAGACTAGAGTCAAGTACATAATATCCATCTTGACAAAATCAGAGTAGATAAAATAAAAGCATAATCCCACTACTACAAATAGCCATAAAGAAAAAGAAAAAGATAAATGAAGCTGAGATTTACTCTCAGCAGTCCAAAGCTCTCCAAGAAATAAATCCAAGCTAAGCTCTGCTAATTCCCACCCTGAGGACCTTGGGGGGGGGGGGGGGGAAGGAAGAAAATGGGAGAAAACAAAACGAGGTCGGACATAAAGTCTGGCGAGTCTAGTAATTTTAACAATACTACTAGGTAAAGCAACATGATAAGGGATAAACTGAACATAAGGAATGACTGTAACACCAATAGAGATGACAAGGTAAATAAGGTAAGAAAGATTCCAACAACGATTGCGCTCCTAACTACTACGATATATGCTCTGCACCGCACTTACTTAATAAAAGATGTGATCCCTCTTACACGACCATAAAAATGGTAATAATATAATGGTAGTCTCTCCTGTACCCCTAGCTGCCGTCGTTGGAACCGCCTGCTCCTATCTCCACTAAGTGTACCCACTACCCTGCCAAATTTGATCGGCTCCCTAACTCGTAGATACCCATGCTGGTCCCACAGTAGGTTGTATCACTCCCTAAAGTGGAAACCCGATACGCTAGAAGGCACAGCTTATACCTACATGATGCAACAGCGTCTTACCTACCAGCCCAGATCCATGCACGCACATGACCCCGTTGGACTTGCACTGCCACCGCTATCCTTTAATCGACCTCTTACAATCAACCCCAGTAAGCTTGTCCCATCCTCGACCTAGTTCGAGCTCACTAAGATACCAAATGGGTTACTGGTTGAAAAGGGTCCCCACACTTGACACAAGCTTCCCTCCTAAGCTTGGTCCCCACTAGGAATTCCCACTTAACCCCACAATATTTCCATGTCAACTACAAGTCCTCAACTAGGTTAAGTGTTTGTTAATTCATTTTAACTGTAATCCTGCAAGACCTCTCACATTAGACATCATTTGCAGTTGCTGGACATGTCGGGCGGTTCCGGGCAGCCTTACACCACAAACCCATCTAACCTCGTGTCTTTGCCTTATTACACATTTAATTTTATGCCTTTGACCTCTCACATTATATAGTGTTTGTGGTTACTGGATATGCCGCGCGGTTCCGGGTAGATTTATACCACAAACCTATCTAACTGCGTGTCATAGGCGTTCATTAACCTAAGTTCATACAAATTAGGTTTTCCCCTTTTTACCCATCAATTTCAACCCAAATTTAGGTGACAAGTTTATAATCACTTTATGTCTATAATTACAAGTTTATAGGTTATGCCAATTTTTCACCTAAACAATTATGCCACAATTACATGTTTTACATGTTGTACCCAAATTTGCCCAACACCAGTTTTTGTGCCCAATTATCATAATTACCACAAACATAGACCAAATTACATGTTATAACAACTTCCCAAAATTTTCCCATTGTTTCCCCGTTATTCGTTCGCAAAATTTGACGAAGAATGGTTAGGCTCGAAGGTAGCCTAACCGCATAAAAAGAAAATGGAAAAAGAAGAGGGAAGAGAGTCAAAACGGCATAAATCTGAACCTAAATAGGAATGTAACTTATGGATATAACAGTCATATGAACATAGGTGACATATGAACATGAATAGGCAACATGTGAACATGAATAGGCGTGTTATAGGTTCTTGTAAAAGACGATAAACAAGCAAATTTGGTGAATTCCATTACAGACATAGCATATAACACAATTTACAACTTATCATGATTACTTTAGGTTAATTATCTTGTTAAAATCACATGAACTCACCGATCGAGGTTTTAAGAAAGAATAGAACGATTCTAGGATCTGATTTCTGGTGTTGATTAGTTATCCGTTGATGTAGGTGTTGATAGTTGTTTTTAACTTGAATTGATTGATTAATGGCGGAGGCTAGATCACTCTAGGTTTTGGCAGCATGGAGGCACAATTACTTTGATTAATGAATTAGGGTTTAGGTCTAGGGGTGTTTATATAGGTGTAGTGGGTTAATTAGGGCCTTAGGATTAGGCTAGGTTCCATCTAAACCCTCCAAATCCAAAATACACCTCCCACAACCAACCAGAAGTCGCCATGTAGCCCTAAAGGGTAAAAAATAGAATTCTTCCCAGATCTGGACGATCAGGTCGACCTGTTAAGGGGGAGGTCGACGCCCAAGTCAACCCCTAGGTTGACCCCCAGGTCGACCTGTATAGGGGAGGTCGACCACCTGGTCCACCTGGCCTAGGGCGGGAAAAATCCCACCCAGGCCGCTTCTGAGTTTTGGAATTTGATTTTTGAATTCTGAGCTGTTTTAATTTATTTCTAGAAACTTCTAAGTGCCATAACTTCTTCATACGAAGTCTGATTTATGCAAACTTGGAGTCTATTCCAACCAGAATTCCGAGACGAACGCATTGGAGTAACCCGTTTTACTTAATTCTTCTTCTAAAAATTAAGTATACTTTAATTTGTGAATTTTAATGTTATAGAATTACGTGGTGTTACATTATCCCCTCCTTAAAGGATTTCGTCCCCGAAATATTCAAGTTAAGAAGAATGCATCCTACCATCCAATCATCCATCCACTCAACCATCATCCACAAGCATCCACTGTCCTTAAATGATTTCTAATGCTATATGAACATATATAAAAGTGTGTGTATATGTTCCTTATCTAATGCAAAGATCAGGCGGTCTACTGATTCAGTCGACCTCCTTAATGCAAATTATGTCAGTGCCATGAATCAAACATGTATGCAATAGAACCCTAATGATACATATCATTTCTACATGGGTGCACAGTCATACACCCAAATGCAACGTCCACATGATAACTCATGAAATTTCCATAAGCAACCAAATATACGCATATGCAATATGAAGTGACTGAGCCGATCTAAGTGCCTAAGGTGTGTGTAAATGCAACCACAAGCAACCACTAGCAAACATTTGCATCCACAAAATATAACATGTCTCAAACACATGTTTACAACCATAGGACTTCTACCTAAAGACCGAAGGTATACTCGAGAGGATTACCCTAAATGATAGAACAAGTTCAAACAAAGAGGTAGAAAAAGGAGAAGTTAAGAACATACCCTCAAAAAGGAAAGGGTACAACGTACAAGTCTTATCTTCCGTCTCCCAAGTGGTGTCTCCTTGATCATCTCCCCATTGAACTTTAACTAACTTGACCTCTCGGTTGCGTAACTTCTGGACCTCCGATCCAAGGATGCATGTAGGAGCTCGTCTAATCATAGTATCTCGCTCCAATTCTACTTCTCTAAGCATACTCGGCTCTACTACTTCCGCAGTATCATGCAAACATTTCCTCAAATGAGACACGTGAAACACATCATGCACATTACTAAGCTTCTCAGGCAGCTGTAATCTGTAGGCCATCTGTCCAATTCGCTCTGTAATGGGGAATGGCCCTACGAACCTTGGTACCAATTTCCCTACTGCTCCAAAGCGAACTACATTCCTCAACGGTGACACTTTGATAAAGACCGTGTCTCCAACTTCGAACTCAAGATCGGTCCTTCTCTTATTAGCATATGACTTCTGCCTGTCCTGTGCCGTCTTTATGTGCCTTCGAATCAAATCTATCTTCTCTGAAGTTTCTCTAACCATGTCTGGCCTAAGAAAAAACTTATCTGTAGATTCCCACCAACAAGTCGGTGATCGGCACGGTCGTCCATACAATGCCTCAAAAGAAGCCATGCCAATACTAGTCTGATAGCTATTATTATAGGCGAACTCTACTAATGGAAGGTCCTCTTCCCATGACCCTCCAAAGCCCAAAATACATAACCTCAAAAGGTCCTCTAGAATCTGATTCACCCTTTCGGTTTGGCCGTCCGTCTGAGGATGATAAGCGGTGCTTAAACACAAATGCGTTCCTACCGCCTCTTGCAAGCTCTTCCAAAACTCGCTGGTGAAAATAGGATCTCGATCGCTCACAATACTCGAAGCTACGCCATGTAAGCGAACTATCTCTCGGAGATAAACTGAAGCTAACCATGTCGCCGTCCTCTTACTCTTAACGGGAATGAAATGGGCGCTCTTGGTAAGTCTATCTACCACTACACAGATCCCCGTATTACCATTCCTTGACCTTGGAAATCTGTCAACAAAATCCATGGAAACGCTTTCCCAATTTCACTGCGGAACCTCTAGAGGGTGAAGCAAACCACCAGGCTTGTTTTGCTTAGCTTTAACTTGCTGGCACACTAAGCATTTATAAACAAACTCAGCTACATCCTTCTTCATTCCGGCCCAAAGGAAAACTCGCTTCATGTACCTATACATCTTGTCACCACTGGGATGTATGGTCATCTTAGAACGATGTGCTTCTTCAAGAATTCCCTTCCTCAAACTATCATATCATGACACGCAAAGTCTCCCATCCCTATGCAACCGACCTTTTTCTTCAATAGTATACCTACTAAGATGGCTCGAAGACTCCCCTCTTGTGAGCTTATCTACTATCTCCATCACCTATGGGTCATCTCGCTGTGCCGCCCCTGCCTATCCCACAAGCGTAGGTCACAATTCTAATGATACCAACAAATCGGACACATAATCAATCGAGGGTCTAAAGTCAAAGGTAGAGATGTACCCTAAATTCTGCCGCTCAACAAACAAAGGACTCAAATTCAACTTCTTTCTACTTAAGGCGTCTGCCACCACGTTACCCTTGCCAGTGGTATGTGCAATCTCAAAGTCGTAGGATGCTAAATACTCCATCCATCTCTGTTGCCTCAAGTTTAGATCTTTCTGAGAGAACAAGTACTTAAGTGACTTGTGGTCTATATACAACTCAAACCTTTCACCAAGTAAATAGTGACGCCAAGACTTAAGCGCAAAAACTATGGCGGCTAACTCCAAGTCGTTGGTAGGGTAATTCTTCTCATGGACCTTCAATTGTCTTCCACCATAGCATATCACCCTTCCCTCTTGCATCAAAACTGCGCCAAGCCCCGTCCCGCAAGCATCGGTATATACTGTGAATTGCTTACTCCCATCCGGCAAAACTAAAACTTGAGCTGTCGTCAAAGCCCTCTTCAAACGTTGGAAAGCATCATCACAGTCAACATCCCAAGAAAAGACCAAATTCTTCTTCGTCAATCGAGTAAGTGGGGCCGATATCTTAGCAAAGTCCTTAATGAACTTTCTATAATAGCCCGCCAAATCAAGGGAATTTCTTACTTCTGTTGCATTCTTAGGAATCTTCCAATCTTGGGTTGCCACTATCTTCGCGGGATCCACAGCTATCCCTTCCTTAGAGACCACGTGCCCTAAGAACCTCACTTCCTTACTCCAAAAATGACATTTGGAGAACTTGGCTTTGAGTTGATGTGCTCGAAGGGTCTCTAATAATTCCCTAAGATGTAGGGCATGTTCTTCCTCGCTTCAAGAGAATATCAAAATATCATCCACAAAGACGACCACGAACTTGTTTAGAAACTCCCTAAACACTCTACTCATCAAATCAATGAAATACGCGGGTTAATTTGTCAAACCAAAAGGCATGACAAGCCACTCAAAGAAACTGTCAGGAGTTCTAAATGCAGTCTCATCTATACTATCCTCAGCCACCCTCAACTGATGAAACCCAGTAGCTAAGTCCAACTGTGAGAAAAACGAAGCACCAACCAACTAATCGAACAAATCATCTATCCTCGACAATGGGTCTCTATTCTTTTTCATGAGTTTATTTAGCTTTCTATAGTCCACACACAATCTAAGTGAACCATCAGCCTTTGTAGTATGAACTACTGCAGCACCCCACTCCGAGATACTTCTTCTTATGAAGCCATTGTCAAGCAACTCTTTCACTTGTCTACTAAGCTCCCTCATTTCCCTAGGAGCCATGTGGCGCACAGGAAATGCAACTGGCTTTGCATTGTCTGCCAAGTATATACGGAAATCTGTCTCATGTTTTGGAGGTAAGCCCCTAACCTCCTCAAAGACATCTGCATACTCACAGACTACTCGAACAGATTGCAAATCTTCAATAGAAGCGTCAAGAGACTCTTGGTAGCTAAGCATCACTGAACCCATAGGATCGCATGAGATCTCGAGAGTATTTCCTAATCTAGAAAATAATCTAACTACCCTCCTTTCACAATCAAGAATGGCACCATATTTGGCCAACCAAACCATTCCGAGAATCAGCCCATAGCCCGTGAAGCCAAGCACATAAGCGTTGCATTTGAACTCAACGCCATACACTAAAATTCTCAAACCCCGACATAACATAGAAAGATGGTCCGTACCCCCTATAGGATTTGAGACACTAACGGGATCCACTACTATACTAGTATCTAGGTGCAGAGACTCAACAATAGAAGCAGATATGAATGAATGTGAAGCTCCAGAATCAAACAAAGTACGAACAGGATGATCTAAAAGGAAAATTAAACTTCCAATGGAAATGGTTCTGCCTCTCTCTTGCGGGGTGCCGTAAGATCGTGCACCTGCCCTCCATAAGTAGATCCTGTCCTCTGCCCTTGCCCTTGCCTTTTTGGACAGTCTTTAATCATATGCCCTTCCTTACCACACTGGAAGCAACCCGTCTTCTTCTTCTTCCTATAGTCCTTGCTCATGTGACCTGGTGTTCCACAATTAAAGCACCTTTTCTTCCACTGGCCCTTGTTATCCTTACCACCTTTCTTTTGCTGCTGAGCTTTCTTTGGATCCACCTTCTTATCATGTGCCTTATTAGCATTAGAACCTTTCTCCTCTTCATGCATAAGTGCCATGTCAACTAGTTTCTCAAAGGTAGCCCCCATTGGAATTTGGGTCATAGTCAACCAGTGTAGCGGCTCATTCAAACCTTTAACGAATCTCAAGGACTTCTTATCAGGTGTGTTCACAAAGTCTAAGTCGAATCTTGCCAACTGACTGAACTTGTTGACGTATTCCTTCACTGATAAATTCCCATGCTTCACCGCCAAGAACCTCTCCATATAAAAATTCTCTTCTGCTCGTGATAGAAATTTCATCCCGAACCTATGCCTGAAATCCATCCATGTCTCTACTGGACGCTCTCCATTCGTGACCTCCCACCAAAATGAGGCTTCATCGTTCATCATCCGAGTGGCTAATTGGACCTTCCTTCTATCTTCTATCTCCAAGATACCAAACAAATCTTCCGTCTCCTTGAGCCAATTTCGAGCTTCAAAAAAATATCTCTGACCCATGAAAAAGGTTTTCCGCCCATTGCTCGAAAGTGTTTGCATACCTTCGAAAAAGCGTCTACACGAGGAGGAGGAGGTGGAGGAGGAGCGTTTGCTGGGCCTGCGGCATTAGCCCTAGCCTCCAGGTACCTTATGAACTAAGCTGGTATCGATACGCCCTCGGGGATTTCAGTTTGATCAGCCATGCTGAAAGGAAAAAGGGAAAGATTCAAAACGGAGATTCGAAAGATATATATAAGGCTACTGGGGATTATGTTTTTCATAAAAACTTTTCTTTTAAAATACCCTTTTTAAAACACGTTTTTGAAGATACTTCTTAAAAAAAAGAATGCTTTTGAAAACGGTTTTCAAAAATCTTTTATCTGTTCTGGTAACCTTCAGCTCTGATACCACGTGTAACACCCCACGTACATTAATGTCACTCACTAAGGGAATGCATTAACTTCCATAGAGTACTGTAAGTGTATATAGAACAGAAAATCACAACAAGACAGATATAAAGCAGTACTTGAAAATTTAAAACTTCATTCATTGCAACGAAAACAAATAAGTTTAGTTGCATCATAAAAAACCAAAGACTAGAGTCAAGTACATAATATCCATCTTGACAAAATCAAAGTACATAAAATAAAAGCATAATCCCACTACTATAAATAGCCATAAAGAAAAAGATAAAGATAAATGAAGCTGAGCTTTACTCTCAGCCCTCCAAAGCTCTCCAAGAATGAAATCCAAGCTAAGCTCTGCTAATTCCCACCCCGAGGACGTAGGGGGGGGGGGAGGAAGAAAAGGGGAGAAAACAAAACGAGGTCAAACATAAAGTCTGGCGAGTCCAGTAATTTTAACAATACAACTAAGTAAAGCAACAGGATAAGGAATAAACTGAACATAAGGAATGACTGTAACACAAATAGAGATGACAAGGTAAATAAGGTAAGAAAGATTCCAACAACGATTGCGCTCCTAACTACTACGAGATATGCTCTGCACCGCGCTAACTTAATAAAATATGTGATCCCTCTTACACGACCATAAAAATGGTAATAATGTAATGGTGGTCTCTCGTGTACCCCTAGCTGCCGTCATAGGAACCGCCTGCTCCAATCTCCACTAAGTGTACCCGTTACCCTGCCCCATTTGATCGGCTCCCTAACTCGTAGATACCCGTGCTGGTCCCACAGTAGGGTGTATCACTCCCAAAAGTGGCAACCCGATACGTTAGAAGGCACGGCTTATACCTACACGATGCAATAGCGTTTTACCTACCAGCCCGAACCCATGCATGCACATGACCCTGTTGGACTTGCACTACCACCGCTATCCTTTAATTGACCTCTTACAATCAACCCCCGTAAGCGTGTCCCGTCCTCGACTTAGTTCGAGCTCACTAAGATACCAAATGGGTTACTGGTTGAAAAGGGCCCCCACACTCGACACATGCTTCCCTTCTAAGCTTGGTCCCCACTAGGAATTACCACTTAACACCACAATATTCCCATGTCAACTACATGTCATCAACTAGGTTAAGTGTTTATTAATTCATTTTAACTGTAATCCTGCAAGACCTCTCACATTAGACATCTTTTGCGGTTGCTGGACATGCCGGGCAGTTCCGGGCAGCTTACACCGCAAACCCATCTAACCTCGTGTCTTTGCCTTATTACGCATTTAATTTTATGCCTTTGACTTATCACATTAGATAGCATTTGTGGTTACTATATATACCGGGCGGTTCCGGGCAGATTTATACCACAAACCTCTCTAACCTCGTGTCGTAGGCGTTCATTAACCTATGTTCATACAAATTAGGTTTTCCCCTTTTTACCCATCAATTTCAACCCAAATTTAGGTGACAAGTTTATAATCACTTTATGCCTATAATCACAAGTTTATGGGTTATGCCAATTTATCAGCCAAACCCAATTATGCCACAATTTCATGTTTTACATGTTGTACCCAAATTTTCCCAACTATGGCCAACACCAATTTTTATGCCCAATTAACATAAATTCCACAAACATAGGACAAATTACATGTTATAAAAATTTCCCAAATTTTTCCCATCGTTTCCCCGTTATTCATTCGCAAAATTCGACGAAGAATGGTTAGGCTCGAGTGTAGCCTAACCTCATAAAAAGAAAAAGGAAAAAGAAGAGGAAAGAGAGTCAAGACGGCATAAATCTGAACGCAAACAGGCATGTAACATATGGACATAACAGTCATATGAACATAGGTGACATATGAACATGAATGGGCAACATGTGAACATGACTAGGTGTGTTATAGGTTCATGTAAAAGATGATAAACAAGCAAACTTGGTGAATTCCATTACAGACATAGCATATAACACAATTTACAACTTTTCATGATTACTTTAGGTTAATTATCTTGTTAAAATCACATGAACTCACAGATCGAGGTTTTAAGAAAGAAGAGAACGATTCTGGGATCTGATTTCTAGTGTTGATTAGCTATCCGTTGATGTAGGCGTTGATAGTTGTTTTTAACTTGAATTGATTGGTTAATGGTGGACACTAGATCACTCTAGGTATTAGCATCATGGAGGCACAATTACTTTGATTAATGAATTAGGGTTTAGGTCTAGGGGTGTTTATATTGGTGTAGTTGGTTAATTAGGGCCTTAGGATTAGGTTAGGTTCCATCTAAACCCTCTAAATCCGAAATACACCTCCCACAACCAACCAGAAGTCGCCTCGTAGACCTAAAGGGTTAAAAATCGAATTCTTCCCAGATCTGGCCGAACAAGTCGACCTGTTCGGTGGGAGGTCGACGCCCAGGTCGACCCCCAGGTCGACCTGTATAGGGGAGGTCGACCCCCTGGTCGACCTCCTGGTCGACCTGGCCTAGGGCGGGAAAAATCCCGCCCAGCCCCCTTCTGAGTTTTCGAATTTGATTTTTGAATTCTGAGCTGTTTAAATTTATTTCTAGAAACTTCTAAGTGCCATAACTTCTTCATACGAAGTCCGATTTACGCAAACTTGGACTCTATACCAAGCAGAATCCCGAGACGAACGCAATGTCATAACCCATTTTACTTTATTCTTCTTCTAAAAATTAAGTATACTTTAATTTGTGAATTTTAATGTTATAGAATTTCGGGGTGTTTCACCAATCCAAATGATCCATCATCTTTCATATTTGTCGATCTACCCCTACTTTGCTTAAACAACCCCTACTTCTCTTAATACTTCAAAACAACCCTTCTTTTTAATCCTACCCCTAAATCTCTAAATAGCCCTTATTTGCAACAATTACCCCTATTTTTTACTGTGACGAACAAGGAATTTCGCTCGGTCCGAACCAGTCGCTAAACCGATCCAGGCCGTTCGAAACGCCCTATCGTTTGAGAACAGTACAAAACAGAACGCATACAAAAGAACATTTCACTGTATATTACAACAATGCATCAGATTACAAGAATATACAGAGTATAAAAGAATATTACATAGAAATATCAGAGATTAACAATAAGTTACATAGCAGCGGAAAAATAATACAATACACAACTAGAATGAGATATACGGATACAAAGCTTTCCGGATATCGTTCCAGCTGTAAACCAGGATCCTGTGAATATAAATCTGCAAAACCAAAACTACTAGCTGCCCGTGTCAAAATAGGGGCACCCAGAGTTTAGGTTAAAACAATAAACTCAAGGTCAGTCATGTGACTGGTGTGAGAACTAAAACAGTTAATCTTTATTTTAAATCATTAGGTAAATCAAGGGACCACGCCGTATAACACGGAACGGGTTTCCTCCCAAGAATACCAGGGCATAAAACAAACAGCGCAATGCTAAATAAAGAAAAATGAAGCTGTTATAAGACCCAGGTCCCATCACACAATGCAACGCAGCCGAGGATAGGGTTTTCCCTTATAACAGCCAAAGAATGCTTGATACGTTTAAAACAAATCATTTGATACTATTATAAGTGCATAGTGTATAAAACACTTCAAATCATAAGTATCAATCATAGGCGGCATGAACGGCCCATAACACTATGTCGCCATATATAAGTTTACAATCAAAACCGCAAATGTCGTATTGGAAGTTGGGTTATCATTTATGGTATGAACCGAGGCTAGGGGCAAGATCCTCAACCGATTCGAGACGCTCTAGTCCGCCCCTCAGGAACAGCCGCAATTGCCCCTTGGATCGTCAGGGCCGGTCCACCGATGTGGATTATTATGCCTGAACACTACGTTTCCCCGCCCTTTGGGGCGTAAGCCTGGCCCGTCAGCCGACCAGAAGCATCGGCCGAAACCGATATCACGAGGCGCCTCGCTTTTCAGCAAGTAATAATAAGCAACATCCACATGAGTCAAACTCGTCAGCCAGTTCAAGCACTGACGCCACTCATAACTAGAAAGAAACGTAGGTCCTCCCTGATGTCCGTCTCCCGTTTTTGATTCATACCGGGTGTGATACTCGTGAATCAATGTTACACAAAGCTACGCCACAAAGGCCGTGCTTCGATCATCACCAAAAGACTCTGCTTTTCAACAGAAGCCTTGATCATTTGCATCTTAGCATGCCACACAGCAATTCACTCCATGCGATTGATATCCATCAATATATAACCCCTGAGCTAGTACGTCTCAGAGAAGGGCGTTAAGCAAGAGAATAAATTCTCCGCCGCCAAACAGATATATATTTAATAGAGATCAATCACACGGACTAAAATCCAATGTCAGACACACAGTCCATTCACAAGTCCGTTCTGGGTCTGAACGAAACCGGAGGCACCTTGTACCCCGCATATCCATCGATCTCCAAGTACGTCTGGACGATCACTAACTGTTTCCATCTTCTTGGGTGTACAGCCCAATCAAGATCATCAGTAATTACCCAAATGACGTGAAGACCTCCGGTCTTCGACCATCGTCTTCATCTTCGACTTATCGTCGTATCAGCCATTCAGAATGGGATAAACCCGGTCTTTCCGAATAACTCGCGTATATTTTAAATAAGTGTTACACAAACACAACATACGCCTCATTCCAATACATTAGTCACTAACCATAAATTAATCAAGAGAATAATTCCCCAAATATTAACCCCGAAGGCCGAAACCAACATCAGATCAATATTCAGAAAACCATTCTGCTTAGCCAAGCGACAGTTAGTTTCTAAATTTCACGTTCAAATCTAATTAAAGATTTAACTATCGCCTGGAGCAAAACTGGTGATACTCCATTCTCGATCTTTTCAATCTAATTAAAGATTCATTAAAACTCCACTTAGTTTTAATCATTATCTGGGTTAAAGAATTAGTGTCATTTAAAACACGATTCACGATAAACCCAAAATCACATTCCATTAATTATCGGGTTAAAGAACAAGTGTTATTTAAAAACACCGTCCACGATAAACCCAAAAATCAATTCCATTAATTATCGGGTTAAAGAACAAGTGTTATTTAAAACACTGTTCACGATAAACCCAAAAATCATTCCCAATTCAATTCCAATTAAATATCATTTTTAATTGGTACACTTCATTAAATCTAAATAAAAAGATTTAATCTTTTCTCAACTGGGTTCAAGAACAGTGTTAGTGAAGACACCATTCACGACAAACCCAAATCACATTTGATATTCAATATAAGGCTCTGAATAGGAAATATATCGGCTTATATTCAATATCAAATTCTACGATTAACAAATGTTGTATTGAAAATAACGATATAAATATATATCTTTCAAATTTCCATAACAACATCTGTGTAATCACGAATTCTAACATCGAAATATTCCGAAGACAATTTCGATTCAAATCCACTCCAATGCAATCATTGGAAATTCTGGTTATTTTCAAAACCCTTTTCAAATTCAATTTATTTATTTAAAAATAAATAGAATTATAATTCTAGTTCAAAACTAGTTCATTTCGATAAAAATCTATTTTTATCCTTTCAAATATGGAGTTTTTCATCCCAATCCTTTCTAAATCATTTCTTATGATTTTACACAAATTATTAATATTTTTAATAATTTTATCAAGGACCGTACAGTCGATTTCCACCAATGGCCATCGAACTGCACTTACAGCGACCTTTTACAAATTTGATTTGGACATAATTCCAAATCCAACCGTTAGATTTCTAATTTATCACATTCGTTAGAAAGCTCTTTTCGATACGAACCCAACGGTTCCGGTTTTAGGAGAATCCGACGGTCGGATCTCCCGTAATGTCCGTTTGAAATAAATGGTCGAAATTCACGAACTGCCACGGCGCGGCGCGTTCTATTCAGGCCATTATATTATATATATAATATATATAATATATATTTCGTCGATTTCTATTTAAAACGAATTATATAAACAGTTTTAAATTCGTTTCAAAAGCAATTTCACTTCCATTTCAATTCAAATCAAAATCGAATTCCTCTTTATAACTTCGTTTTAAAATTCATTTCTATTCAATTCAAATTTCAATTCAATTTGAATTCATTTTCAATTTAATTCAATTCAATTTGAATTCGTTTTCAATTCAATTCATTTCGAAATCGTTTTCAATTCAATTCATTTCGAAATCGTTTTATATTCAATTCATTTCGAAATCGTTATATATTCAATTTATTTCGAAATCGTTTTCAATTCAATTCATTTCGAAATCGTTATATATTCAATTCATTTCGAAATCATTATATATTCAATTAATTTCGAAAACGTTATATATTCAATTCATTTCGAAATCGTTTTCAATTCAATTCATTTCGAAATCGTTTTATATTCAATTCATTTCGAAATCGTTATATATTCAATTTATTTCGAAATCGTTTTCAATTCAATTCATTTCGAAATCGTTATATATTCAATTCATTTCGAAATCGTTATATATTCAATTCATTTCGAAAACGTTATATATTCAATTCATTTCGAAAACGTTATATATTCAATTCATTTCAAAATCGTTTTCAATTCAATTCATTTCGAAATCGTTTTCAATTCAATTCATTTCGTTCAACACATGACCAATCTCAAAGGATGAGTACTGTCAACACATGAACCTTTATTTTATATCGATAAAGATGTAAATTTTATTACTAAAATATTTCGTTCAACACATGACCAATCTCAATGGATGAGTACTGTCAACACATGAACTTTTATTTTATATCGATAAAGATGTAAATTTTATTACTAAAATATTTCGTTCAACACATGACCAATCTCAATGGATGAGTATTGTCAACACATGAACTTTTATTTTATAATATTCTTTATTTTTCAAATTGGAATGAGGCCCAATCAATTACCATATAAAGTTAATTATATGGATTTTCATACAACACATGTATATAATAACATTGAAAATAATCAACCATCAACCAAAGTGCACTACACTGTAAAAGCATCAAATATAGATATTCAACGCTTATAACAGCCTGTCAATCAATCGATCGACATATTTAATCAATCAGGATGAGTGAACTTCAAATTTCATCCCAACACCCGTGTGGGGTTTCAAACAATCAAACACATATTTTATTTGTGCAGTTGGGCGATGTGTAAAATTTATCGACCCAATCAATGTCATTCAAATAGGTGTACATAAACAAACCGTCTGGTTTGTAAATGAATATTCTATTTTATTCACTTCACGTTAAAAATTATATTTTCAACGATAAAACATTTTATTTCAACCTATGAATTTCTATTCAATTCATTCTTTAAATAAAATGATATTTTTATTTTTCTAACTTATTTTAGAAAATTTCGGCGGCATAACGGCACGATACTAGAAACGGGACAAGGCCTAGCCTTATCCCCGGTCTAGTGAAGGCCCACGCCATTCACAAATCAATTTCAATCAATTTCCAATTCAACCATACGAATAAATCAATCACCCAATATTCAACTAAACAAACAAGTCCATGGTCTGTGGACGGGTGTCGGGTGCTTCTAATAAGCACCGTCTGCGTCCTAGTATATATATATATATATATATATATATATATATAACTAGAAAAATTAAATTGAAAGGTGAGAAATTCTCACCGACAGCTATCCTAGCTCCACGGCACTTCTAATGCAGGAAATCTTCGCCAACTCGCCTTTTGTCGCTTTCGTTGCCCGTATTCTCTACATAGGTAAAAATCGAACTTTACTTCGCTATTCAATATATAAAAATCATATTTTTAATTCGAAGTTCAATATATAAAAATCATATTTTTAATTCGAAGTTCAATATATAAAAATCATATTTTTAATTCGAAGTTCAATATATAAAAATCATATTTTTAATTCGAAGTTCAATATATAAAAATCATATTTTTAATTCGAAGTTCAATATATAAAAATCATATTTTTAATTCGAAGTTCAATATATAAAAATCATATTTTTATTTTGAAGTTCAATATATAAAAATCATATTTTTATTTCGAAAGCAAAGTATATTTTTACTTCAAAAACAAATGTATATTTGACTATAAAATATTTGTTTCCAAAAACATTACTCATATATGTATATATATATCTATGAAGTGAAATCATATCTTTTTCTTTTTTTTTCCCTTGTGTTTCATATTTAAAAATCTGAAATTATACAATATTTTTACATTTAAAAATCTGAAATTTAAAGCAATGTTTTTATTTCTAAAACACTTGTTAAATTTTATTTTATTTTTAAAACACTTGTAAATTTTATTTTTTTAAAACACTTGTTAATTGTATTTTTTTTACCAATGTATTTATAAATCAAAACTGGTTTTAAACAATATATTTTGCTTAAGTAAAATAAAATAAAATAAAATAAAAATAAAATAAAATAAAATAAACGCGGCACCTTTCTTCTAGGAACACACGGTCGCTCCTGTATCCAATCGCGTCTTCCTCTTTCAGCTGAAACCTTCCATCGCCGCCATCACCTCGCCCCACCGTACTAGGATCGGCCACTACCACATCAACCGCCAACGTCAGCGCCACCATTGGCCGCCGCCTTGTCACGCTCGCACCACCGGAGAGCCCCAAAAATTGCCTCGAACTGCGTGGATTTGGGCGGAAAAATCTCACCAACGGGTTAACAAAATCCAATCAAACCCGAACTAAATGGAAGGGCTCAAAAGGTAGTTCGATTTTGGTTTTGCAGCTGGATTTAATCTCGATCTAAATTGGAAGAGAATGAAGGTTGAAATCGGGAGGATGAGATGCGTTGATTTCGAAATGGCGGATGAAGTTATGAGGGTGGCGTTAGGGCTTAAGGAGATTTTCTTTGGGTTATATATATAATTTATATTATTACTTTATTCAATTTATTATTTTATTAGGAAAATTTGTATTCGAACTCCAAATGAAACCCAATGAATGTCGCCCCCAGCTAAATACCCACATTCCGAACACATTGGGATATGTATCGTAAGCTGATTCGGCTGTTACAATCAGTTTTCGTTTGAATTTACATTTAAATCACTATATTGAATTTTTAACGTACATTTCAAATTACCGGGGCCACATACGAACACGAAAAATCCCAAAAAAAAAATTTCTAGCTTCGTATTGACGATACGGTCCTAACAAAACTAGTTTCGTCGAATTCTGAGACCGTTGGAAAAATGGCCAATTTCCAGTCGATTAAAATCAACTGAAACTGGTCAAACGCGTTTTCCTTTGCCACGCTCACATATTGATTCGAAAAATTATGAAATCTGAAACCTAGCAATAACTTTACATCCCGGACCCAACAAAACTGGTTTCGTCGAAATCCGAGGTCGTTTGCAAAATGTCCATTTTTAAGGGCCTGAATTCCATAGCGACTATTCAGAATTTTCAACTGGACATATCTTTTGATTCCCGATATGAAATCTTGATTATTCGGATTCGTTGGAAAGATATTCACTACTAGATTCCATTATTTTTGGTTTCACTAAAATCCGGATTGTTTTGCACCCGGTACATTCAATTGAAGTTTGAAATCGAATTATCGAACTACCGCGCCATTTTCAATTCTATTTATAATTATATATAATTATTTATATTCTAACGGCGACGCGTATAATATATACGTTCTATTTATATTCAAAATAAATTTTCCGTCGATATTATTTAAAATAATTCATTTTAAATATTCATACTTCGCCAAAATTGCCAAAATAAAAATTTTAAACTGGCCCAGATTTTCGGGTTGTTACAATCTCCCCCACTTAAAACTTTTCGTCCCCGAAAAGGAACAAAGTCGAAAGTGGTTTGATTAATCAACTCTACGTTCGATCCGGCTTTCATTCTCCAACTCTTTAGTTTCTGAGAATATTTAAAATCTCAAAAATTTGGCTAACACCCTAAATTTTTGAAAAATTTCGCCATAACCTCCCCTGCAATGGGAGCATCGGGGAATTTCAAATAGCTTCCCCGGTCCTTCAGATCTCAAAAAGAAAAAGAAAAAGCCAAGCGGCTAGCCAATAGGCTCACAAAATCATCATCACCCAAACAAAACAGGAAATTATGTAGTAAACATGTACCTATTTGTCGGGCAAACAAATTTTATTCTCTGCTCTAGCCTTTTTGCTATGACCTGTTCAATGATATATATGTATATGCAAGCAAATGCAACCAATTTTCAATATAATTCAATATGCGATTAAGTTAGGCTAAATGGCTAAAAATTAGCAAACAAATAAACAAACAACACAAACATCAATCAATTAGTGAATTTAACGTTTAAAATTCATAATTTTGATATATATACAAAAATCAGATTTTTGATGCCAAATCACAACAAAGTGTTCTAGCTATATATATAGGTTTTGGTTCTCACACCAGCCTAATGGAAATATATAGAAAATCACACCTTCGTCACTCGAAGATAAATGCTGATGATGTTTCGAACCACCATCAGAACATTGTCGGGCTACTAGAGTGCGGTTCTATATCTACCCGGTATATTAAAACTTCGAATATACGTTTGCAAGGCGTATATGCAAATTCTTTATATACTGGACTGCCCAAGTCAATATAAATAAATAATCAACTACGAATAATTGATTTAAATTTTCAAAACAAAATTTGTTTTCACTTTAAAAATATACTATTCACACTCGTTCTAGGATACTACTGATCCCATTTCTAACGAGTCATTCTAATTGGATATTACTAATCCAATATCTGATGAATTCTTTCGTATGTTTCTAATGCGTCTTGTTCTCTAGCTTTGTAAACCAAAGCTCTGATACCAAATGTGACGAACAAGGAATTTCGCTCAGTCCGAACCAGTCGCTAAACCGATCCAGGCCGTTCGAAACGCCCTATCGTTTGAGAACAGGACAAAACAGAACGCATACAAAAGAACATTTCACTGTATATTACAACAATGCATCAGATTACAAGAATATACAGAGTATAAAAGAATATTACAAAGAAATATCAGAGATTAACAATAAGTTACATAGCAGCGGAAAAATAATACAATACACAACTAGAATGAGATATACGGATACAAAGCTTTCTGGATATCGTTCCAGCTGTAAACCAGGATCCTGTGAATATAAATTTGCAAAACCAAAACTACTAGCTGCCCGTGTCAAAATAGGGGCACCCAGAGTTTAGGTTAAAACAATAAACTCCAGGTCAGTCATGTGACTGGTGTGAGAACTAAAACAGTTAATCTTTATTTTAAATCATTAGGTAAATCAAGGGACCACGCCGTATAACACGGAACGGGTTTCCTCCCAAGAATACCAGGGCATAAAACAAACAGCGCAATGCTAAATAAAGAAAAATGAAGCTGTTATAAGACCCAGGTCCCATCACACAATACAACGCAGCCGAGGATAGGGTTTTCCCTTATAACAGCCAAAGAATGCTTGATACGTTTAAAACAAATCATTTGATACTACTATAAGTGCATAGTGTATAAAACACTTCAAATCATAAGTATCAATCATAGGCGGCATGAACGGCCCATAACACTATGTCGCCATATATAAGTTTACAATCAAAACCGCAAATGTCTTATTGGAAGTTGGGTTATCATTTATGGTATGAACCGAGGCTAGGGGCAAGATCCTCAACCGATTCGAGACGCTCTAGTCCGCCCCTCAGGAACAGCCGCAACTGCCCCTTGGATCGTCAGGGCCGGTCCACCGATGTGGATTATTATGCCTGAACACTACGTTTCCCCGCCCTTTGGGGCGTAAGCCTGGCCCGTCAGCCGACCAGAAGCATCGGCCGAAACCGATATCACGAGGCGCCTCGCTTTTCAGCAAGTAATAATAAGTAACATCCACATGAGTCAAACTCGTCAGCCAGTTCAAGCACTGACGCCACTCATAACTAGAAAGAAACGTAGTTCCTCCCTGATGTCCGTCTCCCGTTTTTGATTCATACCGGGTGTGATACTCGCGAATCAACGTTACACAAAGCTACGCCACAAAGGCCGTGCTTCGATCATCACCACAAGACTCTGCTTTTCAACAGAAGCCTTGATCATTTGCATCTTAGCATGCCACACAGGCAATTCACTCCATGCGATTGATATCCATCAATATATAACCCCTGAGCTAGTACGTCTCAGAGAAGGGCGTTAAGCAAGAGAATAAATTCTCCGCCGCCAAACAGATATATATTTAATAGAGATCAATCACACGGACTAAAATCCAATGTCAGACACACAGTCCATTCACAAGTCCGTTCTGGGTCTGAACGAAACCGGAGGCACCTAGTACCCCGCATATCCATCGATCTTCAAGTACGTCTGGACGATCACTAACTGTTTCCATCTTCTTGGGTGTACAGCCCTATCAAGATCATCAGTAATTACCCAAACGACGTGAAGACCTCCCGTCTTCGACCATCGTCTTCATCTTCGACTTATCGTCGTATCAGCCATTCAGAATGGGATAAACCCGGTCTTTCCGCGTATATTTTAAATAAGTGTTACACAAACACAACATACGCCTCATTCCAATCCATTAGTCACTAACCATAAATTAATCAAGAGAATAATTCCCCAAATATTAACCCCGAAGGCCGAAACCAACATCAGATCAATATTCAGAAAACCGTTCTGCTTGGCCAACCGACAGTTAGTTTCTAAATTTCACGTTCAAATCTAATTAAAGATTTAACTATCGCCTGGAGCAAAACTGGTGATACTCCATTCTCGATCTTTTCAATCTAATTAAAGATTCGTTAAAACTCCACTTAGTTTTAATCATTATCTGGGTTAAAGAATCAGTGTCATTTAAAACACGATTCACGATAAACCCAAAATCACATTCCATTAATTATCGGGTTAAAGAACAAGTGTTATTTAAAAACACCGTCCACGATAAACCCAAAAATCAATTCCATTAATTATCGGGTTAAAGAACAAGTGTTATTTAAAACACTGTTCACGATAAACCCAAAAATCATTCCCAATTCAATTCCAATTAAATATCATTTTTAATTGGTACACTTCATTAGATCTAAATAAAAAGATTTAATCTTTTCTCAACTGGGTTCAAGAACAGTGTTAGTGAAGACACCATTCACGACAAACCCAAATCACATTTGATATTCAATATAAGGCTCTGAATAGGAAATATATCGGCTTATATTCAATATCAAATTCTACGATTAACAAATGTTGTATTGAAAATAACGATATAAATATATATCTTTCAAATTTCCATAACAACATCTGTGTAATCACGAATTCTAACATCGAAATATTCCGAAGACAATTTCGATTCAAATCCACTCCAATGCAATCATTGGAAATTCTGGTTATTTTCAAAACCCTTTTCAAATTCAATTTATTTATTTAAAAATAAATAGAATTATAATTCTAGTTCAAAACTAGTTCATTTCGATAAAAATCTATTTTTATCCTTTCAAATATGGAGTTTTTCATCCCAATCCTTTCTAAATCATTTCTTATGATTTTACACAAATTATTAATATTTTTAATAATTTTATCAAGGCCCGTACAGTCGATTTCCACCAATGGCCATCGAACTGCACTTACAGCGACCTTTTTCAAATTTGATTTGGACATAATTCCAAATCCAACCGTTAGATTTCTAATTTATCACATTCGTTAGAAAGCTCTTTTCGATACGAACCCAACGGTTCCGGTTTTAGGAGAATCCGACGGTCGGATCTCCCGTAATGTCCGTTTGAAATAAATGGTCGAAATTCAGGAACTGTCGCGGCGCAGCGCGTTCTATTCAGGCCATTATATTATATATATAATATATATAATATATATTTCGTCGATTTCTATTTAAAACGAATTATATAAACAGTTTTAAATTCGTTTCAAAAGCAATTTCACTTCCATTTCAATTCAAATCAAAATTGAATTCCTCTTTATAAATTCGTTTTAAAATTCATTTCTATTCAATTCAAATTTCAATTCAATTTGAATTCATTTTCAGTTCAATTCAATTCAATTTGAATTCGTTTTCAATTCAATTCATTTCGAAATCGTTTTCAATTCAATTCATTTCAAAATCGTTTTATATTCAATTCATTTCGAAATGGTTATATATTCAATTTATTTCAAAATCGTTTTCAATTCAATTCATTTCGAAATCGTTATATATTCAATTCATTTCGAAATCGTTATATATTCAATTCATTTCGAAAACGTTATATATTCAATTCATTTCGAAATCGTTTTCAATTCAATTCATTTCGAAATCGTTTTATATTCAATTCATTTCGAAATCGTTATATATTCAATTTATTTCGAAATCGTTTTCAATTCAATTCATTTCGAAATCGTTATATATTCAATTCATTTCGAAATCATTATATATTCAATTCATTTCGAAAACGTTTTATATTCAATTCATTTCGAAAACGTTATATATTCAATTCATTTCGAAATCGTTTTCAATTCAATTCATTTCGAAATCGTTTTCAATTCAATTCATTTCGTTCAACACATGACCAATCTCAAAGGATGAGTACTGTCAACACATGAACCTTTATTTTATATCGATAAAGATGTAAATTTTATTACTAAAATATTTCGTTCAACACATGACCAATCTCAATGGATGAGTACTGTCAACACATGAACTTTTATTTTATATCGATAAAGATGTAAATTTTATTACTAAAATATTTCGTTCAACACATGACCAATCTCAATGGATGAGTATTGTCAACACATGAACTTTTATTTTATAATATTCTTTATTTTTCAAATTGGAATGAGGCCCAATCAATTACCATATAAAGTTAATTATATGGATTTTCATACAACACATGTATATAATAACATTGAAAATAATCAACCATCAACCAAAGTGCACTACACTGTAAAAGCATCAAATATAGATATTCAACGCTTATAACAGCCTGTCAATCAATCGATCGACATATTTAATCAATCAGGATGAGTGAACTTCAAATTTCATCCCAACACCCGTGTGGGGTTTCAAACAATCAAACACATATTTTATTTGTGCAGTTGGGCGATGTGTAAAATTTATCGACCCAATCAATGTCGTTCAAATAGGTGTACATAAACAAACCGTCTGGTTTGTAAATGAATATTCTATTTTATTCACTTCACGTTAAAAATTATATTTTTAACGATAAAACATTTTATTTCAACCTATGAATTTCTATTCAATTCATTCTTTAAATAAAATGATATTTTTATTTTTCTAACTTATTTTAGAAAATTTCGGCGGCATAACGGCACGATACTAGAAACGGGACAAGGCCTAGCCTTATCCCCGGTCTAGTGAAGGCCCACGCCATTCACAAATCAATTTCAATCAATTTCCAATTCAACCATACGAATAAATCAATCACCCAACATTCAACTAAACAAACAAGTCCATGGTCTGTGGACGGGTGTCGGGTGCTTCTAATAAGCACCGTCTGCATCCTAGTATATATATATATATATATATATATATATATATATATATATATATATATATATATATATATAACTAGAAAAATTAAATTGAAAGGTGAGAAATTCTCACCGATAGCTATCCTAGCTCCACGGCACTTCTAATGCAGGAAATCTTCGCCAACTCGCCTTTTGTCGCTTTCGTTGCCCGTATTCTCTACATAGGTAAAAATCGAACTTTACTTCGCTATTCAATATATAAAAATCATATTTTTAATTCGAAGTTCAATATATAAAAATCATATTTTTAATTCGAAGTTCAATATATAAAAATCATATTTTTAATTCGAAGTTCAATATATAAAAATCATATTTTTAATTCGAAGTTCAATATATAAAAATCATATTTTTAATTCGAAGTTCAATATATAAAAATCATATTTTTAATTCGAAGTTCAATATATAAAAATCATATTTTTAATTCGAAGTTCAATATATAAAAATCATATTTTTATTTCGAAGTTCAATATATAAAAATCATATTTTTATTTCGAAAGCAAAGTATATTTTTACTTCAAAAACAAATGTATATTTGACTATAAAATATTTGTTTCCAAAAACATTACTCATATATGTATATATATATCTATGAAGTGAAATCATATCTTTTACTTTTTTTTCCCTTGTGTTTCATATTTAAAAATCTGAAATTATACAATATTTTTACATTTAAAAATCTGAAATTTAAAGCAATGTTTTTATTTCTAAAACACTTGTTAAATTTTATTTTATTTTTAAAACACTTGTAAATTTTATTTTTTTAAAACACTTGTTAATTGTATTTTTTTTACCAATGTATTTATAAATCAAAACTGGTTTTAAACAATATATTTTGCTTAAGTAAAATAAAATAAAATAAAATAAAATAAAATAAAATAAAATAAACGCGGCACCTTTCTTCTAGGAACACACGGTCGCTCCTGTATCCAATCGCGTCTTCCTCTTTCAGCTGAAACCTTCCATCGCCGCCATCACCTCGCCCCACCGTACTAGGATCGGCCACTACCACATCAACCGCCAACGTCAGCGCCACCATTGGCCGCCGCCTTGTCACGCTCGCACCACCGGAGAGCCCCAAAAATTGCCTCGAACTGCGTGGATTTGGGCGGAAAAATCTCACCAACGGGTTAACAAAATCCAATCAAACCCGAACTAAATGGAAGGGCTCAAAAGGTAGTTCGATTTTGGTTTTGCAGCTGGATTTAATCTCGATCTAAATTGGAAGAGAATGAAGGTTGAAATCGGGAGGATGCGGTGCGTTGATTTCGAAATGGCGGCTGAAGTTATGAGGGTGGCGTTAGGGCTTAAGGAGATTTTCTTTGGGTTATATATATAATTTATATTATTACTTTATTCAATTTATTATTTTATTAGGAAAATTTGTATTCGAACTCCAAATGAAACCCAATGAATGTCGCCCCCAGCTAAATACCCACATTCCGAACACATTGGGATATGTATCGTAAGCTGATTCGGTTGTTACAATCAGTTTTCGTTTGAATTTACATTTAAATCACTATATTGAATTTTAAACGTACATTTCAAATTACCGGGGCCACATACGAACACGAAAAATCCCAGAAAAATATTTTCTAGCTTCGTATTGACGATACGGTCCTAACAAAACTAGTTTCGTCGAATTCTGAGACCGTTGGAAAAATGGCCAATTTCCAGTCGATTAAAATCAACTGAAACTGGTCAAACGCGTTTTCCTTTGCCACGCTCACATATTGATTCGAAAAATTATGAAATCTGAAACCTAGCAATAACTTTACATCCCGGACCCAACAAAACTGGTTTCGTCGAAATCCGAGGTTGTTTGCAAAATGTCCATTTTTAAGGGCCTGAAATCCATAGCGACTATTCATAATTTTCAACTGGACATATCTTTTGATTCCCGATATGAAATCTTGATTATTCGGATTCGTTGGAAAGATATTCACTATTAGATTCCATTATTTTTGGTTTCACTAAAATCCGGATTGTTTTGCACCCGGTACATTCAATTGAAGTTTGAAATCGAATTATCGAACTACCGCGCCATTTTCAATTCTATTTATAATTATATATAATTATTTATATTCTAACGGCGACGCGTATAATATATACGTTCTATTTATATTCAAAATAAATTTTCCGTCGATATTATTTAAAATAATTCATTTTAAATATTCATACTTCGCCAAAATTGCCAAAATAAAATTTTAAACTGGCCCAGATTTTCGGGTTGTTACATTTACTACTGTGAAGGGTTGGTTTTTCCAGCCTCCAATCCAAATGATCCATCATCCTTCATATTTGTCGACCTACCCCTATTATGCTTAAACTACCCCAACTTCTCTTAATACTTCAAAACAACTCTTCTTTTTAATCCTACCCCTAATTCAATAAATAGCCCTTACTTCCAATAATTACCACTATTTTTCAACTATTGTGAAGGGTTGGTTTTTGCAGCACCCAATCCAAATGATTCATCATCTTTCATATTTCTCGATCTACCCCTACTTCGCTTAAACTACCCCTACTTCTCTTAATACTTCAAAACTAACCTTCTTTTTAATCCTACCCCTAATTCTCGAAATAGCCCTTACTTCCAACAATTACCGCTATTTGTTAACTACTGTGAAGGGTTGGTTTTTGCGGCACCCAATCCCAATGATTCATCATCTTTCATATTTGTCGATCTACCTCTACTATGCTTAAACTTCCCATACTTCTATTAATACATCAAAAGAGCCCTTCTTTTTAATCATACCCCTAATTCTCTAAATAGCCCGCCCTTCCAACAATTACCCCAATTTTTTAACTACTGTGAAGGGTCGGTTTTTGCATCACCCAATCCAAACGTTTCATCATCTTTCATATTTGTTGATCTACCCCTACTATGCTTAAACTACCCCTACTTCTCTTAATACTTCAAAATAACTCTTCTTTTTAATCCTACCCCTAATTCTCAAAATAGCTCTTACATCCAACAATTACCCCTATTTTTTAGCTATTATGAAGGGTTGGTTTTTGCAGCACCCAATCCAAATGATTCGTCATCTTTCATATTTGTCGATCTACCCCTACTTTGCTTAGACGACCCCTATTTTTCTTAGTACTTCAAAACTACCCTTCTTTTTAATCCTGCCCCTCATTCTCTAAATAGCCCTTACTTCCAACAATTACCCCTATTTTTTACTACTATGAAGGGTTGGTTTTTCCAGCCTCCAATCCAAATGATCCATCATCCTTCATATTTGTCGATCTACCCCTACTATGCTTAAACTACCCCTACTTCTCTTAATGCTTCAAAACAACCCTTCTTTTCAATCCTCCCCCTAATTCTATAAATAGCCCTTACTTGCAATAATTACCACTATTTTTTAACTATTGTGAAGGGTTGGTTTTGCAACACCCAATCCAAATGATTCATCATCTTTCATATTTCTCGATCTACCCTTACTTTGCTTAAACTACCCCTACTTCTCTTAATACTTCAAAATTACCCTTCTTTTTAATCCTACCCCTAATTCTCTGAATAGACCTTACTTCCAACAATTACTCCTATTTTTTAACTACTGTGAAGGGTTTGTTTTTGCTGCACCCAATCCTAATGATTCATCATCATTCATATTTGTCGATCTACCCTACTATGCTTAAACTTCCCCTACTTCTCTTAATACTTCAAAACAACCCTTCTTTTTAATCGTACCCCTAATTCTCTAAATGGCCCTTACTTCCAAAAATTACCCCAATTTTTTAACTACTGTGAAGGGTTGGTTTTTGCATGACTCAATCCAAACGATTAATCATTTTTCATATTTGTCGATCTACCCCTACTATGCTTAAACTACCCCAACTTCTCTTAATACTTCAAAACAACCCTTCTATTTAATCCTACCAATAATTCTCTACATAACCCTTACTTCCAACAACTACCCCTATTTTTTAACTACTGTGAAGGGTTAATTTATGCTGCACCCAATCCAAATGATCGATCATCTTTCATATTTGTCGATCTACCCCTACTATGCTTAAAGTACCCCTACTTCTCTTAATACTTCAAAACAGCCATTCTTTTTAATCCTACCTTAATTATCTAAATAGCCCTTACTTCCAACAATTACCTCTATTTTTTAACTACGGTGAAGGGTTGGTTTTTGCAGCACCCAATCCAACTGATTCATCATCTTTCATAATTCTCGATCTACCCCTACTTTGCTTAAACTACCCCTACTTCTCTTAATACTTCAAAACTACCCTTCTTTTTAATTCTCCCCCTAATTCTCTAAATAGCCCTTACTTCCAACAATTACCCCTATTTTTTAACAACTGTGAAGGGTTGGTTTTTGCAGCACCCAATCCCAATGATTCATCATTTTTCATATCTGTCGGTCTACCTTATTGTACTTAAACTTCCCCTACTTCTCTTAATACTTCAAAACAGCCCTTCTTTTTAATCATACCCTAATTCTCTAAATAGCCCTTACTTCTAAAAATTACCCCAATTTTTTAACTACTGTGAAGGTTTGGTTTTTGCATGACCCAATCCAAACGATTCATTATCTTTCATATTTGTCGATCTACCCCTACTATGCTTAAACTACCCCTACTTCTCTTAATACTTCAAAACAACCCTTCTTTTCAATCCTACCAATAATTCTGTAAATAACCTTACTTCCAACGACTACCCCTATTTTTTAACAACTGCGAAGGGTTGGTTTTTGCAGCACCCAATCCAAATGATTGATCATCTTTCATATTTGTTGATCTACCCCTACTATGCTTAAACTACCCCTACTTCTCTTAATACTTCAAAACAACCCTTCTTTTTAATCCTACCTTAATTATCTAAATAGCACTTACTTCCAACAATTACCCCTATTTTTTAACTACTGTGAAGGGTTGGTTTTTGCAGCACCCAACCCAAACGAGTCATCATCATTCATATTTGTCGAACTACCCCTACTATGCTTAAACTACCCCACTACTTCTATTATTGTTTTCCTTTATTTATTTCTTTATTAAATTTTTTGGCATTAGTCATTTCTTTGTAAACCAACTATCATTCGACTTTTATGAAGGGTTGGTTTTTGCAGCAACCAATCTAAACGATTCATCATCTTTCATGCTCGTTGATCTACCCCTACTATGCTTAAACTACCCCTACTTCTCTTAATACTTCAAAAAAAACCTTATTTTTAATCCTCCCCCTAATTCTATAAATTTCCCTTACTTCCAATAATTACCCCTATATTTTAACTACTGTGATGGGTTGGATTTTGCTGCACCCAATACATATGACTCGTCATCGTTCAATTTAGTCGATCTACCCCTACTTTGCTTAAACTACCCCTACTTCTCTTAATACTTCAAAACAACCCTTCTTTTTAATCCTACCCCTAACTCTCTAAATAGCTCTTACTTTCAATAACTACCCCTATTTTTTTACTACTGTGAAGGGTTGTTTTTTCCATCCTCCAATCCAAATGATTTATGATCCTTTATATTTGTCGATCTACCCCTACTATGCTTAAACTAACCCTACTTCTCTTAATACTTCAAAACAGTCCTTCTTTTTAATCCTACCCCTAATTCTCTGAATAGCACTTACTTCCAACAATTACCCCTATTTTTTAACAACTGTGATGGGTTGGTTTTTGCAGCACCCAATCCAAATGATTCATTATCTTTTATATTGGTCGAACTACCTCTACTATGCTTAAACTACCCCTACTTCTCATAATACTTCAAAACAACCCTTCTTTTTAATCCTACCCCTAATTCTCTAAATAGCCCTTACTTCCAACAATTACCCCTATTTTTTAACTAATGTGAAGGGTTGGTTTTTGTAGTGCCCAATCCCAATGATTCTTCATCTTTCATATTTGTCGATCTACCCCTACTATGCTTAATGCTTCAAAACAGCCCTTATTTTTAATCATAACCCTATTTCTCTAAATAGCCCTAACTTCAAACAATTACCTCTATTTTTTAACAATTATGATGGGTGAGTTTTTGCATAACCCAAACAAAATGATTCATCATTTTTATATTTGTCGATCTACCCCTTCTATGCTTAAACTTCCCCTATTTTCTTAATGCTTCAAAACAGCCCTTATTTTTAATCATACCGCTATTTTACTAAATAGCCCATAATTCCAACAATTACCCTAATGTTTTAACTACTGTGAAGGGTTGGTTTTTGCAGCGCCCAATCCCAATGATTCATCATCTTTCATATTTGTCGATCTACCCCTACTATACTTAAAGTACACCTACTTCTCTTAATACTTCAAAACAACCCTTCTTTTTAAACCTAACTATAATTATCTAATTAGCCCTTACTTCCAACAATTATCCTTATTTTTTAACTACTGTGAAGGGTTGGTTTTTACAGCACCCAATCCAAATGATTCATCATCTTTTATATTTGTTGATCTACCCCTACTGTGCTTAAACTACCCCTACTTCCTTTAGTACTTCAAAACAAACCTTCTTTTTAATCCTACCCCTAATTTTCTAAATAACCCTTACTTCCAACAACTACCCCTATTTTTAACTACTATGAAGGGTTGGTTTTTGCAGCACCCAATCCTAATGATTCATCATCGTTCAGTTTTGTCGATCTACCCCTACTCTGCTTAAATTACCACTACTTCTCTTAATACTTCAAATCAACCCTTCTTTTTATTCCTGCCTCTAACTCTCCATATAGCCATTACTTCCAACAATTACCCCTATTTGTTTACTACTGTGAAGGGTTGGTTTTTCCAGCCTCCAATCCAAATGATACATCGTCCTTCATATTTGTCGATCTACCCCTACTATGCTTAAACTACCCCTACTTCTCTTAATACTTCAAAACAACCCTTTTTTTAATCCTACCCATAATTCTCTAAATAGCCCTTACTTCCAACAATTACCACTATTTTTTAACAGCTCCGATGGGTTGGTTTTTGCAGCACCTAATCCAAATGATTCATCATCTTTTATATTTGTCGAACTACCCCTACTATGGTTAAACTACCCCTACTTCTCTTAATACTTCAAAACAACCCTTCTTTTTAATCCTACCCCTAATTCACTAAATAGCCCTTACTTCCAACAATTACCCCTAAATTTTAACTACTATGAAGGGTTGGTTTTTGCAGCACCCAATCTAATGATTCATCATCTTTCGTATTTGTCGATCCACCCCGACTATACTTAAAATACACCTACTTCTCTTAATACTTCAAAACAACCCTTCTTTTTCATCCAACCCCTAATTCTCTAAATAACTCTTACTCCCAACAATTACCCCTATTTTTTACTACTGTGAAGGTTTGGTTTTTTCAGCCCCCAAGCCAATCCTTCTTATTTGTCGACATACCCCTACTATGCTTAAACTACCCCAATTCAAAACAACCCTCCTTTTTAATCCTACCGCTAATTCTCCAAACATCCCTTACTTACAACAATTACCCCTATTTTTTAACAACTAAGAGGGGTTGGTTTTTGCAGCACCCAATCTCAATGATTCATCATCTTTCATATTTGTCGAACTACCCCTACTATGCTAAAACTACCCCTACTTTTCTTAATACTTCAAAACAACCCTTCTTTTTAATATCACCCCTAATTCTCTAAATAGCCCTTACTTCCAAAAATTACCCCTATTTTTAAACTACTGTAAAGGGTTGGTTTTTGCATCACCCAATCCAAACGATTCATCATCTTTCAGATTTGTCGATCTGCCCCTACTATGCTAAAACTACCCCCCTACTTTTATTTTTTGATTTCCTTTATTCATTTCTTTATTAATTTCTTTTTTTTTGCATTATTCATTTCTTTGTAAACCAATTATCATTCTACTTCTATGCGGGGTAGGTTTTTGCAGCCCCCAATCCAAACGGTTCATCATCTTTCATATTTGTCAGTCTACCCCTACAATGCTTATACTACCCCTACTTCTCTTAATACTTCAGAACGGCCCTTCTTTATAATCCTCCCCCTAATTACCCAAATAGCCCTTACTTTTAATAATGACCCCTATTTTTTAACTATAGTGAAGGGTTGGTTTTTGCAGCAACCAATCCAAATGATTCATCATCTTTCATATTTGTCGATCTACCCCTACTATGCCGAAACTAACCTTGCTTCTCTTAATACTTTAAAACAACCCTTCTTTTTAATTCTATCCCTAATTCTCTAAACACTCCTTACTTCAAACAATTACTCTAATTTTTAACTACTGTGAAGGGTTGGTTTTTGCAGCACCGAATCCAAATGATTCGTCTTCTTTCATATTTGTCGATCTACCCCAACTACGCTTAAACTACCCCTACTTCTATTAATACTTCAAAACAGGCCTTCATTTTAATCCTACCCCTAGTTCTCTAAGTAGCCCTTACTACCAACAATTACCCATATTTTTTAACTATTGTGAAGGATTGGTTTTTGCAGCACCCAATCCGAATGATTCATCATCCTTCATATTTGCTGATCAACCCCTACTATGCTTAAACTACCCCTGCTTCTCTTAATACTTCAAAACAGCCCTTCTTTTTAATCCTACGCCTAATTCTCTAAATAGCCCTTACTTCCAACAATTACCCCTATTTTTTAACTGCTTTGAAGGACTGGATTTTGCATCACCTGATCCAAATGATTCATCATCTTTCATATTTGTCGATCTACCCCTGCAATGCTTAAACAACCCCCTACTTTTATTATTGTTTTCCTTTATTTTTATTTTTATTTTTTTGCATTATTCATTTCTATCTTTGTTAACTAATTATCATTCTACTTCAATGAAGGGTTGGTTTTTCCATCACCCAATCCAAACGATTCATCATCTTTCATATTTGTCGATCTAACCCTACTATGCTCAAACTACCCCTACTTCACTTTGTACTTGAAAACAGCAATTCTTTTTAATCTTACCCCTAATTATCTAAATAACCCTTACTTCCAACAATTACTCCAATTTTTTAACTACTGTGAAGGGTTGGTTTTTGCAGCACGTAATCCAAGTGATTCATTATCCTTCATTTTTCTTGATCTACCCCTACTACGCTTAAACTACCCCCACTTCTATTGATACTTCAAAACATGCCTTCTTTTTAATCCTACCCCTAATTCTCTAAGTATCCCTTCCTTCCAACAGTTACCCCTATTTCTTAACTACTATGAAGGGTTGGTTTTTGCGCACCCAATCCGAATGATTCATCATCCTTCATATTTGTCGATCTACCCCAACTATGCCTAAACTACCCCTACTTCTCTTAATACTTCAGAACAGCCCTTCGTTTTAATCCTACCCCTAATTCTCTAAATATCCCTTACTTCAAAAAATTACTCCTATTTTTTAACTACTGTGAAGGGTTGGTTTTTGCAGCACCCACTCCAAATGATTCATCATCTTTCATATTTGTCGATCTACCCCTACTATGCTTAAACTACCCCCTTACATTTATTATTGTTTTCCTTTGTTCATTTCTTTATTCATTTTTTTTGCATTATTCATTTCTTTCAATGTAAACCGATTATCATTCTACTACTGTGAAGGGTTGGTTTTTGCAGCACCCAACCCAGCCCTTCTTTTTGATCCTACCCCTAATTCTCTAAATAGCCCTTACTACAAAAAATTACCCTTATTTTTTAACTATTGTGAAGGGTTGGATTTTGCATCACCCAATCCAAATGATTCATCATCTTTCATATTTCTCGATCTACTCCTACTTTTTTCAAACAACCCCTACTTCTCTTAATACTCCAAAACTACACTTCTTTTTAATCCTACCCATAATTTTCTCAATAGCCCTTACTTTCAACAATTACCCCTATTTTTTAACTACTGTGATGGGTTGGTTTTTGCAGCGCCCAATCCCAATGATTCATCAACTTTCATATTTGTCGATCTACCCCTACCATGCTTAAACTTCCCCTACTTCTCTTGATACTTCAAAACAGCCCTTCTTTATAATCATACCCCTAATTCTCTAAATAGCCCTTACTTCCAACAATTACCCCAATTTTTTAACTATTGTGAAGGGTTGGTTTTCGCATCGCCCAATCCAAATGATTCATCATCTTTCATATTTGTCGATCTACCCCTACTATGCTTAAACTACCCCTACTTCTCTTAATGCTTCAAAACAACCCGTCTTTTTAATCCTACCCCATTTCTCTAAATAACTCTTACTTCCAACAACTACTCCTATTTTTTAAGTACTGTGAAGGGTTGGTTTTTGCAGCACCCATTCCAAATGATTCATCATCTTTCATATTTGTCGATCTACCCATACTATGCTAAACTACACCTACTTCACTTAATACTTCAAAACAACCCTTCTTTTTAATCCAACCCAAATTATCTAAATAGCCCTTACTTCCAATAATTACCTCTATTTTTTAACTACTGTGAAGGGTGTGTTTTTGGAGCACCCAATCCAAATGATTCAACATCCTTCGTATTTGTCTAACTACCCCTACTATGCTTAAACTATCCCCTACTTTTATTATTGATTTCCTTTTTTCATTTCTTTATTCATTTCTTTATTCACTTTTTTGCATTATTCATTTCTTTGTAAACCAATTATCATTCTATTTCCATGAAGGGTTGGTTTTTGTAGCATCCAATCCAAACGATTCATCATCTTTCATATTTGTCGATTTACCCCTACTATACTTAAACTACCCCTACTTCTCTTATTACTTCAAAACGACCCATCTTTTTCATCCTACCCCTAATTCTCCAAATACCCCTTACTTCCAACAATTACCCCTACTTTTGAACTACTGTGAAGGGTTGGTTTTTGCAGCACCCAATCCAAATGATTCATCGTCTTTCATATTTCTCGATCTACCCCTACTTTACTTAAACTACCCCTACATCTCTTAATACTTCAAAACACCCCTTCTTTTTAATCCTACCCCTAATTCTCTAAATAGCCCTTACTTCCAATAATTACCCCTAATTCATATTTGTCGATCTATCCCTACTATTCTTAAACTACCCCTACTTCTCTTAATACTTAAAAACAACCCTTCTTTTTAATCTACCCCTAAATCTCTAAATATCCCTTACTTCCAACAATTACCCCTATTTTTAACAACTGTGTAGGGTTGGTTTTTGCAGCACCCAATCCCAATAATTCATCATCTTTCGTATTTGTCTAACTACCCCTACTATGCTTAAACTCCCCCTACTTCTCTTAATACTTAAAAACAACCCTTCTTTTTAATCGCATCCCTAATTCTCTAAATAGCCCTTACTTTCAACAGTTACCCCTATTTTTTAACTGCTGTGAAGGGTTGGTTTTTACAGCACCCATGCCAAACGATTCATCATCTTTCGGATTTGTCGATCTGCCCTTACTATGCTTAAACTATCCCCTACTTTTATTATTATTTTCATTTATTCATTTTTTTTTTCATTATTCATTTCTTTGTAAACCAATTATCGTTCTACTTCTATGAAGGGTTGGTTTTTGCAGCACCCAATCCAAGCGATTCATCATCTTTCATATTTGTTGATCTACCCCTAAGATGCTTAAACTACCCTACTTCTCTTAATACTTCAAAACAACCCTTCTTTTTAATCCTACCCCTAATTCTCTGAATATCCCTTACTTCCAACAACTACTCCTAGTTTTAAAGTACTGTGAAGGGTTAGTTTTTGCAGCACCCAATCCAAATGATTCATCATCTTTAATATTTTTCGATCTACCCCTATTATGCTAAAACTACCCCTAATTCTCTTAATACTTCAAAACAACCGTTCTTTTTAATCCAACCCTAATTATCTAAATAGCCCTTACTTCCAACAATTACCCCTATTTTTTAACTACTGTGAAGGGTTGGTTTTTGCAGCACCCAATCCAAACGATTCAACACCCTTCATATTTGTCGAACTAACCCTACTATGCTTAAACTACCCCTACTTTGCTTAAACAACCCCCTACTTTTGTTATTGATTTCCTTTATTCACTTTTTTTGCATTATTCATTTCTTTGTAAACCAATTATCATTCTACTTCCATGAAGGGTTGGTTTTTGCAGCACCCAATCCAAATGATTCATCATCTTTCATATTCGTCGAACTACCCCTACCATGCTTAAACTGCCCCTACTTCTCTTAATACTTCAAAACAACCAATCTTTTTAATCCTACTCCTAATTCTCCAAATAGCCCTTACTTCCAACAATTACCCCTACTTTTTAACTACTATAAAGGGTTGGTTTTTACAGCACCAGATCCAAATGATTCATCATCTTTCATATTTCTCAATCTACCCCTACTTTGCTTAAACTACCCCTACTACTCTTAATACTTCGAAACAACCCTTTTTTTTAATCCTACCCGTAATTCTCTAAACAACCCTTACTTCCAACAATTACCCCAATTTTTTTACTACTATGAAGGCTTGGTTTTTCCTACCTCCAATCCAAATGATCCATCGTCCTTCATATTTGTCGATCTACCCCTACTATGCTTAAACTACCCCTACTTCCCTTAAAACTTCAAAACAACCCTTCTTTTTAATCCAACCCCTAAATCTCTAAATATCCCTTACATCCAACAATTACCCCTATTTTTTAACAACTGCGAAGGGTTGGTTTTTGCAGCACCCAATCCCAATAATTCATCATCTTTAATATTTGTCGAACTACCCCTACTATACTTAAACTACCCCTACTTCTCTTAATACTTCAAAACAACCCTTCTTTTTAATCCCACCCCTAATTCTCTAAATAGCCCTTACATCCAACAATTACCCCTATTTTTAAACTGCTGTGAAGGGTTGGTTTTTACAGCACCCATTCCAAATGATTCATCATCTTTCAGATTTGTCGATCTGCCCCTACTATGCTTAAACCACCCCCACTTTTATTATTGTTTTCCTTTATTCATTTTTTTTTTTTCATTATTCATTTCTTTGTAAACCAGTTATCATTCTATCTCTATGAAGGGTTGGTTTTTGCAGCACCAAAGTCCAAACGATTCATCATCTTTCATATTTGTTGATATTATCCTACTATGCTTAAACTACCCCTACTTCTCTTGATACTTCAAAACAACCCTTCTTTTTAATCCTCCCCCTAATTCTCTAAATAGACCTTACTTCCAACAATTACCCCTATTTTTTAACTACTGTGAACTGTTGGATTTTGCAGCACCCGATCCAAATGATTCGTCATCTTTCATATTTGTCGATATACCCCTGCTATGCTTAAACTACCCCGACTTCTCTTAATACTTCAAAAAAGCCCTTCTTTTTAATACTACCCTAAATTCTCTAAATATCCTTTATTTCCAACAATTACCCCTATTTTTTAACTACAGTGAAGGGTTGGTTTTTGCAGCACCCAATCCAAATGATTCGTCATCTTTCATATTTGTCGATCTACCCTTATTATGCCTAAACTACCCCTACTTCTCACAATACTTCAAAACAGCTCATCTTTTTAATTCTACCCCTAATTCTCTAAATACTCCTTCAAATAATTACTCCTATTTTTTAACTATTGTGAACGGTTGGTTTTTGTAGCACCCAATCCAAATGATTCATCTTCTTTCATATTTGTCGATCTACCCCTACTATGCTTAAACTACCCCTACTTTAATTAATACTTCAAAACATGCCTTCTTTTTAATCCTACCCCTAATTCTCTCAGTAGCCCTTACTTCCAACAATTACCCCTATTTTTTAACTACTATGAAGGGTTGGTTTTTCCAGCACCCAATCCAAATGATTCATCATCCTTCATATTTGTCGATCTACCCTTATATGCTTAAACTACCCCTACTTCTCTTTATACTTCAAAACATCCCTGCATTTTAATCCTACCCAAAATTCTCTAAATAGTCCTTAATTCCAACAATTACAATAATTTTTTAACTATTGTGAAGGGTTGATTTTTGCAGCACCCAATCCCAATGATTCATCATCCTTCATATTTGTCGATCTACCACTACTATGCAAACTACCCCCTTACATTTATTATTGTTTTCCTATACTCAATTTTTTTTTTCATTATTCATTTATTTCTATGTAAACCAATTATCATTCTACTACTACGAAGGGTTGGTTTTTGCAGCACCCAATCCTACCCTTCTATTTCATCCTACCCCTAGTTCTCTAAATAGCACTTACTTCAAACAATTACCCCTATTTTTTAACTATTGTGAAGGGTTGGTTTTTGCAGCGCCCAATCCAAATGACTCATCTTTCATATTTCTCGATCTACCCTTACTTTGCTTAAACTATCCCTACTTCTCTTAATACTTCAAAACTACCCTTCTTTTTTATCCTACCCTATTTCTCTAAATAGCCATTACTTCTAACGATTACCCCTATTTTTTAAATACTCTGAAGTGTTGATTTTTGCAGCGCCCAATCCCAACAATTCATCGTCTTTCATATTTGTCGATCTATCCTACTATGCTTAAACTTCCCCTACTTCTCTTAGTACTTCAAAACAGCCCTTTTTTTAATCACACCACTAATTCTCTAAATAGTCCTTACTTCCAGAAATTACCCCAATTTTTTAACTACTGCGAAGGGTTGGTTTTTGCATCACCCAATCCAAACGATTCATCATCTTTCTTATTTGTCGATCTGCCCCTTCTATGCTTAAACTACCCATACTTCTCTTAATAATTCAAAACAACCCTTCTTTTTAATCCTACCCCTAATTCTCTAAATAACCCTTACTTCCAATAACTACCCCTATTTTTTAACTACTGTGAAGGGTTGGTTTTTGCAGCACCAAATCCAAATGATTCATCATCTTTCATATTTGTCGATCTACCCCTACTATGCTTAAAATACCCCTACTTTTATTATTGTTTTCCTTTATTCATTTCTTTATTCATTTTTTTTACATTTTGATTTCTTTGTAAACCAATTATCATTCTACTTCTATGAAGGGTTTGTTTGTGCATCACCCAATCCAAATGGTTCATCATCTTTCGTATTTGTTGATCTACCCCTACTTTGCTTAAACTACCCCTACTTCTCTTAATACTTCAAAACAATCCTTATTTTTAATCCTACCCCTAATTATCTAAATATCTCTTACTTCCAACAATTACCCCTATTTTTTACTACTGTAAAGGGTTGGTTTTTCCAGCCTCTAATCCAAATGATTCATCATCCTTCAATTTTGTTGATCTACCCCTACTACGCTTAAACTACCCCTACTTCTCTTAATGCTTCAAAACAACTCTTCTTTTTAATACTACCTCTAATTCTCTAAATATATCTTACTTCCAACAATTACCCCTATTTTTTAACTAACGTGAAGGGTTGGTTTTTGCAGCACCCTGTCCCAGTGATTCCTTATTTTTCATATTTGTCGATCTACACCTACAATGCTTAAACTTCCCCTTCTTCTCTTAATACTTCAAAATAGACCATCTTTTTAGTCATATCCCTAATTCTCTAAATAGCCCTTATTCCAACAATTACCCCAATTTTTTAACTATTGTGAAGGGTTGGTTTTTTCAGAGCCCAATCCCAATGATTCATCATCTTTCATATTTGTAGATCTACCCTTACTATGCTTAAACTACACCTACTACTCTTACTACTTCAAAACAACCCTTCCTTTTAATCCTACCCACAATTCTATAAATAGCCCTTACTTCCAACAATTACCTCTATTTTTTAACTAATGTGAAGGGTTGGTTTTTGCAGCCCCCAATCGAAATGATTCATAATCTTTCAGATTTGTCGATCTACCCCTACTTTGCTTAAACTACCCCTACTTCTCTTAATACTTCAAAAAAAACCCTTCTTTTTAATCCTCCCCCTAATTCTCTAAATAGCCCTTACTAACACAAATTGCCCCTACTTTTTAACTACTGGTTCTTGCGGCACCCAATCCTAATGATTCATCATCTTTCATATTTGTTGATCTACCTCTACTATTCTTAAACTACCCCTACTTCTCCTAATACTTTAAAACAACCCTTCTTTTTAATCCTACCCCTAATTCTCTAAATAGCCCTTACTTCGAACAATTACCCCTATTTTTAACTACTGTGAAGGGTTGGGTTTTGCAGCACCCAATCCAAATGATTCATCATCTTTCGTATTTCTCGATCTACCCCTACTATGCTTACACTACCACTACTTCTCGTAATACTTCAAAACAACCCTTCTTTTTAATCCTACCCCTAATTATCTAAATAGCCTTTACTTCCAACAATTACCCCTATTTTTTAATTACTGTGAAGGGTTGGTTTTTGCAGCACCCAATCCAAACTAATCATCGTCCTTCATATTTGTCGAGTTACCCCTACCATGCTTAAATTACCACTACTTTTATTATTGTTTTCGCTTATTCATTTTTTTATTCATTTTTTTGCATTATTCATTTCTTTGTAAACCAATTATCATTCTCCTTCTAAGAAGGGTTGGTTTTTGCAACACCCAATCCAAATGATTCATCATCTTTTATATTTGTTGATCTACCCCTACTATGCACAAACTACCCCTACTTCTCTTAATACTTCAAAACAACCTTTTTTTAATCCTACCCCCAATACTATAAATAGCCCTTACTTCCAAAAATTACCCCTATTTTTTAACTACGGTAAAGGTTTAGTTTTTGCAGCACCCAATCCAAATGATTCATCATCTTTTAAATTTGTCGATCTACCCCTACTTCTCTTAATACTTCAAAACAACCCTTTTTTAATCTTACCCCTAACTGCCTAAATATCCCTTACCTCCAACAGCTACCCCGATTTTTTATTACTGTGAAGGGTTGGTTTTTCTAGCCCCCAATCCAAATGATTCATCATCCTTCATATTTGTCGATCTATCCCTACTATACTTAAACTACACCTACTTCCCTTAATACTTCAAAACAACCCTTCTTTTTAATCCTAACCCTAATTCTCTAAATACCCCTTACCTCCAACAATTACCCCTATTTATTAACAACTGTGAAGGTTTGGTTTTGCAGCACCCAATCCAAATGATTCATCATCTTTCATATTTATCGAACTACCCCTACTATGCTTAAACTACCCCTACTTCTCTTAATACTTCAAAACAACCCTTCTTTTTTATCCTACCGCTAGTTCTCTAGATAGCCCTTACTTCCAACAATTACCTATATTTTTAAACTAATTGATTGGTTGGATTTTGCAGTGCCCATCCCAATGATTCATCATCTTTCATATTTGTCGATCTACCCCAACTATGTTTAAACTTCCCCAGTTCTCTTAATACTTCAAAACAACCCTTCTTTTTAATCGTACCCCTAATTCTTTGAATAGCCCTTACTTCCAACAATTACCCCTATTTTTTAACTACTGTGAAGGGTTGGCTTTTGCAGCACCCAATTGAAATGATTCATCATCTTTCATATTTGTTGATCTACACCTACTTTGCTTAAACTACCCCTACTTCTCTTAATACTTCAAAACAACCATTCTTTTTAATCCTCCCCCTAATTCTCTAAATAGCCCTTACTAACAACAATTACCCCTAATTTTTAACTACTGTGAAGGGTTGCTTCTTGCGGCACCAAATCCTAATGATTCATCATATTTCATATTTGTCGATTTACCCCTACTATGCTTAAACTACCCCTACTTCTTTTTAATCCTACCCCTAATTATCTAAATAGCCCTTACTTCCAACAATTACCCCTATTTTTTTAACTACTGTGAAGGGTTGGTTTTTGCAGCACCCAATCCAAATGATTCATCATCTTTCGTATTTCTCGATCTACCCCTACCATGCTTACACTATTACTACTTCTCGTAATACTTCAAATCTACCCTTCTCTTTAATCCTACCCCTAATTATCCAAATAGCCTTACTTCCAACAATTAACCCTATTTTTTAATAACTGTGAAGGGTTGGTTTTTGCAGCAACCGATCCAAACTAATCATCATCCTTAATATTTGTCAAGTTACCCCTACTATGCTTAAACTACCCCCTACTTTTATTATTGTTTTCGCTTATTCATTTCTTTATTCATTTTTTTTGCATTATTCATTTGTTTGTAAACCAATTATCATTCTCCTTCTTAGAAGGGTTGGTTTTTGCAACACCCAGTCCAAACGATTCATCATCTTTTATATTTGTTGATATACCCCTATTGTGCTTAAACTACCCCTACTTCTCTTATACTTCAAAACAACCCTTCTTTTTTGCCCTACCCCTAATTCTCTAAATATCCCTTACTTCCAACAATTACCCCTATTTTTTAACTACTGTAAGGGGTTGGTCTTGGCAGCACCCAATCCAAATGATTCATCATATTTCAAATTTGTCGATCTACCCCTACTTCTCTTAATACTTTAGAACAACCCTTCTTTTTAATCTTACCCCTAACTATCTAAATATCCCTTAACTCCAACAGTTACCCCTATTTTTTTACTATTGTGAAGGGTTGGTTTTTCCAGCCCCCAATCCAAATGATTCATCATCCTTCATATTTGTCGATCTATCCCTACTATACTTAAACTACCCCTACTTCTCTTGATTCTTCAAAACAACCCGTCTTTTTAATCCTACCCCTAATTCTCTAATTAGCACGTACTTCCAACAATTACACCTATTTATTAACAACTGTGAAGGGCTGGTTTTTGCAGCACCCAATCCAAATGATTCATCATCTTTCATATTTATCGAACAACCCCTACTATGCTTAAACTACCCCTACTTCTCTTAATACTTCAAAACACGCCTTCTTTTTAATCCTTCCGCTAATTCACTAGATAGCCCTTACTTCCAACAATTACCTGTATTTTTTAACTAATTGACGGGTTGGTTTTTGGAGCTCCCAATCCCAATGATTCATCATCTTTCATATTTGTCGATCTACCCCTACTATGCTTAAACTTCCCCTTCTTCTCTCAATACGTCAAAACAACCCTTCTTTTTAATCATACCCCTAATTCTTTAAATAGCCCTTACTTCTAACAATTACCCCAATTTTTTAACTACTGTGAAGGGTTGTTTTTTGCAGCGCCCAATCCCAATGATTCATCATCTTTCATACATGTCGATCGAACCCTACTATGCTTAAACTACATCTACTTCTCTTAATACTTCAAAACAACCCTTCTTTTTAATTCTACCCATAATTCTCTATTTAGCCCTTACTTACAACAATTACCACTATTTTTTAACTACTGTGAAGGGTTGGTTTTTGCAGCACCCAATCCAAATGATTCATCATCTTTCATATTTGTCGACCTATCCCTACTTTGCTTAAACTACCCCTAATTCTCTTAATACTTCATAACAGCCCTTCTTTTTAATCCTCCACCAAATTATCTCAATAGCCCTTACTTCCAACAATAACCCCTAATTTTAACTAATTTAAAGGGTAGGTTTTTGCAGCGCACAATCCCAATGATTCATCATCTTTCATATTTGTCGATCTACCCCTACTATGCTTAAACTACCCCTACTTCTCTTAATACTTCAAAACAATTCTTCTTTTTAATCCTACCCTTAATTCTCTAAATAGCCCTTACTTCCAACAATTACCCCTATTTTTTAACTATGGTGAAGATTTGGTTTTTGTAGCGCCCAATCCAAACGATCCATCATCTTTCATATTTCTCGATCTACCCCTACTTTGCTTAAACTACCCCTACTTCTCTTAATACTTCAAAACTACCCTTCTTTTTATTCTTACCACTAATTCTCTAAATACTCCTTATTTCCAACAATTACCTCTTTTTTTTAACTACTGTGAAGGATTGGTTTTTGCAGCCCCCAATCCCAATGATTCATCATCTTTCATATTTGTCTATCTACCCCAACTATGCTTAAACTTCCCCTACTTCTGTTAATACGTCAAAGAAACCCTTCTTTTTAATCATACCCCTAATTCTTTAAATAGCCCTTACTTCCAACAATTACCCCTATTTTTTAACTACTGTGAAGGGTTGGTTTTTGCAGCACCCAATCGAAATGATTCATCATCTTTCATATTTGTCGATCTACCCCTACTTTGCTTAAACTACCCCTACTTCTCTTAATACTTCAAAACAACCCTTCTTTTTATTCCTCTCCCTAATTCTTTAAATAGCCCTTACTAACAAAAATTACCCCTACTTTTTAACTACTACGAAGGGTTAGTTCTTGCAGCACCCAATCCCAATGATTGATCATCTTTCATATTTGTCGATCTCCCCCTACTATGCTTAAACTACCCCTACTTCTCTTAATACTTCAAAACAACCCTTCTTTTTAATCCTACCCCTAATTCTCTAAATAGCCCTTACTTCCAACAATTACCCCTATTTTTTAACTACTGTGAAGGGTTGGTTTTTGCAGCACCCAATCCAAATGATTCATCATCTTTCGTATTTCTCGATCGACCCCTACTATGCTTACACTACCACAAATTCTCGTAATACTTCAAAACAACCCTTCTTTTTAATCCTACCCTTAATTATCTAAATAGCCCTTACTTCCAACAATTACCCCTATTTTTTAATATTTGTGAAGGGTTGGTTTTTGCAGCACCCGATCCAAACTAATCATCATCCTTCATATTTGCCGAGTTACCCCTACTATGCTTAAACTACCCCCTACTTTTATTATTATTTTCGCTTATTCATTTCTTTATTCATTATTTTGCATTATTCATTTCTTTGTAAACCAATTATCATTCTCCTTCTAAGAAGGTTTGATTTTTGCAACACCCAATCCAAATGATTCATCATCTTTTATATTTGTTAATATACCCCTACTATGCTCAAACGACCCTTACATCTCTTAATACTTCAAAACAACCTTCTTTTTAATCCTAACCCTAATTCTCTAAATATCCTTTACTTCCAACAATTACCCCCATTTTTTAACTACTGTAAAGGGTTGGTTTTTGCAGCATCCAATCCAAATTATTCATCATCTTTCATATTTGTCAATCTACCCCTACTTCTCTTAATACTTCAGAACAACCCTTCTTTTTAATCTTACCGCTAACCGTCTAAATATCCCTTAACTCCCACAGTTGCCCTATTTTTTACTATTGTGAAGGGTTGGTTTTTCCAGCCCCCAATCCAAATGATTCGTTATCCTTCATATTTATCGATTTATCCCTACTATACTTAAACTACCTTACTTCTCTTAATACTTAAAAAAAAACCGTCTTTTAATCCTACCCCTAATTCTCTAAATAGCCCTTACTTCCAACAATTACCTCTATTTATTAACAACAGTGAAGGGTTGGTTTTTGCAGCACTCAAACCAAATGATTCATATCTTTCAAATTTATCGAACTACCCCTACTACGCTTAAACTACACCTACTACTCTTAATACTTCAAAACAACCCTTCCTTTTAATCCTACCCACAATTCTCTAAATAGCCCTTACTTCCAACAATTACCTCTATTTTTTAACTACTGTGAAGGGTTGGTTTTTGCAGCCCCCAATCGAAATGATTCATAATCTTTCAGATTTGTCGATCTACCCCTACTTTGCTTAAACTACCCCTACTTCTCTTAATACTTCAAAACAACCCTTCTTTTTAATCCTCCCCCTAATTCTCTAAATAGCCCTTACTAACATAAATTGCCCCTACTTTTTAACTACTGGTTCTTGCGGCACCCAATCCCAATGATTCATCATCTTTCATATTTGTTGATCTACCTCTACTATGCTTAAACTACCCCTACTTCTCCTAATACTTTAAAACAACCCTTCTTTTTAATCCTACCCCTAATTCTCTAAATAGCCCTTACTTCGAACAATTACCCCTATTTTTAACTACTGTGAAGGGTTGGGTTTTGCAGCACCCAATCCAAATGATTCATCATCTTTCGTATTTCTCGATCTACCCCTACTATGCTTACACTACCACTACTTCTCGTAATACTTCAAAACAACCCTTCTTTTTAATCCTACCCCTAATTATCTAAATAGCCCTTACTTCCAACAATTACCCCTATTTTTTAATTACTGTGAAGGGTTGGTTTTTGCAGCACCCAATCCAAACTAATCATCGTCCTTCATATTTGTCGAGTTACCCCTACCATGCTTAAATTACCACTACTTTTATTATTGTTTTCGCTAATTCATTTTTTTATTCATTTTTTTGCATTATTCATATCTTTGTAAACCAATTATCATTCTCCTTCTAAGAAGGGTTGGTTTTTGCAAAACCCAATCCAAATGATTCATCATCTTTTATATTTGTTGATCTACCCCTACTATGCACAAACTACCCCTACTTCTCTTAATACTTCAAAACAACCTTTTTTTAATCCTACCGCCACTACTATAAATAGCCCTTACTTCCAACAATTACCCCTATTTTTTAACTACGGTAAAGGTTTAGTTTTTGCAGCACCCAATCCAAATGATTCATCATCTTTTAAATTTGTCGATCTACCCCTACTTCTCTTAATACTTCAAAACAACCCTTTTTTAATCTTACCCCTAACTGCCTAAATATCCCTTACCTCCAACAGCTACCCCGATTTTTTATTACTGTGAAGGGTTGGTTTTTCTAGCCCCCAATCCAAATGATTCATCATCCTTCATATTTGTCGATCTATCCCTACTATACTTAAACTACCCCTACTTCCCTTAATACTTCAAAACAACCCTTCTTTTTAATCCTAACCCTAATTCTCTAAATACCCCTTACCTCCAACAATTACCCCTATTTATTAACAACTGTGAAGGGTTGGTTTTGCAGCACCCAATCCAAATGATTCATCATCTTTCATATTTATCGAACTACCCCTACTATGCTTAAACTACCCCTACTTCTCTTAATACTTCAAAACAACCCTTCTTTTTTATCCTACCGCTAGTTCTCTAGATAGCCCTTACTTCCAACAATTACCTATATTCTTAAACTAATTGAGTGGTTGGTTTTTGCAGTGCCCATCCCAATGATTCATCATCTTTCATATTTGTCGATCTACCCCTACTATGTTTAAACTTCCCCAGTTCTCTTAATACGTCAAAACAACCCTTCTTTTTAATCATACCCCTAATTCTTTGAATAGCCCTTACTTCCAACAATTACCCCTATTTTTTAACTACTGTGAAGGGTTGGCTTTTGCAGCACCCAATTGAAATGATTCATCATCTTTCATATTTGTTGATCTACACCTACTTTGCTTAAACTACCCCTACTTCTCTTAATACTTCAAAACAACCATTCTTTTTAATCCTCCCCCTAATTCTCTAAATAGCCCTTACTAACAACAATTACCCCTAATTTTTATCTACTGTGAAGGGTTGCTTCTTGCGGCACCAAATCCTAATGATTCATCATATTTCATATTTGTCGATTTACCCCTACTATGCTTAAACTACCCCTACTTCTTTTTAATCCTACCCCTAATTATCTAAATAGCCCTTACTTCCAACAATTACCCCTATTTTTTTAACTATTGTGAAGGGTTGGTTTTTGCAGCACCCAATCCAAATGATTCATCATCTTTCGTATTTCTCGATCTACCCCTACCATGCTTACACTATTACTACTTCTCGTAATACTTCAAATCTACCCTTCTCTTTAATCCTACCCCTAATTATCCAAATAGCCCTTACTTCCAACAATTAACCCTATTTTTTAATAACTGTGAAGGGTTGGTTTTTGCAGCAACCGATCCAAACTAATCATCATCCTTCATATTTGTCAAGTTACCCCTACTATGCTTAAACTACCCCCTACTTTTATTATTGTTTTCGCTTATTCATTTATTTATTCAGTTTTTTGCATTATTCATTTCTTTGTAAACCAATTATCATTTTCCTTCTTAGAAGGGTTGGTTGTTGCAACACCCAGTCCAAACGATTAATCATCTTTTATATTTGTTGATATACCCCAATTGTGCTTAAACTACCCCTACTTCTCTTATACTTCAAAACAACCCTTCTATTTTGCCCTACCCCTAATTCTCTAAATATCCCTTACTTCCAACAATTACCCCTATTTTTTAACTACTGTAAGGAGTTGGTCTTGGCAGCACCCAGTCCAAATGATTCATCATATTTCAAATTTGTCGATCTACCCCTACTTCTCTTAATACTTTAGAACAACCCTTCTTTTTAATCTTACCCCTAACTGTCTAAATATCCCTTAACTCCAACAGTTACCCCTATTTTTTTACTATTGTGAAGGGTTGGTTTTTCCAGCCCCCAATCCAAATGATTCATCATCCTTCATATTTGTCGATCTAACCCTACTATACTTAAACTACCCCTACTTCTCTTGATTCTTCAAAACAACCCGTCTTTTTAATCCTACCCCTAATTCTCTAATTAGCACGTACTTCCAACAATTACACCTATTTATTAACAACTGTGAAGGGCTGGTTTTTGCAGCACCCAATCCAAATGATTCATCATCTTTCATATTTATCGAACAACCCCTACTATGCTTAAACTACCCCTACTTCTCTTAATACTTCAAAACACGCCTTCTTTTTAATCCTTCCGCTTATTCACTAGATAGCCCTTACTTCCAACAATTACCTGTATTTTTTAACTAATTGACGGGTTGGTTTTTGGAGCTCCCAATCCCAATGATTCATCATCTTTCATATTTGTCGATCTACCCCTACTATGCTTAAACTTCCCCTTCTTCTCTTAATACGTCAAAACAACCCTTCTTTTTAATCGTACCCCTAATTCTTTAAATAACCCTTACTTCTAACAATTACCCCAATTTTTTAACTACTGTGAAGGGTTGTTTTTTGCAGCGCCCAATCCCAATGATTCATCATCTTTCATACTTGTCGATCGACCCCTACTATGCTTAAACTACATCTACTTCTCTTAATACTTCAAAACAACCCTTCTTTTTAATCCTACCCATAATTCTCTATTTAGCCCTTACTTACAACAATTACCACTATTTTTTAACTACTGTGAAGGGTTGGTTTTTGCAGCACCCAATCCAAATGATTCATCATCTTTCATATTTGTCGACCTACCTCTACTTTGCTTAAACTACCCCTAATTCTCTTAATACTTCATAACAGCCCTTCTTTTTAATCCTCCACCAAATTATCTCAATAGCCCTTACTTCCAACAATAACCCCTAAATTTTAACTAATTTAAAGGGTAGGTTTTTGCAGCGCACAATCCCAATGATTCATCATCTTTCATATTTGTCGATCTACCCCTACTATGCTTAAACTACCCCTACTTCTCTTAATACTTCAAAACAATTCTTCTTTTTAATCCTACCCTTAATTCTCTAAATAGCCCTTACTTCCAACAATTACCCCTATTTTTTAACTATGGTGAAGATTTGGTTTTTGTAGCGCCCAATCCAAACGATCCACCATCTTTAATATTTCTCGATCTACCCCTACTTTGCTTAAACTACCCCTACTTCTCTTAATACTTCAAAACTACCGTTCTTTTTATTCTTACCACTAATTCTCTAAATACTACTTATTTCCAACAATTACCCCTTTTTTTAACTACTGTGAAGGATTGGTTTTTGCAGCCCCCAATCCCAATGATTCATCATCTTTCATGTTTGTCTATCTACCCCAACTATGCTTAAACTTCCCCTACTTCTATTAATACGTCAAAGAAACCCTTCTTTTTAATCATACCCCTAATTCTTTAAATAGCCCTTACTTCCAACAATTACCCCTATTTTTTAACTACTGTGAAGGGTTGGTTTTTGCAGCACCCAATCAAAATGATTCATCATCTTTCATATTTGTCGATCTACCCCTACTTTGCTTAAACTACCCCTACTTCTCTTAATACTTCAAAACAACCCTTCTTTTTAATCCTCCCCCTAATTCTCTAAATAGCCCTTACTAACAACAATTACCCCTACTTTTTAACTACTATGAAGGGTTAGTTCTTGCAGCACCCAATCCCAATGATTGATCATCTTTCATATTTGTCGATCTCCAACTACTATGCTTAAACTACCCCTACTTCTCTTAATACTTCAAAACAACCCTTCTTTTTAATCCTACCCTAATTCTCTAAATAGCCCTTACTTCCAACAATTACCCCTATTTTTTAGCTACTGTGAAGGGTTGTTTTTTGCAGCACCCAATCCAAATGATTCATCATCTTTCGTATTTCTCGATCGACCCCTACTATGCTTACACTACCACAAATTCTCGTAATACTTCAAAACAACCCTTCTTTTTAATCCTACCCCTAATTATCTAAGTAGCCCTTACTTCCAACAATTACCCCTATTTTTTAATATTTGTGCAGGGTTGGTTTTTGCAGCACCCGATCCAAACTAATCATCATCCTTCATATTTGCCGAGTTACCCCTACTATGCTTAAACTACCCCCTACTTTTATTATTGTTTTCGCTTATTCATTTCTTTATTCATTATTTTGCATTATTCATTTCTTTGTAAACCAATTATCATTTTCCTTCTTAGAAGGGTTGGTTGTTGCAACACCCAGTCCAAACGATTAATCATCTTTTATATTTGTTAATATACCCCTACTATGCTCAAACGACCCTTACATCTCTTAATACTTCAAAACAACCTTCTTTTTAATCCTAACCCTAATTCTCTAAATATCCTTTACTTCCAACAATTACCCCCATTTTTTAACTACTGTAAAGGGTTGGTTTTTGCAGCATCCAATCCAAATTATTCATCATCTTTCATATTTGTCAATCTACCCCTACTTCTCTTAATACTTCAGAACAACCCTTCTTTTTAATCTTACCGCTAACCGTCTAAATATCCCTTAACTCCCACAGTTGCCCTATTTTTTACTACTGTGAAGGGTTGGTTTTTCCAGCCCCCAATCCAAATGATTCATCATCCTTCATATTTATCGATTTATCCCTACTATACTTAAACTACCCTTACTTCTCTTAATACTTCAAAACAACCCTTCTTTTTAATCCTACCCTAATTCTCTAAATAGCCCTTACTTCCAACAATTACCCCTATTTTTTAACTACTGTGAAGGGTTGTTTTTTGCAGCACCCAATCCAAATGATTCATCATCTTTCGTATTTCTCGATCGACCCCTACTATGCTTACACTACCACAAATTCTCGTAATACTTCAAAACAACCCTTCTTTTTAATCCTACCCCTAATTATCTAAATAGCCCTTACTTCCAACAATTACCCCTATTTTTTAATATTTGTGAAGGGTTGGTTTTTGCAGCACCCGATCCAAACTAATCATCATCCTTCATATTTGCCGAGTTACCCCTACTATGCTTAAACTACCCCCTACTTTTATTATTGTTTTCGCTTATTCATTTCTTTATTCATTATTTTGCATTATTCATTTCTTTGTAAACCAATTATCATTCTCCTTCTAAGAAGGTTTGATTTTTGCAACACCCAATCCAAATGATTCATCATCTTTTATATTTGTTAATATACCCCTACTATGCTCAATCGACCCCTACATCTCTTAATACTTCGAAACAACCCTTCTTTTTAATCCTAACCCTAATTCTCTAAATATCCCTTACTTCCAACAATTACCCCTATTTTTTAACTACTGTAAAGGGTTGGTTTTTGTAGCATCCAATCCAAATTATTCATCATCTTTCATATTTGTCAATCTACCCCTACTTCTCTTAATACTTCAGAACAACCCTTCTTTTTAATCTTACCGCTAACCGTCTAAATATCCCTTAACTCCCACAGTTGCCCTATTTTTTACTACTGTGAAGGGTTGGTTTTTCCAGCCCCCAATCCAAATGATTCATCATCCTTCATATTTATCGATTTATCCCTACTATACTTAAACTACCCTTACTTCTCTTAATACTTAAAAAAACCGTCTTTTAATCCTACCCCTAATTCTCTAAATAGCCCTTACTTCCAACAATTACCTCTATTTATTAACAACAGTGAAGGGTTGGTTTTTGCAGCACTCAATCCAAATGATTCATATCTTTCAAATTTATCGAACTACCCCTACTACGCTTAAACTACAACTACTTCTCTTAATACTTCAAAACAACCCTTCTTTTTAATCCTACCTCTAATTCTCTAGATAGCCCTTACTTCCAACAATTACCTATATTTTTTAACTAATTGACGGGTTGGTTTTTGCAGCGCCCAATCCCAATGATTCATCATCTTTCATATTTGTCGATCTACCCCAACTATGCTTAAACATCACCTACTCCTCCTAATACGTCAAAACAACCCTTCTTTTTAATCATACCCCTAATTCTTTAAATAGCCCTTACTTCGAACAATTACCCCAATTTTTTAACTACTGTGAGGGGTTCGTTTTTGCAGCGCCCAATCCCAATGATTCATCATCTTTCATATTTGTCGATCGACCCCTACTATGCTAAAACTACACCTACTTCTCTTAATACTTCAAAACAACCCTTGTTTTTAATCCTACCCATAATTCTTTAATTAGCCCTTACTTACAACAATTACCACTATTTTTTAACTACTGTGAAGGGTTTTTCATATTTGTTGATCTAACCTTACTTTGCTTAAACTACCCCTACTTTTCTTAATACTTCATAACAGCCCTTCTTTTTAATCCATCCCCTAATTCTCTCAATAGCCCTTACTTCCAACAATAACCCCTAAATTTTAACTACTTTAAAGGGTAGATTTTTGCAGCGCACAATCCCAAAGATTCATTATCTTTCATATTTGTCGATCTACCCCTACTATGCTTAAACTACCCTACTTCTCTTAACACTTCAAAACAACCCTTCTTTTTAATCCTACCCCTAATTCTCTTAATAGCCCTTACTTCCAACAATTACCCCTATTTTTTAACTATGCCGAAGGTTTGGTTTTTGTAGCACCCAATCCAAACGATTCATCATCTTTCATATTTCTCGATCTACCCCTACTTTGCTTAAACTACCCCTACTTCTCTTAATACTTCAAAACTACCCTTCTTTTTATTCTAATCACTAATTCACTAAATAGCCCTTACTTCCAACAATTAACCCTATTTTTTAACTGGACTTTTTACACACGTGGGCTTGTTTTTAGAAGATATAACACAAATAGCCATGTTTCAAAAGTAATTACAAATATAGACTTGTTTTGTCAGGGGCAGGAAATAAGCGAGTTTTGAAAACTCGCCTTCGTGCGCGTTTACAAATCTCGCCTGTGTATTTGGGGATATTTCAAACCTTTATATATACTCACCATTCTTCTCATAATTCTCACCATTCAAACCATTATATATACTCAACCACATCTTCACAGCTCCGTATATTTTCAAAATGTCTTCTGAAACAATGGTTGAGCAAGAGGTTAACTCGTTTCCAGTTTGCTGCCACTGTGGATATATGGCCGAAGTTGTCATCTGTGATGATGACGAAAACATTGGTCGTCGTAGTCTTCTCTGTTCCAATTATCCTCACGGATGCAATTTTTCAGAATGGATTGACGAACCGGTTTGTCCCAGGGGCATAGCATATGCGAATGAGCTGGAGCAAGAAATTAGACGTCTCAAAAAACTCCTAGAGGACTTGCAATTTAAACCCAACCACTAGTTTTTCTAGTATTCGTCATCATTGTAGGTTTATGAAGATTAGTTTGAATTATTGTATTACCCGTTGTCGTTGTTTGTTTCTGAAGTTTAGTTTGAATTGTTATTTGTGTGTTTGTAGGAGTTCGAAGATCAGTACGAAGTATTAGATGTTATTTTTTTTGTTTTTCTAATGAATTATTTTATGCTTTTGAAGTTTGAATTAAAGATTTATATGTTTTCTGGTTTGTACAGTGTACATTATGACATAAATAAGAATTGACAACTCGCTGCCAGAAATTAAAGCTGGGTCAGTCTGATTTGCTTTACGTGCTGCACGACACTGTTTCCTCTGGCGTAATACTGTAGGGAATATGACTAGTCGTACTGGGAGTGATTTAGCACTACTTGGTTTAAGGGGTCGTCACATGCACACTAAGTTTGCAACAAGGTTTACGAATTTTACCAGCAATATTCATAGCTTTTAAGTTAATAGCAGTGCTACAATGTTTCTAATGGGACAATTTTTGAAGTGAATAGTGGTATCAGGAGAGAATCTGCTTTACGTACTCCTTTAATCCTGCACTGACTAGTCGTATCACTTGTACACTACGCTGCTATATATCTCTGTCGAATTTCTCAAAACTTACCTCACTCCCACAACTTTGTTTCTTACTACCCTGTGCTTTACCACAACAATGCCTTCTTGGCCATTATCTCCAGACTTTGAGGTAGAGGCGTACGAAGAGAGGGAACGTTGGGCGCTTGCAGATAAACTCGAGTTTATAAACGAACTGAACTCTTGGCTTGGACCACCGTCTGAACAACGGCCCGTCCAACCTCCACATCAAGCCCAAGTACCAAACGTTCGACACACGCATGAACAGTCCGTCGTTGTACCACGACAAGAAGTTGGTTCTCATCAAGTACAACATGTTCCAATTCCTGCTGAACAGAAAGGTGAATCTTATCAATTTTGTTGCTACTGCGGTTATCCGGTTGAAGTTGTTGTTCGAGCAGATGGCAACGATATTGGTCGTTGCATTCAGCAATGTCCAGCCTATACAAATGGGTACAATTACACGAAATGGATAGACGAACCGATAGGGCCAAGGGGAATAACATATGCAAACGAACTCGAACAAGAGAATAGACAACTCCGTACCGTTATTGAACAGTTGCGACTTAACCGTGATGATTAAGCAGCTTCACATCCCAACAGCATGAACGTCAGATGTCAGTGTGTTGCATTTCGTGTATCTGTATTTCTTATGTTTCGAACTTATCTGTCCTTAACCGGACTATGTATCTCTCTTGTATTTGAATATTAGAATTCGGTATTTGTTTTATGTTGTTATGTTACGCTATATATACTATCTAATTGTCGTGGTAGTTCGCAGTTTAACGTTTACAACTTCATTCGACTATATAAGAATCGTTATACGTCGGATTTCATTGAAACACAACACGTTCGAATCTATACACCTATATTCTAGTAATGAAACAGAAAAATGAGAATTTCATATTATAAATATCGAGTTATGTCCAAATCAAGTTTCAAGAAAGTCGCTATGGAATTTAACACCAAAGTGCACAGGCGAGTTTGCAAATCGCGCCTATGGGCGAGTTTTCAGAAAACTACGAAGGCGAGTTTCCAAAACTCGCCTTCAGTGTACCTGTAACCTGCACAGACCGACACATATTTGGAAAACATGCCTTACAACATGCCATAGTTGCACATAGACCATAACATAGCAAATTCATACACAAAGTCTGCTATCAAATTAAATAGACAAGCACAACTAGTTAAACCAATCAAACATGTACTAATAGTTAGACCAATCAAACATGCACTAGTCTCGTCTCGGCCGCCTGAGTATCGGTGTGGAAGTTGAAGACGAACCACTACCGCTGCTGCTCCTAGTGCGTCGTGCACTACTGGTACGTGGTAATGTAGGTGCAGGTTGAGATGGGCCATGCACAATTTCTTCGTGCGCTGCTGGAGGAGGAGAAGGAGGACCTGCAGGAGGAGGAGGAGGTGGAGGAGATGGCGGTTTCGGCCGATCTAGCTTGTTCCTGCATAGAATCACGTTTAAAATCTTTTGTATGTTCGTGCACATCGCCCTTGCCTCGTCGTCAGTTTGCCTCTCTTTTAGCTTTTCTGCTTCTCCCACGCATAGCTAATACCATCAACCTGTAAATTTTAAAGAATATTAGATAGAGTGGACTTATATAAAACTAATTGTATTTAATAGTACACACATCAACTTACCACGTTCCTCTCTAGTGGTGCTCTAGGAACATACGGTGCTAACGCAGTATGTACTCTGGCATTAAGGACGTAGCGTCGTGTAATGTTCCATTACCACCTCATGTACTTCACCGTGGATATGGGGGGATCCCTCTTGAACTGAATATACTCAACGCGGGCATTCCACATAGCATGATGCATGTGAAAGTCCTGCGCACAGTAGCCCTCACTGTAAGGCGGTGCATCATCCGGTATATGCTGCCTCATGCCGAACTGCCTCATAACCCTATCGGGAAGGTGCCAAGCGGTGAAGGTGTAGGCTATCATAGGTACTCTCGCCGTCCAAATGTACCTATGAGCTCTGCAAGTGACTGGTAGTGGGGCTAGTACATCATTAGTGTACGGATACCATGTAACCTTTTCGTCCGTAAAGACGTCCAACTCATTGCGGTAAAAGGCCAGCTCTCGTCTCGGTGTATGTCGCGTATTCTTTTTTCCACACCACCTGTTACACGATAATAAAAGGTACATATATTGGAAATAGTATGTGTTGTGTTTAATAAAATAAACTGTCAAATAAGTATACCTAGCTCCAAGCGGCATCGATGCGTCGATGGGATTAGGAGTCACTACTAATCTTCCGACGGGAAGATAAGTCCAGGACCAATGCTAAGTACACAAGAATATACTATTAATACAAGAGAATGATGCATATCACATTGTATAACAGTAAACTATAGAAATTCGGTTCATACCTGAAGTAGTGTCGGGCAACCAGCAACACAGTTATACTGTTGCAGCGTGGACTTAGGCAGTTCCTGATATGCATAGGCCAACACCGCACTACCCCACGAATATGTAGCGCATTGCCCGATGTCAGCTAAAAAAGGTAGCCATCTCAAATCTATGCGGGTCTTGGCATGGTCGACCATCATTATGCAGAAAATAATATGTAGTAAAATGCAACGAGCCCGTTGCTCAACCTCTATCTGGGTGGCATCGGTAGAAATATCACCGGCCAACTGATTACGGTACCATGTAATATTAACCATGTGGCCACCCCTTACGTGATTGGCTGGTGGATCCAGCCCTAGTAGGTCATGACATAGCTGCAAATAATCATGTTGCGCACCATCAAACGCAAAAGCATTGCCGCAATAGGCAATCCTAGTAAAACCGCAACATCTGTTAATGTGATAGTCATCTCACCGACTAGTAGGTGAAACGTGTATGTCTCAGGCCTCCACCTATCCACTAAAGCAGCAACAAGGCTATGATCTAGCTGGATGTAATCTAAGCGAACAATATGCAGGAATCCAGCCCTCTCTATCTCTAAAAGTACGCGAGCATCCTCGGATGTCACCTTCGAAAGTGACGACGAGTGGTCTATGACATAATCAGCATTGACACTCTGCAATTTAACAGATAACAAAAATTGGGGTTTGACTTCTAAAAAACTGAAGATCAAAATATGAAAATATTAACAAATTGCTACCTGCGTCCGAGTAGCATTCGATGTCCTGTGTCGCGGCTGCAAATATAACACGCTCGGATCTACTGGTCCGGGCTCCATCTCCACATACTTTGCACAAATGCAGGATTAAATATTACAAAAGCTTAATGAAACCAATTCAAGATTTCAAGATCAGCTATTTTAGCTTCATCAACACTTATTAAAATCAGCAATTCCCAACATTTCAACATTGTCTGTGTCATACAACACCAACTAGATCGATACACACTTGGTGCCTAACACCTATCCTAACTCATTATTATGGCATTAGTCATATTTTTAATTCATGATTTACCAACAATTGGTGCCTAACATCATATTTTCATCATGTTATATGCCACATTTTCCTTCCACACATATTCAATATACACATACAATCAGTACATTCACTTTTATCAGTAATTTCTATCCAACTGGCTTACGAATTAAACCTAATTTCATGAATTTTCACACAAGTATGCCCTAATTTGAAAATTGAGAATTAGGGTTTAGAATCATACCGATTTCGTGTTGAACGCCGGATGTGCTAGCCATTGTTGTCTTCTACGAATGAATTGGATGAAAAAATGGACGAAAATGAGTTTAATTTGAGTTTTTTTTTTTCGCAAAGGAGAAAAAAGAGGAAAGGGAAACTGAAGTGGATAGGGGAAGAAGGGTTTCGGGTTGGGGTGTTTTGTATGCACGGATTTAACGAAGGCGAGTTTCGGAAACTCGCCTTCGTATTTTACTGAAGGCGAGTTTCGAAAACTCGCCTTCAGTAAACCGTCGGACCAAAACAGGTCTATTTGTGTAATATTATCTGTAACCGGTCTGTTTGCGTGATACTTTGCAAAAAGAGGCTCACACACGTAAAAAGTCCTTTTTAACTACTGTTAAAGGCTGGTTTTTGCAGCGCCCAATCCCAATGATTCATCAACTTTCATTTTTGTCGATCTACCCCTACTATGCTTAAACTTCCCCTACTTCTCTTAATACTTCAAAGCAGCCCTTCTTTTTAATCACGCTCCTAATTCTCTAAATAACCTTTACTTCCAAAAATTACCCTAATTTTTTAACTACTGTGAAGGGTTGGTTTTTGCCACACCCAATCTAAACGATTCATCATCTTTCACATTTGTCGATCCACCCCTACTATGGTTAAACTACCCATACTTCTTTTAATACTTCAAAACAACCCTTCTTTTTAATACTTCCCCTAATTCTCTAAATTGCCCTTAATTCCAACAATTACCCCTGTTTTTTAACTACTGTGAAGTGTTGGTTTTTGCAGCACCCAATCCAAATGGTTCATCATCTTTCATATTTGTCGATCTACCCCTACTATGCTTAAACTACCCCTACTTCTCTTAATACTTCAATTCAACCATTCTTTTTAATTCTAATCCTAATTATCTAAATAGCCCTTGCTTCCAACAATTACCCCTATTTTTTCACTACTATGAAGGGTTGGTTTATGCAGCACCCAGTCCAAAGGATTCATCATCCTTCATATTTTTTGAACTAACCCTACTATGCGTAAACTACCACCTACTTTTATTATTGTTTTGCTTTTTTCATTTCTTTATTCAATTTTTTTTTATTATTCATTTCTTTTTAAACCAATTATTATTCTACTTCAATGAAGGGTTGGTTTTTGCAGCACCCAATCCAAATGATTCATCATGTTTCATATTTGTCGATGTACCCCTACTATGCTTAAACTACCCCTACTTCTCTTAATACTTCAAAACAACCCTTCATTTTAATCCTAACCCTAATCACTAAATAGCCCTTACTTCCAACAATTACCCCTATTTTTGAACTACTATGAAGGGTTGGTTTTTGCAGCACCCAATCCTAATGATTCATCATCTTTCATATTTGTAGATCTACCCCTACTTTGCTTAAACTACCCCTACTTCTCTTAATACTTCAAAATAGCCCTTCTTTTTAATTCTACCCCCAATTCTCTAAATATCCCTTACTTCCAACAGTTAGCCCTATTTTTAACTAATATGAAGGGTTGGTTTTTCCAGCCTCCAATCCAAATGATTCATTATCCTTCATATTTGTCGATCTACCCCTACTATGCTTAAACAACCCCTACTTCTCTTAATACTTCAAATTAAACCTTCTTTTTAATCCTACCCCAAATTTTCTAAATAGCCCTTACTTCCAACATTTTCCCCTATATTTTAACTACTGTGAAGGGTTGGTTTTTGCTCCTTCCAATCCAAATGATTCATCATCTTTCATATTTCTCGATCTACCCATACTTTGCTTAAACTACCCCTACTTCTCTTAATACTTCAAAACAGCCCTTCTTTTTAATCCGACCCTTAATTCTCTAAATAACCCTAAATTCCAACAATTATCCCTATTTTTTAACTACTGTGAAGGGTTGGTTTTTGCAGCACCCAATCCAAATGATTCATCATCTTTCATATTTCCTGATCTACCCCTACTTTGCTTAAATTACCCCAACTTCTCTTAACACTTCAAAACTACCCTTCTTTTTAGTCCTACCCTTAATTATCTAAATAGCGCTAACTTCCAACAATTACCCTAATTTTTTAACTACTGTGAAGGGTTGGTTTTTGCAGTGCCTAATCCCAATGATTCATCATCTTTTATATTTGTCGATCTACTCCTACTATGCTTAAACTTCCCCTACTTCTCTTAATACTTCAAAACAACTCTCTTTTTTAATCATACCCCTAATTCTCTAAATTGCCCTTACTTCCAATTATTACCCCTATTTCTTAACTACTATGAAGGGTTGGTTTTTGCAGCGCCTAATCCTAATGATTCATCATCTTTCATATTTGCCGATCTACCCCTACTAAGCTTAAACTTTCCTTACTTCTCTTGATACTTCAAAATAGCCGTCCTTTTTAATCATACCCCTAATTCTCTAAATAGCCCTTACTTCCAACAATTACCCCAATTTTTAAACTACTGTGAAGGGTTGGTTTTTACAACACTCATTCCAAACGATTCATCATCTTACAGATTTGTCGATCTGCCCCTATTATGCTTAAACTACCCCCGACTTTTATTATTGCTTTCCTTTATTTGTTTATTTATTCAATTTTTTTTTTGCATTATTCATTTCTTTGTAAACCAATTATCATTCTACTTCTATGAAGGGTTGGTTTTTGCAGCACCCAATCCAAACGATTCATCATCTTTCCTATTTGGTGATCTACCCCTACTATGCTTAAACTAACCCTACTTATCCTGATACTTCAAAACAACCCTTCTTTTTCATCCGCCCCTAATTCTCTAAATAGCCCTTACTTCCAACAATTACCCCTATTTCTTAACTACTATGAATGGTTAGATTTTGCAGCACCAGATCCAAATGAATCATCGTCTTTCATATTTGTAGATCTACCCTTGCTATGCTTAAACTACCCCATCTTCTCTTAATACTTCAAAAAAGCCCTTCTTTTTAATCCTACCCCGAATTCTCTAAAGGGTTCATTAGGCTAGCATCCCTATAAAGTTTCAAAATCAAAAAAAAGTCCAGCCCCTGTAATAATAAAAATTAGGTCCCTATATTTGAATGTTGCTCTATTATTTCCATTTTTATCCTTTCGGCTCCTCATGAACCTAACAGCTCTAAATTTCGTGACTACTTACATCAAATCATTGTTCTAAATCATACGATCAACGAAATAAATCAAACCCTAATCGCCATCTTCATTTAATCACAATCTTCTAAAAACTGGAAAATCATTGTCGTTTTTATAACAATGGTGCGAGCGAAGGTATATTTTTGTATTCTTCATTTTAGATTTCTCTATTTATGAAATATGTATAATATAGATTGTAAACAACTGTAATCGAAAGTTGTTGTGGCAAATATTATACTCAGTTGCTAAATAACTTCAAAATTTACTGATTTCACGAATTATTATAAATATTTGTTGTTATTAAAAATTGTTGCAACCTAGAATACTGTTATTATAAATTCTTGCATGTTTATGTGGTTTTATTAATGATAGTCGCATGCTTAAATGCTATTATTCATGTTTGTTGATTGATTACATAATTTTATTCAGGATAGTTGCACACTTTTCTGCTATTATTCATGATAGATGCACACATGTGTGATTTTATCCACGATAGTTGCATTATTGTCTGATTTTATTACGGATAGTTGCATACTTGTATGCTTTTATTAATGATAGTTGAACACATATGTGCTTTTATTCTAGGTTATTACACGTTTATGTGCTTTTATTCAGGATAGCTTCATGCTTGCGTGCTGTTATTCAGGATAGCTGCATGCTTGCGTGCTTTTATTCAGGATAGCTGCATGCTTGCGTGCTTTTATTCCGGATAGCTGCATGCTTGCGTGCTTTTATTCAGGATAGTCGCATGCTTGCGTGCTTTTATTCAGAATAGTTGCGCGCTTGCGTGCTTTATTCAGGATAGTTGCACGCTTGTGTGCTTTTATTCAGAATAGTTGCATGCTTGCGTACTTTTATTCATGATAGTCGCATGCTTGCTTGTGTGCTTTTATTCTGGATAGCTGCATGCTTGCGTGCTTTTATTCAGAATAGTTGCATGCTTGTGTGCTTTTATTCAGGATAGTTCCATGTTTGCGTGCTTTTATTCAGGATAGTCGCATGCTTGCGTGCTTTTATTTAGGATAGGTGCACGCTTGCGTGCTTTTATTCAGGAAAGCCGCACACTTGCGTGCTTTCATTTAGGATAGCTGCATGCTTGCATGCTTTTATTTAGGATAGCCTCATGTTTGCGTGCTTTTATTTAGGATAGCCGCATGCGTGCGTGCTTTTATTCAGGATAGCTGCTAGCTTGCGTGCTTTTATTCAGGATAGTCGCATGCTTACGTGCTTTTATTCGGGATAGTTGCACGCAAGAGATAACTACATGCTTGTGTGCTTTTATTCATGATAGTCGCATGCTTGCATGCTTTTATTCAAGATTGTTGCACACTTGCATGCTTTTATTCAGAATAGCTGCATGCTTGCGTACTTTTATTCAGGACAGTCGCACGCTTGGTGTTATTATTCTGGATAGTTGCAGGCTTGTGTGCTTTTATTCAGGATAGTTGCACGCTTGAGTGCTTTTATTCAGGCTAGTCGTACGCTTGCGTGCTTTTATTCAGGATAGTTGCCCGCTTGTGTTCTTCTATTCAAAATAGCCGCACGATTGCGTGCTTTTATTCAGGATAGTTGCATGCTTGCATGCTTTTATTCAGGATAGTTTTACGCTTGTATCCTTTTATTCAATATAGTCGCATGCTTGCGTGCTTTTATTCATGATAGTCGCATGCTTGCGTGCTTTTAATCAAGATAGTTGCACGATTGCAAGCTTTTATTCACGATAATTGCCTGCTTGTATGCTTTTCTTCAGGATAGTCACATGCTTGCAATATTTTATTCAGGATAGTAGCACAATTGCAATATTTTATACAGGATAGTCGCATGATTGCATAATTTTATTCATGATAGTCGCATGCTTGCATGCTTTTATTGAAGATAGTCGCATGCTTGCATGCTTTTATTCAGGATAGTCGCATGATAGCTTGCTTTTATTCCAGTTAGTTGCATGTTTGCATGCTTTTATTCAAGATAGTTGCACTATTGTGTTCTTTAATTCAAGATAGTCGCATGATTGTATGATTTTACACAGGATAGTTGCTTTCCTATATGCTTTTATTCAGGATAGTTGCACACTTTTGTGCTATTATTCAGGATAGTTGCACACTTAAGTGTTATTATTTATGATAGTTGCACGCTTGTGTGATTTTATTACGGATAGTTGCATGAAAGTGTGCAAATATCTGCATATATTCAAAATTTATTTAACTAATTTTTTTAACTCTTATTACAGAGACCAAATGTTGAAGAAGGAGATAATGAAGACAGTCAAAAAGAAATAGTAATAATTATCACAGAACAACTTTCAAAACCTGCACCAATAATCAAAAGAAGGAAAACTGAAGACGAACCACTGCTTACCAGGAAGGAAAAAGTATACAGAAATAATCTTAAGGCATTCATTGAATTGGTGGAAATGATAAACAAAGATGAACTATTTACGCCACAACATTCAGAATATTTGAAAAAACTGCCGCTCTACGGGTTTATTAACATGATTTTTGATGGGCTCATTTCACCTGCAGAAACCATTAAAAATTCTACAACTTTAGATCTCATCATCAAGAACTACAAGAAGAACTTAAAATATTTTCAGTTTGGTGATATGATGCTTACTTTTACACAAGAAAATGTTGCAGATTTAGTAGGTGCTCCAGTACAAGGAGAGTTAATAAAAACAACGGGGCACTTGAAAAAGAACGTGAAGGATGATGGAGAATATAAATCATTCATGGAAAGACATTTTAAAGGAGAAGCCTTAGTCCACAAGAAAAATATAGAGAGACAGATTTTTTTGACAATAAAAGAAGACACAGCCGAAGCAAAATTTGATACAGTGAAGCTTATACTTCTTTATTTGGTCGCAAAATTTCTTCTAACAAACCCTAAATACAGCTTAATCAAATAAAACTACACACACATTTGCAGCTTAATATAATTACATGCATACATGTACACATATATCCAGAATATCAGCATACTTTTATGCAACTGTTAATAAATGTTGTATTACATATATTCAGAATAGTTGCATATCTATATGAACAAATAGGGAATAGTTGCATGTTTGTATGCGCATATTCAGAATAGAAGTATACATTTTTTATCCACTATTTAAGAAAAGTTGCATATTTATATGCACATATACAAAATAGTTGCATACTTGTATGCACATATTCAGGACAATTGCATACATTTTTTTATCCAAAATACATAATAAAAATATAAGCATACATTTATGCACGCATTCAAAAAAGACGCACAAATGTATTGAAATTTAATCTCACAAAAGAAGCCTTATAAATAATAATAAATACATCAAAACAAATCGAAATAACAATAACACACGTATGAAAAAAAAAGAAATGCAGATTACCTTGAAGATGAAACATTCATTATATCTCTCAATCGATTATTGAATCAACGAAAATATTGAATCTTCAGCCAAACCCAATTAGATCGACTATTGAATCTCAGAAAAAAAACATTGACGAAAGCCGAATTAAATCAATGAAAATCTCTCTAAATAATAGCCGTACGAATCAAATCCATGAAGAAAACCCTAAAGCCACCATGAAAAGATAAATGCGTTAATTTGAGCAAGGGTATTCGTGGAAGAATAATACCCAAAAAAAAAAACAGGGATGCGAAAAGTATAATTTAGAGCGGGAGGATTACACGTTAATTAAATTTAATTTTAGGGATGTGTGCCTAATTTTCACTTCTCTAAATATCCCTTACTTCCAACAATTACCCCTATTTTTTAACTACAGTGAACGGTTGGTTTTTGCAGCACTCAATCCAAATGATTCGTCATCATTCATATTTGTCGATCTACCCCTACTATGCCTAAACTACTCCTACTTCTCTCAATACTTCAAAATAGCCCTTCTTTTTAATTCTAACCCTAACTCTCTAAATACTCCTTACTTCGAACAATTACCCCTATTTTTTAACTACTGCGAAGGGTTGGTTTTTGTAGCATCCAATCCAAATGATTCATCTTCTTTCATTTTTGTCGATCTACCCCTACTATGCTTAAACTACCCCCACTTCTATTGATACTTCAAGACAGGCCTTCTTCTAAATCCTACCCATAATTCTCTAAGTAGCCCTTACTTCCAACAATTACCCCTATTTTTTAACTACTGTGAAGGGTTGGTTTTTTGCAGCACCCAGTCCAAATGATTCATCATCCTTCATACTTTTCGATCTACCCCTACTATGCTTAAACTACCCCTACTTCTCTTAATACTTCAAAACAACTCTTCGTTTTAATCCTAACCCAAATTCTCTAAATAGCTCTTACTTCCAACAATTACTCCAATTTTTTAACTACTGTGAAGGGTTGGTTTTTGTAGCACCCAATACAAATGATTCATCTTCTTTCATGTTTGCCGATCTACCCCTATTATGCATAAACTACCCCCTTACATTTATTATTGCTTTCCTTTATTCATTGCTTTATTCATTTTTTTGCATTATTCGTTCCTTTCTATGTAAACCAATTATCATTCTACTACCATGAGGGGTTGGTTTTTGCAGCACCCAACCCAACCCTTCTAATTAATCCTACCCATAATTCTCTAAATAGCCCTTACTTCAAACAATTACCCCTATTTATTAATTAGTGTGAAGGGTTGGTTTTTACCGCACCCAATCCAAATGATTCATCATCTTTCATATTTCTCGATCTACCCTTACTTCACTAAAACTACCCTTACTTCTCTTAATACTTCAAAACTACCCTTCTTTTTAATCCTACCCCTATTTCTCAAAATAGCCCTTACTTTCAACAATTACACCAATTGTTTAACTACTGTGAAGTGTTGATTTTTGCAGCGCCCAATCCCAATGATTAATCATCTTTCATATTTGTCGATCTTCCCCTACTATGCTTAAACTTCCCCTACTTCTCTTAATGCTTCAAAACAGCACTTCTTTTTAATCATACCACTAATTCTCTAAATAGCCCTTACTTCCAACAATCACCCCAATTTTTTAACAACTGTGAAGGGTTGGTTTTTGCATCACCAAATCCAAACGATTCATTATCTTTGATATTTGTCGATCGACCCCTACTATGCTTCAACTACCACTACTTCTCTTAATACTTCAAAATAACCCTTCTTTTTAGCCCTACCCCTAATTCTCTAAATAACCCTTACTTCCAATAACTACCCCTATTTTTTAACTACTGTGAAGGGTTGGTTTTTGCAGCATCCTATCCGAATGATTCATCATCTTTCATATTTGTCGATGTATCCCTACTGTGCTTAAACTACCCCCTACTTTTATTATTATTTTCCTTTATTCATTTTTTTTTGCAATATTCGTTTCTTTGTAAACCAATTATCATTCTACTTCTATGAAGGGCTGGTTTTTGCACCACCAATCCAAACGATTCATCATCTTTCATATTTCTTGATCTACCCCTACTATGCCTAAACTACACCTACTTCTCTTAATACTTCAAAACAACCATTCTTTTTAGTCCTACCCCTAATTCTCTAAATAACCCTTACTTCCAACAATTACCCCTATTTTTTAACTACTGTGAAGGGTTAGTTTGTGCAGCACCCAATCCAAATGGTTCATCATCTTACATATTTATTGATCTACCCCTACTTTGCTTAAACTACCCCTACTTCTCTTAATACTTCAAAACTACCCTTCTTTTTAATCCTACACCTAATTATCTAAATATCTCTTTCTTCCAACAATTACCCCTATTTTTTTACTACTGTGAAGGGTTGGGGTTGGTTTTTCCTGCCTCTAATCCAAATAATTCATCATCCTTCATATTTGTCGATCTACCCCTACTATGCTTAAACTACCTTACTTCTCTTAATTCTTCAAAACAACTCTTCTTTTTAATCGTACCTCTAATTCTCTAAATATCCCTTACTTCAAACAATTACCCCTATTATTTAACTAATGTGAAGGGTTGGTTTTTGCAGCGCCCAACCCCAGTGATTCATTATCTTTCATATTTGTCGATCTACACCTACTATGCTTAAACTTCCCCTATTTCTCTTAATACTTAAAAACATCCCATCTTTTTAATCATACCCCTAATTCTCCAAATAGCCCTTACAATTACCCCAATTTTTTAACTACTGTGAAGGGTTGTTTTTTGCAGCGTCCAATCCCAATTATTCATCATCTTTCATATTTGTCGATCTACCCCTACTATGTTTAAACTACACCTACTACTCTTAACACTTCGAAACAACCCTTCTTTTTAACCCTTCCCCTAATTCTCTATATCGCCCTTACATCAAACAATTACCCCTATTTTTTAACTACTGTGAAGGGTTGGTTCTTGCAGCACCCAATCCCAATGATTCATCATCTTTCATATTTGTCGATCTACCCCTACTATGCTTAAACTACCCCTACTTCTCTTAATACTTCAAAACAACCCTTCTTTTTAATCCTACCCCTAATTCTCTAAATAGCCCTTACTTCCAACAGTTACCCCTATTTTTTAACTATTGTGAAGGGTTGGTTTTTGCCGCACCCAATCCAAATGATTCATCATCTTTCGTATTTCTCGATCTAACCCTACTATGCTTACACTTCCCCTACTTCTCTTAATACTTCAAAACAACCCTTGTTGTTAATCCCACCCTAATTATCCAAATAGCCCTTACTCCCAACAATTACCCTATTTTTTAACTACTGTGAAGGATTGGTTTTTGCAGCACCCAGTCCAAACTATTCATCATCCTTCATATTTGTCGAGATACCCCTACTATGCTTAAACTACCCCTACTTTTATTATTGTTTTCCTTTATTCATTTGTTTATTCATTATTTTTGCATTATTCATTTCTTTGTAAACCAATTATCGTTCTACTTCTAAGAAGGGTTGGTTTTTGCTGCACCCAATCCAAACGATTCATCACCTTTTATATTTGTTGATCTACCCCTACTATGCTTAAACTACCCCTACTTCTCTTAATACTTCAACACAACCCTTCTTTTTAATCCTACCCCTAATTCTCTAAATAGCCCTTACTTCCAACAATTTCCCCTATTTTTTAACTATTGTAAAGGGTTGGTTTTTGCAGCACCCAATCCAAATGATTCATCATCTTTCAAATTTGTCGATCTACCCCTACTTCTCTTAATAATTCAAAACAACCCTTCTTTTTAATATTACCCCTAACTCTCTAAATATCCCTTACTTCCAACAATTACCCCTATTTTTTACTACTGCGAAGGGTTGGTTTTTCCAGCCCCCAATCCAAGTGATTCATCATCCTTCATATTTGTCGATCTACCCCTACTATACTTAAACTACCCCTACTTCTCTTAATACTTCAAAACAGCCCTTCTTTTTAATCGTACCCCTAATTCTCTGAATAGCCATTACTTCCAACAATTACCCCTGTTTATTAACAACTGTGAAGGGTTGGTTTTTGCAGCACCTAATCCAAATGATTCACTATCTTTCAAATTTGCGAACTACCCCTACTATGCTTAAACAAGCCCTACTTCTCTTAATACTTCAAAACAACCTTGCTTTTTAATCCTATGCCTAATTCTATAACTAGACCTTACTTCCAACAATTACCCGTGTTTTTTAGCTAATGTGCAGGGTTGGTTTTTGCAGTGCACAATCCCAATGATTCATCATCTTTCATATTTGTCGATCTAACCCTCCTACGCTTGAACTTCCCCTACATCGCCTAATACTTCAAAACAAGCCCTCTTTTTAATCATACCCCTAATTCTTTAAATAGCCCTTACTTCCAACAATTACCCCAATTTATTAACTACATTGAAGGGGTTGTTTTTGCAGCGCCCAATCCTAATGATTCATCATTTTTCATATTTGTCGATTTACCCCTACTATCCTTAAACTACACCTACCTCTCTTAATACTTCAAAAGAGCCCTTCTTTTTAATCCTACCCCTAATTCTCTATTTAGCCCTTACTTCCAATATTTGCCCCGATTTTTTAACTACTCTGAAGGGTTGGTTTTTGCAAAACCCAATCCGAATGATTCATCATCTTTCATATTTGTCGATCTACCCCTACTTTGCTTAAACTACCCCTACTTCTCTTAATACTTCATGACAGCCCTTATGTAACAACCCATATTTTCAATAAACTGTTATAACATAAATCGAGGCAGAATTTAATTCAAAAATCAGAATCAGGGGAAACGGGCTATGCCATTGCGTTCGTCTCGGAAAAATACGCGAAATAGACTCCGAGTTTTCGAAAATCGGAGTCCGTATGACCCGGTTAAGGCCCATTGAAGTTTTCAGAAATTGCTATGCTAAAAACAGGTTTAAATTTCAAACTTAAAACAGGGATTAGGGCTAATCTGGGTTAGGCGGGAAAATTCCCGCCAAGGGCCCATGTCGACAGGCATGTCGACAGGGCACCCAGGGAGTCGACAGCCCTGTCGACAGCCCTGTCGACAGGGGGTGCCCAGGCAGCTCAGCCTGGTGCACCATTTCTGATTTGGGTTGGGTCATGTGGCTTGGTTCTAGAGAAATCCGAGATCTGACGGGCCAAACCTAATCTAGGGTTAATCCTAGGGCTAAAAACACTCTAATCTTCTATAAATATACCCCTAATCCTACCCTAAAGCCTCATTAATCAATCTAGCAACTAAACTATGTCAATTTGAATCCTCAAATGGCCTCCACCTAAAACCTAGCCTCCACCTTCCTCAAAGTTTAATCCTATGAAGATATGATGATCATACAACCTTTTCTATGTTGTATGAATGCTTAATAACTTGCATTCTTCATTAAGTTGCAAGTTTGATTTGCTAAGTTTGTGTTTTGGGATTTTTGCAAAAGGGTTTTCTTATTTGAGGCTTTGTTTTGGGGTTTTAAAAGGGCTTCTTCATATTATTTGGTGGATTTGTGACTTGTTTATATTTGTAAGCCCTCTTACCTTCACTTTACAAACTTTAAAGTTAATGTTTGGTGAAAGTTGAGATTTATGTGAGTTTAGTTGATTATGCATGCTTATGCGAACTCACTATGTCATGTTTTATATGATTCACAAGTTATGCATGCTTATGCGAACTCCTTATACCATGTTTTACATGTTTCACAAGTTATGCGTGCATATGCGAGATTACTATGCCATGTTTTACATGTTTCACAAGTTATGCATGCTTATGCGAGTTTATTATACCATGCTATACATGTTTTATGGGTTATGCAAGTTTACCTTACCATGTTATGCAAGTTTCATGGGTTATGCAAGTTCACCTTACCATGTTATGCAAGTTTAGTAGGTTATGCATGACTATGCAAGTTCACTTTACCATGTTATGCATATTTAATAAGCTATGCATGTTTATGCGAGTTCACCATGACATGATTTGCAAGTTTAACATATATGCATCCTTATTATGATGTGTGAAGTTCATCATGTATGTTTTGCCAAGTTACCTTTTTACCCTTATGCGTTATGACGAATACATAAGCGAGATAATGACGTTGGGAGGGTTTGGGTAAACTTAAAAATACATGAAACTAAAAGATTGGGAATTTACCTATTAAGTTAGGTCTACCCCTTGGGAATTTACCTATTAAGTTAGGTCTACCCAAGTATATGTTAACTTGTAAATATGTTCTAAAGTGGACATGACATTAGATAACATGATATGGCCAACTCGAGGTTAGACCTAGTTGTGGTGTAAATCTTCCCAGCTAACCACAACGTGGGGTCTAATGTGGGTAGTTGGTCATGTTGCACCATAAGACCCGAGGTTAGACCTAGACGTGGTGTAAATCTTCCCAGGTAACCACGGATGTCTAATGTGAGAGGTTGGGTGCATTAAGTAATTAATGCCTCATGATTAGGGTTAAGTCATGGCCCACTAATACTTAACCAATATTGGGGATGCGAGGATTAGATGGGGTTAAGTGGTTACACTTAGCTAATTTAATCCAGGTTTAGTGAGGGGTTAAAACCACACTTAACCCTCTTAGAAACCCTAGCAACGTGGTCTGTTCCAGCAGTAATCCCAGTTTGGTATCATTCACAACCCTAGAGGCTAGGCTAGGGCGGGGCACGATTACTGGACTGATGTAAGCGACCAAAGCGACGGCTGAGTGGTACAGCGGTGCGGGTCCGGCGGGCTATGGACGTGCACGTAGTCCGATGTTGGACAAACTCGAGGCACGGGTACCAGTAGGCTTAGACTGTGCATTATTGCTTAGGTGTCTGGGGTTGACACCTTAGGGCTTGATACACCCGAAGGTGGACCCAGCACAGTCTGACTACATCCATGTGGGCCGTATGGACACCAACACTTGACGTGTTAGGTTTATAGGGAGCCGATCGACTAGACCGTTGGGCTGGACCTTATACTAAGGTCACTTCATGTTATTGGGCCAAAGGTTGGGCTAAGGGATCAAGATCTGTTTTTGTGGGTTTGCTAGTACACTGTGGTGCAAAGTTTAATCTCATCTATGTGATGTCACCTTTAACTGTTTCCAGTATGTTCATCTCAGTTTCCATCATACTGTTAGCTTTATTAGTTTATAGACTGATCGTAGTAGGGCTTGCCAGTCTTTTTGACTGACCTGTTTTCCTTCGCTTCTTTTCTTCCGTTTCCCCCCCCCCCCACAGGTTCTCAGGGAGGGACTACATCTGCTTAGTGGATCTTTGACTTGCTTGTTGGATAGCTCATGTATGGATCTGAGCTAGCTGTGGCTTATCTTTTATTTCTGGGGATTAGTACTGATGTTTTACCATGTATTTTGTTATCACGTATCTAGACTTATGCTGTATTTTGGATTATGACATTTTGATAGTATGTACTTGACTATGTTGGTTTTCTGAGATGATGATGATGGGTTTTTATCTGCTACCGCTGCTTTACTTATATTTATTTTTACATACTCTGTCTTGTGATATCTCCGTGCAAGTTTTACCTTCACAATAACGCCCCTCCAAAGCTAGTACATTCTAAGGAGTGATCCTAGTGGAGGTGGGGTGTTACATTTGGTATCAGAGCACGAGGTTAACAAGATTGAACAAAACTTTTGAAAAAAAAAAAAAGAAAAAAAAAACCCCTTTTTGAAAAACTATTTTCAAAAACCTACTAAGTATTTTCCAAAATAAAGTCTAGATTATTCTAAGGCTAATCCCCAAAAGCCATCAGCATTATCATTCGTTCCCTTGACCTGATCTTATCTTATCTTTTGTTTCAGTATGGCTGAGAATCTTGACATCCCAGATGGAGTGAACGTACCACTCTGGTATAGGAGACTCCAAGAAGCTAGGGCGGCAGCCGGTCCCGCCAACCCTACTCCCACTCCTCCTCCCGTAGTTGAGAATCCTATCCCTAATATCCCTCCTCCGGTGGTTCCTGTTCCCCCTCCTCCAACAGCTAATATTCCCCCTCCCGTTGCTAATGTTCCTCCCCCTCCCGTTGCTGAGGCTCCTCTTCCTCCTCCTCCCCCCTCAGCATCCTCAGATTGAGTTTACAAAGGTTTGTAAAGACTTCAAGGCAATGGGAGGCAAGAATTTCCTAGGCACGGAATCTTTCGTTGAAGCTAGTAGTTGGTTGAAGGACACGGAGGACTTGTTTGCCATCTTTGGGATTGATGACGAGAGGAAGATCTTATTGACGGTATGGCTTCTGAAGGAGGAGGCTGCCTATTGGTGGGAGATCACCAATGGGACGAGGCCCGTTGAGACTTGGGCCGATTTGAGGGCTAGATTTGTGACCAAGTTTCTATCTTCAGCTGAGGCGAATTTACAAATGGAGAAGTTCATTGCATTAAAGCAAGGGGATATGTCGGTCAAGGAGTATGTGAACAAGTTTAATCAGCTGGCCCGCTTCGATTTGGATATAGTTAACACCCCGGAGAAGAAGGCTCTTCGATTTGCCAGAGGATTGAATGAGCCGCTACAGGGCTTGGCGATGTCACATATTCCGCATGGAGCCACCTTCGAGAGTTTGGTTAATATGGCTCTGCTTCAGGGGGAGGGAAGGAAGGAAGTCAAGTCGGGCGATGCTCAAGCAAAGAAGGCTGGTTCTCAAGGCAAAGGCAACCAAGGTCAAAGCAGTCAAGGAAATCAGAATAAGAACAAGAAGGGCAACAACAAAGGCAAGGGGAAGTGCAATTACTGTGGCATCGCTGGGCATTTTGCTAAGGATTGCAGGAAGAAGAAAAGGAAGCTCAGTGGTGGATGCTTTTCTTGTGGAGAGGCTGGGCACTTCAGCAAAGAATGCCCAAAGAAGAAAGGACAGGCTGGATCTTCAGGAGGGCAGGTTCATGCTCTCAATGCCGCTTCAGTTCCCGAGCGAGGTAGTGTTTCTGTTGAGAACCTTGTTTATATCTCTGATCTTCCAGTACGTACCTTGTTTGACTCCGGTGCATCACATAGCTTTATTTCATCTAATCTTGTTGATAGCTTGCACCTCAGTACTAGCTTAGTGGATGATCCCGTTTGTGTCTCGAATCCTATTGGGGGTTCTGCTGATCTATCTATGATATGTGAGGATTTGAGGATCTCTATACTCAGCGTTGAATTCTTGTGTAGTGCGTATGTTCTAGGTTTCAGGGGATACGGATTGATCTTGGGCATGGATTGGCTGTCTAGATATGGAGCCATTCTGGATTGTGAGCATAGGGTTGTAAGGCTTGTGACTCGCCTGGGCAACACCTTAGAGATTTCATGCAATCCGAAGAATCCCGTCATGTTATGCTATCTAGAATCTCTCGACTCATCAGAGGAGGCCCTTCAGTCTGTAAGGGTGGTCCGGGATTATCCAGATGTGTTTGAAGAAGTTAAGGGTTTGCCCCCAAAACGAGAGATTGACTTTCGCATCTATCTGGTAGATAATGCTAAGCCTGTTTCTTTGCCCGTTCGGCATATGGCTCCGCGTGAGAGACGAGAGCTGAGCAAGCAAGTGAAAGAATTGCTTGAGAAGGGCTTCATCAGTAGGAGTATATCCGAATGGGGAGCGCCTGCGGTGTTTGCAACTAAGGCAGATGGCTCTCTTCGACTCTGTGTGGATTATAGAGAATTGAATAAGCTGACTAAGAAGAACAGACACCCGTTACCGAGGATCGACGATCTCTTTGATCAACTTGTTGGTGCTTCTGTTTTCTCTCAGCTTGATCTTGCTACGGGTTTTCATCAGCTCAGAGTGGCTGAAGACAGTATAGACAAGACTGCATTCAGAACTCCAGACGGATTCTTTGAATGGCTTGTTATGCCGTTCGGTTTGACGAATGCACCCGCGTATTTTGTGGATTTGATGAGTAGGGTGTTTCGGGAGTTCTTGAATAAGTTTGTCGTGGTCTTTGTTGATGATATTCTAGTCTTCTCCAAGGATGAGGAAGAACATGCGAGGCACCTAGTAGAGGTGATGGATACACTCAGAGCACACCAGTTAAAAGCCAAGTTCTCCAAATGCCACTTTTGGAGAAGGGAAGTCAGATTTCTTGGGCATATCGTATCCAAGCAAGGCTTAGCGGTGGATCCCGCTAAGGTGGTTGCTGTTCAGGATTGGAAGACTCCAAAGAATGCAACCGAGGTGAGAAGCTTTCTGGGTCTTGCGGGTTTCTATCGGAAGTTCATCAAGGACTTCGCGAAGATATCCGCTCCTCTTACTAAGTTGACGAAGAAGAACTTAGTCTTTGCTTGGGATATGGATTGTGAGCTTGCTTTTCAGAGGCTCAAGAGAGCCCTTACCTCCGCACCAGTTCTAGCCTTACCCGACGGTGGTAAGATATTTACCGTGTACACTGATGCTTGTGGCACGGGATTGGGTGCCGTTCTGATGCAAGAGGGCAGAGTTATATGTTTTGGTGGGAGGCAACTTAAGGTGCATGAGAAGAATTATCCCACTCATGATCTAGAGCTGGCCGCGATTGTATATGCTCTCAAAGCATGGCGTCATTATCTTCTGGGAGAGAGATTTGAGCTATATACTGATCATAAGTCTTTGAAGTATCTCTTTTCGCAGAAAGATCTGAACTTAAGACAGCAGAGATGGATGGAATTTTTGGCTTCCTATGATTTTGAGATATCCTATACCCCTGGCAAGGGGAATGTTGTAGCGGATGCGTTGAGTAGAAAAAGGTTGACACTAAGTCCTCTATTTGTTGAGATGAAGAATTTAGAGTTCTTGGCGACCTTTGATTTCTCTCTGGCAATGGAGTCGATGACCGGTTCCTTGGCATCTTTAGAGCTCAGGCCTACCCTTTTAGATCAAGTCGGGGCTTCACAAAAGGAAGACTCTCAGATAATTGAGATCATGGACAAGCTAGTTCGAGGGGAGACATCTAGTCACCTTGCTCGATATTCTATTGACGATAAGGGTTGGCTGAGGAGAGATGGAAGGCTTTGTGTTCCGATGGTAGAAGACTTGGTGAGGAAAGTTCTTGAGGAAGCACATCGCTCCAAAATGACCATACATCCAGGTGGTGATAAGATGTATAAAGACATGAAGCGCGTTTTCTTCTGGCCTGGGATGAAGAAGGATGTAGCGGAGTTTGTCTCGAGATGTGTTATTTGTCAGAGAGTAAAAGATGAGTCAAAGAAGCCCGGTGGGCTATTACATCCGCTAGAGGTCCCGCTATGGAAGTGGGAGAGCATTTCTATGGACTTTATTGATGGGCTTCCAAGGTCCAGGAAGGGGAATACGAGCATATGGGTCATTGTGGATAGGCTCACGAAGAGTGCTCATTTTATCCCAGTGAAGAGCAAAAGGACCGCATCTGGACTAGCATCAGTATATCTTCGTGAGATAGTGCGACTACATGGAGTCCCTTCCAGCATAGTCAGTGACCAAGACCCCATCTTTACTAGTCAGTTCTGGAACAGCTTGCAGGAGGCTATGGGCACGAAATTGAACCTGAGTACGGCCTATCACCCACAAACAAACGGCCAGACAGAAAGGGTGAATAGGGTACTTGAGGACTTGTTGAGGCTTTGCATTCTGGATTTTGGTGGTGCTTGGGAAGTCCACCTTCCTCTTGTCGAGTTTGCATACAACAACAGTTATCAGGCGAGCATAGGGATGGCACCCTCTGAGGCTTTATATGGGAGGCCGTGTAAGTCACCTACATGTTGGTGGGAATCCACGGATAAGCTTATACTTGGACCCGACATGATTAGGGATACATCCGAGAAGGTTGAGTTGATTAGAAGACGGATGAAAGCGGCCCAAGACCGGCAGAAATCCTATGCTGACAGGCGAAGGTCCGAATTAGAGTTTGAGGTTGGGGACAAGGTTTTCGTGAAGGTTTCTCCTTTGCGGAATGTGGTCCGATTTGGAGCTGTTGGGAAGCTAGCGCCGAGATTTGTTGGACCCTTCCCCATCATTGAGAGAATTGGGAAGATGGCTTATAAAGTGCAATTGCCCGAGAAGCTGTCCGGAGTGCATAATGTCTTTCATGTCTCGCATCTACGAAAGTGCCTGCATGAGTCCGCTGAGGTGGTTGAACCTAGCACTCTTGAAGACGTGGAAGTAGAGAAAGAAGCAACTTTAAGGAAAGCTCTGATTCGTATCTTGGGGACAGAGACCAAGAAGCTAAGGAATCGTGAGGTCAGATTGGTGAAAGTTCAATGGGGTGAAGCCGAAGAGGACGCAACTTGGGAAACCGAGGAGAAGATGCGTGGGCTTTATCCATTCCTGTTTGAGGGTACACTCTCAATCTCTTTTGTTAGTATATCTTTCTCTTTGCTATCCATATTTATCTAGTTATCGTGCTAAACTTGTCATGAGAACCTTAGGTAGAAACCCTTTTGGATGAAACATGTGCTTGAGACATGTTATGTTTGATAGTTGCAAGTGGTTGCAAGTGTTTGCAAGTGGTTACTCGTGGATGCATGATACACATTAGGCACTAGATCGGCTCACACACTCCTCATATTGCACATGCATGAGTGTTTATGCTTATTCTTGGACGAGCTTTGTATGCAATCACATGGATGTTGCATATGGGTGTATGGTTGAGCACGCATATAGGTATTATACATTATGATAGGGGTTTGCATACATATGGATACATTTCACTAACATATTTCGCATTGATCATTGCATTAGATAGGTACATATACACACACTTTTGCATATGTTCATACAGCATTTAGAATCCTTTAAGGACAATGGTTGCTCGTGAATGATGTTTTGAGTAGATGGATGTTGGATGGTAGGATATGTTCTTCCTAACTTGAAGATTTCGAGGACGAAATCTTTTAAGGAGGGGAGGATGTAACAACCCGTATTTTCAATAAACTGTTATAACATAAATCGAGGCAGAATTTAATTCAAAAATCAGAATCAGGGGAAACGGGCTATGCCATTGCGTTCGTCTCGGAAAAATACGCGAAATAGAGTCCGAGTTTTCGAAAATCGGAGTCCGTATGACCCGGTTAAGGCCCATTGAAGTTTTCAGAAATTGCTATGCTAAAAACAGGTTTAAATTTCAAACTTAAAACAGGGATTAGGGCTAATCTGGGTTAGGCGGGAAAATTCCCGCCAGGGGCCCATGTCGACAGGCATGTCGACAGGGCACCCAGGGAGTCGACAGCCCTGTCGACAGGGGGTGCCCAGGCAGCTCAGCCTGGTGCACCATTTCTGATTTGGGTTGGGTCATGTGGCTTGGTTCTAGAGAAATCCGAGATCTGACGGGCCAAACCTAATCTAGGGTTAATCCTAGGGCTAAAAACACTCTAATCTTCTATAAATATACCCCTAATCCTACCCTAAAGCCTCATTAATCAATCTAGCAACTAAACTATGTCAATTTGAATCCTCAAATGGCCTCCACCTAAAACCTAGCCTCCACCTTCCTCAAAGTTTAATCCTATGAAGATATGATGATCATACAACCTTTTCTATGTTGTATGAATGCTTAATAACTTGCATTCTTCATTAAGTTGCAAGTTTGATTTGCTAAGTTTGTGTTTTGGGATTTTTGCAAAAGGGTTTTCTTATTTGAGGCTTTGTTTTGGGGTTTTAAAAGGGCTTCTTCATCTTATTTGGTGGATTTGTGACTTGTTTATATTTGTAAGCCCTCTTACCTTCACTTTACAAACTTTAAAGTTAATGTTTGGTGAATGTTGAGATTTATGTGAGTTTAGTTGATTGTGCATGTTTATGCGAACTCACTATGTCATGTTTTATATGATTCACAAGTTATGCATGCTTATGCGAACTCCTTATACCATGTTTTACATGTTTCACAAGTTATGCGTGCATATGCGAGATTACTATGCCATGTTTTACATGTTTCACAAGTTATGCATGCTTATGCGAGTTTATTATACCATGCTATACATGTTTTATGGGTTATGCAAGTTTACCTTACCATGTTATGCAAGTTTCATGGGTTATGCAAGTTCACCTTACCATGTTATGCAAGTTTAGTAGGTTATGCATGACTATGCAAGTTCACTTTACCATGTTATGCATATTTAATAAGCTATGCATGTTTATGCGAGTTCACCATGACATGATTTGCAAGTTTAACATATATGCATCCTTATTATGATGTGTGAAGTTCATCATGTATGTTTTGCCAAGTTACCTTTTTACCCTTATGCGTTATGACGAATACATAAGCGAGATAATGACGTTGGGAGGGTTTGGGTAAACTTAAAAATACATGAAACTAAAAGATTGGGAATTTACCTATTAAGTTAGGTCTACCCCTTGGGAATTTACCTATTAAGTTAGGTCTACCCAAGTATATTTTAACTTGTAAATATGTTCTAAAGTGGACATGACATTAGATAACATGATATGGCCAACTCGAGGTTAGACCTAGTTGTGGTGTAAATCTTCCCAGGTAACCACAACGTGGGGTCTAATGTGGGTAGTTGGTCATGTTGCACCATAAGACCCGAGGTTAGACCTAGACGTGGTGTAAATCTTCCCAGGTAACCACGGATGTCTAATGTGAGAGGTTGGGTGCATTAAGTAATTAATGCCTCATGATTAGGGTTAAGTCATGGCCCACTAATACTTAACCAATATTGGGGATGCGAGGATTAGATGGGGTTAAGTGGTTACACTTAGCTAATTTAATCCAGGTTTAGTGAGGGGTTAAAACCACACTTAACACTCTTAGAAACCCTAGCAACGTGGTCTGTTCCAGCAGTAATCCCAGTTTGGTATCATTCACAACCCTAGAGGCTAGGCTAGGGCGGGGCACGATTACTGGACTGATGTAAGCGACCAAAGCGACGGCTGAGTGGTACAGCGGTGCGGGTCCGGCGGGCTACGGACGTGCATGTAGTCCGATGTTGGACAAACTCGAGGCACGGGTACCAGTAGGCTTAGACTGTGCATTATTGCTTAGGTGTCTGGGGTTGACACCTTAGGGCTTGATACACCCGAAGGTGGACCCAGCACAGTCTGACTACATCCATGTGGGCCGTATGGACACCAACACTTGACGTGTTAGGTTAGGTTTATAGGGAGCCGATCGACTAGACCGTTGGGCTGGACCTTATACTAAGGTCACTTCATGTTATTGGGCCAAAGGTTGGGCTAAGGGATCAAGATCTGTTTTTGTGGGTTTGCTAGTACACTGTGGTGCAAAGTTTAATCTCATCTATGTGATGTCACCTTTAACTGTTTCCAGTATGTTCATCTCAGTTTCCATCATACTGTTAGCTTTATTAGTTTATAGACTGATCGTAGTAGGGCTTACCAGTCTTTTTGACTGACCTGTTTTCCTTCGCTTCTTTTCTTCCGTTTCCCCCCCCCCCCACAGGTTCTCAGGGAGGGACTACATCTGCTTAGTGGATCTTTGACTTGCTTGTTGGATAGCTCATGTATGGATCTGAGCTAGCTGTGGCTTATCTTTTATTTCTGGGGATTAGTACTGATGTTTTACCATGTATTTTGTTATCACGTATCTAGACTTATGTTGTATTTTGGATTATGACATTTTGATAGTATGTACTTGACTATGTTGGTTTTCTGAGATGATGATGATGGGTTTTTATCTGCTACCGCTGCTTTACTTATATTTATTTTTACATACTCTGTCTTGTGATATCTCCGTGCAAGTTTTACCTTCACAATAATGCCCCTCCAAAGCTAGTACATTCTAAGGAGTGATCCTAGTGGAGGTGGGGTGTTACACCTTATTTTTAATTCTCCCCCTAATTCTCTCAATAGCCCTTACTTCCAATAATTTCCCCTAAATTTTAACTACTTTAAAGGGTTGGTTTTTGCAGCTCCCAATCCAAAGGATTCATCATCCTTCATATTTGCCGATCTACCCCTACTATGCTTAAAATACCCCTACTTCTCTTAATACTTCAAAACAACCCTTCTTTTTAATCCTACCCCTAATTCTCTAAACAGCTCTTACTTTCAACAATTACACCAATTTTTTAACCACTGTGAATGGTTGGTATTTCCATCACCCAATCCAAACGATTTATCATCTTTCATATTTGTCGATCTACCCCTACTATGCTTAAACTACCCCTACTTCTCTTAATACTTCAAAACAACCTTCTTTTTAATCATACCCCTAATTCTCCAAATAGCCCTTACTTCCAACAGTTACCCCTGTTTTTTAAGTACTGTGAAGGGTTGGTTTCTGCAGCACCCAATCCAAATGATTCACCATCCTTCATATTTTTCGAACTAACCCTACTATTCTTAAACTAACCCACTACTTTTATTATGGTTTTGCGTTATTCATTTATTTATTCATTATTTTTGCATTATTCATTTCTTTGTAAACCAATTATCATTCTACTTCTATGAAGGGTTGGTTTTTATGACAACTAATCCAAACGATTTATCATCTTTAATATTTGTCTTAATACTACAAAACAACCCCTAATTTTAATACCCCTACTATTTGCTTAAACAACCAATTATCATTCTACTACCCCTATTTCTCTTAATACTACAAAACAACCCTTCTTTTTAATCCTACCCCTAGTTCTCTAAATACTTCAAAACGGCCTTTTTTTTATCCTACCCCTAATTCTCTAAATATCCCTTACTTCCAACAGTTACCCCTGTTTTTAACTACTATGAAGGGTTGGTTTTTCCATCCTCTAATCCAAATGATTCATCATTCTTCATATTTGGCAATTAACCCCTACTATGCTTAAACTACCCCTAATTCTCTTAATACATCAAAACAACCCTTCTTTTTAAGCCAACCCCTAATTTTCTAAATAGCCCTTACTTCCAACAATTACCCCTATTTTTTAACTACTGTGAAGGGTTGGTTTTTGCCACACCCAATCCAAATGATTCATCATCTTTCATATTTCTGGATCTACCCCTACTTTGCTTAAACTACCCCTACTTCTCTTAATACTTCAAAACAACCCTACTTTTTACCCTTAATTCTCTAAATAACACTTACTTCCAACGATTATCCCTATTTTTTAACTACTGTGAAGGGTTGATTTTTGCAGCACCCAATCCAAATGATTCGTCATCTTTCATATTTCTCGATCTACCCTTACTTTGCATAAACTACCCCTAATTCTCTTCATACTTCAAAACTACCCTTCTTTTTAATCCTACCCCTAATTCTCTAAATATCCCTTACTTCCACAATTACCCCTATTTTTTAACAACTGTGAAGGGTTGGCTTTCGAAGCACCCAATCCAAATGATTCATCATCATTCATATTTATCGATCTACCCCTACTTAGCTTAAACTACCCCTACTTCTCAAAATACTTCAAAACTACCCTTCTTTTTAATCCTACCCTTAATTCTCTAAATAGCGCTTACTTCCAACAATTACCCCTATTTTTTAACTACTGTGAAGGGTTGGCTTTTGCATCACCTAATCCCAATGATTCATTATCTTTCATATTTTTTGATCTACCCCTACTATGCTTAAACTACCCCTACTTCTCTTAATACTTCAAAAAAGCCCTTCTTTTCAATCCTACCCCTAATTCTCTAAATAGCCCTTACTTCCAACAATTACTCGTATTTTTTAACTATTGTGAATGGTTGGTTTTTGCAGTGCCCAATCCCAATGATTCATCATCTTCCATATTTGTTGATCTACCCCTACTATGCTTAAACTACACCTACTTCACTTAATACTTCAAAACAACCCTTCTTTTTAATCTTACCCCTAATTCTCTAATTAGCCCTTACTTCCAACAATTGCCCCTATTTTTTAACTACTGTGAAGGGTTGGTTTTTGCAGCACCCAATCCAAATGATTCATCTTCTTTCATGTTTGTCGATCTACCCCTACTTTGCTTAAACTACACCTACTTCTCATAATACTTCATGACATCCCTTATTTTTAAAACTCCCCCTAATTCTCTCAATAGCCCTTACTTCCAACAATTTCCCCTAAATTTTAACTGCTTTAAAAGGCCTGTTTTTGCAGCTCCCAATCCAAATGATTCATCATCCTTCATATTTGTTGGTCTACCCCTATTACGCTTAAAATAAAATAGTACAAAACTGATTATTTGCGTCGCCTTATTTGCGACGGTTTAGCTAAAAACATTAGCACATATAGTTAAGTGCGACTGTTTTAATTACAAATCGTAGTCGATTGGTAGGATATTTATGTGAAAGACAAATTTGCGACGGTTTTGTATGAAAACAGTAGCAAACATTTGTAATTTGCGACAGCCATATATAAATCCATGGCAAATAATATGGTTTGGAATTGGTGACGTCCCATTTTGCGGTCGTTAATTATAAAACAGTCACACATACCTTTTTTATTTGGGTTCATTCCTTGCTCCAGCCTTCACCTTTACTTAACCTAATTATTTATCCAATCAAATCAATCAAATAAAATTAAATCTTCATCAGTTATTTCAATCGAACAAAATTAAATCTCCTCTATATTTCTATCGAACAAATTGACGGCCTCCAAATAATCCACCTGGGATTTTGACAAAGAAGAAGGGGAGGACTAAGGCTTGAATACGCCTGAGAGTAGTAAGATTAGAACCACGCGTAAATCTAGATTTGAGGTTTGATTTCTTATTCTTTTGTTTCTGAAGGGTTTTTAACGATTTTGTCGACTCATGATGTTTTCTTCTTCCATTTCTTAAATGATTAAAGTGCATTTTTCTTATCGTTATTTTATGTATTTGCCAAGTGGAAGAGTGTGGTTTCCACCAATAATTTAATCAATACATTGGGATTTGGGGGATTTGTGGTTGTTACCTTTTTTTTGGGGTGTGTATGTACCGAAGTAATACCAATTACATTTTAGTTTTTATATTTGTTAGATTTTTGGTGTAAATAAATTCCAGTTGTCATTATGCGCTTAATATTTCCAAATAGGGCTTGGAAAATCTAAGGCGAAATTAGTGTACCTGCAATTTACGGTGTATACTGATTTATATGAATTCCAATAATTATTATTCTAATGCATACAGTGGTCTAAGAAAGTGATCAGTCTGAGAGGTTAACTTTGATCAGTTGGCGACTAGCATTTCTAATTAGATATAGGATAGTCCGAGGTGTGATGAGTATACCGGTAATCTATGATGCTTTGCTTTGATAAAATGGCGACAAAAAGATTTGTAGTCCTGCTATGAGCTAAAGACTCAGAATACATGAAGAAAATGTATGGTGGATATTTCAAGGTGTTTACAGAGTTGTTGAGGGAAGAAGGAGAGACGCGGGACATGTATCGAGTTGGAAAAGGTGAATTTCCACGCGCTGAGGAGGTGCAATTGTATGATGGGTTTGTGATTACTGGTAGCTATCATGATGCACATGGAGATGAGGATTGGATTCATGAGCTGATTGATATGTTGGAAAGTTTGGATAGCTTGAAGAAGAAGGTTCTTGGTATATGTTTTGGACATCAGGTATCTATTTTCTCCTTTTAACTTAAACGTTGAGGTGGTTTTTGACAATGCTTTAAGTTTTGAGGTTTTTTAATGTTTGTAGTGTGATATAACTAAATGACTTATTTTAACTATTGCATCCTTTCATATCAAATTAACATGGATATACTATGAATGATTTTGATAAAATGGGTTGGCAATCCTTTACATTGCAAACTCCACCTTCATACCAATCGTCATGTACTTGAAAGATCAACCATTAAACATAAAACCTAAAATTAAATCATAATTGTTGCGATCATTTTATTTAGTTTTTTTAGTTTTCACCATTATTTTCTATATAACAAATGCATAAGCTTGAAAGGAGCATTAAAACTAATGTTTTCTTTTTCCCCTTTTAGGAATAAATATTATGTATTCAAATCTTGGTTTCATTAAGATTGTAAGTCATATTTGCATAGTCTGGAGTACTAAAACTATTCCCGGTTGGTTTATGTAAAATGTTAGAAATATGCTATCAAAATAGTTGACCTATGCTTTTAGCTTAACATCCAACTGTCCAAGTGTATGTTAAGTGTCATGCCATTTTATCTCCTCCATATTTTTTTGTTGCCACTTAATGTTCTCTTCTATTTTCGAAATTTAAATGATGAACACTTCACGTTGTCTTCCTATACCATATTGGGAAAATACTAGCTAATCTAAAATCATCTATTTTTTCGGATTTAACTCTACTATTTTGTTATAGTTTTCTTTCATGCTTTTTTGCTTAAGATTTTCTTTTGTTGTCATGTTCATCTATTTTAATCTTTTAGCAAGTTAGCTGGCTTCTTACATAGATGCTGAGACTATCTCATCTTTGGACGTTCATGAATTTGTGCTTGGTGATATTTGGTTTTTAGGTGTTACGTCCTTTTCGCATCCATATTACATTTATGCTATCATTTTTATAGCCCATCGCTCAGTATCATCTAGTGAAGCATGGTCGTGTCTTCCCTGTTAAACCTGTCTAAAAAAAATACTACTTAACAAAATAACATTATAGTCCAACTCATCTTCATTTATGCTTCTTCACATTGGCCAAAGCTATTTATATCTTCATGTTTTTGAATGGTTTGTCATCCATCTCTGCCATGTTATCTCTTGGTCTGAAGAATCCATAGGAGATTTGGAGTCTTGTTGAGAACACAAGGATATTCTTGGAAGCACTGAAATTATTTATTGAGAAGCGTGCCGAGGTTTGCATGAAATGTTTTAAGCTGTACGTTTCACTTATTTATGCCGGTCACAAACTGCTATGAACTGTATGTCATTCCTTATTTCTATATCAGAACATTGGTATTCTTACTTTTGATAAAGATGGTCAGTTGGCTGTATAGTGTGTCGCTGCTGCTGCAAATATTAGAGCATCTTCCATTGGGATACCTTTGCATTGTCTTTTTGAAGCCAAAGGTATTGTTGGTAACATTGTACATGCTGTCGCTGCAACAAATGCGATCGTTGTTGGTTTGATTGTGATCGAAGCAATGAAACTGCTGAAAAACAATCTATCTAATTATAGGTATTTTTCTTGTTTTGCAAGGTCCAGTTATATCTTAGAGCACCAACTCATTTTCTTCTTCTTCTTCTTCCTCATGCGTTTCCTTTTTATTGCAAGGCTTTCCTCACATTTTTCAACTGATAGTTGATATGAGTTACAGAACTTATCTAGGGGATTTTTTTGCGTGTGTGTGTTTTGGGGGGTGTGTGTGTGGGGGGGGGGTGTTTTATTTTTGTTTCTCATTATGTCTTAGGATTTTCCATTCACCAGATGAACACATTGCGGTTTCTGTGTTAATTCACTTCTTATGTTCAACAAAGCCACCTGCTTCTTCGTATGATTTTCCAGATACTTTGTGCATTTTTTTCAACCTAACGTCCACTGTCTCGATAAATAAAATATCAAAAAAACTGGCATGAAATTTCAAGTTATATGATATACTAGTACAATTTTGTAAACAAAAAGGATTTTACAACATTGGCAGCAATGGACTCAATCTAATGCCTTTTCTTACCTCCCTTCTTAGATTTCTTTTTCATACCCAGTCCTCTGGAAGCGAGCAGGCCAGAAGCACTCTTTCCTACAAACTTCTTTGTAATATTCATAACACTAACCATACCTTTACGAGCCGATGCCTTGCGTTCTGATCTTCTATTCAGATGCTTCCTATCCATTGGCTAGTAATCATAAGGGTCAAGCTTATCCTTCTTCTTCAAATCACCACTAGCCCTTTTATTTGTATATTCATCTCCTGTGTAGGTGTACCTTGAACTCGAAGTCTTTTGCCTCTTCTTTTGACTCTTATTTGAGGTTGATTTTGCTGATTTGCGGCTTCTAGTGTCCACGTCTTTATTCGAGTTATGATTTTCTAGCTTCGTCGTAACACCCCACCTCCGCTACGGTCACTCACAAAGGGAATGCACTAGGTTTGGTGAAGCATTATCGAGGTAAACATGCATAGAAATATTACAAGACAGAACATATACAAAACAGCGGAAGTAAAACAGATTTCATTACCTTATAAAATAAGGTCGAAAGCCTTTTACATCAGAATACATCAAAACCTGTCTTGCAATAGTAAAGAGCATAAAACCTTTTCACAAATTATTCCCCAAAATAAAGCGGTGAAGCAGCCATAGCCAAGAGAAGACCAAGCTATACATAATGACCTTCGAGCATAAGAGGTCCGAACTAAACAATATCATTTCCTGCCTGAAAACCTGGGGGGGGGGGAACGGAAGACAAAGAGGCGAAACAAAAAGGGGTCAGTCATAAAGACTGGTAAGTCCTATCTACTTCCAGTATAAAAACAGGTAAATGTAACATGACATGCATAAACTGAAAGTAAACATAAGGATCTCGACAAGATAGATAAGCTAAACCAAGATAACTGGATGAACTACTATAGCAAGATAAACTAAGGTATCATGATAAACTACGGTGTTAAGATAAATCAAGGTATCACGTCGTCAGGTTTCTATCAAGTATACTATCCCAAGGTATCTATCATGTATAACATCCCCCGGTATTTATCATGTATATTTACTCTGCACCTCTCGTACTAGTATCCCAACCCGCGTCGTGTGTTAACTATGAATGTCCCTTGCCCATTGTCATGTAATGGTCTATGTCGACCTAATATATAGCATATGTAGGTTTTTTCGACTCGTATGTTTCTTTCCATGTATAAGTTCAGTCCTTTGCCGTAGGCCGTACGGGCTTTCCCATGTAAATCTATACCACCTCAACGTAGTACCATTTTATCCTTGAAGTTGTTTTGGAATGCTACCCTTGATCTAGCTATGTTTTCTTACCATGAACTATCACGTGTTCACTTAGGATTTATGCCACCTAGGACCACTAGGGATTATGCTACCTAATGAACGTTTCCGTGTCTCGGTTTGTGTTTTAGCCACCTAGGACCACTAGGGATTATACCACCCGTCAACCACGCCGATTGTCCCACGTATATATCGTGAATCGTTTTCCATGTCTAGACGCACATGTATCTCAATGTGCCATCCGAGTTCCGTGCCAGGGCAAATCAAGAAATACGGAACTCGGTCGGGAGCTTTAAGTCGTCTGCTGATGCAGATATCAAGGTCTGTTTTTGTATCCGTAGTTATGGTCCCAAGTGACCCCTCCCTCAACTACTGAAAGGCAATCCAAGAAAAATCATGTATGAGAACAACATCCCTGCCCCACTATAGCCCGACTTTCCTATGGGCCAACCTCACCCATGACTCGATAGCAAGAACATGGTCTGTTGGGAGTTCTCTGCCTTTCCGTTCGTACACGATTGACAAAAGATGGTAGGTAGTCGACGACGTGCTATCCAGGGCAAAAATCAAGTACAGTCGACTCCACGCTAATCCATCCCCGTCTTTATGTTGCTCGCACAGCAACCAAGGCATACCCTTGGCTCTTCTACCGCAGACCTTAACCTCTGTGAGGCCAGGTTTCATGGACCATATGCCACCTCACAGGGGGATTCCAAGAGTACCCTCACGTCCCCCGAAGCTACCGCTTCGTCACCCAGTTCGTTGGAGCCTTTATCTAAGTCAGATAATTCGCTCCTCCACGTGTGTTTAAGCGATGACGTACAGTATCGGGTTACTCATCTATCTGTGAATTGGTCCAAATCCCTCGACTAAGAATTACTACTTAGTTTCCTAAACTAAGGTTTACCACTTAGTCTCCTTTCCCGTTATCCTTGTTAACCCCGGTTTTCCACCTAGTCCCCTGAACTAGGGTTTTTTCTAATGGGTTAAGTATTGTCATTTAAGTTCATGACTTAACCTGCCTACGAATCATGTCAAGATTTGGCTAAGTATTCAAGTCCAAGACCTAGCCCTACAAGTTGGTTAAGTATACCAAGAAGCTCATGACTTAACCATATTCAATCATCAAGTCAATTTGGTTAAGTATTTGTTTATTTTAACCCTATCAGGTTATCGTGTTAGATTGGTTAAGCATAGATTATCTTAAACTCATCAGATTATCGAGTCGGATTTGTTAAGTATAGGTTAACTTAACCCCATCCACTAATCGTATTATAATGGTTAAGTATATTTAAACGGTCTCGTGACTTAACCCTATCAAGCTCTCATATTAGATTGGTTAAGTATGGTTGATTAACCCCATCTAATCATCATGTATAATTGGTTAAGTATAAGTTACTTAACCTTATTGAATTACCAAGTTTAGATTGGTTAAGTGTTTAACTTAACCCCGTCGAATTACCATGTTTGGATTAGTTAAGTGTAGGTTACTTAACCCCATCTAATTACCGTGTTTAGATTAGTTAAGTGTAGGTTACTCAACCCCATCTAATTACCGTGTTTAGATTAGTTAAGTGTAGGTTACTTAACCCCATCTAATTACCGTGTTTAGATTAGTTAAGTTTAAGTTACTTAACCCCATCTAATTACCAAGTCGGATTAGTTAAGTGTAAATTACTTAACCCCATCCCCTAATTGTCTTGTTTGGTTAAGTGTCATTAAGAAATCAAGTCTGGTTCCACTTAGCCTACCCATTCGTGTCATATCGGTTAAGTGTCATTAGTCAAAATTACTTAACCTTTTCATGTGGCATTAATTAGATTAATGCACACCAACCACTCACATTCGACTTTGTTGTGGTTACTAGTTAAGTCGGGCTGGTCCGGGTAGATTTACACCACAACCTAGTCTAACCTCGGGTTTTAAGAGCTATATGACCAACTACTCACATTGGGTCCTATTGTTTGTAGCCACTAGTTAAGCCGGGCGGGTCCGGGTACTTTTATGCTACAAACTCAACCCAACCTCGAGTTGGCCACTTTCATGTTTGGTCTAGTGTCATATTACCCTTACAACCCATACGTGTCTAGTTTCAAGTCCGATGTTTACCCCACATGTCATGTCCCCATTTAGGTGTATCATGAGTGCCATATTTTCATGAAATCCCATGTCAAATTATCATGTCATAATCACGCTCATCTATCCTACCCCAAATCGTGTTTCCAACCCAAGTAAAAGCGAGTCAACATAGTAAGGATACTATGCTACATATTGGCCTCAAAAAAAGCACGATGCCAATAAAAGGGGTTGGCCACAAATATGCACGGTATCATAAGGGGGTTTGGCCTCAAAATATGCATAGCATCATAGGGGTTTTTTTTGGCCACAAACATGCATAGTATCACAAGGGAATTTGGCCACAAACATGCATAGTATCATAAGGGAATTTGGCCACAAACATGCATAGTATCATAAGGGGATTTGGCCACAAACATGCATGATAGCATAAGGGGTTTGGGTTCATTTACGTGCATAAGCCCCAAAGTCAAATCTTTGCCAATGTTTCACAAGTCAAATGGTTCACAAAGGTTCATGCTAGCATTCCATAGATAAAGATTCAAACTTGCAAGATAAACTAGGTTAAGCATAACATGAGTGGCAAGATTAAGTCGCTAAAACTTAGCCCAAGGTCATAGATCATAGAAAAGGGGCAAAGTTAGGTTCACATAGGCTAGCATACTTTTGTTTCATCGCATTTTATTCCATGTCACATTAGAACCATCGTTAGAATCCACAAGTAGCTAGAACTTACATAGCGAGGCTTATGGAAAGTTCATGAATCGTCTTGACTAAGAAAGGTGGCTCCTTTGTTGAAGAATTGTCATGAAACTTGCATATCAACGTTGATTCACTCCCTTGATTTGATGTAGCAAGCTAGCACCTTTGATCCGGATCCGATTTGAATGCATGAGCCCTTGGAGTTGGAGATGGAGGCCATGATCAAGATAGATTTTGGCGGCACTTCATGGCATGAGTGATTTGTGAGGGATTAGGGTAGGCTTAGGGGTCTTTTTATAGGGATTAGGAGTAGTTTAGGCCATAGGATAAACCCTAGGATAGATCTGAGCCCTCAAAATCCATCACAAGCCTCCAAACATGTCTTGAGGAACAAGTCAGGTGCACCCAGACCAAACTGACCGACCACCCAAGTCGATAGGGGTGTCGACTGGGCAGTCGACACCACCTGGGGTGTGTCGACTCCCAAGTCGACTCCCCAGTCGACTTGGGGGTGGCGGGAATTTTTCCCGCCTCTTCTGCTTGGCTGAATTTGAAATCTGAATTCAAGTTTGAACTGTTTTTGAACTTGAAATTTTCTGAAAACTTTGACGGGCCATAACTTGGTCATACAGACTCCGATTTTTGAAAACTCGGACTCTATTTCGCGTATTTTTCCGAGACGAATGCAATGGTATAGCCCGTTTCCCTTGATTCAGATTTTATAATTAAATTCTGCCTTGATTCTCGTCTTAGCATGTTGTAAAAATCCGGGTTGTTACATCCTCCCCAACTTAAAGGATTTCGTCCCCGAAATCTCCAAGTTAGGAAGAACGTATCCTACCATCCATCATCCATCTACTCAAAACATCATCCACAGGCAACCATTGTCCTTAGATGATTTCTAATGCCATATGAACACATGCAGAACGTGTGTGTATATGCTCCTTAGCTAATGCTAATGATCAGGCCTGAATGATCTTTCTAATGCAAAATATGTTTAGTGCCATGAGTCCAACATGTATGCAAATAGTCCTAGTCATATAAGTACTCGTGCATATGCAATATGAAACATGACCGCGTCAATCTAGTATCTAATGTGTATTCGCGCATCCACGAGCAACCACTTGCAACCATTTGCAACCATATCAATCATAACATGTTTCAAATACATGTTTACATCCGTAGGGTTCTACCTAAGGTTCCCAAGATAGGATCGAGAAGATAAACAAGACAAACTCCTTACGGGGTTTGCAACAGAAACAGGACCGAGAGGATATCCACCAAGCGATAGCATGCAAGCAAGCTCTACAGGAGAACCAGGGATCAACGATATACTCTTAAAAAGAGACATGATGTGCGCATCTAATCCGCATTTCCTTGAGCTTAATTCCATTGTTCCTTGACCGCCTTTGACTTCATGATTTCGTAGCTCCTTGATTCCTATTTCCAAGGTATGAGTCGGAACTCATTTCACTGTCGCCTCTCATTTCACTTTCACTTCTTCTTTCCCTAGTATGCTCGGCTCAAACACATTTGCGTACTCATGCAGGCTGTCCAAAATTCACTAGTGAATTCTGGATTACATTTACCAATGTCAGTCCTTGTTACCAAGCGTACCTACTAGGGTGATTCCTATAACCCATGCTTAAGCAGAATGAATCATCCGTTCTATTGGAACGTTACTCGATCGGATCAGAGATTTCCGATAAATGCATCAAGTGATTCTAGGTAACTAACCATGACAAAACCCAAAAGGTTACACGAGACTTCGAGGGTATTACCGTAGCAAGCCAAGAGTCTGAGTACCCTCTTTTCAAAACCGAGAATGGTATCCCTTACTGGATAACCACTTTACCCCTAGAATCCATCCATAGCCCAAAAAGTCTTGAATAAATGGACCGATCTTCCAACAAGATTTGGGACAAAAAATGGGATCCTCCACCATGCTAGTACTAAGGTGCAGAGACTTAACTATCGAGGCAGACTTAAATGATGCGATGATCAAAACAAAGCCTAGATGGGACGATAGAAGAGAAAGGCTAAGCCTTTAACAGGAACGGTACCATTCCCCTTATGTACGCTAGAAATGAGAGCATATAATTGCCCTTTCGCTAATCTTGTCCTTATCTTCCTTTGTGGATCAAGCCATACCAACAAGTTGCTTATTCTTAAGCCCGTGTCCTTTATCCTTGCTCTTATTATCCCTTCTTTTAACTTCAGTAACAGGTCTCTCAAGAACTTCCTCCATCGCACGGGAAAACACTTACGTAGCTAGACAAGGAATAGTCGTAGTTAAAACTACTGTGACTACAGATAGAGGAAAGAAAGGAAAAGAGGTTCAATCAAGGAAACAAAGGATAGTGCTAATGGATTTTGGGGAATAGCCTTTAAAAACTTTTCTTGAAAAATGCTTCTTTGTAAATGGTATCTCAAATAGTTTTCAGAAGGTTTTAAAAAATTTGCCCAGTCTGGTAACCTTCTGCTCTGATACCAAATGTAACACCCCACCTCCGCTAGGACCACTCACAAAGGGAATGAACTAGGTTTGGTGAAGCATTATCGAGGTAAACATGCACAGAAATATTACAAGGCAGAACATATACAAAACAGCGGAAGTAAAACAGATTTCATTACCTTATAAAATAAGGTCTAAAGCCTTTTACATCAGAATACATCAAAACCTGTCTTGCAATAGTAAAGAGCATAAAACTTTTTCACAAATTATTCCCCAAAATAAAGCGTTGAAGCTGCCATAGCCAAGAGAAGACCAAGCTATACATGGTGACCTTCGAGCATAAGAGGTCCGAACTAAACAATATCATTTCCTCCCTGAAAACCTGGGGGGTGGGGAGAGGAAACGGAAGAGAAAGAGGCGAAACAAAACGGGGTCAGTCATAAAGACTGGTAAGTCCTATCTACTTCCAGTATAAAAACAGGTAAAGGTAACATGACATGCATAAACTGAAAGTAAACATAAGGATGTCGACAAGATAGATAAGATAAACCAAGATAACTGGATGAACTACTGTAGCAAGATAAACTAAGGTATCATGATAAACTACGGTGTCAAGATAAATCAAGGTATCACATCGTCGAGTTTCTATCAATTATACTGTCCCAAGGTATCTATCATGTACAACATCCCCCGGTATTTATCATGTATATTTACTCTGCAACTCTCGTACTAGTTTCCCAACCCGCGTCGTGTGTTAAATATGAATGTCCCTTACCCATTGTCATGTAATGGTCCATGTCGACCTAATATATAACTTATGTAGGTTTTTCCAACTCGTATGTTTCTTTCCATGTATAAGTTCAGTCCTTTGCCGTAGGCCGTACGGGCTTTCCCATGTAAATCTATACCATCTCAATGTAGTACCATTTTATCCTTGAAGTTGTTTTGGACCGCTACCCTTGATCTGGTTATGTTTTCTTACCATGAACTATCGCGTGTTCACTTTGGATTTATGCCACCTAGGACCACTAGGGATTATGCTACCTAATGAACGTTTCCGTGTCTCGGTTTGGGTTTTAGCCACCTAGGACCACTAGGGATCATGCCACCTGTCAACCACGCCCTTTGTCCCACGTATATATCGTGAATCGTTTTCCATGTCTAGACGCACATGTATCTCAATGTGCCATACGAGTTCCGTGCCAGGGCAAATCAAGAAATACGGAACTCGGTCGGGAGCTTTAAGTCGTCTGCTGATGCAGATATCAAGGTTTGTTTTTGTATCCGTGGCTATGGTCCCACGTGACCCCTCCCTCAACTACTGAATGGCAATCCAAGAAAAATCATGTATGAGAACTACATCCCGGCCCCACTATAGCCCCACTTTCCTATGGGCCAACCTCACCCATGACTCGATAGCAAGAACATGGTCTGTTGGGAGTTCTCCGCCTTTCCGTTCGTACACGATTGACTAAAGATGGTAGGTAGTCGACGACGTGCTATCCAGGGCAAAAATCAAGTATCGTCGACTCCATGCTAATCCATCCCCGTCTTTAGGTTGCTTGCACAGCAACCAAGGCATACCCTTGGCTCTTCTACCGCAGACCTTAACCTCTGTGAGGCCAGGTTTCATGGACCATCTGCCACCTCACAGGGGGATACCAAGAGTACCCTCACGTCCCCCGAAGCTACCGCTTCGTCACCCAGTTCGTTGGAGCCTTTATCTAAGTCAGATAATTCGCTCCTCCACGTGTGTTTAAGCGATGACCTACCATATTGGGTTACTCATCTATTTGTGAACTGGTCCAAATCCCTCGACTTAGAATTAATACTTAGTTTCCTAAACTAAGGTTTACCACATAGTCTCCTTTCCCGTTATCTTTGTTAACCCCGGTTTTCCACCTAGTCCCCTGAACTAGGGTTTTGTCTAATGTTTTAAGTATTGTCATTTAAGTTCATGACTTAACCTGCCTACGAATCATGTCAAGATTTGGCTAAGTATTCAAGACGAAGACCTAGCCCTACAAGTTGGTTAAGTATACCAAGAAGCTCATGACTTAACCCTATTCAATCATCAAGTCAATTTGGTTAAGTATTTGTTTATCTTAACCCTATCAGGTTATCGTGTTAGATTGGTAAAGCATAGATTATCTTAACCTCATCGGATTATCTAGTCGGATTCGTTAAGTATAGGTTAACTTAACCCCATCCACTAATTGTATTATAATGGTTAAGTATATTTAAACGGTCTCGTGACTTAACCCTATCAAGCTCTCATATTAGATTGGTTAAGTATGGTTGCTTAACCCCATCAAATCATCATGTATAATTGGTTAAGTATAAGTTACTTAACCTTATTGAATTACCAAGTTTAGATTGGTTAAGGGTTTAACTTAACCCCATCGAATTACCGTGTTTAGATTAGTTAAGTGTAGGTTACTTAACCCCATCTAATTACCGTGTTTAGATTAGTTAAGTGTAGGTTACTTAACCCCGTCTAATTACCGTGTTTAGATTAGTTAAGTGTTGGTTACTTAACCCCATCTAATTACCGTGTTTAGATTAGTTAAGTCTAAGTTACTTAATCCCATCTAATTACCAAGTCGGATTAGTTAAGTGTAAATTACTTAACCCCATCCCCTAATTGTCTTGTTTGGTTAAGTGTCATTAAGAAATCAAGTCTGGTTCCACTTAACCTACCCATTCGTGTCATATCGGTTAAGTGTCATTAGTCAAAATTACTTAACCTTTTCATGTGGCGTGTAACACCCCACGTCCGTCAGTGTCACTCACAAAGGGAATGCACTAAGTTCTGTGGAGTATTTAGGGTAAAAGATTTAGATAAATTACAAGACAGACATTGGAAAATAAAATTTTGCTTTATTGATAAAATAGTTTGTACAAAGATTTCTTTACAATATCAGATTATCAACTGTCTTACAAAATAAAGAAGCATAAAACAATATTTATATTCCCCAATTTTTGCAAGAGCCAGCCATAGCATCTGAAAAGATAATCCAAGCAAACTTCGACAAATCTTCAAGTTAGGAAAGAGTGACATTCCAACTTAACCTGAGCTATACTATTCCCTCCTCTACTACCTTGGGGGGGGGGGGAACGGAAGAAAAGAAGACAAAAAAAAACAGAGTCAGACATAAAGCTTGAGTAAGTTCAGTAACTTCTAGCATGTAAACAAAGGAAAAACAAAATGTCATGAATTAACTGAATACAAGACAATACCATGATGACAGGGTCAACAAGATAAGATAAGATTACCACAAGATATACTAAGGCATGATAAAATGGATATACTTTAATACTTTCTCTGCTTCGCTATTACCCTATTATTCTGGTTTCTATATCTCTGCACCGCCTAACTAGTGTCCCCACTGGTAACGATAACGTGATCCCAACCCCTGTAGTTTCCATCGCCTTCAGGCGTACCTTGATTATTTATTACCTAGATCTAGTCTAGGTTTTATATCAAGTGCTTTCTAGATTCCACTAGAGTCTACGCTATCTGCTGAATGCTTCTCGGATTCATGTTTGATGCCACCTAGGTCTAACTAGGAATTATGCTACTTGTCGAACGATGCCCTTTAGTCTAGGATACACTACCTAGAGTGATACATGTTCCTATACTTTCCCCACGCATGTATCGCGAATCGTTATCGCCTGTCTAGATGCACATGTCCTGTAATGTGCTACCCGAGTCCCGTGTCAGGGCTACTCTAGAAATACAGAACTCGGTCGGGAGCTTTCAATATCTGCCGATGCAGATGTTAAGGTCTGTTTTTCCAGTGGCTATGGTCCCACTCGACCCCTCCCACAACTAATGGAAGGCCACCCTTGTAAAATGAGAACTGTACGAGGGCCCCTATCTGCCCCACTAATTCTATGGCCAACAACACCCCGCAACCACAACTAGATAACAAGTATGTGGTCTGTATGAGTCCTCCAGCCTTCCCGCTTCACGTGTCTCGCTTGACTGAAGATGGTAGGTAGACGACGAGTTGCTATCACAGGGCTTCCGTCTTCTCGCCGAATCACGTTGGTCCATCCTAGTCTTTTGGTTGCCATATATTGCAACCAAGGCATACCCTTGGCTCTTCTACCGTAGACCTTAACCTCTGCACGCCCAGGCGGATCATCTGCAGCCTCACAGAGGGATACCAAGAGTACCCTCACGTCCCCTCGAAGCCTCGGGCTTCGTACCCCAATTCGTTGGAGTCTTCTTTAAAATCATATGGACGTCCGCTCCTTCGTGTTATACTAAGAATTACTACTTAGTTCTACTAACTAAGTTTTACCACTTAGTTTCCAGGATCATTGTCTTCTTAACTAAGTTTTACTACTTAGTTCTCTTTCCCGTTAAGTTGGATTGGTTAAGTATCTTTAGTCGATTCAAGCCAACTTAACCCTCTTCCCTTATCCTGTTAAACTGGTTAAGTGTTGTCAGTATTCATGTTGACTTAACCCCACCACAAACCAATTCATACTGCTAAGTATTTCTTAACCCTACCCATTCATCCTGTATTGGTTAAGTGTTTCCTTTTTAACTTAACCTTTCCCACCGGTTTTAACTAAACCTGTTATTAATGGTTAAGTATCATCTCTTCGTGTCTTAGTCTTAACCCTATTCATTTATCATATTCTAATGGTTAAGTGTTCAAGTTTATTTAACCCTATGGTCCAACCCAGCTAACATATTAAGTTGGCTAAATGTATTACTTAACCCCAACCTCTAGTCTAATTAACATGTTAAATTGGCTAAGTGTATTAACTTTACTTAACCCCACCTTCTAGTATAGTCAACATGTTAATTTGTTTAAGTATTCCCATGGACTTAACCATCCCATTCTAGCTTTAACTGTGTTAAGTTGGCCAAGTGTTTCTATGGAATTAACCCTACCATTCTAGCTTAACCGTGTTAAGTTGGTCAAGTGCCTCTATGGACTTAACCTTCCCATTCTAGATTTAACTGTGTTGGTTAAGTGTTCCTATGGACTTAACCGTCTCCTTCTTGTTCTAGATTTAATTAATAAATTAAAGCCGCAACCTCTCACATTAGACAGATATTGCTGCGGTTACTGGATGTGCCGTTCGGTTCCGGGCAGGTTTACACCGCAACTCAGTCTAACCTCGGGTTAGGCATATTCATGTTTTCTAAGTTCAAAGGGTTTTCTGATTAATTTCCAAACTTGGTTTTGAAAGCAACCATCCCGTTCGTCGGATCAGTTAGGGATAGCCAGGGAGGGCAGGAAACTTGTATTTTCCAAACCCAAGCCTAGACACTATCCTTTCTGTCACCGTAGAACTTTCTGGTACGAGTTATAAAAAGGGGTGTTATCAAAATATCTTTCTTTTGTTTATAAATTGTTAACAATTTATCTTACAGCCCATTTCCCCATTTTTAAACAAATTTGGCCTATATTCATTTTTCGCTAACAGACTTTTATTCTAGGCCCAATTCTTGATTTGCCTAACCTACATTTCAAGCAATTTAGATCTATCATCTTTATTTTCAGTTTATGCTAAACTAGATTTCATATTCTAGTTTATAGTCTATGCCAAACTAGATTTTCTATTCTAGTTCACCGTTTATGCCCAAAAACTAGATTTATTCTTCTAGTTTACAGTCTACATACAAACTAGATTTATTATTCTAGTTTTTCAGTTTACAGGCCAATACTAGATCTAAATTTCATAACCTATAATCCATGTCAAATCTACCCAATTCACATGTCTTAACACATGTTCTTAAATTGTATAAATCAGAATCACGTTCATTTCCAAACTATGCCAATTTCAAGCTTACAACTATATTTATGTTTATTTTTGTGATTTTTCCCAAATCGCATTCCCACCGTTCATATAATCGTGATTCAACCTAGATTGTAAATAAATCTAGATTCGTAGAAAATAGGGAATGAACCAAAGATGCTATGAAAAAGGGTGGACATAATAATTGGCATAAAAAGATTTTGATAACGACGCAGATTCAAGAATATGGGTAGACCTAACTTAATAGGTAAATTCCCACGGTCTAAAACCAAGAATAGACAGAATAGGTTCGAGAACATGGGTAGACCTAACTTAATAGGTAAATTCCCATAGTCTAAAACCAAAGAAAATCAAGAATAGACAGAATAGATAAATCGGGTTTTAGACCCAATTTCATAGTCACAAAACCTAAGCAACAATTTTCCTAGTCATGAATCATAGTTGTTTAAATCACCGTTGTTATGACATAGGTAATATTTTATGTCCAAATCAAAGGCTTGTGTCCATAGTCATAGGCAAATGTCCATAGTCATAGTCAATATTCACAGTCAAAAGGGAAAATAATTCCCACAGTCATAAGTCACCGTCATAGGCAATGTTTTATGTCCCAAAATCAAAGGCTTATGTTCATAGTCCAAAGGCACATGTTCTCAGAATCCATAGTCATAGGCAAAGTCTTATTTTTCCTTGAATCATAACAGTTCTTAATTTAGTCCAAGAGTATAAACACAGATTCGAATAGAGAGAGAGAGATTTGGCATATTCTTTTATTCCTTTAATTTCATGTCACAAAATAAAGAAAAAACGTTCAAATCTAGAAACAACTGACTTACAGAGATTTAGATTAGAAAATAAAGATGGCGTTGCTATGATTCGTGCGACGTTGCTTGAAATCGTTGAATCAACTTTTGATTCCCTTCTTGAAGCTTTAATCTTGATTTGAATCTCCAATTAGAAGAAGAACTATAACTTGTTTTAGTGGAGAATTAGATTTATTTTAATGGTGGAGGCTAGAGTAGAGAGAAGCAGTATGTAGATGCCTTAGAGAATTTGTGTGGAGGAACCCTTAGGTCTAGGCATTCTTTTATAGGTGTAGAGAGTGTTTTAGGGCCCTTAGATCATCATAGAAGCCATCAGAATCACACAGGTCAAATACACATCATCCAACCACTCAAAAGGAGACACGTCAGCACAGAACACTCCAGAATTCGGTGCTGGATTAGTATGGGCGCACTTGGAAGGTGCGCCAGTGTATTTTTGTACTGGCGCACTTCACAAGTGCGCCAGTGCATTCTGGTCTGTTTCCGGTTTTTCTGCCTAACTTCGTTCGTCCATATCTTGGTCATACGGACTCCGATTTTCGAAATCTCGGACTCTATTTCGCGTATTTTTCCGAGACGAATGCAACAGCACAGCCCATTTCCCTTGATTTTGATTTTAACTTTTAATTCTGCCTTGATTTGTAAATCTCAGTGTTACAGAATTACGGGCTGTTACATTCTCACCCACTTAAAAGGATTTCGTCCCCGAAATCTTCAATTTAGGAATAATGTCTCCTACCATCCAATCACCCATCTACTCAACCATTCAATCACAGGCATTCATTGTCCTTAAAGGATTTCTAATGCTTTCATGTTCGTATGCATAGTGTGTGTACATGTCTTTATCTAATGCAAAATCAGGCGGTCTACTAATTCAGTTGACCTCCTTAATGCGAGTCATGTCAGTGCCATGTGTCCAACCATGTATGCAAGCATCCCTAGTTATGTAAATACTATATGCATGCACGGCCATCCATCCATATGCAACATCCATATGCTAACATATCAAGTTAAATTCGTAAACAAATGCATATATGTGAATGCAATACTAAGGCGTCTGAGCTGGTCTAGGGCTTAATACGTATGTATATGCATCTACGAGCAACCATTAGCAACCACTCGCAACCATCAATCATAACATATTTCAAATACATGTTTACATCCCAAAGAGTTTCTACCTAAGTGTCGAAGATACGACCTAGAGGATATATATTTTGGAAAGAGAGAAACAATTATGCGTAAAGCTCCTACAAAAAGGAATCAAGGATGTACCCTTAAGAAAAGGGTATGATGCTACTATCTAATCTTCTTGAGCCTTACTCCACTGTATTTTAACTCCACGATTGTGAAGTTTCTGACCACCATTTCCAAAGTAAACAGATGTCAATCACGGTACCAAATGTATATACTAGGATAATCAGAGGTCTCTCCTCCTAGCTTATCCATCATGCCATAACTATAAGGGTCAAAAGGTCATTACGTGCTCTTTAGAGAGCCTACCACAACTATCCATCTCTCACAAAAACCATCTTTGTCGAACTCGACATTCCTCATGTAGAAGCCCCAAAGGCCTAAACCAATATCAGACAAGCACCCAAGGAATATCTCCTTTAGACAATCTACGTCATATGATATAAGCGAACTCGATAGCTATTGAAACCCCTACTAACCAAAAATAAACGGGTCGAACAATCCACTAGATTTGAGACTGATTGGGATCTTCTTACTATACAAGTACTAAGGTGCAGAGACTCAACTATGGAAGCAAATATGAACAAATGCGAAGCGCTAAATCCGAAGGAAATAGTACGAACAACAAAACTAGACTATTCCGATAGAATTTTACTACCTTTCTCCAAGGTACGCTTGGTGGTGAAAGTATGTACTTGCCCTTCTGAAAATCTTGACCTCGTTCTTGCCCTTGTCCCTAAGTATATGCCCTATCATACCCTAGTAAAGATACTTCCTCTTGTCTTAAGTTTTATAATTTCGTCCTCCTTCATGTGCTAAGTCTACATCCATGAATTTCTCATCCTAGGGTTATGCTCCTTAGCCAAACTCCTCATCCCCTTCCGTGTGTACTCATGTTGACAAATCTCTCGAAAACTGCCTCCATTGTCCGAAAAACCGTATAAGCTTTGAAAGAAAACAGCCCGTAGATGAAACAACTAAGGCTATGGATGGAAGCCGGACACTACTTTGCCCTTCGATGAGGTTACCTCCCAGAAATCCAGGAGCCCCAGAAACTCAAGAAAGAAGGAGACAAGAATTTAAACAGAGGAAGAGAAGATAGTGCGTATGGCTTTGGGGAATATGCCTTTAAAACAAATCTCTTCTTTTGAAAATGCTTCTTTTAAAACCATTTGAAAATAATTTTTCAAATCCTTTATCTGATCTGGTAACCTTCAGCTCTGATAACACGTGTAACACCCCACGTCCGTCAGTGTCACTCACAAAGGGAATGCACTAAGTTCTGTGGAGCATTTAGGGTAAAATATGCAGATAAATTACAAGACAGACAGCGGAAAATAAAACAATATTTATATTCCCCAATTTTAGCAAGAGCCAGCCATAGCATCTGCAAAGAGAATCCAAGCAAACTTCGACAAATCTTCAAGCTGGGAAAGAGTGACATTCCAACTTAACCTGAGCTATACTATTCCCTCCTCTACTACTTGGGGGGGGGGGGGAACGGAAGAAAAGAAGACGAAAGAAAAACAGAGTCAGACATAAAGCCAGAGTAAGTTCAGTAACTTCTAGCATGTGAACAAAGGAAAAACAAAACGACATGAATTAACTGAATACAAGACAATACCATGATGACAGGGTCAACAAGATAAGATAAGATTCCCACAAGATATGCTAAGGCAAGATAAACTGGATATACATTAATACTTTCTCTGCTTCGCTATTACCCTATTATTCTGGTTTCTATATCTCTGCACCGCCAAACTAGTGTCCCCACTAGTAACGATAACGTGATCCCAATCCCTGTAGTTTCCATCGCCTTCAGGCGTACCTTGATTATTTATTACCTAGATCTAGTCTAGGTTTTGTATCAAGTGCTTTCTAGACTCCACTAGAGTCTACGCTATCTGCTGAATGCTTCTCGGATTCAGGTTTGATGCCACCGAGGTCTAACTCGGAATTTAGCTACTTGTCGAACGATTCCCTTTAGTCTAGGATACACTACCTAGAGTGGTGCATGTTCCTAGACTTTCCCCACGCATGTATCGCGAATCATTATCGCTTTTCTAGATGCACATGTCCTGTAATGTGCTACCCGAGTCCCGTGTCAGGGCTACTCTAGAAATACGGAACTCGGTCGGGAGCTTTCAATATCTGCCGATGCAGATGTTAAGGTCTGTTTTTCCAGTGGCTATGGTCCCACTCGACCCCTCCCTCAACTAATGGAAGGCCACCCTTGTAAAATGAGAACTGTATGAAGGCCCCTATCTGCCCCACTAATTCTATGGCCAACAACACCCCGCAACCATAACGAGATAGCAAGTATGTGGTCCGTATGAGTCCTCCAACCTTCTCGCTTCACGTGTCTCGCTTGACTGAAGATGGTAGGTAGACGACGAGTTGCTATCACAGGGCTTCCGACATCTCGCTGAATCATGCTGGTCCATCCTAGTCTTTTGGTTGCCATATATTGCAACCAAGGCATACCCTTGGCTCTTCTACCACAAAACTTAACCTCTGTGCGCCCAGGCGGATCATCTGCAGCCTGACAGAGGGATACCAAGAGTACCCTCACGTCCCCTCGAAGCCTCGGGCTTCGTATCCCAATTCGTTGGAGTCTTCTTTAAAATCAGATGGGCGTCCGCTCCTTCGTGTTATACTAAGAATTACTACTTAGTTCTACTAACTAAGTTTTACCACTTAGTTTCCAGGATCATTGTCTTCTTAACTAAGTTTTACTACTTAGTTCTCTTTCCCGTTAAGTAGGATTGGTTAAGTATCTTTAGTCGATTCAAGCCAACTTAACCCTCTTCCCTTATCCTGTTAAACTGGTTAAGTGTTGTCAGTATTCATGTTGACTTAACCCCACCACAAACCAATTCATACTGCTAAGTATTTCTTAACCCTACCCATTCATCCTGTATTGGTTAAGTGTTTCCTTTTTAACTTAACCTTTCCCACCGGTTTTAACTAAACCTGTTATTAATGGTTAAGTATCATCTCTTCGTGTCTTAGTCTTAACCCTATTCATTTATCATATTCTAATGGTTAAGTGTTCAAGTTTATTTAACCCTATGGTCCAACCCAGCTAACATATTAAGTTGGCTAAATGTATTACTTAAACCCAACCTCTGGTCTAATTAACATGTTAAATTGGCTAAGTGTATTAACTTTACTTAACCCCACCTTCTAGTATAGTCAACATGTTAATTTGTTTAAGTATTCCCATGGACTTAACCATCCCATTCTAGCTTTAACTGTGTTAAGTTGGCCAAGTGTTTCTATGGAATTAACCCTACCATTCTAGCTTAACCGTGTTAAGTTGGTCAAGTGCCTCTATGGACTTAACCTTCCCATTCTAGATTTAACTGTGTTGGTTAAGTGTTCCTATGGACTTAACCGTCTCCTTCTTGTTCTAGATTTAATTAATAAATTAAAGCCGCAACCTCTCACATTAGACAGATATTGCTGCGGTTACTGGATGTGCCGTTCGGTTCCGGGCAGGTTTACACCGCAACTCAGTCTAACCTCGGGTTAGGCATATTCATGTTTTCTAAGTTCAAAGGGTTTTCTGATTAATTTCCAAACTTGGTTTTGAAAGCAACCATCCCGTTCGTCGGATCAGTTAGGGATAGCCAGGGAGGGCAGGAAACTTGTATTTTCCAAACCCAAGCCTAGACACTATCCTTTCTGTCACCGTAGAACTTTCTGGTACGAGTTATAAAAAGGGGTGTTACAAAATACCTTTCCCACTTAGTTTCCAAGATCATTGTCTTCTTAACTAAGTTTTACTACTTAGTTCTCTTTCCCGTTAAGTTGGATTGGTTAAGTGTCTTTAGTCGATTCAAGCTAACTAAACCCTCTTCCCTTATCCTGTTAAACTGGTTAAGTATTGTCAGTATTCATGTTGACTTAACCCCACCACAAACGAAGTCATATTTGTTAAGTATTTCTTAACCCTACCCATTCATCCTGTATTGTTTAAGTGTTCCCTTTTTAACTTAACCTTTCCCACCGGTTTTAACTAAACCTGTTATTAATGGTTAAGTATCATCTCTTCGTGTCTTAGACTTAACCCTATTCATTTATCATATTCTGATGGTTAAGTGTTCAAGTTTACTTAACCCTATGGTCCAACCCAACTAACATATTAAATTGGCTAAGTGTATTGCTTAACCCCAACCTCTAGTCTAATTAACATGTACAATTGGCTAAGTGTATTAACTTTACTTAACCCAACCATATAGTCTAGTCAACATGTTAATTTGTCTAAGTATTCCCATGGACTTAACCCTACCATTCTAGCTTTAACTGTGTTAAGTTGGCCAAGTGTTTCTATGGACTTAACCCTACCATTCCAGCTTAACAGTGTTAAGTTGGTTAAGTGCTCCTATGGACTTAACCTTCCCATTCTAGCTTCAACTGTGTTGGTTAAGTGTTCCTATGAACTTAACCCTCCCCTTCTTGTTCTAGCTTTAATTAATAAATTAAAGCCGCAACCTCTCATATTAGACAGATATTGCTGCGGTTACTGGATGTGCCGGTCGGTTCTGGGCAGGTTTACACCGCAACTCAGTCTAACCTCGGGTTAGGCATATTCATGTTTTCTAAGTTCAAAGGGTTTTCTGATTAATTTCCAAACTTGGTTTTGAAAGCAACTATCCCGTTCGTTGGATCAGTTAGGGATAGCCAGGGATGGTAGGAAACTTGTATTTTCCAAACCCAAGCCTAGACACTATCCTTTCTGTTACCCTAGAACTTTCTGGTACGAGTTATAAAAAGGGGTGTTATCAAAATATCTTTCTTTTGTTTATAAATTGTTAGCAATTTATCTTACAGCCCATTTCCTCCTTTTTAAACAAATTTGGCCTATATTCATTTGTCGCTAACAGACTTATATTCTAGGCCACAATCTTGATTTGCCTAACCTACAGTTCATAGCAATTTAGATCTATCATCTTTATTTTCAGTTTATGCTAAACTAGATTTCATATTCTTGTTTATAGTCTATGCCAAACTAGATTTTCTATTATAGTTCACCGTTTATGCCCAAAAACTAGATTTATTCTTCTAGTTTACAGTCTACATACAAACTAGATTTATTATTCTAGTTTTTCAGTTTACATGCCAATACTAGATCTAAATTTCATAACCTATAATCCATGTCAAATCTACCCAATTCACATGTCTTAACACATGTTCTAAAATTGTATAAATCAGAATCACATTCGTTTCCAAACTATGCCAATTTCAAGCTTACAACTATATTTATGTTTATTTTTGTATTTTTTCCCAAATTGCATTCCCACCGTTCGTATAACCGTGATTCAACCTAGATTGTAAATAAATCTAGATTCGTAGAAAATAGGGAATGAACCAAAGATGCCATGAAAAAGGGTGGACATAATAATTGGCATAAAAAGATTTGGATAACGACGCAGGTTCAAGAATATGGGTAGACCTAACTTAATAGGTAAATTCCCATGGTCTAAAACCAAGAATAGACAGAATAGGTTCGAGAACATGGGTAGACCTAACTTAATAGGTAAATTCCCACAGTCTAAAACCAAAGAAAATCAAGAACAGACAGAATAGATAAATCGGGTTTTAGACCCAATTTCATAGTCACAAAACCTAAGCAACAATTTTCCTAGTCATGAATCATAGGTGTTTAAATCACCGTTGTTATGTCATATGTAATACTTTATGTCCAAATCAAAGGCTTGTGTTCATAGTCATAGGCAAATGTCCATTGTCATAGGCAATATTCATAGTCAAAAGGGAAAATAATTCCCACAGTCATAAGTCACCGTCATAGGCAATGTTTTATGTCCCAAAATCAAAGGCTTATGTTCATAGTCCAAAGGCACATGTTCTCAGAATCCATAGTCATAGGCAACGGTCCTAGGAAAAGTCTTATTTGTCCTTGAATCATAACAGTTCTTAATTTAGTCCAAGAGTATAAACATAGATTCGAATAGAGAGAGAGATTTGGCATATTCTTTTATTCCTTTAATTTCATGTCACAAAATAAAGCAAAAACGTTCAAATCTAGAAACAACTGACTTACAGAGATTTAGATTAGAAAAGAAAGATGGCGTTGCTATGATTCGTGCGACGTTGCTTGAAATCGTTCAATCAACTTTTGATTCACTTCTTGAAGCTTTAATCTGTATTTGAATCTCCAATTAGAAGAAGAACTATAACTTGTTTTAGTGGAGAATTAGATTTATTTTAATGTTGGAGGCTAGAGTAGAGAGAAGCAGTATGTAGATGCCTTAGAGAATTTGTGTGGAGGAACCCTTAGGTCTAGGCATTCTTTTATAGGTGTAGAGAGTGTTTTAGGGCCTTTAGATCATCATAGAAGCAATCAGAATCGCAAAGGTCGAATACACATCATCCAACCACTCAAAAGGAGACACGTCAGCACAGAACACTCCAGAATTCGGTGCTGGATTAGTATGGGCACACTTGGCAGGTGCGCCAGTGTATTTTTGTACTGGCGCACTTCACAAGTGTGCCAGTGCATTCTGGTCTGTTTCCGGTTTTTCTGCCTAACTTCGTTCGTCCATATCTTGGTCATACGGACTCCTAATTTCGAAAATTCGGACTCTATTTCGCGTATTTTTCCAAGACGAACGCAACAGCGCAGCCCATTTCCCTTGATTTTGATTTTAACTTTTAATTCTGCCTTGATTTGTAAATCTTAGTGTTATAGAATTACGGGGTGTTACATGGCATTAATTAGATTAATGCACCCCAACCTCTCACATTAGACTTTGTTGTGGTTACCAGTTAAGCCGAGCGGGTCCGGGTAGATTTACGCCACAACCTAGTCTAACCTCGGGTTTTAAGTGCTATATGACCAACAACTCACATTGGGTCCTATTGTTTGGAGCCATTAGTTAAGCCGGGCGGGTCCGGGTAGATTTATGCTACAAACTCAACCCAACCTCGTGTTGGCCACTTTCATGTTTGGTCTAGTGTCATATTACACTTACAACCCATACGTGTCTAGTTTCAAGTCCCATGTTTACCCCACATGTCATGTCCCCATTTAGGTGTATCATGAGTGTCATATTTTCATGAAATCCCATGTCAAATTATCATGTCATAATCACGCTCGTCTATCCTACCCCAAATCGTGTTTCCAACCCAAGAAAAAGAGAGTCAACATAGTAAGGATACTATGCTACATATTGGCCTCAAAACATGCACGATGCCAAAAAAAGGGGTTGGCCACAAATATGCACGGTATCATAAGGGGGTTTGGCCTCAAAATATGCGTAGCATCATAAGGGGTTTTTTTGGCCACAAACATGCATAGTATCATAAAGGAATTTGGCCACAAACATGCATAGTATCATAAGGGAATTTGGCCACAAACATGCATAGTATCATAAGGGGATTTGGCCACAAACATGCATGATAACATAAGGGGTTTGGGTTCATTTACATGCATAAGCACCAAAGTCAAATCTTTGCCAATGTTTCACAAGTCAAATGGTTCCCAAAGGTTCATGCTAGCATTCCATAGATAAAGATTCAAACTTGCAAGATAAACTAGGTTAAGCATAACATGAGTGGCATGATTAAGTCGCTAAAACTTAGCCCAAGGTCATAGATCATAGAAAAGAGGCAAAGTTAGGTTCACATAGGCTAGCATACTTATGTTTCATCGCATTTTATTCCATGTCACATTAGAACCACCGTTAGAATCTACAAGTAGCTAGAACTTACATAGCGAGGCTTAGGGAAAGATCATGAATCGTCTTTACCAAGAAAGGTGGCTCCTTTGTTGAAGAATCGTCATGAAACTTGCATAGCAACGTTGATTAACTCCCTTGATTTGATGTAGCAAGCTAGCACCTTTGATCCGGATCCGATTTGAATGCATGAGCCCTTAGAGTTGGAGATGGAGGCCATGATCAAGATAGATTTTGGTGGAACTTCGTGGCATGAGTGATTTGTGAGGGTTTAGGGTAGGCTTAGGGGTCTTTTTATAGGGATTAGGAGTAGTTTAGGCCATAGGATAAACCCTAGGATAGATCTGAGCCCTCAAAATCCGTCACAAGCCTCCAAACATGTCCTGAGGAACAAGTCAGGTGCACCCAGGCCAAACTGACCGACCACCCAAGTCGACAGGGGTGTCGACTGGGCAGTCGACACCACCTGGGGTGTGTCAACTCCCAAGTCGACTCCCCAGTCGACTAGGGGGTGGAGGGAATTTTTTCCGCCTCTTCTGCTTGGCAGAATTTGAAATCTGAATTCAAATTTGAACTGTTTTTGAACTTGAAATTTTCTGAATACTTTGACGGGCCATAACTTGGTCATACAGACTCCGATTTTTGAAAACACGGACACTATTTCGCGTATTTTTCTAAGACGAAGGCAATGGCAAAGCCTGTTTCCCTTGATTCAGATTTTATAATTAAATTCTTCCTTGATTCTTGTCTTAGCATGTTGTAAAAATCCGGGTTGTTACATTCGTCTTCATGTAGCTACCATCTTCTCTTACAATGAAGCGACCATCTGAGTCAAACTCTGGATCTTCGTTAAATTCTGCTTTTCTTTTGAGTTTTGAGTTTCGAAAGGATGCCTTTGTTTTCTGTTCATCTAGCAAGTCAAAAGGATCGTCTTCCATTTGGTCATAAAGATACTCTGGATGCTTTTTAGAGACCTTAGACTTGTCCGTAGACCAAATTGAAGATTTTACAGACTTAGCATCATAAGTTTCTTCATAGCTATCGTCATCATCTACAAAGTCCGGAAAAATGCGTGTACGATTCCATAATGCGTGTACGATTCCATCTGCTATGCCTGGATAAAGTTGTTTTCATATGGTCTGATTCAGAACCTGCTTCAGATTTAGCCTGACGTTCTTTCTGCTCCTTCAGCTTCCTTATGTTTGTAAGAAGTTTCATATGCTCCTCGGGCATAACTGCTCTTATGCTTCCATACCACATTTCTTTGCAAGCATTTCAAGGACCAATTTCACCTTTGCTTTGAAATGATTTTTGGTGTCACCTTGCCATTTCAACAGTCCTTCAACCATCATCTTTAAATGAGTTTGTAGAGGATCAGCTTTCGACCGTGCCACCAATACTTTAATCAGTCCCAGATCTTCTTTGATGATTTCACGGTTTTTTCTTTGCAGAAGAACGAAAAAAGATGGAAGTAGCTTTATAAGCCGGAGAACTCATAGGCTAACCGAGCTAATCCTTTGACTGCAGCACTTATCATGTGCGACTTCTCTCTTGCCAAACCTCCAGCAATCATGTGAAAAAATCTAAGCAGGTTTTCCTTTTGCCCACCCTGCTCTTCGTCTTCGTATGCATGGCCGATCTGAACTAGCAATTCATAAGCTGTGTTTCTCGTTTTTCAATTAGCTTCTTTTAGTGCAAGTATTATTTCGGTAAGAAAAGCACTTATGCTCTCCCTCTTCCTTTGCTCTGATGTATCCTTTGAAACAAAAACTATCAATTGGTACAGACTTTCAAGCCTGTGGCGTTTGGCTGAAAGTGACATGAATCAGTTGCTTCTATCATCAAACAAATAACCTCGTCCTCCTTATTTCCAATAAATTCTTCAGATTTTTTAAGCATTGTAGCAAGCGTTTTGTACGCCTTCTTCTGCAACAGACCATCATTATCATGCAACAGAGATTTAATGGTAGTGAATAACAAATAAGTTTCTTCCTTATTCACATCTGGTAGGAGAGACACAGCTAGATCGAGTAACAAGCCAAGTGAATGCGAAAGAGATGCACCATTGGATGATTGGTCGTCGATTTCCATGTCACTGGATTGCTGATTTGCTTAGCTGGCTCCTGTCGCACATAAAAGTTTTATCACCAACTTTCATGAGGCTACTTTCTAAAGGGAAGGTTTTCATCTGGTAAACTCTGTAAATTTGCCAAACTTTGAATTGATTCCACCATAAGAAAAGATGAAGATTTTCCAAGCTTAGAGAACACAGCTATAAGAACCTGAAATGACATATCGCACACTGCATTGTACAGATTACCGAGAAGACCTTCAAAAGTAAAACATATCCTTTCAATGACGGTTGGAGCAGATTTTCTACTGCCCTCTGGTCACTGAGGTTGGTTTGCTCAACCCCCTGTGCCACCATGCTTTAATTGATGCAATACGATATTAACCCTGTCGTTGCCTCAGTTGAAGCAAATGCAGCCTCTTCATACACACTTGCTAAAATATCACTTAGAGTATTGAATACATGAGGAAGTTTTATAATGCAAGTTTTTCTGTTCAAATCATAAGTCTTTCTCATGCCATTATGTAATAGCCTTGCAATATATGCCATCTCATCTGCTGAGCAGCCTTTCGAAGAGATTCATATTGATAATGAGCACAGGATATCTAACAATGCCTCTGAGGCAACCTTTGAAGAAGAACTGCAGCAAAAGTTTGTAACATTTCCGTTATTGTCCTTGTGACCATCGGTTGCCTGACTTCCATCAGTGCCTTGCAGTTCTTCATGATGGTTGTTGTGTATTTTGCAGTTAAGAGAGTGAGAGAAGTTTTTAGAGCATTCATCATATACAGAGCATCGGTTGCGCCTTTTGGTCTTTCAAACTTATCTGTAGCAGTAGAGTTTTATCCACCAGCAAGTAATAGGGATCTCTCATATACCTAAATCCATGTTTGTTTCCAAATACTGTCATTATCCATGGACACTTTTATTAATGTACACTTTCAGATACAAATACTGTCATTATCCATGGACACTTTTATTAATGTACACTTTTATTAATGGATATCCGCGATAGCGGATGGTTATCAGGTATCATAATATCCACTTTCCATTGATAAATCCAAAATTATAAATAATTTTATTTGGATTAGATATTTATTTGTCAGTTTATGATTAAAAAGTACAAAAAAATATTGAATATGATGATAAAAATGATTCCAAGTAATGAACATGCATTAATATGCTTATAATTTTTACTTCTATCTTGGTAATACAAAAATACATATTATTCACTATACTAAAATACACATAATATGAACTATTACGACAAATAACAGATGGATAAATTTGAAAGCAGGCATAATATTCACATCTGTATTTGATTCTTCTGGACATTGAATATTTACCCACCCCCCCCCCCCCCCCCTTTTTTTTTTTTGATACGGATGTAGCATATTTTAGATTTTTGGGTATCCATTGATAGATTTATTTAATTTGCAGTAGGGATTATACCTAAAAGAAGATTCCTTTCTTATGGATTAAGTTCAGTAACTACTATGTATGTTTTGTGATGCACATCATGTTCCTTGGTGATGGTGGTGTGACTTTCGTTTATCTCCCTACAATTTGAAATTGATCATCTGTGATATCAGGATGACCTACTGCCTTGAGCATCCTTCAAGAAAGATGCTCTTGATGCCGGTGGAGCCATTTGAACCTAATAAACCATGCTATGTCTGTTCTGAGGTAAACTTATTTTATTGCAAATTGTGCATGCTATATCATTTTGTTATCTTCTCCATTTTGTTCATGTTTACTTATTTACAAAACGGACGGCTCTACTTCTTGAGACAAATACTTCCACTTCCAAACTGCGCGACTTTGTTGAGAAGATTGTAAATAAAAAGCTTGGTATGAATTTGCCTTTGATAATGGGTGGATCTAATCTGATTTATGAAGTTGGCGATGATCTCGAGGAAGATGTCGCTGCCAATTATGCTTTGAAATCTTGATAAGGTTTTCCCATTTACTCGGAGTTATTAACAAGCTTAACCATGATTTATTTATTTTAATTTTTTTGGGATGCTGCTACAATCTGATAATCATGTATGCAGGTTTTAGATGAACTTCCTACTCCGGTTAATAACGGAACAATGCTAACAGTTGAAGATCTACAGCAGGAGTTCACATGCAATATCAACATCAAATTTAGGTCCTTCTCATAACCAGTTCATATATATGATTAGAAACAAGGGAAGTTTTTTCAATGCCCTTCTGTAAATTTTAAACTATATTTCCGGCCCTTTTGTAAGTTAGGTCCTTTTCATAACCACTCCACGCGAATGTCCTTCTTTTACGGATCCGATGGTTTGTGCAATATCTTTTCATATAAATCCTACATGTATTGTGTACGATCAGTCTTTAGCCGGAATTGGTTGTTTATGAAATATAATCACGTGATTGGTCCCTTCGGGTCAGAAGTCTTTGTCATAAATGGCTTAGCCGAAGGTCCATCAGTTTAGATATGAATGATAACTGATACAAATGCTGTTGGAAAATTTGTGTTGCTCCGATACCACTTTGTTAAGAAAATTTATGTGGAGGAAGAGAAACAAATTAGAAGAAAGTAGAATATTTTAAGGGAGGAGAAAAAATATTTTTACTGCTTGATTCTTTTTTCTTGATTGATCATAGATTGATACAAATGAGTGATTACATCATAATTTATATAAGAGAGAATCTCTAGACTGTTCTTTCTCTAGACTTTTCTTCATTTTACATATTTGTTTAGTCTAGATTCTTCTCTAATCTTATTTTGATAACTCTAATATTTATTACCATTTATTTTGTGCTTCCCTAAATACAAGAATAAAATTTATCACATAATCAATGTTTCCTTAAAAACCAAGTTTATTTCCAACATCCCCCCGTAAACTTGGTTTTGCAAATTGATGCAAGATTTTGATTCTTTGTATTTTACGTGCTTTGGTAGGACTAAAGAAATTACCCAAATTTTCTTTTTTCGTTTCTTCCTCTTTCCCAATATGAAGATCTTCGATGCAACTTCTTCAATGGTGCTCCATTCATTTTGTCCTTCATTAGCACATGACGTTCCAAAAAGTATGCGCTCTAGCTTCCATTTTATTCTGGTGTCAAAAACTTTGAATGAGTCATATATGACATCTTTAAATTCTTTAAAAAAATCACTTTTACAATATTTGATCAATTCAATTTCTTTGTTTGTGTTAACTAATACTGAACTAACAACAGCGCTAGCCTTTTTCTCACCAACATCTTCAAGCACGACTTTTGACTCTTTTTCCATGACAGCATCCTCTCTCTCATCAATAATTTTAGATTCAGTAACATCGTCAAGCTTCTCATTATCGGCATTCTTTGTATTATGCACCGCTTCACTTACTCCTTCAACTTGAGTTTTTTGTTCATTGCCTACCTCATTCAACTCAACTACACTGTCAGCTTCTTCAACATCATTAGCGCAAAACTCAACTTCAATATGTTTCAAATCTCTCTCTTTTTGAATAGCATTAATGTTACTAGCACTTTTATTCTCCTCTTCCGCCTCGATGACCGAACTTACTTCAATAATATCAGATTCATTCTTCTCTTGTTCGAGTATGGGCAATGAACTTTCTTCAACATTAGCTGTATTTTCTTTTCCTACTTCATTTGATTCAACCGCTCTATAAACATTCATGGCATTACTTGCATCAAGCCCAACTTCAGTATCCTTCCTTTTATAAACAACATTCTCAGCTTCCTTTTGCTTCTACGACTCCTTTTTCCTCTCCTTCTCTGTCTCATCCATCATCTCTTCTTCCATAAGCTCTGGCATAGTATCTTCTTTCTTCTTCTCTTGCTCTTTCTCGTTCACACTCTCGCTATCCTTCTTTTCATCTTTCTCATCAATCAACTTATCTTCATTCATTACTTTTGCATTATCTTTTCCATACACCTTTTTTAAGAGATTCCATGAATCTTTTGTACACCTTCCTCTAAAAATGAGATCCGAAGCTTTCTCATCGACGTTCTCAGCAATCATAGAAAGAGCACGGTAATCATTTCGTTTTAATTTCGCAAAGGCTTTCTTGTCCATTTGCGACATGCTTTCGATGTCTTTACGCCATTCATAGCCATTTTCAACAATTTCCCACAGCCCTTTGGAGATTAGCTCCTCTTTTTTCCTACTGCTCCATTCCTCAAAATTCTCTTTTGTGAGAACAAACGTCGAAAGAAATAGAAATGTCATAATTTCAACCTGGCTCTGATACCACTTTGTTGGATAATTTGTGTTGCTCCGATACCGCTTTGTTAAGAAAATTTATGTGGAGGAAGAGAAACAAATTAGAAGAAAGTAGAATATTTTAAGGGAGGAGAAAAAATATTTTTATTGCTTGATTCTTTTTTCTTGATTGATCATTGATTGATACAAATGAGTGATTACATCATAATTTATATAAGAGAGAATCTCTAGACTGTTCTTTCTCTAGACTTTTCTTCATTTTACATATTTGTTTAGTCTAGATTCTTCTCTAATCTTATTTTGATAACTCTAATATTTATCACCATTTATTTTGTGCTTCCCTAAATACAAGAATAAAATTTGTCACATAATCAATGTTTCCTTAAAAACCAAGTTTATTTCCAACAAATGCGCTGATTGTTTGTGGAAGTCCTTATTCTTCTGCTCAACTGAAGCACCAAAAGATTGGCAGATTTCCTGATTTTTTTGACTTTGAATTGAAATGAAACTCAACTCCTATGTTATTTTTTTTGTGAAGAAAACTAAACAAATTCAAAAGTCACAGGATGAAAACAAGAGTTTTTGAAGTAGAATGTTATATGTTAATACTGTTTTGCTCAGCATACCTTCAGTTGCATTTTACATTCTTTAGTCACATCTGTTTAATAGTGTAATCCAATTTAAGCAAACTACATAGCAGGTAGAAGTGATAGCTCCGGCTGCTACTTCAGAGTTCAGACCTCATTGGCATTTTTCACCTGTTTAGTCTTGACTTAGATATCTTGGATTTTGATCAAAATAGTAATTTTGTGCATGTTTTTTCTTTTATCATGCACAATTTGACTTCATTACACTTCAGTTTAGCGGATTACTCTTGCAAGTGGATTCGGGATTTTAGTGTACCCTTGCCCAGATTCTCTTCTCAGTTGGTTTTTAATATGTGTGGTGATGTGAAGTTGGCAATTTTAGGATGATCAGGTTACTTCACCGTTGGTTGCTACAAACAGTTCATTACATAACTGACATCTATTTTCAGCCTTGAATATGAATATGCAAAATGAGAACTCAAACATGTAAAAACTGAGTGTAATGGCTCAGTTTCGAGAACTTGCTCTGTTTTTTAAAATAAGCCATTGCTCAGTTTTTGAGACTGTGCGATCCAAAAAAACTATTCTTTAAGGCAATCCAGATACAGTGGTTCATCCAGAGCCAGTGTCAATGCAAGCTGTTCTTTAAGACTGTCCAGCTTGTCCTCTTATGTATGTTGCATTCATGTGATGCATATACACATTGAGTGGTCTGAGTTATGCAGCCTCATAATTTCGTATTTATAATGCAATAAAGCAGCAAACAATACTTGTTGACTATAACCATTTTCATGTTGATCCAAAAGAAATTACACTATGACTATATTTTGCAAGCTCTCTAATTTTATTTCTATTTTTTAACGAATGCAAAAAATGGATGATTTTTTTGTTTATTTTTAAATTGTAATATTCAAATGAGTAGAATTTATTTAACCAATAGCAAAATAATCATGTGACCACTCTCCTCTAAAATAATTTTGTATTATTGTTATTTATGAATCGTGTATGTTATCTAGTTTATATTTAGATAAAATTATCATAAAAATCTTTAAAAATGTCAATTTTGGATCCTTAAGTTATTCCGAGATGGTCCCGAGATTGACTTTAAAATCTGTGAGATGTACATCCGAGATACAGTCATCTCACCCGAGATATTGTGTGTAGAATTCTGGAGATGAGACGAGCCGAAATTCGAGATTTAATACCTTGATCACAATATGTGTGCATGCCTGTAATACAAGTATGCAACATATCATCGTTGCCAAGTTCTGCATTGTTTGTTATCCCTTTCTTGTCCATAAGACATTCCTAAAAAATGGGTGGAGTATAGGACAATTAAAAATGAAGAAGAAATTTTGTCCTGGAAAGCCATTTGTTTGACCATGTTACCATGTCAATCTTAGAGAAAAATGATTCCGATGTTTTTTTTTTTTGCACTAACTGTAATTAGATATGAATCGGACAACCTTTATCACTATTACTTTTTTGAATTGAATTCTATGAATGTAGGTAAGGACGGTATTAGGCGTGAGCGTTCGGTTGGTTCGGTTAGTTTGGATGTAAAAAAGCTCAAACCGAATTTAAACCAATTTTTTTTCAAACCGAACCGAACCGAACCGAATTAATTTCGGTTAATTTGGTCGGTAACTGATATAACCGTACTTGAAGGATGTACAATAATTCAAATGATGGATTCACTAAAAGTAAAACATAAATTCATGTTTGGAGAAATTTTATGCAGTAAATTTTATGTTTATGATAAGATTTGATCCATTTGCAACAAATGTCTTTATACTACATAATTAAACTAATTACTTAAAGTACTACAATACCATAAAATTAGATAATAAATTAAAAGTTTGGTTAATTTGGTTAAACCGATAACCGAAAAAATTTATTTTACAAACCGAATTCAAACCGATTTAGTTTTATAACCGAACCAAACCGACCGAAATGAACCGGTTTGGTCGGTTAATTCGGTTTGAACCGAATATTGCTCACCCCTAGACGGTATTATCAATATTCAGTAAATATACAGAAACACAGATAAATGATGTGCAGTCTCATACGAATTTTTGATCCATATTCCAGCACTCAGTCACACCTGAAATTGTAGTTCATGGGTTACCTGTGGATAATTTTTCTGGATCAGGAAGCGGTGGGGTCCGTGGGGTCAATCTATGACGCACTTTTGCCGATCTCAGTGAACCAGCTACTTCTCATTGGAACAGCACTACTAGTCTGAAGTTCGAGGTTTGTGTAAAAAGTATAATTTAAAATCTGTTGACCGCTAAACCTTATTTAAATTAATTATTAATTTGTACCTGCAGTTGTCTAATTCAGCATGTCTGCACTGTTAATGATAATGGGCGTGCTATAAGCCAGGATCCCAATGGCTTTTCCCTAACAAGCAGGTAAATTGTAATGTTTATAACTTTGAGGTTGTTTTTGTTTATTAAGATTAATTGTTCTACAGCCTCATGTGACTTATTAATGCAGTTGGGTACTCATGACGATATGGTTATCTTTGAAGCAAGAATCACAGTATGCATCAGCAAATGATCATAGTTTTTCCAGAGTAAGTGATGGTAAAATTCCTTATGACCAACGGACTTCTGTCAATATTTGTTAGAAACGGTTGGTCTAGGGCTTAAAGTTTGGCCCGTACTCGATTAGAATTTTGAGTGACCAAATATTAAAATGGGAGTTCCGTAAAACTTTGGGTTGCTATCGAAAATATCAGCTTGGGTACCAAAAAAAATCAGTTACTAGAGGCAGTCTCTACACACACTCTATCTCAGACACACACATATAATGCCTTTTAATCAAACTGATATAGTGATATTGTCAAATGCGATAAATTCAAGGCCAAGTCCTATTTCATTTTTTGGTATGCATAACTTGACTTTTAACTCTAACATTGTCAGTTAAATTTTCAAATGGAACAAGGGCTGCCACTTCTCAAATTTGTTGCATCAATAGGAGTAAACTATGGGCCTGCTTTGCTTGTCTCCAGGTATGCCAATCAAATTTTATCGAGTTTGAGATTCACAATTATTTCATATTTACTCTTTCAGGTAATTGCAATTAACAGGTTATAACTATTATCAATTGTCAGCCTTATAGGTGGTTCGATTGTAGGTAACATGGCGCCTCATCAAGCATTTAAAATTGGAGGATTTGGCAGTGTTAGAGGCTATGGAGAAGGTTCTGTTGGCTCAGGAAGGTCATGCTTAATTTTAAACAGTGAGGTTACGATGTCGTTGGTATGTACCCAAGATAACTACGTGAATCAATCGAAAGCAGAAAATTAATTATTAATTAAAATTTTACAAATAACTATGTGAATTTTTGTTACTGTCTACTTGACATACATTTATTGTTTAGATTTAGAAGCTAACTACAATTGCATGCAACAATTAGATGTATTGTTTGCTACAGTGCGGTGAGTTTATTTCTCTTCATGTGGTGTTCTTCTTTACTCCAGTCAGATATATTTTTGAATACAATATATTTGACTATAGAAAAAAAGGTAACTTTTAGACTATATCATTTTTACAAAATATTTGGTCATCAAAACTCAAATTACAATATCATTTTTATTGTGTATCCTGGATACAATTGTGTTGCTGGCATCACATATAGAGTTACGGTTGTAGTTTCTATGTTTATGATCATTTATTCGAATTTATTTCATAAAGATAATTAATAAACAATGCATGATTTCGATGGTTTGACTGGCCGAACCATCGAAACCTTAATTCGTCATGGTTCGACCTAGGATTCAGATATATTAGGTAAGGATATGGGAAAATGTATAAGAGGGTTGGAAATACTAAAATAGGCAGCTGAGTTAAATTCGAAGATACGATTGTAGCAAGAGAGTTGGAAATCCGCATATTGATGGAGTAGAAGAAAAATTGTCTTCATAGGTAGCAAAAGAATTAGACAAAGGGAGTTCTGGTGAGTTAGAAGAAATAAATGTTTCAAATTGCCTTCATTGGTTGCATGAGAACACTCTTAATGGAGGGATTGATTAGCCTGGTTTAATCTAACGTCATCATGCAAAAGAGAATTTTCTTTTGGATCCACTGTTTAGAATTCATAGGTAGTAGGCAAGAATTGATATATGGGGTTGGCTTGATAAAACTAGCTCTCACATTATTATCACTTGAAGGAATAGTGCCATGTAGAAATACGTCTGGAATGGATGTGGAGTTGGTGAAGATGGAGATGGCAGAAGGTTATGTCTTGGGTTATGTCCTGCGTATATGGCAGGATATGGTGTTGCTTCTCATTGTAAGCATGTTCGAGTTATGGGTGGGAGGAAAGAAGAGACCATATAGTCGAAGCGTATATATTTGTTAACAACGAATGGTCACTTGTTTGCATATTTTTTAGTATCCAATTTCACAGTCCGAGATACTATGATATATTTTCAATTGCACTCGAAATAATGCTATGTTGGTCTTTTGGCAGATGCTGATTCAAGCCAATCACCATGAAGACAAATTGTGCTATTTTTTCAGCCGGATGTTCCATTTTGTTCTTCCGTAGTCATGCGAAGAATATTAATATTTGTTGAATTTAAGTATTCTGTAAGTATACACACGTATCGGTTGGAGTTTAACATATGATTAGTTATGACTCATGCAAACTAATTCTGTTCCATGGTTATATGCTTTAGTGTTTTCTTTTCAAATGAAATAAGATTTTGTGAACTGTGTATGTATTTCTTGTATCCATATATTTTGTGAACTGCTTATATATTACATAAGATCGGAAATGTTGAATTACATTGACAGCTGGCAATTAAAATGGCTGAAATGAAATGTGATTGGATTAGGCTTTTGAATTTAGAAGTTACTCTTTTGCGTCGGTTGTAAAAAGAAGAAAAACGTAGCAACAATAAACTTTCTTGCTATGGATATAAATAAAACACAGTCACAAATGTTAAACTTATTTCAACGGTTATTTTAAATCTGTCGCATTAGGTTGAAGTTTTAGAGCTAAATGTCGGTTTGTTGCTACAGGTGTAAAAAAAACCGTCGTGAATAAATTAGTCTATAGCAACGGTTATTCTAGAATACCCGTCGCAAGAACGAGTATATTGCGACGATTTTACAACAGTCCCAATAAATGTACACCTGTTGCGACGGCGCATTTGCTACGGTTGTTAACCAGTCGCAAATAGATAAAAACAACCGTCGCAAAGGACCTGTTTTGTACTAGTGATACCCCTACTTCTCTTAATACTTCAAAACAACCCTTCTTTTTAATCCTACCCCTAATTCTCTAAATAGCACTTACTTCCAACAATTATACCAATTTTTTAACGACGGTGAAGGGTTGGTATTTCCATCACCCAATCCAAACGATTCATCCTCTTTCATATTTGTCGATCTACCCCTACTATGCTTAAACTACTCCTATTTCTCTTAATACTTCAAAACAACCCTTCTTTTTTAATCCAACCCCTAATTCTCTAAATAGCCCTTACTTCCAATAACTACCCCTATTTTTTAACTAGTGTGAAGGCTTAGTTTTTGCAGCACCTAATCCAATTGGTTCATCATCTTTCATATTTGTTGATCTAACCCTACTATGCTTAAAATTCCCCTACTTCCGTTAATACTTCAAAACAACCTTATTTTTAATCATACCCTTAATTCCGCAAATAGACCTTACTTCCATCAATTACCCCTGTTTTTTAACTACTGTGAAGGGTTGGTTTCTGCAGCACCCAATCCAAACGATTCATCATCCTTCATATTTTTCGAACTAACCCTACTATGCTTAAACTATCCTCCTACTTTTATTATTGTTTTGCGTCATTCATTTCTTTATTCAATTTTTTTGCATTATTCATTCTTTGTAAACCAATTATCATTCAACTTCTATGAAGGGTTGGTTTTTGCAGCACCTAATCTAAATGATTCATTATCTTCCATATTTGTCGATCTACCCCTACTATGTTTAAATTACCCCTACTTCTTTTAATACTTCAAAACAACCCATCTTTTTAATCCTACCCCTAATTCTATAAATAGCGCTTACTTCCAACAATTACCCTTATTTTTGAACTACTGTGAAGGGTAGGTTTTTGCAGCATCTAATCCAAATGATTCATCATCTTTCATATTTGGGGAACTACCCCTACTTTGCTTAAACTACCCTACTTCTCTTAATACTTAAAAACAACACTTTATAAATCCTACCCCTAATTCTCTAAATAGCCCTTACTTCCAAAAGTTACCCCTGTTTTTAACTACTGTGAAGGGTTGGTTTTTCCATCCTCTAATCCAAATGATTCATCATCCTTCATATTTGTCGATCAACCCCCTACAATGCTTAAACTACCCCTAATTCTCTTAATACTTCAAAACAACCCTTCTTTTTAATCTTACCCGTAATTTTCTAAATAGCCCATACTTCCAATAATTACCCCTATTTTTTAACTACTGTGAAGGGTTGGTTTTTGCCGCACCCAATCCAAAAGATTCATCATCTTTCATATTTCTGGATCTACCCCTACTTTGCTTAAACTGCCCCTACTTCTCTTAATTCTTCAAAAAAACCCTTCTTGTTACCCTTAATTCTCTAAATAACACTTATTTCCAACAATTATCCCTATTTTTAAACTATTGTGAAGGGTTGATTTTTGCAGCACCCAATCCAAAGGATTCATCATCTTTCATATTTCTCGATCTACCCTCATTTTGCATAAACTACCCCTAATTCTCTTCATACTTCAAAACAAGCCTTCTTTTTAATTCTACCCCTAATTATCCAAATATCCCTTACTTCCACAATTACCCCTATTTTTTAACTACTGTGAAGGGTAGTTTTTGAAGCAACCAATCCAAATGATTCATCATCTTTCATATTTCTCGATCCACCCCTACTTTGCTTAAACTACCCCTACTTCTCTTAATACTTCAAAACTACCCTTCTTTTTAATCCTACCCTTAATTCTCTAAATAGCGCTTACTTCCAACAATTACCCCTATTTTTTAACTACTGTGAAGAGTTGGTTTTTGTAGAGCCTAATCCCAATGATTCATCATCTTTCATATTTTTCGATCTACCCCTACTATGCTTAAACTACCCCAACTTCTCGTAATACTTCAAAACAATCCTTCTTTTTAATCCTACCCATAATTCTATAAAAAGCCCTTACTTCCAAAAATTACCCGTATTTTTTAACTAATGTGAAGGGTTGGTTTTTGCAGCGCCTAATCCAAATGATTCATCATCTTTCATATTTGTCGATCTACCCCTACTATGTTTAAACTTCCCTTGCTTCTCTTAATACTTCCAAACAACCCTTCTTTTTAATCATACCCCTAAATCTTTAAATAGCCCTTACTTCCAACAATTACCCAAATTTTTTAACTACTGTGAAGGGTTGGTTTTTGTTGCGCCCAATCCCAATGATTCATCATCTTTCATATTTTTCGATCTACCCCTACTATGCTTAAACTACACCTACTGATTTTAATACTTCAAAAACAAGCCTTCTTTTTTACCCTACACCTAATTCTCTAAATAGCCCTTACTTCCAACAGATGCCCCTATTTTTTAACTACTTTGAAGGGTTGGTTTTGTAGCACCCAATCCAAATGATTCATCATCTTTCATATTTGTCGATCTATCTCTACTATGCTTAAACTTCCCCTACTTCTCTTAATACTTCAAAACAGCCCTTCTTTTTAATCATACCCCTAATTCTCTAAATAGCCCTTACTTCCAACAGTTACCCCTATTTTTTAACTCCTGTGAAGTGTTGGTTTCTACAGCGCCCAATCCAAACGATTCATCATCCTTCATATTTTTCGAACTAACCCTACTATGCTTAAACTAACCCCCTACTTTTTTTTTGCTTTATTCATTTATTTATTCATTTTTTTTGCATCATTCATTTCTTTGTAAATCAATTATCATACTACTTCTATAAAGGGTTGGTTTTTGCAGCACCCAATCAAATCGATTCATCATCTTTCATATTTGTCAATCTACCCCTACCATGCTTAAACAATTCATACTTCTCTTAATACGTCAAAACAACCCTTCTTTTTAATCCTACCCCTAATTCTCTAAATAACCCTTACATCCAACAATTACCCCTAACTGTGAAGGGTTGGTTTTTGCAGCACCCAATCCAAATGATTCATCATCTTTCACATTTGTCGATCTACCCCTACTTTGCTTAAACTACCCCTACTTCTCTTAATACTTCAAAACATCCCTTCTTTTTAATCCTACCCCTAATTCTCTAAATAGCCCATCCTTCCAACAGTTACCCCTATTTTTAACTACTGTGAAGGGTTGGTTTTTCTAGCCTCCAATCCAAATGATTCATCATCCTTCATATTTGTCGATCTAACCCTACTATGCTTAAACTACCCCTACTTCTCTTAATACTTCAAAACAACCCTTCTTTTTAATCCTACCCCTAATTTTCTAAATAGCCCTTACTTCTAACAATTACCCCTAATTTTTAACTACTGTGAAGGGTTGGTTTTTGCAGCACCCAATCCAAATGGTTTATCGTCTTTCATATTTCTCGATCTACCCCTACTTTGCTTAAATGCCCCTACTTCTCTTAATATTTCAAAACAACCCTTATTTTTAATCCTACCCTTAATTCTCTAAATAACCCTTACTTCCAACAATTATCCCTATTTTTTAACTACTGTGAAGGGTTGGTTTTTGCAGCACCCAATCTGTAACAACCCGGATTTTTACAACATGCTAAGGCGAGAATCAAGGCAGAATTAAGTTATAACATCTGAATCATGGGAAACGGGCTTTGCCATTGCGTTTGCCTCGAAAAAATACGCGAAATAGAGTCTGAGTTTTCGAGAATCGGAGTCCGTATGACCAAGATATGGTTCGTCAAAGTTTTTAGAATTTTCAGAATTCAAAACAGATTCGAATTCAAATCAGGAATTCGAAAAGTCAACACAGGCTAAGTCAAAGGGGATGTCGACTGCCAAGTCAACACCCCCCCTCGTCGAATGCCAAGTCGACTGGGGATTCGACACAGGTGGCCTGGCCAGTTTGGTGTGGTGCACCTGACTTCTTCCCCAAGACATGCTTTTGGCCTGGTTTGTTAGCTTGTGACGAATTTCAGTGGCTAGGATCTAAACTAGGGTTAATCCTGCGGCCTAAACTATCCTAATCTTCTATAAAAAGACCCCTAACCTAATCTAAAACCTTCATAAATTTATCCTACAACTAAACTATGCCAAAATGTTTTGTCATGGCCTCCATCCTCTTGTCATAAATTCTATCTTCATTCACATGAGAGATTACATGATCATATGAGTGATTTCAAGTTTGTATGAGAGTTAATAAGTTGCATTCTAGCCAAAATTGCAACCTTTCTACTTCAAGGCAAGGATTTCTGTTGAAATTTACTCAAGGGTTACATTTGGAGCTTATCATTTGGGGTTTTTGGTGTTGCTTGAGTGGCTTCGTCTCAATCTTTGTATTATATGTCGTTTTATTGCCTTCATAGCATTGTAAGCCCTTTTCTACTTTCTTTTTAGACTATGAAGTTAAATGAATATTGCAAGTTGGGTTTGAACATTAAGTATCATACATGCTATCATGTTATGTATCCCATCATGTTTGTAAAGACATTATCTTGATCTTGTGGCCTAAAAGCTATAAGCTTTATGTTGAATGTTGCATTATGCAACATGAGAGCTATCATATCCCTTATGATAACTTGCATATAATGTTATATGCGAACTTCTAGTCATCTTTCTATGTTACCTGTCATCATGATTCGCCTATGTGCTAAGTTTGGGGTTATGCATGTTTTTGAGGCTTAATAATGTAACATGCAAGTTAATGAACACATTTATGCCTCATACGCCACCATGATTAACTTGTTGCCTTATACCCTTTTTGTCATGCCTTTGCCAAGTTCATTCTTAAATCCATTATGCGTTGTTACGAATGTATATGCGAGTTTAAAAGCGTTGGGGTTACATTATGGGTAAACTTTAATGACATGAAACACGAGTTGGGGTAAATTGGTATAAACATGACGACATGTAATTTTGGCTATGAACATGGAACTAGAAAGCTTGACATGTATGGGTTAAAGTGTAATAAGACACTAGACCAAACATGAAAGTGGCCAACTCGAGGTTGGGTTGAGTTTGTAGCATAAATCTACCCCGACCCGCCCGGCTTAACTAGTGGCTACAAACAATAGGACCCAACGTGAGTAGTTGGTCACATAACACTTAAAACCCGAGGTTAGACTAGGTTGTGGTATAAATCTACCCGGACCCGCTCGGCTTAACTAGTAACCACAACGAAGTCTAATGCGAGAGGTTGGGGTGAACCAATCTAATTAATGCCACATGAAAAGGTTAAGTAATTTTGACTAATGACACTTAACCGATATGACACGAATGGGTAGGTTAAGTGAAACCGGACTTGGTTTCTTAATGACACTTAACCATATAAGACAATTAGGTGATGGGGTTAAGTAATTTACACTTACTAATCCGACTTGGTAATTAGATGGGGTTAAGTAACCTACACTTGACTAATCTAAACACGGTAATTAGATGGGGTTAAGTAACCTACACTTAACTAATCTAAACACGGTAATTAGATGGGGTTAAGCAATCCATACTTAACTAATCTAACACGGTAAATTCGATGGGGTTAAGTAATTTACACTTAACTAATCCGACTCGGTAATTAGAGGGGGTTAAGTAACCTACACTTAACTTATCTAAACACGGTAATTTGATGAAGTTAAGTTAACCTAGACTTAACTAATCTAAACACGGTAATTCGATAAGGTTAAGTTAAACACTTAACCAATCTAAACTTGATAATTCAATGAGGTTAAGTAACTAATACTTAAATAACTTAACATGATAATTTAATGGTGTTAAGTAACTTATACTTAACCAATTATACATAATGATTTGATGAGGTTAAGTAACCTATACTTAACCAATCTAATATACGGACCTGATAGGGTTAAGTCACAAGACCTTTTTAAATATACTTAACCATTGTAATACGATTAGTGGATGGGGTTAAGCTAACCCATACTTAACAAATCAGACTCGACAATCTGATGGGATTAGGATAATCTATGCTTAATCAATCTAACATGATAATCTGATAGGGTTAAGACAGACAAATACTTAACCAACTTGACATACGAGTTGTGGGGCTAAGCCTTGAACTTGAACACTTAGCCGATTATGACATGGTTGGTAGGCGGGTTAAGTAATGGGCTTGAATAATAACACTTAACCCAATAGACAAAACCCTAGTTAGAGGAACTAGGTAGAAAATCGTAGTTAACCAAGGATAACGGGAAAAGAAGCTAAGTGGTAAACCTTAGTTAAGAATAACTAAGTAATAATTCTTAGCCAAGGACATGGGACTAGTTCATAAATAGATGAGTAACCTGATACGGTAGGTCATCGCTTAGTATACGAGGAAGAGCAACTTATCCGACTTGGATAAAAAGCTCCAGCGAACTGGGTGACGAAGCGGTAGTTTCGGGGGGGGGGGGGACGTGAGGGTACTCTTGGTATCCCTCTGTGAGGTGGCAGATGGTCCATGAAACCTGGCCTCACAGAGGTTAAGGTCTGCGGTAGAAGAGCCAATAGTATGCCTTGGTTGCTATGCGAGCGACCTAAAGACTGGGATGGATTAGCGTAGAGTCGTCGATTCTTGTTTTTGCTCTGGATAGTGCGTCGTCGACTACCTACCATCTTTAGTCAATAGTGTACGAACGGAAAGGCAGAGAACTCCCAACAGACCATGTTCTTTCTATCGAGTCATGGGTGAGGTTGGACAATAGGAAAGTGGGGCATAGTGGGGCCGGGATGTAGTTCTCATACATGATTTTTCTTGGGTTGCCTTTCAGTAGTTGAGGGAGGGGTCACGTGGGACCATAGCCACGGATACAAAAACAAACCTTGATATCTACATCAGCAGACGACTTAAAGCTCCCGACCAAGTTCCGTATTTCTCGATTTGCCCAGGCACGGAACTCGGATGGCACATTGAGATACATGTGCGTCTAGACATGGGAACGATTCACGACTTATACGTGGGGCAAAGGGCGTGGTTGGCGGGTGGCATAATCCGTAGTGGTCCTAGGTGGCTTGAACCCAAATCAAGACACGAAAACGTTCATTAGGTAGCATAATCCCTAGTGGTCCTAGGTGGCATAAATCCTAAGTGAACACGCGATAGTTCATGGTAAGAAAACATAACCAGATCAAGGGTAGCAGTCCAAAATAACCTCAAGGATAAAACGGTACTACGTTGAGGTGGTATAGATTTGTATGGGAAAGCCCGTACAGCCTACGGCAAAGGACTGAACTTATACATGGAAAGAAAACATACGAGTTGGGAAAACCTACATATGCTATATATTAGGTTGACATGGACCATTACATGACATTGGGCAAGGGACATTCATAGTTAATACATGACGCGGGTTGGGATACTAGTACGAGAGTTGCAGAGCAAATATACATGACAAATACCTTGGGATTGTATACATGATAGATTCCATGGGATGGTATACATGATAGATACCATGGGATGTTATACATGATAGATATCTTGGGATGGTATACTTGATAGAGACCTGACGATGTGATACCTTGATTTATCATGACACCGTAATTTATCATGATATCTTAGTTTATCTGGGTACTGTAGTTCATCATGTTGTTTTGGTTTAGCTTATCTATCTTGTCTCCATACTTATGTTTCATCTCAGTTTCTCATGTCAGTTAACTTTATTAGTCATTATACTGGAAGTAGATAGGACTTACCAGTCTTTATGACTGACCCCGTTTTGTTTCGCCTCTTTGTCTTCCGTTTTCCCCCCAGGTTACAGGGAGGAAATGCTATTGTTAGTTCGGACTTCTTCTGTTTGAAGGTCACCATGTATGGCTTGGACATTTCTTGGCTATGGCTACATTACTGTTTGACTTGGGGAGTAATTTATGAAAAGGTTTTTATGCTTCTTTACTATTTCAAGACATGTTTTCATGTAAGAAATTCTCTGATGTAAAAGGCTTTAGACCTTATTTATTAATGATATGAAAGTTGGTTTTACTTCCGCTATTTTGTATGTCCTGTCTTGTAATATTTCTGTACATGTTTACCAATAATACCCCTCTAAAGCTAGTGCATTCCTTTGCGAGTGACCCAAGCGGAGGTGGGGTGTTACACAATCCAAATATTCATCATCTTTCATATTTCTCGATCTATCCCTACTTTGCATAAACTACCCCTAATTCTCTTTATACTTCAAAGCTACCCTTCTTTTTAATCCTACTGCGAATTCTCTAAATAGCCCTTACTTCGACAATTACCCAAATTTTTTAACTACTGTGAAGGGTTGGTTTTTCAAGCACCCAATCCAAATGATTCATCATCTTTCATATTACCCCTGCTTCTCTTAATACTTAATTAATGTAGTGACCCGAAATTCCGGTCCAATTTGAGCTGACTAAATAACATAAGTCAAATTCAAATTGCAATGGAAACAAGGAAAGTAATAGAAAGAAGTTAGAGGGTGAGAATAGATAAGATAGAAACTTTTAGAATAGAAGAAGAAGAATATCATCATCAAAGTAAACACGAATCTCACAACAGAACGAATAAAATATAACATAACTTTTGAAATACAAACAGTATATGTATACAATAACATTGCAGAGTACAACACTTACAACAACAGAGGAAATAAACAATAGCTATATAATCCTGAAGCCACGTGCTCCAAGCTCTCCAAGTATATCTGTAAAATCTCGACTACTTGACTGCCCATACAAATTTAGGCACCCAAGAGTTAGGGAAAACAAAGAAAATAAACTCCGGGTCAGTCATGGGAATGGTATGAGTAAAACTCCAAACACGGTTTAATAAAGGATATCTAATAAGACCACGCCGTGAAAACGAAACGGGTTTTTCCCTTATGAAAATCCAAACATCTTTATAAACAATATCCTTCTGATATTATAATAATGCCTAAGTACAAATAGATATCAATCTAGCAGAAACGCTTGCATCTTACGCTCTACATATATAATGTATAATCATAAACCGCAAGCGCTTATTGGATAATCGGATTTCCAACTATGACAACTTATGGAACCACCTTCCGATCAGTGTACTCTAGGAACGATACATTGGAGTTCAACAAGAACATCTTGCAACTCAGCCACACATGACCGACCACTCATTTCGCTTGAGTGTATCGAATGTATATCACCAACGGTTGGGATCAGCAATCGTTTCCCCTATATATATATATATATATATATATATATATATATATATATATATATATATATATATATGGGACAACATTGATAGATTAAAGAAGCAAATGAATATTTTCTAGATAGCTGATTATACACCCTACTTCGCAGTGACCGACTTAGCCATGCTGCCTGCCCGATTTTTGTCATTTACCGGATGTGAGGCTAGAAGCTACGTTTATCTTTTTCATATCATATCTTCATTTACTTGGAATACCACATCGTCATACCCGCCAAATCATTATCGATTTCCTTAACGGTATCACGGGTATGAAGCTAAGAGAAACGAATTCCTCCGCCACCAAACGTAATACCTTTGAAGAGATCAACATATATGATTCGTTAGGAATATTCTATCAGACATTCGTCCATACAAGTTGTCCTGGGACTGGACAAACCGAAGGCACTATTCAGTACAACCATCTTAGGTAGTCGTTATCTAAGATTTATACAACAGCCCTTGCACTTTTACTCCATCTTCAATATATTCAGCATACTTGATTCGCAATGCTTATGCCAATACGGAGTGGTTCTTAGGAAAATAATCCAACCGGTCTCTCTGGATAATAATCCAACTGGTATCTCCATATTAACGTTAAAATGGTCAAAACTTTGATAGTCGGTGATTTAACTATCGAATGAAAAATGTCCGTGTACACACAACAATATTATTTCCAAATGGAATTATCGATCCAATCATCAACCATATATATATATATATATATTCATACTTCCTTATTTTCTATATTTACAAAATATACGTTATTAACATTGAAAAACATTTCCATAGCTTATTCACGTATCACTATCCTTCCACAACTATCAGTCCCTAAATATAAACTAGTAAGAGAACAATTCTCCAAGTATCAACCCCGAAGGGTGAAACCAACATCAGATCGATATTCAGAAAACCATTCAACTTACTAATCTTTAGTCAGTTTCAGATTTTGCTTAACTCTATTTGATAAATTCTTATTCGAATAACTAATATTCGATTAACTCCATTCGCTTAACTCTAGATCGCAGCGATCACAATGGTTACGCCTGATCCCTCAGGAAACATCTGACTGTCGTAGGCTATCTGCAGCCCTGCGAATTTCGCTAGCAGTCGTGATAAATGGCATCTCATTTGGGTTAACTCTAATTGATTAACTCTAACTGATTAACTCTAACTTATTAACTCTAACTGGTTAACTCTAACTGATTAACTCTAACTGGTTAACTATAACTGATTAACTCTTTTGCTTTATAAAGATTTCCCTTTTTGTAATGTTTATTCATTTAAAAAGATTTACTTTTAATAAAGGTTCTTCACTTTAAAAATGATCTTATTTTAATAACGTTTTCCCTTTTTATAACGGTTTCCTTTGTATAACGTTTTCCCTTTTTATAACGTTTTCCCTTTTACAACATCTTATTTCGTTATAAATAAATTTCCCTTTTTAACTCTATTTATCTTCTAAATATCTCCTTTTCAATTCTATTTGTGAATTGTTTACAAATATTTCCTTTTCTATTTATTCTATTTGCAAATGGTTTGCCACTACTTCCTTTTCTATTATTCTATTTGCAAATGGTTTTTAAATATTTCCTTTTCAATTCTATTCTTTGATTTTTATAATTTCCCTTTTAAAATATCTCCTATTTATAAATATTCCAATTTATAAATATTTCTTATTTATAAATATTCCATTTAAAAATATTTTATTTTCATTATCACTTTGAAAATATTCCCTTATCAACATTTCGGTATGTTATGGTATACTATATATCAAATCACGATGACCAATATCGTCCAAACACATATAATTGACAACAGATTATATATCACATCATATATTTCAGTATATGAAACAAAACGGTATTTTATATATTGAGGAACCTAGTTGGGTCCCTCCAACCTGTTTCCCTGCGTCACAGATGTTAAATAACAAAAATATCACGAATATAAAATGTTCTGATAAACAGAATAAATATTTGATTAACGATTTATATATTTATCGTTATCTATAATTTCAACCAATACACAAGCAATTCAACCAAACAGTTAACAAACAGCAATCAACAGAAAATTATCAGTTCTAAGAGTACGTTACAAAAATATAACTGTTCAGAGTTGGTGAGTTTTACTCACTTTGGCAGTTCATCGTTAAAGAACGATAAACTATTGTTTGATTTGATTCAAACCATTTATTCCGCCATAAATTCAAATGAGCTTCAATTCACTCCTAGTCGGTTCCATTTGGTAGTGTCCGTCCATACGATCCCAACGGATCTTGTTTCACTGAATTTCGATAAAATACGAATAAGATATTTAATTTACAAGTTATACATATATTTAAATTTAAATTAACTTAAACCTTTCTCTATAATTGGGCCTTAACCCTTCTTGCGGCCCACACCAATTTCCAAAAACCCATACACGCCTCTAACCTCTTTTTCCTCGATGGAAAACGCCTGTAGCTCTTCGAACCCAACCGCATACTTTCCATGCCATTCAACCCCTTGCTACTCCACCGAATCACAAACAAAACCCATCATCTTTCTCCTTATCTTCTACTCAACGCAACCATACCATCAACATCCCCTTCGAGATAATTTCATCGGTTCCGTCGTCGTCACACAACAGGTGTCGATCGATAGTTTTTATCACCATATTTCACTAAAAATACAAGGCAAGTACTACTCATTACCACAGACTCACATACGCCTTCAAATTCTCGAATCAATGCTCCCAATTTCTGAATTCAGGAACCCTAAGTCACGCTGTGAAAACCCCAACAGCCAAAACTAACGTCGAACCCTACCAAACTGGTACTAACTTGAAAAGCAGCTTGCAATGATAACATACCAATGTAATTTGGAATTTGTGGATTTAATTTGGATTTGATATAAATTTTGTAAGATGAGGATTATCACAATTTTAAGTTTTCTGAGTGTGCAGCTTGTGAGAATGATTTATAGGGTGATGAGATTTCTGTGCGGCTGAGAAGGGATGGTGCGTGGCCTAGTTTAGGTCCACCAATACATTAGGATATTTTTTATATTTACTTTTTAATTCAAATTTAAATATAACGCTGTTGGTTTCTATCCTTAAAAATTCCTGTGGTCACCCATGAAACCCAAAAATCATGAAAATTGGCATACAGCTACCTCTCGACCTTACGGTCCCAATGAAACTAGTATCGTCGAATTCCGACTTCGTTTGCTCACGCAACATATTTTTAACCATCGAAATACTGACTATTTTTCACTCTAAAAATCCGTACGGCCACACAGTGACTCTAAAATTCACGAAACTTGGAAACTAACAATAATATAATATTACGGATCCAACAAAATTAGTTTCGTCGAAAACGGAGGTCGTTTGCAAAAGTGGCTATTTTTAAAGCTCTAAATAGCCCTTTTAAATATATAAATATATTAAAAATAATTAAATTTAATATTAATAATTTAATATTATCGTATATATACACATAGAATATACCAAAGCTCCAAAATATTCACGTATGGATTTATAGCTCGATATTCCAAATCCATATTATATCGATATAAAATTTATATTGAAATTCCTTTTATAAATCGTAATAAATTATAAAGGAATTCCATAGCGACTATTTTAAAATTTGATTTGGCCATAAATCAAAATCTACAGGATGAAATAACGATTTTTCTCTTCTATTAGAAAAATATACTTCACCAGCTCCGTACGTTTCTTGTTTCACAGAAATCCGATTTAAAACGGCTTCTGTATTTTTGTTTAAAGTTCGAATCGCCAAATAGCAAACTGTCGTGCCATTTCGAGCTCGATTTTAATTATAATATAATTATACGTTCAAATGGCGTTCATATAATATATTCTCCATTCTAATTCAATACTAAACTGAATTATACCTTATATATAATCCAACTCGCACTGTATTGTGAATTCAGCTATTTTTGACTATTTCGACATTATAATATATTATTATATTATAATTAATAATTAAATATTTAGTATTGTTTAATTCAAGTTATCGATATTTCCTAAATCGATATTTTAAATAATTAAATAACTTAATTATTTGACAGCTAAAAATGCGGGTCATTACAATCTTCCCCCCTTAATATAATTTCGTCCTCGAAATTGCTAAGCTAGGAAAATGCTACCACTCTACTAACTAGATTCAAAGAACTTCTAGTTTACTTATTAACTCCAGTTTCAACTGAACCTATTAATTCCAATTAAATTATTAAATTCATTCTTGTTTACGAAAATTTTTAAAATTCCTAAAATTTTTCTAATACCTTAACTTTTCGAAAAATTTCGTCAGCACCACATTTGTACAGCCCTATCGATACAACTACCATTCGCCTCTCTAGGCCTTCTTCAACCCAAAAGAAAATCAAATAGCCAAACGGCTTGCCAATTCGGCTCATAAATCTCATACGCAATAGAAATATAAACTTGTACCTTATTGTTGGGCATATCATTATATCCTTTGCATTTGTTACCCATTTCACCGTATACCAATTTCATCTCAGTTAACTCCAATCACATCATTTGCTTATATTCAACCCCCATCTCTCAGTTCAACTCGAGTTTCATTCCCGATTCCAGATCCTTAACACACTAATCCAATACACTTACTCGATATCATTTTATTCTAATTCAATTTTCCACTTAACGGACTTTATTTCAAATCTCAATATGTTTCACAAACTTCTATTTAATTTGTTTTTATTTTAATTCCTGGGATTTTTCAAACAACTCAGCTTTTCAAAAGTCAAACCATCCTTTTCGAATATCAAACAACTTGTTTTCGCAAAACATTTCCAAAAACAAAACTTTGGGTAGTAATCCATCACTTACAACTCGAAAATGAACATCGATAATGCAGCTGTCATCATCGGAATCTATTTTCAAGTGATCGATGCGAGTTCAATACTATATCACCTTTAACCCATTCTTAAACATTTCCATTTTGAAATCAGTTCAAAATATCATTCCAATGTTTGTGAAACCAATTTAAAATCTCCCAGGATTTTAAAATTCTCATATATTATACTTATATGAATTCTACTTGGTTATTTACATAAACTGATCGTCCAGAATTCATAAGCTACTCAACAATAAATATCCACAATATAAACTCATTTTATATTAAATAACATCTATGCACTCATATATATATACTCTCAACTCAATCTAGGATTTTACTAATCCCATCTCTACTGAGTCACGCCACAGAGCCAAGGTAGTACTTAACCTCGCTCTGATACCAACTGTAGTGACCCCAAATTCCGGTCCAATTTGAGCTGACTAAATAACACAAGTCCAATACAAATTTCACTGGAAACCAGGAAACTAATAGAAAGAAGTTAGAGGGTGAGAATATATAAGATAGAAACTTATAGAACAGAAGAAGAAGAAGAACATCATCATCAGAGTAAACACGAATCTCACAGCGGAACGAATAAAATATAACATTACTTTTGAAATACAAACAGTATATGTATACAATAAAATTGCAGAGTACAACACTTACAACAACAGTAGAAATAAACAATAGCTATATAATCCTGAAGCCTCCTGCTCTAAGCTCTCCAAGTATATCTTTAAAATCCCGACTACTTGACTGCTCGTACAAATTTAGGCACCCAAGAGTTCAGGAAAACAAGCAAAATAAACTCCGGGTTATTCATGGGAGTGGTATGAGTAATACTCCAAACACTTGGTTTAATAAAGGATACCTTATAAGACCACTCCGTGAAAACGGAACGGGTTTTTCCCTTATGAAAATCCAAACATCTTTATAAACAATATCCTTCTGATATTATAATAATGTCTAAGTACAAATAGATATCAATCTAGCAGAAATGCGTGCATCTTACGCTCTACATATATAATGTATAATCAAAAACCACATGCGCTTATTGGATGATTGGATTTCCAACTATGACAAGGTACGGAACCACCTTCCGATCAGTGTGCTCTAGGAACGATACGCTGGAGTTCAACAAGAACATCTTGCAACTCAGCCACATATGACCGACCACTCATTTCGCTTGAGTGTATCGAATGTATATTACCAATGGTTGGGATCAGCAACTATTTCCCGTATATATATGGGACAACATTGATAGATTAAAGAAGAAAATGAATATTCTCTAGATAGGTGATTATACACCCTACTTCGGAGGGACCGACTTAGCCATGCTGCCGACCCGATTTTTGTCATTTACCGGATGTGAGGCTAGAAGCTACGTTTGTAACACCCCACGTCCATTAATGTCACTCTCAAGGGGAATGCATTAACTGCCATGGAGGTTTTAAGTGAATATGCAACAGTAAAATTACAACAAGACAGATAACAAGTAGTACTTGGAAATTTAAAACTTTATTTCATAGCATCAGAAGTTGAACATGTTTGTTACATCATAAAAACCATAAATCAGAGTCAAGTACAATATCCATCTTGATAAAACAAAATGCATAACCCCATTACATAAATAGCCATTAAAGAAGATAACAAGCTGGACTATACTTCAGTAGCCCAAGCTTTCCAAAAGATAGATAAAGCAATCCAATCAAACTCCACTAGAGCTAGGCCCACCCTGAGGACCTGGAGGGGGAAAAAGATAGAAATAGAGGGGGGTCAGACACAAAGTCTAGCGAGTATGATAGTTTTAACAATACTATTATAAAATTAATCAGACTAAGGCATAAGCTGGAAAATAAGGAAATATCTATGAACTATTGGGTATGGAATAGCAGATAAAAATAACGTTAAAGGCGCCCCTAATTACTAACGAATAATTACTACACTGCACCACACTAGTCACCCTAAAGGTTGATCCCACTTGCTTCACTTGGAAATCATTTAAATAGCTTTGCGTACACCTAGCAGACTACTTAGGTGTCGTCTGCCCCTATCTCCACTAGGTGTACCCGACTACCCACTTGCGATCGGCACCTTACCTGTAGATACCCATGCTTGTCCCACAGTGGGGTGTATCACTCCCCTAAAGTGGCAACCCGATACAGCTTAAGGATGCACGGCTTATACCTACACGATGCAACAACGTCTGGCCTACCAGCCCAAGTCCACACACGCATATGAAACCCGTTGGACTTGCGTTGCCACCGCAAACCCGTTTGGCCTCTTATAGCCAAGCCCAGTATGCGTGTCTCGTCCTCGACTTGGGTCAAGCCCACAAAGATACGTTTGGGTTACTCGTTGAAATGGGCCCCCAATTACTTACCACAAGCAATCTACCTAAGCTTGCCCCCACTAGTATATCCCACTTAACCCTCCTCTTAGTCATGTTCATTTACATGTGTGTTTGGTTAAGTCTCACTAATCGTATTTCAAATGCCACTAAAGGCACCCACTAAATTCCTCATGCCACCCAAGGCACCTACTTAACCCCCATGTCCCACCTCACATGTTTATCTGGTTAAGTATTTCTTAAATCATTAAGGCCATAACCTCATAAAGACCTCTCACATTAGACTGACATTTATGGCAGCTGGATTTGCCGGGCGGGTCCAGGCAGTCTTACACCATAAAAGAGCCTAACCTCGTGTCTTTATACTGTTATGCTTTAGTTCGGGCCTAGGACTACTCACATTGGGCTGACATTTGTGACTACTGGATTTGCCGGGCGGGTCCGGGCAGGTTTACGTCACAATTGAGTCCAACCTCGTGTCCTAAGCATTGATTATCACTTATAATCTTTTACCCCAGTTTTAATAACTCCCTATTCAAATTATTAATTAATTCCATTTTTAATGATGTCCATAATTGACTCAATTATGTCCATCCACTTATGGTATGCAAAATCATATCAATTGCACCTAAATTTTTCAATATTAAATCCTTAATTTACCCCTACCCCACATTATACGTTCGCTGGTTTAATGCTAAATATAGTTAGACTCGAATAGTCCAACTCATAGCACAAAGATAAATTGTCACAACATATATACAACAAAAAATAGATCTAATCATAAACGGGGTGAAACTTGCATGTGTGATTAATATTCTACGTCTAAACTTGCATAGGCCAAAACTACAACTTGCATAAAACTACACATGTCATGGATCTAAAGGTGTCAACTTGTTTGGTTAAATGTCACAACTTTCATAGTATGAACATAACCCAAATTCATGTATAAACTTGCATATGTGGTTTATGCAACATAATGATGGTGCAAACTAGCATTTAACACATAGAATTCACACATGTCATAGCATAATTCTAGATCTAAATAGGTGTCATAATTTTAGATCTAAATGGATGTCATAGAGTATGTGAGATTACATACTAACAAATCCAAACTTGCATAGGTACATGTGATTTATCATGTGAATCATCATAGCCCCAAATATATATAATCAACATCATGATTTGATCAAGCATAAGCTAATTACAACATAGATAACAACATCATGACTTTGTTGCATCACAACTTAGCATAGAAAATTACAACACATATATGATATCATCATCACATAATATAGGATTTACAACATACATGATAGCATAAGATTAACATATATGACAATTCACATCATTTTCTCATGATCCAAATCACAACTTAATCTAATTAGTTTGCTAATAATCTTGTTAAATTCATCATACTCACAATAAAATAAGAATCTTGCTTTCTGACTTCTGATTTCTGAAATTGATTTAGCTTTCCCTTGGAGTAGATTCGTTGTTAGAGTTGAATTTGATTTAGAGTCGAGTAGATTTAGACTTTTGATTAGCTTTCTTCCTCTTTAGTTGGCGGCGGCTACACTGAGTTCCATGGCGACGGCATAACGGCTTTGGTTCCAATTTTAATTAGGTTTAGGGTTAGGATTAGGATGTATTTGTAGGTGTAGGAAGTTATTTAGGACCATAAGATTGACCCTGAACCATGAGAACCAATCAAATGCAAAATCTGCATTTGAGCGAATTGGCCCATGGGTTGACAGCCAAACACTCTGGATTAACCCCTAGTCGACCCAACGGGACTCGGGTCGACCTCAAAAATGGGCCGGATCGGTTATTCCTCCTACCAATTCGCTGTTTTGAACTTTTTTGCATATTTTTTTTTTTATTTTTTTTTATATATATATATATATATATCAATATATATGTATTTCTCTGCGCAACCCATTTCACTTAATTCTTTTCTAAAAATTAAGTAAACCTTAATTTGTGAATTTTAATGTTATAAAATTACGGGGTGTTACATTCTCCCCTCCTTAAAGGATTTCGTCCCCAAAATCTCCAAGTCAAGAAGAATGTATATCCTACCATCTAATCGTCCATCAACTCAACCACCAAACACTAGCATCCATTGTCCTTAAAAGACTTCTAATGCTTTAATGTTTATATGCACAGTGTGTGTATATGTCCATATCTAGTGCAAAATTAGGCGGTCTACTGATTCAGTCGACCTCCTTAGTGCAATTCATGATAGTGCCATGCGTCCAATATGTATGCAAAAGATTCCTAATGATACATACTAATTATATAAGCGTGCACAACCATCCACCCGAATGCAGCAACCATATGATAATACAACATTATACATCCATTTTACTAAACACATCCATATACATGCAATATGCAATATGAAGTGACTGAGCCGATCTAGTGCTTAATAGTGCGTCTATATGCATCCACGAGCAACCACTAGTGAACACTTGCATCCAGTTTGCATCCATCATACATAACATGTCTCAAACACATGTTTCAACCATAGGATTTCCCTAACTAAAGGTCAATGATACTAGAGAGAGGACATACTAAAGATAAGATAAGAACAAGCTAAGCGATAAAGGAGAAATTAAAAGACATACCCTCGAAAACAACGCATCTTCTCTTCCGTCTCCCAAGTAGCGTTACTCTCATCGTCTCCCCATTGTATTTTGACTAGTCTGACCTCTCGATTTCTCAACTTCTTGATCTCCGACACAAGAATGCATGTAGGAGCTCGTCGAATCATCGCATCACGCTCTATTTCTACCTCTCTAAGCAAGCTCGGCTCCACTACCTCCGCGGTCTCGTGTAAGCACTTCCTCAAATGTGATACATGGAATACGTCGTGTACACCACTACGTCTCTCAGGCAACTCTACTCTATACGCCATCTGACCAATCTTCTCCTTTATAGGAAATGGACCTACGAACCTTGGTGATAATTTCCCAATAGACCCAAAGCGAACAACATTCCGTAATGGAGACACTTTGATAAAGACCATGTCCCCAACATCAAACTCAAGATCTATCCTCCTCTTATCCACATAAGATTTCTGCCTATCTTGCGCTGCTTTCATCCTTCTTCGAATCAAATCAGTCTTCTCTGATGTCTTTCTAATCATATCGGGCCCAAGTAAGATCTTATCCGTAGATTCCCACCAACATGTAGGTGAACGACAAGGTTGTCCATAAAGAGCTTCGAAAGGTGCCATGCCAATACTGGACTGAAAGCTATTATTATATGCGAACTCTACCAATGGAAGATGCTCTTCCCATGTACCCCCAAAGTCTAGGATACATAGCCTCGAAAGGTCCTCTAGAATACGATTCACCCTCTCGGTTTGGCCGTCCGTCTGAGGATGATATGCGGTGCTCAAACATAACTGAGTCCCTACCGCTTCTTGTAAGCTCCTCCAAAATTCGCTAGTGAAGAAAGGATTGCGGTCGCTTACTATGCTAGAAGGAACACCATGCAAACGAACTATCTCTCGGACGTATACAGAAGCTAACCATGGAGCAATCCTCTTACTCTTCACGGGAATAAAATGGGTGCTCTTAGTAAGTCTGTCTACTATAACCCAAATCCCCGTATTACCCTTCCTCGATCTTGGTAATCCATCTACAAAGTCCATCGAGACACTTTCCCATTTCCATAGTGGAACCTCCAATGGGTGAAGCAACCCACCGGGTTTCTTACGCTCTGCTTTTACTTGTTGGCACACCAAGCATCTAGCGATATACTCGGCCACATCCCTCTTCATACCGGCCCAAAAGAAAACTCGCTTCATTTCTTTGTACATCTTGTCCCCACCGGGATGAATGGTCATTTTCGAACGATGTGCATCATCAAGAATAGCCTTCTTCAAGTCTTCGTCCCATGGTACACAAAGTCTGTTATCCCTACGTAACCAACCCTTATCATCTAGGGTATGCCTACGGAGATGCCTTGATGACTCCCGTCTTTTGAGCTTCTCTACTAACTCAACCAATTGTGGGTCGTCTCGCTGTGCCTCACCAATCCATCCCAAAAGCGTAGGTCTGACTTCTAAGGATGCTAGCAAACCGGGTACAAAGTCAACGGAAGGTCTAAAATCAAACATAGAGATGAATTCTAAGTTCCGCCGCTCAATGAACAATAGACTCAAGGACAACCTTTTTCTACTTAAGGCATCTGCCACCACGTTACCCTTGCCAGGGGTATATGCTATTTCGAAATCGTGGGGCGCTAAGAATTCCATCCACCTTTGCTGTCTTAAATTCAAGTCCTTCTGAGAGAATAAGTATTTTAAAGATTTGTGGTCAGTGAATAGTTCGAATTTCTCGCCAAGAAGATAATGGCGCCAAGACTTAAGTGCAAAAACAATTGCAGCCAACTCTAGGTCATGTGTGGGGTAATTTTTCTCATGCACCCTCAACTGCCTTCCACCATAGGCTATTACCCTACCCTCTTTAATTAAGACTGCGCCTAGTCCTATCCCACAAGCATCGGTATAAACAGTAAACGACTTACTCCCGTCTGGCAGCACTAATACTGGGGCTGAGGTCAAAGCTTTCTTTAAACGTCGGAACACATCATCACAATCTACGTCCAACGTAAAAACTAGGTTCTTCTTCGTCAAGCGTGTTAATGGAGATGATATTTTTGCGAAGTCTTTGATAAACTTCCTATAGTAGCCTGCCAACCCCAAGAAACTTCTCACTTTGGTAGCATTTTTTGGGACCTTCCAATCTTGGACGGATACAACCTTCGCGGGATCCACAGCTATCCCCTCTTTGGAAACCACGTGCCCTAAGAATCGAATTTCCTTCCTCTAGAAGTGACACTTAGAAAATTTAGCTTTAAGGTTATGCGCTCGTAGGGTCTCCAACACTTACCTAAGATGTAGGGCATGCTCTTCTTCATTCTTAGAAAAGATCAAGATGTCGTCTACAAAGACTACCACGAATTTATTAAGGTACTCCCTAAACACCCTACTTATCAAATCAACAAAGTATGCGGGTGCGTTTGTCAAACCGAAGGGCATCACTAGCCATTCATAGAAACCGTCCGTAGTCCTAAAGGCAGTATTGTCTATGCTGTCCTTAGCCACTCTCAACTGATGGAATCCAGTGGCTAAGTCCAACTGCGAAAACACCGAGGCGCCAACTAACTGATCGAAGAGATCGTCAATCCTCGGCAATGGGTGTCTGTTTTTCTTAGTAAGTTTATAAAGTTCTCTATAGTCCACACAAAATCTAAGGGACCCATCCGCCTTCGTGGAAAACACTACTGGAGCACCCCACTCCGATATACTACGTCTTATGAACCCCTTCTCAAGCAACTCCTTCACTTGCTTATTGAGTTCCCTCCTTTCACGAGGAGCCATGTGGCGCACTGGCAAAGATAATGGTTTTGCATTATCTACAAGATATATTCGAAAGTCTATCTCCCGCTTCGGAGGCAAGCCCTTTACTTCCTCAAACACATCAGAATATTCTTGGACTAATTTAACAGATCGTAGATTCTCCACCGACGCATCAAGCGATTCCAGATAACTTAGCATAACGGAATTTATTGGATTACAAAAGATTTCCAGAGCGTTACCAAGGTGAGTCATGAGCCTAACTACTCTCCTTTCACAATCAAGAATGGCTCCATTTCTGGATAACCAATCCATTCCTAAAATTAGCCCATAGCACGTGAAGCCCAAAACCTAAGCATCACATCTAAACTCAACGCCAAGTATAGAAATTTTCAAATCCAAACACATCATGGACAAATAAGCTGAGCCCCCAATTGGATTCGAAACAACCAAGGGATCCTCTACTAAACTGGTGTTTAAGTGAAGTGATTCAACTAATGATGTAGAGATAAACGAATACGATGCGCCCGAATCGAATAAGGTACGGACAGGATGATCAAACAGAAAAACTATACTTTCAACAAAAATTGTTCTACCTCTTTCTTGCAGTGGTGGGACCGCGAGAGCCTGAACTTGTCCCCTTGCCTGCCCTGGTGCCATAAGATCCTGCACCTGTCCTCCTGAGGTAGACCCTACCCTCTGCCCCTTCTTTGGGCAGTCCTTCACTAGATGTCCCGCTTCGCCATAGTGAAAACAACCAATCTTCTTTTTCTTTCTGGAATCCTTGCTGAGATGGCCTGGTGTCCCAAAGTTAAAGCATCTTTTCTTTCCTTTGCCATTATTGTCTTTACCACCCTTCTTGTTTTGCGGTTGTGGTTTCTTCTGATCCCCTTTCTTCTCGAGTGCCTTATTAGCATTAGAGCCCTTCTCTTCCTCGTGCATGAGTGCCATATCAACTAGCTTCTCAAAGGTGGCCCCCATAGGGATGTGGGTCATAGCCAACCCATGCAATGGCTCATTCAAGCCTTTAACGAACCGCAAAGACTTCTTCTCCGACGTGTTAACCAAGTCCATGCCAAACCTTGCTAACTGATTAAATTTGTTAACATATTCTTTCACTTACGAGCTTCCTTGCTTTAATGTCAAGAACCTTTCCATATACAGATTTTCCTCAGCCCGTGAGAGAAACTTTGCCTCAAACCTACGTCCGAAATCCACCCAAGAGTCAACAGGACGTTCCCCATTAGTGACCTCCCACCAAAACGAGGCCTCTCCCTTCATTAACCAAGCTACTAATAAGACTTTCCTTCCGTCTTCTACTTCAAAGATATCAAGCAATTCCTCCGTCTCCTTAAGCCAGTCTCTGGCTTCCACAAACGTTTCTGAACCTTGAAAAGTTTTTCCGCCCATAGCCTTATATTCCTTGCATGACTTTGCAAATGTGTCAACATGAGGAGGAGGAGGAGGAGGAGCGTCTTCTGGGCATGCTGCCCTGGTTTTCATGTACCTTTTGAACCAGCCAGGTACGTTGACGCCCTCGGGTATATTGGGTAGATCAGCCATGCTGAAAAGGAAAAAAAAGGAAAGATTCAAAACGGAGAATTCGAAAGATAAAGATATGGCTATTGGGGATTATGTTTTTCACAAAAAAAACTCTCCTCTTAAAATTACTCATTAAAACATGTTTTTGAAAACACTTCTTCCAAAAATACTTTAGAAAAATAGTTTTTCTACAAATTTTATCTATTCTGGTAACCTTAAGCTCTGATACCACGTGTAATACCCCACGTCCATTAATGTCACTCTCAAGGGGAATGCATTAACTTCCATGGAGGTTTTAAGTGAATACAGAACAGTAAAATTACAAAAAAGTAGTACTTGGAAATTTAAAACTTTATTTCATAGCAGTAGAAGTTGAACATGTTTGTTACATCATAAAAACCATAAATCAGAGTCAAGTAAAGTATCCATCTTGATAAAACAAAATAAGTAACCCCATTACATAAATACCCACTAAAGAAGTTAACAAGCTGGACTTTACTTCAGCAGTCCAAGCTTTCCAAAAGAGAGATAAAGCAATCCAATCAAACTCCTGTAGATCTAGGCCCACCATGAGGACCTAGAGGGGGAAAAAGATAGAAATAGAGGGGGGGTCAGACATAAAGTCTGGCGAGTATGATAATTATAACAATACTATTATCAAAGTAATCCGACTAAGGCATAAGCTGTAAAATAAGGAAATGTCTATGAACTATTGGGTATGGAATAGCAGATAAAGATAACGTTAAAGGCGCCCGTAATTACTAACGAATAATTACTACATTGCACCACACCAGTCATCCTCCCACTTGCTTCACTTAGAAATCATTTAAATAGCTTTGCGTATCCCTAGCTGACAACATAGGTGCCGCCTTCCCCTGTCTCCAATAGGTGTACCCCACTACCCACTTGCGATCGGCTCCCTACCCGTAGATACCGGTGCTGGTCCCACAGTGGGGTGTATCACTCCCCTAAAGTGGCAACCCGATACAGCTTAAGGATGCACGGCTTATACCTACACAATGCAACAACGTCTTACCTACCAGCCCGGGTCCACACACGCATATGAAACCCGTTGGACTTGCGTTGCCACCGCTAACCCGTTTGGTGTCTTATAGTCAAGCCCAGTATACGTGTCCCGTCCTCGACTTGGGTCGAGCCCACAAAGATACATTTGGTTTACCGGTAGAAATAGGCCCCCAATTACTTACCACAAGCTATCTACCTAAGCTTTCTCCCACTAGTATATCCCACTTAACCCTCCTCTTAGTAATGTTCATTTACATGTGTGTTTGGTTAAGTCTCACTAATCGTATTTCAAATGCCACTAAAGGCACCCGCTAGATTCCTCATGCCACCCAAGGCACCTACTTAACCCCCATGTCCTTCCTCACATGTTTATCTGGTTATGTATTTCTTAATTCATTAAGGCCATAACCTCATAAAGACCTCTCACGTTAGACTGACATTTATGGCAGCTGGATTTGTCGGGCGGGTCCGGGCAGTCTTACACCATAAAAGAGCCTAACCTCATACTTTATACTATTATGCTTTAGTTTGGGCCTAGGACCTCTCACATTGGGCTGATAGTTGTGACTACTGGATTTGCCGGGCGGGTCCGGGCAGGTTTACGTCACAAATGAGTCCAACCTCGTGTCCTAAGCATTGATTATCACTTATAATCTTTTACCCCAGTTTTAATAATTCCCTATTCAAATTATTAATTAATTCCATTTTTAATGATGTCCATAATTGACTCAATTATGTCCATCCACTTATGGTATGCAAAATCATATCAATTGCACCAAAATTTCTCAATATTAAATCCTTAATTTACCCCTACCCCACGTTATACGTTCGCTGGTTTAACGCAAAATATACGTTAGACTCGAATAGTCCAAATCATAGCACAAAGATAAATTATCACAACATATATACTACTAAAAATAGATCTAATCATAAACGGGGTGAAAGTTGCATGTGTGATTAATATTCTACGTCTAAACTTGCATACGCCAAAACTACAACTTGCATAAAACTACACATGTCATGGATCTAAAGGTGTCAACTTTTTTGATTAAATGTCACAACTTTCATAGTATGAACATAACCCAAATTCATGTATAAACTTGCATACGTGGTTTATGCAGCATAATGATGGTGCAAACTAGCATTTAACACATAGAATTCACACATGTCATAGCATAATTCTAGATCTAAATAGGTGTCATAATTCTAGATCTAAATAGATGTCATAGAATATGTGAGATTACATACTAACCAATCCAAACTTGCATAGGTACATGTGATTTATCATGTGAATCATCATAGCCCCAAATATATATAATCAACATCATGATTCGATCAAGCATAAGCTAATTACAACATAGACAACAACATCATGACTTTGTAGCATACCAACTTAGCATAGAAAATTACAACACATATATGATATCATCATTACATAACATAGGATTTACAAAATACATGATAACTTAATCTAATTAGTTTGCTAATAATCTTGTTAAATTCATCACACTCACAATAAAATAAGAATCTTGATTTCTGACTTCTGATTTCTGAAACTGATTTAGCTTTCCCTTGTAGTAGATTCGTTGTTAGAGTTGAATTTGATTTAGAGTTTAGTAGATTTAGACTTTTGATTAGCTTTTTTCCTCTTTAGTTGGCTGCGACTACACTGAGTTCCATTGCGACGGCATAACGGCTTTGGTTCCAATTTTAATTAGGTTTAGGGTTAGGGTTAGGATTAGGATGTATTTATATGTGTAGGAAGTTATTTAGGACCATTAGATTAACCCTGAACCATGTGAACTAATCAAATGCAAAATCTGCATTTGAGCGAATCGGCCCACGGGTTGACAGCCAAACACCCTGGATTAACCCCTAGTCGACCAAGCGTGGCTCGGGTCGACCTCAAAAATGGGACGGTTCGGTTATTCCCCCTCCCGATTCGCTGTTTTGAACTTTTTCGCATATTTATTTATTTAATTTTTTATTTATATATATATATCAATATATATATATATATATATTTCTCTGCGCAACCCATTTCACTTAATTCTTTTCTAAAAATTAAGTATACTTTAATTTGTGAATTTTAATGTTATAAAATTACGGGGTGTTACAACGTTAATCTTTTTCATATCATATCTTCATTTACTTGGAATACCACATCGTCAAACCCGCCAAATAATTATCGATTTCCTTAACGGTATCACAGGTATGAAGCTAAGAGAAACGAATTCCTCGACCACCAAACGTAATACGTTTGAAGAGATCAACATATATGATTCGTTAGGAATACCCTGTCAGACATTCGTCCATACAAGTTGTTCTGGGACTGGACAAACCGAAGGCACTATTAAATACAACCATCTTACGCAATCGTTATCTAAGATTTATACAATAGCCCTTGCACTTTTACTCTGTCTTCAATATATTCAGAATACTTGATTCGCAACGCTTATGCCAATACGGAGTGGTTCTTCGGATAATAATCCAACCGGTCTCTCCATATTAACAAGGTTAAAATGGTCAAAACTTTGATAGTCGGTGATTTAACTATCAAATGAAAAATGCCCGTGTACAGACAATGATCTTATTTCCAATTGGAATTATCGATCCAATCATCAACCATATATATATATATATATATATTCATATTTCCTTATTTTCTATATTTAGAAAATATACATTATTAACATTGAAAAACGTTTCCAAAGCTTATTTACGTATAACTATCCTTCCACAACTATCAGTCCCTAACTATAAACTAGTAAAAGAACAATTCTCTAAGTATTAATCCCGAAGGCCGAAACCAACATCAGATCGATATTCTGAAAACCATTCAACTTACTAATCTCTAGTTAGTTTCTAATTTTGCTTAACTCTATTTAATAAATTCTTATTCGAATAACTAATATTCGATTAACTCCATTCGCTTAACTCTAGATTGCAGCGATTACAATAGTTACGCCTGATTCCCTCAGGAAACATCCGACCGCCGTAGGCTATCTGCAGCCCCGCAAATTTCGCTAGTAGTCATGCTAAATGGCATCTCATTTGGGTTAACTCTGATTGATTAACTCTAACTGGTTAGCTCTAACTGATTTACTCTAACTGGTTAGCTCTAACTAATTAACTCCAACTGGTTAACTCTAACTGATTAACTCTTTTGCTTTATAAAGATTTCCCTTTTTATAATGTTTATTAATTTAAAAAGATTTACTTTTAATAATGGTTCTTCACTTTAAAAAATGATTTCCTTTTAATAACGTTTTCCCTTTTTATAACGGTTTCCTTTTTATAATGTTTTCCCTTTTATAACATCCTATTTCGTTGTAAATAAATTTCCCTTTTTAACTCTATTTATTTTCTAAATATTTTTTTCAATTCTATTTGTGAATGGTTTACAAATATTTCCTTTTCTATTTATTCTATTTGCAAATGGTTTGCAACTGTTTCCTTTTCTATTATTCTATTTGCAAATGGTTTGCAACTATTTCCTTTTCTATTAATCTATTAGCAAATGGTTTGCAAATATTTCCTTTTCAATTTATTCTTTGATTTTTATAATTTCCCTTTTTAAATATCTCCTATTTATAAATATTCCAATTTATAAATATTTCTTATTTAAAAATATTCCATTTATAAATATTTTATTTTCAATATCACTTTGAAAATACTCCCTTATCAACATTTCGGTATGTTATTGTATTCAACATATCGAATCACGATGACCAATATCGTCCAAACACATATAATCGACAACAGATTATATATCATCTCATATATTTCAATATATGAAACAAAATAGTATCTTATATATTGAGGAACCCAGTTGGGTCCCTCCAACCTGCTTCCTTGCATCACAGATGTTAAATAACACAAATATCACGAATATAAAATATTCTGATAAACAGAATCAATATTCGATTAACGATTTATATATATCGTTATCTATAATTTCAACCAATACACAAGTAATTCAACCAAACAGTTAACACACAGTAATCAATAGAAAAATATCAGTTCTAAGAATACGTTATAAAAATATAACTGTTCAGAGTTGGTGAGTTTTACTCACTTTGGCAGTTCATTGTTAAAAAACGATAAACTGTTGTTTGATTTGATTCAAACAATTTATTTCGCCATAAATTCGAATGAGCTCCAATTCACTCCCAGTCAGTTCCACTGGGTAGTGTCCGTCCATATGATCCCAACGGATCTTGTTTCGCTGAATTTCGATAACATACGAATAAGATATTTAATTTACAAGTTATACATGTATTTAAATTTAAATTAACTTAAACCTTTCTCTTTAATTGGGCCCTAACCCTTCTTGCGGCCCACACCAATTTCCAAAAACCCAGACCCGCCTTTGACCTCTTCTACCCCGATGGAAAACGCCCGTAGCTCTTCGAACCCAAACCGCACACTTTCCATGCTATTCAACCCCTTACTACTCCACCGAATCACAAACAAAACCCACCATCTATCTCCTTATCTTCTACTCAACGAAACCATACCAACAACAACCCCTTCAAAATACTTTCATCGGTTCCGTCGTCGTCACACAGCAGGTGTCGATCGACAGTTTTTATCACCATATTTCACTAAAAATTCAAGGCAAGTACTACTCATTGCCACAAACTCACATTCGCCTTCAGATTCTCGAATCAATGCTCCCAATTTCTGAATTTAGGAACCCTAGGTCGCGCTGTGAAAACCCCCAACACCCAGAACTAACGTCGAACCCTACCAAAGTGGTACTAACTTGAAAAGCAGCTTGTAATGATCACATTCCAATGCAATTTGGAATTTCTGGATTTAATTTATATTTGATATATATTTTGGAATATGAGGATTATCACAGTTTTAAGTTTTCTGAGTGTGCGGCTTTTGAGAATGATTTATACGGTGATGAGATTTTTGTGCGGCTGAGAAGGGATGGTGTGTGGCCTAGTTTAGGTCCACCAATACATTATGATATTTTTGATATTTATTATTTAATTCAAATTTAAATATAACGCTGTTGGTTTCTGTCCTTAAAAATTCCTGTTGTCACCCATGATACCCAAAAATCATGAAAATTGGCACACAGCTACCTCTCGACCTTACGGTCCCAACGAAACTGGTTTCGTCGAATTCTGACTTCGTTTGCTCACGCAGCATATTTTTAGCCATTGAAATACTGACTGTTTTTCACTCTAAAAATCCGTACGGCCACACAGTGATTCTAAACATCACAAAAATTGGAATCTAACAATAATTTAATATTACAGATCAAACAAAATTAGTTTCGTCGAAAACGGAGGTCGTTTGCAAAAGTGGCTATTTCAAAGCTCTAAATAGCCCTTTTAATATATAAATATATGTAAAAATAATTAAATTTAATATTAGTAATTTAATATTATCGTATATATCCACATAGAATATACCAAAGCTCCATAATATTCATATATGGATTTATAGCTCGATATTCCAAATCCATATTATATCGATATTCAATTTATATTGAAATTCCTTTTGTATATCGTTATAAATTATAAAGGAATTCCATAGCAACTATTTTAAAATTTGATTTGGACATAAATCAAAATCTACACAACGAAATCCCGATTTTTCTCTTCCATTAGAAAAGTATACTTCACCAGCTCCGTACGTTTCTTATTTCACAGAAATGCGATTTAAAATGACTTCTGTATATTCGTTTAAAGTTCGAATCGCCAAATAGCAAACTGTTGTGCCATTTCGAGCTCGATTTTAATTATAATATAATCATACATTCAAATGGCGTTCATATACTATATTCGCCATTCCAATTCAATACTAAACTGAATTATACCTTATATATAATCCAACTCACACTGTATTGTGAATTCAACTATTTTTTGACTATTTCGACATTATAATATATTATTATATTATAATTATTAATTAAATATTCAGCATTGTTTAATTCAAGTTATCGACATTTCCTAAATCGATATTTTAAATAATTAAATAACTTAATTATTCGACAGCTAAAAATGCAGGTCATTACAATCTTCCCCCCTTTATATAATTTCGTCCTCGAAATTGCTAAGCTAGGATAATGCTACCACTCTACTAACTAGATTTAAATATCTTCTGGTTTACTTATTAACTTCAGTTTCAACTGAATCTATTAATTTCAATTAAATTATTAATTCATTCTTGTTTACGAAAATTTTCAAAATTCCTGAAAATTTTCTAACACCTTAACTTTTCGAAAAATTTAGTCAGCACCTCCTTTGTACAGCCCTATCGGTAAAACTACCACTCGCCTCTCTAGGCCTTCTTCAACCGAAAAGAAAATCAAATAGCCGAACGGCTTGCCAATTCGGCTCATAAATCTCATACCCAATAGAAATATAAACTTGTACCTTTTTGTCGGGCATATCATTATATCCTTTGCATTTGTTACCCATTTCAACATATACCAATGTCATCTCAGTCAACTCCAATCACATCATTCGCTTATATTCAACCCAGATCTCAGTTCAACTCGAGTTTCATTCTCGATTCCAGATCCTTAACTCACCAATCCAATACACTTACTCGATATCATTTTATTCTAATTCAATTTTCCACTTATCGGACTTTATTTCAAATCTCAATTTGTTTCACAAACTTCCGTTTAATTTGTTTTTATTTTAATTCCTGAGAGTTTTCAAACAACTCAGCTTTTCAAAAGTAAAACCATCCTTTTTGAATATCAAACAACTAGTTTTCGCAAAACATTTCCTAAAGCAAAACGTTGGGTAGTAATCCGTCACTTACAACTCGAAAATTAAAACCGATGATGCAGCTGTTATCATCGAAATCTATTTTCCAGTGATCGAAGTGAGTTCAATACTATATCCCCTTTAAAACCATTCTTAAACATTTCCATTTTGAAATCAGTTCAAAATATCATTCCAACGTTTGTAAAACAAATTTAAAATCTCCCAAGATTTTAAGATTCTCATATATTATACTTATATGAATTCTACTTGGTTATTTACATAACCATTTCACATTTTATAATCTTATTCGATTATAATAACAGCCAACATATCCAATACATTTTCAAGGTATATATTTCCTTAATAACAAAATATAGTTTGGGTAAAATTATTTCATTTACCCTCTTTCAAAACATACCATGTCGGTTCATCGTATTCAAGCGTTTAGAAATCCCAACCAATACAGTTGATCAAACTGATCGTCCAGAATTCATAAGATACTCAACCAATAAATCCTCACAACATAAACTCATTTTATATTAAATAACATACACGCACTCATATATATATATACACTCAACTCAATCTAGGATATTACTAATCCCATCTCTACTGAGTCATGCCACAGAGCCAAGGTAGTACTTAACCTCGCTCCGATACCAACTGTAGTGACCTGAAATTTCGGTCCAATTTGAGCTGACTAAATAATACAAGTCCAATTCAAATTGCACTGGAAACCAGGAAACTAATAGAAAGAAGTTAGAGGGTGAGAATAGACAAGATAGAAGCTTATAGAATAGAAGAAGAAGAAGAACATCATCATCATCATCTTTCATATTTGTCGATCTACCCCTACTATGCTTAAACTACCACTACTTCTCTTAATACTTCAAAACAACTCTTCTTTTTATTCCTACGCCTAATTCTCTAAATAGCCCTTACTTCCAACAATTCTCCCTATTTTTTAACTACTGTGAAGGGTTGGTTTTTGCAGCACCCAATCCCAATGATTCATCATTTTTCATATTTGTCGATCTACCCCTACTATGCTTAAACTACCCCTACTTCTCTTAATACTTCAAAACAACCCTTCTTTTTCATGCCACGCCTAATTCTCTAAATAGCCCTTACTTCCAACAATTATCCCTATTTTTTAACTATCGCGAAGGGTTGTTTTTTGCAGCAACCAATCCAAATGAATCATCATCTTTCATATTTCTCGATCTATCCCAACTTTGCATAAACAAACCCTACTTCTCTTAATACTTCAAAACTACCCTTCTTTTTAATCCTACCCCTAATTTTCGAAATAGCCCTTACTTCCAACAATTACCCATATTTTTTAACTACTGTGAAGGGTTGGTTTTTGCCACACCCGATCCAAATGATTCATCATCTTTCATATTTCTCGATCTATCCCTACTTTGCTTAAACTATCCCAACTTCTCTTAATACTTCAAAACAACCCTTCTTTTTAATCCTACCCTTAATTCTCTAAATAACCCTTACTTCCAACAATTATCCCTATTTTTTAACTACTGTGAAGGGTTGGTTTTTGCCGCACCCAATCCAAATAATTCATCATCTTTCATATTTCTCGATCTACCCTTACTTTGCATAAACTACCCCTGATTATCTTCACACTTCAAAACTACCCTTCTTTTTAATTCTACCCCTGATTCTCTAAATATCCCTTACTTCCACAATTTCCTCTATTTTTTAACCACTGTGAAGGGTTGGTTTTTGAAGCACCCAATCCAAATGATTCATCATCTTTCATATATCTCGATCTACCCCTACTTTGCTTAAACTGCCCCTACTTCTCTTAATACTTCAAAACTACCCTTCTTTTTAATCCAACCCTTAATTCTCTAAATAGCGCTTACTTCCAAAAATTACCCCTATTTTTTAACTATTGTGAAGGGTTGGTTTTTGCAGCGCCTAATCCCAATGATTCATCATCTTTCATATTTTTCGATCTACCCCTACTATGCTTAAACTAACCCTACTTCTCTTAATACTTCAAAACAACTTTTCTTTTTAATACTACACCTAATTCTTTAAATAGCCATTACTTCCAATAATTACCCGTATTTTGAACTAATGTGAAGGGTTGGTTTTTTCGGCGCCCAATCCCAATGATTCATCATCTTTCATATTTGTCGATCTACCCCTACTATGCTTAAACATCCCCTACTTCTCTTAATACTTCAAAACAACCCTTATTTTTAATAATACCCTAATTCTTTAAATAGCCCTTACTTCCAACAATTACCCTAATTTTTTAACTACTGCGAAGGGTTGGTTTTCGCAGCGCCCAATCCCAATGATTCATCGTCTTTCATATTTGTCGATTTATGCCTACTATGCTTAAACTAAGCCTACTACTCTTAATACATCAAAACAACCCTTCTTTTTAACCCTACAACTAATTCTCTAAATAGCACTTACTTCCAACAAATACCCATAATTTTTAACTACTGTGAAGGGTTGGTTTTTGCAGCACCCAGTCCAAATGATTCATCATCTTTCATATTTGTCGATCTACCCCGACCATGCTTAAACTTCCCCTACTTCTCTTAATACTTCAAAACAACTCTTCTTTTTAATCAAACCCTAGTTCTCTAAATAGCCCTTACTTCCAACAATTACCCCTATTTTTTAACTACTATGAAGGGTTGCTTTCTGCCGCATCCAATCCAAACGAATCATCATCCTTCATATTTTTCGAACTAACCCTACTATGCTTAAACTAACCCCTACTTTTAGTATTGTTTTGCTTTATTCATTTCTTTATTTTTTTGTATTATTCATCTCTTTGTAAACCAATTATCATACTACTTCTATGAAGGGTTGGTTTTTGTAGCACCTAATCCAATTGATTCATCATCTTTCATATTTGTCAATCTACCCCTACTATGCTTAAACTACCCCTACTTCTCTTAATACTTCAAAACAACCCTTCTTTTTAATCCTACCCCTAATTCTCTAAATAGCCCTTACTTCCAACAATTACCCCTATTTTTGAACCACTGTGAAGGGTTGGTTTTTGCAGCACCCAATCCAAATGATTCATCATCTTTCATATTTGTCGATCTACCCCTACTTTGCTTAAACTACCCCTACTTCTCTTAATACTTCAAAACAACCCTTCTTTCTAATCCTATTCCTAATTCTCTAAATAGCCCTTACTTCCAACAGTTACCCCTATTTTTAACTACCGTGAAGGGTTGGTTTTTCCAGCCTCCAATCCAAATGATTCACCATTCTTCATATTTATTGATCTACCCCAATTATGCTTAAACTACCCCGACTTCTCTTAATACTTCAAAACAACCCTTCTTTTTAATCCTACCCCTAATTCTCTAAATAGCCCTTACTTGCAACAATTACCCCTAATATTTAACTACTGTGAAGGGTTGGTTTTTGCAGCAGCCAATCCAAATGATTCATCGTCTTTCATATTTCTCGATCTACCCCTACTTTGCTTAAACTACCCCTGCTTCTCTTAATATTTCAAAACAAACCTTCTTTTTTATCCTACCGTTAATTCACTAAATAACCCTTGCTTCCAACAATTACCCCTATTTTTTAACAGCCATGAATGGGTTGATTTTGGTAGCACCCAATCCAAATATTCATCATCTTTCATATTTCTCGATCCACCCCTACTTTGCATAGTCTACCCCTAATTCTCTTCATACTTAAAAACTACCCTTCTTTTTAATCCTACCCCGAATTCTTTAAATAGCCCTTACTTCCACAATTACCCCTATTTTTTAACTACTATGAATGGTTGGTTTTTCAAAAACCCAATCCAAATGATTTATCATCTTTCATTTTCTCGATCTACCCCTACTTTGTTTAAACTACCCCTACTTTTCTTAATACTTCAAAACAACCCTTCTTTTTAATCATACCCCTGATTCTCTAAGTAGCCCCTACTTCCAATAATTACCTCTACTTTTTAACTACTATGAAGGGTTGGTTTTTGCAGCGCCCAATCCTAATGATTCATCATCTTTCATATTTGTTGATCAACCCCTACTACATAAACTATCCCTACTTCTCTTAACACTTCAAAACAACCCTTCATTTTAATCCAACCCCTAATTCTCTAATTAGCCCTTACTTCCAACAATTGTCCCAATTTTTAATAACCGTGAAGGGTTGATTTTTGCAGCACCCAATCCAAATGAATCATCGTCTTTCATATTTGTCGATCTACACCTACTTCTCTTAATACTTTATATCAGCCCTTCTTTTTAATTCCCCCCTCTAATTCTCTCATTATCCCTTATGTCCAACAATTACCCCTAAATTTTAACTACTTTAAAGGGTTGGTTCTTGTAGCACCCTATCCCGATGATTCATCATCTTTCATATTTGTCGATCCGTCCCTACTATGCTTAAACTACCTTTACTTCTCTTAATACTTCAAAACAACCATTCTTTTTAATCCTACCCCTAATTATCTAAATAGCCCTTACTTCCAACAATTACCATATTGTTTAACTGCTGTGAAGGGTTGGTTTTTGCAGTACCCAAGAAAAACGATTCATTATCCCTCGTATTTTTCGAACTACCTCGACTATGCTTTAACTACCCCTACCGTGCTTAAACTACCCCCTACTTTTATTATTGTTTTCCTTTATTCTTTTCTTTATTCATTTCTTTTTTGTAATATTCATTTATTTGTAAATCAATCATCATTCTACTTTTATGAAGGTTTGGTTTTTCAACACCCAATCCAAACGATTCATCATCTTTCATATTTGTCAATCTACCCCTACTATGCTTAAATTACCACTACTTCTCTTAATACTTCAAAACAACCCCTCTTTTTAATCCTAACACTAATTCTCTAAATAGCCCTTACTTCCAACAATTACCCCTATTTTTTAACAACTGTGAAGGGTTGATTTTTGCAGCACCCAATCCCAATGACTCATCATCTTTCATATTTGTCGAACTACCCCTACTATGCTTTAACTACCCCTACTTCTCATAATACTTCAAAACAACCCTTCTTTTTAATCCCACGCATAATTCTCTATATAGCCCTTACTTCCAACAATTACCCCCATTTTTTAATTACTTTGAAGGGCTGCTTTTTGCAGCACCCAATCCAAATGATTCATCATCTTTCATATTTCTGGATCTACCCCTACTTTGCTTAAACTACCCCTACTTCTCTTAATACTTCAAAACAACGCTTCTTTTTAATCCTACCCCTAATTGTCGAAATAACCCTTACTTCCAACAATTACACCCATTTTTTAACTACTGTGAGTGGTTATTTTTTGCAGCACCCAATCCAAATGATTCATCATCTTTCGTATTCTCGATCTACCCCTACTTTGCATAAACTACCCCTAATTCTCTTAATACTTCAAAACTACCCTTCTTTTTAATCCTACCCCTAATTCTCTAAATTGCCCTTACTTCCACAATTACCCCTATTTCTAAACTACTGTGAAGGGTTGGTTTTTGAAGCACCCAATCCAAATGATTCATCGTCTTTCATATCTCCCGATGTACCCCTACTTTGCTTAAACTACCCCTACTTCTCTTAATACTTCAAAACTACCCTTCTTTTTAATCCTACCATTAATTCTCTAAATAGAGCTTACTTCCAACAATTACCCCTATTTTTTAAACTACTGTGAAGGGTTGGTTTTTGCAGCACCTAATCCCAAAGATTCATCATCTTTCATATTTGTCGATCTACCCCAACTATGCTTAAACTTCACCGACTTCTCTTAATACTTCAAAACAACCCTTCTTTTGAATCATACCCTTAATTCTCTAGATAGCCCTTACTTCCAACAATTACCCCTATTTTTAACTACTATGAAGGGTTGGTTTTTGCTGCGCCCAATCCCAATGATTCATCATCTTTCATGTTTGTCGATCTACCCCTACTATGCTTAAACATCCCCTACTCTTCTTAATACTTCAAAACAACCCTTCTCTTTAATCATGCCCCTAATTCTCTAAATAGCCCCTGCTTCCAACAATTACCCCAATTTTTTAACTACTGTGAAAGGTTGGTTTTTGCATCACCCCATATAAACAATTCATCATCTTTCATATTTGTCGATCTACCCCTACTATGCTTAAACTACCACTACTTCTCTTAATACTTCAACATAACCGTTATTTTTAATCCTACCCCTAATTCTCTAAATAACCCTTACTTCCAACAACTAACCCTATTTTTTACTACTGTGAAGGGTTGGTTTTTGCAGCACCTAATCCAAATGATTCATCATCTTTCATATTTGTCAATCTACCCCTACTATGCTTAAACTACCTCTACTTCTCTTAATACTTCAAAACAGCCCTTCTTTTTAATACTACCGCTAATTATCTAAATAGCCCTTACATCCAGCAATTACCGCTATTTTTTAACTACTGTTAAGTGTTGGTTTTTGTAGCACCCAGGCAAAACGATTCAGCATCCTTTATATTCGTTGAACTACCCCTACAATGCTTAAACTACCCCTACTATGCATAAACTACCCCCCTAGTTTTATTATTGTCTTCCTCTATTCATTTCTTTATTCAATTCTTTTTTTACATTATTCATTTCTTTTTAAACCAATTATCATTCTACTTCTATGAAGGGTTGGTTTTTTCAACACACAATCCAAACGATTCATCATATTTCATATTTGCCGATCTACCCCTACTATGCTTAAACTACCCCTACTTCTCTTAGTATTTCAAAAAAGCTCTTCTTTTTAATCCTACCCCTAATTATCTAAATACCCCTTACTTCCAACAATTACTCCTATTTTTTAACTACTGTGAAGGGTGAGTTTTTGCAGCACCCAAACTGAATGATTCATTATCCTTCAAATTTATCGATTTACCCCTACTTTTCTTAAACTACCCCTACTTCTCTTTATACTGCAAAAAAGCCCTTCTTTTTAATCCTACCCCTAATTCTCTAAATAGCCCTTACTTCCAACAATTATCCCCATTTTGTAACTACAGTTAAGGGTTGGTTTTTGCAGCACCCAATCCAAATGATTCATCATCTTTCATACATGTCGATCTACCCCTACTATGCCTAAACTACCCCTGCTTCTCTTAATACTTCAAAACAGACCTTCTTTTAAATTCTACCCCTAATTCTCTAATTACACATTACTTCAAACTATTACCCCAATTTTTTAACTACTGTGAAGGGTTGGTCTTTGCAACACCCAATCCAAATGATTCATCTTCTTTCTTATTTGTCGATCTACCCATACAATGCTTAAACTACCCCTACTTCTATTAATACTTCAAAACATTCCTTCTTTTTAATCCTACCCCTAATTCTCTAAGTAGCCCTTACTTCCAACAATTACCCCTACTTTTTGACTACCGTGAAGGGTTGATTTTTGCAGCACCCAATCCAAATGATTCATTATCCTTCATATTTGTGGATCTACCCTTACTATGCTTAAACTACTACAACTTCTCTTAATACTTCAAAACAGCCCATCTTTTTAATTCTACCTCTAATTCTCTAAATTACCCTTACTTCCAACAATTACTCCTATTTTTTAACTACTATGAAGAGTTGGTTTTTACAGCACCCAATCCAAATGATTCATCATCTTTCTTATTTGTTGATCTACACTATGCTTAAACTGCCCCCTACATTTATTATTGTTTGAATTTATTCATTGTTTTGCGTTATTCATTTCTTTCTATATAAAACAATTATCATTCTATTGCTGTGAAGGGTTGGTTTTCCCAGCACCCAACCCTTCTTTTTAATCCTATCCCTAATTCTCTAAATAGCCCTTACTTTCAACAATTACCCCTATTTTTTAACTATTGTGAAGGGTTGGTTTTTGCAGCACCCAATCTAAATAATTCATCATCTTTCATATTTCTCGATCTACCCTTACTTTGCTTAAACTACCCTTACTTCTCTTAATACTTCAAAACTACCCTTCTTTTTAATCCTACCGCTAATTCTCTAAATAGCCCTTACTTCCAACAATTACCCCTATTTTTTAACTACTGTGAAGGGTTGGTTTTTTCAGTGCCCAATCCCAATAATTCATCATCTTTCATATTCGTCGATCTACCCCTACTATGCTTAAACTTACCCTACTTCCCTTAGTACTTCAAAACAACCCTTCTTTTTAATCATACCCCTAATTCTCTAAATATCCCTTACTTCCAAAAATTACCCCTATTTTTTAACTACTGTGAAGGGTTGGTTTTTGCAGCACCCAAGCCAAACGATTAATCATCCTTCATATTTGTCGAACTATCTCTACTATGCTTAAACTACCCCCAACATTTATTATTGTTTTCCTTTATTCATTTCTTTATTCATTATTTTTGCATTATTAATTTCTTTCTATGTAAACCAATTATCAATCTACTACAATGAAGGGTTGGTTTTTGCAGCACCAAACCCCACCCTTCTTTTTAATCCTACCCCTAATTCTGTAAATAGCACTTACTTCCAATAGTTACCCTTATTTTTTAACTATTGTGAAGGGTTGGTTTTTGCAGCACCCAATCCAAATGATTCATCATCTTTCATATTTCTCGATCTACCCCTACTTTGCTTATACTACCTTTACTTCTCCTAATACTTCAAAATAACCCTTTTTCAAATCCTACCGTTAATTCTCTAAATAGCCCTTACTTCCAACAATTACCCCTATTTTTTAACTACTATGAAGGGTTGGTTTTTGTAGCGCTCAATCCCAATGATTCATCATCTTTCATATTCGTCGATCTACCCCTGTTATGCTTAAAGTTCCCCTACTTCTCTTAATACTTCAGAACAACCCTTCTTTTTAATCATATCCCTAATTCTCAAAATAACCCCATATTCCAACAATTACCCCTATTTTTTAACTACTATGAAGGGTTTGTTTTCGCATCACCTTATCCAAACGATTCATCATCTTTCATATTTGTCGATCTACCCCTACTATGCTTAAACTACCCCTACTTCTCTAAATACTTCAAAACAACCGTTCTTTTTAATCCAACCGCTAATTCTCTCAACAACCCTTACTTCCAACAATTACCCCTATTTTTTAACTACTGTGAAGGGTTGGTTTTTGCAGCACCCAATCCAAATGATTCATCATCCTTCATACTTGTCGATCTACCCTTTCTATGCTTAAATTACCCCTACTTCTCTTAATACTTCAAAACAACCCTTCTTTTTAATCCTACCCATAATACTCTAAATTGCCCTTACTTCCAAAAATTACTCCTATTTTTTAATACTGTGAAGGGTTGGTTTTTACAGCACCCAGTCTAACTGATTCATCATCTTTCATATTTGTCGATCTACCCCTACTATGCTTAAACTACCCCCCTACATTTATTATTGTTTTCCTTTATTCAATTTTTTTTTTCATTACTTATTTCTTTCTTTGTAAACCAATTATCATTCTACTACTGTGAAGGGTTGGTTTTGCAGCACCCAACCCTTCTTTTTAATCCTACCATTAATTCTGTAAATAGCCCTTACTTCCAACAATTACCCCTATTTTTTTAGTTACTGTGAAGGGTGGGTTTTGGCAGCACACAATCCAAATGATTCAACATCTTTCATATTTCTGGATCTACCCCTTCTTTGCTTAAACTAACCCTACTTCTCGTAATACTTCAAAACTACCCTTCTTTTTAATCCTATCCCTAATTCTCTAAATAGCCCTTACTTCTAACAATCACCCCTATTTTTTAACTATTGTGAAGGGTTGGTTTTTGGAGTGCCCAATCCTAATGAATCATCAACTTTCATATTTGTCGATCTGCCCCTACTATGCTTAAACTTCCCCAACTTCTCTTAATACTTCAAAACAGCCCTTTTTTTAATCAAACCCCTAATCCTATAAATAGTCCTTACTTCCAACAATTACCCCTATTTTTTAACTACTGTGAAGGGTTGGTTTTTGTATCACCCAATCCAAATGATTCGTCATCTTTCATATTTGTCGACCTACCCCTACTATGCTGAAACTACCCCAAATTCTCTTAATACTTCAAAACATCGCTTCTATTTAATCCATTTCCTAATTCTCTAAATATCCCTTACCTCCAACAATTAACCCTATTTTTGACCTACTGTGATGGGTTGGTTTTTGCAGCACTGAATCCAACTGATTCATCATCCTTCATATTTGTCGATCTACCCCTACTATGCTTAAACTACCCCTATTCTATTAACACTTCAAAACAACCCTTCTTTTTAATGCTACCCCTAATTCTCTAAGTAGCCCTTACTTCCAACAACTACCCCAATTTTTTAACTACTGTGCAGGGTTGGTTTTTGCAGCACCCAATCCAAATGATTCATCATAAATCAAATTTGCCGATCTACCCATGCTATGCTTAAACTACCGCTACTTCTCTTAATACTTAAAAACAACCCTTCTTTTTAATCCTACCCCTAATTCTTTAAATAACCCTTACTTCCTACCGTTACTCCTATTTTTAACAACTGTGAGAGGTTGGTTTTTGCGGCAACCAATCCAAATGATTCATCATCTTTCATATTTTTCGATCTACACCTACTATGCTTAAACTACCCCCCTACATTTATTGTTGTTTTCCTTTATTCATTTATTTATTCATTTTTTTTTTGCATTGTTCATTTCTTTCTTTGTAAACCAATTATCATTCTACTACTGTGAAGGGTTGGTTTTTGCAGCACCAAACCCAACCCTTCTTTTTAATCCTACCTGTAATTCTCTAAATAGCCCTTACTTCCAACAATTACCCCTATTTTTTAACTACTATGAAGGGTTGGTTTTGGCAGCACCCAATCCAAATCATTCAATTTCTTTCATATTTCTCGATCTACCCTTACTACGCTTATACTACCCCTACTTCTCTTAATACTTCAAAACTACCCTTCTTTTTAATCCTACCCCTAATTCTCTAAATAGCCCTTACTTCCAACATTTACCCCTATTTTTTAACTACTGTGAAGGGTTGGTTTTTGCATCACCCAATCCAAACGATTCATCATTTTAATATTTGTCGATCTACACCTACTATGCTTAAACTACCCCTACTTCTCTTAATACTTCAAAACAACCCTTCTTTTCAATCCTACCCTTAAGCCTCTAAATAGCCCTTACTTCCAACAATTACCCCTATTTTTTAACTACTGTGATGGGCTGGTTTCTGCAGAACCCAATCCAAATGGTTCATCATCTTTCATATTTCTCGATCTACCCCTATGTTGCTTAAACTGCCCCTACTCCTCTTAATAATTCGAAACTACCCTTCATTTTAATCCTACCCTGTAACGTCCTGTATTTTTAACGGTTTAATAATTAATTAATTTAATTATTTAAATAGTGAAAAAGGCTGTTTAATTAAATAATATTGAATATTTAATTAATACAAAAAAATAAAATAATATATTTATTTCTGAAATAGTCGAAAATAGTAGAATTCACAATATTGTGTGAATTGGGTAGTATAAGAAATTTGGTTGAGTTTAGATTCGAATTATAATAACGATTCTATTTAATAAATAGCGTTAGAACGTATAAATTATATTATAATTATAATCGAGCTCGAAATGGCGCGATAGTTCGTATTTTGGTGATTCGAACTTTAAACGAATATACAAAATCCGTTTTAAGTCGGTTTTCTATGAAACAAGAGGCGTTCAGAGCTGGTGAAGTATATTTTTCTGATGGAAGAGAAAAATCGAGATTTTGTCGTGTAGATTATGAGTTATGTCCAAATCAAAATTTTGAAAAGTCGCTATGGAATTCATTTATAATTTTAACGATTTATTTATATTAGAAAAGGTTTTTTTAATATAAATTGAATATCGATTTACTCGGATTTCAAAATATCGAGTTATAAATCCAAATAGGTTTATTTTGGAGCTGTATGATATTCTATGTGAAGTAAGGGAGGAGACAATGGAGTGGAAAGGATCGGCCATGGAGCTGTTAAAGAGTGGGCTCGAACTGTTGATTTCTTGAGAAGAAGAAGCCGAGCTCGATGAATTTTGTATGGCATGGGAGAGCTCGACAAGAGAGGATTGATGGTATGGTAAGTTTTAGAAATAATGGTGAATGGAGAGAGTGTTGTGGATGCGAACCCGCGGTCATGGGTGTTAGTTTCTGGAACGAGAGTTGGAGAAGAAAAGTGTGCTGGTACTAGGCTTCAAGTGGAGCGGATAGGCCTTAAGTTAAAGGTGGAGCCCAATTCTTTTTATAATGGAAATTTAGTTTTTAGTTTAGAATTTATTTAATTGTTTACAAAACTAGAAAATGTATAACTTTATCATATATTATCCAAATTGGACAAAATAGGATCCGTTGGGATCGTATGGACGAGGGCTACACCATTGAACTGACTGAGAGTGAATTGGATCTTGTTACAATTTATTACGAAATAAATTGTCGGATCTGAATCAATGACATATTATCATTATTTAACGATGATCATCCAATGTGAGTAAAACCCACTAATTCTGCCCAGTTTATATTTTTATAAAATATTTTTAGAATTGATAAATGTTGAGTGATTGTTGTGTATTGACTGTTTGGATGAACTGTTAATTAATTGGTTGAGAATATATATATAACGATATATATAAATCATTAATCAAATATTGATTCTGTTATCAGAATATTTCATATTTGTGTTATTTATGTTGATTAATATATGTGGATGCAGGGAAACAAGTTGAGGGATCCAACTGGATTCCTCAATATTTATAATACTTATATTGTGATATATGATGTGATTTATAATCTGTGATTGATTATGATGACACTAGTCCTGTTATTTGGTATTTTTTTAAATACCATAAGAAATACTAGAATGTAAAAGGGGAATTTTCAAAGTGTATATTGAAAATAAATATTCATAAAATAAATAGGATTTTACAAAAGGAAATATTTAGGAAATAAATAGGATTTTATAATAGGAAATAAATAGGAATTTATAAAAGGAAATATTTAGGAAATAAATAGGATATTATTAAAGGAATATTTATTTGGAAAATAAATACGATAATATAAAAGGTATATTTATTTGGAAAATAAATAGGATATTTTAAAAGGGATACTTATTTGGAAAATAAATAGGATATTATAAAAGGGATGTTTATTTGGAAAATAAATAGGAAATTATAAAAGGAAATATTGGGAAATAAATAGAATTATAAAAGGAAATTAGCAAGATATAAAAGAACTATGAAATAGATTTAAAGTAGATATTAAATGGAATCTGTTTTAACAAATAAATTAAGAAGATTAATTTATAAATAATGTTTTATAAATTAAGTAAATTGTTTATCATTGGATAAATTGGGTATATAAGTCTGAAATTATATGAAGAAGTAGAAATTGGTTTTAACACCGATATTTCTATGGAATGTAAACACAGCATTTATAAAGAGATTTGTAAACGAGATTTTAGGTGATTGGAATTGAAAATAAGATTTTGTACGAATACTTCTATAAATAGAAGTATAAATAGAATTTGGAAAAGGAATATTATTTTCAAATGCGAAATCAAACTTAATGGATTATATAAAAGAAATATTTTTCACATTCGATGTGAATAAGGGATTAAAATAAATAGTTTATAAATTAAAACATTTATTTGAAAATTTGGATTTTGAAATCGGAATTCAAATGGGAATTTGAATGAGATAGGAAAGAAATTTAATCGAATATTAGTTATTCGAATAGAGTTAATCGAATATTAGTTATTCGAATAGAGTTAATTGAAAATAAGTTATTTGAAGAAAGTTAAATCGAACATTAGTTATTTTAATAGAGTTAATCGAATATTAGTTATTCGAATAGAGTTAATCAAATATGATTTAATCGAAGAAAGTTAATCGAATATTAGTTATTCGAAGAGAGTTATCGAATATTAGTTATTCGAAGAGAGATATCGAATATTAGTTTATTCGAAAGAGAGTTATCGAATATAAGTTATTCGAAAGAGAGATAATCGAATATAGTTTATTCGAAAGAGAAATTATCGAATATAGTTTATTCGAAAAAGTGTTATCGGATATAGTTTATTAGAAAAAGAGATTATCGAATATAAGTTATTCGAAAAGAGTTAATCGAATATAAGTTATTCAAAGAAAGTTAATCGAATATAGACTATTCGAAAGAGAGCCATCAAATAGAGATTTTTCGAAAGAGAGTTAATCATTGGAATTCGACTATATCGAATGTAGGAAAGTACTATTTACCTTCCGGGTTTTAAATCAAGATTTATTTATTAATAAATTAGTTGTTTGTTTATTTATCAAATTAATTAATAAAAGTTATATTTTGTGACGATCCCAAAACTCCGTGGCACGGTGTTAAGGATAATCATTGGAATATAACACATTAATCATCATTAGCATATCACAGATAATAGCATAAACAGAAATTAGAATAATTTACACACATATGACAGCGGAATCATATAGATAACATCACATCAGAGAAGCACAGTACAGGATACAACTTAGTGCATAATGATACATAATCAGTCACCATCGCCTGAGGCGGAATCATACATAAAGAGTACACAAAAGGAATATCAGTCTACATCGCCAGTGGCGGAATCATAATATAGATACAATAATGGCGGAGAAAATCCAAGTCAGCACGGTGTAGTCAAGCCTCGCCATGAGCCAAAAGGTGCGTCAGAAACCTGTAACTAGGCTGCCCGTGTGAAAATAAGGGCACCCGAGTTTGCAAGGTGAAACAAACTACGAGTCAGTCATGGGACTGGTATGAGAAATCTATTCAACTTATTAACAACAATAATAAGGCAAATCAAAGGACCACGCCACTTTCGCGGAACGGGTTTACTCCAATGAGTGCTCGTGCATGAAGTAAAGTAAATGATTAAATCAACGCAATGCTTTTTATAAAATGAAGCCATTATAAGACTCAGGTCCCATCACACAATGCAACGCAAGCCGGAGGATTGAGTTTTTACCTTATAATGGCCAAAGATGCTTCATACGAATAAACAAAGGTGTTTGATATTATTACTAGTGCATATATGTTTCAAAAGCATATTCAATCATAAATATCAATCCTAGGCGGCATAGCTACCATCTACTATGTCGCCGTACTAGTAATACAATCACAACCGCACATATCGTATTGGAAATTGGATTCCTTCATGAGTCGAGGCAAGGGGCAAGCTCCTCTCCGTTCGAGACACTCTAGCAAATGCCTCGGGACCGCACACAGCAATCCCCTGGATCCTCCAAGGCCGGTCCTCTCTTACTTTTGAGGATTAATTATTCCTGAACACACGTTTCCCGGTCCTTACAGACCTATATCGAGGCGCCTCGCATTCCAACAACCACACAGGTGAAAAAGATATAAATGTCAGGGCTGGGAGGTCACTGACACCACCATAGCTAGCAAGAAACGTCATGCACTCCTTGGGTCCTTCTCCCGTTTTTGACTCATACCGAGGTGTGAGGCTCACGAATTCAGGTTATACACAAAGCTACGTCACACAGACCATGCTTTGATCATCAACCACCAGACTTTGCTTTGCAACAGAAGCCTTGATCATATGCCACTTAGGCGTGCCACACAGGCAATCCACTCCATGCGACTGATTTCTGTCAATACATAACCTCTAAGCTCGTACGTCTCAGAGAAGGGCGATAAGCAAGAGAATAAATTCTCCGCCGCCAAACAGATATATATTTAACAGAGATCAATCAACACAGAACAAAATCCAATGTCAGACACACAGTCCATTTACAAGTCCGTTCTGGGTCTGAACGAAACCGGAGGCACCAATTCCTCACATATCCGTACAATTAACACTATGTTTGGACGGCTACTACTTCAATTCCTTCATGGTAGCTACTCTAATCACGAGCATCAGTAGCGCCCATCCATCCAACGTGGAGATCGTCGGTCTTCAGTCGTCTTCGACTCTTCGACTTCTCAACGTCGATCGATTATTTGAAATGAGATAAACTCGGCCATTTCAAATAATCCACGTATATTTAGATTTTCAAACCAATTAATCACGTGGTTGAACTATTCAACATTCACATTTCAGTTATTTAGTTATAATTTTCACGTCAAATACATTCAACCATCACATATCAAGCAAACACAACAAAATTGGTTTATTTTCACTCTATATCGTCTATAGCACTTAATAACGATATATCGCCATTTTTATTTAATTTAAAACGGCCATATTTAATTAAACGACGTTTCAGGTCGTGTCAACGCACTGGCGCTGCTTTCCACTAATTTTGTTTTACACATATAGGAAAATCTAACCGTTGGATCTTCACAAATTTTACATCATTAGGAAGGTCTTTTCAAAACGAACCCAACGGTTCCAGTTTTGGGAAAATCCGACGGTCGGATCTTCCACACTAACCATTTGAAGTTACGATTTCAATTTACGAACTGCAGCGTCGTTATTCGATTTAATTTAATTATATTTATATATATATATATATATAAATATAATCGTTTCTGGCGCTGTTTTTCACTAATTTTGAATTAAACATTCCAGACAATCCAACCGTCGGATCTTCACAAAGTTGGTGCCGTTGGAAAGATATTTCCAAGGCGAACCCAATGGTTGATGTTTCGGGAAAATCCAATGGTCGGATCTTCCGCACTAGTCGTTTGAAATCACGGTTTCAAAATATGAACTGCACGGCCACGTTTCGTTTTAATTATATTTATATTTATATATTTATATAAATATAGTCCATTCAATAATTTCTATATCGTTTTCACTTCAAAAAATTTTCTAACACCTTAAAATTTTGGAAAATTTCGCCATAACCTCCCCTGCACCGGGAGCATCGGGAAATCGCAAATAGCGTTCCCGGTCCTTCTAATCTCAAAAAGAAAAAGAAAAAGCCAAGCGGCTAGCCAACAGGCTCATAAAATCATCACCCAAACAAAACAGTAAATGTGAACCTACTTGTCGGGCACAAAATTTTATTCCTCTTCTCTAGCCCCTTTGCTATAACCTGTCCAATGAATACGCATGTACATGTATATACAGTTCTTATCATTTATCAATTTCTATTCAACTTCATATTTGATTTGCTTTGGTTTAAAAACACCATTCATTCTAATATCGCATGCATAGGCTAAAATCATATCATTAGCTAGTTAATGTATATTTCAACTCATGCACGTTTATTTGAACAAGTGGATATTCTTAACACTTCACATTTCAAAGATGATAATTTTGGCGAACTAAAATAGATTTCAACACATGACTATTTTATTTAGTTCCTATGCATGTTAAAAATAATATTTCTATCACAAATATTTGTTTCAACGTCTGCATATCTTTAGCATATCCCACATATGATAAAAATGATATTTTTATCATTTAAAATATTTATTCAACCAATGTATGGTTTCAACACTTCATAGTTTCAATAAAAATGTAATTTTTATCGTTCAATCCTTTTATTCAACACATGAACCTTTCCACTACACACATTTCTCAACAAATGAGTATTTCCACACATGGACAATTTATTTATGTTGTTCATATTAGAAAGATGAAATTTTGATTGTTGAAACTATTCATATAAGGCGAATATTTTTCATGTTTCATATATATATAAAAATGTGATATTTATTGTTTATACACTTCATTCATTCACAAATGAATTTTATTTTCACACAACACTTTTCAACACATGAATATTTCCACACATGGACATAGCTTCAATATATGGCTTTAATTTCTATGCATGCAAATAATTTCAAAATATGAAAATAATTCTAACACACAAAGATTATTCAAAATTTCGGCAGCATAACGGCAGGGTAGTTAAAACCGGCACCGTCGCTAGTACGGCTCCTCGCTCTACCTTAAAACCTCGCGGTTTTTGACAATGGGGATCATGCATCTAATTCGCACGCAGGCGGCATGTTTATATTTATTTCATTTCCACAAACTAATCCTATGTGGTTTCAACCAAATATTTTCCAATCACAAACGGGTATTTTTCAACCTCAATCAATTCAATACCAACCACAAACAATCCCAAACAACAATTTGCCGTCAACCAATTTTCACAACAATTTCAACCAATAAATATCGTCCATGGTTTGTGGACGAGGGGGCGTGTGTGTATATATATATATATATATATATAAATATTTATATATAGCAATTCACTTTTATTTCCACGCATATATATATATATATATATATATATATATATAATTGAAGAGTGAGAAATTCTCACCAATAGCTATCCAATAACACGACTCTTCCTTTATGGAAATCTTCGCCTATTTCGTCTTCTTGTCGCTTTCGTTTCCCGTATTCTCTACATAGGTAAAAATCGAATTTTTACTATGTTATTCAATATATAAAGATCATATTTTAAAAACAAAGATTATATTTTTAATATTCCTATGATGTAAAAATTATATTTTTACTTTAAAAATATAAGAATCATATCTTACTTCTTCTACTTAACAAAAATTCCGTCTTTTCTCTTTTTAAAAATATGATCTTTATTTTTGCAAATTCAAATCTTTTTCTTTTAAAAGATTAAACCTTTTTCTATTTCAAAATTTGAACCTTTTTTTTTTCTATTTCAAAGTTTAAAATAAAATCAGTTTTTACTTTATTTTTTTTAAAATCAGTTTTTAAATTCTAAAAAAACAGTTTTAAAATTCTTTAAATCAGTTTATAATTCCTAAAAAAATTCAGTTTTAAATCATTATAAAAAAAACAGTTTTTAAATCTTTTTCAAATCAGTTTTAAAATTCTTTTTAAAAATCCAGTTTTTAAATCTTTTAAAAATTCAGTTTTTAAATCTTTTAAAAAAATTCAGTTTTTATTTTCTTTAAAAATTCAGAAATTAGTGTTCTTAAAAAAAAATCAGTAATTAGCAAAACAAAAACAAAAATAAAAATAAAAGTAACCTGATCACTCACCGGTAGCTCGTGGAAAAATGGGGGAAAGGGAAGAAGAGTGCGTCGGCGGCTCGTTGGTGGCGTTCGGAGGTGTCGCGGCAGGGTTCGAGGTTTCGACTGGGGCGGGGGCTGCTTCGATTTGCGAGGGCGAGGGTTCGAGGTCTTCGCTGGAAGGAGGAGGTCGTGCGGTGGGGAGGGGGGGGGGGGCGATAGGTTCGTCGGCGGCTTCTCCGAGGTAAGGCGGCGGCTCGTATTTGATTAGGTTTTCTTTTTTTTTTCTTTCTCGTTTCTGAATAATGAATCGGGCGGGGGGGGGGGGGGGGGCAATGAAGAAGAAAAAGGGGGGGGGGAGAAATTAAAATAATATATTTTTTTCTTTTTATTATTTAATTATTTAATTTTGCACAAGGGTTGACTTTTACATACGACCTCGAAACGAGGCCCACCGCCTGTCGTCCATAGCGTTTTACCCCCATTCCGAACACAATGGGATATGTATCGTAAGCTGGTTTGATCGTTACAATCAGTTTCCGTTGAATTTACATTTAAATCCTTATATTGAATTTTAAACGTACATTTCAAATTACCGGGGTCACATACTAACTAGAAAAATTCTAGAAAAATATTTTCTAGTTTCGTATTGACGATATGGTCCTAACAAAACTAGTTTCGTCGAATTCTGAGACCGTTTGCAAAATATCAATTTTCCAGACCTATATATTCTATATACCGACTCTTCTGAAAATTCATTCGGCCACAACTTTTGATTCTCGTTATGAAACTTCGATATTTCAGATTCGTTAGAAAGGTATTGACTAACAGATTTAAATATTTTTGGTCTCACTAAGATCCGTTATATTTTCCACCCTGCACAGTCGGTCAAAGTTCGAATTCAAATTTTCAAACTGACTTACTATTTCTAATTCACTAATTTATTGAAATATTCTATTTCAATGGTTCAAATTGCTTTGAAATAATCAATTTAAAAATTTTAAATTGGCTCGTATTTTCCGGGTTATTACAATCTCCCCTACTTAAAACTTTTCGTCCTCGAAAAGGAAACAACAATAAAGTAGGAAATAAAATGTAAATGCAAAGTATGGTAAAGGTACCTTGCACCGGAGTTAGTTAGAGATATCCACCCTGCATTTGGGGTAAGCTTGTTTAATGCTTTCCTCAGTTTCCCAAGTACAGTCTCTAGGATCACTGCTCCACTGCACTTTAACTAAATGAACCTTTTTGCTTCTGAGTTCTCTAGTTTCTTTGCCAACAATTTTTAATGGCTCTCTTCTGAGTGCTAATTCTGGAGTTATCTCCACATCCTGTTGCGCTGCTTCTTCTACAACAAGATCCGGATCATGCACATGTCTCCTGAGTTGAGATACATGAAATACAGGCAACCAATCTGGCAATTGAACCCTATAAGCAAGAGTTCCAATTCGCTCAAGTATAGGAAAGGGACCAATAAATCTCGGTGCCAACTTCCCAGTCTTACCAAATCTGATTACTCCTCTCATCGGAGAAACTTTTAAATAAACACGTTCACCAACAGCAAATGTCAAATCTCTCCTTCTAGAGTCTGCGTAACTTTTCTGTCGGCTTTGGGCGGTTTTCAATCGCTTCTTGATGAAGTCCACTTTATCAGATGCTTCCCTAATCATATCGGGTCCTAGTACAAGTCTGTTGCCAGGTTCTACCCAACATGCAGGAGATCTGCAGGGTCTGCCATATAATGCTTCAAATGGTGACATCCTCAAACTTGCTTGATAGCTATTGTTATATGAGAATTCTGCCAAATGCAAATGATCTTCCCATGACCCACCAAAATCGATTATACAAGCCCGCAATAAATCTTCTAGAATTCTATTCACCCGCTCAGTTTGGCCATCTGTTTGGGGGTGATAAACGGTGCTCATATTCAGTTTTGTCCCCAATTCAGTCTGGAAAGCCTCCCAGAATTTGCTAGTAAATAGGGGATCTCTATCACTGACTATGCTGATGGGAATTCCATGCAGCTTAACAATTTCTTTGAAATATATCTGTGCTAGACTTTGGGCAGTTCGATTGGACCTGACAGGTATAAAATGGGCAGTCTTCGTGAAGCGATCTACGATTACCCAAATACTGTCATTACCTTTCTTGGTTCGCGGCAAACCATCTATGAAATCCATGGAAATCTGTTCCCATTTCCAGCCTGGGACTTCCAACGGTTGCAACAGTCCAGCTAGCTTTTGTTGGTCACTCTTGACCAATTGACAAGTAGGGCATCTGCTAACATACAAAGAAATATCTCTTTTCATTGCCTTCCACCAGAAAGTGCGTTTGATATCATTGTACATTTTACTCACCCCAGGATGGATGCAAAATTTGGATTTATGGCATTCATCTAGCACTTCTCTTCGAAGGCCTGGAATATTTGGGATGCAAACTCTGTTATTTAACCTGAGAACCCCTTTATTGTCAATACGGAAACTCGTGGTTTCCCCTTCCTTGACTCTCTTACTGATTCTCTGAATGAATTCATCTTCTTTCTGAAGGGCTGAAATCCTATCAATCAATCCAAGTGTAATTATAAGATGGGCAACGATTGCAGTCTTCCTACTAAGTGCATCCGCTACCACGTTAGCTTTCCCCGGCGTATACAGGATATCAAGATCATACGCTGCAAGAAATTCTAGCCAACGCTGCTGTCTCAGATTCAGATCTTTCTGGGTATATAAATACTTCAATGATTGGTGATCTGTGTACAATATAAATTTCTCGCCCAATAAGTAATGCCTCCAGATTTTCAAGGCAAATACGATGGCTAGCAACTCAAGATCATGAGTCACATAATTCTTCTCATGTGGTTTCAATTGGCGGCTTGCATAAGCGACTACTTGGCCTCTCTGCATTAACACTGCACCAAGACCTCTAATAGAAGCATCTGTCCAAACCGTTAAATCTTGATTGCCATCAATAATAGTAATACTGGAGAGGTGGTAAGCTTCGATTTCAATTCCTGGAAAGCTTCTTCACAGTCGGAAGTCCACTTAAACTTCTCATGTTTCTTTGTGAGCTTCGTTAACGGACCGGATATCTTCGAAAAATCCTTAATGAACTTTCGATAATAACTAGCCAACCCCATAAAACTTCTAACTTCTGTGGGAGTAGTGGGTTGATTCCAGTCTTGAATCGCTACTATCTTGCTTGGGTCAACAGAAATTCCTTTCCCTGACACGACATGGCCAAGAAATTTGACTTCTTCTTGCCAGAAGACACATTTAGAGAATTTGGCTTTGAAGACGTTCTTCCTTAGAATCTCCAATACTTGTTCTAAATGTTTTTCATGCTCGGGTTTTGATTTGGAGTAGATTAAAATATCATCGATGAATACGAGGACAAATTTATTCAGAACTCCCCTGAACACTCTATTCATTAGATCGACAAAGTATGCTGGAGCGTTGCAAAGGCCAAACGGTATTACTAACCATTCATAAAATATGTCTGGGCCTCTGAAAGCGGTCAAAGGAACACACTCTTCTGCTATTCTCAATTGATAAAACCTGTAGCTAGGTCCATTCGGGAAAATACTTTCGCCCCATTCAATTGGTCTAGCAAATCATCAATGCGGGGTAGTGGATATTTGTTTTTAAGCGTCTGTTTGTTGAGGTCTCGGTAATCAACACATAATCTAAGAGTACCGTCTGACTTTGGGACAAACACGACAGCTACACCCCAATTAGAAAAACTCGGTCTGATTAGACCTTTCCACAACAGTTGACGAGTTTGATCGCCTAATTCTTCTTTTTCTTTCGGAGTCATTCTACGGATTGGATGTACCACTGGTCTGGCATTAGGGATTAAATCGATTCGGAATTCTATTTCTCTTTGCGGAGGTAAGTTTTCAACTTCTTCAAACACATCCGCATAGTTGCTAACAATCGGAATCTTTTCTATGGAAGTGGGGATAAGTTCTAATGCTGACCAAAATTCTTCTCTATACGGATTCGAACCATGACAGGGATTATATATATGTCCAAGCTCCGTTCGGATTTTAACAATTCTTTCCGCACACTTCACTTCGGCTTCATATTTCGTTAACCATTCTAACCCAAGGATGACGTCGAATTCGGGAAAATCCATAACAATCAAATTAATGGGAAATTTGTAGAAAGAATAAGAGATTGGCACCCTACAATATGAACTGAGAGTAATAGGACCCCCTATCGGGTTATGAACTTCAACCGATTCTTTAAGCTTTCGCTGTTTTAACTTTAGTTTGTGCACTGTGTTTCTAGCAATAAAACTACGCGATGCACCTGTGTCAAATAATACAGAAACAGGAATATTTTTAATTGTAAGGGTACCTCCCAAAACATCGGGTTTACCTGCTCCGTCGGAAGCAGCTGGCGGGCTAGACCCGTCATAGACATGAGCTACAATAGCTTTCTTTAGCAAAGGACAGCCTCTGACCAGGTGGTCGGTCTTGCGACAGTTGAAGCACGAGCGAGGGTTCTGAGAGCCTTGGCTCGAGCCTTGAGAGTTTGTTTTCTCCCTCTTCGGAGCTGTGCAGACGTTTGAGTAGTGCCCCGGCTTACCACAATTAAAGCAATTTCCTCTTGGCGGCTTGCCAGTCTGAGGCTTTGAAGATGCTGCTTGGCTTAACTCGCCCTGATTTACAGTAGGCTTGCGCTTGTTTCCTGCTTGGCTTCTAGCGCGATCCTAATCCAGATGCCTTTGATCAAGGTCTTCATAGTTGCATGTCATTTCCACTAGCTCGTTGAAATCCAGCTTGACATGGGCCATGACTCTATCATGATATTGTCTTCTTAGTCCGAAGATAAACCTCTTATTTTTGGATTTCGCGGTAGCAACAAGTTCGGGAGCATAGGGCGACAGCATTGTGAATTTGTTCAGATATCTTGCATGGAAAGATCCCCTTGCTGGAGATTGGCGAAGTCATCGTGCATTCTTTCTAGAGCTTGTTCTGGGACATATTTCTCCTTGAAGAGTTCTTTGAATCCATCCCATGTTCTTCCGGCTTCTCTATTCCCGGCGGTAAGAGATTCCCACCATAATTCGGCTTGTTCCTGCATAAGCCAGGCGCCCATAGTAGCTTTGTCTTCGCTTCCTAGCCTTAGGCCTTCAAGAATTTTCTCACATGTTTTGAGCCATGCAAGGACCTCTATTATGGTGCCAGTCCCCGAGAAGGTCTTGCCTCCTAAGTTCTTATATCTCTTAGCTACACGGTCGAGCTCGAAGTATTGAGCTGCCGGAGGTTGTATCAAAGGTCCTTCTTGAGCTGGGATTTCTCCCCTTCCTCGGCCTCGGCCGGCACGGCCTCCTCTAGCGGCGGCTCCTCTGGTAGCCATTTGTCAAATTCTGTATAAGTAACGAAAAAGTCAGTTAACAGAAACAATAGTCTATTGCATAGTTAAGCAGAAATTCCTACGGAAAGATAACGATGGACTGATCAATTGTTTTTGCTATTCTGCTCCGCTCATTCTAGGACTTTACTAGTCCTATCTCTAATGAGCGACTCGCCTTAGAATACTACTGATTCTATCTTGACGAAGTGTTTAATGTGTTAGACTCCAGAACTAAGGTTAACCAAAGCTCTGATACCAGCTGTGACGATCCCAAAACTCCGTGGCACGGTGTTAAGGATAATCATTGGAATATAACACATTAATCATCATTAGCATATCACAGATAATAGCATAAACAGAAATTAGAATAATTTACACACATATGACAACGGAATCATATAGATAACATCACATCAGAGAAGCACAGTACATGATACAACTTAGTGCATAATGATACATAATCAGTCACCATCGCCTGAGGCGGAATCATACATAAAGAGTACACAAAAGGAATATCAGTCTACATCGCCAGTGGCGGAATCATAATATAGATAAAATAATGGCGGAGAAAATCCAAGTCAGCACGGTGTAGTCAATCCTCGCCATGAGCCAAAAGGTGCGTCAGAAACCTGTAACTAGGCTGCCCGTGTGAAAATAAGGGCACCTGAGTTTGCAAGGTGAAACAAACTACGAGTCAGTCATGGGACTGGTATGAGAAATCTATTCAACTTATTAACAACAATAATAAGGCAAATCAAAGGACCACGCCATTTCGCGGAACGGGCTTACTCCAGTGAGTGCTCGTGCATGAAGTAAAGTAAATGATTAAATCAACGCAATGCTTTTTATAAAATGAAGCCATTATAAGACTCAGGTCCCATCACACAATGCAACGCAAGCCGGAGGATAGAGTTTTTACCTTATAATGGCCAAAGATGCTTCATACGAATAAACAAAGGTGTTCGATATTATTACTAGTGCATATATGTTTCAAAAGCATATTCAATCATAAATATCAATCCTAGGCGGCATAGCTACCATCTACTATGTCGCCGTACTAGTAATACAATCACAACCGCACATATCGTATTGGAAATTGGATTCCTTCATCAGTCGAGGCAAGGGGCAAGCTCCTCTCCGTTCGAGACACTCTAGCAAATGCCTCGGGACCGCACACAGCAATCGCCTAGATCCTCCAAGGTCGGTCCTCTCTTACTTTTTAGGATTAATTATTCCTGAACACACGTTTCCCGGACCTTACAGACCTATATCGAGGCCCCTCGCATTCCAACAACCACACAGGTGAAAAAGATATAAATGTCAGGGCTGGGAGGTCACTGACAACACCATAGCTAGAAAGAAACGTCATGCACTCCTTGGGTCCTTCTCCCGTTTTTGACTCATACCGAGGTGTGAGGCTCACGAATTCACGTTATACACAAAGCTACGTCACACAGACCATGCTTTGATCATCAACCACAAGACTTTGCTTTGCAACAGAAGCCTTGATCATATGCCACTTAGGCGTGCCACACAGGCAATCCACTCATGCGACTGATTTCTGTCAATACATAACCTCTAAGCTCGTACGTCTCAGAGAAGGGCGTTAAGCAAGAGAATAAATTCTCCCCCGCCAAACAGATATATATTTAACAGAGATCAATCAACACAGAACAAAATCCAATGTCAGACACACAGTCCATTTACAAGTCCGTTCTGGGTCTGAACGAAACCGGAGGCACCAATTCCTCGCATATCCGTACAATCAACACTATGTTTGGACGGCTACTACTTCAATTCCTTCATGGTAGCTATTCCAATCACGAGAATCAGTAGCGCCCATCCATCCAACGTGGAGATCGTCGGTCTTCAGTCGTCTTCGACTCTTCGACTTCTCAACGTCGATCGATTATTTGAAATGAGATAAACTCGGCCTTTTCAAATAATCCACGTATATTTAGATTTTCAAACCAATTAATCACGTGGTTGAACTATTCAACATTCACATTTCAGTTATTTAGTTATAATTTTCACGTCAAATACATTCAACCATCACATATCAAGCAAACATAACAAAATTGGTTTATTTTCACTCTATATCGTCTATAGCACTTAATAACGATATATCGCCATTTTTATTTAATTTAAAACGGCCATATTTAATTAAACGACGTTTCAAGTCGTGTCGACGCACTGGCGCTGCTTTCCACTAATTTTGTTTTACACATATAGCAAAATCTAACCGTTGGATCTTCACAAATTTTACATCATTAGGAAGGTCTTTTCAAAACGAACCCAACGGTTCCAGTTTTGGGAAAATCCGACGGTCGGATCTTCCATACTAACCATTTGAAGTTACGATTTCAATTTACGAACTGCAGCGTCGTTATTCGATTTAATTTAATTATATTTATATATATATAAATATAATCGTTTCTGGCGCTGTTTTTCACTAATTTTAAATTAAACATTCCAGACAATCCAACCGTCGGATCTTCACAAAGTTGGTGCCGTTGGAAAGATATTTCCAAGGCGAACCCAACGGTTGAGGTTTCGGGAAAATCCAATGGTCGGATCTTCCGCACTAGTCGTTTGAAATCACGGTTTCAAAATATGAACTGCAAGGCCACGTTTCGTTTTAATTATATTTATATTTATATATTTATATAAATATAGTCCATTCAATAATTTCTATATCGTTTTCACTTCAAATATTTTTCTAACACCTTAAAATTTTGGAAAATTTCGCAATAACCTCCCCTGCACCGGGAGCATCGGGAAATCGCAAATAGCGTTCCCGGTCCTTCTAATCTCAAAAAGAAAAAGAAAAAGCCAAGCGGCTAGCCAACAGGCTCATAAAAACATCACCCAAACAAAACAGTAAATGTGTACCTATTTGTCGGGTACAAAATTTTATTCCTCTTCTCTAGCCCCTTTGCTATAACCTGTCCAATGAATACACATGTACATGTATATACAGTTCTTATCATTTATCAATTTCTATTCAACTTCATATTTGATTTGCTTTGGTTTAAAAACACCATTCATTCTAATATCGCATGCATAGGCTAAAATCATATCATTAGCTAGTTAATGTATATTTCAACTCATGCACGTTTATTTGAACAAGTGGATATTCTTAACACTTCACATTTCAAAGATGATAATTTTGGCGAACTAAAATAGATTTCAACACATGACTATTTTATTTAGTTCCTATGCATGTTAAAAATAATATTTCTATCACAAATATCAACGTCTGCATATCTTTAGCATATCCCACATATGATAAAAATGATATTTTTATCATTTAAAATATTTATTCAACCAATGTATGGTTTCAACACTTCATAGTTTCAATAAAAATGTAATTTTTATCGTTCAATCTTTTTATTCAACAAATGAACCTTTCCACTACACACATTTCTCAACAAATGAGTATTTCCACACATGGACAATTTATTTATGTTGTTCATATTAGAAAGATGAAATTTTGATTGTTGAAACTATTCACATAAGGCGAATATTTTTCATGTTTAATATATATATAAAAATGTGATTTTTATTGTTTATACACTTCATTCATTCACAAATGAATTTTATTTTCACACAACACTTTTCAACACATGAATATTTCCACACATGGACATAGCTTCAATATATGGCTTTAATTTCTATGCATGCAAATAATTTCAACATATGAAAATAATTCTAACACACAAAGATTATTCAAAATTTCGGCAGCATAACGGCAGGGTAGTTAAAACTGGCACCGTCCCTAGTACGGCTCCTCGCTCTACCTTAAAACCTCGCGGTTTTTGACAATGGGGATCATGCATCTAATTCGCTCGCAGGCGGCATGTTTATATTTATTTCATTTCCACAAACTAATCCTATGTGGTTTCAACCAAATATTTTCCAATCACAAACGGGTATTTTTCAACCTCAATCAATTCAATACCAACCACAAACAATCCCAAACAACAATTTGCCGTCAACCAATTTTCACAACAATTTCAACCAATAAATATCGTCCATGGTTTGTGGACGAGGGGGCGTGTATATATATATAAATATTTATATATAGCAATTCACTTTTATTTCCACGCATATATATATATATATATATATATATATATATAATTGAAGAGTGAGAAATTCTCACCGATAGCTATCCAATAACATGACTCTTCCTTTATGGAAATCTTCGCCTATTTCGTCTTCTTGTCGCTTTCGTTTCCCGTATTCTCTACATAGGTAAAAATCGAATTTTTACTATGTTATTCAATATATAAAGATCATATTTTAAAAACAAAGATTATATTTTTAAAATTCCTATGATGTAAAAATTATATTTTTATTGCTTTAAAAATATAAGAATCATATCTTACTTCTTCTACTTAACAAAAATTCCGTCTTTTCTCTTTTTAAAAATATGATCTTTATTTTTGCAAGTTCAAATCTTTTTCTTTTAAAAGATTAAACCTTTTTCTATTTCAAAATTTAAACCTTTTTTTTTCTATTTCAAAGTTTAAAATAAAATCAGTTTTTACTTTCTTTCTTTTTTTTAAATCAGTTTTTAAATTCTAAAAAAAACAGTTTTAAAATTCTTTAAATCAGTTTATAATTCCTAAAAAAATTCAGTTTTAAATCATTATAAAAAAAAACAGTTTTTAAATCTTTTTCAAATCAGTTTTAAAATTCTTTTTAAAAATCCAGTTTTTAAATCTTTTAAAAATTCAGTTTTTAAATCTTTTAAAAAAATTCAGTTTTTATTTTCTTTAAAAATTCAGAAATTAGTGTTCTTAAAAAAAATCAGTAATTAGCAAAACAAAAATAAAAATAAAAATAAAAGTAACCTGATCACTCACCGATAGCTCGCGGAAAAAGGGGGGAAAGGGAAGAAGAGGGCGTCGGCGGCTCGTTGGTGCCGTTCGGAGGTGTCGCGGCAGGGTTCGAGGTTTCGACTGGCGGGGGGGCTGCTTCGATTTGCGAGGGCGAGGGTTCGAGGTCTTCGCTGGAAGGAGGAGGTCGTGCGGTGGGGGGGGGGGGGGCGATAGGTTCGTCGGCGGCTTCTCCGAGGTAAGGCGGCGGCTCGTATTTGATTAGGTTTTTTTTTTTTTTCTCGTTTCTGAATAATGAATCGGGGGGGGGGGCAATGAAGAAGAAAAAGGGGGGGGGGAAGAAATTAAAATAATATATTTTTTTCTTTTTATTATTTAATTATTTAATTTTGCACAAGGGTTGACTTTTACATACGACCTCGAAACGAGGCCCACCGCCTGTCGTCCATAGCGTTTTACCCCCATTCCGAACACAATGGGATATGTATCGTAAGCTGGTTTGATCGTTACAACCAGTTTCCGTTGAATTTACATTTAAATCCTTATATTGAATTTTAAACGTACATTTCAAATTACCGGGGTCACATACTAACTAGAAAAATTCCAGAAAAATATTTTCTAGTTTCGTATTGACGATATGGTCCTAACAAAACTAGTTTCGTCGAATTCTGAGACCGTTTGCAAAATATCAATTTTCCAGACCTATATATTATATATACCGACTCTTCTGAAAACTCATTCGGCCACAACTTTTGATTCTCGTTATGAAACTTCGATATTTCAGATTCGTTAGAAAGGTATTGACTAACAGATTTAAATATTTTTGGTCTCACTAAGATCCGTTATATTTTCCACCCTGCACAATCGGTCAAAGTTCGAATTCAAATTTTCAAACTGACTTACTATTTCTAATTCACTAATTTATTGAAATATTCTATTTCAATGGTTCAAATTGCTTTGAAATAATCAATTTAAAATTTTTAAATTGGCTCGTATTTTCCGGGTTATTACATATTTAATTTATTATATTTCAGAAGCATGAGATTATAACTCTATATTATAATCAAATGAGTTCTGTAAAAGAAGTGGATTCGTAAATAGAATCCGAGAATTACGTAAGGGAGTTTGTTAAAGATACAAAGGGTGAACTTTATCTGTTTCGAGGTTAAAAATGTTGTCCAGTTAAGGACTGAGAGGTAGTTATACCCCAACTATATTGACTTCAGTTTTAACTAAGAAATGGTTAAGGTTTGATAGTGAAGGTTGGTTAAGTGAATCTAATTAATGAGTGAAATGGTTTGAGTTGGCATAGCGATGTTTTACTTAAACATCAGTTAAATCCAATGAAAGAGTTTTGGAAATGTTTTTCAAATAAGAATCACAAATGTTTTCAAATATAGAAAATAAGAAATCAGAGTAAATATGGAAATGTTTTCCAATGTTAATAATGTATATTTTCTAAAACTAGAAAATAAGAATTTATGTATATATGGAAATGGGAAATGGGAAATGGGGAAATGATTAAATTAATAATAAATTAATTTAAGAGGGATCAGTGTTGATTGCTGATTTGCTCGGTAAGATTTCCATTTGGAAATACGACCGTTGTTTGTACACATGTTTTCCTTTGATAGTTAAATAACCGAGTATCAAAGTTTTTGACCATTTCCGTTGCCAATACGGCGAGACCGGGATCATATTTATTATCTGAAAACCACTCCTATGGGTATTAGCATCGTGAATCAAATATGATGAAGATAATTGAAGACGGTGGTTACGCAAGGGCTGTTCTAGAATAGTCCCAGGACAACTTGAATGGACGAATGTCTGACAGATTATATCTGGTAGATCTCGTAAGTTGATCATTTCAAACATATTTACGTTGGTGGCAGAGGAATTCGTTTCTCTTAGCTTATGCCCGTGGTATTTTTGGGAAAATCAATTTGTGATTTGACGGATATGGGGATGTGGAATTCAAAGTAAATAAAGTAGTTATCTATTAAAAGATACGTTATGACCTCAAGCCTCATCAACTAGGAACTGACAGAAATCGGGCAGGAAGCATAGCTAAGTGGGTCGCACCCAATTAGGGTATATTGTCACCATCTAGAGAATATTCATATTTGTTACTTCTTTCAATTTTGTATCTCTCGGGAATGGTTATGTTGGTATACCAACCGTAAGGTGATAATATATTCGGAACATTCAAGCGAAATGAATGTCTGGTCATGTGTGGCCGAGCTACAAGATGTTCTTGTTGAACTCCAGTGTTTCGCTTCTAGAGTACACTGATCGGAAGGTGGTTCCATACCTTGTCAGAGTTGGAATCAATTACCTAATAAGCACCATGGGTTTTGATTATATATTATATATGTGGAACGTGAGATGAAAGCGTTCCACTATATTGCTATTTATTTGATTTAGACATTATTATAATATCAGAAGAGTATGGAGTTTCAATAAATAATTTGGGTTATCGTAAGGTAAAAACCATCCGTGTTTATGTGTGGATCGGTCTTATGATTTTCATTTCTTTTAAAATGATTTTAAAAGTTAAACAAATGGTTGGGGTTTACTCACACAAGTCACATGACTGACCCAGAGTTTATTTTATTTTGTTTTCCCTAAACTCTTGGGTGACCCATTTCGCACGGGCAGTCAATTAGTCGGGATTTTACAGATATACTTGAGGATCTTGGAGAAAGAGGCTTCAAGATTTTATATTTATCATTATTTCCGCTTGTTGTGTAGAGGCCCGTAAATCTATACCAATTTGAGATAACTAATAATCTACTCATTCAACCCAAAGTGCACGGAAATACAGATCTTTAATAGAAAGAATTTAGAGGACGAGACAGGAAAGATAAAACTAATAGAATAGAAGAGTAAGAAGAGCACAACAGAACAAAATCAGAGTAAACACGAATCTCACAGTGGAACGAATAAAATATATTATATAACAAAACTTTGAAATACAAATATGTATTGTATATACATACCATATTGGAGTATAACTCATATACATCACAGCGGAATATTCTCTAAATAACTAGCGGTGAGGCCTTCTGCTTTTATCTCCTCCAAGCGAATCTATAAAATCCTGAAACACTTGTCTTCCCATACAAATTTAGGCGCCCAAGAGTTTAGGGAAAACAAACAAAATAAACTCTGGGTCAATTATGGTACTGGTGTGAGTAAATTACAACCATATTGTTTAACTTTGAAAATCCCTTTGAAACAAAAGGATAATTGTAAGACCAGCCCACACATAAACATGGATGGTTTTTACCTTACTATTTCCCAAATATTCTTGATATCAAAATCTAGTGATATTATAATAATGTCTAATTAAATAAATAATCAAATAGCAGAATGCTTGCATCTCACGCTCCACATATATATAGTATAAAATCATAAACCGCAGGGCGCTTATTGGGGATTGGATTCCAACTGACAAAGTATGGGAGCACCTTCCGATCAGTGTACTCTAGAGGGTATACACTGGGGTTCAATAAGAACGTCTTGCAACCCGGCCTCACATGAATGCCTACTCATTGAGCTTGAGTGTAACGAATATATTGTTACCCACGGTTGTTGGCCATCCAACCATCATCCGAAGATACAGAATCAAAAGAAGAACAAATATGGATTTTCTCTAGATCGATGACAATACACCCTGCTGAGGTATGACCAAACTAGCCATGCTGCCCGGCCCAATTTCTGTCATTTCCCGGTTGTGAGGCTAGAGGCTACGTCTATCTTTCAGAACATCTGATCACCATTAACTTTGAATGCCACATCGTCAAACCCGTCAATTCACTAATCGACTTCCAAAAAAATCACGGATATAAAAAGCTAAGTGGAACGAATTCCTTCGCCACCAGACGTATACCTTTAAGAGATCAATTGTATGTGATTTGTTAGGTATACTCTGTCAGACACTCGTCCATACAAGTTGTCCTGGGACTGGACAAATAAAAAGCACTATTCTGGAACAGAACGACCCTTCCATTTCACTTCTCCTTCAATTATCTTCAGCATAATCTAATTCACAAAGCTTATGCCTATACGGAGTGGTTTTCGGATAATATATCCAACCAGTCTCTCCGTATTGACAACGATGGTCAAAACACTTCGATAGTCGGTTATTTAATGTCGGAGTAAAAACAAACATTCATTCAAATGTATAACTAAACATCACACAACTACGGGCACTTTTCATTTAGCATTCGTTTTTATTATTCGAATTCCCATATCTTACCAAATATTTCTCAAACCCCGTTTTAGCCTTTTCACACTTCTTGGAAAACATTTCAAGTTATTATAAACTCTTATTCTCCCATGTTCCAAAATATATATATTATTAACGTTCGAAACATTTCCATTCTTTCATATTCCTTGTTTTCTATACTTGGATAATATACCCTATCTACATTGGAAAAATATTTCCAATTTCATTATAGACATTTTAATCTGCCAAACGTTCACCTTTTAAAACATTATTCATTTCAAATGTGAATGTCATACCTATTATAGAAATCTGAACACCTTTGTCAAATTACTCTTTATTCAAGTAATAAATACCCTTATCTCATTTATCGAAATCTCTTTCATAATTTTATATTCTCATTCCACTTTATAAACTCAATTTCTAAGTCAACATCTTATTAAATCAATATCAAGTTTATAACTAAATACTGATTACATATCCTATTAAAATTTATTGGTTTAAACTAAATATTTACTATCCTATCAGATCATAATTCCTTAAGTAATTTACTTTAATACATTCGACATTGTCGAATTGTAGTTCCAATTCCTATTGGTGTTATTTAGTTCTTAATCATATTCAAAACATCGAAATGATGCCATCGTTTTCCAAAACGATTCTCCAATTTTTCTTTCTAAACTCATTCTTATATTTCTTTGAACAAACATCGTTACTTATTACTTTAGAATAAGTGGATTTCAAACCAAATTGTTTTCATTCGCTAGGGAGTAGTGTTATATATAAAAATCACGCTTAAGCTTGCTCAATAACGCTAATTTATCGTTATAGTTCAAAAACTTGTCATACGCTGTAATATTCCCCTTTATAACTAATCTCGACATAATAGTCACGCTTAAGCCTGGTCGACAACGTTATTCTATCGTTATAGTTCAAAGATCTGCAATACGCTACTATATTTCACTTTATAAAATGAACTATAAAATATCAGTTTTTAATAGAACTTCTATTATAGTTTAAACTTCGCTTAAATTATAAAAATATAATTTTTATAATTATCTTCGTTGATTTGCCTGACGACCAATTAACTTCTTAACAAAAATGGGTTTATGGTCGACTGTTGCTATTTTCTTAATCGGTATCGTCTATTTATTAAATCAACATAATGTTGTATTTCTATTCAACATGGTTGAAATAGTGCATATAAATATTGAGGAATCCGGTTGGATTCCTCTAACCGGTTTCCTGCATTCACATATGTTAGTCAACACAAATCACATAAATTCCATTATATGGAATATTTTAATCGATAGAATTGGTATCCAGCTAATGACATATATATGCATCGATATATCTATAATTCAACCAATTTAACTGTAATTTACCTACACGACCATCACACAACATTAAACCATTTTTAAAATATAATTATAATATTTTAAAATAGATCAGAGTTAGTGATTTTTCTCACCTTCGCGCGTTAACCGTTAAATAACGATTTGCGTCAGTTGATCCAATAAGCAGTTTAATTCTGCCTAAAATCCCCGTGGGCTCCAAATTTCTCCAGACATGTTCTAGTGTAGCATGTGATCACATGATTCAAACATAACTGACCGTTCCTCATTCTGAGTTCGGATGGACGAGATATGGGTTTGACAAGTTGTATATTTATTATTTAATTTAAAATAAACTCATATTAATTAAAATATCGGGCCTTACCTATTTGATTTCGGTCCACCCATATTTGCGTTACTCCCCTTCTGCTAGCCTACGTCTCACTGTATTGGATGTTCTTCATTTCACTCATTCCTTTCCTTTATTTATTTATAATGGGCTTCGCATTAATTATCGGCCTGGGACAAATCCATCCTCCCATATTGATGCACTCAAAAATGTCCTCTTCCTCGACCAATACAAATATGACTTGATGCAGAAAAATATCCCTACTGCCCTCCTTTTATTCCCACGTCCAACTCCAGAGAAGTCCAATAAACCACCATTGTTCAACTAGTACAACGCGTTCTGGTAACGGCCTCTACAACCCCCTATTTTTGTAAAAAAGGTAGCACCTCTTTTGTTAAGATCCCATCCCAAACTATATACATATGCCGTAGTATCCCTTTACAGCCATAGCAGGCTTTTTCCCCATAACACCACACAAGAACTCGCTATTTCCGTTCCCTACAGGCTTCGAAACTTCCCATCCTTCAGACCTCTCTGGTTCCACAACAGTCCACCGCCACTCACTTCTTCTTTCCATTCATACACGCCATGCACAGTTCGTGCATGCTTCTACTTCAATTTTCCCATTCACCCCTCACGCAAAGTTACCCACTCACAGTCACAAAAACTGCACCCCTTTTGATGTTGTTGCCCCGCCACCTTACAACACCGACCTCTCCAAAACTCTGACATCCTTGTCTCCGGTAAACATCACCCTACCGAAGTCCCCTCCAGCGAAACCCATCAACTCCGGCAGTCAATACCCTTCACAAACCCACCTTGTCGCCAGTTCACTGGAAACCCGCAACCCTTGCTGACATGTTCGCCACTTCCTCTTGCTTCTGAGCATCACCCAGGCGGACTCGAACGCCATTTGCACCATCAGCTTGCTCCACGCCCTTCCCTCCTTTTATCTTTTTCTGACTCGAACACTCTTGTGTTTCCAGATTTTAGATTTTGTTTGATTTTGTTTTTTATTGTATTTGATTTCATACTAATTTAGAAAGAAATCTTGTTTTTGGAAAGAACAGATGGAAGTGTGGAAGATGTATCTGGTTTTGGGAACACAACTATATGCGTATGGAGTATCATATATGGAACATACTTACAATTTAATATCTAGGTGAATGTCCAACAGAACGTGAGCATTTGCAGAGATTATGGCGCGAATTCAGGAATAGCGTGATGCTTTTCTTGTTTTAGGTTCGTGCGTGCCTTCACTTAGGGATATGGCTTTGCGAAAGTTCCAGTGTATTGATTCAACATTTTGTTTTCTATAGTTTGATTTTTAGGGTATCGTTTTATACACAATTTTATCATTTTAAAACCGCTATCGACAAAAATAAAAATACTGTTGTGATGAGCAATGCCCCACGATCCCAAAAATATAATAATATCGGTAGCTTAACTTATATTGTGAAATCCCAAAATATTGATATTGGGTGCAAAACAATCCAAATAAAAAGTTGCGCATTTAATTAATTAAAAATTATAGTGAAATTCTAAAAATTAAATTATCACTACGTCTCAAAAGAACCTTGTAAAAATTTGAATCCGATATTTAAATATATTTAAATAACCATTACGGCCAAAAACGAATATGTTTCTGCTTTTCTGAATATTTAATTTGGACATAACTTACAATATATGAGATGAAATCTTGATTTTTCACTACCATTAGAAAGATACTGTTCAACAGATCCTAACGTTTCTTGTTTCGAAAAAATAAGGTTTATAACGAGTCCTGTATACTCAGTTGAAGTTCAGAACGTTAAATTACGAACTACCGCGATATTACGGGCTCGATTATATTTAACATATATTTTTATATGTTCAACTTCATTTTAATTAATATATAAATCCACTTATATTATGAATTCAATATTTAAACTGAATTAAATATTCAAAAACAAACCGATTAATATGCGGGACGTTACATTCTTTCCCCCTTAAAAGAATTTCGTCCCCGAAATTACTAAGGTAGAAAAATGCTACGATCCATATTATATCCAGGTTAAAAATATTTTATTTAATTTCTTATATTCAGTTATCAACAGAACTGATTAATTCTAATTAAAATATTATTTCCTTCTTATTAACAAATATTTTCAGAAATTCTAAAAATTTCCTAAATGCTTAAATTTTTGGAGAATTTCGCCAGCATCTCCTCTGCACGGCTCATTCGGTACTTCTACAACTTGCCTCTTTGGGATTTCTCCAATTCAATAGAAAACTAAATAGCCTAGTGGCCTGCCAAAATAGCTCATACAAAACTCATACCCTTATATAATATAACATGTACCTTTTTCACGGTATTAAACCCTTTCACTTCCATTTGGTAACAACCCAGCATATATCCAAGCATTCTAAATATTGATCTCCAATCAACTTATCATCAAATCCAATTATTTTCTTTTGTCCAAGACAAATTCCATTTCAGATTCCAGTTCCATTCTCAAATTCCAAATTCTTATGCAATAAATCCAAATTTATTTGGAATTATCTCTAACCCAATTCAATATATTTAATCAAGTTAATTCCCATGTTCCACTTACTAATTAAATTTCTCAAGTTAGTTCTCTTAATCTTAAGCTCAACTTGATTTTATTAAAATATCCAATTTTAATTCCCACTTAACTAGTTCGGTTAAATGTCTATTCCAATATGATTGCCCATTGGCTTCGATTAAATTCCAAACTTATTTTAACTTAAATTCCTATTTATTTATATACTTTTTCCATTTCCATCTTATTTAACTTCATACATTAAATTTTAGTTTCAGAATTCAAATTCCTGGGTTTTATTTCAAATCAGCTTGAAATCTATATAATAATAGCAACTCAAAACGTTGAATTTCTGAACAACTTATTTCCTCGAACAATTCAAAACAAAATCTCTGGTAGCAATCCATCACTTAGTAACTCGAAAATGAACACTGATAATGCTGCAGTCATTATCAGAATTATTTTCCATCTATCGAAGTGAGTTCAATACTATATTAGTTTAAACACTTTCTATTTTGAAACTACTTCAAAATATCCTTTACAAATGCTTGGAATTATTTCTGAATTCACCCAGGATATTAAAATTCCATATATTTTATTCAAATTCAATTTCAAACACCTTTTTCAAACTTCTAGAGTTTAATTCCAAATATGTATTAAATTCGGTTTTAGTTCTTCTGATTTATTACTTATATAAATTCTGATTGGTTATTTATAAAACCAACTCAATTATAAATCTTATTCAATCATAATAATGATCAACACGTCCAATATACTATAATAATCTCAAGATATATATATCTCGAATATAATTTGGGTAAAATTATTTTATTTAGCCAGCTTTTAAAACAAACTATGTCGAAATTCTCTATCCAAGCGTTTATGAATCACGATCGACCTCGTCAGCTAAACGCGTCGATCTGAAATCTATATACCACTCACCAGATCAATCAACACAATATAAAACAATTTTTTATATCGTTTTAAAAATATGCACTCATATATATACAATCAAACTCAATCTAGGGTATTACTATCCCCATCTTTATTGAGTCACGCCACGGAGCCAAGGTAATCACTTAACCTTTAGCTTTGATACCAACTGTAGAGGCCCGTGAATCCGTACCAATTTGAGCTGACTAATATTCTACACATTCAACCCAAAGTGCACGAAAATACAGATCTTTAGTATAAATAATTTAGAGAATGGGATAGGAATGATAGAACTAATATAATAGAAGAGTAAGAAGAGCACAACTGAACAGAATCAGAGTAAACACGAATCTCACAGCGGAACGAATAAAATATATTATATAACAAAACTTTGAAATACAAATCTGTATTGTAAATACATACCATATCAGAGTATAACTCAAATACATCACAGCGGAATATTCTCCAAATAACTAATGGTGAAGCCTCCTGGTTTAAGCTCCTCCAAGTGAATCTGTAAAATCCTGAAACACTTGTCTGCCCGTACAAATTTGGGAACCCAAGAGTTTAGGGGAAATACACAAAATAAGCTCTGGGTCAGTCATGGGACTGGTGTGAATAAATTCCAACCATATTGTTTAACTTCGAAAATCCTTTGAAACAAAAGGATAATAGTAAGACCAGCCCACACATAAACATGGACGGTTTTTACCTTACTATAACCCAAATATTTTTGATATCAAAATCCAGTGATATTATAATAATGTATAATCAAATAAATAACCAAATAGCAGAATGCTTGCATCTCACGCTCCACATATAGATAGTATAAAATCATAAACCACAGGGCGTTTATTGGGGATTGGATTCCAACCGACAAGGTATGGGAGCGCCATCTGATCAGTGTACTCTAGAGGGTATACACTGGGGTTCAACAAGAACGTCTTGCAACCCGGCCTCACATGACCGCCCACTCATTTAGCTTGAGTGTAGCGAATATATTGCCACCCATGGTTGTTGGCCATCCAACCGTAATACGAAGATACAGAATCGAAAGAAGAACAAATATGAATTTTCTCTAGATCGATGACAATACACGCTGCTTGGGTATGACACAACTAGACATGCTGCCCTGCTCAATTTCTGTCATTTCCCGGTTGTGAGGCTAGAGGCTACGTCTATCTTTCAGAACATCTAATCACCATTCACTTTGAATGCCACATCGTCAAACCCGTCAATTCACAAATCGATTTCCAAAGATATCACGGGCATAAAAAGCTAAGAGGAACGAATTCCTCCTCCACCTGACGTAATACCTTTAAGAGATCAACTGTATGTGATTTGTTAGGTATACTCTGTCAGACACTCGTCCATACAAGTTGTCCTGGGACTGGACAAACAGAAAGCACTATTCTGGAACTGAACGACGCTTCCATTTCAGTCTGTCTTCAATTATCTTCATCGTAATCTAATTCGCAGCACTTACGCCTATACGGAGTGGTTTTCAGATAATATATCGAAACGGTCTCTCCGTATTGACAATGATAGTCAAAATACTTCGATAGTCGGTTATTTAACTATCGAAGTAAAAACAAACATTCATTCAAATGTATAACTAAACATCACACAACTACGGGCACTTTTCATTTAGCATTCGTTTTTATTATTCGAATTCCCATATCTACCAAATATTTCTCAAACCCTGTTTTAGCCTTTTAACACTTCTTGGAAAACATTTCTAATTATTATAAACTCTTATTCTCCTTTGTTCTAGAAAATTTATGTTATTAGCATTCGAAATATTTCCATTCTTTCGAATTCCTTATTTTGTATACTTGGATAATATACCCTATCTACATTGGAAAAATATTTCCAATTTCATTATAAACATTTTAATCTGCCAAACGTTCACCTTTTAAAATGTTATTCACTTTAAATGTGAATGTCATACCTATTATAGAAATCTGAACACCTTTGTCAAATTACTCTTTATTCGAGTAATAAATACCCTTATCTCATTTACCGAAATCTCTTTCGTAATTTTATGTTCTCATTCCACTTTATAAAATCTATTTCTTAGTCAACTTCTTATTAAACCAATATCAAGTTTATAACTAAATATTAATTGCATATCGTATTAAAATTTACTGGTTTAAACTAAATATTTACTATCCTATCTGATCATAATTCCTTAAATAATTTACTTTAATATATTCGACAACGTCGAATTATAGTTCCAATTCCTATTGGTATTAATAGTTCTTAATCATATTCCAAACATCGAAATGATGCCATCGTTTTCTGAAATGATTCTCCAATTTTTCTTTCTAAACTCATTCTTATATTCCTTTGAACAAACATCATTACTTATTACTTTAGAATAAGTGGATTTCAAACCAAATTGTTTTCATTCCCTAGGGAGTAGTTCTATATATAAAAATCACGCTTAAGCTTGGTCAATAACGCTAATTTATCGTTATAGTTCAAAAACTTGTCATACGCTGTAATATTCCCCTTTATAACTAATCTCGACATAACAGTCACGCCTAAGCCTAGTCGACAACGTTATTATATCGTTATAGTTCAAAGACCTGCAATACCCTACTATATTTCACTTTATAAAATGAACCATAAAATGCCAGTTTATAATTGAACTTCTATTATAATTTAAACTTCGCTTAAATTATAAAAATATAATTTTTATAATTATCTTCATTGATTTGCCTGACGGCCAATCAACTTGTTAACAAAAATGGGTTTATGGTCGACTATTGTTATTTTCTTAATCGGTATCGTCGATTTATTAAATCAACATAACGTTGAATTTCCATTCAACATGGTTCAAACAGTGCATACAAATATTGAGGAATCCGGTTGGATTCCTCCAACAGGTTTCCTGCATTCACAGATGTTAGTCAACACAAATCACATAAATTCCATAATATGGAATATTTTAATCGATAGAACTGGTATCCAGCTGATGATGTATATATGCAACGATATATCTATAATTCAACCAATTTAACTATAATTTACCGAAACGACCATCACACAACATTCAACCATTTTTAAAAAATAATTATAATGTTTTAAAATAGATCAGAGTTAGTGATTTTGCTCACCTTTGCGCGTTAACTATTAAATAACGATTTGCGTCAATTGATCCAATAAGCCGTTTAATTCTGCCTAAAATCCCCACGGGCTCCAAATTTCCCTAGACATGTTCTAGTGTAGCATGTGATCATATGATTCCAACGTAACCGAACGTTCCTCATTTTGAGTACGGATGGACGAGATATGGGTTTAACAAGTTGTTTATTTATTATTTAATTTAAAATAAACTCATATTAATTAAAATATCGGGCCTTACCTATTTGATTTCGGTCCACACATTTTTGCGTTACTCCCCTTCTACTAGCCTACATCTCACTGTATGGGTTGTTCTTCATTTCACTCTTTCCTTTTTTTTTCTTTATTTATAATGAGCTTCCCATTAATTATTGGCCCAAGACAAATCCATCCTCTCATATTGATCCGCTCAAAAATGTCCTCTTCCTCGATCAATACAAATATGACCTGCTGCAGAAAAATATCCCTGCTGCCCTCCTTTTATTCCCTCGTCCAGCTCCAGACAAGTTCAAAAATCACCATTGTTCAACTAGTACCGCGTGTTTTGGTAACGGCCTCTCTGGTTCCACAACAATCCACCTCCACTCGCTTCTTCTTTCCATTCATACATGCCATGCACAGTTCGTGCATGCTTCTACTTCACTTTTCCCATTCACCCCTCATGCAAAGTTACCCACTCACAGTCACAAAAACCGCACCCCTCTTGATGTTGTTGCCCCGCTACCTTACAACTCTGACCTCTCCAAAACTCTGACATCCTTGTTTCCGGCAAACATCACCCTACCGAAGTCCCCTCCTGCAAAACCCATCAACTTCGCCAGTAAATACCCTTCACAAACCCACCTTGTCGCCAGTTCACCGGAAACCCACAACCCTTGCTGACAAGTTTGCCACTTCCTCTTGCTTCTGAGCATCACCCAGGCGGACTCGAACGCCCCTTGCACCATCAACTTGCACCGCACACTTCCCTCCTTTTATCTTGTTCTGACTCGAACACTCTCACGTTTCCAGTTTTTAGATTTTGTTTGATTTTTTTTTTTTTTTTGTATTTGATTTCATACTAATTTAGAAACAAATCTCATTTTTGGGAAAGAACATATGGAAGTGTGGAAGATGTATCTGATTTTGGGAAGACAACTATATGCGTATGGAGTATTATGTATGGAACATATATATAATTTAATATCTAGGTGAATGTCTAACAGAACATGAGCATTTGCAGAGATTATGGCACGAATTCAGGAATAGCGTGTTGCTTTTCTTTTTTTAGGTTCGTGCGTGCCTTCACCTAGGGGTATGGCATTGCGAAAGTTTCAGTGTATTGATTCAACATTTTGTTTTCTATAGTTTGATTTTTAGGGTATCGTTTTAAACACAATTTTATCATTTAAAAACCGCTATCGATAAAAATAAAAATGCCGTTGCGACAAGCAATGCCCCACGATCCCAAAAATACAATAATATCGGCAGCTTAACTTATATTGTGAAATCCCAAAATATTGATATAGGGTGCAAAATACTACAAATAAAATGTTACGTATTTAATTAATTAAAAATTACAGTAAAACTCTAAAAATTAAATTATCACTACGTCTCAAAAGAACCTTGTCCAAATTTGAATCCGATATTTAAATATATTTCAATAACAATTACGACCAAAAACGAATATGCCGCTGCTTTTCTAAATATTTAATTTGGACATAACTTACAATATATGAGAGGAAATCTTGATTTTTCACTACCATTAGAAAGATACAGTTCTACAAATACCAACGTTTCTTGTTTCGAAAAAATCCGGTTTATAATGAGTCCTGTATACTCATTTGAAGTTTGGAACGTTAAATTACGAACTGCCGCGATATTACGGGCTCGATTATATTTAATATTTTTTTATACATTCAACTTTGTTTTAATTAATATATAAATCCACTTATATTACGAATTCAATATTTAAACTGAATTAAATATTCGAATACAAACCGATTAAAATGCGGGACGTTACATGTTGTAAGTGTTGTACTCTGATAATGGTATTGTATACAGATACGGGTTTTATTTCAAGTTATGTTGAACATTATATTTTATTCGTTCCGCTGTGAGATTCGTGTTACTCTGATGATGTTGTTGTGCTCTTCTTCTTCTTCTATTCTAAATTTCTATCTTATCTATTCTCACGCTCTAACTTCTTTCTATTAACGTTCCGGTATTTTCGATGTTTGAATGGTCGAGATGGTGTTGTGTGTCGATAACCGAAGTCAAAAATTTCCTGGTCCGTTACAGTGGTGTCAGAGCTGAAGGTTAAGTAATTACTTTGGCTCTATGGCGTAACTCGATAGAGATTGGGTTAGTGATACCCAAGATTGAGTTTAAGTGTACATATACGAGTGACCGTATTTATAGAATTTATAAAAATTGTTTTATATTGTGGAGATTATTGATTGAGTAGTTTATAAGTTCTGGTCGATCAGTTTGATCCACTGTATCGATAGGAGCTTCTAAACACTCGAGTATGATTAACTGACATAGTATGTTTTGAAAAGAGGGTAAACAAAATAATTTTGCCCAAAATATATTTTGAAATTAAAAAAATATATTGGAAATATTTTAGTATATTGGATGTGTTAGTTGTTGTTATAATCGATTAAGATTATAATTGAGATGTTTATATATACATAACCGAATAAAATTTGTATAAGTGTTACGAAATGAATTAAATATGAATTTAAATCAGAATTGAAATTACAACTCTGGAAATTTGGAAAAGTGTTTGCAAATGGATTTTGATTTAATATAAGAGAATTTTAAAATCCTTAGAGATTTTAAATTGTTTACAAGCATTGTGAATGGTATTTTGAAATATATTTCAAAATGGAAGCGTTTAGAAATGGTTTTGAAAATGATATAGTATTGAACTCACTTCGTCACTGGAAAATAATTCCGATGATGACTGCAGCATCATGAGTGTTCATTTTCGAGTTCTAAGTGATGGATTACTACCAAAGAGATTGTTTTTGAATTGTTTTGAGAAACAAGTTGTTGAAATCCGAAAAAGAATATTTGGTTTTAAAAAAGCAAAGTTGTTTGAAATTAACAGAAGAGACTGTTTGGATTAAAAACAAATTAAATTAGAATTTGTAAAATCAAATAGAAATGTGTGAAAGCAAATTGAAATTGAGTTAAAGCCAGTTAAGTGGAAACTGTATTGAAATGGAGCAATATTTAGTAGAATTGGAATTTGGTATGTAATTGGACTCGGTTGAGTAAATGGATTGATTTTTGAAATAAAAATCAGAGTTGTGATTTTGAGATGAAGACCTCTGATTCGAGAAATTAATCAGTTAATGAAATATGGGATGGAACTTAACTTTGTTAAGTATATTGATTGGTGAGTTAAGAAATTGAAAATCAAGAATGGTACTTGAAATTGAGAATGGAATTTGACCTGGATGAGCGAATGGTTGTGTTGGAGATAAAATTGATTTGAGTTTGATTGGGATGACATCAGTATATGTTGAATTGGTAGCATGATGAAAAGATATAATGATATGCCCGACAAAAGGTACAAGTTTATTTTATATGAGTTTGGTGATTTATGAGCCTATTTGGCAAGCCGCTTGGCTGTTTGATTTTCTTTTGATTGGAAGAGGTCTAGAGAGGCGAGTTTTAGTTGTACCGATTGAGCCGTACAAAGGAGACGCTGGCGAAATTTTTCAAAAATTTCGAGGGTTAGAAAATTTTCAGAATTTTTGAAAATATTCGTTAACAGAAATAAATTAATATTTTACTTTCAATAAATTGGTTCAGTTAAAACTGAAATTGATAAGTAAGACAAATAATTTTTAACCCAGTTAATAGGGTTTTTTTTCTACCTTAGACATTTCGAGGATGAAATTATTTCAAGGGGGGAAGAATGTAACGTCCTGTATCTTTAATGGTTTAATACTTAATTTATTTAATTATTTAAATAGTGAAAATGGTTGTTTAATTAAATAATATTGAATATGTAATTAATATAAAAAATAGAATAATTTATTTATTTCTGAAATAGTCGAAAATAGTAGAATTCACAATATTTTTTGAATTGGGTAGTATAAGATATCTGGTTGAGTTTAGATTCGGATTATAATAACGATTCTATTTAACAAACAGCGTTAGAACATACAATATTGGCGCGGTAGTTCGTAATTTGGCGACTCGAACTTTAAACGAATATACAAAATCCGTTTTAAGTCGGATTTCTATAAAACAAGAAACGTTCGGAGCTGGTGAAGTATATTTTTCTAATTGAAGAGAAAAATCGATATTTCATCGTTTAGATTGTGAGTTATGTCCAAATCAAATTTTTGAAATGTCGCTATGGAATTCGTTTATAATTTATAACGATTTATTTATATTATAAAAGGATTTTTAATATAAATTGAATATCGATTTACTCGGATTTCGTAATATCGAGTTATAAATCCAGATAGGTTTATTTTCGATCTATATGATATTCTATGTGAATATATACGATAATATTAATTTATTAATATTAAATTAAATTGTTTTTAAATATATTAATATTTACATGGGTTTATTTAGGACTTAGAAAATAGTCATTTTTACAAACGAGCTCTGTTTTCGACGAAACTAATTTTGCTGGATCCGAATATTAAATTTTCGTTAGATTTCTATTTTCGTGATTTTCGGAGTCCATATGCGGCCGTACGAGATTTTATTGTGAAAAATAGTCGACAATGTGACTTTAAAAATATACTATGTGAGCAAACGGACTCGGAATTCAACAAAACAAGTTTTTTTGGGTCCGTAATGTCAAACTATAGCTGCATGTCCATTTTCGTGATTTTTGATATCATGTGTGGTCATAGGGATTTTTAGATGGCAAATACAAATAGAATAATGATATAAAATAATAATAAAAATATGCGAAGCTTCTGAAAAAAGACAAAATTATCCTATAAAATAACCTTAACATTTCTAAACCTAAATCACATTTCCTTGGTCAAAATAAAACATGCCGTCACTTTCTCTTTTTATTCATAAGCAAAACGCTATCTTAAATAATCCAAGGGAAATCAAAGAAAGAATCGATAAATCAAAGTACATATACATTCAGGATCCTTGTGAGTTATTCTTCGATTTGGTGTAAGTTGTTTGGGGTGCGACTTTGGTCTGCTGGGGCTCGAAACTTCCAACGTGAATTAGGGCTGGAGTTTTTGGGAGTTTGTATTTCTTTGGGGTGAATCGAAGGATGCGGAAGCGTTTGTGGGATTGAGAGTTACGAGTTGTCAAAATTTGGTGGAAATCCGTGTTATCAGGTGTTGATCTTTCCTGTAGCTCACACTGTAAGGTAGCGACGCATTTTTGTTGGCAAGGTCGAGTTGTGGGTTAACGGTATGGAAATGATGAGGAGTTGATGAGCTTAATTTACGTAATTTTTGTTGGAATTATTATGAAGTAAGGGAGCAGATAATGGAGTGGAAAGGATCAGCCATGGAGCTGTTAAAGAGTGGATTTGAACTGTTGATTTATTGAGAAGAAGAAGCCGAGCTCGATGAAATCTATATGGCATGGGAGAGCTCGACAAGAGAGGATTGATGGTATGGCTAGTTTTAGAAATAATGGTGAATGGAGAGAGTGTTGTGGATGGTAACCCACGGTCATGGGTGTTAGTTTCTGGAACAAGAGTTGGAGAAGAAAAGTGTTCGGGTACTGGGCTTCAAGTGGAGCGGATGGGCCTTAAGTTAAAGGTGGAGCCCAATTCTTTTTATAATGGAAATTTAGTTATTAGTTTAGAATTTATTTAATTGCTTACAAAATTAGAAAATGTATAACTTTATCATATATTATCCAAATTGGACAAAACAGGATCCGTTGGGATCGTATGACTAAGGGCTACACCATGGAACTGATTGAGAGTGAATTGGAGCTTGTAACAATCTATAGCAAAATAAATTGTCGGATCTGAATCAACGACCGATTATCGTTATTTAACGATGATCGTCCAATGTGAGTAAAACTCACTAATTTTGCTCAGTTTATATTTTTATAACGTATTTTTACAATTGATAAATGTTGATTGATTACTGTGTGTTGACTGTTTGGGTCAACTGTTAATTAATTGGTTGAGAATATATATAACGATATATATAAATCGTTAATTAAATATTGATTTTGTTATCAGAATATTTCATATTCGTGTTATTTATGTTGATTAACATCTATGGATGCAGAGAAACAGGTTGGAGGGATCCAACAGTGTAGCGCCCCACCTCTATACCCACTATCCTCCAGTTCTTTTCAGAGAAATGTCGTAGACCATAACGGAGAATGAGGTTTGTGAAGGGCTACCGATTGTATAATTGCTCCATATGAGGAATGCACATCGAATTCTGATACCGATTAAAATTTTGACATGACCATTTGACAAACAGGGCAACTACACAACGGCTATATGCAATCCGGAAAGCAGTATAAAATAGACAATAACAATAATATAAGTATGGTATATCTCAAAGCCAGACATAGAATAATCATATCGCAAAGGCGGAATAGATATGAACAGACCAAGAATGTGTACAACAAGCTAGTGGTCAACAAAGATCCACTAATACATGTACCATGATCTAAATAAAAGAATATGTACACAACGATAGATAATGTCATAGGTACAAAAGTATATAAAACTGTAGATACAGAGTAGCAGGCCGAGTGCGGAAGATCAATCATGCGATGAGACCAAAAGGAGCACCTAAAGTGACTCGGCCTGACCCGAGTATTATTTATAAGAAAATAAACAATAAACAAATCAGTCTAGCTGTACTTATCAAATAAGCTGAGATAATAAGAGATATAACAATGGATGACATGATTATAGTAATTATATCTAATCATAACTAAATAGGAAACATGGCATGTCAACACAACTATCTCTAAATAGTCTCCTAGTTAATATAGGATGCAACATTCAAATAATAGCACATGACAGGAAATGACAGAAAAAGAATATAACAGTAGGAATTGACAAATAAATGCCAAATAGAAATCGAACTGACGTGCATCATGTCAAAGTAATCAGAAATCAAAGAATACAGAAATCCTTTATCAAATTGACGCGCATCACATCAAAGTGACCAAGAGTACATAAATCCTTTATCAAATTGACGCGCATCGAATCAAAGTGATCAAAAATACATAAAACATTTGAAATCCAGAAAACATCATAAAGAGGCCTATCACTGAGTGAGAAACTATCTCTAGGTAGCTAACCCGTTTTGAGTCGAAGCTCTGATCGAAGCCGGGGCGTGACCCCGATTAGGGAAAACATAAATCATAAAAGTTGGACCGAAATCCCAGAACTGAAATCCAAGAATCGTGAATCTCATTCGAGCGATCAAGGACCACACAACACAAATCATAAAAGGACAGTAAGGATGGTGAGTATAAATTACACCGTGATAGTTAATATAAGAAAATAGCTAAATGTCCCACAACCACTCGCTATTCTCGAATATTTACGAACCCGTTGTTGGTTCATACTAAAACAGTAAAAATCATCACATATGTTCAAATGCACGAGTCTAAGAGTTATTCGCCGAAGTAAACATATAAGGGGTCATAGTCCTCAGTTTTACTAAGGTGAATAAGCTAAATTTCTCGTCCGATCGATAGGATAAGGAATCGTATATAAATCAGCATAATCAAAACCAGATTTTAGAAACCGAATTTATTTTAAAAGGATTTGAATTTAAAATCTGATTAAACGTTGGTTCGATACCCATTGAAAATATAAAACCCCATTATCCATTGTGGTTCAATTATTCATAAAAACCGTCGTCGTAGCAATCAAAACACAAAAATCATCAAACGTAAACTCACATTAAGCAACATACAGGAAATCAAAGGGATAGTGGTCGTAATTTCGATCAACAAACGAATCAAAATCCCAAACTAGTACCCGAAGGTTTTAAACTACATTAGAATAGACTCGAAGGATATCGAGTTGATAATTCACGTTTTAGAGGCGTGAATCATCTCAACAAAAGTACCGAATAAATTCGATATACAAAAAAGGAGCGCACGGATTTACGATGGTTTCCTGCGAATTCGAAGACCATCGACGTGCGCGGGGGCGCACGATCAAAATGGAGTCAGGCCTAGGCAAAATTTCCGAGGCTCAGCCAAACCGGTCGACCACCGGTTTGGCACCGGTCGACCAGTTCTGGCCTGGGCATTTGCCTGGGAAGAACCACCACCAGTCGACCGGGGGAATCCGGTCGGTCGACCGGTTCCAAAAAGAGAACAAACCGGTCGACCGACCGGTTTCGGACCGGTTGACCGGTCATGGCCTGGGCTTTTGCCTAGGCCGAACCTAGGGGGATTCAATCCCCTGCGAATGCCCGGCGCTGATCGTCGAGGCTCGTGACTTCTTTGGACGTCCATGAGACCTCTCCGATCACCCATAACAACTCGCCAAGCTCAAATGCAAGGATTTTGACTATAGGTTCTAAACGAACCAAATTTCTAAACCAAACGAAGAAACGCGATATGAGCAAATCGTGAAGTCTTAGAACTTGCCGGGAGCGACAATGGTACTTCACAACACCACTTACTCGACTTACATCATGTGCAATGATCATGTGAACAACATATATCACAATTTCTATTTCAAATGAAATTCAAACTAATAAACCGGGAAGTGTAAACTATTCTAACCAATTCAACAAGCAAATGCAACATGAAATGGTCCTAAATTACACTGTACAAGCACATAGGCTTGAGGCATAGATGTGAGTTCAAAAAGAACTCACCTTTGGCTCTCGAATGACAAGATCAAGCTCCAACAAGGAAGAACAAGCATAAATCCAGGCAAAGAACCTTTCTTTCTTCAATCACTTGTAAAGACCCGCAACCTCCCCGTAAAGGAAAGCGTCGGATAGTTCGAGAACAAACCACAACAGAACGCATACAGAAGAACATTTCATTGTATATTACAACAATGCATCAGATTACAAGAATATACAGAGTATAAATGAATATCACACAGAAATATCAGAGATTTAAATTACATTTAAATACATAGCAGCGGAAAATAATACAATACACAACTAGAATGAGATATACGGATACAAAGCTTTCCGGATATCGTTCCAGCTGTAACCCAGGATCCTGTGAATATAAATCTGCAAAACCGAAACTACTAGCTGCCCGTGTCAAAATAAGGGCACCCAGAGTTTAGGTTAAAACAATAAACTCCAGGTCAGTCATGTGACTGGTGTGAGAACTAAAACAGTTATTAATCTTTATTTTTAAATCATTAGGTAAATCAAGGGACCACGCCGTATAACACGGAACGGGTTTCCTCCCAAGAATACCAGTGCATAAAACAAACAGCGCAATGCTAAATAAAGAAAAATGAAGCTGTTATAAGACCCAGGTCCTATCACACAATGCAACGCAAGCCGGGGGATAGGGTTTTTACCTTATAACAGCCAAAGAATGCTTGATACGTTTAAAACAAATCATTTGATACTATTATAAGTGTATAGTTTATAAAACAACTTCAAATCATAAGTATCAATCATAGGCGGCATGAATGCCCCATACCACTATGTCGCCATATATAGGTTTACAAATAAAACCGCAAATGTCACGTATTTGGAAATTGGATTTCCATCTATGAACCGAGGCAAAAGATAGTCCTCAACCGATTCGAGACTGCCTAGTCCGAGTCTCAGGATCAGAGCTCGAGTGACCCTTGGATCGTCAGGGCCGGTCCACACGGAGTGGATTAAAATGCCTGAACATGCGTTTCTCCGCCCTATGGGGCGTAAACGAGCCAACTAAATGACTCCATCGGTTCGAGAACGACCGATCAATCCGAGGCGCCTCGCAACAGCAACAACCACATAAGTCAAACTCGTCAGGGCGTGTAAAACCACTGACGCCACTTCTAACTAGGAAGAAACGCATGCCCTCCCTGAGGTCCGTCTCCCGTTTTTGGTTCATACCTGGTGTGAAACACGCGAGGTAAACGTTACACAAAGCTACGCCACAAAGGCCGTGCTTTGATCATCACCACAAGACTTTGCTTTTCAACAGAAGCCTTGATCATTTGCATCTTAGCATGCCACACAGGCAAACCATCCTATGCAACCGATATCAGTCACACAGAATGAAATCCGATGTCAGACACACAGTCCATTTACAAGTCCGTTCTGGGTCTGAACGAAACCGGAGGCACCTAGTACCCCGCATATCCATCGATCTCCAAGTACGTCTGGACGATCACTAACTGTTTCCATCTTCTTGGGTGTACAGCCCAATCAAGATCATCAGTTATCACCCAAACGACGTGAAGACCTCCGGTCTTCGACCATCGTCTTCATCTTCGACTTATCGTCGTATCAGTTATTCAGAATGGGATAAACCCGGTCTTTCCGAATAACTCGCGTATATTTTAAATAAGTGTTACACAAACACAACATACGCCTCATTCCAATTCATTAGTCACTAACCGTAAATTAATCAAGAGAATAATTCCCCAAATATTAACCCCGAAGGCCGAAACCAACATCAGATCAATATCCAGAAAACCATTCTGCTTGGCTAACCGACAGTTAGTTTCTAAATTTCACGTTCAAATCTAATTAAAGATTTAACTATCGCCTGGAGCAAAACTGGTGATACTCCATTCTCGATCTTTTCAATCTAATTAAAGATTCATTAAAACTCCACTTAGTTTTAATCTGTGACTGGGTTAAAGAATCAGTGTCATTTAAAACACGGTTCACGATAAACCCAAAGTCACATCCCATTAATTATCGGGTTAAAGAACAAGTGTTATTTAAAACACTGTTCACGATAAACCCAAAAATCAATATCAATTCAATTCCAATTAAATATCATTTAATTGGTACACTTCATTAAATCTAAATAAAAAGATTTAATCTCTTCTCAACTGGGTTCAAGAACAGTGTTAGTGAAGACACCATTCACGACAAACCCAAATCACATTCATTAATTATCGGGTTAAAGAACAAGTGTTATTTAAAACACTGTTCACGATAAACCCAAAAATCAATATCAATTCAATTCCAATTAAATATCATTTAATTGGTACACTTCATTAAATCTAAATAAAAGATTTAATCTTTTCTCAACTGGGTTCAAGAACAGTGTTAGTGAAGACACCATTCACGACAAACCCAAATCACATTCGATATTCAATACAAGGCTCTGAATAGAAAATATATCGGCTTATATTCAATATCGAATTCTACGACTAACAAATGTCGTATTGGAAATAACGATACAAATATATATCTTTCAAATTTCCATAACAACACCTGTAATATCACGAATTCCAACATCGAAATATTCCGAAGACAATTTCGATTCAACTCCACTCCAATGCAATCATTGGAAATTTTGGTTATTTTCAAAACCATTTCAAATTCAATTTATTTATTTAAAAATAAATAGAATTATAATTCTAGTTCAAAACTAGTTCATTTCGATAAAAATCTATTTTTATCTTTTCAAATATGGAGTTTTTCATCCCAAACTTTCACAAATCATTTCTTATGATTTTACACAAATTATTACTATTTTTAATAATTTTATCAAGGCCCGTACAGTCGATTTCCATTAACGGCCATCGAACTGCACTTACAGCGACCTTTTTCGAATTTGATTTGGACGTATCTCCAAATCCAACCGTTAGATTTCAAATTTCTAACATTCATTAGAAAGCTCTTTTCGATACGAACCCAACGGTTCCGGTTTTAGGAGAATCCGACGGTCGGATCTCCCGTAATGTCCGTTTGAAATAAATGGTCGAAATTCACGAACTGCCGCGGCGCGGCGCGTTCTATTCAGGCCATTATATTATATATAAAATATATATAATATATATTTCGTCGATTTCTATTTAAAACGAATTATATAAATAGTTTTGAATTCGTTTCAAAAACATTTCAACTTCCATTTCAATTCAAAGCAAAATTGAATTCTTCTTTATAGATTCGTTTCAAAATTCATTTCTATTCAATTCAAATTTCAATTCAATTTGAATTCGCTTTCAATTCACTTTCAATTCAATTCGAATTCGTTTTCAATTCAATTCATTTCGAAATCGTTTTCAATTCAATTCATTTCGAAATCGTTTTCAATTCAATTCATTTCGAAATCGTTTTCAATTCAATTCATTCCGAAATCGTTTTCAATTCAATTCATTTCGAAATCGTTTTCAATTCAATTTGAATTCGTTTTCAATTCATTTCATTTCGAAATCGTTTTTAAAATCGATATAAATATCGTTCACGTCAAAATGGCGTCAATCTAATCAACACGGCTTCATATATTCCTTTATTTTCAAATATTCTATTTCAAATATTTCTTTTTCAAATATTTCTTTTTCAAAACTGGAATGAGGCCCAATCAATTACCATATAAAATTAATTATATGGATTTTCATACAACACATGTATATAATAGCATTAAAAATAATCAACCATCAACCAAAGTGCACTACACTGTATAAGCATCAAATATAGATATTCAACGCTTATAACAGCCTGTCAATCAATCGATCGACATATTTAATCAATCAGGATGAGTGAACTTCAAATTTCATCCTAACACCCGTGTGGGGTTTCAAACAATCAAACACATATTTTATTTGTGCAGTTAGGCGATGTGTAAAATTTATCGACCCAATCAGCGTCATTCAAATAGGTGTACATAAACAAACCGTCTGGTTTATAAATGAATATTTATTTATTCACTTCACTATTTTCATATTCACGTTAAAAATTATATTTTTAACGATAAAACATTTTATTTCAACCTATGAATTTCTATTCAATTCATTTATTCAATAAAATGATATTTTTATTTTTCTAACATATTTTAGAAAATTTCGGCGGCATAACGGCACGATACTAGAAACGGGACGAGGCCTAGCCTTATCCCCGGTCTAGTGAAGGCCCACGCCATTCACACATCAATCAAATCAATTCGTTATGCAAACCACAAAACTTGGAGTAAGAGTCTAACCTAGCCTTACTCCTTCGCCTTATAACGGCGCACGTCTAATCCTAACCAATTTATCGATTCGATTTTTCACACCACAAACCACATTCAAACCAATATCACAATCAATAACCAAACAGCCAAACAAACAAGTCCATGGTCTGTGGACGATTGTGTCGGGTGCTACTAAGCACCGTCTGCATCCTAGTATATATATATATCTAGAAAAAGAATTGAAAGGTGAGAAATTCTCACATATAGCTATCCTAGCTCCACGGCTCTTCATTTGCAGAAGTCTTCGTCGTTTCGCCTCTTTGTCACCTTCGTTGCTGCTTTCACTACATACGTAAAAATCGAATTTTTACTATGTTATTCAATATATAAAAATTGAATTTTGACGTCGCTATTCAATATATAAAAATCGAATTTTGACTTCGCTTTCAATATATAAAAATCGAATTTTGACTTCGCTTTCAATATATAAAAATATGATTTTGACTTCGCTTTCAATATATAAAAATATGATTTTGACTTCGCTTTCAATATATAAAAATATGATTTTTACTTTTGCTTTCAACATATAAAAATATGATTTTTCAACATATAAAAATATGATTTTTATTTCGACTTTCAACATATAAAAATATGATTTTTATTTGTGCAAGTTCAAATCTTTTTCTACTAAAAGATTAAACCTTTTTCCTATTTTAAAGTTCAAAATAAAATCAGTTTTTTTCTTTTTTTTCCCTAATAAGAAAACCCAGTTTTAATTTCATATAAAAATCAGTTTTTATTATGCTTTTAAAATCAGTTTATTATTTGCTTATAAAATCAGTTTTCTATTTTTTTATTTCAAAAACAGTTTTATTCTTTTAGAAAATGCAGTTTTATTCTTTTAGAAAATGCAGTTTTATTCTTTTAGAAAATTCAGTTCAGTTTTAAAATACTTTTAAAAATTCAGTTTTAAAGTTCTTTTATAAAAACAGTTTAAAAATCATTTTCAAAATCAGTTCTTAAATGTTTTAAAATCAAAATTTAAAACAAAAATAAACTAAAAAAATAAAATGAAAGAAAACGTACCGAGGGGGGGGGGGGGTTTCTCGCAGATCGGCGGCGGCAAGGCTTCTCGAGGGCGGCGGCTTCAGCGTCGAACTGGGAGGCGATGCTTCGAGCGATGGAGGCGGCTTGGGTCTTCGATCGGTGGTGCGGTCTTGAGGGGGGCGGCGGCGCTCCAGGGGGGGCTTCGTCGGAGTTCGTGCGCGGGGGGGGGCTGGCGATTTAGGTTTTGTTGTTTTTTTTTTTTTTCTTTTCTCTTGTCTGAATAGAAATAAAAAAAAAGGGGGGGCCAAGCGGGAGATAAGGAGGGAAGGGAAGAGTTTCTTTTCTTTTTTTTTTTTTTTTTATTTATTATTTAATTATTATATTTAGCAAAGAGTTGACCTTTTACGTACGACCCCTAAACGAGGCCCACCGCCTGTCGTCCATAGCGTTTAACCCCCATTCCGAACACAATGGGATATGTATCGCAAGCTGGTTTGATCGTTACAATCGGTTTCCTTTTGAATTTTCATTTAAATCACTATATTGAATTTTAAACGTACATTTCAAATTACCGGGGTCACATGCGAACTAGAAAAATTCCGGAAAAATATTTTCTAGCTTCGTATTGACGATACGGTCCTAACAAAACTAGTTTCGTCGAATTCTGAGACCGTTAGAAAAATGGCCAATTTCCAGTCGATTAAAATCAACTGAAACTGGTCAAACGCGTTTTCCTTTGCCACGCTCACATATTGATTCGAAAAATTACGAAATTTGAAACCTAGCAAAAACTTGACACTGCGGACCCAACAAAACTGGTTTCGTCGAAATCCGAGGTCGTTTGCAAAATGTCCATTTTTAAGGGCCTGAATTCCATAGCGACTATTCAGAATTTTCAACTGGACATATCTTTTGCTTCCCGATATGAAATCTTGATTTTTCGGATTCGTTGGAAAGATATTCACTATTAGATTCCATTATTTTTTGTTTCACTAAAATCCGGATTGTTTTGCACCCGGTACATTCAATTGAAGTTTGAAATCGAATTATCGAACTACCGCGCCATTTTCAATTCTATTTATAATTATATATAATTATTTATATTCTAACGACGACGTATATAATATATGCGATCGATTTATATTCAAAATAAATTTCTCGTCGTTTTTATTTAAAATAATTCATTTTAAATAATCTAAATTCGCTAAAATTGCCAAAATAAAAATTTTTAAACTGGCCCAGATTTTCCGGGTTGTTACAATCTCCCCCACTTAAAACTTTTCGTCCCCGAAAAGGAACAAAGTCGAAAGTGGTTTGATAATTCAACTCTACGCTCGATCTGGCTTCCATTCTCCAACTTTTCAGTTTCTGAGAATTTTCAAAATTTCAAAAATTTGGCTAACACCCTAAATTTTTGAAAAATTTCGCCATAACCTCCCCTGCACCGGGGGCATCGGGGAATTTCAAATAGCTTCCCCGGTCCTTCAGATCTCAAAAAGAAAAAGAAAAAGCCAAACGGCTAGCCAATAGGCTCACAAAATCATCATCACCCAAACAAAACAGGAAATTATGTAGTAAACATGTACCTATTTGTCGGGCAAACAAATTTTATTCTCTGGCTCTAGCCTCCTTGCTATGACCTGTTCAATGATATACATGTATATGCAAGTAGATGCGACCAAATTCCAATACAATTCAATATTTGGTTGAATTAGGCAAAATGGTTAAAATTTAGCAACCAAATAAACAAACAACCCAAACATCAATCAATTAGTGAATTAGATTATCAAATTCATAATTTTGATACATATACAAAAATCAGATTTTTGATGCCAAATCACAACAATAAGCCCTATCTAATTTTGGTTCTCACACCAGTCCAATGGAAATATATAGAAAATCACACATTCGAAACACGAATATAAATACGGATGATGTCATGACAATCATCAGTACCATCTCCGGGCGACTAGAATGTGATTCCATATCTATCCAGTATATTAAAACTTTGAATATACGTTTGCAAGGCGTATATGCAAATTCTTTATATACTGAATTGCCCAAAATCAATATAAACAAATAATCAAATACGAATAGTTGATTTAAATTTTCAAAACAAAATGTTTTCATTTGAAAAATATACTCTTCACACCCGTTCTAGGATACTACTGATCCTATCTCTAACGAGTCATTCCATTGGATATTGCTAATCCAATATCTGATGAATTCTTTCGTATGGTTCTAATGTGCCTTGTTCTCTGAGCTTTGTAAACCAAAGCTCTGATACCAAATGTGACGGCAAGGAACTTCGCTCGGTCCGAACCAGTCGCTAAACCGACCCAGACCGTTCGAAACGCCCTATCGTTTGAGAACACGACAAAACAGAACGCATACAGAAGAACATTTCATTGTATATTACAACAATGCATCAGATTACAAGAATATACAGAGTATAAATGAATATCACACAGAAATATCAGAGATTTAAATTACATTTAAATACATAGCAGCGGAAAATAATACAATACACAACTAGAATGAGATATACGGATACAAAGCTTTCCGGATATCGTTCCAGCTGTAACCCAGGATCCTGTGAATATAAATCTGCAAAACCGAAACTACTAGCTGCCCGTGTCAAAATAAGGGCACCCAGAGTTTAGGTTAAAACAATAAACTCCAGGTCAGTCATGTGACTGGTGTGAGAACTAAAACAGTTATTAATCTTTATTTTTAAATCATTAGGTAAATCAAGGGACCACGCCGTATAACACGGAACGGGTTTCCTCCCAAGAATACCAGTGCATAAAACAAACAGCGCAATGCTAAATAAAGAAAAATGAAGCTGTTATAAGACCCAGGTCCTATCACACAATGCAACGCAAGCCGGGGGATAGGGTTTTTACCTTATAACAGCCAAAGAATGCTTGATACGTTTAAAACAAATCATTTGATACTATTATAAGTGTATAGTTTATAAAACAACTTCAAATCATAAGTATCAATCATAGGCGGCATGAATGCCCCATACCACTATGTCGCCATATATAGGTTTACAAATAAAACCGCAAATGTCACGTATTTGGAAATTGGATTTCCATCTATGAACCGAGGCAAAAGATAGTCCTCAACCGATTCGAGACTGCCTAGTCCGAGTCTCAGGATCAGAGCTCGAGTGACCCTTGGATCGTCAGGGCCGGTCCACACGGAGTGGATTAAAATGCCTGAACATGCGTTTCTCCGCCCTATGGGGCGTAAACGAGCCAACTAAATGACTCCATCGGTTCGAGAACGACCGATCAATCCGAGGCGCCTCGCAACAGCAACAACCACATAAGTCAAACTCGTCAGGGCGTGTAAAACCACTGACGCCACTTCTAACTAGGAAGAAACGCATGCCCTCCCTGAGGTCCGTCTCCCGTTTTTGGTTCATACCTGGTGTGAAACACGCGAGGTAAACGTTACACAAAGCTACGCCACAAAGGCCGTGCTTTGATCATCACCACAAGACTTTGCTTTTCAACAGAAGCCTTGATCATTTGCATCTTAGCATGCCACACAGGCAAACCATCCTATGCAACCGATATCAGTCACACAGAATGAAATCCGATGTCAGACACACAGTCCATTTACAAGTCCGTTCTGGGTCTGAACGAAACCGGAGGCACCTAGTACCCCGCATATCCATCGATCTCCAAGTACGTCTGGACGATCACTAACTGTTTCCATCTTCTTGGGTGTACAGCCCAATCAAGATCATCAGTTATCACCCAAACGACGTGAAGACCTCCGGTCTTCGACCATCGTCTTCATCTTCGACTTATCGTCGTATCAGTTATTCAGAATGGGATAAACCCGGTCTTTCCGAATAACTCGCGTATATTTTAAATAAGTGTTACACAAACACAACATACGCCTCATTCCAATTCATTAGTCACTAACCGTAAATTAATCAAGAGAATAATTCCCCAAATATTAACCCCGAAGGCCGAAACCAACATCAGATCAATATCCAGAAAACCATTCTGCTTGGCTAACCGACAGTTAGTTTCTAAATTTCACGTTCAAATCTAATTAAAGATTTAACTATCGCCTGGAGCAAAACTGGTGATACTCCATTCTCGATCTTTTCAATCTAATTAAAGATTCATTAAAACTCCACTTAGTTTTAATCTGTGACTGGGTTAAAGAATCAGTGTCATTTAAAACACGGTTCACGATAAACCCAAAGTCACATCCCATTAATTATCGGGTTAAAGAACAAGTGTTATTTAAAACACTGTTCACGATAAACCCAAAAATCAATATCAATTCAATTCCAATTAAATATCATTTAATTGGTACACTTCATTAAATCTAAATAAAAAGATTTAATCTCTTCTCAACTGGGTTCAAGAACAGTGTTAGTGAAGACACCATTCACGACAAACCCAAATCACATTCATTAATTATCGGGTTAAAGAACAAGTGTTATTTAAAACACTGTTCACGATAAACCCAAAAATCAATATCAATTCAATTCCAATTAAATATCATTTAATTGGTACACTTCATTAAATCTAAATAAAAGATTTAATCTTTTCTCAACTGGGTTCAAGAACAGTGTTAGTGAAGACACCATTCACGACAAACCCAAATCACATTCGATATTCAATACAAGGCTCTGAATAGAAAATATATCGGCTTATATTCAATATCGAATTCTACGACTAACAAATGTCGTATTGGAAATAACGATACAAATATATATCTTTCAAATTTCCATAACAACACCTGTAATATCACGAATTCCAACATCGAAATATTCCGAAGACAATTTCGATTCAACTCCACTCCAATGCAATCATTGGAAATTTTGGTTATTTTCAAAACCATTTCAAATTCAATTTATTTATTTAAAAATAAATAGAATTATAATTCTAGTTCAAAACTAGTTCATTTCGATAAAAATCTATTTTTATCTTTTCAAATATGGAGTTTTTCATCCCAAACTTTCACAAATCATTTCTTATGATTTTACACAAATTATTACTATTTTTAATAATTTTATCAAGGCCCGTACAGTCGATTTCCATTAACGGCCATCGAACTGCACTTACAGCGACCTTTTTCGAATTTGATTTGGACGTATCTCCAAATCCAACCGTTAGATTTCAAATTTCTAACATTCATTAGAAAGCTCTTTTCGATACGAACCCAACGGTTCCGGTTTTAGGAGAATCCGACGGTCGGATCTCCCGTAATGTCCGTTTGAAATAAATGGTCGAAATTCACGAACTGCCGCGGCGCGGCGCGTTCTATTCAGGCCATTATATTATATATAAAATATATATAATATATATTTCGTCGATTTCTATTTAAAACGAATTATATAAATAGTTTTGAATTCGTTTCAAAAACATTTCAACTTCCATTTCAATTCAAAGCAAAATTGAATTCTTCTTTATAGATTCGTTTCAAAATTCATTTCTATTCAATTCAAATTTCAATTCAATTTGAATTCGCTTTCAATTCACTTTCAATTCAATTCGAATTCGTTTTCAATTCAATTCATTTCGAAATCGTTTTCAATTCAATTCATTTCGAAATCGTTTTCAATTCAATTCATTTCGAAATCGTTTTCAATTCAATTCATTCCGAAATCGTTTTCAATTCAATTCATTTCGAAATCGTTTTCAATTCAATTTGAATTCGTTTTCAATTCATTTCATTTCGAAATCGTTTTTAAAATCGATATAAATATCGTTCACGTCAAAATGGCGTCAATCTAATCAACACGGCTTCATATATTCCTTTATTTTCAAATATTCTATTTCAAATATTTCTTTTTCAAATATTTCTTTTTCAAAACTGGAATGAGGCCCAATCAATTACCATATAAAATTAATTATATGGATTTTCATACAACACATGTATATAATAGCATTAAAAATAATCAACCATCAACCAAAGTGCACTACACTGTATAAGCATCAAATATAGATATTCAACGCTTATAACAGCCTGTCAATCAATCGATCGACATATTTAATCAATCAGGATGAGTGAACTTCAAATTTCATCCTAACACCCGTGTGGGGTTTCAAACAATCAAACACATATTTTATTTGTGCAGTTAGGCGATGTGTAAAATTTATCGACCCAATCAGCGTCATTCAAATAGGTGTACATAAACAAACCGTCTGGTTTATAAATGAATATTTATTTATTCACTTCACTATTTTCATATTCACGTTAAAAATTATATTTTTAACGATAAAACATTTTATTTCAACCTATGAATTTCTATTCAATTCATTTATTCAATAAAATGATATTTTTATTTTTCTAACATATTTTAGAAAATTTCGGCGGCATAACGGCACGATACTAGAAACGGGACGAGGCCTAGCCTTATCCCCGGTCTAGTGAAGGCCCACGCCATTCACACATCAATCAAATCAATTCGTTATGCAAACCACAAAACTTGGAGTAAGAGTCTAACCTAGCCTTACTCCTTCGCCTTATAACGGCGCACGTCTAATCCTAACCAATTTATCGATTCGATTTTTCACACCACAAACCACATTCAAACCAATATCACAATCAATAACCAAACAGCCAAACAAACAAGTCCATGGTCTGTGGACGATTGTGTCGGGTGCTACTAAGCACCGTCTGCATCCTAGTATATATATATATCTAGAAAAAGAATTGAAAGGTGAGAAATTCTCACATATAGCTATCCTAGCTCCACGGCTCTTCATTTGCAGAAGTCTTCGTCGTTTCGCCTCTTTGTCACCTTCGTTGCTGCTTTCACTACATACGTAAAAATCGAATTTTTACTATGTTATTCAATATATAAAAATTGAATTTTGACGTCGCTATTCAATATATAAAAATCGAATTTTGACTTCGCTTTCAATATATAAAAATCGAATTTTGACTTCGCTTTCAATATATAAAAATATGATTTTGACTTCGCTTTCAATATATAAAAATATGATTTTGACTTCGCTTTCAATATATAAAAATATGATTTTTACTTTTGCTTTCAACATATAAAAATATGATTTTTCAACATATAAAAATATGATTTTTATTTCGACTTTCAACATATAAAAATATGATTTTTATTTGTGCAAGTTCAAATCTTTTTCTACTAAAAGATTAAACCTTTTTCCTATTTTAAAGTTCAAAATAAAATCAGTTTTTTTCTTTTTTTTCCCTAATAAGAAAACCCAGTTTTAATTTCATATAAAAATCAGTTTTTATTATGCTTTTAAAATCAGTTTATTATTTGCTTATAAAATCAGTTTTCTATTTTTTTATTTCAAAAACAGTTTTATTCTTTTAGAAAATGCAGTTTTATTCTTTTAGAAAATGCAGTTTTATTCTTTTAGAAAATTCAGTTCAGTTTTAAAATACTTTTAAAAATTCAGTTTTAAAGTTCTTTTATAAAAACAGTTTAAAAATCATTTTCAAAATCAGTTCTTAAATGTTTTAAAATCAAAATTTAAAACAAAAATAAACTAAAAAAATAAAATGAAAGAAAACGTACCGAGGGGGGGGGGGTTTCTCGCAGATCGGCGGCGGCAAGGCTTCTCGAGGGCGGCGGCTTCAGCGTCGAACTGGGAGGCGATGCTTCGAGCGATGGAGGCGGCTTGGGTCTTCGATCGGTGGTGCGGTCTTGAGGGGGGCGGCGGCGCTCCAGGGGGGGCTTCGTCGGAGTTCGTGCGCGGGGGGGGGCTGGCGATTTAGGTTTTGTTGTTTTTTTTTTTTTTCTTTTCTCTTGTCTGAATAGAAATAAAAAAAAAGGGGGGGCCAAGCGGGAGATAAGGAGGGAAGGGAAGAGTTTCTTTTCTTTTTTTTTTTTTTTTTATTTATTATTTAATTATTATATTTAGCAAAGAGTTGACCTTTTACGTACGACCCCTAAACGAGGCCCACCGCCTGTCGTCCATAGCGTTTAACCCCCATTCCGAACACAATGGGATATGTATCGCAAGCTGGTTTGATCGTTACAATCGGTTTCCTTTTGAATTTTCATTTAAATCACTATATTGAATTTTAAACGTACATTTCAAATTACCGGGGTCACATGCGAACTAGAAAAATTCCGGAAAAATATTTTCTAGCTTCGTATTGACGATACGGTCCTAACAAAACTAGTTTCGTCGAATTCTGAGACCGTTAGAAAAATGGCCAATTTCCAGTCGATTAAAATCAACTGAAACTGGTCAAACGCGTTTTCCTTTGCCACGCTCACATATTGATTCGAAAAATTACGAAATTTGAAACCTAGCAAAAACTTGACACTGCGGACCCAACAAAACTGGTTTCGTCGAAATCCGAGGTCGTTTGCAAAATGTCCATTTTTAAGGGCCTGAATTCCATAGCGACTATTCAGAATTTTCAACTGGACATATCTTTTGCTTCCCGATATGAAATCTTGATTTTTCGGATTCGTTGGAAAGATATTCACTATTAGATTCCATTATTTTTTGTTTCACTAAAATCCGGATTGTTTTGCACCCGGTACATTCAATTGAAGTTTGAAATCGAATTATCGAACTACCGCGCCATTTTCAATTCTATTTATAATTATATATAATTATTTATATTCTAACGACGACGTATATAATATATGCGATCGATTTATATTCAAAATAAATTTCTCGTCGTTTTTATTTAAAATAATTCATTTTAAATAATCTAAATTCGCTAAAATTGCCAAAATAAAAATTTTTAAACTGGCCCAGATTTTCCGGGTTGTTACATCACTCCTCTCTAATCATCTCATGAACACATATGAAGACTCATGGATGTTAGAACATCATAAAAAATCCGAAATTGCTGAACTATGGAGATAAAGAAGAGGATAGAGAAGCTTACGCATGCCTTAGAATTGGATTTGCACTTGAATTGGGCTCTAGATTGGAAGCCTTAGCTTAGGGAGTTTCTATTTCCCTTTCCCTTCCCCATTTCTATTTTCTTTTCAAGTGTTAGATTGAAATGAAGAAGACGGGGCTGATTTGGGTTTATATGGTGAGCTAGGTTAGCTCAACCAAGCCCTATCCCAAGGTATCAATTTCCGAAACTCGGAACATATCGAACCTTATAGTTTTCGAACACCTAAACGACGTTTTGAACTAGATGGAAGTGGTTTCGAGTCCAAATTCATTCGTATGTGTAAAGTAATATTTTGATCATACACTCTAATGATAAACGACCAAATTTTACTAACTCAAAAGGTATCGATGCTTATAGTCAAAAAGGTCATAAACGATGATTCGGACCGAATGGAAGTGGTCCCGAATCCTAATTTTATCATTTGTGGAAAACGACATTTTAAGTGACGTATCGGATACGACGATATATTTAAATAAAATATTTAAATCTAAAATCGTCGAATGAGCGGATTGTTACAAACAGGATTCCACAATATTTATAATACTATTTGTTTTCATATATTATGATATATGATGTGATATATAATCTGTGATTGATTATGATGACACTAGTCCTGTTATTGGTTTTTTTTTTTAAATACCATAATAAATACTGCAATGTAAAAGGGGAATTTTCAAAGTGTATATTGAAAATAAATATTTATAAAATAAATACGATTTTATAAAATGAAATATTTAGGAAATAAATAGGATTTTATAAAAGGAAATAAATAGAATATTTTAAAAAGGAATACTTATTTGGAAAATAAATAGGATATAATAAAAGGGATATTTATTTGGAAAATAAATAGGATATTATAAAAGGGATATTTATTTGGAAAATAAATAGAATATTATAAAAGGAAATATAGGGAAATAAATAGAATTATAAAAGGAAATTGGCAAGATATAAAATAATTATGAAATGGATTCAAAGTAGATATTAAATAGAATCTGTTTTAACAAATAAATTGAGAAGATTAATTTATAAATAATGTTTTATAAATTAAGTAAATTGTTTATCATTGGATAAATTGGATATATAAGTTTGAAATTATATGAAGAAGTAGAAATCGCTTTTAACACCGATATTTTTATGGAATGTAAACACCACATTTATAAAGTGATTTATAAACGAGATTTTAGGTGATTGGAATTGAAAATAAGATTTTGTATGAATACTTCTATAAATAGAGGTATAAATAGAATTTGGAAAGGTAATATTATTGTCAAATGCGAAATCAAACTTAACGGATTATGTAAAAGAAATATTTTTCACATTTGATGTGAATAAGGGATTAAAATAAATAATTTATAAATTAAAACATTTATAAGAAAATTTGGTTTTTGAAATAGAAATTCAAATGGGAATTTGAATGAGATAGGAAAGAAAGTTAATCGAACATTAGTTTCTCGAATATTAGTTTTTCGAATAGTGTTAATTGAAAATAAGTTATTCGAAGAAAGTTAAATCGAACATTAGTTATTCAAATAGAATTAATCGAATATTAGTTATTCGAATAGAGTTAATCGAATATTAGTTATTCGAATAGAGTTAATCGAACATTAGTTATTCGAAGAGAGTTATCGAATATTAGTTTTTCGAAGAGAGTTATCGAATATTTGTTTATTTGAAAGAGAATCATCGAATATTAGTTTATTCGAAAGAGAGTTATCGAATATAAGTTATTCAAAAGGGAGATAATCGAATATAGTTTATTCAAAAGAGAAATAATCGAATATAGTTTATTCGAAAAAGAGTTATCGAATATAGTTTATTTGAAAGAGAGATTATCGAATATAAGTTATTCGAAGAGAGTTAATTGAATACAAGTTACTCGAAGAAAGTTAATCGAATATAGACTATTCGAAAGAGAGCTATCGAATAGAGATTTTTCAAAAGAGAGTTAATCATTGGAATTCGACTATATCGAATGTAGGAAAGTACTATTTACTTTCTAGTTTTTAAATCAAGATTTATTTATTAATAAATTAGTTGTTTGTTTATTATCCAAATTAATAAATATAAAAGTTATATTTAAGTTATTATATTTCAGAAGCATGGGACTATAACACTATTGTTATAATCAAATGAGTTCTGTAAAAGAAGTGGATTCTTTAATAGAATCCGAGAGTTACGTAAGGGAGTTTGTTAAATATTTAAAGGGTGAAATTTATATGTTTCAAGGTTAAAAATGTTGTCCAGTTATGGTCTAAGAGGTAGTTATACCCCAACTTGATTGACTTCAGTTTTAACTAAGAAATGGTTAAGGTTTGATAGTGAAGGTTGGTTAAGTGAATCTAATTAATGAGTGAAATGTTTTGAGTTGGCATAGCGATGTTTTATTTAAACATCTGTTAAATCCAATGAAGGAGTTTTGGAAATGTTTTCCAAATAAGAATCACAAATGTTTTCTAATATAGAAAATAAGAAATGGGAGTAAATATGGAAATGTTTTCCAATGTTAATAACGTATATTTTCTAAAATTAGAAAAAAAGAATTTATGTATATATAGAAAAAGGAAATGGGGGAATGATTAAATAAATAATAAACTAATTTAAGAGGGATCAGTGTTGATTGATGATTTTCTCAGTAAGATTTCCATTTGGAAATACGACCGTTGTTTGTACACATGTTTTCCTTTGATAGTTAAATAACCGACTATCAAAGTTTTTGACCATTTCCGTTGTCAATACGGAAGACCAGGATCAGATTTATTATCTGGAAACCACTCCATATGGGCATTAGCTTCGTGAATCTAATATGATAAAGATAACTGAAGGCGGAGTTTATGCAAGGACTGTTCTAGAATAGTGCCCTCGGTTTGTCCAATCTCATGACAACTTGAATGGACGAATGTCTAACAGAGTATATCGGGTAGATCGCGTAAGTTGATCGTTTCAAACGTATTCACGTTGGTGGCGGAGGAATTCATTTCTCTTAGCTTATACCCGTGATATTTTTGGGAAAATCAATTTGTGATTTGACGGGTATGGCGATGTGGCATTCAAAGTAAATAAAGTAGTTATCTGTTAAAAGATACGTCATGACCTCAAGCCTCATCAACTAGGAAATGACAGAAATCGGGCAGGCGGCATGGCTAAGTGGGTCGCACCCAATTAGGGTATATTGTCAGCATCTAGAGAATATTCATATTTGTTACTTCTTTCAATTCTGTATCTCCCGGGAATGTTTATGTTGGTATACCAACCGTAAGGTGACAGTATATTCGGAACATTCAAGCGAAATGAATGGTCGATCATGTGTGGTCGAGTTACAAGATGTTGTTGTTGAACTCCAGTATATCGCTTCTAGAGTACACTGATCGGAAAATGGTTCCATACCTTGTCAGAGTTGGAATCCATTACCTAATAAGCGCCACGGTATTTGATTATATATTATATATGTGGAACGTGAGATGAAAGCTTTCTATTAGATTGATATTTACTTGATTTTGACATTATTATAATATCAGAAGAGTATGGAGTTTAACAGAAATAATTTGGGCTATCGTAAGGTAAAAACCATCCGTGTTTATGTGTGGATCGGTCCTACGATTTTCCATTCTCTTAGAAGGATTTCGAAAGTCAAAAAAATGGTTGGAGTTTACTCACACCAGTCACATGACGGACCCAGAGTTTATTTTGTTTTGTTTTACCTAAACTCTTGGGTGCCCAATTTTGTACGGGCGGTCAAGTAGTCGGGATTTCACAGATATACTTGAGGAGCTTGGAGCAGGAGGCTTCAGGATTTTATAGCTATCATTATTTCCGCTGTGTTGTAAGTGTTGTACTCTGATAATGGTATTGTATACAGATACTTGTTTTATTTCCAGTTATGTTGAATATTATATTTTATTCGTTCTGCTGTGAGATTCGTGTTACTCTGATGATGTTGTGATCTTCTTCTTCTTCTATTCTAAATTTTTATCTTGTCTATTCTTACCCTCTAACTTCTTTCTATTAATGTTCCAGCATTTTCGAGGTTTGAATAGTCGACATGGTGTTGTGTGTCGATTACCGAAGCCGAAAATTTCTCGGGTCGTTACACCCCTAATTCTCTAAATAGCCCTTACTTCCAACAATTACGCCTATTTTTTAACTACTGTGAAGGGTTGGTTTTTTGCAGTGCCCAATACCAATGATTCATCATCTTTCATATTTGTCGATCTACGCCTACTATGCTCAAACTTCCCTTACTTCTCTTAATACTTCAAAATAGCCCTTCTTTTTAATCATACCCCTAATTCTTTAAATAGCCCTTACTTCCAACAATTACCCCTATTGTTTAACTACTGTGAAGGGTTGGTTTTTGCATCACCCAATACAAACGATTCATCATCTTTCATATTTGTCGATTTACCCCTGCTATGCTTAAACTACCCCTACTTCTCTTAATACTTCAAAACAACCCTTCAATTTAATCATACCCCTAATTCTCTAAATAGCCCTTACTTCCAACAATTACCCTATTTTTTAACTGCTGTTAAGGGTTGGTTTTTGCAGCACCGAATCCAAATGATTCCTCATCCTTCATATTTGTGATCTACCCCTACTACGCTTAAACTACCCCTACTTCTATTAATACTTCAAAACATCCCTTCATTTTAATCGTACCCGAAATTCTCTAAGTAGCCCTTACTTCCAACAATTACCCCTATTTTTTAACTTCTATGAAAGGTTGGTTTTTGCAGCACCCAATCCAAATGATTCACCATCCTTCATATTTGTCCATCTACCCCTACTATGCCTAAACTACCCCTACTTCTATTAATTCTTCAAAACATCCCCTATTTTTAATCCTACCCCTAATTCTCTAAATAACCCTTACTTCCAACAATTAATCCTATTTTTTAACTATTGTGAAGGTTGGTTTTTGCAGCACCCATTCCAAATGATTAACCATCTTTCATATTTGTCGATCCACCCCTACTATGTTTAAACTACCCCCTACATTTATTATTGTTTTCATTTATTCATTTCTTTATTCATTTTTTTGCATTTTTCATTTCTTTGTTAGCCAATTATCATTCTACTACTGTGAAAGGTTGGTTTATGCAGCACCCAACCCAACCCTTCTTTTTAATCCTACCCCTAATCCTCTAAATAGCCCTTACTTCGAACGATTACCCCTATTTTTTAACTACCGGGAAGGGTTGGTTTTTGCAGCATCCAATCCAAATGATTTATCATCTTTCAAATTTCTCGATCTACCCCTACTTTGCTTAAACTACCCCTACTTCTCTTAATGCTTCAAAACTACCCTTTTTTTAATCCTACCTCTAATCTCTGAATAGCCCTTACTTCCAACAATTACCCCTATTTTCTAACTACTGTGAAGGGTTGGTTTTTGCAGTGCCCAATACCAATGATACATCATGTTTCATATTTGTCGATCTACTCCTACTATGCTTAAACTTCCCAAACTTCTCTTAATCCTTCAAAACAACCCTTCTTTTTAATCATACCCCTAAATATCTAAATAGCCCTTACTTCCAACAATTTCCCATATTTTTTAACTAATGTGAAGTCACCCAATCCAAACGATTCATCATCTTTTGTCGATCTACCCCTACTATGCTTAAACTACCCCTTCTTCTCTTAATACTTCAAAATAACCCTTCTTTTTAATGCTACCCCTAATTCTCTAAATAGCCTTACTTCCAACAATTACCCCTATTTTTTAACTACTGTGAAGGGTTGGTTTTTGCAGCACCGAATCCAAATGATTCATCATCCTTCATATTTGTCGATCTATCCCTACTATTCTTAAACTACCCTTACATCTATTAATACTTCAAAACAGCCCTACTTTTTAATCCTACCCCTAATTCTCTAAGTATCCCTTACTTCCAACAATTACCCCAATTTTTTAACTACTGTGAAGGGTTGGTTTTTGCACCACTCAGTCCAAATGATTCATCATCTTTCATATTTCTCGATCTACCCCTACTTTGCTTAAACTACCCCTACTTCTCTTAATACTTCAAAACTACCATTCTTTTTAATCCTACCCCCAATTATCTAAATATCCCTTACTTCCAAAAATTACCCTTATTTTTAACTACTGTGAAGGGTTGGTTTTTCAAGTGCCCAATCCTAATGATTCATCATATTTCATATTTGTCGTTCTACCCCTATTATGCTTAAACTTCCCCAACTTCTCTTGATACTTCAAAACAATCTTTCTTTTTAATCATACCCCTAATTCTCTAAATAGCCCATACTTCCAACAATTACCCCTGTTTCTTAACTACTGTGAAGGTTTGGTTTTTGCATCACCCAATCCAAACGATTCATCGTCTTTCATATTTATCGATCTATCCGACTATGCTTAAACTACCCCTACTCCTCTTAACACTTCAAAACAACCCTTCTTTTTAATCCTACCCCTAATTCTCTAAATATCCTTTACTTCAAACAATTACACCTATTTTCTAATTACTGTGAAGGGTTGGTTTTTGCAACACCCAATCCAAATGATTCATCATCTTTCATAAATCTTGATCTGCCCCTACTTTGCTTAAACTACCCCTACTTCTGTAACCCTTCTTTTTAATCCTTCCCCTAATTCTCTAAATAGCCCATACTTCCACCAATTACCCCTATTTTTTGACTACTGTGAAGGGTTGTTTTTTTGCAGTGCCCCATCCCAATGATTCATCATCTTTTGTATTTGTTGATCTACCCCTAATATGCTTAAACTTCCCCAACTTGTCTTAATACTTCAAAACAACCCTTCTTTTTAATCATACCCCAAATTCTATATATAGGCCTTAATTAAAACAATTACTCCTATTTTTAACTACTGTGAAGGGTTGGTTTTTTGCATTACCCAATCCAAACGATTCATCATCTTTCATATATGTCGATCTACCCCTACTATGCCTAAACAACCCCTACTTCTCTTAATACTTCAAAACAACGCTTCTTTTTAATCCTACCCCTAATTTTATAAACAGCCCTTGTTTCCAACAATTACCCCTATTTTTTAACTACTGTGACGGGTTGGTTTTTGCAGCACGGAATCCAAATGATTCATCATCCTTCGTATTTGTCGATCTACCCATACTATGCTTAAACTTCCCCTACTTCTCTTAATACTTCAAAATAGCCTTTCTTTTTAATCCCACCGCTAATTCTCTAATAACCCTTGCTTCCAACAATTACTCCTATTTCTTAACTATTGTGTAGGGTTGGTTTTTGCAGCACCCAATCCAAATGATTCATCATCTTTCATATTTGTATCTACCCATACTATGCTTAAACTACCCCTACATTTATTATTGTTTTCCTTTATTCATTTCTTTATTCAATTTTTTTGCATTATTCATTTATTTCTTTGTAAACCAATTATCATTCTACTACTGTGAAGGGTTGGTTTTTGAAGCATCCAAAGCAAACCTTCTTTTTAATCTGACACATAGTTCTCTAAATAGCCCTTACTTCCAACAGTTACCTCTATTTTTTAACTACTGTGAAGGGTTTGTTTTTGCAGTGCCCAATCCAAATGATTTATCATCTTTCATATTTCTCAATCAACCCCTACTTTGCTTAAACTACCAATACTTCTCTTAATACTTCAAAACTACGCTTCGTTTTAAACCCCTAATTCTCTAAATAGCCCTTACTTCCAACAATTACCTTATTTTTAACTATTGTGAAGGGTTGGTTTTGTGGCGCCCAATCCCAATGATTTATCATCTTTCATATTTGTCGATCTACCCCTACTATGCTTAAACTTCTCTTACTTCTCTTAATGCTTCAAAACAACCCTTCTTTTTAATCATACGCCTAATTCTCTAAATAGCCCTTACTTCCAAAAATTACCCATATTTTTAACTACTGTGAACGGGTGGTTTTTGCATTACCCAATCCAAACGGTTCATCATCTTTAATATTTTTCGATCTACCCCTACTATGCTTAAACTACCCATACTTCTCTTAATACATCAAAACAACCCTTCTTTTTAATTCTACCCCTAATTTTCTAAATAGCTCTTACTTTCAGTAATTACCTCTATTTTTTTAACTACTATGGAGGGTTGTATTTTGCAGCACCCAATCCAAATGGTTCATCATCTTTCATATCTCTCGATCTACCCCTATTTCTCTTAATACTTCAAAACTACCCTTCTTTTTAATCCTGCCCCTAATTCTCTAAATAGCCCTTACTTCCAACAATTACCCCTATTTTTGAACGACTGTGAGTTTTTGCAGTGTCCAATCCCAATGACTCATCATCTTTCATATTTGTCGATCTACCCCTACAATGCTTAAACTACCCCTACTTCCTTTAATACTTCAAAACAACCCTTTTTTTTAATCGTACCCCTAATTCTCTAAATAGCCCTTAATTCCAACAATTACCCCTATTTTTTGACTACTTTAAAGGGTTGGTTTTTGCAGCACCGAATCCAAGATTCATCATCCTTCGTATTTGTCGATCTACCGCTACTATGCTTAAACAACCCCTACTTTTATTAATACTTCAAAACAGCCCTTCTTTTTAATCATACCCCTAATTCTCTAAGTAGCCCTTACTTCCAACAATTACACCTATTTTTTAACTACTGTGAAGGGTTGGTTTTTGCGGCACCTAATCCAAATGATTCATCATCCTTCATATTTGTCGATCTACCCCCACTATGCTTTAATTACCCCTACTTCTCTTAATACTTCAAAATAGCCCTTCTTTTTAATCCTACCCCTAATTCTCTAAATAGCCCTTGCTTCCAACAACTACTCCTATTTTTTACTACTATGAAGGGTTGATTTTTGCAGCACCCAATCCAAATGATTCATCATCTTTCATATTTGTCGATCTACCTCTTCTATGCTTAAACTACCCCCTTACAATTTTTTTTCCTTTATTCATTTAGTTATTCAATTTTTTTTCATTATTCTTTTCTTTTTTTGTAAACCAATTATCATTCTACTACTGTGAAGGGTTTGTTTTTGCAGCACCCAGCCTAACCCTTCTTTTTAATCCTACCCCTAATTCTCTAAATAGCCATTACTTCCAACAATTAACCCTATTTTTTAACTACTGTGAAGGGCTGGTTTTTGCATCACCCAATCCCAATGATTCATCATCTTTAATATTTGTCGATCAACCCCTACTATGCTTAAACTACCTCTACTTCTCTTAATACTTCAAAACAGCCCTTCTTTTTAATCCTACCCCTAATTCTCAAAATAGCCCTTACTTCCTACAATTGCGCCTATTTTTTACTACTGTGAAGGGTAGGTTTTTTCACCCTCCAATCCAAATGATTCATCATCCTTCATATTTGTCGATTTACCCCTACTATGCTTAAACTACCCCCATCTTCTCTTAAAACTTCAAAACAACCCTTCTTTTTAATCCTGCCCCAATTCTCTAAATAGCCCTTACTTCCAACCAGTACCCCTATTTTTTAACAACTATGAAGGGTTGGTTTTTTGCAGCATCTAATCCAAATGATTCATCGTCTGTCATATTTGTCGAACTACCCCAACTATGCTTAAACTACCCCTACTTTCTTAATACTTCAAAATAACCCTTCTTTTTAATCCCACCCCTAATTCTCTAAATAGCCTTTACTTCCAACAAGTACCCCTATTTTTTAGCTATTGTGAGGGGTAGGTTTTTGCAGCACCCAATCCAAACAATTCATCGTCTTTCAGATTTGTCGATCTTCCCTTACTATGCTTATACTAGCCCCATACTTTATTATTGTTTTCCTTTATTCATTTCTTTAATTTTTTTCGCATTATTCATTTCTTTTTAAACCAATTATCATTCTATTTCTATGAAAGGCTGGTTTTTGCAGCACCCAAGCCAAACGATTCATCATCTTTCATATTTGTCGATCTACCCCTACTATGCTTAAACTACCCCTACTTTTCTTAATACTTCAAAACAACCCTTCTTTTTAATCCTCCCCCAAATTCTCTAAATAGCCCCTACTTCCAACAACTACCCCTATTTTTTGACTACTGTGAAGGGTTGGATTTTGCAGTACCCAATCCAGACGATTCATCATCTTTCATATTTGTTGATCTACACCTGTAATGCTTAAACTACCCCCTAATTTTATTATTATTTTCCTTTATTAATTTTTATTGCATTATTAATTTCTATCTTTTTAAACCAATTATCATTCTACTTCAGTGAAGGGTTGGTTTTTCCATCACCCAATCTAAACTATTCATCATCTTTCATATTTGTCGATCTAACCCTACTATCCTTAAACTACCCCTACTTCTCTAAGTACTTCAAAACAACACTTATTTTTAATCCTACCCCTAATTATATAAACACCCCTTACTTCCAAAAATTACTCTTATTTTTTAACTACCGTGAAGGGTTGGTTTTTGCAGCACCCAATCCAAATGATTCAATATCCTTCATATTTGTAGATCTACCCCTACTATGCTTAAACTACCCCTACTTCTCTTAATACTTAAAATAAGCCCTTCTTTTTAATACTACCGCTAATTCTCTAAATATCCCTTACTTCCAACAATTACCCTTATTTTTCAACTACATTGAAGGATAGGTTTTTGCAGCACCCAATCCAAATCATTCATCATCTTTCATATTTGTCGATCTACCCCTATTATGCCTAAACTACCCCTACTTCTCTAAATACTTCAAAACAACACTTCTTTTTAATTCAACCCCTAATTCTCTAAATACTCCTTTCTTCAAAAAATTACCCCTATTTTTAAACTACTGTGAAGGGTTGGTTTTTGCAGCACCCAATCCAAATGATTCATCTTATTTCATATTTGTCGATCTACCTATACTATGCTCAAACTACCCCTACTTCTATTAATACTACAAAACAGCCCTTCTTTTTAATCCTACCGCTGTTTCTCTATGTAGCCCTTACTTCCAACAATTACCCCTATTTTTTAACTATTGTGAAGGGTTGGTTTTTGCAACACTCAATCCAAATGATTCATAATCCTTCATATTTGTCGATCTACCCCTACTATGCTTAAACTACCCCTACTTCTCTTAATACTTCAAAACATCCATTCTTTATAATTCTGCCCCTAATTCTCTAAATAGCCCTTACTTCCAAAAAATACTCCTATTTTTTAACTACTATGAAGGGTTGGTTTTTGCAGCACTATGAAGGGTTGGTTTTTGTAGCACCCAATCCAAATGATTCATCATCGTTCATATTTGTCGATCTACCCCTACTATGTTTAAACTACCCCACCCCCCACATTTATTATTGTTTTCCTTTATTCATTTCCTTATCCATTTTTTTCATTATTCATTTTTTTCTTTGTAAACCAATTATCATTTTACTATTGTGAAGGGTTGGTTTTTGCAGCACCCAACCCAACCGTTCTTTTTAATCCTACCCCTAATTCGCTAAAAAGCCCTTATTCCAACAATTACCCTTATTTTTTAACTACTGTAAAGGGTTGGTTTTTGCACCACCCAATCCAAATGATTCATCATCTTTCATATTTCTCGATCTACTCCTACTTTACTTAAACTATCCCTACTTCTCTTAATACTTCAAAACTACGCTTATTTTTAATCCTACCCCTAATTATCTAAATAGCCCTTACTTCCAAAAATTACCCCAATTTTTTAACTACTGTGAAGGGTTGGTCTTTGCAGCGCCCAATCCCAATGATTCATCATCTTTCATATTCGTCGATCTACCCCTACTATGCTTAAAATTCCCCTACTTCCCTTAATACTTAAAAACAACCCATCTTTTTAATCATACCCCTAATTCTATAAATAGCCCTTACTTCCAACAATTACCCCTATTTTTTAACAACTTTGAAGGGTTGGTTTTTGCATCACGCAATCCAAACGATTCATCATCTTTCATATTTGTCAATCTACCCCTACTATGCTTAGACTACCCCTACTTCTCTTAATACTTCAAAACAACCCTTCTTTTTAATCCTACCCCTAACTCTCGAAATAGCACTATCTTCCAACAATTACCACTATTTTTTAACTATTGTGAAGGGTTGGTTTTTGCAGCACCCAATCCAATTGATTAATCATCCTTCATATTTGTCGATATACCCCTACTATGCTTAAACTACCCCTACTTCTCTTAATACTTCAAAAAAGACCTTCTTTTTAGTCCTACCTCTAATTCTATAAATAGCCCTTACTTCCAACAATTACCCCTACTTTTTAACTACCATGCAGGGTTGGTTTTTGCAGCACCCAATCCAAATTATTCATCATCTTTCATATTGGTGGATCTACCCCTACTATGCCTAAACTACCTCCCCTACTTTTATTTTTGTTTTCCATTATTCATTTCTTTATTCATTTTTTTACATTATTCATTTCTTTGTAAAACAATTATCATTCTGTGAAGGGTTGGTTTTTGCAGCACCCAATCCAAACGATTCATCATCTTTAATATTTGTCGATCTTCCCCTACTATGCTTAAACAACTCCTACTTCTCTTAATACTTAAAAACAAGCCTTCTTTTTAATCCTACCCCTGATTCTCTAAATAGCCCTTACTTCCAACAATTACCCCTATTTTTTAACTACTGTGAATGGTTGGTTTTTGCAACACCCAATCCAAATGATTAATCATCTTTCATATTTGTCGATCTACCCCTACTTTTCTTAAACTACCCCTACTTCTCTTAATACTTCAAAACAACCCTTCTATTTAATTCTCACCCTATTTCTCCAAATAGACCTAACTTCCAACAATTATCCCTAATTTTTAACTACTGTGAAGGGTTGGTTTTTGCAGCAAACAATCCAAACGATTCATCATCTTTCAAACTTGTCGATCTGCCCCTACTATGCTTAAACTACCCCTACTTCTCTCAATACTTCAAAACAGCACTTCTTTTTAATCCTCCCCCTAATTATCTAAATAGCCCTTACTTCCAAAAATTACCCATGTTTTTTTACTACTGCGAAGGGTTGATTTTTGCAGCACTGAATCCAAATAATTCATCATCCTTCATATTTGTCGATCTACCCCTACTATTCTTAAACTACCCCTACTAATACTTCAAAACAACCCTTATTTTTAATCCAACCCCTAATTCTCTAAGTAGCCCATACTTCCAACAATTACCTCTACTTTTTAACTACTGTGAAGGGTTGTTTTTTGCAGCACCGAATCCAAATGATTCATCATCCTTCATATTTGTCGATCTACCCCTACTATGCTTAAACTTCCCTTACTTCTCTTAATACTTCGAAACAACCATTCTTTTTAATCATATCCCTAATTCTCTAAATAGCCCTTACTTCCAAAAATTACGCCTATTTTTTAACTACTGTGAAGGGTTGGTTTTTGCATCACCTAATCCATACGATTCATCATCTTTAATATTTGTCGGTCTACCCATACAATGCTTAAACTACCCCTACTTCTCTTAATACTTCAAAACAACACTTCTTTTTAATCCTACCTCTAATTTTCTAAATAGCCCTTACTTTCAGCAATTACCCCTATTTTTTAACTACTGTGAAGGGTAGTATTTTGCAGAACCTAATCCAAATGGTTCATCATCATTCATATTTCTCGATCTACTCCTATTTCTCTTAACACTTCAAAACTAACCTTCTTTTTAATCCTACCCCAAATTCTATAAATAACCCTTATTTTCCACAATTACCCCTATTTTTTAACTACTGTGAAGGGTGTGTTTTTGCAGTGCCCAATCCCAATGATTCACCATCTTTCATATTTGTCGATCTACCCTTACTATGCTTAAAATTCCCCTACTTCTCTTAATACTTCAAAACAACCCTTCTTTTTAATCATAACCCTAATTCTCTAAATGGTTCTTACTTCCAACAATTACCCCTATTTTGAACTACTGTGAAGGGTTGGTTTTTGCATCACCCAATCCAAACGATTCATCATCTTTCATATTTGTCGATCTACCCCTACTATGCTTAAACTACCACTACTTCTCTTAATAATTCAAAACAAACCTTTTTTTAATCATACCCCTAATTCTCTAAATAGCCCTTACTTCCAACAATTACCCTATTTTTTAAGTACTATGAAGTGTTCGTTTTTGAAGCACCGAATCCAAATGATTCATCATCCTTCATATTTGTCGATCTACCCCTATTATGCTTAAACTACCCCTACCTTTATTAATATTTCAAAATAGCCCTTCTTTTTAATCCTACCCCTAATTCTCTATGTAGTCCTTACTTCCAACAATTACACCTATTTTTTAACTACTGCGAAGGGTTTGTTTTTGCAGCACCTAATACAAATGATTCATCATCCTTCATATTTGTCGATCCACCTCTACTATGCTTAAAATGCCCCTACTTCTCTTATTACTTCAAAACAGCCCTTCTTTTTAATCCTACCCCTAATTCTCTAAATAACCCTTACTTCCAAAAATTAACCCTATTTTTTAACTACTGTGAAGGGTTGGTTTTTGTATCACCCAATCCAAACGATTCATCATCTTTAATATTTGTCAATCTAACACTACTATGCTTAAACTACCCCTACCTCTCTTAATACTTAAAAAAAACCTTCTTTTTAATCCTACCCCTAATTTTCTAAATAATTCTTACTTTCAGCAATTACCCCTACTTTTTAACTACTGTGAAGCGTTGTATTTTACAGAACCCAATCTTAACGGTTCATCATTTTTCATATTTCTCGATCTACCCCTTTTTCTCTTAATACTTCAAACTAACCTTCTTTTTAATCCTACCCCTAATTCTCTAAATAGCCCTTACTTCCAATACTTACCCCAATTTTTTAACTATTATGAAGGGTTGGTTTTTGCAGCACCCAATCCAAATGATTCATCATCTTTCATATTTGTCGATCTACCCCTACTATGCTTAAACTTCCCCTACTCCTCTTAATACTTCAAAAAAGCCCTTATTTTTAATCATACCCCAAATTATCTATATAGCCCTTACTTCCAACAATTACCCCTATTTTTTGACTACTGTGAAGGGTTGATATTTGCATCATCCAGTCCAAACGATTCATCATCTTTCATATTTGTTGATCTACCCCTACTATGCTTAAACTACCCCTACTTCTCTTAATACTTCAAAAAAACCCTTTTTTTAATCATACCCCTAATTCTCTAAATAGCCCTTACTTCCAACAATTACCCCAATTTTTTAACTACTGTGAAGGGTTGGTTTTTGCAGCACCGAATCCAAAGATTCATGATCCTTCATATTTTTCGATCTACCACTACTATGCTTAAACTACCCCTACTTTTATTAATACTTAAAAATAGCCCTTATTTTTAATCCTACCCCTAATTCTCTAAGTAACCCATACTTCCAACAATTACCCCTATTTTTTAACTACTGCGAAGGGTTGGTTTTTGCAGCACCTAATCCAATTGATTCATCATCCTTCATATTTGCCGATCTACCCCTACTATGCTTAAAATACCCCGACTTCTCTTAATACTTCAAAACAACCCATCTTTTTTTATCCTACTCCTAATTCTATAAATAGCCCTTACTTCAACAATTACTCCTATTTTTTAACTACTGTGAAGGGTTGGTTTTTGCAGCACCAAATCCAAATGATTCATCATCTTTCATATTTGTCGATCTACCCCTACTATGCTTAAACTACCCCCTTACTTTTATTATTATTTTCCTTTATTCATTTCTTTATTCGATTTTTTTGCATTATTCGTGTTAATCCTAAAAAATACATATGCACATCGAGTAAAGAATACGGAACGAACTCATCAGGGTCGGTCGTGCGAAAGGTTATCCGAGGCACTTAAACGACTTACAATGGATTGGAACGACCGCATAGAGCATGACCCAAATATCAAACCTAAAATAAGTCAAGTCAACCAGTACGACCAAAGAAGATGGCACGATAGAAATGAGGGTCATGCATTCCACATCAGCAGAGCTCGCTTGATCTAATATCAAAGTGCGATCGCACACATTGAGACAGGAGTCAAGGTCTTACATATATTTAACCACCGCTCATGAATTGCAACCCCTAGCGCTCAACACTCGAATCGGAGACCTGTTGATCGGTCATACACCAACCCCCAGAAGGAGCGCGTTCAAATTCCAAACTCGCAAGACTTAGACGATCGCCTCTAGACGAATGAAGACCGTCGCCTGCCCGCTCAGGTCTGACACAACCGCTTTAAGTAACTTAGTCGGTCGTTCCCTCATCTCGCCGCCAAGTAAACTAGATACCTACTCGTCAAATACCAGAGTTAGCCGCAAACGAAGGACATCGACTGGAGTCACCCGCACAACTACTCAAGATGCTCGCTCCATTGAATCGCTCACACATGAAAATCAAATACAGCTACAGCTGGTCGATGGCACGATCGTAATTCATAGAATGAGTGATCTTTAGCTTGCATAAATGGATTTCAGCTCATTTCCCAGGGGGCTCACATATAAATACACCATGGATACTAACAAAAAGGGGATCCAATTTCTTCTGAAACGATGAAGTGCTGCTAAATTCCATCCTCAACTACAGATTCGGCCATGGCATCAACGACAATCTTGTGATCAAGGAGAACGAAGACGTCCTTCTTCTCAATCATCCATCCATCCTTCTTCTCCTCAAATTCTACCAATCTCTTGTATACTTCCTTAGATTGAAATATATTAATGAGGGTATATTGAGTGAATATAGAGATGTAGAGAAGAGAGAATTGATGTAATTTGTTATCCTCGTTATAAGATTGGAAATCACCTCCATAGTGGACGTAGGCCTCATTAACGGTTGAACCACTCTAAATCTCATCTCTACTTTACCTTTCTTGTATTTTTCATTTTAATTGCTGAATAAACACGGTTCCATTCATTTCTATTGAATTGGTGAAGTACAGTTTAGTATCTTGGGTATTTAGACCATTTTTGGTGTAAACATTTTGGCGCCCACCGTGGGGCCGTGTTCATAATTTCCTTTGGTGGTTCCGCAATCTTTCCCCAATCCAGATCTGGTAAGATTTCCTGAGAAGCACTGTGCTTGAAATCATGAGCACACTGAGGAGAATCGCCGACAAAGTCAACAGCCCCAACAACAGCGTCAACCCCGTCACGCCGTCAGCCAGCGACTCCGAGGTAGATGGGCTGCCTGAAATTCAAGAAACTATAACCAGGGAGGAATTGGAAGAGGCGGTGATAGGCTTGATGAGTCAAATAACTATTGCAAATAATGCAATGATGAAGAAGCTCGAGTCAATACTCACCATTTAAGTCGCCACTGCAAAAGCCACTTTAAGCGCCACTTGTTCCTCGCTAGCTCAAACAAATCGTAATCCAGAAGCAGAATTCTCCGCTTTGAGCTCAAGATGGCAGGATTTCATTCAGAGGGTCACGCATCGCCCTAATCTGGATTATGAAGGGAACAAAGCATCTGTGCAGGGTCGTCTTAACAATGCAATCGCAGAACAGAAGGACGGTCCCACTACCATAAGGATGTCCCTTCCAAAGGAATGCCCAAATTCCGTGACTCCAGTTCACATGGGCACATCTTGATCGGAGTTCGATGATGAAGAAGGCGGTCAATCCGTGGATCCGAGCAAGGGATGGAAAAACATATTAGGAATGGCACGAGCTATTGTGAAGGAAAGCATGAAGAAGAAGAATGATCAAAGAGAATGGGAGTCCTTCCCAACTAAAACCCCGCTCACTGAAAGGGTTTAGAAAACTGTATACCTACAAAGATTCTAACCTCCATCCTTACAGTCTTATGACGGGACGAGCGACCCTAATATATTTTTGTGTAAATACGACCAGTATATGAATGGAGCACGTGCTACCGACGAAATCAAATGGTTGTATTTCCCAACTTATCTAGAAGGGGTGGCTTATCTATGGTTCACGAAGCTGCCGCCGTAGTTGGTGAACAATTTCATGACCCTGGCTAAACTATTTGGTAAGCAGTTCAAATCCCAGGCACTCAAAACTCGGGATGTTATGGAGCTAAATGGACTACAACAACAACCGGGAGAGCCCCTCAAAGCTTTTTTTATTCTATTTGATGTGGCGGTCACTAGAGTTAAAAATCTTGAACCCAGCCTGACCTTAATGGCTCTTAAGAGGGGCGTATGTAAGCAAACCCAATTGGGGCGGTGGATCAAGAAAAAGACCCCAAGTACACTCGAACGATTACTCAAAAAAGTCAAAAAATATGCGAATATGGAAGAAAAAGATGTACTGGTAGAGAAGGATGGAAATGCACAAAGCAGCCTTGATCGTCGAAAAAGGAGCAATGAAAGAGAAGATAGTCGGGCAAAAAAGAAGCTGCACTATTTCAAGAACTCCAAGTTCACTCCCCTTAACGATACCGTGGGAAATATCTTCATGGAAACCAAAAACACCGAGAGATATCCGGTTTTGATGCAAAGACAGGTCAAAGGTATCGCTATGAAATTAGGAAGATTCTGTCAGTTCCACAAGCAGCCAGGGCATGATACCGACGAATGCAGGCACTTGAAGTCAGTAATCGAAGGGTTAATCATAAAAAACCATTTGCAATAGTATCTTCAAGATCATAAAAGTTGCCCCCACTCTCCACAAATAAGGGACAATACACCTTGAAAGGAAAAAAGGCTTAAACTAATCCAAAGAGGACACTCATCAAGAGGACCGATAGCTAATGTCTCAATAACGGAGCATTAAACTAGTGCCGTCATTACTTTACTTCACTCCCTCGTTTTTATCTTGTTATTGAGATAGTTTTGCACTGCTTTATTATTCACTATGTTTATATTGAGTAACTGTTTACTTAAAAAACTTTATGGAACAAATTTAGTTATGCGTCTACCTGAGTAACATACTTATTGGTCCATGCTAAAAGGAAAACAATCTCTTGAAATGTAGGCATGGTAAAAGCAATCTGCCATACGCAGTTGAACTGTGATGAAAGTCCCAGGTCACACATCAAATAAAGCAGTTTGGGGATCGCGGGCATTAAGCAAAATCAAACAGGATGAATAAACACATCACATCAAAAAAACGAGACAAGCTGCTCTAAGATAGGCAACAAGTCGACAGGCCGCACCTCCCATTATGGAATATGTTGAAGGCATAGCAAACACCCATGCGAAAGACTAGCACCGGGCCCCGTTGAAGGTGCAGGACATGATTCCCATAAAACCGGAATTAGATTCAGTAGCAAAGATCAATGTCTACCTCCTAGGGGTCAACACCGGAGTAGAAGCAATTTCAAAAAAAAAAAAAAAAGGTCCCACGGTTAAAGTCCCATAGATAAAATCGCTAAGCCCACCAAAGAAACACCTTCTTAGGTGCTGGATACAGGTTCTCCAACTTGGAAAAGTTTCTTAATTTTTTCAATGAGGCGAACCAGTGTCTGTTTCATAGGGCAAGGCACAAAGTCCGAAAAACCGACATGTCCCGAAACGGAAAAATTGCCAATTCCAAAAAGAAGAGGGGCACCTTCTTAAGTAAAGGGCACGAATTTTATCCCTTCTGAGTCAAGGCTCGATGAGATGAATTAGTGTCTGCTCCTCGCGATGAGCCATGAAAATGGGGAAGGATTAAACATTCTGGAAGGACCAGTGCAAAACAGAAATCCTAGCCAAAAGGGGTTGTCAGAAATCCTAGCCGAAAGGTGGTATCCGTTCTAGAACCTTTTTGAATAACTAATACAATCAATCAGGGCCTAGAATGGATCGAAAATCTTTAACCCAAGACCTCCCCAGGGGCACGTATTCAAATTAAGCCTTCGAAAGGCTCGGATTACCAGTCAGTCAGGCGCGGGGTTGAATACTTTTAAATAAAAGATACCAAACGCGCTTATAATAATACAAATGCGTAATAAATTCGATAAGCGATGAACTTCAAAAGACAACTAAATCCCAACAATAATGATAACAATAGAAAATCGGGCGCAATCGAACGATTAATAAAGCGCTAGGCCGAATGCGTAAATAAAAATAAAGGTGCAACGTGCTTTGCACCCGCGCAGAAGTAAACGAGTTGCATAATAAACTGCAGTGCATTAGGGTACAAAACAAACCATAAAGTCACCAAACCTAAGCGTACGAAAGTAAGCAAGGCTGGCTCTCGCATAAACACGCCAGACTAAAAATACCATTCAAAACCAAAACCAAAATAACAGAACAGGAAAAGCATTATTAGGCCACAGTGTTCAGATAAGGTAAGAGATGATCCTCTCCCTAGACTCAAGGGCCTCGACAAGTTTGAGCTTGTCCTTTTCCAAAGCATTAAGTCATTCGAGATTCACTTTATTTGACTGTTGAAGATCTTCGACAAGAGAGAGCCAGGCACCCATTTGATCCACGATGTAATTTCTGACAGTTGTGATAAGGCCATCAACCAGGTGCGAACGTGCTTCTAACTGATTGAGCGCAGCCAATATACAATCTTTCATGTCGTCCATCTTACCTGCAATAACCCATCTGTCAAATGGGTCTATATACACACCGGAACGCGAGCTTACAGGACACTGAACCACAAAGTCTCTGGCGAGTTCAGGATGACAACGTTTGGGAATAGGAAGAGGCTCCGGAACAGCTGCAGGATCCAAGGTAATGGATGAAGAAACCATACGACCAATAACAGCATGAATATCTAAGTCAGAAAGTTCATTCAACACACAATGACTTTGACTCTGAGCATCAGTCGCACCCATGATCTCCTTTCTTTGAGGCATTTTCTTGCCACCGGCCCTCCTTGATGATTTTTTTCATATGCCTTCTAGACATGAAGAATTCCATCCTTGGGCGACCTATTTCAAAAGAGATCGGTGTGGACTCAGATAACGACCATGAAAACGAAAACAGCCAAACCAAACTCAGGCATAAATGGAAACATTTCAACAAGAAAACCCTGGGGCATTTCGTCGAACATTTCATAAACAAATGCCAAGCATGGAGATTTCGAAAGAAAACCATCAGATGATTCGTACTCTTCAAAAACGGTTACAGAGACGGTATCTATGCTACACAAAAACTTGGCTGTTACCCAAATCCCAAATTCATACATAGCTCGGACAGCTCATCTTTGGAACATCCTGACGTAGGATTACATGAGTATTCCAACAAAGCAAAACAAAAGAAAACTTACCCAGAAAGATCATGGTACCTTGAAGCCAAGAAGAAATCGCTCAAGATAATAGATGTTGCTGCAAACACTGGGCAAAATGACAGAGTGAGAAAACCAAAACCTTTTGAAGAAGAATCAAAGCAGAAATATCCAACATAGATTACCTGATAAAACTCTCGAGGAAGCACGGCTGCGACCAAAAATTTCCCAAAAAAAGAAGAAGATAAAAGTGAAATGAAGCAAGTTAAAAGTGAATAAGGAGGATTAAAAGGCATCCGTCTATAGCATTCTCACCACGTCAGCTTTAATGACCGAATACACAAAAATGTCTCATCAAGTTCCAGCTGGCATCCTGAAATCCAACTATTCGCACAACAGCCAAAAAGGATACATCGAGCCTCTCGCTCACTGAAAAAGACAATACCAATCAACAACAAAGAAGAAATCTTAACATCTTGCAAAACGACTCCTCGACGAACATACCAAACAATGTGCAACCAAACAAGTCAAAGCTAGTAATTCCTTATTAAAAGAAATCACGGACTTAGAGGGGCAAGTGTTAATCCCTAAAAAATCCATACGCACATCGAGTAAAGAATACGGAACAGACATCATCATGGTTGGTCGTGCGAAAGGTTATCTGAGGCACTTAAACGGCTCACAATGGATAGGAACGACCACACAGAGCAGGACCAAAATATCAAACCGAAAATAAGTCAAGTCAACCAGTACAACCAAAGAAGATGACACAATAGAAATGAGGGTCATGCATTCCACAGCAGCAGAGCTCGCTTGATCTAATATCAAAGTGCGGTCGCACGCATCAAGACAGGAGTCAAGGTCGCACATATATTTAACAAGTGCACATGAATTGCAACCCCTACCGCTCAACACTCGAACCGGAGACCTGTTGATCGGTCATACACCAACCCCCAGAAGGAGCGCGTTCACATACCAAAGTCGCAAGACTTAGACGATCGCCTCTAGACGAATGAAGACCGTCGCCTGTCCGCTCAGGTCAGACGCAACCGCTTTAAGTAACTTGGTCGGTTGTTCCCTCATCTCGCCACCAAGTAAATTAGATACCTACTCGTCAAATACCAGAGTTAGCCGCAACAGAAGGACATCAACCGGAGTCACCCGCACAACTACTCAAGACGCTCACTCCATTGAGTCACTCACACATGACAACCAAATCCAGCTCTGTACAACTGGCTACAGCTGGCCGATGGCACAATCGTAATTCATAGAATGAGCGATCCGTAGCCTGCATAAACGGATTTCAGGTCATTTCCCAGGGGGGCTCACATATAAATACACCATGGCTACTAACAAAAAGGGGATCCAATTTCTTCTGAAACAACGAAGTGCTTCTAAATTCCATCCTCAACTACAGATTCGGCCATGGCGTCAACGATAATCTTGTGATCAAGGAGAACGAAGACATCCTTCTTCTCAATCATTCATCCATCCTTATTCTCCTCAAATTCTACCAATCTCTTGTATACTTCCTTAGATTGAAATATATTAACGACGGTATATTGAGTAAATATAGAGATGTATGAAAAGAGAGAATTAATGTATTTTGTAATCCTCATTAAAAGATTGGAAATCACCTCCATAGTGGACGTAGGTCTCATTAACGGCTGAACCACTCTAAATCTCGTCTCTACTTTACCTTTCTTGCATTCTTCATTTTAATTGCTGAGTAAACACGGTTCTATTCATTTCTACCGAATTGGTGAAGTACAGTTTAGTATCTTGGGTGTTTAGACCATTTTTGGTGTAAACAATTCATTTCTTTCTTTGTAAACCAATTATCATTCTACTACTATGAAGGGTTGGTTTTTGCAGCACCCAACCAAACCCTTCTTTTTAATCCTACCCAGAATTCTCTAGATAGCCATTACTTCCAAAAATTAACCCTATTTTTTAACTACTATGAAGGGTTGGTTTTTGCAGCACCCAATCCAAAAGATTCATCATCTTTCATATTTCCCAATCTACCCCTACTTTGCTTAAACTACCCCTACTTCTTTTAATACTTTAAAACTGCCCATCTTTTTTATCCTACCCCTAATTCTCTAAATAGCCCTTACTTCCAACAATTACTGCTATTTTTTAACTACTGTGAAGTGTTGGTTTTTGTAGCGCCCAATCCCAATGATTCATCATCTTTCATATTTGTCGATCTACCCCTACTATGCGTAAACTTCCCCTACTTCTCTTAATACTTCAAAATAGCGCTTCTTTTTAATCATACCCCTTATTCTCTAAATAGCCCTTACTTCCAACAATTACCACAATTTTTTAACTACTGTGAACAGTTGGTTTTTGCATCACCCAATCCAAATGATTCATCATCTTTCATACTTGTCAATATACCCCTATTATGCTTAAACTATCCCTAATTCTCTTAATACTTCAAAACAAACCTTCTTTTTAATCCACCCCTAATTCTCTAAATAGCCCTAATTTCCAACAATTACCCCTATTTTTTAGCTACTGTGAAGGGTTGGTTTTTGCAGCACCCTATGCAAACAATTCATCATCTTTCAGATTTGTCGATCTTCCCCTACTATGCTTAAACTACCCCCTTACTTTATTATTGCTTTCCTTTATTCATTTCTTTATTCTTTTTTTTTTTTTTGCATTATTCATTTCTTTTAAACCAATTATCATTCTACTTCTATGAAGGGCTGGTTTTTGCAGCACCTAATCCAAATGGTTCACCATCTTTCATATTTGTCGATCTACCCCAACTATGCTTAAACTACCCTTACGTCTCTTAATACGTCCAGACATATCTTCTTTTTAATCCTCCCCCTAATTCTCTAAATAGGCCTTACTTCCAACTATTATCCCTATTTATTAACTATTGTGAAGGATTGGATTTTGCAATACCCGATCCAAATGATTCATCGTCTTTCATATTTGTCGATCTACCCATGTTATGCTTAAACTACCCCCTACTTTTATTATTGTTTTCCTTTATTTATTTATTTATTTATTTATTTTTGCATTATTAATTTCTATCTTTGTAAACCAATTGTCATTATACTTCTGTGAAGGGTTGGTTTTTCCATCACCCAATCTAAACTATTCATCATCTTTCATATTTGTCGATCTAACCCGACTATGCTTAAACTACCTCTCCTTCTCTTAATACTTCAAAACAACCCTTCTTTTTAATCCTACCCCTAATTATCTAAATACCCCTTACTTCCAAAATTACTCCTATTTTTTAACTACTGTGAAGGGTTGGTTTTTGCAGCACCTAATCCAAATGATTCAATATCCTTCATATTTGTCGATCTACCCCTACTATGCTTAAACTACCCCAAATTCTAAAACTAGCCCTTACTTCCAACAATTACCCCTATTTTTTAAATGCATTGAAGGGTTGGTTTTTGTAGCACCCAATCCAAATGATTCATCATCTATCATATTTGTTGATCTACCCCTACTATGTCTAAACTACTCCTACTTATCTTAATACTTCAAAACATCACTTCGTTTTAATTCTACCCATAATTCTCTAAATACTCCTTACTTCAAAAAATTAAACATATATTTTAACTACTGTGAAGGTTGGTTTTTGCAGCACACAATCCAAATGATTAATCTTATTTCATATTTGTCGATTTACCCCTACTATGCTAAAACTATCCCTACTTCTATTAATACTTCAAAAAACTTGTTCGCTACAACGGAATCTCTATTAAATTAGAAAACCGTCGCACGAATATTGAAATAACCGCAAGTGCACGGCGAACTATTGTAATACGTAGTGAGTGCGAGTCGATCCACGGGGAAAGAAGTGATTTCAATTTTATTCAATCGAATTAAACCAAACTTTGAATTGTTCTAATAAAAACTATGAAACTAGAAACTAAGTTGAGAGCTAAAAGTGAAATTAGAGAGTAATTTAGAGGTAAATCCACTCTCACCTTTATGTAAGTTGTTAAACATACAATGTATGATCTCAACAAGTGATATAAATGCAATATTTACACCACTTATGATTCTCATGAAAATGAAACTAAAGCAAAACTAGTCTAAGTATGGTCTATGAACTATCGGCTAGCACTATAGACCATCAAATTTTGTTCATACTTTTATTTCAAAATCAATAATCACTTAGCAAATATTGATGTAACTTGTGTTTATATTGAATAAGCATAGATCATTTGCAAATGCAATATGACCTATCAAACCCAATTGTATAAACTTACATCCATATTCACTAACATTAAGAACATATTAAAGATCACAAATCATACACTTGTTGAACTTACACAAAGTTAGAGAGTATCATTACCCCTAAATCAAGGGATTAACCACTCATATGTGCTGTCATATCAACACATGTAAGTTTCAACAGTAGAAAATTAAGCAAAATGAAAGAAAACTAAGTAGAACAAGAAGAAAACTAAACTAAGAACGTAAATTAAATGAATATGAATGTAAATCTAAGCTATGAACATGAATGTAAATAAATCTAATCTATGAACATGAAAGTAAAGCATAGAAATTAAAAGAGACATAAGATAGACATAAGAGAAATAGGCTTGGAAGCCCTTTTTATTTATTTGATCAATTACACTTTCATATGCTAAAAAAAAGATACAAAATACATGAAACAAAGGGGTATATATACATGATGTAAAACCCTAAAACCCTAATCACTTTTCTTGGGAATTCCCCAAAATGGCCCTTCATGAAGCTTCTAATTGATCTTAGCCACTAATATGTCATGTAGAATGCATGAGGCCTTTTGTCCCATTCAATAATATGAAGCAAATGGGCTAGTTGAAAGATGGGCCCTCCATTATCCATAAGATGTATTAATTCTTTGCCTTCTCTTGTGTATGTGCATGCTTTCCTTCATCTCTTCATGTGTATGGATCATTTTAGCTCCTAAATTCCTACGAGAGTAAATAACAAGGAACGAGTAAAAGATTTCACAAATTAAAACATGCACAAGTGACCCCCTTTTTTTTCAAAATAAGTGATGATTTTGAAAATCTTTAAAACATGGTTTGATCACATAAAATACCCAAGAATGTTTATTTATTAAACTAAACAAGAGTAAATATGTGAATATAAATGTGCAATTTTACGTGCACATCAAATACCCCCACACTTATCTTTTTATTCGTCCTCGAATAAAGTAATGAAACTAAGATAAATCCACTTTCGTAGGGAGCACGATTGCATTGAGCGTATGCAACAAGCCGTTAAACCTCTGGGTGTCCCCAGTAGGACGAGTGTTGTCTCGTGAGGGTTTTCAGCGGATACTACCCACAAAATCCAAATGCTAAATGCAAAAAGTATTTACAAAATGCAAGATTAGAAAATATGTATAAGGTGAATGCAAGATTATTTACAAATGGGTAATTTACTTTTAAAATTTACACAAAGGAGTTAACACAAGTTTGGGTCGTCACAATGAAATTTAAGTCCGTTACTAATCAAAACTTCGAACAAAAGTCAGTTATCGCTACAAACTCCTCCAGCTTGGCCAGTTGTTTTGGTAAAAACATAGTGCAAATATGAAATGAATTCTGTAATCGATATCAACAATCGTAAGATGGCATCTTTAATTACTTTTGGTTAGCAAGTTAGGTCAAATAAGTGACGAGTGTGCTTGGATTTCAAGTGCTAACTCTCTCTTTATTACAAAATATTTACATTATTATAATTTACAAATACCTAGGTATACCTCCCCTACACTGCACTACGACTTACGTGAGGGTCAGTAATCCTAAGATGTCCAACTCATAAAATGAGACCAAGATATACCGGCGCTGACTTTGTCAACAAGGTGCCGGATAGAGTTTGGCGGGTTTGCACACCAACGCCAGATGTACCAGCAATGTTGGATACCCTTGGATTATTATATATATATATATATTCTCTATTTTTTTTAAGAGAGAGAGTTTAGCGAGAATATCTTAGCACAACTTCACTTAAACGATCTAAAATGTTAACGTAAGTAATCATAATTATCCATTCATTTAATCGGATTACAATTTAGAAAACATTTCATACTCATCACCTACGAATCTCCCTATAAACCAGTTACACCAAATTTGTTCATATTTCAAACTTTTCTTTTATTATCCATTAAGAGAAGTAAATTCCAAATATTTTAATCGTACGACCAAAACCGTATGCTAAATTCATCATGTCATATATTAAAAGTAAATAAAAATGCAAAACACTTTTTTTTTACAAAGAAAAAGGGGAACTTTACAACTTTAGACTATGAAAATGAGACTCCCCCCCACACTTAAATTTTGACTATGTCCCCATAGTCAATGCATGACACAATGAGTGAACAGAAGAGAAATATTTACATATTTACAAAGGAGGGTTAACTTAACTTTCCTACTTGACGTAGCATGGCTCATGAAGAATCGTGAGCTTCTCCTCTCGATCAGTGGGTAATTCCAAGAAAGGTTTTAGACGTTGACCGTTGACTTTGAATATGGCTCCATCCCTCGGATTTTCTATTTCGATGGCACCATGTGGAAAAACAGTTCGAACTACATATGGTCCGGTCCATCTGGACTTTAACTTTCCAGGGAATAAATGAAGTCGTGAGTCATATAATAGAACTTTTTGGTGTGGCAAAAACGTTTTTCTTAGGATTGAGTTGTTGTGAAAAACTTTGGTTCGTTCTTTGTAAATTTTCGCATTTATCATAAGCGTCATTCCTAAGTTCTTCTAATTCTTTGAGTTGCAATTTTCGGTTTTCGCCGGCTTGTTCAAGATCAAGGTTTAAGTTTTTTACTGCCCAAAGTGCTTTATGTTCAATTTCAACGGGTAGATGACAGGCTTTACCGTAGACTAATCGGAAAGGGGACATTCCAAGATTAGTTTTAAAAGCAGTACGGTAAGCCCAAAGTAAGTCGATCAATTTCTGTGACCAATCCTTTCGGTTTTTATTTGCAGTTTTCTCCAGAATCTGTTTTATTTGACGATTCGACACTTCGACTTGACCACACATTTGCGGATGATAATGAGTGGACAACTTGTGGGTTATCTGTAACACCCCGAATTTCGGTTAATGCTAAAATTCACAAATTAAAGAATAACTAATCCCGGATGTGGGAATTAGGGGAAACGAGTTGCACCATTGCGTTCGTCTCGGAAAAATACGCGAAATAGAGTCTGAGATTTCGAAGATCGGAGTCCGTATGAAGAAGATATGGACGAACGAAGTTAGGCAGAAAAACCGAAAATAAGCAAGAATGCACTGGCACACTTGTGAAGTGCGCCAACACAAAAATGCACTGGCGCACTTGTGAAGTGCGCCAACACATTTTTACACTGGCGCACTTGGGAAGTGCGCCCGTGTCGGGTCAGAAACCTGCACAGCTTTCTGGTTTGACCCTGGTGCACCATTTTAGGGTTTGGCTGTGTTTTGGGCTATTCTCTAGAAGCTTCCGAGATCTGATTGCCTAATCTAATTTAGGGTTAATCTAATGGCCTAAAACACTTTCTTAATCTATAAATATACCCTAATACTACCCTAATTCATACTAAAAATAGAAATGATGCCACCATGCCGCCAAAATCAAACTTGAGAGGAGCCTCCACTAGTTTATGAAGAAAGTTGCAAGCTAATCAACTCTAATCATTATCTTCTTCTTGTATAGCAACTAGTTCCACTACATAAGTTTGCTAATCTTGGTTTTGGTGAGTTTCTATGACTTTAATAACCAATTGCTAAATTAAGTAGATGAGATATGATGAGATCATGCGGTTTTGTATGCGGATTTGTGGGTTTTAAGTCATATGATATGATGTTGGCTTGCTAATCTATGTTTAATGTTAACCCTATGTTTATGCAAGTTAAGTAGGTGGGTTTATGCAAGTTAAGTATATGGGTTTATGCAAGTTAAGTGGTAGGTTTGATGCATGCTAAGTATTTGATTTTATGCATGCTAGGTGTTTGGTTTTATGCATGCTAAGTATTTGATTTTATGCATGCTAAGTATTTGATTTTATGCATGCTAAGTGTTTGGGTTTATGCATGCTAAGTATTTGATTTTATGCATGCTAAGTGTTTGGGTTTATGCATGCTAAGTATTTGATTTTATGCATGCTAAGTATTTGATTTTATGCATGCTAAGTATTTGATTTCATGCATGCTAAGTGGTGGGTTTTATGCATACATTATGACATGCAAGTTCACCCTTTGTATAACCTATGAACACTTATGCAAGTTTGTCTCTTTTTATGATATGCATAATATATGCAAGGTTGCCTCTATGTATGACATGGTATGCAAGTTCATATGCAAGTTTATGTGCAAGTTTATATGCAAGTCTATATGCAAGTTCATATGCAAGTTCATATGCAAGTTCATATGCAAGTTTATGTGCAAGTTTATATGCAAGTCTATATGCAAGTTCATATACAAGTTCATATGCAAGTTCATATGCAAGTTCATATGCAAGTTTATATGCAAGTTCATATGCAAGTTTATATGCAAGTTCATATGCAAGTTTGGGTGAATGATTTATGCTAGTTGGGTTTAATGTTGTGATGCAAGTTGACACCTTTTAAACCCATGTAAATGCCAACGTTGTGCTAAGGTTGAACCCATTACATTTATAATGAAACTCCACATTTATATGACATGTCATGAGAACAAATTACGTGGGAAACGATGGGGTTAACATGCATGTTAATAGAAATGTGTAAAGTTGGTATGCTTAAGCATAACATAAAATGAATGGACATAATTGGGAATTTACCTATTAAGTTAGGTCTACCCATATTATGGAGTTGGGAAATTACCTATTAAGTTAGGTCTACCCATATTATGGAGTTGGGAATTTACCTATTAAGTTAGGTCTACCCATACTATGGAATTGGGAATTTACCTATTGAGTTAGGTGTACCCATATTCTTAAAAATGTGTAATTAATTAGGCATAATTAATTCAAATTATGGGGGTGATTAATTAGGTGGAATTAATCAACTAAGACACGAGGTTGGACCCTTTTGTAGCGGAAGTCTGCCCGGAACCGACCGGCCATCCAACAGCTACAAATGATTGGCCCAATGTGAGAGGTCTTAGTCATAAATTAAATACGTGATTAAAGTAAAAACACGAGGTTAGACCTTTTTATGACAGAAGTCTGCCCGGAACCAACCGGCATATCCAGCAGTCATAAAAGATGGTCTAATGTGAGAGGTCTTTATGAGGTCATGATCTTAATTAATTAAGAACACTTAACCATATTAGCATGTAGAGGGACATGAGGGGTTAAGTGGGTGCTTTGGTTGGCATGTGGAAATCTAGTGGGTGCCTTAAGTGGCAATTGAAATATGATTAGATGACTTAACCAAACCTTAACATGTAGGTGGGCATGATTATAAAAGGGGTTAAGTGGGATACACTAGATAAAATAACAAGCTTAGGTGGTAGCTTGTGGGGGCCCATTTCAACCAATATCCCAAACGTATCTTAGTGGGCTCGACTCTAGTCGAGTGACGGGACACGCATATTGGGCTTGAATATAAGAGGCCAAAACAGGTTAGCGGTGGCAACGCAGGACCAACGGGTTTCATATGCGTGTGTGTGCCCGGGCTGGTTGGTAAGTCGTTGTTGCATCGTGTAGGTATAAAGCCGTGCACCGTTGATATTATCTGGTTGCCACTTTGGGGAATGATACACCCCATCGTGGGACCAGCACGAGTATCTACGTAAGGGAGCCGATCGCTTGGGGAGTAGTGGGTACACCTATGTAGTCAGATAGGGGTACACGAAACTACTAAATTACTAAGTGCACTTAGGGGGATCAATCTTTAAGTTGGAATGACTGGTGTGGTGCAGTGTAGTAATTATCCTTGGGTGGGTAGATGTGTCTTTACGGTTATCTTAGTTTATCCTAAGTCTACCAAGCTGCTTAGTGTAGCCATTCATCCCCAGACGTTACCGTATATCAAGCTTATGTCTTCTCTGGTTACTTTAATGATTGTATTGTTAAAGTTATAGGACTCGCTCAGACTTATGTCTGACCCCGTTGTTTTTATCTTTTTTTTTCAAACCTTAGGTTATCAGAGTGGGCCCAGTACGAGTGGGCTTTGATCAGACTGCTTTACTCTCTTTGGAGCTTGGACCATAGATGTAGAGCTCAGCTTACCCTTTCTTTTATGGCTATTAGTTCATGTATTGGGATTATGTACTTTTATTTATCAGGATGGATATTTTGTACTTGACTCTTATTATGGTTTCGAGATGTAACCAAACATGTTTTACTTTCCGCTGAAATGAAATGATATTTTAAAATTTTCAAGTATTACTTATATTTGTCTTGTTGTAATTACTCTGTTCTATATTCACTCAAAACACTCCACCGATGTTATGGCATTCCCTTAGAGAGTGGCCATAGCGGGCGTGGGGTGTTACATTATCGAGTATTTTTTCATTAAGGATTCAAAAGATCGATTACAGAAATGTGTTCCATTGTCGCTTATTATCGTGCGAGGTGTGCCGAACCTCGAAAAGATGTTTTCTTTTAGGAATTTCACGACAATTTTATGATCATTTGTTTTACATGGAACGGCTTCGAAACATTTCGAAACATAATCAACAGCAAGAAGAATGTACAAGTTTCTGAAAGAATTTGGGAATGGTCCCATAAAGTCAATACCCCAAACGTCGAAGATTTCGATTGTAAGGATGGGGTTTAAAGGCATCATATTTCGTCGAGAAATCTTTCCTAGCATTTGGGAACGACTGCAGGTTTTACAGAATTCGAACGCGTCCTTAAAGAGAGTGGGCCAATAAAAACCACATTGAAGCACCTTTTCGGCGGTTTCACCGCAGGCATGATCATGGCAGAATGAGAGAACACTCCTAATTTCGCTATCAGGAATGCATCGACGAATGATTTGGTCCGGACAATACTTAAACAAGTATGGGTCGTCCCAGTAGAAGTATTTCACTTGGGACAGAAATTTGTATTTATCTTGTTTGGACCAAAAAGAGGGAGTTTCCTTAGTGACTAGATAGTTCACTATGTCGGCGAACCAAGGGTCGATTGAAACAGAAAGGAGTTGTTCATCAGGAAAGTTTTCGTTGATCGGCAAAGAAGATGGTGCGTTCGGAAGACGAGACAAGTGATCGGCGATAACGTTGTCGGATCCCTTTTTGTCTTTGATTGTAAGGTCGAATTCCTGGAGTAAAAGTATCCATCGAATTAAGCATGACTTAGCGTCCTTTTTAGCAAAAAGGCGTAACACCCCACCTCCGCCAGGGTGACTCTTGCAAGCACTCTGACTTTGGAGGGGCGTTTGAATCAGGTAAACATGCATAATGATATATCAAGGCAGAACAAGAACATATGTATATATGTAAACAGAGTAAATAACATAGATAAAACAGCAGAAGATTTCAAACCATTTCAAAACATGTCTGGTACAACATAATGCCAATTTTCCAAATAAACAAGTCTAGATAAAACAACATCACTGAAAAATTGAAATACATAAGTACTATCCCCAAAATAAGTGATAACCATAGCCAGCTTCATGTCAAGACCGTACATGAGCTAAATCCCACAAGCAAGTGATCAGGAATCCAAGCTAAGCTCCAATATTCCCTCCCTGAGAACCTGGGGGGGGGGGGGGGGACCGGAAGAAAAGAGGCGAAAGAAAACAGGTTAGTCAAAAAGACTGAGTAAGCCCTACTACAATCAATGTAAACTGGTAAAGTTAACTGGCATGAGCAGCAGGGATGAACATAAGGATAACAACATACTAGCATGATGATTAACTGACAAGGTAGATAAAGGTGTCATCGCATAATCAGGATTAAGGTTTTGCACCACAGGTGTACTAGCAAACTAACATGACTTGAATAAACAAGTATTGATCCCTTGGCCCAAGCTTTGGCCCAATAACGTGAAATGACCCTCATACGAGGTCCAGTAACATGAAATGACCCTACGAGGTCCAATCAAACGGTCTAGTCGATCGGCTCCCTAAGCCTAACTCGTCACGTGTTGGTGTCAATACGGCCCAAACATAATTGTAGTCGAACTGTGCCGGGTCCACCCTTCGGGTGTATCAAGCCCTAGGGTGCCAACCCCTGGACACCATAAACATGAGTGCACAGTCTCGATCTACTGGTACCCATGCTTGACTTCTCCAAATACGGACTACGTGCACGACCATAGTCCGTCCGGAACTATATCGGCGTACCACCCTGCCGTCGTTTATTGGTCGCTTACCTCCAGCCCAGTAATCATGCCCCCTCCCTAGCCTAGTCCCTAGGGCCTTAATGATACAAACTTGGGATTACTGCTGGAGTGGGCCCCCATTGCTAGGATTTTCTAGTGGGTTAAGTACGATTTAACCCTCTTGCTTAATCATGGATTAACTTGGTTAAGTGTAACCATGAGTTCACGACTTAACCCCGATTAATCTACCAAACCCCAATTGGTTAAGTATTAAGTGGACCATGACTTAACCCTAATCATGAGGCATTAATTAATTAATGTGCCTTAACCTCCCACATTAGACTTTGTTGCGGTTACTAGTTAAGCCGGGCGGGTCCGGGTAGCTTTACACCTCAACTTGGTCTAACCTCGGGTTCAAGGTACAACATGGCCAACTTCTCACATTGGGTCCTATTGTTTGTAGCAACTAGTTAGGCCGGTTGGTTCCGGGTAGGTTTACGCTACAAACTCAACCCAACCTCGAGTTGGTCACACTTATCTTTTCTAAGTGTCATGTCCATCGTGTTTCCAAAACACATTTCAAGTTTTCAAGCAATTGGGTAGACCTAACTTAATAGGTAAATTCCCAATGGGTAGACCTAATTTAATAGGTAAATTCCCAAGCTTATGTTTTTATGTCTTTTAAGTTTACCCAACCCCAAACGCAATCCCATCGCTTACATATCGCAATAGCGCATAAAGGATAGAAAGAGGGAACTTGGCATAATCATGACATAAAGGTGTTGAAGCCACAAGTTTAACATGGTGGCATATGAAATGTTTATGTGTTCATACACTTGCATATTACATTTTTGGCCCCAAAAGCATGCATAAAACCAAACTTGGCATATTGGTGATACATGGTGCTAAATGACATGTAGAAATGGCCATAAGTTCGCATTTAGCCTCACATGCAAGTTATCATAAGGGATATGATAACTTACATGTTGCCAAAATGCAACTTTTAGCATAAAGCTTGAAGCTTTATGTTCATAAGCCCAAGATAAGCTTGCATAGCATGATAACATGAGCCAAATGATCAACCCAAACTTGCATAACATAACTTGCATATCTTATGACAACATGCATATCAAACTTGCATAACATAGCTTGATGAACTTGCATATCACATCATAGTAAACTTGCATAACACATCATAGTAAACTTGCATAACACATCATAGTAAACTTGCATATCATGGCAAGCTTGCATATCATACATTTAACTTTAGAGTTTAAGTATGAAAGTAGAATATGGCTTACAATGCTTAAGAAGTCACAAAAATATGACAAAGCCCTTATGAAATCAATTAAACCCAAAATGCAAGCTCTAACATAAAAACCCTTGAGCCAAAATGATCAAAACCCTTTCTTTATGATGCAAATATAGAAACTTGACTTGAATGCAAGCTAATGATGCTTATACAAGCTTAAAAACACTTGTATGCATGGAAAATCTCACAGAAATGACTTAGGAAATTTTATGAAGAGAGTGGAGGCCATGAGAGGGATGATTTTGCCATAGTTTAGTTACTTGGATGAATAATGATGATTTAGGGTAGGTTAGGGTCTTATTTATAGATTAGGCAATTGTTTTAGGCCATAGGATTAAACCCTAGTTCCAATCTCAGCCCTCAAAACCGAATCTGGCCCCCAAGCTCAACACAATCTCTAAATGGTGCACTAGGCTAAACAGCCCGGCTGGACCAAGTCGACAGCCAAGTCGACAGGGCTGTCGACTTGGGTCCAACCAAGTCGACTCCCAAGTCGACAGGGCTGTCGACTTGGGTGTCCTGGCGGGATTTTTCCCGCCTGGCCCAATCTGTCCTGATTTTCAAATTCAAGTTTGAATTTGAAATCTGTTTTTACTTTGAATTTTTCTGAAAACTTCGTTGGGCCTTAATCGGGTCATACGGACACCGATTTTCGAAAACTCGGACTCTATTTCGCGTATTTTTCTGAGACGAACGCAACGGCACAGCACGTTTCCCTTGATTCAGATTTTAGAATTAAATTCTGCCTCAATTTATGTTATAGCAGGTTATCGAAAATACGGGTTGTTACATTCTCCCCTCCATAAAGGATTTCGTCCCCGAAATCTTCAAGTTAGGAATAACGTATCCCACCATCCAACATCCATCTACTCAAAACATCATCCACGAGCAACCATTGTCCTTACAAGATTCTAAATGTTGTATGAACATATGCAAAGGTGTGTGTATATGTACTTATCTAATGCAAATATCATCAATGCAAATTATGTTAGTGAAATGAGTCCATATGTATGCAATTCCTAACATAATGTATAACATCTATATGTGTGCACATAACATACATCCATATGCAACATCCATGTGATAACACAAAAAATTTCATCCACGAATAAGCATAAACACTCATGCATATGCAATATGAGGAGTGTGTGAGCCGATCTAGTGCCTAACGTGTATAATGCATCCACGAGTAACCACTTGCAAACACTTGCAACCACTTGCAACCATCAGGCATAACATGTTTCAAACACATGTTTCATCCAAAGGGTTTCTACCTAAGGTTCTCATGACAAGATTAACCCGATAAACTAGATAATCATGGATAGCAAAGAGAAAGATATGCTAACAAAGAAAAGAGATTGAGAGTGTACCCTCAAAAAGGAATGGATAAAGCCCACGCATCTTCTCCTCGGTTTCCCAAGTTGCGTCTTCTTCGGCTTCACCCCATTGAACCTTCACCAACTTGACCTCTCGATTCCTTAGCTTCTTGGTCTCCGTCCCCAAGATACGAATCGGAGCTCTCCTCAAGGTAGCCTCTTTCTCCACTTCCACATCTTTCAGAACACTTGGCTCAACAACCTCTGCTGATTCATGTAAACACTTCCGGAGATGCGAGACATGAAAAACATCGTGTACTCCGGCAAGCTTCTCGGGAAAGTCAACTCTATAAGCCATCTGCCCGATCCTCTCCATAATAGGGAATGGTCCAACAAATCTCGGTGCTAACTTCCGAACGGCTCCAAATCGGACCACATTCCGCAAAGGAGAAACCTTTACGAAAACCATATCCCCAACATCAAACTCCAAATCAGCTCTTTGCTTATCAGCATAGGATTTCTGTTGGTCTTGGGCCGCTTTCATCCGTCTCCGAATCAACTCGACCTTCTCGGATGTATCTCTGATCATATCAGGCCCAAGTATAAGCTTATATGTAGTCTCCCACCAACATGTAGGCGACTTGCATGGCCTCCCATATAAAGCTTCAAATGGTGCCATCCCTATGCTTGCCTGATAACTGTTATTATATGCAAACTCAACAAGAGGAAGATGGTCTTCCCAAGTACCACCAAAGTCCAGAATACAAAGCCTCAACAGATCCTCGAGTACCCTATTCACCCTTTCGGTTTGACCGTCCGTCTGTGGGTGATAAGCCGTACTTAGATTCAACCTCGTGCCCATGGCTTCTTGCAAGCTATTCCAAAACTGACTTGTAAAGATTGGGTCACGGTCACTGACTATACTAGAAGGGACTCCATATAGTCTCACAATCTCACGAAGATATACAGACGCTAGCCAAGATGCGGTCCTCTTGCTCTTCACCGGAATGAAATGAGCACTCTTCGTAAGTCTGTCCACAATAACCCAAATGCTCGTATTACCTTTCCTTGACCTTGGTAGCCCATCGATAAAATCCATGGAAATACTCTCCCACTTCCGTAGTGGAACGTCTAGAGGATGCAATAGCCCACCGGGCTTCTTCGACTCGGCCTTAACTTGCTGGCAAATGATACATCTAGAGACAAACTCTGCCACATCCTTCTTCATCCCAGGCCAAAAGAAAATGCGGTTCATATCTTTATACATCTTATCTCCGCCCGGATGTATAGTCAACTTAGAACGATGCGCTTCCTCAAGAACTTTTCTTACTAAATCTTCTACCATTGGAACACATAACCTTCCGTCTCTCCTCAGCCAACCTTTGTCATCAATAGAATATCGAGCGAGATGACTAGACGCCTCTCCTCGAATCAGCTTATCTATAATCTCAACTATCAGAGGGTCTTCTCTCTGCGAAGCCCCAACTTGATCAAGAAGGGTAGGTCTGAGTTCCAGATATGCTAAAGAACCGGTCATCGACTCAATCGCCAAAGAGAAATCAAAGGTTGCCACATACTCTAAATTCTTCATCTCAACAAATAGAGGACTTAGGGTCAACCTTCTTCTACTCAATGCGTCTGCTACCACATTCCCCTTGCCAGGGGTATAAGCTATCTCAAAATCGTAGGACGCCAAGAATTCCATCCATCTTTGTTGTCTCAGATTCAGATCCTTCTGAGAAAAGAGATACTTCAATGACTTGTGATCGGTATAAAGCTCAAATCTTTCCCCCAGAAGATAATGGCGCCATGCCTTGAGTGCATATTCTATTGCTGCCAACTCTAAGTCATGAGTGGGATAATTCCTCTCATGCACTTTGAGTTTTCTACTGCTAAAGCATATCACCCTTCCTTCTTGCATCAAAACAGCTCCTAACCCCGTGCCACATGCATCGGTGTATACTGTAAATAACTTCCCTCCATCGGGCAAAGCTAAAACATGTGCTGATGTGAGGGCTCTCTTGAGCTTCTGAAAAGCAAGCTCGCATTCTATGCTCCAAGCAAAAACTAAATTATTCTTCGTCAATTTAGTGAGAGGAGCGGAAATCTTTGCGAAGTCCTTGATGAACTTCCGGTAAAAACCCGCAAGACCTAGAAAACTTCTCACTTCGGTTGCATTCCTTGGAGTCTTCCAATCCTGAACTGCAACTACCTTAGCGGGATCCACCGCTAAGCCTTGCTTAGATACTATATGCCCAAGGAATCTAACTTCCCTTCTCCAAAAGTGACACTTGGAGAACTTGGCCTTCAACTGATGCGCTCTAAGCGTATCCATCACCTCCACAAGGTGCCTTGCGTGCTCTTCCTCATCCATAGAGAAGATCAGAATATCATCTACGAAGACCACGACAAACTTGTTCAAGAACTCCCTGAACACCCTACTCATCAAGTCTACGAAATATGCGGGTGCATTAGTCAAGCCGAACGGCATGACAAGCCATTCGAAGAATCCATCTGGAGTCCTGAATGCAGTCTTGTCTATACTATCTTCAGCTACCCTGAGCTGATGGAATCCAGTAGCAAGATCAAGCTGAGAGAAAACAGAAGCACCGACAAGCTGGTCAAAGAGATCATCAATCCTCGATAACGGGTGTCTGTTCTTCTTAGTCAGCTTATTCAACTCTCGATAGTCAACACAAAGTCGGAGAGAACCATCTGCCTTGGTAGCAAATACCACAGGCGCTCCCCATTCAGATATACTTCGTCTAATGAAGTTCTTTTCAAGCAACTCCTTTACTTGCTTACTTAGCTCCCGCCTTTCACGCGGAGCCATGTGCCGAACTGGCAAAGAAACCGGCTTTGCATTATCCACCAGATAAATGCGGAAATCAATCTCTCGCTTAGGGGGCAACCCCCTAACTTCCCCAAAAACATCCGGATACTCTCGAACCACTCTCACAGACTGAAGAGTTTCCATTGACGAGTCGAGTGATTCAAGATAGCACAACATTACAGAACCTCTCGGATTACAAGAAATTTATAAGGTGTTTCCGAGGCGAGTCACGAGCCTCACAACCCTATGCTCACAATCAAGGATGGCTCCATATCTGGACAACCAATCCATGCCCAATATCAATCCGTATCCCCTAAAATCAAGAACATAAGCACTGCACAAGAACTCTACACTCAGTATAGAGATCCTCAAATCCCCACATATCATAGACAAATGGGCGGAACCCCCAATAGGATTTGAGACACAGACGGGATCATCTACCAAGCTAGTACTAAGGTGCAAACTATCAACAAGATCAGATGAGATAAAGCTATGCAATGCACCAGAATCAAACAAGGTACGAACTGGAAAATCAAATATATACAAGGCTCTCAACAGAAATACTACCTCGATCGGGAACTGGAGCGACATTGAGAGCATGGACTTGCCCTCCTGAAGGTCCAGCACGCTGAGTATGACCCTTGCCTTGCCCTTGCTTCCTCGGGCAATCCTTGCTGAAATGTCTAGTCTTACCGCAGAAAAAGCATTCACCATTCTTCCTTTTCCTCTTCTTACAATCATTAATAAGATGCCCAACTGAACCGCAATAATGGCACTTCTCCTTGTTGTTCTTGCCCTTGTTGTTGTTCCCCTTGTTGCCTTGACTCTTGTTCTTGTTATGATTGCCTTGACTGCCTTGACCACTTGGATTACCCTGATTTCCTTTTCCCTGGGAATCAGTCTTCTTGGCTTGAGTATCATTTTTCTTGACATCTCCCTGAAGTAATGCCTTATCAACCAAGCTCTCAAACGTGGCCCCATGGGGAATATGTGACATGGCCAATCCCTACAACGGCTCATTCAATCCTCTAGAAAAACGAAGAGCCTTCTTCTGAGGAGTGTTCACCATATCCAAGCCAAAACGAGCTAACTGATTGAACTTGTTGACATATTCTTTGACAGACATATCTCCTTGTTTCAAAGTTATGAACCTCTCCATTTGCAGATTCTCTTCAGCAGAAGATAGAAACTTAAGCATGAACCTTGCCCTGAAATCGGCCCAAGTCTCAACAGGCCTAGTACCATTGGTGACTTCCCACCAATAAGCGGCTTCATCCTTCATAAGCCAAACCGCCAACAAGATCTTCCTCTGATCGTCTAACCAAAGATAGCAAATAAATCCTCGGTCTCTTTCAACCAATTTCTGGCCTCTACAAAAGTCTCAGTGCCTTGAAAGTTCTTGCCACCCATTGCTTTGAAATCCTTGCAAGTCTTTGCGAAGTCAGCTTGAGGATGCTGAGGGGGAGGAGGAAGAGGAACCTCAGCGACGGGAGGAGGAGGAACATTAACTACCGGAGGAGGAGGAGCATTAACTACTGGAGGAGGAGGAGGAACGTCCGCGGGGCCGGCTTCGGTCGCCCTAGCCTCCAAAAGTCTCCTATACCAAACAGGTACGTGTACTCCCTCCGGAAGAGCAAAGTTATCGGCCATACTGAAAATGAAGAAAAAGACAGATTCAGAATGGAGAAAAACGAAGGAATTTTTGCTAATGGCTTTTTGGGGAATAGCCTTTAAAATAAACTAGACTTTTCTTTGGAAAATACTTTATACTTGGTTTTGAAAATAGTATTCCAAAAGTTTTCTAAAAACCTTTTTGTTCCTTCTCGTAAACCATATGCTCTGATACCAAATGTAACACCCCACCTCCGCCCGGGTGACTCTTGGAAGCACTCTGACTTTGGAGGGGCGTTTGAATCATGTAAACATGCATAATGATATATCAAGGCAGAACAAGAACATATGTATATATGTAAACAGAGTAAATAACATAGATAAAACAGCGGAAGATTTCAAACCATTTCAAAACAAGTCTGGTACAACATAATGTCAATTTTCCAAATAAACAAGTCTAGATAAAACAACATCACTGAAAAATTGAAATACATAAGTACTATCCCCAAAATAAGTGATAATCATAGCCAGTTTCATGTCAAGACCGTACATGTGCTAAATCCCACAAGCAAGTGATCAGGAATCCAAGCTAAGCTCCAATATTCCCTCCCTGAGAACCTGGGGGGGGGGGGGGGGGAACGGAAGAAAAGAGGCGAAAGAAAACAGGTCAGTCAAAAAGACTGAGTAAGCCCTACTACAATCAATGTAAACTGGTAAAGTTAACTGGCATGACCAGCAGGGATGAACATAAGGATAACAACATACTAGCATGATGATTAACTGACAAGGTAGATAAAGGTTTCATCGCATAATCAGGATTAAGGTTTTGCACCACAGGTGTACTAGCAAACTAACATGACTTGAATAAACAAGTATTGATCCCTTGGCCCAAGCTTTGGCCCAATAACATGAAATGACCCTCATACGAGGTCCAGTAACATGAAATGACCCTACGAGGTCCAACCAAACGGTCTAGTCGATCGGCTCCCTAAGCCTAACTCGTCATGTGTTGGTGTCAATACGGCCCAAACATAATTGTAGTCGAACTGTGCCGGGTCCACCCTTCGGGTGTATCAAGCCCTAGGGTGCCAACCCCTGGACACCATAAACATGAGTGCACAATCTCGATCTACTGGTACCCATGCTTGACTTCTCCAAATACGGACTACGTGCACGACCATAGTCCGTCCGGAACTACATCGGCGTAACACCCTGCCGTCATTTATTGGTCGCTTACCTCCAGCCCAGTAATCGTGCCCCCTCCCTAGCCTAGTCCCTAGGGCCTTAATGATACAAACTTAGGATTACTGCTGGAGTGGGCCCCCATTGCTAGGATTTTCTAGTGGGTTAAGTACGATTTAACCCTCTTGCTTAATCATGGATTAACTTGGTTAAGTGTAACCATGAGTTCACGACTTAACCCCGATTAATCTACCAAACCCCAATTGCTTAAGTATTAAGTGGACCATGACTTAACCCTAATCATGAGGCATTAATTAATTAATGCGCCTTAACCTCTCACATTAGACTTTGTTGCGGTTACTAGTTAAGCCGGGCGGGTCCGGGTAGCTTTACACCTCAACTTGGTCTAACCTCGGGTTCAAGGTACAACATGGCCAACTTCTCACATTGGGTCCTATTGTTTGTAGCAACTAGTTAGGCCAGTCGGTTCCGGGTAGGTTTACGCTACAAACTCAACCCAACCTCGAGTTGGTCACACTTATCTTTTCTAAGTGTCATGTCCATCGTGTTTCCAAAACACATTTCAAGTTTTCAAGCAATTGGGTAGACCTAACTTAATAGGTAAATTCCCAATGGGTAGACCTAACTTAATAGGTAAATTCCCAAGCTTATGTTTTTATGTCTTTTAAGTTTACCCAACCCCAAACGCAATCCCATCGCTTACATATCGAAATAGCGCATAAAGGATAGAAAGAGGGAACTTGGCATAATCATGACAAAAAGGTATTGAAGCCACAAGTTTAACATGGTGGCATATGAAATGTTCATGTGTTCATACACTTGCATATTACATTTTTAGGCCCCAAAAGCATGCATAAAACCAAACTTGGCATATTGGTGATACATGGTGCTAAATGACATGTATAAATGGCCATAAGTTCGCATTTAGCCTCACATGCAAGTTATCATAAGGGATATGATAACTTACATGTTGCCAAAATGCAACTTTTAGCATAAAGCTTGAAGCTTTATGTTCATAAGCCCAAGATAAGCTTGCATAGCATGATAACATGAGCCAAATGATCAACCCAAACTTGCATAACATAACTTGCATATCTTATGACAACTTGCATATCAAACTTGCATAACATAGCTTGATGAACTTGCATATCACATCATAGTAAACTTGCATAACACATCATAGTAAACTTGCATAACACATCATATTAAACTTGCATATCATGGAAAATTTGCATATCATACATTTAACTTTAGAGTTTAAGTATGAAAGTAGAATAGGGCTTACAATGCTTAAGAAGTCCCAAAAATATGACAAAGCCTTTATGAAATCAATTAAACCCAAAATGCAAGCTCTAACATAAAAACCCTTGAGCCAAAATGATCAAAACTCTTTCTTTATGATGCAAATATAGAAACTTGACTTGAATGCAAGCTAATGATGCTTATACAAGCTTAAAAACACTTGTATGCATGGAAAATCTCATAGAAATGACTTAGGAAATTTTATGAAGAGAGTGGAGGCCATGAGAGGGATGATTTTGCCATAGTTTAGTTACTTGGATGAATAATGATGATTTAGGGTAGGTTAGGGTCTTATTTATAGATTAGGCAAGTGTTTTAGGCCATAGCATTAAACCCTAGTTCCAATCTCAGCCTTCAAAACCGAATCTGGCCCCCAAGCTCAAAACAATCTCTAAATGGTGCACCAGGCTAAACAGCCCGGTTGGACCAAGTCGACAGCCAAGTCGACAGGGCTGTCGACTTGGGTCCAACCAAGTCGACTCCCAAGTCGACAGGGCTGTCGACTTGGGTGTCCTAGCGGGATTTTTCCTGCCTGGCCCAATCTGTCCTAATTTTCAAATTCAAGTTTGAATTTGAAATCTGTTTTTACTTTGAATTTTTCTGAAAACTTTGTTGGGCCTTAATCGGGTCATATGGACTCCGATTTTCGAAAACTCGGACTCTATTTCGCGTATTTTTCCGAGACGAACGCAATGGCATAGCCCGTTTCCCTTGATTCAGAATTTAGAATTAAATTCTGCCTCAATTTATGTTATAACAGGTTATCGAAAATACGGGTTGTTACAAAAGGTGTCGAAGAGCAGAATGGTCAGTGTAAACCGTGATGTGAGAACCAATCAAGTAAGATCGAAACTTCTCAAGCGCAAAAACGACAGCTAAAAGTTCTTTTTCGGTGGTCGTATAATTGAGTTGAGCGTCGTTCAAGGTCATACTCGCATAGTAAATTACGTGAAGGATTTTGTTGATGCGTTGTCCTAAGACAGCACCAACCGCGAAGTTAGAAGCATCACACATGATTTCAAAAGGTAGTTCCCAGTTGGGAGAACAGATTATCGGGGCTGAAATGAGTTCGTTTTTCTGACATTCAAAAGAGGCAACACATTCAGCGTTAAAGTCAAATGGGATGTCCTTTCCTAGAAGAGTAGTTAAAGGACGGGCGATTTTGCTAAAATCTTTCACAAAGCATGGGTAAAATCCAACATGCCCTAGAAATGAACGAATGTCCTTAACGCATTTTGGAATGGGTAGTTTTGAAATAACGTCAACTTTTGCCTTATCTTCCTCAATTCCATTATTTGAAATTATGTGTCCAAGGACAATGCCTTGTTTGACCATAAAGTGACATTTTTCCCAATTCAACGTTAAGTGTTTTTCTTTACATCGATTCAAAACAAGTTCAAGATGATGTAAGCAAGAGGAAAAAGAATCACCAAAGATCGAAAAATTATCCATAAAAACTTCAAGAAAGCGTTCGATCATATCGGAAAAAATTCCCACCATACATCGTTGGAAAGTTGCAGGAGCGTTGCAAAGTCCGAAAGGCATACGTCGATAAGCGAAGGTACCGAATGGACATGTGAAAGTCATTTTCTCTTGATCTTCTGGAGCGATTGGAATTTGGTTATAGCCAGAATAGCCATCAAGAAAGCAATAGAATTAAACGTTCGAGCATTTAATTGATGAAAGGAAGAGGAAAGTGGTCTTTACGTGTTGCAGCATTCAATTTTCGATAATCAATGCAAACACGCCAACCCATTTGAGTCCTAGTAGGAAGAAGTTCATTTTGTTCGTTTGCGACGACGGTAAGTCCGGACTTTTTAGGAACAACGTGAATGGGGCTGACCCATAAGCTATCAGAAATAGGGTAAATGATACCGTTGTCAAGAAGTTTAAGAATTTCTTCGCGAACTACCTTTTTCATCTTAGGGTTAAGCCTACGTTGCGCTTCGCGAGTGGGTTTAGCTTCGTCGGTTAAGTGAATTCGATGTTGAACGATTGCGGCGCTAATTCCCTTGATGTCAGAAATGGACCAACCGATTGCGTCTTTGTTTTTAGAAAGAGTTGAAAGAAGAGAAAGTTCCTGATCACGAGTTAAATTTGAAGAAATTATGACAGGACAAGTATCATTATCACCTAAGTAAACGTACTTAAGGTGATCGGGAAGAGGTTTAAGATCCAAATTTGGTGGTTTCTCGATCAAAGAACGTGGTTGAGATTCAAGCGCAACTGAAAGTGATTCAAATGGAAGCGTGTATTCAACTTCGTTAGGAGCGTCATGGAACAATTTGTAGTACTCGGCCTCACACTCATCATTAAGGTCAATTGATTCGTTTTCGGAATTTTCATGAATGGCATTAACTTCCAAGGTTTGGTCACACGATTTATTCGAATGACTTCCAAGATTGAAAATGTTAAGATCTAGAGTCATGTTTCCAAAAGAGATTTTCATTGAACCGTTGCGACAATTTATTAAAGCATTTGAAGTAGCCAAAAAGGGTCGACCTAAGATCAATGGAATTTGACTCATTGGATTATTGACAGGTTGAGTTTCCAGAACAATGAAATCGACAGGGAATATGAATTGACCAACTTTGATGAGTACGTCCTCGATTTCTCCGATCGGTTTCTTAATTGAACGATCAGCAAATTGAAGAGTTATTTTCGTTGGCTTAAGTTCACCCAAACCAAGTTGTTGGTAAACAGAATATGGAATCAAATTGACACTTGCACCCAAATCTATTAAGCATTTGTTAATTGTTTTATCTCCTATTGTGCACGAGATCGTAGGGCATCCAGGATCTTTGTATTTAACGGGGATCGATTGGGTCAAGACTTCGCTAAGTCCGGCGGCTAGGAAGACTTTCTTGGGTACATGAGTGTGTCGTTTTTGGGTACACAAGTCTTTGATAAATTTAGCGTAGGTGGGGACTTGTTGAATGATGTCAAGAAGAGGGATGTTAACTTTCACTTGTTTGAAAATTTCCAACATCTTTTCCATTTGGTCAGAGTATTTCTTTGGTCGAAGACGATGAGGAAATGGAATACGCAGCTCAGTAGGTCGGTCTACTTGAGTTGGAGAAGAAGTAGACTCGGAATTTGGATCAAGATCATTTGTGGTTTTAGAAGGGTCGAGAGGAAGATCTGGTACATTATTCGGGTTTTCAATTTGATTATCGATTTACTTACCGGATCGTAAAGTCGTGATAGCATTCAACTGAGTTACATTGCTATCCTGAACGACATGAGATTGGTTTTGATTCGAATTCTGGATCTTGGGGTTTGGAATGGGTTGACTCGGGAAAGTGCCTCTTTCCCGTTCACTTACGGACGTGGCTAACTGACTCATTTGCATTTCAAGTTTAGCGATCGATTGACTCGTGTTTTGCATGTACGAAGTCAATAAATTTTGCAAATTTTTATTTGATTGGAGATTTTGAGTTGTTGCTTTAGTCAATGTTTCGAGACTTTTTTGAAGTGAGGTCAGTCGTTTTTCGTCTTGGGGAACAAAAGATTGTTGCGCTTGATTTTGAGAAGGTGGCGCAAAATTTTGGAATTGATTTTGTTGAAAGGGGGGATTTGAAGGATTATTCGTAAATGGTTGGAATGAGGGTCGAACCAAATTCGAATTTGGGTTGTTTTGGGTCCACGAGAAGTTAGGATGATTTCTCCAACCAGGATTATACGTTGGAGAGAATGGGTCGTTCCTAACTTTGTTGAAAGCGTTGAGTTGTTCTAACGAGTGTGAGCATTGATCAACAATATGGGTTGGATCGTTACATTTGAAACACGAGGGTTGAGAAGTTTGAGCTTGATTCATTTGATTTGATGAAAGGACATTATCGAATTTGGTTAACATCGCGTCGATTTTTGCTTCTAAAGCTGATGAAGATCCTATCGAATGAGCGTTTGATCGGGAATAAATTGATTTCTCGTTGGATCGTTCCCATTGAGCTGATTTTTCGGCCAAGTTCTCAAGAAATTGCCAAGCGGCATCGTGATTTTGGGCTAGAAAGTTTCCTTGGCACATTGATTCGAGCATGGTTCGAGAGTTATTTTCGAGTCCATCGTATAAAATTTGGCAAAGAGTCCATTTTTCGAAATTGTGATGAGGACATTTGACTAGAAGTTCTTTAAATCTTTCGAAATATTTTGCAAAGGATTCTCCTCCAAATTGATGAAAATTGACGATTTCGTTTCGAATTTTGGATGTTTTTTCCAAGGGGTAAAATTTCTTTAGAAAAACATTCACAAATTCATCCCACGTTCCAATCGTATTTGAGGGCAAGCTATACAACCATTTTTCGGCATAATCGGTAAGTGCAAATGGAATCAACCTAAGTTTGATTCCATCGTCACTTAGTTGTTGAAATTTCATGGTTGCACAAACTTGTTCAAAATTCGTTAAGAAAATGTAGGGGTCATCACGTTCAAAATTGCCGAATTTTGGGAAAGTATTTATGTGATTTGAATGAATTTAAAAGTGATTACCCGTTGGGGCGGGCAATATGATGCAAGAAGGAATAGAAACTCGATCGGGGAAGATTCTATCCATAAGGGTTCGAGGGGGGTTTTCTTCACCCATGGTTGAAGGGATGTTTGTTCGAACTAAACGATTAGTGGAAGGGTCACGTGTCCAACGATTCTTATTGGTGTCGTGAGTCCAAATACTCATGCACTAGCGAGAAAAATAAGAGAAGAAAAGAGAGGACAAATTTGAGAAGAGAATAGAAGTGAGTTTTTTTTTTCTTTACAAAATGAGAGTTGTTTTGAATTTTTTTTTTTTTTTTTTGAATAAGAGAGAAAACAATTTGATTTACAAATGAAGATGAATTTTTTTTTTTGGATTTTCGATTTTATTTTCTATTTTTTTTTATGTATGCATGAATCTAATGCAACTAAATGAATGCGAAGATAACTACAAAATTTTCTGTCCTTAGTGGCTCCTAACCCAAAACTATATAATGATACGTTTGATTAAATTAAACCATAAATTTCTCGGCCAGTTAACGGACAGGAGTTATCGGTGCACCAGGAATCACCCTAGAAATGCAACCGAAGGTTTAAGTACCTTCAGAGGAACAACCGAAATAATATTTACGAATCACCGTAATATTTATTAGCGGTTATTTCTCTGCTGTAGTCTAGACACCAAGAAATAATTCGTTCAAAATAAATCAACAATCAAAATATAATTAAGCCCTAAATGAGCCCGCGACTCCCTTATGTCCAACGTCTAACCGTTATTATTAGTCAAATTCTACGATGATATGCAATTTTCTGGGCCAAGGAAGGGTAATGAACTCCCCACCTTATGTGAATTGGGGTGTGCCCTTAAGAAAATAAAATAAAATGAGATGAATGCAAAACATAAATTAAACGTGTATTAACAATGCAACTACGAATGATTTTAATTTTTAATTTTTTTTTGGATTTTTTAACGCAAATGCAAGCAAACAACAATGCGATTAAAATAAGGGGTTAAAACACGATACCAGAGGGTCTGATTTTATTAGCAATTTTTTAGCGAGCAAGCAAAGCGGCGCAAAGCAAGCCGATCCAAGCACACAAAGCAAGCAATTCCTTTTTGGTGTACCCTGAAAAGTGAATACGATATATAAACAAGAGAAAGTCAAGAGAATTTTTTTTTTTTTAAAAAAAGAAGAACTTCAAAAAGAAACTAAAAAAACGAGTGGAAAACAAAAGAAGATAAAAATAAAAACAAAAGGAGAAGGAAATGATTTTTTTTTAACAAAGGAAACTAAAAAAAGGAATAAACTAATTGTTTTTTTTATTGTTCTTTTTTTATTTCTTCTTCTCTTTTTTTTTTTTTTTTTTTTTTTTGAAACATCAAAATTTAAAAGAACTTAAAAATTTGAAAGAGAACAAATTAAACTTAAAAAAAAACTACCAAGAACAAAAATAAAATAGAAACAAAATAATGGGCCAAGCCCAATGACACCAAGCAGGGCTACGAAATAAAACCAGAAACTTCTTCGTTTCTCCCCCAGAACAAATCACACAGCCCAAATCAAAAACACGAAAGGAAAGAAAAAAAAGAAAAAAACGTAAAAGAAAAGAAAAGAAGAAGAAAAATTGATTAATTCTTCGAACTGGCTTCAGATCTGAAGGGGAGGGTTGAACTGCGGCAAGTGGTCGTGGATGGTTAGTGAATGATGGAGGCGCTGGTCTAAGGTCGTATTGGGTAGATGATGAAGTCTGCGGTTTTGGGGGTCTGTGGAGAGAAGGCGAGTTTGGGAGGACTGTCAGACTTGAGGTTCGAATGTGTAATTGGATGAGGGCTGGTTTGTTGGTGAAAGGATTGAAGAGTGATGCAGGGGTCGATGTTGATGTGAGTATAGGATAGTGGACTGTTTTGGTTAATGATAGAGTTGCGATTGACCACAGTTTTTGTTTGATGTGAGGTTTGATAGCAGTATTGTTGGATTTTGATTTTGTGAGAGGCGGTGGAAGGTAGGAACTTTAGTTGGAGGGGCGTTTTGGCACGCAGAGATTGTGATTTGTGAGGGGATGAAGTGAGACGGTGGTGGTATGGTAGCAGGGTGAATGAGGTTGCAATGAACTTTGGCAGTGATGGCCCTATTTTGACGTGGTTGAAGGGAAGCAGTGAGTTAGCAATGTTTGACAGTGGAATGCAGTGAGGAGTGTGAGATTGAGAGGGTTGTTAAGAGGTGATAAAGGAAAATGGTAGAAAGTAGTGAAATGAGGTGCAGTGTGGTGCTTTGTGAATGAAACTGCTAAGATTTGATGATGCTGTCGGGGTTTTAGAAGTTGAGGGAGTGATGAGCAGTGTTAGATGAATGCAGGAAGAGATTGTGTTGTGGTTCGGAGGCTGAAAGTGTGGTTAGTATTAGCAGGAAATGGAGTTGATGAGGCTGCCACTGGAGTGGTTTGTGGTGAATACTTGCGAGAGTGTGGCACAGATGGGAGTGAACTATAGAATCTGCAGTTGTTACATTGCTGTTTTGAGGATGATAGGACTTGGTGTGGTTTTGGTTTGAAGCTTGAACTGATTTCGGTTCGATTGAGAAGGAATTTGGTTGAGATGATCAGTAAGGTGATGGACAGTACAGAAGCGTGCTGTTGATTCGTTTGGTCGAGATGTAGTTTGATGAATTGAGTTCAAACTTGAGGGGGTGTATAGCTGGTGTTTGCAGTGGTATTGTTTTGTGGAGTTTATGAGTAGGGACTGTTTGGTCTGGTTTATGGGGTAGCAGTGAAGTGGTTGTCGACTGCTTGTTGATGATGAAGTCAGACTAGCTACAGGGTAAAGAGATGAATAGGTGGAGCAAAACGGAAATGTAACAGTAGAAACTGTGAAATGTGCACAGATTGAAAATGTACAGTAGAAATGTGAAAAGCAAGTTTTGTGCACAGAAATTTGTTGTAAACAGAAGTGAAAACTGAAATGTGAAACTGGACTTAGTGAAACTGACAAACTCAAACACAATGCAAATTGAATAACTAATTTTTTTTTTAATGAAAGGGAACATGCACAAAAAACAAAGAATGCATAACACAAATGCACAGAAAACAAAAAAAAAATTGCACAACAAACACAAATTAAAACAGCAAATACACAGTTTAATGGATTTTTTTTTTAATGATAGGATGTAAATAAAAATAGAACGGGATTGTAGAGAATGTAAAAGACTGTAAAAACAGAAGAGGATGCAATGTTCAGAAATGCCTAGAAGACAGTAAACACAAGAATGCGAGGCAATACATGGAAACTTTTTTTTTTCAGAAGAGAAGAGAAACCAAACTTAAAGACACAAACTAAAACAAACCAAATGAACACAAATGCTCAAGAAAAACAAACAAAAAGATTAAACAAAAGCAATGCAACCTTTTTTTTTTTAATAGAAGAAAAAGAGAAGAACTAAAACACTAATGAAACATACGCACACAAAATCTATACAAAAGACACTAAACGAACACAAATTGCAACACACAAATTTTTTTTTTTAAGGAGAAAACAACAAACAAGAAAATTAATTCGAAAAATAAAACTAAAATTAAATCTCTCCCCGGCAACGGCGCCAAAAAACTTGTTCGCTACAACGGAATCTCTATTAAATTAGAAAACCGTCGCACGAATATTGAAATGACCGCAAGTGCAGGGCGTACTATTGTAATACGTAGTGAGTGCGAGTCGATCCATGGGGAAAGAAGTGATTTCAATTTTATTCAATCGAATTAAACCAAACTTTGAATTGTTCTAATAAAAACTATGAAACTAGAAACTAAGTTGAGAGCTAAAAGTGAAATTAGATAGTAATTTAGAGGTAAATCCACTCTCACCTTTATGTAAGTTGTTAAACATACAATGTATGATCTCAACAAGTGATATAAATGCAATATTTACACCACTTATGATTCTCATGAAAATGAAACTAAAGCAAAACTAGTCTAAGTATGGTCTATGAACTACTGGCTAGCACTATAGACCATCAAATTTTGTTCATACTTTTATTTCAAAATCAATAATCACTTAGCAAATATTGATGTACCTTGTGTTTATATTGAATAAGCATAGATCATTTGCAAATGCAATATGACTTATCAAACCCAATTACATAAACTTACATCCATATTCACTAACATTAAGAACATATTAAAGATCACAAATCATACACTTGTTGAACTTACACAAAGTTAGAGAGTATCATTACCCCTAAATCAAGGGATTAGCCACTCATATGTGTTGTCATATCAACACATGTAAGTTTCAACATTAGAAAATTAAGCAAAATGAAAGAAAACTAAGTAGAACAAGAAGAAAACTAAACTAAGAGCATAAAGTAAATGAACATGAATGTAAATCTAAGCTATGAACATGAATGTAAATAAATCTAAGCTATGAACATGAAAGTAAAGCATAGAAATTAAAAGAGACATAAGATAGACATAAGAGAAATAGGCTTGGAAGCCATTTTTATTTATTTGATCACTTACACTTTCATATGCTAAAAAAAAAAGATACAAAATACATGAAACAAAGGGGTATATATACATGATCTAAAACCCTAAAACCCTAATCACTTTTCTTGGGAATTCCCCAAAATGGCCCTTCATGAAGTTTCTAATTGATCTTAGCCACTAATATGTCATGTAGAATGCATGAGGCCTTTTGTCCCATTCAATAATATGAAGCAAATGGGCTAGTTGAAAGATGGGCCCTCCATTATCCATAAGATGTATTAATTCTTTGCCTTCTCTTGTGTATGTGCATGCTTTCCTTCATCTCTTCATGTGTATGGATCATTTTAGCTCATAAATTCCTACGAGAGTAAATAACAAGGAACGAGTAAAAGATTTCATAAATTAAAACATGCACAAGTGACCCCCTTTTTTTCCAAAATAAGTGATGATTTTGAAAATCTTTAAAACATGGTTTGATCACATAAAATACCCAAGAATGTTTATTAATTAAACTAAACAAGAGTAAATATGTGAATATAAATGTGCAATTTTTCGTGCACATCAGGTTGGATTTTCAGCACTCAATTCAAATGATTCATCATCCTTCATATTTGTCGATCTACCCGTATTATGCTTAAACTACCCTACTTTTCTAAATACTTCAAAACATCCCTTCTTTATAATCCTACCCCTAATTCTCTAAACATCTCTTACTTCCAATAAGTACTTCTATTTTTTAACTACTGTGGAGGGTTGGTTTTTGCAGCACCCAATCCAAATGATTCATCATCTTTCATATTTTTCGATCAACCCCTACTATTCTTAAACTACCCCCTACATTTATTATTGTTTTCCTTTATTCATTTCTTTATCCATTTTTTGCATTATTCATTTCTTTCTTTGTATACCAATTATCATTCTACTATTGCGAAGGGTTGGTTTTTACAGCACCCAACCCTGCTTTTTAATCCTACCCCTAATTTTCTAAATAGCCCTTACTTCCAATAATTACCCCTATTTTTTAACTACTGTTTAAGGTTGGTTTTTACAGCACCCAATCCAAATAATTCATCATCTTTCATATTTCTCGATCTACCCCTACTTTACTTAAACTACCCCAACTTCTCTTAATACATCAAAACTACCCTTCTTTTTAATACTCCCCCTAATTCCCAAAGTAGCCCTTACTTCCAATAATTACGCCAATTTTTTAACTACTGTGAAGGGTTGGTTTTTGTAGCGCCCAATCCCAATGATTCATCATCTTTCATATTTGTCGATCTACCCCTACTATTCTTAAACTTCCCCTACTTCTCTTATTACTTCAAAACAACCCTTTTTTTTTATCATACCCCTAATTCTATAAATAGCCCTTACTTCCAACAATTACCCCTATTTTTTAACTACTACGAAGGGTTGGTTTTTGCATCACCCAATCCAAACGATTCATCATCTTTCATATTTGTCGATCTACCCCTGCTACGCTAAAACTACCCCTACTTCTCTTAATACTTCAAAACGACTCTTCTTTTTAATCCTACCCCTAACTCTTGAAATAGCCCTTACTTCCAACAATTACCCTTATTTTTTAACTATTGTGAAGGGTTGGTTTTTGGAGCACCCAATCCAAATGATTCATCATCCTTCATATTTGTCGATCTACATCTACTTTGCTTAAACTACCCCTACTTCTCTTAATACATCAAAAAAGCCCTTCTTTTTAATCCTATCACTAATTCTCTAAATAGCCCTTATTTCCAACAATTACCCCTATTTTTTAACTACTGTGAAGGGTTGGATTTTGCAGCACCCGATCCAAATGATTCACCATCTTTCATATTTGTCGATCTACCCTGCTATGCTTAAATAACCTCCTACTTTTATTATTGTTTTCCTTTATTCATTTCTTTATTCATTTTTTTTAGCTTTATTCATTTCTATCTTTATAAACCAATTATCATTCTACTTTTGCGAAGGGTTGGTTCTTCCATCACCCAATCTAAATGATTCATCATCTTTCATATTTGTCGATCTAACCCTACTATTCTTAAACTACCCTTACTTCTCTTAATACGTCAAAACCACCTTTCTTTTTAATCCAACCCCTAATTATCTAAATACCCCTTACTTCCGACAATTACTCCTATTTTTTAACTACTGTGAAGGGTTGATTTTTGCAGCACCCAATCCAAATGATTCATTATCAGTCATATTTGTCGATCTACCCCTACTATGCTTAAACTACCCCTACTTCTCTTAATACTTCAAAAAAGCACTTCTTTTTAATCCTACCCCTAATTCTCTAAATAGCCCTTAATTCCAACAATTACGTCTATTTTTTAACTATAGTGAAGAGTTGGTTTTTGCAACACCCAATCCAATGATTCATCATCTTTCAAATTTGTCGATCTACCCCTACTATGCTTAAACTACCCCCTATATTTATTATTGTTTTCCTTTATTCATTTTTTTATTCAATTTTTTTGCATTTTTCATTTCTTTCTTTGTAAACCAATTATCACTCTACTACAACGAAGGGTTGGTTTCTGCAGCACCCAACCCAACCCTTCTTTTTAACCCTACCCTTAATTATCTAAATAGCCCTTACTTCAAACAATTAACCTAATTTTTAACTACTGTGAAGGGTTGGTTTTTGCAGCACCCAATCCAAGTAATTCATCATCTTTCATATTTCTCGATCTAATCCTACTTTACTTAAACTACCCTAACTTCTCGTAATACTTAAAACTACCCTTCTTTTTAATTATACCCCTAATTCTATAACTAGCCCTTACTTCCAACAATTACCCCTATTTTTTAACTATTGTGAAGGGTTGGTTTTTGCAGCACCCAATCGAAACGATTCATCATCTTCCATATTTGTCGATCTACCCCTACTATGCTTAAGCTACCCCTACTTCTCTTAATACTTAAAAACAGCCCTTCTTTTTAATCCTACACCCAATTCTCTAAATAGCCCTTACTTCCAATAATTACCCAATTTTTTTAACTATTGTGGAGGGTTGGTTTCTGCAGCATCTAATCCAAATGATTCATCATCCTTCTTTTTTGTCGATCAATCCCAACCATGCTTGAACTACCCCTACTTCTCTTAATACTTCAAAACAGCCCTTATTTTTAATCCTACCCCTAATTCGCTAAATAGCCCTTACTACCAACAATTACCCCTATTTTTTAACTGTTGTGAATGGTTGGTTTTTGCAGCACCCAATCCAAATGGTTCATCATCTTTCATATTTGTCGAACTAACCCAATTATGCTTAAACTACCCCTACTTCTCTTAATGCTTCAAAACAACCCTTCTTTTTAATCCAACCCCAAATTCTCTAAATAGCCCTTACTTCCGACAATTACCCCTATTTTTTAACTGCATTGAAGTGTTGGTTTTTGCAGCACCCAATCCAAACGATTCATCATCTTTCGTATTTGTCGATCTGCCCCTACTATGCTTAAACTACCCCCCTACTTTTATTATTGTTTTCCTTTATTTATTTCTTTATTAACTTTTTTTGCATTATTCATTTCTTTGTAAACCAATTATCATTCTACTTCTATGAAGGGTTGGTTTTTGCTGCACCCAATCAAAACGATTCATCATCTTTCATATTTGTCGATCTACCACTACGATGTTTAAAATACCGTTACTTCTCTTAATACTTCAAAACAACCCTTCTTTTTAATCCTCCCCCTAATTCTCTAAATAGCCCTTACTTACAACAACTAGCCCAATTTTTTAACTACTATGATGGGTTAGCTTTTGCAGCGCCCAATAACACTGATTCATCATTTTTCATATTTGTCAATCTGCCCCTACTATGCTTAAACTTCCCCTACTTATCTTAATACTTCAAAATAGCCTTTATTTTTAATCATACCCCTAATTCTCTAAATAGCCCTTACTTACAACAATTACCCCGATTTTTTAACAACTGTGAAGGGTTGGTTTTTGCAGCACCCAATACAAACGATTCATCATCTTTCATATATGTTGATCTACCCCTACTTTGCTCAGACTACCCTTACTTCTCTTAATACTTCAAAATAGCCCTTCTTTTTAATCATACCCTTACTTCTCTAAAGTGCCCTTACTTACAACAATTACCCCGATTTTTGGGATACTATGAAGGGTTGGTTTTTGCATCACCCAATACAAACGATTCATCATCTTTCATGTTTGTCGATCTACCCCTACTATGCTTAAACTACCCCTACTTCTCTTAATACTTCAAAATAAACCTTCTTTTTATTTCTACCCCTAATTGTCTAAATAGCCCGTACTTCCAACAATTACCCCTATTTTTCAACTACTGTGATGGGTTGGTTTTTGCAGCACCCAATCCAAATGATTCACCATCCTTCATATTTGTTGATCTACCCCTACTATGCTTAAACTACCCCTACTTCTCTTAATACTTCAAAAAAGCCCTTCATTTTAATCCTACCCGTGATTCTCCAAATAGCCCTTACTTCCAACAATTACCCCAATTTTTTAACAACTGTGAAGTGTTGGTTTTTGCAGCACCCAATCCAAATGATTCATCATTTTCATATTTGTGGATCTAACCCTACTATGCTTAAATTACCGCCCCTACTTTTATTATTGTTTTCCTTCATTCAATTCATTATTCTTTTTTTTGCATTATTCATTTCATTGTAAACCAGTTATCATTCTGTGAAGGGTTGGTTTTTGCAGCACCCAATCCAAACAATTCATCATCTTTGATATTTGTCGATCTACCCCTATTATGCATAAACAACCCATACTTCTCTTAATACTCCTAATCATGCATTCTTTTTAATCCTACCCCTGATTCTCTAAATAGCCCTTACTTCCAACAATTACCCCTATTTTTTAACTACTGTGAATGGTTGGTTTTTGCGGCACCCAATCCCAATGATTAATCATCTTTATATTTGTCGATCTGCCCCTGCTTTGCTTAAACTTCCCATACTTCTCTTAATAATTCAAAACAACCCTACTTTTTAATCCACTCTCTAATTCTCAAAATAGCCCTTACTTCCAACAATTACCCCTATTTTTTAACAACTGTAAAGGGTTGGTTTTTGCAGCACCCAATCCAAACGATACATCATCTTTCATATTTGTCAATCTACCCATACTATGCTTAAACTACCCCTACTTCTCTTAATAATTCAAAACAGCCCTTCTTTTTAATCCTACACCTAATTCTCCAAATAGCCCTTACTTCCAGCAATTACCCCAATTTTTTAACTACTATGAAGGGTTCGTTTCTGCAGCATCTAATCCAAATGATTCATCATCCTTCTTTTTTGTCGATCTACCCCTACCATGCTTAAACTACCCCTACTTCTCTTAATACTGCAAAACAGCCCTTCTTTTTAATACTACCTCTATTTTTCTAAATAGCCCTTACTACCAACAATTACCCCTATTTTTTAACTACTGTGAAGGGCTGGTTTTTGAGGGCACCCAATCAAAATGATTCATCATCTTTCATACTTGTCGAACTAACCCTATGATGCTTAAACTACCCCTACTTCTCTTAATACTTCAAGACAACCCTTCTTTTTAATCCTACCCCAAATTCTCCAAATAGCCCTTGCTTTGTACAATAACGCCTATTTTTAACTACTATGAAGTGTTGGTTTTCGCAGCATCCAATCCAAACGATTCATCATCTTTCATATTTGTTGATCTACCCTTGCTTTCCTTAAACTACCCCCTACTTTTATTATTGTTTTCCTTTATTAATTTCTTTATTAATTTTTTTTGCATTATTCATTTCTTTGTAAACCAAATATCATTCTACTTCTAAGAAGGGTTGGTTTTTGCAGCACCCAATCCAAACGATATATCATCTTTTATATTTGTCGATCTACCCCTACTATGCTTAAACTACCCCTACTTCCCTTAATACTTCAAAACAACCCTTCTTTTTAATCCTACCCCTAATTCTCTAAATAGCCATTACTTCCAACAATTAGCCCAATTTTTAAACTACTGTGAATGGTTGGTTTTTGCAACACCCAATCCAAATGATTCGTCATCTTTCATACTCGTCGATCTATCCTTACTTTGCTTAAACTCCCCCTACTTCTCTTAATACTTCAAAATAGCGCTTCTTTGTAATCCTCCCCCTAATTCTATAAATAGCCCTTACTTCCAACAAATATCCCAATTTTTGACTACTGTGAAGGGTTTGATTTTGCAACACCCAATTGTTGTGATTCATCATCTTTCATATTTATCGATCTACCCCTACTGTGCTTAAACTACCCCTACTTCCCTTAATACTTCAAAACAACCCTTCTTTTTAATCCTCCCCATAATTCTCTAAATAGACCTTACTTCCAACAATTACCACTATTTTTTAACTACAGTGAAGGGTCGGTTTTTGCAGCACCCAATCACAATGATTCATCATTTTCATATTTGTAACACCCCATATTTTCTTTGAACTTAAGAGTAACAAATCAAAGAATAATTAATTTGTAAAAGAAGAATTAGGTGAAACGGGTTACGCCGTTGCATTCGTCTCGGAATTCTGCTTGAGATGAAGTCTGAGTTTACGTAAATCGGACTCCATATGATGATGCTATGGCCTTCAGAAGTTTCAGAAATTTTGAAATACAACTCAAATTTGAATTCAGATTTTCAAAAATCGAAAACCTGGGCTAAGTGGGAAAATTCCCGCCCAGGCAGGCAGGTCGACCAGGGTAGACCTCCCTCAAGGGAGGTCGACCAGGAGGTCGTCCAGGGGATCGACCTCCCCTATACATGTCGACCTGGGGGTCTACTTGGATGTCGACCTGGGTCCTGTTTTAGCCAGATCTGAACTGCGACGATTTTTTTACTAATGCTGAGTCATTAGGGCATAGGTGGCGATTTCCAGATAGCTCTAATTGGTCTGGATGGTCCTGATTGCTCCTACGTTTGTCTAACGGCTTATATTAATCTAAAATTCTATATAAACAACCCCTACCCTCAACCCTAAATCACACAAATTCATTCAAGGAGCCGTCATGTTGTCCATGGCCAACCTAGTGTAGCCGCCATCCTTCTCCAATTAGAAAGCAAGTTAGAAGCTGCGAATCAAAATCTAATTTAGATAGTTCATTAGCCTACATCAAAGGATAGCTTTTCAATTTCAGAAAACAGATCCCAGAACTCAAGATTTGTCCTCTTTTTGTAATTGCGGTTATTACTTAGATTTAAACACACATCTTGTTAAAAATCATGACTTGTTATAAGATTGGATCTAGAACGGTACTTATGTGTAAGATAACAAAACTTGATTTATGTTCATGTTAATTTTGTGATGTTGTATATTAAATTAATGATAAGTCTATCATGTTAATTTGGTAATGAACTTATTGTATTGTATGTCAACTTGGTGATGAACCTATCATGTTATGTAATAGTTTATGGTTCTTTTATATGTTACTTGCAAGTTAATGATCTAAGATATATTCATATATGTCTACATGTTTAGATCTACATTCATATATGTCTACATGTTTAGATCTGCATTCATATATGTTTAGGTCTATGTTAATTGGAACCTATTAAGTTGCAAATTAGACTTGTGGTTCTTATGTGTACTAACATGTCATGATTCAAAAATGTTTATATGTTAAACCTTCATGTTTGTATGTTAGATTTGTACCAAGTTCACATGATAATTAGATCCAACTTAGTCACAAGTTCACCTGTTAGTTGAATTGATGATGTTCTATGCCAAGTTACACATGATTAGTTGATATATGATTATACGCTTGCTAAAATATCACATGTCCCTTTTTCATTTTCCCCTTTTGTTTATGAGTTGGGCTAATTTATGAGCCCAACATTCTATGTAAATTATGCGAACGTATAACGGGGGAAATGTTGGGAAAATATGGAATTACATGGCATAGATTGATTCATTATCTTGTATTATGAAATTATATATTTGGTATACCATTAATTGTGAACATAAGTGAAATAGAAATTATTGCATAATTTAAAATTGGAGTTATTTACATATAAAATTATTCTTAAATAGGAAATATGTAAATTAAAGGAAAGACAAAGATGCCTTACCCAAGGGTAGATTGAGTTGTGGTGTAAAACTGCCCGGAACCGCCCGACACATCCAGTAATCACAACAACATCGATCTAATGTGAGAGGTTAGTGCATCATGCCCAAGAAAGACCCAAGGATAGATTGAGTTGTGGTGTAAAACTGCCAGGAACCGCCCGGCACATCCTATAACCACAACAACACCTATCTAATGTGAGAGGTTGGTGCATTAATTAATCAATTAATGCCAAAGAATAAGACATGCTAAGAATGGTAGGGTTAAGTTAACTGAGGCAACAATAAACCATTATAACTTGTTAATTAAATAAATGGTGGGGTTAAGTTAACTAAGGGAACACTTAACCGTTATAACATGTTAATTAAACAGATGGTAGGGTTAAGTTAAATAAAGGAACACTTAACCGTTATAACATGTTAATTAAACAGATGTTAGGGTTAAGTTAACTAAGGGAACACTTAACCTTATAACATGTCAATTAAACAGATGGATGGGGTTAGGTTAAATTGGGAACACTTAACCAATACGTAACATGACGTGTGGTAAGGTTAAGTAACACAAGAGGGCAACACTTAACCAATATATAACATGATTTATGGTAGGGTTAAGTAACATGAGAGGGCAACATTAACCAAAATAACATGACAAGTAAGTGGGTTAAGTTAACTTGAATTGATTGTTGGCACTTAACCAACACAACATAATGAACATGTGGGGTTAAGTTAACAAGAAACACATGACCAATATAACTTGATGAACGAACGGGGTTAAGTTAATAGGAAACACTTAACTAATCCAACATGATAAGTGAGAAGGGTTAAGTTAATAATAAACACTTAACCAACATAACATGTTGAGTGGGTGGGTTAAGTTAAAATGAATGGATAACACTTAACCAATAATACATATCGACTCGATAAGTGGGAGGTTAAGTACATATCGGGTTGGTGGGTAATATTAGTAAATATAGGCCCACAAACTTAACCATTAAGTAAACATACTTGAATCAATGAAAGGGTTAGTTACATCTCGTGATGGTGGGTAATATTAGTACATATAGGCCCACAAACTTAACCGTTAAATAAACATGCTTGAATCGGTGGGAGGGTTAAGTACATCTCGTGTAGGTGGGTAATATCATATATATAGGCCCACAAACATAACCAATAGGAAACCCTAGTAACGTGGACCCATTTCAGCCGTAACCCACACAGATGTATCACGGTACCCTGACCTAGGCAAGGTGGGGCACGATTACTAGGCTGATTATAAGTGGTCAAAACAGCAGCAAGGGTACATCAGTGTAGGTTCCGACGGATTACGGGCGTGCACGTACTCCGAAGTGGGAAAAAGTAGGCACTGGGTACCAGTAGTTATACCATGTGCATCGTGATTCGTGTCGGGTGTCTACCATAGGGATTGATACACCTTATGGTGGAAGCAGCGCAGGGTATCTACACGCAAGAGAGGGCCAATTGACACAGACACAAGGAAAATTAATATGAGTAGGGAGCCGATCGATAGGGTAGTAAGGGTACATCTAACATATTCATGACAATTGGGTAGATTGAGGTGGAATCCTTATAATAGACGTATACCTGAAGGCTACCACAATTGCGGCGATTGGGATCACGTTATCATATTATCATTTGCACTGATTACTAGTTGGACACTAGTTAGGTGTTGCAGAGCAATAGAAATAGAAATGGGAACGATAACATATTCAGTTTATCTCATCTTGCCTTAGGTTACCTTGCTACTATGGTATTGTCCTATTTTCAGTTTATTCATGTCATGATCCTTTTTCCTGTTTAAATGCTAGTAATCACTGAGCTTACCAGACTTATTGTCTGACCCATTTTCTTTCGTCTTCTTTTCTTTCGTTTCTCCCCCGCCAGATAGTCAGGAAGGGAATAGCTCAGCTTAGTTTGGACCGTTCCTCTTTCCAAGCTTGAAGATTAGTAGGTGTATTGCTTTGGACTTTCTTTTCCACTGCTATGGCGGGCTCATCTTCATTGGGGAATATAATTGCCATTTTATGCTACTTCATTTTGTTAAATAAGGAAAATGCTTTGTAATAATGAGAATTGGTGTTTTAGTGTTGGAAAACAATCTTTGTACCAAGTTGTTTTATCAATGAAGTAAAGTTTTATTTAATTTCCGCTGTTTTAAATTTTGTTTGTCTTGTAATTTATCTGCATCTTTTACCCATAATGCTCCACCAAAGTTAAGGCATTCCCTTTGTGAGTGACCTTAATGGAGGTTGGGTGTTTCACTTGGTATCAAAGCTGAAGGTTACCGGATCCGATAAAAGATTTGAAAAATTATTTTCAAAACAGTTTTAAAAGAAGCATTTTCAAAAGAAAAGTTTTATTTTAAAGGCATGTTCCCCAAGGCCATATGCACTATCTCTTGATCCTCTGTTTGAATCCTTGATTCCTTCTTTCCTGAGTCTCCGGGGCTCCTGGCTTTCTGGGGGGTAACCTCCTCACGGCGTGGTTCCGTAGGCTTGATAAGACTACGATACCTATCAAAGTGCCGATTTCCATCTATAGCCGCAGTAGTTTCACCTACAGCTAATTTTCTTTCAAGTTTTGTAGGGTTTTCCATGCGATGGATGTAGCTTTGGAGAGACTTGTCAACGTGTTACACAAGGATGGTAAAGATGAGAACGAAGGAGTTTGGCTAAGGAGCACAATCCAAGGATGAGAAACTCATGGATATGGACTTGGTTCACAAAGGAGGAAGGAATAAAACAAGAGGAAGTGTCTTTATTATGGTATAACGGGCCATATTATTAAGGATAAGGGCAAGAACAAACGACAGGAGGTCAAGTGCATGCTCTCATCGCCGGCGTACCTAAGAGAGAGGCAGTAAAGTTTCTGTTGAAAGAGTTTAGTTTTCTTTGATCATCCTGTTAGTACTTTTTTGATTGTAGCACTTCACTTTCATCTGCTTCAATAGTTGAGTCTCAACACCTTAGTACTTTTATAGTAGAGGATCCCGTTGTTGTCTCAAATCAAATTGAAGGTTCAGATCATTTATTTTTGGTTTGTAAGGATTTGAGAATAGCTATATTAAGTATTAAGTTTAAGCATAATGCTTATGTTTTTGGTTTCATGGGCTTTGGGTTGATTCTTGGCAGGGGTTGGTTAGCTAGTAATTCTGAAAGGAGGGTAGTTATACTTTTGACTTGCCTCGGGGATACCCTCAAGATTTCGTGCGATCCTAAGGGATCAGTTAGGCTTAGCTACCTGGAATCACTTGATGCATCTATTGACGGTTAGCGATCCGCAGTTGTTTTTGATTAGGTTAGGGGTTTGCCCCCTAAAATGCGAGATAGACTTCCGCATATATCTAGTTGATAATGCAAAGCCAGTTATGCGATCAACGATAGTTTTGGAGCAAGATTGGCGAGATTAGCCAGAGTCGGCTAAGTGCTCAATTGTTTGGTTGTTTTGCTAGTATCATCTCACGTAGATCGTCCAAATTCGGAGGAGGTATTCCTTGGGTACTTGTCTAATATTGGTTTGGGCCTTTGGGGCTCGTATTTGAGGGATGTCGAGTTCGACTAGGATGGTTTGTGTGAGAGATAAATAGTTGTGGCAGGCGCCCTAGGTAGGAAAAAGACTGACCTTAAGAGAGGTAAAAAGTACATAGCAACCTTTAGCTTTAGACCCTCAGATTTGTGGCATGATGGATAAGCTAACTAGAGGAGAGACCTCGAATCATCTTAGTATATACACTTGGTATCATGGTTAACATCTGTTTATCTTGGAAAGATAATTCGACTACATTGGATACCCTCTAGCACAGTAAGTGATCAAGGTCTAGGGAGTTTTGGAAGTGGAGGTCAAGAAGCTTTGCAATAGTGAAGTTAAATTAGTTAAGTGGTGTAAAGCTCAAGAAGACGCGACGTGGGAGACTGAAGATAAGACACGCGCATCATACCCTTTTTATGGAGGCTATATCCTTGATCTCTTTTTCTAAGAATGTTATGCATACTTGTTTCCATCTTTTTAGGTATATCCTCTAGGTCATATCTTCGATCCTTAGGTAGAAGCCAATGGATGTAAACATGTATTTGAAACATGTTATGATTGATGGTTGCAAGTGGTTGCAAGTGTTTGCTAGTGGTTGCTCGTGGATGCATATACACACATTAGGCACTAGATCGGCTCAGTCACTTTCATATTGCATTTGCATATATGTATTTGTTTATGGATTGAAACTTGATGTGTTACCATGTGGACGTTGCATTTGAGTGAATGGTTGTGCACTCATATAGAAATGATATGTATCATTAGGATTGCATACATATTGAACTCATGACGCTGACATAGCTCGCATTAAGGAGGTCAACTGAATCAGTAGACCTCCTGATTTTGCATTTGGATAAGGACATGTACACACACTATGCATATGTTCATGAAAAGCATTAGAAGTCTTTTAAGGACAATGCTTGCTTGTGGATGATGGTTGAGTATATGGTGATTGGATGGTAGGACACATTCTTCTTGACTTGAAGATTTCGGGGACGAAATCCTTTAAGGAGGGGAGAAAGTAACACCCCGTATTTTCTGTGAACATAAGAGTAACAAATCAAAGAATAATTTTTTTGTAAAAGAAGAATTAGATGAAATGGGTTGCACCATTGCGTTCGTCTCGGAATTCTGCTTGAGATAGAGTCCGAGTTTATGTAAATCGAACTTCATATGAAGAAGTTATGGCCTTCAGAAGTTTCAGAAATTTTAAAATATACCTCAGATTTGAATTCAGATTTTCAAAAATCGAAAACCTGGGCTAGGCGGGAAAATTCCCGCCCAGGCAGGCATGTCGACCAGGGGTTCAACCTCCCTCAAGGGAGGTCGACCAGGAGGTCGACCAGGGGGTCGACCTCCACTATACTGGTCGACCTTGGGTCGACCTGGGACCTGTTTTGGCCAGATCCGAACTGCGATGAATTTTCGACATATGATGAGTCATTAGGGCATAGGTGGCGGTTTCTAGATAGCTCTAATTGGTCCGGATGGTCCTGATTGATCCTAGGTTGATCTAACGGCTTATATTAATCTAAAATTCTATATAAACAACCCCAACCCTCAACCCTAAATCACACAAATTCATTCAAGGAGCCGTAATGCTGTCCATGGCCCAGGTAGTGTTGCCGCCATCCTTCTCCAATTAGAAAGCAAACTAGAAAGCAAGTTAGAGGCTACGAATCAAAATATAATTTAGAGAATTCATTAGCCTACATCAACGGATAGCTTTTCAATTTCAGAATACAGATCCCAGAACTCAAGATTTGTCCTCTTTTTGTAAGTGTAGTTATTACTTAGATTTAAACACACATCTTGTTAAAAATCATGACTTGTTATAAGATTAGATCTAGAACGGTACTTATGTGTAAGATAACCAAACTTTATTTATGTTCATGTTAATTTGGTGATGTTGTATATTAAATTAATGGGAAGTCTATCATGTTAATTTGGTAATGAACTTATTGTATGTTAAATTTGTGATGAACCTATCATGTTATGTAATAGTTTGTGGTTCTTTTATATGTTACTTGAAAGTTAATGATCTAAGACATATTCATATATGTCAACATGTTTAGATCTACATTCATATATGTCTACATATACATATATGTTTAGGTCTATGTTAATTGGAACCTATTAAGTTGTAAATTAGACTTGTGGTTCTTTTGTATTCTAATATGTGCAAGTTAATAGGCTATGTCATGATTCAAATATGTTTATATGTTAAACATTCATGTTTGTATGTTAGATCTATACCAAGTTCACATGATAATAGATCTAATTTAGTCACAAGTTCACCTGTTAGTTGAATTGATGATGTTCTATGCCAAGTTACAGATGATTAGTTAATATATGATCATATGCTTGCTAAAATATCACATGTCCCTTTTTCATTTTCCCCTTTTGTTTATGAGTTGGGCTAATTTACGAGCCCAACATTTTATGTAAATTATGCGAACGTATAACGGGGATAACGTTGGGAAAATATGGAATTAGATGGCATAGATTGATTCATAATCTTGTATTATGAAATGGTATATTTGGTATACCATTAATTGTGAACATAATTGAAATAGTAATTATGGCATAATGTAAATTGGGAGTAATTTACATATAGAATTATTCTTAAATAGGAAATATGTAAATTAAAGGAAAGACGAACATGCCTAACTCGAGGTTAGATTGAGTTGTGATATAAACCTGCCCGGAACCGCCCGGCACATCCAGTAACCACAACAACACCGATCAAATTGTGAGAGGTTAGTGCATCATGCCCAAGAAAGACGCGAGGTTAGATTGAGTTGTTATGTAAAACTGCCCGGAACCGCCAGGCACATCCAGTAACCACAACAACACCTATCTATTATGAGAGGTTGGCGCATTAATTAATCAATTAATGCCAATGAATAATACATGCTAAGAATGCAATGGTTAGGTTAACTGAAGTAACACTTAACCGTTATAACATGTTAATTAAACAGATGGTGGGTTAAGTTAACTAAGGGAACACTTAACCATTATAACATATTAATTAAACAAATGGTAGGTTTAAGTTAACTGAGGCAACACTTAACCATTATAACATGTTAATTAAACAGATGGTAGGGTTAAGTTAACTAAGGGAACACTTAACCGTTATAACTTGTTAACTAAACAGATGGTAGGGTTAAGTTAACTAAGGGAACACTTAACTGTTATAACATGTTAATTAAATAGATGGATGGGGTTAGGTTAAATTGGGAACACTTAACCAATACGTAACATGATGTGTGGTAAGGTTAAGTAACACAAGGGGAAACACTTAACCAATATATAATATGATGTATGGTAGGGTTAAGTAATACGAGAGGGAAACACTTAACCAAAGTAACATGACAAGTAGGTGGGTTAAGTTAACTTGAATTGATTGATGACACTTAACCGACACAACATGATGAACACGTGGGGTTAAGTTAACAAGAAACACATGACCAATATAACTTGATGAACGAACGGGGTTAAGTTAATAGGAAACACTTAACCAATCCAACATGATTAGCGAGAAGGGTTATGTTAATAAGAAACACTTAATCAACATAACATGATGAGTGGGTGGGTTAAGTTAAAATGAATGGATAACACTTAATCAATAATACATATTGACTTGATAAGTGGGAGGGTTAAGTACATATCGGGTTGGTGGGTAATATTACGAAATATAGGCCCACAAACTTAACCATTAAATAAACATGCTTGAATCAGTGGAAGGGTTAAGTACATCTCATATAGGTGGGTAATATTAGTACATATAGGCCCACAAACTTAACCTTTAAATAAACATGCTTGAATCGGTGGGAGGGTTAAGTACATCTCGTGTAGGTGGGTAATATCGTATATATATGCCCACAAACTTAAGCAGTAGGAAACCCTAGTAACGGTGACCCATTTCAGCAGTAACCCACATAGATGTATCACGGTACCCTGACCTAGGCGGGGTGGGGCACGATTACTGGGCTGATTTTTAGCGGTCAAAACAACGGCAGGGGGTACGTCAGTGTAGGTTTTGACGGATTACGGGCGTGCACGAACTCCGGAGTGGGAAAAAGCAGGCACTGTGTACCAATAGTTATACACTGTGCATCTTGATTCGTGTCGGGTTGCTACCATAGGGATTGATACACCTTTTGATGGGACCAGCGCAGGGTATCTACATGCAAGAGAGAGCCGATTGACACAGACACAAGGAAAATTAATACGAGTAGGGAGCCGATCGATAGGGTAGTAAGGGTACATCTAACATATTCATGGAAATTGGGTAGATTGAGGCGGAATCCTCGTAATAGATACACACCTGAAGGATACTACAATTGCGAGGATTGGGATCACGTTATCATATTGTCATTTGTACAGATTACTAATTGGGACACTAGTTAGGTGGTGCAGAGAAATAGAAATAGAAATGGGAATGATAACATATTCAGTTTATCTCATCTTGCCTTAGGTTACCTTGCTACTATGGTATTGTCCTATTTTCAGTTTTTCATGTCATGATCCTTTTTCCTGTTTAAATGCTAGTAATCACTGAGCTTACCAGTCTTATTGTCTGACCCATTTTCTTTGGTCTTCTTTTCTTCCATTTCCCCCCCCCCCCACCCCAGGTAGTCAGGGAGGGAATAGCTCAGCTTAGTTTGGACCGTTCCTCTTTCCTAGCTTGAAGATTAGTAGGTGTATTGCTTTGGACTTTCTCTTCCACTGCTATGGCTGGCTCATGCTTCATTGGGGGATATCATTGCCAATTTATGCTTCTTTATTTTGTTAAATATGACAGATGCTTTTTAATAATGGGAATTGGTGTTTTAGTGTTGGAAAACAATCTTTGTACCAAGTTGTTTTTTATCAATGAAGTAAAGTTTTATTTGATTTCCGCTGTTTTAAATTTTGTCTATCTTGTAATTTATCTGCATCTTTTACCCATAATGCTCCACCAAAGTTAAGGCATTCCCTTTGTGAGTGACCTTAACGGAGGTGGGGTGTTTCAATATTTGTCGATCTACCCCTACTTTGCTTATACTACCCCTACTTCTCTTAAAACTTCAAAACAACCCTTCTTTTCAGTCCTCCCCCTAATTCTCTAAATAGCCCTTAATTTCAAAAATTACCCCTATTTTTTAACTACTGTGAAGGGTTGGTCTTTGCAGCACCCAATCCCAATGATTCATCATCTTTCATATTTGTCGATGTACCCCTACTTTGCTTAAATTACCTTTACTTCTCTTAATACTTCAAAAAATCCTTTCTTTTTAATCCTACCCCTAATTCTCTAAATAAATCTTACTTCCTACAATTACCCCTTTTTTTTAACTGCTGTGAAGGGTTGGTTTTTGCAGCACCCAATCCAAATGATTCATCATCTTTCATATTTGTGGATCTACCCCAACTATGCTTAAATTACCACCCCTACTTTTATTATTGTTTCCCTTTATTCATTTTTTTGCATTATTCATTACATTGTAAACCAATTATCATTCAGTGTGGGTTGGTTTTTGCAGCACCTAATCTGAACGATTCATCATCTTTAATATTTGTCAATTTACCCCCACTATGCTTAAACTAACCCTATTTCTCTTAATACTCCAAATCAGGCATTCTTTTCAATCCTACCCCTGATTCTCTAAATAGCCCTTACTTCCAACAATTACCCCCTATCTTTTAACTACTATGATGGGTTGGTTTTAGCATCACCCAATCCAAATGATTCATCATCTTTTATATTTGTCGATCCACCCCTACTTTGCTTAAACTACCCCTACTTCTCTTAATACTTCAAAACAACGCTTCTTTTTATTCCTCCCCCTAATTCTATAAATAGCCCTTACTTCCAACAATAACCCCTATTTTTGGACTACTGTGAAGGGTTGGCTTTTGCAGCACCCAATCGCAATGATTCATCATCTTTCATATTTATCGATCTACCCCTACTATGCTTAAACTACCCCTACTTCTCTTAATACTTCAAAACAACCCTTCTTTTTAATCCTCCCCCTAATTCTCTAAATAGCCCTTACTTCCAACAATTACCCCTATTTTTTAACAAAGATGAAGGGTTGGTTTTTGCAGCACCCAATCACAATGATTCATCATCTTTCATATCTGTCGATCTACCCCTACTTTGCTTAAACTGCCCCTACTTCTCTTAATACTTCAAAACAACCTTCTTTTCAATCTTCCCCTAATTCTCTAAATAGCCCTTAATTTCAACAATTACTCCTATTTTTTAACTACTCTGAAGCGTTGGTTTTTGCAGCACCCAATCCTAATGATTCATCATCTTTCATATTTGTCGATCTACCCCGGCTTTGCTTAAACTACCTCTACTTCTCTTAATACTTCAAAAAAAACCCTTCTTTTTAATCCTACCCTTAATTCTCTAAATAGCCCTCACTTCCAACAATTACCCCTATTTTTTAACTACTGTGAAGGGTTGGTTTTTGCAGCACCCAATCCTAATGATTCATCATCTTTCATATTCGTGGATCTTCCCCTACTATGACTAAATTACCTCCATACTTTTATTTTTGTTTTCCTTTATTCATTTCTTTATTCATTTTTTTGCATAATTCATTTCATTGTAAACCAATTATCATTCAGTGAAGGTTTGGTTTTTGCAGCACCTATTCCAAACGATACATCATCTTTAATATTTGTCGATTTACCCCGACTATGCTTAACCTACCCCTACTTCTCTTAATACTCCAAAGCAGGCCTTCTTTTTAATCTTACCCCTGATTCTCTAAATAACCCTTACTTCCAACAATTACCCCTATTTTTTAACAACTGTGCGGGGTTGGTTTTTGCAGCACCCAAAGTAAATGATTAATCATCTTTCATATTTGTCGATCTATCCCTACTTTGCTTAAACTTCCACTACTTCGCTTAATACTTCAAAACATCCCTTCTTTTTAATCCTCCCCCTAATTCTCTAAATAGCCCTTATTTCCAACAATTACCCCTATTTTATAACTACTGTGAAGGGTTGATTTTTGAAGCACCCAATCCAAACGATTCATCGTCATTCATATTTATCAATCTGACCCTACTATGCTTAAACTACCCCTACTTCTCTTAATACTTCAAAACAGCCCTTTTTTCCTAAACCTAATTTTTAAAATAGCCCTAACTTCCAATAATTACTCCTATTTTCTAACTACTATGAAGGGTTGGTTTCTGCAGCATCTAATCCAAATGATTCATCATCCTTCTTATTTGTCGAACTATCCCTACCATGCTTAAACAACCCCTACTTCTCTAAATACTTCAAAACGACACTTCTTTTAAATCCTACCCCTAATTCTCTAAATAGCCCTTACTTCCAACAATTACCACGATTTTTTAACTACTGTGAAGGGTTAGGTTTTGCAGCGCCCATTCCTAATGATTCTTCATCTTTCATATCTGTCGATCTATGCCAACTATGCTTAAACTTCCCCTACTTCTCTTAATACTTCAAAACTGCCCTTCTATTTAATCATACCCCTAATTATCTGAATAGCCTTTACTTACAACAATTACGCCTATTTTTTAACTACCGTGAAGAGTAGGTTTTTAAATCACCCAATACAAACGATTCATCATCTTTCATATTTGACGATCTACCCCTACTTCTCTTAATACTTCAAAACAACTTATCTTTTTAATTCTACCCCTAATTCTCTAAATAGCCCTTACTTCCCACAATTACCCCTATTTTTTAACTACTATGAAGGGTTAGTTTTTGCAGCACCCAATCCAAATGATTCATCATCCTTCATATTTGTCGATCTACCCCTACCATGCTTGAACCACCCCTACTTCCCTTAGTACTTCAAAAAAGCCCTTCTTTTTAATTCTACCCCTAATTCTTTAAGTAGCCCTTACTTCCAACAATTACCCCTATTTTTTAACTACTGTGAAGGGTTGGTTTTTTCAACACCCAATCCAAATGATTCATCATCTTTCATATTTGTGGATCTAACCCTACGATGCTTAAATTACCTCCCGTACTTTTATTATTGTTTTCCTTTATTCATTTCTTTATTCATTTTTTTGCATTATTCATTTCATTGTAAACCAATTATCATTCTGTGATGGGTTGGTTTTTGCAGCACCCAATCCAAACGATTCATCATCTTTAATATTTGTCGATCTACCCCTACTATGCTTAAACTACCCATACATCTCTTAATACTCCAAAACATGCCTTCTTTTTAATCCTACCCCTGATTCTCTAAATAGCCCTTACTTCCAACAGTTACCCCTATTTTTTAACTACTGTGAAGGGTTGGTTTTTGCAGCACCCAATCCAAATGATTAATCATCTTTCATATTTGTCGATCTACCCCTACTTTTCTTAAACTACCCCTACTTCTCTTACTACTTCAGACCAACCATTCTTTTTAATCCTCCCCCTAATTCTCTAAATAGTCCTTACTTCCAACAATTACCCCTGTTTTTTAACTACTGTGAAGGGTTGGTTTTTACAGCACCCAATCCAGACGATTCATCATCTTTCATAGATCTTCCCCTACTATGCTTATACTACCCCTACTTCTCTTAATAATTCAAAAAAGCCCTTCTATTTAATCCTTCACCTAATTCTCTAAATAGCCCTTACTTCCAACAATTAATCCAATTTTTTAACTACTATGAAGGGTTGGTTTCTGCAGCATCTAATCCAAATGATTCATCATTCTTCTTATTTTTCGATCTACCCCTACCATGCTTAAACTACCCCTACTTCTCTTAATACTTCAAAACAACCCTTCTTTTCAATCCTACCCCTAATTCTATAAATAGCCCTTACCACCAACAATTACCCCTATTTTTTAACTACTGTGAAGGATTGGTTTTTGCAGCACCCAATCCAAATGATTCATCATCTTTCATATTTGTCGAACTAACCCTATTAAGCTTAAACTACCCCTATTTCTCTTAATATTTCAAAACAACCCTTCTTTTTAATCCTACCCCTAATTCTCTAAATAGCCCATACTTCTGACAATTACCCCAATTTTTCAACTACTGTGAAGTGTTGGTTTTTACATCACCCAATCCAAACGATTCATCAACTTTCATATTTGTCGATCTACCCCTACTTTGCTTAAACTACCCCTACTTCTCTTAATACTTCAAAACAAACCTTTTTTTTAATCCTACCCCTAATTCTCTAAATATCTCTTACTACCAACAATCAGCCAAATTTTTTAACTACGGTGAAGGGTTGGTTTTTGCATCACCCAATTCAAATGATTCATCATCGTTCATATTTGTCGATCTACCCTACTTTTCTTAAACTACCTATACTTCTCTTAATACTTCAAAACAACGCTTCTTTTTAATCCTCCCCCTAATTCTATAAATAGCCCTTACTTACAACAATTACCCCTATTTTTGGACTACTTTGAAGGGATAGTTTTTGCAGCACCCAATTGAAGTGATTCATCATCTTTCGTATTTATCGATCTACCCCTACTATGCTTAAACTACCCCTACTTCTCTTTATACTTCAAAACATCCCTTCTTTTTAATCCTCCCCCTAATTCACTAAATAGCCCTTACTTCAACAAATACCCCTATTTTTTAACTATGGTGAAGGGTTGGCTTTTGCAGCAACCAATCACAATGATTCATCATCTTTCATACTTGTCGATCTACCCCTACTTTGCTTAAACTACCCCTACTTCTCTTAATACTTCAAAACAACCCTTCTTTTCGATCCTCCCCATAATTCTCTAAATTTCCCTTAATTTCAAAAATTACCCCTATTTTCTAACTATTGTGAAGGGTTGGTTTTTGCAGCACCTAATCCCAATGATTCATCATCTTTCGTATTTGTCGATCTACCCCAACTTTGCTTAAACTACGCCTACTTCTCTTAATACTTCAAAAAATCCCTTCTTTTTAATCCTACCCCTAATTCTCTAAATAGCCCTTACTTTCAACAATTAACCCTATTTTTTAACTACTGTGAAGGGTTGGTTTTTGCAGCACCCAATCTAAATGATTCATCATCTTTCGTATTTGTGGATCTAACCCTACTATGCTTAAATTACCTCCCCTACTTATATTATTGTTTTCCTTTATTCATTTCTTTACTCATTTTTTTGCATTATTCATTTCATTGTAAACCAATTATCATTCAGTGAAGGGTTGATTTTTGCAGCACCTAATACAAACGATTCATGATCTTTAATATTTGTCGATTTACCCATACTTCTCTTAATACTCAAAAATAGGCCTTCTTTTTAATCCTACCCCTGATTCTCTAAATAGCCCTTACTTCCAACAATTACCCATATTTTTTAACTACTGTAAAGGGTTATTTTTTGCAGCACTTTTTCCAAATGATTATTCATCTTTCATATTTGTCGATTTACCCCTACTTTGCAACCCTACTTCTCTTAATATTTCAAAACTGCCCTTCTTTTCAATCCTCCTCCTATTTCTCTAAATTGCCCTTACTTACAACAGTTACCCCTATTTTTTAACTATCGTGAAGGGTTGGCTTTAGCAGCATCCAATCCAAATGATTCATCATCTTTCATATTTGTTGATCTACCCCAACTATGCATAAATACCCCTACTTCTCTTAATACTTCAAAACAGCCCTTCTTTTTAATACTACACCTAATTCTCTAAATAGCCCTTACTTCTAACAATTACCTCCATTTTTTAACTACTGTGAAGGGTTGGTTTCTGCAGCACCCAATCCAAATGATTCATCATCTTTCTTATTTGTCGATCTGACCCTACCATGCTTAGACAACCCTTACTTCTCTTAATAATTCAAAACGACCCTTCTTTTTAATCCTACCCCTAATTCTATAAACAGCCTTACTACCAAAAATTACCCCTATTTTTTTAACTATTGTGAAGGATTGGTTTTTGCAGCATCCAATCTAAATGATTCATCATCTTTCATATTTGTCGAACTAACCCTACAGGGCTTAAACTACCCCTATTTCGCTTAATACTTCAAAACAACCCTTCTTTTTAATCCTACCCATAATTCTCTAAATAGCCCTCTCTTCCGACAATTACCCCTATTTTTTAACTAGTATGAAGTGTTGGTTTTTGCAGCACCCAATCCAAAGGATTCATCGTCTTTCATATTTGTCGATCTACCCCTACTTTGCTTAAACTACCCCTACTGTTATTATTGTTTTCCTTTATTCATTTCTATATTCAATTTTTTTGCATTATTCATTTCTTTGTAAACCAATTATCATTCTACTTCTATGAAGGGTTGGTTTTTTCAGCACCCAATCCAAACGTTTCATCATCTTTCATATTTGTCGATCTACCCCTACTATGCTTAAACTATCCCTACTTCTCTTAATACATCAAAACAACACTTCTTTTTATTCCTACCCCTAATTCTCTCAATAGCCCTTACTTCCAACAATTAGCCCAATTTTTTAACTACTGTGAAGGGTTGGTTTTTGCATCACCCAATCCATATTATTCATCATTGTTCATATTTGTCAATCTACCTGTACTTTGCTTAAACTACCCCTACTTCTCTTAATATTTCAAAACAGCGCTTCTTTTTAATCCTCCCCCTTATTCTCTAAATAGCCCTTACTTCCAACAATTACCCCTATTTTTGGACTACTGTGAAGGGTTGGTTTTTGCAGCACCCAATCGAAGTGATTCATCATCTTTCACATTTATCGATCTGCCCCTACTATGCTTAAATTACCCCTACTTCTCTTAATGAATCAAAACAGCCCTTCTTTTTAATCCTCCCCCGAATTTTCTAAATATCCCTTACTTCCAACAACTACCCCTATTTTTTAACTATGGAGAAGGGTTGGTTTTTACAGCAGCCAATCGCAATGATTTTTCATCTTTCATATTTGTAACTACCGTGAAGGGTTGGTTTTTGCAGCACCTAATCTAAATGATTCATCATCTTTCATATTTCTCGATCTGCCCCTACTTTGCTTAAATTACCCCTATATCTCTTAATATTCAAAACTATCCTTCTTTTTAATCCTAACACTAATTCTCTAAATAGCCCTTACTTCCAACAATTACCCCTATTTTTAACTACCCTCTGCTTTTATTGTTGTTTTCCTTTATACATTTCTTTATTCATTTTTTTACATAATTCATTTCTTTCATTGTAAACCAATGATCATTCTAACTCTTTGAAGGGTTGGGTTTTGCAGCACCTAGTCCAAATGATTCATCTTTCATATTTGTTGATCTACACCTACTATGCCTAAACTACCCCCGTACTTTTATTATTGTTTTCCTTTATTCATATTTTTTTTGCATTACTCATTTCTTTCTTTGTAAACCAATTATCATTCTACTTCTGTGAAGGGCTGATTTTTGCAGCACTTAATCCTAAGGATTCATCATCTTTCATATTTGTCGATCTACCCCTACTATGATTAAACTACCCCTACTTCTGTTAATACTTTAAAACAGCCCTTTGTTTTAATCCTACCCCTAATTATATAAATAGCCCCTACTTCCAACAATTACCCCCTATTTTTTAACTAATGTGAAGTGTTGGTTTTTGCAGCACACAATCCAAATGATTCATCACCCTTCATATTTGTCGATCTACCCCTACAATGCTTAAACAACCCCTACTTCTCTTTTCAAAACAACCCTTCTTTTTAATCCTACCCCTAACTCTCTAAAAAGCCATTACTTCCAACAATTACTCCGATTTTTTAACTACTGTGAATGGTTGGTTTTTGCATCACCCAATCCAAATGATTCATCATCTTTCACATTTTTCGATCTACCTCTTCTTTGCTTAAACTACCCCTACTTCTCTTAATACTTCAAAACAAACCTTCTTTTTAATCCTCCCCCTAATTCTCTAAATAGCCCTTACTTCCAACAATTACCCCTATTTTTGGACTACTGTGAAGGGTTGGTTTATGCAGCACCCAATCGAAGTGATTCATCATATTTCACATTTATCGTTCTGCCCATACTATGCTTAAATTACCCCTACTTCTCTTAATAAATCAAAACAGCCCTTCTTTTTAATCCTCCCCCGAACTTTCTAAATATCCCTTACTTCCAACAACTATCCTATTTTTTAACTATGGAGAAGGGTTGGTTTTTACAGCAGCCAATCGCAATGATTTGTATCCTTTCATACTTGTAACTACTGTGAAGGGTTGGTGTTTGCAACACCTAATCTAAATGATTCATCATCTTTCATATTTCTCGATCTGCCCCAACTTTGCTTAAATTACCCCTATATGTCTTAATATTCAAAACTATCCTTCTTTTTAATCCTAACACTAATTCTCTAAATAGCCCTTACTTCCAACAATTACCCTTATTTTTAACTACCCTCTGCTTTTATTGTTGTTTTCCTTTATACATTTCTTTATTTATTTTTTTACATAATTCGTTTCTTTCATTGTAAACCAATGATCATTCTAACTCTGTGAAGGGTTGGGTTTTGCAGCACCTAGTCCAAACGATTCATCTTTCATATTTGTTGATCTACACCTACTATGCTTAAACTACCCCCGTACTTTTATTATTGTTTTCCTTTATTCATATTTTTTTTGCATTACTCATTTCTTTCTTTGTAAACCAATTATCATTCTACTTCTGTGAAGGGCTGATTTTTGCAGCACTTAATCCTAACGATTCATCATCTTTCATATTTGTCGATCTACCCCTACTATGCTTAAACTACCCCTACTTCTGTTAATACTTTAAAACAGCCCTTTGTTTTAATCCTACCCCTAATTATATAAATAGCCCCTACTTCCAACAATTACCCCCTATTTTTTAACTAATGTGAAGGGTTGGTTTTTGCAGCACACAGTCCAAATGATTCATCACCCTTCATATTTGTCGATCTACCCCTACAATGCTTAAACAACCCCTACTTCTCTTTTCAAAACAACCCTTCTTTTTAATCCTACCCCTAACTCTATAAAAAGCCCTTACTTCCAACAATTACTCCGATTTTTTAACTACCGTGAAGGGTTGGTTTTTGCACCACCCAATCCAAATGATTCATCATCTTTCACATTTGTCGATCTACCTCTACTTTGCTTAAACTACCCCTACTTCTCTTAATACTTCAAAACAACCCTTCTTTTTAATCCTCCCCCTAATTCTCTAAATAGCCCTTACTTCCAACAATTACCCCTATTTTTTAACTATGTTGAAGAGTTTGTTTTTGCAACATCCAATCCCAATGATTAATCATCTTTCATATTTGTGGATCGACCCCTACTATGCTTAAACTACCCTTACTTCTCTTAATACTTCAGAACAGCCATTCTTTTTAATCCTACCCCTAGTTCTCTAAATAGCCCTTACTTCCAATAATTACCCCTATTTTTTAAATACTGCGAAGGGTTGGATTTTGCAACACCAAATCCAAATGATTCATCATCTTTCATATTTGTCGATCTACCCCTACTATGCTTAAACTACCCCTACTTCTGTTAATACTTTAAAACAGCCCTTTGTTTTAATCCTACCCCTAATTATATAAATAGCCCCTACTTCCAACAATTACCCCCTATTTTTTAACTAATGTGAAGGGTTGGTTTTTGCAGCACACAGTCCAAATGATTCATCACCCTTCATATTTGTCGATCTACCCCTACAATGCTTAAACAACCCCTACTTCTCTTTTCAAAACAACCCTTCTTTTTAATCCTACCCCTAACTCTATAAAAAGCCCTTACTTCCAACAATTACTCCGATTTTTTAACTACCGTGAAGGGTTGGTTTTTGCACCACCCAATCCAAATGATTCATCATCTTTCACATTTGTCGATCTACCTCTACTTTGCTTAAACTACCCCTACTTCTCTTAATACTTCAAAACAACCCTTCTTTTTAATCCTACCCCTAATTTTCTAAATAGCCCTTACTTCCAACAATTACCCTTATTTTTTAAATACTGTGAACGGTTTGTTTTTCCAGCATCAAATACAAATGATTCATCATCATTCATATTTGTCGATCTACCCTACAATGCTTAAACTATCCCTACTTCTCATAATACTTCAAAACAACCCTTATTTTTAATCCTACAGCTAAATCTCTAAATATCCCTTACTTCCAACAATTACCCCTATTTTTCAAATACTTCGAAGGGTTGGTTTTTGCAGCACCCAATCCTAATGATTCATCATCTTTCATATTTGTCGAACTACCCCTACTATGCTTAAACTACCCCTACTTCTCTTAATACTTCAAAACAACCCTTCTTTTTAATCCTACACCAAATTCTCTAAATAGCCCTTACATCCAACAATTACCCCTATTTTTTAACAATTGCGAAGGGTTGGTTTTTGCAGCACCGAATCCAAACGATTCATCTTCTTTCATATTTGTCAATATACCCCTACTATGCTTAAACTACCCCTACTTCTCTTAATACTTCAAAATAGCCCTTCTTTTTAATCCTACCCCTAATTCTCCAAATAGCCCTTACTTGCAATGACTACCTCTATTTTTTAACTACTGTGAAGGGTTGGTTTTTGAAGCACCCAATCCAAATGATTCATCATCTTTTATATTTGTCGATCTACCCCTACTATGCTTAAACTACCCCTACTTCTCTTAACACTTCAAAATAGCCCTTCTTTTTAATCCTCCCCCTAATTATCTAAATAGCCCTTACTTCCAACAATTACCCCTATTTTTTAACTACTATGAAGGGTTGGTTTTTGCAGCACCCAATCCAAATGATTCATCTTCTTTCATATTTGTCGATCTACCCCTACTTTGCTTAAACTACCCCTACTTCTCTTAATACTTCAAAATAGCAGTTCTTTTCAATCCAACCCCTAATTCTCTAAATAGCCCTTACTTAAAACAATTACCCTTATTTTTTAACTACTGTGAAGGGTTGGTTTTTCCATTATCCAATCTAAATGATTCATCATCCTTCATATTTGTGGATCTACCCCTACTATGCTTAAACTACCCCTGCTTCTCTTAATACTTCGAAATAGACCTTTGTTTTAATCCTAACCATAATTCTCTAAATATCCCTTACTTTCAGCAATTAACCTGGTTTTTAACTACCGTGAAGGGTTGGTTTTACCAGCACCCAATCCAAATGATTCGTCATCATTCATATTTGTCGAACAACCCCTAATATGCTTAAACTACCCCTACTTCTCTTAATACTTCAAAACAACCCTTCTTTTTAATCCAACCCCTAGTTCTCTAAATAGCACTTACTTCCTACAATTACCCCTATTTTTAAACTACTGTGAAGGGTTTGTTTAAGCAGCGCCCAATCCAAACGATTCATCATATTTCATATTTGTAGATCTACCCTTACTATGCTTAAACTACCCCTACTTCTCTTAGTACTTCAAAACATCACTACTTTTAAATCCTACCCCTTATTCTCCAAAAGGCTATTACTTCCAACAATTACCCCTATTTTTTAACTACTTTTAAGGATTGGTTTTTGCAGCACCCAATCCAAATGATTCATCATCTTTCATATTTGTCGAACTACCCCTACTTTGTTTAAACTACCCCTACTTCTTGTAATACTTCAAAACAAACCTTATTTTTAATCCTCCCCCTAATTCTCTAAATAGCCCTTACTTCCAACAATTACCCCTATTTTTTAACCACTACGGATGGTCGGTTTTTGCGTCACCTAATTCAAATGATTCATAATCCTTGATATTTATTGATCTACCACTACTATCCTTAAACTACCCCTACTTCTCTTAATACTTCAAAAAAGCCTTCTTTTTAATCCTACCGCTAATTCTCTAAATAGCCGTTACTTCCAAAAATTACCACTATTTTTTAACTACTGCGAAGGGTTGGTTTTTGCAGCGCCCAATCCCAATGATTCGTCATCCTTCATATTTGTCGATCTACCCTTACTTTGCTTAAACTACCCTTACTTCTCTTAATACTTCAAAAAAGACCTTATTTTTAATCCTACCCCAAATTATCTAGATAGCACTTACTTCCAATAATTACCCCTATTTTTTAACTAATGGGAAGGGTTGGTTTTTGCAGCCCCCAATCCAAATGATTCATCATCCTTCGTTTTTGTTGATCTGCCCTACCATGCTTAAAATACCTCCCCTACGTTTATTATTGTTTTCCTTTATTTGTTCCTTTATTCAATTTTTTTTTGAATTATTCATTTCTTTCATTGTAAACCAATTATCATTCTACTTCTGTGAATGGTTGGTTTTTGCAACACCCAATCCAAACGATTCATCATCTTTAATATTTGTGGATCTACCCCTACTGTGCCCCTACTTGTCTTAATACTTCAAAACAGGCCTTCCTTTTAATCCTACCCCTAATTATCTAGATAGCCCTTCTTTCCAATAATTACTCCTATTTTTTAACTTCGGTGAAGGGTTGGTTTTTGCATCACCCAATCCAAATGATTTATCATCTTTCATAGTTGTCGATTTACCCATACTATGCTAAAGCTACCCCTACTTCTCTTAGTACTCCAAAACAACCCTTCTTTTTATTCCTACCCCTAATTCTCTATATAGCCCTTACCTCCAACAATTACACCTATCTTTTAACTACAGTTAAGGGTTGGTTTTTGCAGCACCCAATCCCAACGATTCATCATTTTTCATATTTGTCGATCTACCCCTACTATGCTTAAACTACCCCTACTTCTCCTAATTTTTCTAAAAATCCTTTCTTTTTAATCCTACCCCTATTTCTCTAGATAGCCCTTACATCCAAATATTAACCCTATTTTTTAACTACTGTGAATGTTTGGTTTTTGCAGCACCCAATCCAAACGATTCATCGTCTTTGACATTTGTCGATCTACCCATACTATGCTTAAACAACCCCTACTTCTCTTAGTACTTCAAAGCATCCCTTATTTTTAATCCTACCCCTAAATTTCTAAATAGCCCGTACTTCCAGCAATTACCCCTATTTTTTAAATACTGTGAAGGGCTGGTTTTTGCAGCACCCAATCCAAATGATTCATCATCTTTCATATGTGTTGATCTACCCCTACTATGCCTAAACTACCCCAACTTCTCTTAATACTTCAAAACAGCCCTTCTTTTTAATCCTACCACTAATTCTCTAAATAGCCCTTACTTCCAACAATTACACCTATTTTTTAACAACTGTAAAGGGTTGGTTTTTGCAGCCCCCAATCCAAATGATTCATCATCTTTCATATTTATCGATCTACCTCTACTTTGCTTAAACTACCCCTACTTCTCCTAATACTTCAAAACAGCCGTTCTTTTTAATCCTACCCCTAATTCTCTAAATAGCCCCTACTTCCAACAATTACCCTTATTTTTTAACTACTGTGAAGGGTAGGTTTTTCCAGTGTCCAATCTAAATGATTCATCATCCTTCATATTTGTGGATCTACCCCTAATATGCTTAAACTACCCCTACTTCTCTTAATACTTCAAAACTACCCTTCTTTTTAATCCTACCCCTAATTCTCTAAATAGCCCTTACTTCCAACAATTACCCCTTGAGACGACCCCAAACCCCGTACTGACGGTGGCATGGGTAATCCGTGGAATATAACACAGAAACAGATAATAGCAGAACAAAAATAAATAAATACACCAGATAATGCACAATTGGATATACTGGATAAAAGTAATCATCAGAGTTACACAGTATACAGGATCTTACTTAGTACAATTACAGTTCAGCTATACATAAATGTCTACAGCGGAAAACAAATAAAATATGTACAATAGGAGCTGAACAACATAAAAAGAGATAAATGATAGAATCCATCTTCAGCTCCAGCTATCCAGGAAGAACCAGCTAAACCTGAATACAAGGCTGCCCATGTGGAAAAAGGGGGCACCCGAGTTTGAAAGTGAAACAAACTACGAGTCTGTCATGGGACTGGTATGGGAAATCTACTCAACACATATATAATATGGCCAATCACAGGACCACGCCACTTTCGCGGAATGGGTTTACTCCATTGGATTGCCATTGCCTTAGAATAAATCATTCTTTTAAACATCGCTATGCTTTTTATAAAAGTGAAGCCGTTATAAGACTCAATTCCCATCACACAACGCAACGTAAACCGGAGGATAGAGTTTTTACCTTATAACGGCCAAAATATGCTTGATACGAACAAAACAAAGTCATTTTGTATTATTGCTTGTGTTTATATGTTTTGAAAACAATTTCAAATCATAACTATCAATCATAGACGGCATGGGTACCATATATCATGTCGCCCTAAATATACACAATCAAAACCGCATGATGTCGTATTTGGAAATTGGATTTCCGTCCTGAACCAAGGCAAAAGATTATCCTTGCCGAGTTCGAGACGCTCTAGCCCGCCCCTCAGGCAAGTACTCAGTCAAGCCTTTGGATCGTCAGGGCCGGTCCACCGATGTGGATTAAAATTCCTGAACACTGCGTTTCCCCAACCTTGGGGGTGTAAATGAGCCAACGAATGGCTCCGTCGGACTCGGATCGTCCGATCTAACCGAGGCGCCTCGCAACAGCAACAACCACATAGGTGATAAGTATATAAATGTCAGGGCTGGTGGGTCACTGACACCACCCTAGCTAGAAAGAAACGCAGGCCCTTCCTGATGTCCTCACCCGTTTCTGGTTCATACCGGGGTGTGAGGCTCGCGATTTTACGTTATACACAAAGCTACGCCACACAGGCGGTGCTTTGATCATCACCACAAGACTTTGATTTTCAACAGAAGCCCTGATCACTGCATCTTAGCATGCCACACAGGAAATTCATGCCATGCGACTGATGTCCATCGATATACAACCTCTGAGCTCATGCGTTTCAGAGAAGGGCGTTAAGCAAAAGAATAAATTCTCCGCTGCCAAACAGATGTATATTTAATAGAGATCAATCAACACAGAATAAAATCCAATGTCGGACACACAGTCCATTTACAAGTCCGTTCTGGGTCTGAACGAAACCGGAGGCACTAAATACCTCGCAAACCCATCGATCACCACGCACGTCGGGACGATCACCACTCATCATCCATATTTCGGAATGCCTCCCAATCAGGACCTCGGTTACCATCCAAACGAGGTGAAGATCTCCGGTCTTCGACCACTGTCTTCATCTTCGATTTCTTATCGTCGATTCAGTTATTCAGAATGGGATATACCCGGTCTTTCTGAGCAACTCGCGTATATAATAAACAAGTGCAAAACTAACATATACACGCTTCATTTCAATTCATTAGTCACTAACCGTCAATTAGTAAGAGAACGATTTCCCAAATATTAACCCCGAAGGCCGAAACCAAATTTAGATCAACACCCAGAAAACCATCCGACTTAGCCAACCTTCAGTTAATTTCTAAATCACATCCATATTGTTTATAATATTTTATAACGATTTATCGCTATTTTTATTTATTTTAAAATAGCCATTTTATTCAAAACGACGTTTCGGGCCATAACGCAGCGGTGGCGCTGTTTTTCTTCAGATTTGATTTACACATATCTGAAAATCTATCCGTTGGATCTTCACACAATTTACATCATTAGAAAGGTCTTTTCAAAACGAATCCAATGGTTCCAGTTTCGGGAACATCCGACGGTCGAATCTCCCGATACAATCGTTTGAAGTTTCAATTTCAAAATATGAACTGCAACGTCGTTATTCGATTAAATATAATTATATATATATATATAAATATAAATATATATATAATTGATTCTGGCGCTGTTTTTCTTCATATTTGAATTAAACATTCCAGACAATCCAACTGTTGGATTTTTACAAAGTTGGTGTCATTGGAAAGATATTTCCAAGGCGAACCCAACGGTTGCGGTTTCGGGAAAATCCAATGGTCGGATTTCCCGCACTAGTTGTTTGAAATCACGGTTTCAAAACAAAAACTGCACGGCCATGTTTCGTTTTAATTTTATTTATATTTATATATTTATATAAATATAGTTCATTCAACAATTTCAATATCGTTTTCACTTCAAATATTTCACTATCGCCTTTAAATTTTGGAAAATTTCGCCATAACCTCCTTTGTACCGGAGGGGCTGGGAAAATTCCCAAATAGCCACACGGGCGTCTCGTGTCGAAAAGAAAAAGAAAAAGCCAAGGGCTAGCCAACAGGCTCATAAAATCATCACCCAAACAAAATAGTAAATGTGTGCCTATTTGTCAGGCAGAAAATTTTATTCCTCTCCTCTAGCCCCTTTACCATAACCTGTTCAATAAATATGCATGTTCATATATACAGTTCTTATCACTTATCATTTTCCATTCAACTTCATGTTTGATTCCATTTGGTTTAAAAGCATCATTCATTCTAATGTTGCATGCATAGGCAAAAATCATATCATTAGCTAATTAAGGAATATTTCAACTCATGCATATTTATTTGAACGAGTGGCTATTTTTAACACTTCACATTTCAACAATTCATGTATATAATAAAATTGTGATTTTTATTGTAAAACAATTCATTTTAAAATGCTATTATTTTATATAGTTTATATAGGTGATAAAAATAGGATTTTATTATAAAACAGTTTATTTCAAAATATGAATACCATTCAACACATGAATTTCTAATCAACGAATGAATGTCAATTCAACACTTGAAGGTTTTCTATTCAATGAATAAATATAGTTTCAGCAAATGAAAATAATTCAAACACATGAATATTATTCAAAATTTCGGCAGCATAACGGCAGGGTAGTTAAAACCGGGGCCGTCCCTAGTACGGCTCCTCGCTCTACCTTAAAACCTCGCGGTTTTTGACAATGGGGATCATGCATCTAGTTCGCACGCAGGCGGCATGTATGTATTTATTTCATTTCCACAAACTAATCCTATGTGGTTTCAACCAAATATTTCTCAACCACAAATGGGTATTTTTCAACCACAGTCAATCAATATCAACCACAAACAATCCCAAACAACCATTCGCTATCAATCAATTTTCACACCAATCACAATCAATAAATATCGTCCATGGTTTGTGGACGAGGGGAGTATATATATATATATATGTATGTATGTATGTATGTATGTATGTATGTATGTATGTATATATATATATCAATTCACTTCTATTTAATCACATATATAATTTTTACAACGCATATATAACTTATACATCGAACGTACGACTTATACAACGCTTATACAAGAGGTGTACCACATTATATAACCCATACATCGACTATATAATTTATACATCGTCGTTTTCCATATCGTTTATAAATTAGAAATCTCACATTGGGTTCCACTCCACCAAAAATAGCAGAAGGCTCAGAAAAATATGCGGTCTCTTCTAAAATGTAGAAGGCGTCCACACGGTCACGATGTTTCCTGTTTCATCGAATTTCGTTAACACAGCAAAAAGATATGATTTTTCAAAGTTTGCAACGGTTTAAAGGTGTTAAAACAGCTGAAAATAAAATAAGCCGTATACCTTTCTGAAATGTTCAAAACTAGGTTTTGATTTTCACGCAAATCCGTGCAACGATGTAACGATCGACCTTCACCACGCCCTAGCGCTCCGAGAGGCGCACCCGACGCCACCACTGGTGGTCAAATCGATATCGCAGGGGAGGAGGGATTCAGCCTCGAACGACGAGACTTTGAGGAGCTGGATCTCGTCCAACACGCGATGAGGAGAGGCGCTTCTGGTCTTGATCTGAAGAGGGAAGGGAGAGCTTCGAAAAGTTGAACTGGAGCAGGGTGTGTTGGAGCGTGGTTTGGTCGGAAAGTGGCTGGGAAGATTGGAGCAGTGGCCGTCGTCGATCGCAAGTCGGGGAGAGAGAAATTCCGTGTTTTCTCTTCTTTTTTTATATTAAATTCTCATTGGCCGATGGGTTTTAAAGGGGGTGTTCTGACATGACCACCAATCCAAACCCAATGACTGTCATCCCTAGCGTTTTACCCTCATTCCGAACACAATGGGATATGTTTCGAAGGCCCATTCGAATGTTTCATTCAGTTTTCCTTCAGATTAAAGTATAAAACATTCAATATTTGATTTGAACGTGCATTTCAATTTGCGAGGGCCACAAACTAATTCGAAAAATTCCAGAAAAATAAATCTAGCTTTGTTTTGACGATACGGTCTCAACAAAACTAGTTTCGTCGAATTCGGAGACCGTTTGCAAAAAGGCCCATTTCTGGTCGATCCAATTTAACTATAATTGACCAAATCACATTTTCCTTTGCCACGCTCACATATTAGCTTCAACTTCACATCCCGGATCCAACAAAAGTGGTTTCGTCGAATTCCGAGGTCGTATGCAAAATGGTCATTTTCATGGGCTATATAAATTCCATAGCGACCTTTCTGAAAATTCATCTGGCTATAACTTTTGCTTTCCGCTATGAAAATTAGATTTTTGAGATTCGTTAGAAAGGTATTCACTAACAGATTTAAATATTTTTGGTTTCGCTAAAATCCGTTTTGTTTTGCACCCGATACAGTCCGACAAAGTTTGAATTCAATTTTTGAAACTGCGGCGCCTTTTCAAGCCTTGTTTACAATTAGAATTAATTATATTTGTTTTCAATTGTCGATTCAAACTCACTTTAGATTGCTATTATTTAAAATATTTATTTTAAATATTTAAAATCCATTATTTTAGCCAAATTAAAAAAAATTAAATTGGTTCAGATTTTCTAGGTCGTTACAATCTCCCCCACTTAAAACTTTTCGTCCCCGAAAAGGAACAAAGTCGAAAGTGGATTGATAAATCTTCAAGCACACAACACAACCAATAATGAAATAGTTTTTCAACCTTTCAAAAATATACTAATCAATTTCTATACTCTTTTTAAAATCCTTCAGACTATAGAATTTAAAAGTGCACATCCATGGAAAGAAAATAACAACAGAGTAGAGAATTAAATGGTAATGCAAAGTAGGGTAAATGTACCTTGCACCAGAGTCAATCAGAGATATCCACTCGGCATCTAGGATAAGCTTTCTGAATGCTCTCCTCATTTTCCCAAGTACAATCTCGCGGATCTCAACTCCATTGCACTTTGACTAAGTGAACCTTCTTGTTCCTCAGCTCTTTGGTTTCTTTGCCGATAATCTTTAGCGGCTCTCTTCTCACAGCTAATTCTGGAGTAATTTCAATATCCTACTGAGCTGCTTCTTCCACGATCAAGTCTGGATCATGAACGTGCTTTCAAAGTTGAGATATGTGAAATACATCATGAACTCCAGGCAACCAATCTGGCAATTTAACCCTATAAGCGAGAGTCCCGATCCGTTCCAGAATAGGAAACGGACCAATGAATTTGGGCGCCAACTTTCTAGTTTTATCGAACTGGATAACTCCTCTCATCGGTGATACTTTCAAATATACATAGTCGCAACAACAAAGGATATATCTCTTCTTCTTCTATCGGCATAGCTCTTTTGTCGGCTTTGAGCGGCGAGTAATCGCTTCTTAATAAAATCGACTTTGTCGGCGGCTTCTCGAATCTTGTCAGGCCCTAACACAAGTCTATTTCCAGGTTCGACCCAACAAGAAGGAGATCGGAACGGTCTACCATACAACGCTTCGAATGGTGACATTGTAAGACTCGCCTGGTAGCTGTTGTTATAAGAGAATTCAGCCAAATGCAGATGGTCTTCCCATGATCCACCGAAATCTATAACACAAGCCTGCAATAGATCTTCTAAAATATGATTCACCCTCTCAGTTCAACTTCGTTCCCAGTTCGACTTGAAATGCCTCTCAGAATTTGCTAGTGAATATTGTATCTTTATCACTGACTATACTGAGCGGCACTCCATGTAGTCTAACTATTTCTTTAAAGTAAATCTGCACCAGACTCTGAGCAGTTCTGTTTGATCTGACAGGTATGATATGGGCTGTCTTCGTGAAGCGATCTACGATCACCCAAATACTGTCATTCCCTTTTCCGGTTCTAGGCAGACTATCAATGAAATCCATAGAAATATGTTCCCACTTCCAACCAGGAACCTTCTAGTGGTTGTAACAATCCAGCCAATTTCTGTTGGTCGCTCTTGACTAGTTGGCAAGTAGGGCATCGGCTAACATATAAAGAAATGTCCCTCTTCATCGACTTCCACCAGAAAGTGCGTTTGATGTCATTATATATTTTTCTTACTCCCGGATGGATACTAAGTTTCGACTTGTGGCATTCATCCAGTACTTCCTTTCGAAGTTCAGGAATGTTAGGGACACAGATTCGACCTTTGAGCCTTAAAATCCTATCATTATCTACTTGAAAACTCGAGTGTTCGCCTTGTTGAATTATCTCTCTGATCTTCTGAATGAAGTGATCATCTTCTTAAAGAGCAGATATTTTATCTATCATTGAAGCCGTGATAATAAAGCTGGCGATCATTACATTCTTTCGGCTCAGCGCATCGGCCACGATATTGGCTTTCCCGGGAGTATATATAATATCAAAATCGTACGCTGCAAGGAAATCTAGCCAACGTTGCTGCCTCAGATTCAAGTCCTTCTGTGTGAATAGATACTTTAGCGACTGATGATCTGTAAACAGTTCAAATCTCTCACCCAGAAGATAGTGTCTCCAGATTTTCAAAGCAAATACTATAGTCAATAACTCAAGATCATGAGTTACGTAGTTCTTCTCGTGTGGCTTCAGTTGACGGCTAGCATAAGCAATCACTTGACCCCTTTGCATCAACACTGCGCCAAGGCCTTCTCTAGAAGCATCAGTCCAGACTTTCAAATCCTGGTTGCCATCGATGATGGTTAACACTGGAGCAGTTGTTAATCTCAACTTTTGCTCTTCAAAAGCCTCTTCACTCTCGAGAGTGCATTTGAATTTAGAGTGCTTCTTTGTAATCTTCGTTAAATGGCCAGATATCTTCGAAAACTTTTTAACGAACTTCAGGTAATAACTAGCTAATCCAAGAAAACTGCGGACTTTGGTGGGGGTATTGGGCTGTTTCCAATTCTGAATAGCTGTGATTTTGCTTGGATCCACAGCAATTCCTTCTTTCGATATTACATGGCCTAGAAATTTTACTTCATCTTGCCAGAATATACATTTGGAAACCTTTGCTTTCAATACATTCCTTCTGAGGATTACTAACACTTGTTCCAAATGTTTTTCATGTTCGGCCTTTGATTTAGAGAAGATTAGAATATTGTCAATGAAAACCAGAACAAATTTATTCAAAATCCATCTGAACCCTCTATTCATCAGATCGACGAAATAGGCTGGAGCGTTACATAAGCCGAACGGCATTACTAACCGTTCGTAGAATAAGTCGGGACCTCTGAACGCTGTCATTGGAACACACTCTTCGGCAATTCGAAGTTGACAGAAGCTTGTAGCTAGGTCCATTCGTGAAAATACTTGTGCTCCATTTAATCGATCTAACAAATCATCAATCAACGGCAATGGATACTTGTTCTTTATTGTCTGTTTGTTCAGATCACGATAATCCACACATAGACGTAGAGTACCGTCAGATTTTGGGACAAACACCACTGCTGCACCCCAATCAGAGAAACTAGGCCTGATTAGACCCTTCCATACTAGCTGTCGTGTTTGATTGTCAAGTTCTTCTTTCTCTTTCAAGGATATTCCTCGAATAGCGTGAACTACCCGCCTTGCATTCGGAATTAAAGCAATTTTGAAATATATTCCTCTCTGAGGTGGTAAGCGAACAACTTCCTTGAACACATCCGCATAGTTCTTGATGACAGGAATATCTTTCACCAGGTCGGGAATATTCTCTGTGATTTCAGGGACATTTTCTATTTGGGCTGGAGAAACATTCAAAGCTGCCCATAAGTCTTTTCTATTAGATTTCTGACCTTCACACGGTATGGTTATATAACTTCCTGATTTAATCTTATCTTTAACAACTCTCTCGGCGCATCTAACCTCTACTTCATATTTGGTTAGCCAATCCAATCCCAGAATAAGATCGAATTCTTTAAAATTCATAACGATAGAGATAGTAAGGAATTTATAGCAGGAAAAAGAGACAGGCACCCCACAAACCCAACTGAGACCGATAGAACCCCCAACTAGATTTTGGACAGTCATTGGTTCCTTGAGCTTCTTCAATTTTAAATCTAACTTCTTGACTACACTCTTTGCAATAAAGCTTCGTGATGTGCCAGTATCAAATAGTACTTTAACGGGAATGTTCTTGACATTGAGCGTGCCTTCTAAAACATCAGTCCTTTCTTGACTAGCTGAGGGCTCGGAAGTTTCTGCTACTTCATTTATAAATACGGCTTCAGATTTCTTTGAGAGTTGGCACTCCCGTGCCATATGACCTGCTTGGCGGCACTTATGGCATCTCCTTTCCCCATGTGGGTTCTTTTGTTTCTTAGTGGGCTTAGATCCACTTTTTCTTCGTTTATTCCAAGATTTGCAACTTATCGCCAAATGCCCTTTTCTATTGCAGCTTGAGCACGTGGCGGTCGTTATTCGTTCGTTCCCAGATTCGGCCCTTTTTCTCTTGGCACTGGGCTTCTTATTTACCTCCGACCTCGTACTGGCTTCAGGAATATCAGTTTCTGACTCTGTTTTTTCACTAGAACAGACTTCTTCTTCGTCGCGTAACATTCCTTTCTTATGGAGATCTTCATACTGATAAGCCATATAAATCATTTCAGAGAAAGGAAGCTTTACATTCCTCAGTACACTATTCTGATATCTCCCTTGCAGGCCATGAATAAATCTCAAAATTTTCCTCTTTGGATCTTGAATCAGATGAGGAGCAAAGTGAGCAAGTTCGTTGAATTTCTTATGATATTCTAGGATGGTCATATCACCTTGTATCAGATAAGAAAATTCATCACATAATCGCTCCGTCGCTTCAGGAGGAGTAAATCTTTCTAGGAAAATCACTTTGAATCTGTCCCAGGTGATATCCCCTTCTGGATTATCTTTGATGATTGTTTCCCACCAGATTAAAGCTTCTTCTTTGAGCGCCCAAGATGTTACTAACCGTTTCTGGTCATCCCTCAGATGGATACGCTCAAATATTCTTTCGACAGAACTCATCCAAGCTTGAGTTTGAATTATAGATTCATTGCCCGAGAACTGTGCTCCGTTCAGATTTCGATATCTCTTTAATAGAGCCTCTAGATCGGGTTTTGTATTCCTTCTATTTCTGTCACTTATTTTTCTAGTACTTCTGCAATAGCAGATCAAGTGTCAGGTCACAGAAAAGATATTTCAAAATATAGAGACAAATACTTCAAATTTAAATGTTTCTATCGAGGTGTAATCTCATTCTTCTTTAATCATACTAGGATATTACTGATCCTATCTGTATAGAGTTACCCATCCTAGAACACTACTGGTTCTATTTCTGACGAGTTCGTTCAAATGTTATATTCCAGAACTAAGCTTAACCAAAGCTCTGATATCAAATGAGACGACCCCAAACCCCATACTGACGGTGGCAAGGGTAATCCGTGGAATATAACACAGAAACAGATAATAGCAGAACAAAAATAAATAAATACACCAGATAATGCACAATAGGATATACTGGATAAAAGTAATCATCAGAGTTACGCAGTATATAGGATCTTACATAGTACAATTACAGTTCAGCTATACATAAATGTCTACAGCGGAAAACAAACAAAATATGTACAATAGGAGCTGAACAGCATAAAAAGAGATAAATGATAGAATCCATCTTCAGCTCCAGCTATCCAGGAAGAACCAGCTAAACCTGAATACAAGGCTGCCCGTGTAGAAAAAGGGGGCACCCGAGTTTGAAAGTGAAACAAACTATGAGTCAGTCATGGGACTGGTATGAGAAATCTAATCAACACATATATAATATGGCCAATCACAGGACCACGCCACTTTCGTGGAACGGGTTTACTCCATTGAATTGCCAGTGCCTTAAATTAAATCATTCTTTTAAACATCGCTATGCTTCTTATAAAAATGAAGCCGTTATAAGACTCAATTCCCATCACACAATGCAACGCAAAACGGAGGATTTAGTTTTTACCTTATAACGGCCAAAATATGCTTGATACGAATAAAACAAAGGCATTTGATATTATTGCTAGTGTTTATATATTTTGAAAAAAATTTCAAATCATAACTATCAATCATAGACGGCATGGGTACCATATATCATGTCGCCATATATATATACAATCAAAACCGCACGATGTCGTATTTGGAAATTGGATTTCCGTCCTGAACCAAGGCAAAAGATAGTCCTTACCGAATTCGAGACGCTCTAGCCCGCCCCTCAGGCAAGTGCTCAGTCAAGCCTTTGGATCGTCAGGGCCGGTCCACCGATGTGGATTAAAATTCCTGAACACTTCGTTTCCCCACCCTTTGGGGTGTAAATGAGCCAACGAATGGCTCCATCGGACTCGGATCGTCCGATCTAACCGAGGCGCCTTGCAACAGCAACAACCACATAGGTGAAAAGTATATAAATGTCAGGGCTGGAAGGTCACTGACACCACCCTAGCTAGAAAGAAATGCAGGCCCTCCCTGATGTCCTCTCCTGTTTCTGGTTCATACCGGGGTGTGAGGCTCGCGATTTTACGTTATAGACAAAGCTACGCCACACACGCCGTACTTTGATCATCACCACAAGACTTTGCTTTTCAACAGAAGCCCTAATCACGACATCCTAACATGCCACACAGGAAATTCATGCCATGCGACTGATGTCCATCGATATACAACCTCTGAGCTCGTGCATTTCAGAGAAGGGCGTTAAGCAAAAGAATAAATTCTCCGCCGCCAAACAGATGTATATTTAATAGAGATCAATCAACACAGAATAAAATCCAATGTCTGACACACAGTCCATTTACAAGTCCGTTCTGGGTCTGAACGAAACTGGAGGCACTAAATACCTCGCAAACCCATCGATCACCACGTGCGTCGGGACGATCACCACTCATCATCCATATTTCGGGATGCCTCCCAATCAGGACCTTGGTTACCATCCAAACGAGGTGAAGATCTCCGGTCTTCGACCACCGTCTTCATCTTCCATTTCTTATCGTCGATTCAGTTATTCAGAATGGGATAAACCCGGTCTTTCTGAGCAACTCGCGTATATAATAAACAAATGCAACACTAACATATACATGCATCATTTCAATTCATTAGTCACTAACCGTCAATCAGTAAGAGAACGATTTCCCAAATATTAACCCCGAAGGCCGAAACCAACATCAGATCAACACCCAGAAAACCATCTGACTTAGCCAACCTTCAGTTAATTTCTAAATCACATCCATATTGTTTATAATATTTTATAATGATTTATCGCTATTTTTATTTATTATAAAATAGCCATTTTATTCAAAACGACGTTTCGGGCCATAACGCGGCCGTGGCGCAGTTTTTCTTCAGATTTGATTTACACATATCTGAAAATCTAACCGTTGGATCTTCACACAATTTACATCATTAGAAAGGTCTTTTCAAAACGAATCCAACGGTTCCAGTTTCGAGAAAATCCGACGGTCGGATCTCCCGATACAATCGTTTGAAGTTTCGATTTCAAAATATGAACTACAACGTCGTTATTCGATTAAATATAATTATATTTATATATATATATATATATATATAATCGATTCTGGCGCTGTTTTTCTTCAGATTTGAATTAAACATTCCAGACAATCCAACCGTTGGATTTTTACAAAGTTGGTGCAGTTGGAAAGATATTTCCAAGGCGAACCCAACGGTTGCGGTTTCGGGAAAATCCAATGGTCGGATTTCCCGCACTAGTTGTTTGAAATAACGGTTTCAAAACACGAACTGCACAGCCACGTTTCGTTTTTATTTTATTTATATTTATATATTTATATAAATATAGTTCATTCAACAATTTCAATATCGTTTTCACTTCAAATATTTCACTAACGCCTTTTAATTTTGGAAAATTTCGCCATAACCTCCTTTGTACGGGAGGGGCTGGGAAAATTCCCAAATAGCCATACCGGTGTCTCATGTCGAAAAGAAAAAGAAAAAGCCAAGCGGCTAGCCAACAGGCTCATAAAATCATCACCCAAACAAAACAATAAATGTATACCTATTTGTCGGGCACAAAATTTTATTCCTCTCCTCTAGCCCCTTTGCTATAACCTGTTCAATAAATATGCATGTACGTATATACGGTTCTTATCACTTATCATTTTCCATTCAACTTCATGTTTGATTCCATTTGGTTTAAAAGAATCATTCATTCTATTGTTGCATGCATAGGCAAAAATCATATCATTAGCTAATTAAGGAATATTTCAACTCATGCATATTTATTTGAACGAGTGGCTATTTTTAACACATCACATTTCAACAATTCATGTATATAATAAAAATGTGATTTTTATTGTAAAACAATTCATTTTAAAATGCTATTATTTTATATAGTTTATATATGTGATAAAAATAGGATTTTTATTATAAAACAATTTAGTTCAAAATATGAATACCATTCAACACATGAATTTCTAATCAACGAATGAATGTCAATTCAACACATGAAGGTTTTCTATTCAATGAATAAATATAGTTTCAGCAAATGAAAATAATTCAAACACATGAATATTATTCAAAATTTCGGCAGCATAACGGCAGGGTAGTTAAAACCGGGACCGTCCCTAGTACGACTCCTCGCTCTACCTTAAAACCTCGCGGTTTTTGACAATGGGAATCATGCATCTAGTTCGCACACAGGCGGCATGTATATATTTATTTCATTTCTACAAACTAATCCTATGTAGTTTCAACCAAATATTTCTCAACCACAAATGGGTAATTTTCAACCACAATCAATCAATATCAACCACAAACAATCCCAAACAACCATTCGCTATCACTCAATTTTCACACCAATCACAATCAATAAATATCGTCCATGGTTTGTGGACGAGGGGCGTGTGTATATATATATATATATATATATATAGTAATTCACTTCTATTTAAACACATATATAATTTTTACAACGCATATATAACTTATACATCGAACGTATGTCTTATACAATGCTAATACAAGAGGTGTACCACGCTTATATAACCCATACATCGACTATATAATTTATACATCGTCGTTTTCCATATCGTTTATAAATTAGAAATCTCACATTGGGTTCCACTCCACCAAAAATAGCAGAAGGCTCAGAAAAATATGCGGTCTCTTCTAAAATGTAGAAGGCGTCCACACGGTCACGATGTTTCCTATTTCATCGAATTTCGTTAACACAGCAAAAAGATATGATTTTTCAAAGTTTGCAACGGTTTAAAGGTGTTAAAACAGTTGAAAATAAAACAAGTCGTATACCTTTCTGAAATGTTCAAAACTAGGTTTTGATTTTCAAGCAAATCCGTGCAACGATGTAACGATCGGCCTTCACCACGCCCTAGCGCTCCGAGAGGCGCACCCGACGCCACCACTGGTGGTCAACTCGATATCGCAGGGGAGGAGGGATTCGGCCTTGAACGACGAGACTTTGAGGAGCTGGATCGCGTCCAACACGCGATGAGGTTGGGCGCTTCTGGTCTTGATCTGAAGAGGGGAGGGAGAGCTTCGAAAAGTTGAACTAGAGCAGGGTGTGTTGGAGTGTGGTTTGGTCGGAAAGTGGCTGGGAAGATTGGAGCAGTGGACGTCGTCGATCGCAGGTCGGGGAGAGAGAAATTCCGTGTTTTCTCTTTTTTTTATTAAATTCTGATTGGCCGGTGGGTTTTAAAGGGGGTTTTCTGACATGACCACCAATCCAAACCCAACGACTGTCGTCCCTAGCGTTTCACCCCCATTCCAAACACAATGGGATATGTTTCGAAGGCCCATTCGAATGTTTCAGTCAGTTTTCCTTCAGATTAAAGTATAAAACATTCAATATTTGATTTGAACGTGCATTTCAATTTGTCGGGGCCACAAACTAATTCGAAAAATTTCAGAAAAATAAATCTAGCAATGTTTTGACGATACGGTCCCAACAAAACTAGTTTCGTCGAATTCTGAGACCGTTTGCAAAAAGGCCCATTTCTGGTCGATCCAATTTAACTGTAATTGACCAAAACACATTTTCCTTTGCCACACTCACATATTAGCTTCAAAAATTATGAAATTTGAAACCTAGCAATAACTTCACATCCCGGATCCGACAAAAGTGGTTTCGTCGAATTCTGAGGTAGTATGCAAAATGGTCATTTTCACGGGCTATATAAATTCAATAGCGACCTTTCTGAAAATTCATCTGGCCATAACTTTTGCTTTCCGCTATGAAAATTCAATTTTTCATATTCGTTAGAAAGGTATTCACTAACAAATTTAAATATTTTTGGTTTCGCTAAAATCCGTTTTGTTTTGCACCCGATACAATCCGACAAAGTTTGAATTCAAATTTTGAAACTGCAGCGCCTTTTCAAGCCTTGTTTACAATTAGAATTAATTATATTCGTTTTCAATTGTCGATTCAAACTCTCTTTTCATTGCTATTATTTAAAATATTTATTTTAAATATTTAAAATCCATTATTTTAGCCAAATTAAAAATTTTAAAATTGGTTCAGATTTTCTGGGTCATTACACCGCTATTTTTTAACTACTGTGAAGGGTTGGTTTTTTTAGCACCTAATCCAAATGATTCATCATCATTCATATTTGTCGAACTACGCCTACTATGCTTAAACTACCCCTACTTCTCTTAATATTTCAAAACAACCCTTATTTTTAATCCTACCCCTAGTTCTCTAAATAGCCCTTACTTCCTACAATTACCCCTGTTTTTTAACTACCGTGAAGGGTTTGTTTTTGCATCACCTAATCCAAATGATTCATCATCCTTCATATTTGTCTATCTACCCCTACTATCCTTAAACTATCCCTACTTCTCTTAATACTTCAAAAAAGCCTTCTTTTTAATCCTACCGCAAATTCTCTAAATAGCCCTTACTTCCAACAATTACCACAATTTTTTAACTACTGCGAAGGGTTGGTTTTTGCAGCGCTCAATCCTAATGATTCATCATCCTTCATATTTGTCGATCTACGACTACTTTGCTTAAACTACCCCTACTTCTCTTAATACTTCAAAAAAGCCCTTATTTTTAATCCTACCCCTAATTCTCTAAATAACAATTACTTAAGACAATTACCCCTACTTTTTAGCTACTGGGAAGGGTTGGCTTTTACAGCCCTTAATCCAAATGAATCATCATCCTTCGTATTTGTCGATCTACCCTACTATGCTGAAAATACCTCCCCTACTTTTATTATTGTTTTCCTTTATTTATTCCTTTATTCGCTTTTTTTTGAATTATTGATTTCTTTCTTTGTAAACCAATTATCATTCTACTTCTGTGAATGGTTGGTTTTTGCAACAACCAATCCAAACGAATCATCATCTTTAATATTTGTGGATCTACCCCTGTTGTGCCCCTACTTCTCTTAATACTTCAAAACAGGCCTTCTTTTTAATCCTACCCCTAAATGTCTACATAGCCCTTACTTCCAATAATTACCCCTATTTTTTAACTTCAGTGAAGGGTTGGTTTTTGTATCACCCAATCGAAATGATTTATCATCTTTCATATTTGACGATCTACCCATACTATGCTTAAGCTACCCCTACTTCTCTAAGTACTCCAAAAAAACCCTTCTTTTTATTCCTACCCCTAATTCTCTAAATAGCCCTTACTTCCAACAATTACCCCCTATCTATTAACTACTATTAAGGGTTGGTTTTTGTAGCACCCAATCCCAACGATTCATCATCTTTCATATTTGTCGATCTACCCCTACTATGCTTAAACTACCCCTATTTCGCTTAATATTTCAAAAAAGCTCTTCTTTTTAATCCTACCCCTATTTCTCTAAATAGCCCTTACATCCAAATTTTACCCCTATTTTTTAACTGCTGTGATGGTTTGGTTTTTGTAGCACCCAATCCAAACGATTCACCATCTTTCATATTTGTCGATCTACCCATACTATGCTTAAACAACACCTACTTCTCTTAATATTTCAAAATAACCCTTCTTTTTAATCCTACCCCTAATTCTCTAAATAGCCCTTACTTCCAGCAATTACCCCTATTTTTTAACTATTGTGAAGGGCTGGTTTTTGTCGCACCCAATCCAAATGATTCATCATCTTTCATATTTGTCGATCTACCCCTACTATGCCTAAACTACCCCTACTTCTCTTAATACTACGAAACAACCCTTCTTTTTAATCCGGCACCTAATTCTCTAAATAGCCCTTACTTCCAGCAATTACACCTATTTTTTAACTACTCTGAAGGGTTGGTTTTTGCGGCACCCAATCCAAATGATTCATCATCTTTCATATTTGTCGATCTACCCCTACTTTGCTTAAACTACCCCTACTTCTCCTAATAATTCAAAACAGCCGTTCTTTTTAATCCTACCCCTAACTCTCTAAATAGCCCTTACTTCCAACAATTACCCTTATTTTTTAACTACTGTGAAGGGTTGGTTTTTCCTGTATCCAATCTAAATGATTCATCATCCTTCATATTTGTGGATCTACCCCCACTATGCTTAAACTACCCCTACTTCTCTTAATACTTCAAAACTACCGTTCTTTTAAATCCTACCCCTAATTCTCTAAATAGTCCTTACTTCCAACAATTACCCCTATTTTTTAACAACTGAGAAGGGTTGGTTTTTTTAGCACCCAGTCCAAATGATTCATCATCATTCATATTTGTCGAAATAACCCTACTATGCTTAAACTACCCCTACTTCTCTTAATACTTCAAAACAACCCTTCTTTTTAATCCTACCCCTAGTTCTCTAAATAGCCCTTACTTCCTACAATTACCCCTATTTTTTAACTACTGTGAAGGGTTGGTTTTAGCAGCGCCCAATCCAATCGATTCATCATCTTTCATATTTGTAGATCTACCTTAATATGCTTAAACTACCCCTACTTCTCTTAGTACTTCAAAACATCACTACTTTTTAATCCTACCCCTAATTCTCAAAATGTCTATTACTTCCAACAATTACCCCTATTTTTTAACTACTTTGAAGGGTAGGTTTTTGTAGCACCCAATCCAAATGATTCATCATCTTTCATATTTGTCGAACTACCCCTACTATGCTTAAACTACCCCTACTTCTCATAATACTTCAAAACAATCCTTATTTTTAATCCTCCCCCTAATTCTCTAAATAGCCCTTACTTCCAACATTTACCCCTAACTTTTAACTACTACGAATGGTTGGTTTTTGCATCACCTAGTCCAAACGATTCATCGTCCTTCATGTTTGTCGATCTACCCCTACTATCCTTAAACTACCCCTACTTCTCTTAATACTTCAAAAAAGCCTTCTTTCTAATCCTTCCGCTAATTCTCTAAATATCCCTTACTTCCAACAATTAACAATATTTTTTCACTACTGCGAAGGGTTAGTTTTTGCAGAGCCCAATCCCAATGATTCATCATCCATCATATTTGTCGATCTACCCTACTTTGCTTAAACTACCCCTACTTCTCTTAATACTTCAAAAAAGCCCTTATTTTTAATCCTACCCCTAATTCTCTAAATAGCACTTACTTCCAACAATTACCCCGATTTTTTAACTACTGGGAAGGGTTGGTTTTTGCAGCCCCCAATCCAAATTGATTCATCATCCTTCGTATTTGTCGATCTACCGTTCTATGCTTAAAATACCTACCCTACTTTTATTATTGTTTTCCTTTATTTATTCCTTTGTTCGTTTTTTTTTTTGAATTATTCATTTCTTTTTTTTAAACCCATTATCATTCTACTTCTGTGAATGGTTGGTTTTTGCAACACCCAATCCAAACGATTCATCATCTTTAATATTTGTAGATCTACCCCTACTGTGCCCCTACTTCTCTTAATAATTCACAACATGCCTTCTTTTTAATCCTACCACTAATTATCTACATAGCCCTTACTTCAAATAACTACCCCTATTTTTTAACTTCGGTGAAGGGTTGGTTTTTGCATCATTAATCCAAATGATTTATCATCTTTCATATTTGTCGATCTGCCCATATTATGCTTACTAGTGTGTGGCCCATGCTACACATACGGGCATCGTCTGTAACCATGTTGACATTAAAAGTTTTCAAAAAATATAGTCTACCAAAATAAAGAAATTTATATTGCATATGACTATATAGAACAGGCAGTTGTGAGGTGATGTATTATTATAAACACTACTTATATCTTATTTCTAAATGTATATGTGAAGTACAATAGTATTAAGCAATATTGTATCGCTTCATGTGTAATTTTCAGATTCAACGTCAAAACTTATTGGGTAAGCGGATGACTAATTATGAATATTAATTATTTTGGTTAGCACAAGCCAACCGTATGGATAACGGTTTAAATATTTGCAAACATATTTTCGTGGAAATTTTAGTGGTTAAAACTCCCTTTTTATGCAGCGTATATAATGCATTAAGACATATGCATATGTAATATTTTATCAAATAGTTGGTAAACTTTAAAGATATTGGATAAATGATCCAAACTTATTAGCATAAAACCTTAAAAATTACATTCGTTTTCATAGTTTAAGTGCAGTGTCAATCTATGATTAGCATTTCTTTTGGAAAAAAAGAAAAATCTATGATAACATAAATATAACTTTGCACGTAAACATTTCGAATTTTTTTCAACGTTCCTTCAATTAATCGTAAAAGAAGGGAATTATGCGTTTCCATAAATATAAACGTGCTTAGCATATAAAAGAAAATATTGTTCCAATATAATTTTAATAATTTCACATATTACATTTTGGGATCTGCTTTAATTTTTCCATCTAAGGTTGGGCGTCAATGATGCGAGTCGCTCATATGACACATGATGCAAAGATTTTTTCAATATTTTATTGAAACACTAAAGAAACGATAGTGCATACTCAGTATTGCTTCAACCCAGTTTTGGTTAATTGATGATAAATTTTAAAAAACATATCGTTTGGTATAAAAATTTCTACATAGAAAAAAAAAGCAAAGTGATAATAAATGCTAAACTATTTATCTTTGTCTCCATACAGCCGGTAAAACCAAATTACACATCAATCTTCAACCTTGGTTCATGTAAGCCAACACAAACTTGCCAAATATGTACATATTTAAACCGTATAGTCATCTTCTATGGTTCATAAGATTACCATAATAAACAAATATAGCAAGGTTTCTGGCTGAGCATTCTTCCCGACAGTCTGATTGATGTATTTGCATTGATTTTTTACAAATAGTAGGATAGTCCAAAAATTGCAGGCTTTGAATTCCATTTGAGAATCCAAATTGATGCAGGAGCATAAATTGTTTCTGCTAGCCATTGTATCAAATATGAAATTGAAAAAAAATCATTCGTTGTGTCCAAAATTGAAAGGCTACCTCATATTAATTTCAATTTGAGTAATTACAAATTTATTTTCTTCTTTCAGTTCAGAACAGTATTTTCATCTCTTACAACCAATCACTGAAATTTCTCAAATTTTGTTATTCCATCACATTAAACCAGATTAGTTTTAATTGGTAATCAAAATAGAATATTTTCTCTTGGTTTCCAATGGAAAATAAATGGAACTAAACCAAATAAAAGTAATATATAAGTAGGTTAGGACAGTTTATCAAGCCGGCAAAGCATCAGAGAGGATAATCTATAATTCATGAAAGTTGAAGCATCAACTTAACAAATCGGTCTCATAAATTTTGAAGTAACCATATTTCATGTTAAACACAGGACAAATAGGCCAAGTAATGCTTTTCAAGGGTATAAATTATTTATATACTTAACTTATATTTATGTATCAGTATATAATATATTCTCAGTTGCTCATACTAATCAAAAATCATTCACCTATAAAAGTAAAATATATTATCTTTAAAGACAGTCGAATTTTGAGCTGCTGAAACATAACAGTGCAAATTTAATAACTGGCGCAGTAACAAACAAAAGATAAAAATCTACTCTAAGAAAAATGAAAGATGCAGTCATCCTCATTACTTAATGAAAAGAGGATGTTCTTTAAAAAAAAAGCATACATAGCTAAGCATGATAAAAAAAACTATAATTTATATTCATAAACCAAATTAACCTCCTTTTTTTCCTAATGCATAGTAATTGGATGTCAAAATTAATTTTACATTTAAAACAAATATGTTCATGTCATTTTCAATGTATCCTTGAAAAGAAACACCATGCTATGAAAAAAATTGTTATAGCGGATACACCTTGGGAAGACCACAGATGTATTAAATTCAAAAACTGTATAGACTATACTCTAGCCGTATTACAGATAGAGTTAAAATACATTTTGGACCTACAATATAATAGGTAGCCTAAGTCCTCTAGTTTTATTTAATTCCAGGTCCTAATACATAAATTGGAGCCTTGCATTTTGCAACCTGTTCCACCTTATGCTTTCTACGGCCTGACTAATTATATGAGCTCAAGCTTCAAGCTTCGATCCAGAATCCGGCTAAATATATCTGCAAAATAAGCTACACGACTGCTCGTATGGAAAGTATGGGCACCCGAGTTTTCCAGTGAAACAAACTACAGGTCAGTCATGGGACTAGTATGAGAAATCTACCTAACTTATCTAATTAATATGGCTAATCATAGGACCACGCCGCTAACGCGGAACAGGTTTACTCCACTGGATTGCCAGTGCATAAATACGGCAAATCATTAAACAACGCAATGCTTTTTAGAAAAATGAAACCATTATAAGACCCAAGTCCCATCACACAATGCAATGCAAACCGGAGGATAGGGTTTTACCTTATAATGATCAAAAGATGACAGATACTTATAAAATGATATTTAATATTATTATTAGTGAGCATATATTTCAAAAACAATTTCAATCATAATGTATCAATCATAGACGACATGGCTGCCATATACTATGTCACCGTACTAGTTTTACAATCAAAACCGCATAGGGTCGTATTGGAAATTGGGTTTCCATCATGAGTCGAAGCTAGGGATCATCCACTCCGATTCGAGACACTCTAGAAAATGCCTCAGGATTCCCCGCAGTGAACCCTTGGATCTTCAGGGTCGGTCCACACATAACGCTAGTGGATTAATTATGCCTGAACACACGCTTCCCGGTTCCTTTGAACCTCTAATATGACCACTTCCGGCCTATAAACCCGAGGCCCCTCAATCCGTCAACCACATAAGTAAAAATGTCAAGGCTGGTAAGTCGCTGACTCCACTTTTAGCTAGAAAGAAACGTGTGCACTCCCTGTAGTCCTTATCTCGTTTTTGACTCATACCGGGGTGTGAGGCTCTCGAAGTCACGCTATACACAAAGCCATGCTATTTAAAGTTGTGCTTTGATCATCAACCACAAGGCTCTGCTTTTCAACAATAAGCCTTGATCCATGCAACTCAGCATGTCACATTGTCAATCCATACCATACCCTTTGATTTCTACCAATATATAACCTCTAAGCTCGTACGTCTCAAAGAAGGGTGTTAAGCAACAGAATAAATTCTCCACCACCAAACAAATATATATTTAGCCGAGATCAACAAATACATTATAAAGGAATACAATGTCAAACATACAATCAATTGACAACTTCGTTCTAGGTCTGAACGAAACCGGAGACACCTTATTCCTCGTCCCGTATGTCCAATACAGGAGAGAGGCTCTCGCATATCCGAACAATCAACAAGTACGTCTGGACAACTACCACTTTTAACCCTATCCTGGGAGCAAGTCAGTTCAAGGCATCAGTAGTCGCCCGTTCGATGTGAAGATCGCCGGTCTTCAACCACCGTCTTCATCTTCGACTTCAATCGTCGCAGTAGTTATTCAGAATGGGTTAAACCCGGTCTTTCCGAATAACTTGCGTATTTTATAATCAAAATCAATTGCTATAAAAACACATCATACATCACATTCCAACTCAAAATATTCTTTTAATAAAATATTCATATTTTTAGGGGAAGGTTCCCATTAATTTTATCAAAGATAAATTCTTTTGAATTTATTCTTTTAATCATTTCATTATCTCATTCCATTTCAATCTAATTAGGAATTCATTAAAAGTCAAGTCTGTTTTAATCTCAAGAATCATTACTCAATGATTATTCAAATTTAAGAAATTAATCTTATCTTTAACTGGGTTAAAGAACTAATGTCATTTAAAAACATTGTTCACGATATACCCAAAAATCATTTTCCATTAAATATGGAATTTTCACAGAAATCAAATCAATATATAATCGATATAAATTTCTGTATCAGACTAATAATATAAATGGAATAACGGAAAAGCCTCTTAAATTCCATATATAGTACCGGTCCTCTTTTACAAAATCTCATCTCAATTATTATCAAATCGAATTCCATTCAATTCCAATTTAATATATTAAATTGGAAACTTTATTTTTGGAAAGTTTCTATTTAAATCTTAATAAAAGATTTATAAATTCCAAATTTTATTTTCACTGTTAATCGGGTTAAAGAACAAATGTCGTTTAAAACATAGTTCACAATAAACCCAATTTACATTTCATTTTATTCCAATTATTAAATATAATTGGAAAGTCTAATAATCTTTAATTAGAAGATTTATTCTTTTCATATGGGGTTTAAGAACAGTGTTATTTAAGACACTATTCATGACAAACCCAAATCTAATTTCACTTCAATTCATGTTGGAAAATTTGATTATAATAAAACCATTATAAATCCACTTTATTATTTCTAAAATAATTGGATTATTATTCTAGTTAATGTAATGGCCCGGAAATCCATGCCAATTTGAGCTGGCTAGTATTCTACACATTCAACTCAAAGTGCACGAAAATACAGGTTTTTAATAGAAAGAATTTGGACAGTAAGAAAGATATGATAGAACTAATAGAATGGAAGAGTAAAAAGAACACATTGAACAGAATCATAGTACACACGAATCTCACAGTGGAACGAATAAAATATATTATATAACAAAATCTTGAAATACAAATTTGAATTTGTATATACATACCATATCAGAGTATAACTCATATACATCACAGCGGAAATAATCTCTAAATATCTAATGGTGAAGCCTCCTGCTTTGAGCTCCTCCAAGTGAGTCTATAAATACCTGAACACTTGACTGCCCATACAAATTTGGGCACCCAAGATTTTAGGGAAAACACAAACAAAATAAACTCTGGGTCAGTCATGGGACTGGTGTGAGTAAAATCCAATCATATTGTTTATTTTCGAAAATCCTTTGAAACAAAGGACAATAGTAAGACCAGCCCACACATAAACACGGATGGTTTTTACCTTACTATAACCCAAACTATTCTTGATATCAAAACCCAGTGATATTATAATAATGTCTAATCAAATAAATAACCAAGCAGCGGAACGCTTGCATTTCACGCTCCACATGTATATAGTATAAAATCATATATGCAGGGCGCTTATTGGAGAATGGATTCCAACAGACAAGGTATGGGAGCTCCTTCCGATCATTGTACTCTAGAGGATATACACTGGGGTTCAACAAGAACGTCTTGCAACCCGTCCTCACATGACTGACCACTCATTTAGCTTGAGTGTATCGAATATATTGCCACCCACGTTTGTTGGCCATCCAACCTTAATCCGAAGATACAGAATCGAAAAGAAGAACAAATATGAATTTTCTCTAGATCGATGACAATACACCCTGGTAGGGTATGACCCAACTAGCCATGCTGCCTAGCCCAACTTCTGTCATATCCCGGTTGTGAGGCTAGAGGCTACGTCTATCTTCAAAACATCTGATCACCATTCACTTTGAATGTCACATCGTCAAACCGTCAATTCACAAATCGATTTACAAAAATATCACGGGTATAAAAAGCTATGAGGAACGAATTCCTCCGCCACTAGACGTAGCCTTGGGTCTGGGACTGAACGAATTCCTCTTATAACTGGGACGGAGGAATTTGTCCAAAAATCATCGAAATGCTGTCATCGTTTTCTGACATGATTCTCCAATTTCTCTTTCTAAACTTATTCTTATATTTTCTTTGGACAAATATTGTTACTTATTACTTTCGAATAAGTGGATTTCAAACCAAGTGTTTCCATTTCCTAGGGATAGTGTTGTAGATAAATATCACGCTTAAGCTTGGTCAACAACGTTAATTTATCGTTTGCAATACGCTGTAATATTCCCCCTTTTATAACTAATGCCATATGCTGTAATATTTCCCCTTTTATAACTAATGTCGGACGCTGTAATACTCTCCCTTTTATAACTAATGCCATACGCTGTAATATTTCCCCTTTTATAACTAGTGCCATACGCTGTAATATTTTTCCTTTTATAACTAATGCCTTATGCTGTAATATTTCTCCTTTTATAACTAATGCCATACGCTGTAATATTTCTCCTTTTATAACTAATGTCATAAGTTGTAATATTCCCTTTATAATTAATCTTAACATCTCTTTCCATTACAAACTGATACCATTCCTCGACAATAGGGAAGCTGTTCAAGTTGGGGTATTTTATTTACCTCTCAGACCTTGATCGACAACGTTCTCATCTTAGAATAGGTATAAGTTCGTAACTCTAACCCCTTATACTTTATAATCCGTAAATAATCGTTTATATTTACTTTATAAAATCTAACCACAGAATGTTTATAATAGAATTTCTATTATAATTTAAACTTTGCTTAAATTATAAAAATATAATTTTTATAATTATCTTCGTTGATTTGTCTGATGGCCAATCAACTTCTTAACAAAACGATGGATTTAGGATCGACTGTTGCCACTTTCTTAATCGATATCATTTATTGATTAAATCAAAACAAATGTTGAATGTCCATTCAACATCAATATCCACATAGGGTTTAAATGTCATTGGGTTCAAACAGTGCATAGGTAAATAATATAAAATAACAATACATATAAATATTGAGGAATCTGGTTTGATTCCTCTAACCGGTTTCCCGCATCCATAGATGTTAGTCAGCATAATTTATACTAATCCCATACTAGGGAATATCAGTATTCAACCAATGATGTGTACCTATACAACGATATATATATTTCGACCAATTTAATTGTAGTCTACCTACACGAGCATCACACAGCATTCAACCATTATTAAAATATAATTATAATATTTTTAAATAGATCAGAGTTAGTGAATTTACTCACCTTTTCGCGTTAATCGTTAAATAACGATTTGAGTCAGTCGATTAAACAAGGCGCTCAATTCTACCATAAATCTGTAACGTGCTCCAAATGGTTCCGATCTATCTTCATAATGCAGCTTGCATCTGTATGGTTTCGACGTGACAGACCGTTCGTGAAACATATTTTCCCACGTCGGCTCACTCCTTTTTAAACCATTCCAAACTACCGGTCCCTCCTTCCGCAAGCTTTAGTGTATATACACTTTATCTTCACGTCCCCCTTTGGGCTTTAAAAATATTGCTATTATATTTTTTTCTCTTTTTAATATACTTTAAATAGGCTCACTGTTCTAGCCCAACATCTCTACGGATCCAAACCATAGTAGTCCTTCTTCCAATGGAAAAGAAATAAAACCAGACTCCTGTATATACTTTTCCTATCCTCAACAACTTCATACCATCTCCTTTATCCACATTTCTATTTTCTTTTCTTTTTCATATAACATATTTGGGCTTCTCATAATAATCTGGCCCCTCTCCGCATTTAAACCCACAACCAGCTCCCATATGAACAACGTTTCTCCTTCAATGGGATGCCTCCCTCCAGTGTTCCCTTTTTCTAATAGTTTTGGTGTCTTTCCCCATACGTTTTGGACCTTCCCCTCTTTTAATATATGTGAACCCAACACAGCAAAATACCCATGCACCGTATTGCTCACCCCATCATCCCACCATGCAACTCACTACAATACTCCTTGTCATACATATAAAACACGTATGCTTTCCTCTCCTTGCATGAAAAGACAAACACGCATGCTTCCCATTTACTGATTTAAACGCCATCCCAGTATTAGTTCGAAACCCAGACTTCTAGAAGATCGAATCCTGAGTCTCTGTGTAAAGTGTCCAGCGAGTACTCCATTCTCTCCATACACAAAGAACCGCTCCCAGCAAAATATTCCATCACCTTGCACTTAAGCTTCTACTGCCACTCTTCACTCACAGTCCATGCAAATTATTCGTTACACTATCCCATTCACAAGCTCCTCTATACAACATCGCATACACCATCAAACCCTCTTCTTTATACTACTGTCGTGCCATTTGAAAATCCCTCCTCTTTCTCTACATGCAGCACTCCCCTTCTAACGCTCAAGTTCCATTTATTCCTCCTATTGAAAGCATGCCGCTCCAGCAAATCTCCTCATCGCTGGAAACATAATCTTTTCCAATACTAACGTTCGAAATCTCCTTCTATTTATTGACAAAAGAAAAATCCTTTTCCTGTACCCCTGATACCGTATTGAACCATGCGCCACTTTTGTTTGCTTAAACCTCCTTCTTTTCTCACGTGCGCCACAATTAAACCCCCTTCCACTATAATACCCTCAAAAGCTTCTTCTCCCTCACTTTCGCAGCCTCTCCGTCCTTCAACGTTCAACTTCCCGGATCCATTGGCTCAACACATAGCCAAACAAAACTGAAGCTCTTGGTTCGTAGAAGGAGTATACAGGAGTAGTGTTTTTAATTTATATATTTCCCTTTGCATTGTTTTAAAATCTTGAAAACTTTCGGATTGTTTTACTGAGAAATGAACGAGGCTTGTTTTGTTTTAGATGAACGTGGGATTAAAAGAAATATAAGATTTAAAGTAAAGGGAAGTTCTCATTTCTTGCTGAAGCAACCCAAGCGAACTGCTGGGTATTTATAGAGTTGGAACTCTTTGTGCTAAAGTAATAGGTTTACAGGGCACTACTTTTAGTAGCTTAAATTTCAGATGTATATGTATATGTAGGCTGTACAGTTCCTTAGTGGTTAAGGAATAGATGATAGGATAGGCACGTTATTAGGGTATGGCATGGCTTTCACTTCATAGACATGCGCTTTAGCTTAGCTTAGGTAGGATAGGATTAATGTTTCTAACTTAGAAAGAAAATATAGGTGTTGACAATTGTGTATAGACCATACGTGCAATGCATGTGCTACCTATTTGCGTGCAGCTTAGGCTATATATTATATATTCTACCATATATATTGAACATACTCCCATGATTCCTTCTACCGCTACCATAGTTTATCGGGTTTGCCAAATGGAGAAATTTTGAATTGTCTAAGATTTAAAGGTTTACATATCCCGCTATGAAAAATTATATTCATGAACGAGTGTCACAGACTGAAATAAAAATACAGTCGTGTTCAACAAGGTTCGACGATCCGAAAAATATAATAATATCGGTAGATTAGCTTATTCTGTGAAACCCCGAAATACCGTTGTAGGGTGCAAAATACTCCAAATAAAAAGTAGCCTATTTAATTAATTAAAAATTACAGTAAAATTCTAAAAATTAAATTATTACTATGTCTCAAAAGAACCTTGTCTAAATTCGAAACCGATATCTATTTATATAGAATAAACCGTTACGGTCGATAAACGATTTTACAGCTACTATTTGAATATTTGATTTTGATATAACTCAGAATCTATAATCTGAAATCTCGAATTTTCACTTATGTTAGGAAGACACATTTAAACAGATCCAATCGTTTCTTGTTTCGAAGAAATTCGGTTTATAACGAGTCTTGTGCACTAAGTTGAAGTTCAGAACGTTAAATTACGAACTACCTTGATATTACGGCCTCGATTATATTTAATATATATTTTTATACGTTCCACTTCATTTTAATTAATATATATAAATCCATTTATATTATGATTTCAATATTTAAATTGATTTAAATATTCAAATACAAACCGATAAAAATGCGGGATGTTACATTCCTTCCCCCTTAAAAGAATTTCGTCCCCGAAATTGCCAAGGTAGAAAAATGTTGTAATGCATAGTATAACCAGGTTAAAAATCATCTATTTAATTTATTAAATTCAGTTTTCAATAGAATTGATTAATTCTAATTAAAAATTAATTCCTTCTAATTAACAAATATTTTCAAAAATTTGAAAATTTCCTAACAGCTTAAATTTTCAGAGAATTTCGCCAGAATCCCCTCTGTACGGCTCATTTGGTACTACTACAAATTACCTCTCTGGGCATTTTCCAATCCAAAAGAAAATCAAACAGCCAAAAAAATCTCATACCCGTTTAAACTTGTAACTTTTTGTTGGGAACTCAACTCTATCTCTTCCACCTGTTATCAGTTCAGCTTATTCAAATGCCATATCAATCCATCTCTACTGAATGTACCCTCAATCCAATCGTTCTTTTATACTCAAGTCAAACTCCATTTCAACGTCCACTTCAAATCTCGACCCCAAACTCCTACTCAACAATCCATTTTCATCCTATATTATCTCTAATCCATCCAAGTTTATTTAACTTAGTTTATCTTAAATTCTAATTTATTTATTCACGTTTACAATTTCACTTTATTTAACTTCATAAGTTAAATTCTAAATTGCAGAATTCAAATTCCTGGTTTTTTTAATTTCAAATCAATTTGAATTCACATATATTTACATATAATAGTTGGAATAGAAAATATTTCAAAATAATTCAAAACAAAATCTCATGTAGTAATCCGTCACTTAGTAACTTAAAAATGAACACTGATGATGCTGCAGTCATCATCAGAGTTTATTTTCCAGCTATCTAAGTGAGTTCAATACTATATTAGTTAAACCATTTTTATTTTGAAATTATTTCAAAATATCCTTTACAAATGCTTGGAAAATATTTCTGAATTCACCCAGGATCTTAAAATTCCATATATTTAATTCAAATTCAGTTTCAAACACCTTTTCAAACTTCCAGAGTTTAATTTCAATTCTGGTTTTAAATTCTGATTTAGTCCATCTGATTTTGCATATTATACTTATATAATATTTCGACTGGTTATTTATATAACCAACTCAATTATAAATCTTATTCGATCATAGTAACGATCACACATCCAATATATTATAATAATATCAAGATGTATACTTTATATCAAAATATAATTTGGATAAAATTATTTCATTTATCCATCTTTTAAAACAATATTGTGTCGAATAACTTTGTTCAAGAGTTTAGAAACACCTATCGATACAGTTTGCACTACCGTATCGACCAGAATTCACAAACCACTCGACAAACCAACCAACACAATATAAAATAGTTTTTATATCAGTTTTCAAATACGCGCTCATATATATACACTCAAACTCAATCTAGGGTATTACTATCCCCATCTCTATTGAGTCACGCCACAGAGCCAAGATAATTACTTAACCTTCTGCTCTGATACCAACTGTAATGGGTCTAGGCTTTTCAACCATCAACCACTGGGCTAACCTCCCAGCGTGGCACTACATAGATACCTCAGAACTTCTTTTACGGCCAGCCTCACGACTCAACCAACCCTCATTGTCGGGACATGTAGGGTTAAGAGTCTCCCGTTTGCCCCCAAACCGCGAAGCGAGAACCCCCTATCATGAGTACCAATTAAGCAACCAGCTCTAATACCAACTGTAATGGCCCAGAAATCCATGCTAATTTGAGCTTACTAATATTCTACACATTCAACTCAAAGTGCACGAAAATACACGTTTTTAATAGAAAGAATTTAAAGGGTGAGAAAGACAAGATAGAACTAATAGAATGGAAGAGTAAGAAGAACACATTGAACAGAATCAGAGTACACACGAATCTCACAGCGGAACGAATAAAATATATTATATAACAAAATCTTGAAATACAAATTTGAATTTGTATATACATACCATATCAGAGTATAACTCATATACATCACAGCAGAAATAATCTCTAAATATCTAATGGTGAAGCCTCCTGCTTTGAGATCCTCCAAGTGAATCTGTAAATACCTAAACACTTGACTGCCCGTACAAATTTTGGCACCCAAGAGTTTAGGGAAAACACAAACAAAATAAACTCTAGGTCAGTCATGGGACTGGTGTGAGTAAAATCGAATCATATTGTTTATTTTTTAAAATCCTTCAAAACAAAGGATAATAGTATGACCATCCCACACATTAACATAGATGGTTTTTACCTTACTATAACCCAAACTATTCTTAATACCAAAACCCAGTGATATTATAATAATGTCTAATCAAATAAATGACCAAGTAGCAGAACGCTTGCATCTCATGTTCCACATGTATGTAGTATAAAATCATAAACGCAGGGCGCTTATTGGAGAATGGATTCCAACAGAAAAGGTATGGGAGCACCTTCTGATCAGTGTACTCTAGAGGATATACACTGGGGTTCAACAAGAACGTCTTGCAACCCGGCCTCACATGATCGACCACTCATTTAGCTTGAGTGTATCGAATATATTGCAACCCATGATTGTTGGCCATCCAACCGTAGTCCGAAGATACAGAATCGAAAAGAAGAACAAATACGAATTTTCTATAGATCAATGACAATACACCCTGCTTGGGTATGACCCAACTAGCCATGCTGCCCAGCCCAACTTCTGTCATATCCCGGTTGTGAGGCTAGAGGATACGTCTATCTTCAGAACATCTGATCACCATTCACTTTGAATGTCACATCGTCAAACCATCAGTTAACTAATCGATTTCCAAAAATATCACGGGTATAAAAAGATAAGAGAAATGAATTCCTCCGCTACCAGACGTAATACCTTCAAGAGATCAACTGTACGTGATTTGTTAGGTATACTCTGTCAGACACTCGTCCATAAAAGTTGTCCTAGGACTGGACAAACATAAAGCACCATTCTGGAACAGGACGACCCTTGCATTTCACTCCGTCTTCAATCCTCTTCAGCGTTATATAATTCGCAGCGCTTATGCCAATACGGAGTGGTTTTCAGATAATATATCCAACTGGTCTCTCCGTGTTGGCAACGATGGTCAAAACACTTCGATAGTCGGTTATTTAACTATCGAAGTAAAAGAAAACATCCATTCTAATGTGTAACTAAACCTCACACAATCACTGGCCCTTTTTAATTAACATTCATATATCTTCCAACTTTTCATATCTTTCTAGATATTCTAAAAATCCGTTTCAGCCCTTTCGCTTCTTTAAATATTATAAATTTTTATTTCCCCAATATCCCAGAAATGTTAATTATAACCCTAATTCTCTAAGTAGACCTTACTTCCAACAATTACCCCTATTTTTTAACTACTGTGAAGGGTTGGCTTTTCGAAAACCCAATCCAAATGATTCATCATCTTTCATATTTGTCGATCTACCCCTACTTTGCTTAAACTACCCCTCTACTTCTCTTGATACTTCAAAACAACCCTTGTTTTTAATCCTACCCCTAATTCTCTAAATAGCCCTTACTTCTAACAATTACCCCTATTTTTAACTACTGTGAAGGGTTTGTTTTTGCAGCACCCAATCCAAATGATTCATAATCTTTCATATTTGTGGATCTTCCCCTACTATGCTTAAACTACCCCTACTTCTCTTAATACTTCAAAACAGCCCTTCTTCTTAATCCTACTCCTAATTCTCCAAATAGCCCTTACCTCCAACAATTACCCCTATTTTTTAACTACTGTGAAGGGTTGGTTTTTGCAGCACCCAATCAAATATGAAAGATGACGAACCTTTGGGATTGGGTGCTGCAAAAACCAACCCTTCCTAGTAGTTAAAAAATAGGGGTAATTGTTGGAAGTAAGGGGCATTTAGAGAATTAGGGGTAGAATTAAAAAGAAGGGCTGGTTTTTAACTTCCATGAATTAAAGGAATCTAGAGAAATAGGGATAATTCCATTATTAGGGGTATACCATTCCCCTAATCCAAATGATTAATCATCTTTCATATTTGTCGATCTACCTCTACTACGCTTAACTACCCCCACTTCTCTTAGTACTTCAAAATTGCCCTTCTTTTTAATCCTACCCCTAATTCTCTAAATAACACTTACTTCCAACAATTACCCCTAATATTTAACTCCTATGAAGGATTGGTTTTTGCAGCACCCAATTCAAATTATCCATCATCTTTCATATTTGTCGAACTATCCCTAGTATGCTTAAGATACCCCTACTTCTCTTAATACTTCAAAACAGCCCTTCTTTTTAATACTACCCCTAATTCTCTAAATAGCCCTTACTTCCAACAATTATCCCAATATTTTAGCTACTGTGAAGGGTTGATTTTTGCAGCACCCAATCCAAACGATTCATTATCTTTCATATTTTTCGATCTACCCCTACTATGCATAAACTACCTCTATAGTTTTATTATTGTTTTCCTTTATTCATTTATTTATACAATTTTTTTGCATTATTCATTTCTTTGAAAACCAATTATCATTCTACTTCTGTGAAGGGTTGGTTTTTGCAGCACCCAATCCAAATGATTCATCATCTTTCATATTTGTCGATCTACCCCTACTATGCTTAAACTACCCCTACTTCTCTTAATACTTCAAAACAAGCCTTCTTTTTAATCCTACCCCTAGTTCTCTAAATAGCCCTTACTTTCAACAATTACCCCTATTTTTTAACTACTGTGAAGGGTTGGGCTATTTATAGAATTAGGGGTAGAATTAAAAAGAAGGTTGTTTTGAAGTATTAATAGAAGTAGGGGTAGTTTAAGCATAGTAGGGGTAGATCGACAAATATGAAAGAAGATGAATCATTTGGATTGGGTGATGCAAAAACCAATCTTTCATAGTAGTTAAAAAATGGGGGTAATTGTTTGAAGTAGGGCGTATTAAGAGAATTAGGGGTTGAATTAAAAAGAAGGGTTGTTTTGAAGTATTAAAAGAAGTAGGGGTAGTTTAGGCATAGTAGGGGTAGATCGACAAATATGAAAGATGATGAATGATTTGGATTGGGCGCTGCAAAAACCAACCATTCACAGTAGTTAAAAAAATAGGGGTAATTGTTGGAAGTAAGGGCCATTTGGAGAATTCGGGGTAGGATTAAAAAATGAATAAAAAATGAATAAAGGAAAACAACAATAAAAGTAGGGGGTAGTTTAAGCGTAGTAGGGGTAAGCTGACAAATATGAAAGATTATGAATCGTATGGATTAGGTGCTACAAAAACCGACCCCTCAGAGTAGTTAAAAAATAGGGGTAATTATTGGAAGTAAGGGATATTTATAGAATTAGGGATAGGATTAAAAAGAAGGGCTGTTTTGACGTATTAAGAGAACTAGGAGTAGTTTAAGCATAGTAGGGGTAGTTTCACAAATATGAAAGATGATGAATCATTTCGATTGGGTGCTGCAAAAACTAACTATAAATAGTAGTTAAAAAATAGGGGTAATAGTTGGAAGTAAGGGCTATTTAGAGAATTAGGGGTTAGATTAAAAGGAAGGGCTGTTTTGAAGTATTAAGAGAAGTAGGGGTAGTTTAAGCATAGCAGGTGTAGATCGACAAATTTGAAGGATGATGAATCGTTTGGGTTGGGTGCTGCAAAAATCAACCCTTCACAGTAGTGAAAATATAAGGATAATTTCTGGAAGTAAGGACTATTTAGAGAATTAGAGGTAGGATTAAAAAGAAGTGTTGTTTTGAAGTATTTAGAGAAGTAGGGGTAGTTTAAGCATATTAGAGGTAGATCGAAAAATATGAAGGATGATGTATCATTTGGACTGGGTGCCGCAAAAACAAACCCTTCACATTATTCAAAAAAAGGGTAATTGTTGGAAGTAAGGGCTATTTAGAGAATTAGGGGTAGGATTAAAAAGAACGACTGTTTTGAAGTATTAAGAGAAGTAGGGGTAGTTTAAGCATAGTAGTTGTAGATCGACAAATATGAAAGATGATGAATCGTTTGGATTGGGAGCTGCAAAAACCCACCCTTCACAGAAGTTAAGAAATAGGGGTAATTGTTGGAAGTAAGAGCTATTTGGAGAATTAAGCGTAGGATTAAAAAGAAGGCCTGTATTGATGTATTAAGACAAGTAGGTGTAGTTTACGCATAGTAGGAGTAGATCGACAAATATGAAAGATGAAGAATCATTTGGATTGGGTGCTGCAAAAACCAACCCTTCACAGTAGTTAAAAAGTTGGGGTAATTGTTGGAAGTAAGGGCTATTCTGAGAATTAGGGGTAGGATTAACAAGAAGGGTTGTTTTGAAGTATTAAGAGAAGTAGGGGTAGTTTGAGTATAGTAGGGGTAGATCGACAAATATTAAAGATGATGAATCGTTTGGGTTGGGTCCTGCAAAAACCAACCCTTCACAGTAGTTAAAAATAGGTGTAATTGTTGGAAGTAAGGGAAATTTAGAGAATTAGGGTTAGGATTAAAAGGAAGGGATGTTTTGAAGTATTAAGAGAAGTAGGGGTAGTTTAAGCATAGTAGGGGTAGATAGACAAATATGAAAGGTTATGAATCATTTGGATTGGGTGATGCAAAAACCAACCCTTCACAGAAGAAAAATGATAATTGGTTTAAGTAGAAATGAATAATGCAAAAAAAAATTGAATAAAGAAATGAATAAAGGAAAACAATAATAAAAGTAGGGGGGTAGTTTAAGCATAGTAGGGGTAGATCGACCAATATGAAAATGATGAATCATTTGGATTGGGTGCTGCAAAAACCAACACTTCACAATAGTTAAAAAATAGGGGTAATTGTTGGAAGTAAGGGCTATCTAGAGAATTAGGGGGAGGATTAAAAAGAATGGTTGTTTTAAAGTATTAAGAGAAGTAGGGGTATTTAAGCAAAGCAGGGGTAGGTCGACAAATATGAAAGATGATTAGTCATTGGGTGCTGCAAAAACCAACCCTTCACGGTAGTTAAAATATAGGGATAATTGTTGGAAGTAAGGGCTATTTAGAGAATTGGGGGTAGGATTAAAAAATAAAGGTTGATTTGAAGTATTAAGAGAAGTAGGGGTTCTTTAAGCATAATAGGGGTATATCGACAAAAATGAACGTTGATGAATTATTCGGATTAGGTGCTGCTAAAACCAACTCTTCACAATTGTTAAAAAACAGGGGTAATTTTTGGAGGTAAGGGCTATTTAGAGAATTGAGGGTAGGATTAAAAAGAAGGGTTGTTTTGAAGTATTATGAGAAGTAGGGGAAGTCTAAGCATAGTAGGGGTAGATCGACAAATATGAAAGATGATGAATCGTTTGGATTGGGTGATGCAAAAACCAACCCTTCACAGAAGTAGATTGATAATTGGTTTACAAAGAAATGAATAATGCAAAAAAGAAAAGAATAATGCAAAAAGAAATGAATAATGAAATGAATAATGGAAAACAATAATTAAAGTAGGGGTAGTTTAAGCATAGTAGGGGTAGATCGACAAATATGAAGGACGATGAATTATTAGGATTGGGTGGTGCGAAAACCAACCCTTCACAGTAGTTAAAAAATAGTGGTAATTGTTAGAAGTAAGGGCTATTTATAGAATTAGGGTTAGGATTTAAAAGAAGGCATGTTTTGAAGTATTAAGAGAAGTAGGGGTAGTTTAAGCATAGCAAGTGTCGGTCGACAAATATGAAAGATGATGAATCGTTTGGATTGGGTGCTATAAAAACCGACCCTTCACAGTAGTTAAAAATATGGGTAATTGTTTGAAGTAAGGGCTATTTAGAGAATTAGGGGTAGGATTAAAAAAAGGAGCTGTTTTGATGTACTAAGAGAAGTAGTGGTCGTTTAAGCATAGTAGGGGTAGATCGACAAATATGAAGGACGATGAATCATTTGGATTGGGTGATGCAAAAACTAACCCTTCACAGTAGTTAAAAAATAGGGGTAATTGTAGGAAGTAAGGGCTATTTAGAGAATTAGGGGTGGGATTAAGCAAAGTAGGGATAGTTAAACTACTGTGATGAACCATTGGGATTGTTGAAAGATGATGAATCATTGGGATTGGGTGATGCAAAAGCCAACCCCTCATAGTAGTTAAAAAATAGGGGTAATTGTTGAAAGTAAGGGCTATTTAGAGAATTAGGGGTAGGATTAAAAAGACGGGATTTTTTGAAGTATTAATAGAAGTAGGGGTAGTTTAAGCATAGTAGGGCTGATCGACAAATATGAAGGAAGATGAATCATTTGGATTGGGGGCTGCAAAAACCAACCCTTCACTGTAGTTAAAAAATAGGGGTGATTGTTGACAGCAAGATCTATTTATAGAATTATGGGTAGAATTAAAAAGAAGGGCTGTTTTTTAAGTATTAAAAGAAGTAGAGGTAGTCTAGGCATAGTAGGGGCAGATCGACAAATATGAAAGATGATGAACCATTGGGATTAGGTGCTGCAAAAACCAACCCTTCAAAGTAGTTAAAAAATAGGGCTAATTGTTGGATGTAAGGGCTATTTGGAGAATTAGTGGTAGGATTAGAAAATAGGGGCTGATTTGAAGTGTTAAGAGAAGTAGGGGTTGTTTAAGCATAGTAGGGGTAGATCGGCAAATATGAAAGATGATGAATCATTTGGATTGGGTGGTGCAAAAACCAACACTTCACAGTAGCTAAAAAATTGGGGTAATTGTTGGAAGTAAGGGATATTTAGAGAATTAGGGGTAGAATTAAAAAGAAGGGTTGTTTTGAAGTATTAGGAGAAGTAGGGGTAGTTTAAGCATAGTAGGGGCAAATCGACAAATATGAAAGATGATGAAACGTTTGAATTGGGTGATGCAAAAACCAACCCTTCACAAAAGTCGAATGATAATTGGTTTACAAATAAATGAATAATGCCAAAAAAAATGAATAAAGAAATGTATAAAGGAAAACAATAATAAAAGTAGGGGGTAGTTTAAGCATAGTGGGGGTAGATCGACAAATATGAAGGATGATGAATCATTTGGATTGGGTGCTGCAAGAACCAACCCTTCACAGTAGTTAAAAAATTGGGGTAATTGTTGGAAGTAAGGGCTATTTAGAGAATTAGGGGTAGGATTAAAAAGAAGGAAATACGCGCTCTCATATACGTACTATCTCTCCCTAGTGTCTTTCCCTAGGTTAACTACGCAACCTAGAGCTGTGATACCAAGTGTGACGGCCCGCCCCGCACCAACCGACATTTACTCCAAAAGTGCGCTGTACACATGTCTTGTTAGCACGGAACGGGTCGTCAGAAGGAAAAGGAAGAAGGAAATGAACATACAAAGAACCTGTAGAATGTCTCACAGCGCATAGAATAAAATATAATAATTACATACTTGACATACAACAGGAGAGACAGTGCATAAGCTGAAAACCAGAACTAAACATCATAGCAGTGGAAATCCAAAATACAGCTTATTACAACTTTCAAACTGTCTCAAAGCAAAAGTAAGATAGAGGAGCTACACTACTAATGCCCATGTAGCGACCACCAACAACACAGGGAGAATGTGTGTGTGTGTGTGTGTGTGTGTGTGTGTGTATATATATATATGTCATACGTGGAAGCCTCCTGCCCGCCTCCGAATCAGCTACTCGCGCATCACCAGCTAACCTGTCTCTAGTCTGCTCGTGTGAGCACCCAGAGTAATAAGAGGAGACATAAAACTCTGGGTCAGACATAAAGCCTAGTATGATCGATAAGAATCTAAAGTGAACAATAACAGGTAGACTAAAAACATACCTGAACCTAGACCAGCAACCAAAGAGTTAGCACTACATACTGTACAACACTCTAAGGTGCCATGTCAAACAATGTAAAGATACGGAGGTGGGGGAGGTGTGCATGTCATAGTGATGGCAAACAATCAAACATAGCATCCATCCTCACATCTCTCACTCAGAGCGTAAAGTATACGATATTCACCACTTCGATCACCCACCCTTGCTACGATCACTTTGCCCCATGAAGTCATAAGATGGCTTCACTGCACTGATAACGTAGCCACTAATCCTTTGTTATGGCCACTTTCCCCATGGAGTTATTCACCCCATCTGCGCTGGCTCATAGCCTTACTAATCCTTACTATGTCCACTTGCCCCATGGAGTTATTCACCCCATTTGCGCTGGCTCATAGTCTTACTAATCCTTACTATGTCCACTTCCCCCATGGAGTTATTCACCCCATCTGCGCTGGCTCATAGTCTTACTACGCATCACCTTGCCCCTCGAGTCGTAATGACTCTACTGCACTGATAACGTAGTCTTGCTACCATCACCTTGTCCCTCGAGTCATAATGACTCTACTACACTGATAAATAGCCCATCATTCATTTTTAGTAGTGAATCGAAGTTATGAACGTCGACAACTCCTTAGCACACGTCCCGCAGCAAAGTCCAACCATGAAGTGAAATCATGGGTTCCCAACTGGATCCTGAGCTCTAACTTCCCATATTGGACTACCTTTGCATCTCGGGTTATTGGTCAATACTGGGTCGGGTCGGGATCCTCTTCAAGCCATCGGTTCGGGTCGGGTGTCCTCCATCTGTTCGGGTCGGGTCTTCTTCTGGTACGGTTCGGGTCGGGTGTTTCTCCTCGGGTAGGGTCGGGTGTTTCTTCTCGGGTAGGGTCGGGTGTTTCTTCTTGGGTCGGGTCGGGTGCTTCACTTCGGGTCGGGTCGGGTGCCACCTCCCCTCCAGTTCGTGCTTCCGCTCCGATCCGCCTCCTCATCCTTCACATGCTCCTATCTGATCTATCTTCATGCTTCCGCTCCGATCCGTCCTCCATAATCCGATCCGATCCCAGTTCAGTTAGCGTGGCCTTCCTTTTTGCCACATTTCCCAAGTGCCAGGTTCTGATCCGATCGAATCCTTTGCCCAGTTCAACATATCCGATCCGAGCCCCATATCCGATCCGATTCAAACTCAGCACTGTTTTCTGAAACTGTTCCAGCAAGTGTTTACGCCATTCGACGATGTTTTCGACCATTCTAACTATTGGAATCAATCACAAAGCATTTCATACAGTCATAGAAACATGCATAGTCAACCACAAACATCAGAACATCAACATGATAGGTTAAAATGGACCAAACATACCCAAAATCCCACATTTCCCCTTAAGCATGTTTAGATGAAACTAATGATAGGATTAGAAAAACTTAACCAAATTAACCCAAATTCATATCAGATGTCTAAAACATCATTTTAGAATTTATGAACATTTTTCCCGAATTTCATCATGTTTAAATTCGCTAATTAACACTAATTACCCTTAACTAGCCATAATTAGTGTAAAACTATGCAAATCACTCACCTTAGCCACAAATAAACTAAGATCTGAAATAAATCTCTGATTTGATGTGAATCTCAATGCTAAACAGAAGCTCCAATGTTGCTTTGGTGTAGATCTCCCTTGATTAGAGGTTGCTAAGCCAAATCCTTGACCAGAAGATGATTTGGAGGTGATTTAGAGGTTGGAGATTATTTTTAGGGTTCCTTGGTGATAAGTGGAGGCTAGAAAACTGAAATGGAATGATCCTCTATATCATTTCAGCTTCCCCATAACCCTAATCCCGAAATGGGTTATGGGCCTACTCACTAATCACCCGATTTGGCCCGGTTAAGTAGTTTTTCACCCTCCAAACCTTATTTCAGCCATATCTCCCAAACGGTAAGTCCGTTTGGATATTATGACCACTCTACGGAAAGGTAAACCATCAAACGAATCCAATGGAAGTGGTTTCAGGTTAAAATTCCTTTCCAATCAAAAGTTATGGCCAAAACAATACCAACTAGGGGCAAATTGGTCATTTAAAAATCGACAAAAATCATGAACATGGGAAATGACTCTAATGGATGTTTCCCAAAGTCACATGACCTTACGACTTCATACGGGAAAGAAATAAATATTCTACAATCCTATGATGTGTAAAATACGGGTCGTTACAGTTGGGCTCAAACCACCATGTTCCGAAAGCAGCAGCAGCGAAATATAGATTAAGAAGTATAAAGGAATTTCTCTAGATGGTGAAAATACACCCTGCTTGGGTATGACCCACCTTGCCATGTCGCCTTGCCCGATTTCTATCTTTCCCGGTTGATGAGGCTTGAGGCTACGTTATCTTTGAACATCTGGCCATTATTCACTTTGAATGTCACATCGTCAGATTCGTCAAATCACTAATTGATGACCTCAAAAATACACTGGGCACGTTTGAAGAAATCAATGTACGTGACCATCTGGAAATACTCTGTCAGACACTCGTCCATACAAGTCATCCAGGAACAGGATGAACCAAAGGCACCCTCTTACCGCATCCTTGAATTACCCTATGTATTAGTAGCGAAAAGTCCTTGTAAACCGATAAATCTCAACCACGACCGAACCACAGTTTAAAAACCTCTGGTAGCCAGCCAGAGAAATTCAACAGTAATCCTTCCGCTTATGAAGATCCACGGTCTTCAGTGTTCCATCTCGATCATCTTCTAATATTTCAACGTTTACGTATTTGCTAGTCGGAATGGTTTTCGAATATAATTTCGATCCCGGTCTTTCCGTACCAACAATCGACTTGGTAAGATTTTGATAGTCTGTGTTTTAACTATCGAAATAAACAATCATCATCCATAGAAAATAAAATGGATTCATTGGTTCAGTATACAGCATCACTTGGACCCTTTAATTAAACAGCTGTCAATTATGTTCTAAATCTCCAAACATTTGGATTATCGCCCTTTCACATTTCTTATTTCCAAATCAAATTATCTAACTTATAATTCTTTGAATTATATTTTATATATCCTTCATAGAAATATTCTTTAAATTTCCTTAACCATCATCGTCTCTAAACTGATATCATCTTTGGATAATCATGAAGTCATTACAAGTTGGGGTATTTTATTTACCTCTCGGACCTTGAGACGGCAACATTATTATCTTCAGAATGGATAGGAGTATATCAACGAATATTATTTCAAATATACTAACGCTTCTACTTACCATACGATTTTAAAACATTGGTTTAACTCCATTTATGTCCTTTTAAAAATTCCTTCTTCCTAATTCAGATTACAAATTTCATTTGAACTTATTTTAATTAATTTATTTATATAATCTACCATTTTTAATTACTAAATTTGGATTTATAGAAATCCAACCAATAGAATCCTTACTATGGGTTCACGTTAAATATCAATTCGCTTACCATTCCAGTTAGACTTCACATAAGGTTATACGACTTCATAACTTCTAGTTGAGGCACTTAACTTCAAGAATTATCACTTTCATTATTATTCAATAATAATGAATCCTAATTATTTTATAAACCAATTGATTAACTATTATTTCAATAGTTAATCTTCCCTTTAGTGTTATAATAATTAAAATTTCAATAATTGTCCAATAATCATTTCTGGATAAGCAGTTGACTTAGTCAACTCAAAATAAGGTTAATTCGTTAACCTTTTACATTTAGTTACTAATTAATGTACGTAATTTCAATTGGTTTAATTAACAATCTAATTTATTTAAATAAATTCAATTAATTGTTTATTGAAACAATTAATCTAATCCTCCCTTTAAATTGATTTAGATAATCTTATTTAATTTAATAAATAATCTAATTAAATTAAATAATCTTCATTAACTGTTATTGAAACAATTAACTCCATCCTTAACCATTTGGTTAACTTCTATTACTTTGCTTATTCAACAGAATAAACTTTGATAATAATAAATAATAAATATTTATTTCTTTAATGACTTTCGTTAAAAATAATCTATAAAAATAGATTTCAAATCTTCTTTCAGTTATAAAACAAATTTTATAACTTTTCTGCTGTTTATTTCCCTAACGGTAAATCAATCTTTATGAACTGATTCATTTATAGCCATCCGCCGATAATTACTCAATCAATATCACTCATTGGTTAATATCAGACATGTATTGGGTTTGGGGTCAATATTCAACAATCAATAATCAATCAGATTGGTTAACAGTTTATAGAAGTAAACAGTATATTTGAGGAATCCGGTTGGATCCCTCCAACCTGTCCTTCCCTGCAACAGAATGGGTTACTTCAATTTCAACACGATAATCAGTTCATCTAATAACAGTCAACAAACAATTTATAACGGCCATTCAAGCATCAACTGATTTGTTTAATACGTTTATTATTATAAACGTAACTAACAAGGTAAATTACCTCATTGGAAATTTAATCGTTAAAATAACGATTTAATTTGATTAAATTAAACAACCGTTTAATTTAATTAATGAATATTAAAAATATTCGGTACACAGGCAAACAGTCGTTCAATTATCAACCATAGCAACCATCGCACACAAATAAATAAAAAACCGGTTTATAAAATATAAACGGAGTAACTGAGTGAGTTGAACTCACCTTGGTTTCATCCATCGTCAAACGGTTCGTTTAACGCTCTTCCAGCTGCGTTCAAATCCGTCCGTTCCCATTCTAAAATCTTTCGTCTACTGATATGGGTCTCCTGCTCCATATCTGATCTGATTCTGTGTACGGATGACACGGTTGTAATTTTAATATGATATTCATCTTGTTTAAATTATTGTTATTCACTATTTATTTTATAAATAAAACCTAAATTATCTTAAGTTTCTATTTATATTGGTTTACCTAAAGGTTAAACTAACCTATGTTTTCACTTCCAGATACGTTGTATACATAGGTAAAGGGATCTTCATGTCACATTAAAAAGTTTGCGTAGATAATACTTAACAAGTGAAATCCGGATTAGGCCTTGTAAACTTTCTCAGACCAATTTACTCTCCCCCATACGTTATGTACTGAATAATAGGCTAGTCCACGATACTTATACTAACAGCTTATACTAACAAGTTATTATACTTCATAAAATTTTACTTTAAACTTAATTTAAATGGCCTTTACCCTGTATCACGTGGCCCAAGGATCTACCGTCCACCCGCCTACTTATGTTCTTCGTGGATGCCCATCAGCAAAACTGCTTCCCCGTTTCGTTCTTTTCACAGCAACTACTCTAGAATTTCATGCCATCTTCCCTTATCAGCTTTGTTCCGTTCACTTGTCTATGCGTTTATTCGTGTCTATGCGTTTATTCCTCACCGCCATCTCATACGAAACTCCACAAAGTTAGCACCGTTAGCCTTTCCATTCTGCTATACATACCATGCACTTCACATTGATACTTCATTCTACCAACTGTTTTAAACCCATTTCTCATGCATGAATTCTCCAAACCCATTCGTGAAACCTTACTGCCCTCTCGCATATGATGTCACCAACCACTCAGCTCCCTCATGAACACACTACTGCTTTCATTCTTCGCTGCAATTTCCTTTCTCTCTCCATCCATACCCGGAACAACTTCATCCTGTTTTCCGCGTTCCCATCCAACGCCATACTCGTGTACTCTCCACCGTGCTTCAACTATCAGAAAAATGCACCAGCTTCTTCTCAAACTCTTCTCCTGTTTGATAAGTATAAGAAGCTATAGGTGCCCCTCCCTCATGCCATGAACTCCATGCATTGTCCCTGCTTTCGCCCCCTTCACACTGGAATTTCCTTCTACGTGACGTTCACAAGAAACCCCATCCGCAAACCCCTGTCTTCACCACCACCATGCTGTGTTAAACCATCGCAAGCCTCGCCGTTCTCTCCACAACTGTCACAACGCAACTTCCTAAAATAATTTCTTATGCATCCTCTCCTGCATGGTTTCAAGACGCCAACTTCCTCCATGCAACCGCCAACTCAGCTCCATCTACCCAGTCTCATCTTCTTTCCTCAGTTTTATACACGTCCGCTCCTTTAATTTGTAAACCTGACAACTTGGTGTTGTTTATATATATATATATATATATATATATGTATACTATTTGAGATCTGGTTTGAGCTATCGAAGAGGATGAGATGTGAAGAGAAATTGGAGTGAAGAGAATTGGTGAAGGTTGGTGTATATAAATACGCTACGAGTTCCTTAGCATGCAAGCTTTAGGGGAAGGAAATGTCATTTCCTCGGTATAGGTTAGGTGTTGAAATGTTGAAGTGAAAATACATAGGGTGTCTTGCTTTCAATAGGTGCTGCACGTTTTCATTTAAGTTTGATGGAGACTAAACGAACATAGAATAGGTAGATTAGCATGGAAGATTATGGTGTTAGCTAATAGGTTATGGCGTATTTATTAGAAAATGACTTATAGAAATGAATGGGTGGCCACGTTCTTATTATCTTGAAAAGAAAGGCTGGGTTGATTTCATTAGAGCATGGTTCTCAGATAGAATAGGGTAGCAGGATTTGAAAAATATTAGGCCAACATGTTATGTAGATGATGATATTTTCAACCCTATGTTGGTCAGAGCTATGGGCGTGTGCTGTCTGTAGCGAGAATTCGTTTCATGTAAAGGTATGGAGCACGTATGAAAATAAGAATAGGGTAGCTTTGCCTATATATATGTGTAAATCGCATTTACCAACGTGTATCTTACTGATGTTAACGTGATTTTTGGTAAATATACGGTAGTTCATATTTTCGGTAGGCAGAACCCGGTAGATTTAGTTATTATTGTTGGGTTATCGGTATTTAATGGGGTATGCTAAATTCGCACCGACAATTTCGAACTCCAAAAATTACGAAAATGGACATCACGATATGGTTTGACGTTCCGGTCCCAATGAAACCAGTTTCGTTGAAACCGACTCCGTTTGCACAAATAGCGTGCTTTAATTCAAATTATAGCCCTCGGTTCACTCTTAAATTTCATCAATTGATAACATAACTCCGATGGGCTTCGAACTGGAAATATAGCAATAACTAGCCGTACGTTTTCCAATAAAATTTGTTTCATCGGAAACAGAGATTTGTTTAATTATATTTTAAATTATATTTGTTCGAACTCCATTTTATAAAATTAATTCGATATATAATCCATTATATTTCAAATAAACAGATTTAAATATTCAATTTAAATCGTAGAAAATCTGGGACGTTACGTTACCCCTAATTTTTAACTGCTTTGAAGGGAGGTTTTAGCAGCAACCAATCCAAATTATTCATCATCTTTCATATTTGTCGAACTACCCTACTATGCTTAGACAACCCCTACTTCTCATAATACTTCAAAACAACCCTTCTTTTTAATCCTCCCCCTAATTCTCTAAATAGCCCTTACTTCCAATAATTACCCCAATTTTTTAACCACTATGTATGGTTGGTTTTTGCAGCTCCTAATCCAAGTGATTCATCATCCTTCATATTTGTCGATCAACATCTATTATCCTTAAACTACCCCTACTTCTCTTAATACTTCAAAAAAGCCTTCTTTTTAACCCTACCCCTAATTCTCTAAATAGCCCTTACTTCCAACAATTGCCACTATTTTTTTACTACTGCGAAGGGTTGGTTTTTGCAGTGCCCAATCCCAATGATTCATCATCCTTCATACTTGTCGATCTACCCTTACTATACTTAAACTACCACTACTTCGCATAATACTTCAAAAAAAACCTTATTTTTAATCCTACCGCTAATTCTCTAAATAGCACTTACTTCCAACAATTACCCCTATTTTTTAACAACTGGGAAGGGTTGGTTTGGGCAGCACCCAATCCAAATGATTCATCATCCTTCATATTTGTGGATCTACCCCTACTATGCTTAAACTACCTCCCCAACTTTTATGATTGCTTTCCTTTATTTATTCCTTTATTCGTTTTTTTTTGAATTATTCAATTCTTTCTTTGTAAACCAATTATCATTCTACTTCTGTGAATGGTTGGTTTTTGCAGCACCGAATCCAAACGATTTATCATCTTTAATATTTGTAGATCTACCCCTATTGTGCCCCTACTTCTCTTAATACTTCAAAACATGCCTTCTTTTTAATCCTATTCCTAATTATCAACATAGCCCTTACTTCCAATAATTACCCCTATTTTTTAACTTCTGTGAAGGGTTGGTTTTTGCATCACCCATTCCAAATGATTTATCATCTTTCATATTTGTCGATCTACCCATACTATGCTTAAGCAACCCCTACTTCTCTTAATACTCCAAAACAACCCTTCTTTTTATTCCTACCCTAATTCTATAAATAGCCCTTACTTCCAACAATTACCCCTATTTTTTACTACTGTTAAGGGTTGGTTTTTGCATCACCCAAGCTAAATGATTCATCATCTTTCATATTTGTCGATCTACCCTTACTATGATTAAACTACCCCTACTTCCCTTAATATTTCAAAACACCCCTTCTTTTTAATCTTACCCCTAATTCTCTAAATAGTCCTTACTTCCAACAATTACCCCTATTTTTTAATTACTGTGAAGGGTTCTTTTTTGTAGCACTCAATCCAAATGATTCATCATCTTTCATATTTGTCGATCTACCCCTACTTTGCTTAAACTACCCCTAATTCTCTTAATACTTCAAAACAACCCTTCTTTTTAATCCTACCCCTAATTCTCTAAATAGCTCTTTCTTCCAACAATTACCCCTATTTTTTGACTACTTGAAGGGTTGGTTTTTCCAGCATCCAAATGATTCATCATCCTTCATATTTGTCGATCTACCCATAATTATCATTTTTTTCCTACCCTTACTTCTATTAATTCTGTGAAGGATTAAAAAGAAGGGTTGTTATGAAGTATAGTAGGGGCAATTACTCCTATTTTTTAACTACCCCCTACTTTTATTATTGTTTTCCTTTATTTATTTCTTTATTCATTTATTTCGCACTATTCATTTCTTTCTTTGTAAACCAATTATAATTCTACTTCTATGAAGGGTAGGTTTAAGAAGCACCCAATCCAAATGATTCATCACCTTTCATATTTGTCGATTTACCCCTACCATGCTTAAACTAACCCAACTTCTCTTAATACTTCATAACAGCCTTTCTTTTTAATCCACCCCCTAATTCTCTAAATTGCCCTTACTTAGAACAATTACCCCGTATTTTTTAACTACTGTGAAGGGTGGGTTTTTCAAGCATCCAATCCAAATGATTCATCATTCTTCATATTTGTCGATCTACCCCTACTATGGTTAAACTACCCCAAATTCTCTTAATACTTCAAAACAGCCCTTCTTTTTAATCCTACCCCTAATTCTCTAAATAGCCATTACTTCTAACAATAACCCCTACTTTTTAACTATTGTGAAGGGTTGGTTTTTACAGCACCCAATCCAAATGATTCATCATCTTTCATATTTGTCGAACTACCCCTACTATGCTTAAACTACCCCTACTTCTCTTAATACTTCAAAACACCCTTCTTTTTAATCCTCCCCCTAGTTCTATAAATAGCCCTTGCTTCCAAAAATTACCCCTATTTTTTAACTACTATGAAGGGTTTGTTTTCGCAGCACCCAATCCAAATGATTCATCATCGTTCATATTTGTCAATCTACCCCTATTTTGCTTAAACTACCGCTACTTCTCTTAATACTTCAAAACAACCCTACTTTTTTAATCCTACCCCAAATTCTCTAAATAGCCCTTACTTCCAACAGTTACCCTTATTTTTTAACAATTGTGAAGGGTTGGTTTTTCCAGCATCCAAACCAAATGATTCATCATCCCTCATATTTGTCGATCAACACCTGCTATGCTTAAACTACCCCTACTTCTCTTAATACTTCAAAACAACCCTTATTTTTAATCCTACCCCTAGTTCTCTAAATAGCCCATACTTCCAACAATTCTGCTATTTTTTAACTACTGTGAAGGGTTTGTTTTTACAGCGCCCAATCCAAACGATTCATCATCTTTCATATTTGTAGATCTAACCTTACTAGGCTTAAACTAACCCTACTTCTCTTAGTACTTCAAAACGACTCTTCTTTTTAATCCTACCCCTAATTACCCAAATAGCCCTTACTTTCAACCATAAACCCTATTTTTTAACTATTTTGAAGGGTTGGTTTTTGTAGCACCCAATCCAAATGATTCATCATCTTTCATATTTGTCGAACTACCCCTAATATGCTAATACTACCCCTACTTCTCTTAATACTTCAAAACAACCATTCTTTTTAATCCTCCTCCTAATTCTCTATATAGCCCTTACTTCCAACAATAACCCCTATTTTTTAACTACTGTGAAGGGTTGGTTTTGGCAGCACCCAATCCCAACGATTCTTCATCTTTCATATTTGTCGATCTACCCCTACTATGCTTAAACTACCCCTACTTCTCTTAATATTTAAAAAAAGCCCTACTTTTTAATCCCACCCCTGTTTCTTTAAATAGCCCTTAATTTCAACAATTGCCTTTATTTTTTAACTACTATGAAGGGTTGGTTTCTGCAGCACCTAATCCAAACGATTCATCATCTTTATACTTGTCGATCTACCCCTACTATGCTTAATCTACCCCTACTTCTCTTAATACTTCAAAAAAATCCCTTCTTTTTAACCCTACGCCTAATTCTTTAAATAGCCCTTACCTCCAACAAATACCCCTATTTTTTAACTACCGTGAACGGTTGGTTTTTACAACACCCAATCCCTATGATCATTCATCTTTCATATTTGTCGATCGAACCCTACTTTGCTAAAACTACCCCTACTTCTCTTAATACTTCAAAACAACTCTTCTTTTTAATCCTCCCCCTAATTCTCTAAATATCCCTTACTTCCAACAATTACCCCTATTTTTTAACTACTGTGAAGGGTTGGTTTTTGCAGCACCCAATCCAAATGATTACTCATCTTTCATATTTGTCGATCTACCCCTACTTTTCTTAAACTATCCCTACTTCTCTTAATACTTCAAAACAGCCTTTCTTTTTAATCCTCCCCCCAATTCTCTAAATAGCCCTTGCTACCAACAATTACTCCTATTTTTTAACTATTGTGAAGGGTTGGGTTTTGTAGCACCCAAACCCAATGATTCATCATCTTTCATTTTTGTAGATCTACCCCTACTATGCTTAAACTACCCCTACTTCTCTTAATACTTCAAAACAGGCCTTCTTTTTAATCCTACCCCTTATTCTCTAAATAGCCCTTACCTCCAACAGTTACCCCTATTTTTTAACTACTGTGAAGGGTAGGTTTTTACAGCACCTAATCCCAATGATTATTCATCTTTCATATTTGTCGATCGACCCCTACTTTGCTAGAACTACTCTTACTTCTCTCAATACTTCAAAACAACTCTTTTTAATCCTCCCCCTAATTATCTATATATCTCTTAATTCAAACGATTACCCCTATTTTTTACTACTGTGAAGGGTTGGTTTTTGCAGCACCCAATCCCAAAGATTCATCATCTTTCATATTTGTCGATCTACCTCTGGTATGCTTAAACTACCCCTACTTCTCTTAATACTTCAAAACAGCCTTTCTTTTTAATCCTCCCCCCAATTCTCTAAATAGCCCTTGCTACCAACAATTACTCCTATTTTTTAACTATTGTGAAGGGTTGGTTTTTGTAGCACCCAATCCCAATGATTCATCATCTTTCATTTTTGTAGATCTACCCCTACTATGCTTAAACTACCCATACTTCTCTTAATACTTCAAAACAGGCCTTCTTTTTAATCCTGCCCCTTATTCTCTAAATAGCCCTTACCTCCAACAGTTACCCCTATTTTTTAACTACTGTGAAGGGTAGGTTTTTACAGCACCCAATCCCAATGATTATTCATCTTTCATATTTGTCGATCGACCCCTACTTTGCTAGAACTACTCTTACTTCTCTCAATACTTCAAAACAACTCTTCTTTTTAATCCTCCCCCTAATTATCTATATATCTCTTAATTCAAACGATTACCCCTATTTTTTACTACTGTGAAGGGTTGGTTTTTGCAGCACCCAATCCAAATGATTCATCATCTTTAATATTTGTCGATCTACCCCTACTATACTTAAACTACCCCTACTTCTCTTAATACTTTAAAACAGGCCTTCTTTTTAATCCAAACCCTAATTCTCTAAATAACCCTTACTTCCAATAATTACCCATATTTTTTAACTACTGTGAAGGGTTGGTTTTTGCTGCATCCAATCCAAATGATTCATCTTCTTTCATATTTGTCAAACTACCCCTAATATGCTTGAACTACCCCTACTTCTCTTAATACTTCAAAACAACCATTCTTTTTAATCCTCCTCCCAATTCTCTATGTAGCCCTTACTTCCAACAATTACCCTTATTTTTTAACTACTGTGAAGGGTTGGTATTGGCAGCACCCAATCCCAACGATTCTTCATCTTTCATATTTGTCGATCTACCCCTACTATGCTTAAACTACCCCTACTTCTCTTAATATTTAAAAAAAGCCATACTTTTTAATCCTACCCATGTTTCTTCAAATAGCCCTTACTTCCAACAATTGCCCCTATTTTTTAACTACTGTGAAGTGTTGGTTTCTGCAGCACCTAATCCAAACGATTCATCGTCTTTCATATTTGTCGATCTACCCCTACTATGCTTAATCTAGCCCTACTTCTCTTAATACTTCAAAACATCCCTTCTTTTTAACCCTACCCCTAATTCTTTAAATATCCCTTACCTCCAAGAAATACCCCTATTTTTTAACTACTGTGAACGGTTGGTTTTTACAACACCCAATCCCTATGATCATTCATCTTTCATATTTGTCAATCGAACCCTACTTTGCTAAAACTACCCCTACTTCTCTTAATACTTCAAAACAACTCTTCTTTTTAATCCTCCCCCTAATTCTCTAAATATACCTTACTTCCAACAATTACCCCTATTTTTTAACTACTGTGAAGGGTTGGTTTTTACAACACCCAATCCAAATGATTACTCATCTTTCATATTTGTCGATCTACCGCTACTTTGCTTAAACTACCCCTACTTCTCTTAATACTTCAAAACAGCCTTTCTTTTTAATCCTCCCCCCAATTCTCTAAATAGCCCTTACTACCAACAATTACTCCTATTTTTTAACAATTGTGAAGGGTTGGTTTTTGTAGCACCCAATCCCAATGATTCATCATCTTTCATTTTTGTCGATCTACCCCTACTATGCTTAAACTACCCCTACTTCTCTTAATACTTCAAAACAGGCCTTCTTTTTAATCCTGCCCCTTATTCTCTAAATAGCCCTTACCTCCAAAAATTACCCCAATTTTTTAACTACTGTGAAGGGTAGGTTTTTACAGCACCCAATCCCAATGATTATTCATCTTTCATATTTGTTGATCGACCCCTACTTTGCTAAAACTACTCCTACTTCTCTCAATACTTCAAAACAAGTCTTCTTTTTAATCCTCCCCCTAATTCTCTAAATATCTCTTAATTCAAACAATTGCCCCTATTTTTTTACTACTATGAAGGGTTGGTTTTTGCAGCACCCAATCCCAAAGATTCATCATCTTTCATATTTGTCGATCTACCCCTAGTATGCTTAAACTACCCCTACTTCTCTTAATACTTCAAAACATCCCTTCTTTTTAATCCTACCCCTAATTCTCTAAATTGCCCTTACTTCCAACAATTACCCATATTTTTTAACTACTATGAAGGTTTGGTTTTTGCACCAACCAATCCAAATGATTCATCATCTTTAATATTTGTCGATCTACCCCTATTATGCTTAAACTACTCCTACTTCTCTTAATACTTCAAACCAGACCTTCTTTTTAATCCAAACCCTAATTCTCTAAATAACCCTTTCTTCCAATAATTACCCCTATTTTTTAACTACTGTGAAGGGCTAGTTTTTGCCGCATCCAATCCAAATGATTCATCATCTTTCATATTTGTCGATCTACCCCTACTATGCTTAAACTACCCCTACTTCTCTTAATACTTCAAAACAACCCACCTTTTAAATCCTACCCCTAATTCTCTAAATAGCCCTTACTTCCAACAATTTTTAACTATTGTGAAGGGTTGGTTTTTGCAGCACCTAATCCAAATGATTAATCATCTTTCATATTTGTCGATCTACCCCTACTATGCTTAAACTACCACTTCTTCTCTTAAGATTTTAAAACAAGCCTTCTTTTTAATCCTACCCCTAATTCTCTAAATAGAACTTCTTTCCAACAATTACGCCAATTTTTTAACTACTATGATGGGTTGGTTTTTGCAGCACCCAATCTCAATGATTCATCATCTTTCATATTTGTCGAACTACCCCTACTATGTTTAATCTACCCCTACTTCTCTTAATACTTCAAAACATCCCTTCTTTTTAACCCTACCCCTAATTCTGTAAATAGCCCTTTCCTCAAACAAATACCCCTATTTTTTAACTACCGTGATGGGTTGGTTTTTACAACACCCAATCCCTATGATCATACATCTTTCATATTAGTCGATCGAACCCTACTTTGCTAAAACTACCCCTACTTCTCTTAATACCTCAAAACAGCTCTTCTTTTTAATCCTCCCCCTAATTCTCTAAATATCCCTTACTTCCAATAATTACCCCTATTTTTTAACTACTGTGAGGGGTTGGTTTTTACAACACCCAATCCAAATGATTATTCATCTTTCATATTTGTCGATCTACCCGTACTTTGCTTAAACTACCCCAACTTCTCCTAATACTTCAAAATAGCCTTTCTTTTTAATCCTCCCCCCAATTCTCTAAATAGCCCTTACTACCAACAATTACTCCTATTTTTTAACTATTGTGAAGGGTTGGTTTTTTTAGCACCCAATCCCAATGATTCATCATCTATCATTTTTGTCGATCTACCCCTACTATGCTTAAACTACCCCTACTTCTCTTAATACTTCAAAACAGGCCTTCTTTTTAATCCTACCCCTTATTCTCTAAATAGCCCTTACCTCCAACAATTACCCCTATTTTTTAAATACTGTGAAGGGTAGGTTTTTGCAGCACCTAATCCAAATGATTAATCATCTTTCATATTTGTCGATCTACCCCTACTATGCTTAAACTACCACTTCTTCTCTTAACATTTTAAAACAACCCTTCTTTTTAATCCTACCCCTAATTCTCTAAATAGAACTTCTTTCCAACAATTACGCCAGTTTTTTAACTACTGTGATGGGTTGGTTTTTGCAGCACCCAATCTTAATGATTCATCATCTTTCATATTTGTCGATCTACCCCTACTATGCTTAAACTATCCATACTTCTCTTAATACTTCAAAACAACCATTCTTTTTAATCCTACCCCTAATTCTCTAAATAGCCCTTGCTTCCAACAATAACCCCTATTTTTTAACTACAGCGAAGGGTTGGTTTTTGACGCACCCGATCCAAATGATTAGTCTTCTTTCATATTTGTCGATCTACCCCTACTATACTTAAACTACCACTACTTCTCTTAATAATTTAAAACAACCCTTCTCTTTAATCCTACCCCAATTCTCTAAATACCTCTTACTTCCAAAAATTACACCTATTTTTTAACTACTGTGAAGGGTTGGTTTTTGCAGCACCCAATCCCAATGATTCAACATCTTTCATATTTGTCGATCTACCCCTACTATGCTTAAACTACCCTAACTTCTCTTAATACTTCAAAACAACCCTTCTTTTTAATCCTACCCATAATTCTCTAAATATCCCTTACTTCCAACAATTAACCCTATTTTTTAACTACTGTGAAGGGTTGGTTTTTGCAGCACCCAATCCAAATGATTCATCGTCTTTCATATTTCTCGATCTACCCCGACTTTGCTTAAACTACCCCTAATTCTCTTAATACTTCAAAACAACCGTTCTTTTTAATCCTACCCGCAATTCTCTAAATTGCCCTTACTTCCAACAATTACTCCTATTTTTTAACTACTGTGAAGGGTTTGTTTTTGCAGCGCCCAAACCCAGTGATTCATCATCTTTCAAATTTGTCGATCAACCCCTACTATGCTTAAACTACCCTACTTCTCTTAATACTTCAAAACATACCTTCCTTTTAATCCCACACCTAATTCTCTAAATGGCCCTTACTTCCAACAATTACCCTAATTTTTTAACTATTGTGAACGGTTGGTTTTTGCAGCACCCAATCCAAATGATTCATCATCTTCAATATTTTTCGATCTACCCCTACTATGCTTAAACTATACCTGCTTCTCTTAATACTTTAAAACAGCCCTTCTTTTTAATCCTACCCCTAATTCTATAAATAGCCCTTACTTCCACAATTACCCCTATTTTTTAACTACTGTGAAGGGTTGGTTTTTGCAGCACCTAATCCAAATGATTTATCATCTTTCATATAAGTCGTTCTACCCCTACTATGCTTAAACTACCCCTACTTCCCTTTATACTTCAAAACAGCCTTACTTTTTAATTCTACCCCTAATTCTCTAAATAGCCCTTACTTCCAACAATTACCCTTATTTTTACTACTGTAAAGGGTTGGTTTTTGCAGCATCCAATACAAATGATTAATTATCTTTCAAAATTGTCGATCTGTCCCTACTATGCTTAATTCTTCAAAACAGCCCTTCTTTTTAATCCTTCCCATAATTCTCTAAATAGCCCTTACTTCCAAAAATTACCCCTATTTTTTAACTACTGTGAAGGTTTGGTTTTTGCAGCATCCAATCCAAATGATTAATTATCTTTTATATTTGTCGATCTACCCCTACTATGCTTAAATTACCACTACTTCTCTTAATACTTTAAAACAACCCTTCTTTTTAATCCTACCACTAATTCTCTAAATACCCCTTACTTCCAACAATTACCCTAGTTTTTAAACTACTGTGAAGTGTTGGTATTTGCAACACCCAATCCCAATGATTCATCATCTTTCATATTTGTCGATCTAGCCCTACTATGCTTAAACTACCCATACTTCTCTTTATACTTCAAAACAACCCTTCTTTTTAATCCTAACCCGAATTCTCTAAATAGACCTTACTTCCAAATATTACCCCTATTTTTTAACTACTGTGAAGGGTTGGTTTTTGCAGCACCCAATCCAAATGATTCATCATACTTCATATTTGTCGATCTACCCCTACAATGCTTAAACAACCCCTACTTCTCTTAATACTTTATAAAATCCCTTCTTGTTATTCCTACCTCTAATTCTCTAAATAGCCCTTACTTCCAACAATTACCCCTATTTTTTAATTACTATGAAGGGTTGGTTTTTGCAGCACCCAATCCAAATGATTCATCATCTTTCATATTTGTGGATCTACTAGTACTATGCTTAAACTACAGCTACTTCTCTTAATACTTCAAAACATCCCTTCTTTTTAATCCAACCCATAATTCTCCAAATAGCCCTTACTTCCAATAATTACTCCTATTTCTTAACCACTATGAAGGGTTGGTTTTGGCAGCACCTAATCCAAATGATTCATCCTCTTTCGTATTTGTCTATCTACCCGTACTATGCTTAAACTACCTCCCCTTCTTTTATTATTGTTTTCCTTTATTCATTTCTTTATTCATTTTTTTGCGTTATTCATTTCTTTGTAATCCAATTATCATTCTCTAAAGGGTTGGTTTTTGCTGCACCCAATCCAAACGATTCCTCATCTTTCATATTTGTCTGTCTACACCTACTATGCTTAAACTACCCCTACTTCTCTTAATACTTCAAAACATGCCTTCTTTTTAGTCCTACCCCTAATTCCATAAATAGCCCTTACTTCCAAGAATTAACCCTATTTCTTAACTACTGTGAAGGGTTGGTTTTTGCAGCACCCAATCCAAATGATTAATCATCTTTCATACTTGTCGATCTACCCCTACTTTGCTTAAACTACCGCTACTTGTCTTAATACTTCAAAACCGCCCTTCTTTTTAATCCTCCCCATAATTCTCTAAATATCCCTTACTTCCAACAATTACCCCTATTTTTTAACTACTTTGAAGGGTTGGTTATTGCAGCATCCAATCCAAATGATTCATCACTTTCATATTTGTCGACCTACCCCTACTATGCTCAAACTACCCTTACTTCCCTTGATACTTCAAAACATCCCTTCTTTTTAATACTACCCCTAATTCTCTAAATTGCCCTTACTTCCAAAAATTACCCCTATTTTTTAGCTACTGTGAAGGGTTGATTTTTGCAGCACCCAATCCAAATGATTCTTCATCTTTCATATTTGTCGATCTACCCCTACTATGCCTAAACTACACCTACTTCTCTTAATACTTCAAAACAACCCTTCTTTTTAATCCTACCCCTAATTCTTTAAATACCACTTCCAACAATCACCCCTATTTTTTAACTACTGAGAAGGGTTGGTGTTTGCAGCATCCAATCCAAATGATTCGTCATCTTTCATATTTGTTGAACTACACTTACTATGCTTAAACTACCCCAACTTCTATTAATACTTCAAAACATCCCTTCTTTTTAATCCTACTCCTAATTCTCTAAACAACCCTCACTTCCAGCGATTACCCCTATTTTTTAACCACTGTGAAGGGTTGGTTTTTGCAGCACCCAATCCAAAAAATTCATCATCTTTCATATTTGTCGAACTACTCCTACTATGCTTAAACTACGCCCTACTTTTATTATAGTTTTCCTTTATTCATTTCTTTATTCAAATTTTTTTCATTATTCATTTCTTTGTAAACCAATTATAATTCTACACTTATGAAGGGTTGATTTTTGCAGCACCCAATCCAAACAATTCATCATCTTTCATATTTGTCGATATACCCCTACTATGCTTAAACTACCCCTACTTCTCTTAATACTTCAAAACAACCCTTCTTTTTAATCTTACCCCTAATTCTCAAAATTTCTATTAATGCCCATACTATGCTTAAACTACTCATATTTCTATTAATACTTCAAAACAACCCTTCTTTTTAATCCTATCCCTAATTCTCTGTATAGCCCTTACTTCCGACAATTACCCCTAATTTTTAACTATTGCGAATGCTTAGTTTTTGCAGCACCCAATCCCAATGGTTCATCATCTTTCATATTTGTCGATCTACTATTACTATGCTTAAACTACCCCTACTTCTACTAATACTTCAAAACAACCCTTCTTTTTAATCCTTCCCCTAATTCGCTAAATAACCCTTACTTCTAACAATTACCCCTATTTTTTAACTACTATGAAGGGTTGGTTTTTGCCACACCCAATCCAAATGATTCATCATCTTTCATTTCTGTGTATCTACGCCTACTATGCTTAAACTACACCTACTTCTCTTAGTACTTCAAAATAGCCCTTCTTTTTAATCCTCCCTCTGATTCTCTAAATAGCCCTTACTTCCAACAATTACCCATATTTTTAACTACTGTCAAGAGTTAGTTTTTGTAGCACCCAATCCAAATAATTCATCATCCTTCATATTTGTCGACCTAACCCTACTATGCTTAAACTACCCTATTTCTCTTAATACTTCAAAACAGCCCTTCTTTTTAATCCAACCCCTAATTCGCCAAATAGATCTTACTTCTAACAATTACTCCTATTTTTTAACTACTGTAAAGGGTTAGTGTTTGCAGCACCCAATCCAAATGTTTCATCATCTTTCATATTTGCCGATCTACCCCTACTATGCTTAAACTACCCCCCTACTTTTATTATTGTATTCCTTTATTCATTTCTTTATTCATTTTTTTGCATTATTCATTTCTTTGTAAAGAAATTATCATTATGTGAAGGGTTGGTTTTTGCAGCACTCAATCCAAACGATTCATCGTCTTTTATATTTGTCGATCAAAACCTACTATGCTTAAACTACCCTTACTTCTCTAAATAGCCCCAACTTCTAACAATTACCCCTATTTATTAACTACTATGAAGGGATGGTTTTTGCAGCACCCAATCCAAATGATTAATCAACTTTCATATTTGTCGATCTACCCCTACTATGCCTAAACAACCCCTACTTCTCTTAATGCTTCAAAGCATCCCCTCTTTTTAATTCTACCCCTAAATCTCTAAATAACCCTTACTTCCAACAATTACCCTCATTTTTTAAGTATTGTGAAGGGTTGGTTTTTGTAGCACCCAATCCAAATGATTCATCTTCTTTCATATTCGTCGATCTACCCCTACGATGCTTAAACTTCCCTTACTTCTCTTAATACTTCAAAACAACCCCTCTTTCTAATCCCCCCTAATTATCCAAATAGCCCTTACTTCCAACAATTACCCCTATTTTTTAACTACTGTGAAGGGTTGGTTTTCGCACCAACCAATCCAAATGATTCATCTTCTTTCATATTTGTCGATTTGCCCCTACAATGCTTAAACTACCCCAACTTCTATTAATACTTCAAAACAACCCTTCTTTTTAATCCTACCCCTAATTCTCTAAATAGCCCTTACTTCTAACAATTACACCTATTTTTCAACTACTGTGAAGGGTTGGTTTTTCAGCACCCAATCCAAACGATTCATCATCTTTCATATTTGTCGATCTTACCCTACTATCATTCAACGTCCATGAAGGGTGGGTTTTTGCGGCACCCAATCCAAACGATTCATCATATTTCATATTTGTCGTTCTACCCCTACTATGCTTAAACTACCCCTACTTCTCTTAATAATTCAAAACAACCCTTATTTGTAATCGTACCCCTAATTCTCTAAATAGACCATACTTCCAACAATTACTCCTATTTTTTAACTACTATGAAGGGTTGGTTTTTGCAGCACCTAATCCAAGTGATTCGTCATTTTTGATATTTGTCGATCTACCCCTACTATGCTTAAACTACTCCCTACTTTTATTATTGTTTTCCCTTATTCATTTCTTTATTCTATTTTTTTCATTATTTATTTCTTTGTAAGCCAATAATCATTTTACCTCTGTGAAGGGTTGGTTTTTGCAGCGCCCAATCCCAATGATTCATCATCTTTCAAATTTGTCGATCTATCCTACTATGCTTAAACTACCCATACTTCTATTAATACTTCAAAACAGCCCTTCTTTTTGATCCTGCCCCTAATTCTCTAAGTAGCCCTTACTTTCAATAATTACCACAGTTTTCTAACTTCCATGAAGGGTTGGTTTTTGCAGCACCAAATCCAAATGATTCGTCATCTTTCATATCTGTGGGTCTACCCCTACTATGCTTAAACTACCCCTACTTCTCTTAATACTTCAAAACAATCCTTCTTTTTAATCCTACCCCTAATTATCTAAATATCCCTTACTTCCAACATTTACTATTTTTTAACTACTTTGAAGGGTTGGTTTTTGCAGCACCATACCAAACGATTCATCATCTTTCATATTTGTCGATCTACCCCTACTATGCTTAAACTTGTCCCCTACTTTTATTATTGTTTTCCTTTATTCATTTCTTTTTTTTATTTTTATTTTCTTGCATTTATTCATTTCTTTGTAAGCCAATTATCAGTCTACTTCTATGAAGGGTTGGTTTTTGCAGCACCCAATCCAAACGATTCATCATATTTCATATTTGTCGATCTACCCCTACTATGCTTAAACTACCCCTACTTATCTTAATACTTCAAAACAACCCTTCTTTGTAATCCTACCCCAAATTCTCTAAATGGCCCATACTATTAACAATTACCGCTATTTTTTAACTACTTTGAATGGTTGGTTTTTGCTGCACCTAACTCAAATGATTCATCACCTTTCATATTTGTCGATCTACCCCTACTTTGCTTAAACTACCGCTACTTGTCTTAATACTTCAAAACCGCCCGTTTTTTTATCCTCCCCCTAATTCTCTAAATATCCCTTACTTCCAACAATTACCCCTATTTTTAACTACTTCGAAGGGTTGGCTTTTGCAGCATCCAATCCCAATGATTCATCACTTTCATATTTGTCGACCTACCCCTACTACGCTTAAACTACCCCTACTTCCCTTAATGCTTCAAAACATCCCTTCTTTTTAAGACTACCCCTAATTCTCTAAATTGCCCTTACTTCCAAAAATTACCCCTATTTTTTAGCTACTGTGAAGGGTAGGTTTTTGCAGCACTCAATCCAAATGATTCTTCATCTTTCATATTTGTCGATGTACCCCTACTATGCCTAAACTACCCCTACTTCTCTTAATACTTCAAAACAACCCTACTTTTTAATCCTACCCCTAATTCTTTAAATAGCCCTTACTTCCAACAATTACCCATATTTTTTAACTACTGGGAAGAGTTGGTGTTTGTAGCACCCAATCCAAATGATTCATCATCTTTCATATTTTTTGAACTACACTTACTATGCTTAAACTACCCCAACTTCTATTAATACTTCAAAACATCCCTTCTTTTTAATCCTACTCCTAATTCTCTAAACAGCCCTTACTTCCAGCGATTACCCCTATTTTTTTAACTACTGTGAAGTGTTGGTTTTTGCAGCACCCAATCAAAACGATTCATCATCTTTCATATTTGTCAACTACTCCAACTATGCTTAAACTACGCCCTACTTTTATTATAGTTTTCCTTTATTCATTTCTTTATTCAATTTTTTTTCATTATTCATTTCTTTGTAAACCAATTATCATTCTACACTTATGAGGGTTGATTTTTGCAGCACCCAATCCAAACAATTCATCATCTTTCATATTTGTCGATATACCCCTACTATGCTTAAACTACCCCTACTTCTCTTAATACATCAAAACAACCCTTCTTTTTAATCTTACCCCTAATTCTCAAAATAGCCCTTACTTCCAACAACTACCCCTATTTTTTAACTACTGTTAAGGGTTGGTTTTTGCAGCACCCAATCCAAATGATTCATCTTCTTTCATATTTGCCGATCTACCCCTACTATGCTTATACTACCCATATTTCTATTAATACTTCAAAACATCCCTTCTTTTTAATCCTATCCCAAATTCTCTGTATAGCCCTTACTTCCGACAATTACCCATATTTTTTAACTATTGCGAAGGGTTAGTTTTTGCAGCACCCAATCCCAATGGTTCATCATCTTTCATATTTGTTGATCTACTCTAACTATGCTTAAACTACCCCTACTTCTACTAATACTTCAAAACAACCCTTCTTTTTAATCCTGCCCTTAATTCTCTAAATAGACCTTACTTCCAACAATTACCCCTATTTTTTAACTACTGTGAAGGGTTGGTTTTTGCCACACCCAATCCAAATGATTCATCATCTTTCATATATGTGGATCTACGCCTACTATGCTTAAACTACCCCTACTTCTTTTAGTACTTCAAAACATCCCTTCTTTTTAATCCTCCCTCTATTTCTCTAAATAGCCCTTACTTCCAACAATTACCCATATTTTTTTACTACTGTGAAGGGTTGGTTTTTGTAGCACCCAATCCAAATAATTCACCATCCTTCATATTTGTCGATCTACCCCTACTAATCTTAAACTACCCCTATTTCTCCTAATACTTCAAAACAGCCCTTCTTTTTAATCCAACCCCTAATTCTCCAAATAGATCTTACTTCTAACAATTACTCCTATTTTTTAGCTACTGTACAGAGTTAGTGTTTGCAGCACCCAATCCAAACGTTTCATCATCTTTCATATTTGTCGATCTACCCCTACTATGCTTAAACTACCCCTACTTTTATTACTGTTTTCCATTATTCATTTCTTTATGCCTTTTTTTTCATTATTCATTTCTTTGTAAAGAAATTATCGTTTTGTGAGGGTTTGGTTTTTGCAGCACCCAATCCAAACGGTTCATCGTCTTTTATATTTGTCGATCAAAACCTACTATGCTTAAACTACCCTTACTTCTCTAAATAGCCCCTACATCCGACAATTACCCCTATTTCTTAGCTACTGTGAAGGTTTGGTTTTTGCAGCACCCAATCCAAATGATTCATCAACTTTCATATTTGTCGATCTACCCCTACTATGCCTAAACTACCCCTACTTCTCTAAATACTTCAAAACATCCCTTCGTTTTAATTCTACCCCTAATTCTCTAAATAACCCTTACTTCCAACAATTACCCCTATTTTTTAAGAACTGTGAAGGGTTGGTTTTTGCAGCACCCAATCCAAATGATTCATCATCTTTCATATTTGTCGATCTACCCCTATGATGCATAAACTTCCCCTACTTTTCTTAATACATCAAAACAACCCTTCTTTTTAATCCTCCACTAATTATCCAAATAGCCCTTACTTCCAACAATTACCTCTATTTTTTAACTACTATGAGGGGTTGGTTTTTGCAGCAACCAATCCAAATGATTCATCTTCCTTCATATTCGTCGATCTGCCCCTACTATGCTTAAACTACCCCAACTTCTATTAATACTTCAAAACAACCCTTCTTTTTAATTCTACCCATAATTCTCTAAATAGCCCTTACTTCCAACAAATACACCTATTTTTCAACTACTGTGAACGGTTGGTTTTTCCAGCACCTAATCCAAACGATTCATCACCTTTTATATTTGTCGACCTAACCCTACCATGCTTAAACTACCCCCTACTTTTATTACTGTTTTCCCTTATTCATTTCTTTATTCTTTTTTTTTGCATTATTCATTTCTTTGTAAACCGATAATCATTATACTTCTGTGAAGGGTTGGTTTTTGCAATGCCCAATCCCAATGATTCATCATCTTTCATATTTGTCGATCTATCCCTACTATGCTTAAACTACCCCTACTTCAATTAATGCTTCAAAACAACCCTTCTTTTTTATCCTGCTCCTAATTCCCTAAATAGCTCTTACTTCCATCAATTATCCCTATTTTTTAACTTCTATGAAGTGTTGGTTTTTGCAGCACCCAATCCAAATGATTTTGTAACACCCCACCTCCGCTAGGGTCACTCACAAAGGGAATGCACTAGCTTTGGTGGAGCATTATCTTGGTAAACATACAGAGAAATATTACAAGACAGAACATATAAAACAACGGAAGAAAAACCAAATTTCATTGCTTTAAAATTTAGTAAGGTCTAAAGCCTTTTACATCAATATGCCATTAAATTCATTACATCGAAATCTGTCTTGCAATAATAAAGAAGCATAAAGCCTTAATCATAAAATATTCCCCAAGTAAGCAGTGAAGCAGCCATAGCTAGCGAGGGTCCAAGCCATACATGATGACCTGGAAGGAGAAAGAAGTCCAAACTAAGCTGTATTCCCACCCTGCGAACCTGGTGGGGGGGGAACGGAAGAAAAAGAGGCGAAACAAAATGGGTCAGTCATAAAGACTGAGTAAGTCCTTGTGACTTTCAGCATAGAAACTAGTAAAGGTAACATGACATGTATAAATTGAAAGTAAATATAAGGATGATGACAAGATAGGCAAGTTAAACTAAGATAACAAGATACACTACGCTAACAAGATAAAGTAAGGTAACAAGATAAACTATACTAACAAGGTAAACTAATGTAACGAGATAAACTATGCTAGCAAGATAAACTAAGGTAACAAGATAAACTATGCTAACAAGATAAACTAAGGTAACAAGATGAACTACGCTAACAAGACAAACTAAGGTAACAAGATAAATCAAGTATAGCATCGCATGTTCAAGATTCGCTGCACCAACTGTACTAGTATTCTAGCTCATGTCAAATAGTAATCTTGAGGTGATCCCTTGGCCTAATATCGTGAAACGACCCATTACTGGGTCCAACGGAACGATCCACAAATCGATCGGCTCCCTACAAGTCCTTGCTCATCATGTGTCTGTGTCATACGGCCCTATCACGAATGTAGTCACCTGTGCTAGGTCCACCATAGGGTGTATCAGGCCCTATGGTGCCAACCACCGACATGAATCAAGACGCACAGATAAATCTACTGATGCTCAATGCCTGCTTTTTCAACTCCGGACGACGAGGACGACCATAGTCCGCCTGAACCTACACTGGCGCACCAACTCAACCGTCGTTCTGGTCACTTACAATCAGCCCAGTAATCGTGCCCCACCCTGCCTAGTTCTAGGATACCATGATACATCTAGTGAGTTACTGCTGAGAAGGCCCGCGTAACTAGGGTTTCCGTCTAGTAGGTTAAGTGTTGTCATTTAAATTCGAGACATAACCCCATCAGTCTAGCATGTCAAGTTGGTTAAGTGTGGTCATACAATTTCGTGACTTAACCCGTCTACATGTCATGTCAAATTGGCTAAGTGTTGTCATTCAAGTTCATGACTTAGCCCTACGTATCATGTGTCAAGTTGGTTGAGTATGTTCAAGCGGTTCATGACTTAACCCTATCAAATCATCGTGTCAAATTGGTTAAGTATATTCAAGAGGTTCATGACTTAACCCTACCATGTGGCATTAATTAATTAATGCAACTCAACCTCTCACATTAGACCTGTTGTTGTGGTCACTGGATATGCCGGGTGGTTTCGGGCAGAATTACACCACAACTCAGTCTAACCTCGAGTTTTAGTGCGATATGTCCAACTACCCACATTGAATCCTATTGTTTGTAGTCACTGGATTTGCCGGGCGGTTCTGGGCAGAATTACACTGCAAACTCAATCCAACCTCGAGTTGGTCATGTTTCAAGTTCAAGTTCATGCAAGGTGTCAAGTTTATGTCAAGTTTCTAGATGTCGAGTTCATGTCAAGTTCATGTTCAAGTTGTCAAATTCATATTCAAGTTCGTGACAAGTTTCATGTTTCGGCTTATGTCTATTATCAAGTTCATGATTCATGTTTATCACCAAATTCATGTCTAGATACAACAATGTTCAAATCATATAAACATCACATCAAATATGCCAATTAACACTTATCCCCCGTTGTGTAACTAACGTATTCGTATATGGTTCTACGGTCTTTAGGCTATTCAATATCCTAATTATAACAGTGAAAAAGAAGGTGACTACAGTGATTCAACTTTAGCATAAACATAAACTTGATAAAAGAGGGTACAAGTGAACTTGATGGACTTGGCAACCTTGTGGCAATTTATAATTCTAGCAATTCTAACCAAACTATCATAATTGGGATGACACAATATCCTACAAGTTCGATGATGCCATAATGACCAAAATTTACAGCTCGTAATGTCACATTAATTAAACAAGACCTAGGTTGACAATCCTAGCCCAAATTTGTGATGTCACAATAGCATGAAAAGATCCAAAATAACTTGTAACGTCATAATACTTATCAATGACTTATAATGATCCGAATTAACAATCTAGAGGTTCAACTAGTCAGGTTCAACATAATGGGCACAAGGTGACGAACAAAATCTAATCACTTTCGATGTCCACATAGTTTAGATCCAAAATGATATATATATAAATCCAAGATCCATATGACAATCCTAGGCTTTATGAATTACAATAATAACTGATTCAACATCGTAGTCATGGACATGAGGGGTCTAGTTCCACAACATGAATAGGCCCCAAATCAATTTCATATCAACATTCCCACAAGTCAAGATTCCAGATGAACAATAATAAATCCAAGGTGAATACTAATAGATCCATGATAGACAGTAATAGATCCAAGATAATCATCATACATGAGTTCAATTTCAATATATAACATGAATAAGTCCAAACTGATTTCATAGTCATGAGTCATAGGTGATTGGCCACAATTGTCCTTGTCATAGCCATAGGCAATAATCTTATGTTCACGGTCATAGGCATATGCATAGTCTTATGTTCACAGTTATAGGAGTATGCATAGTCTTATGTCATTAGCTATATTTTCCAACGTCATAGGCAATATTCCCAATAGTCAAGGTCTAAGAAGAAAACAAGAATAGAGATGAATCATACATAAATCAATTCCAATTTATAACATGCCCATATTAAGTTTATAGTTTTTATCTAAAAGTAACTGGAACTTACAGATCGTGGTCTAAGGAATTGTGATGCAGAAGTTGAATCTATAAACTAGTCATTGAATTGCCGAATCGTTGACTCTTGATTTGATTGTAGAAGCAAATCCCAAAATATGCAATTCCTAGCCGTAGTCTTCAAAAAATTATCTTCGTGTTTTATTTAATTTTATTATTTAGATTTAGTGGAAGATGAAGAAGCCATGTCCATCAAGAATTTGTGCAGCATAAGGTTAGAGAAGAATGGTGCAAAGAGAATGAGACTAGGAGGCTGCTTATATAGGTTTAGGCAAACGAATCTGGACAGAAAACGAGGTCAAAAACATCAGAACGAATCAAGTTCAGAAAATGGGTTCGGGAGGCAGGTCGACCCCCAGGTCGACTCCCCAGTCGACCTGGTCATGGGGAGGTCGACACCCCAGTCGACTACCCAGTCGACCTGGTTGGGGGGGTCGACTCCCCAGTCGACCTGGGTATATGGGCGGGAATTTTCACGCTGGCCTTCTCTGGGTTTGAATTTCGAATTTCGAATTCGAATTTCGAGCTGTTTTCGATTCTGAAAATTCCTGATACTTCGGAGGGTCATATCTCCCTCATACGGACTCCGATTCTCGCAAACGCGAACTCGTTTCTAAGCAGAATTTCGAGACGAACGCGATGGCGCAACCCGTTTCCCTTGATTCTTGTTTTAAAACTTAATTCTGCCTTGATTTATGATTTTAATATGTTATTAAAGTTCGGGTTGTTACATTCTCGCCTCCTTAAAGGATTTCGTCCCCGAAATCTCTAAGTTAGGAAGAATATATCCTACCATCCAATCATCCATCTACTCAACCATCATTCACGAGCAATCATTGTCCTTAAAAGATTTCTAATGCTATATGAACATATGCAGAAAGTGTGTGTATATGTTCCTTATTTAATGCAAATGATCAGGCTTGATTGATCTTCTTAATGCAAAATATGTTTAGTGCCATGAATCCAACATGTATGCAAATAGTCCTAGTCACATAAACACTATATGTGTGCACAAACATCCATTCGTATGCAAAATTCATATGGTAACAGATTCAATTTCATCCACAATAAGTATAAACACACATGCATATGCAATATGAAAATGTGTCTGAGCCGATCTAGTGCCTAATGTGTGTTATGCAACCACGAGCAACCACTTGCAAACATCAACCATAACATGTTTCAAATACATGTTTACATTAATAGGGTTGTACCTAAGGTACTCAAGATAGGATCGAAAGATAGAAGCAAGTAAGAACTTTGTGCCTATTAGGCAATGTCAAAACTGGAAATCTACGTCACATATATACTGATTAGGGGAATAATTCCCTAAACACCAATATATATGATTCTAGGAAACTAAGCATGATAAATTCCTTTTAGGTCGCAAGAAATCCCTTCCTAAAATCAAGCCATATCCTATAAAGCCCAAAAAGTTTAGTCAACCCAACGGGCACCCTCAAACCTCGACGTATATTAGATGAGTCATACTCCCTATGGGGTTTGTAACAGAAATGGGATTGGGAAATAGGACCGAGAGGATATACATAAAGGATAGCATGCAAGTAGGCTCTACAGGAAAAGAGGTATCAAGAAAATACTCTTAAAAAGAGATATGATGCGTGCACCTAATCTTCAAACTTCTAAGCCGCATTTCCTTGAGCTTAACTTTATTGTGCTTTGACCGTCTTAACTTCATAATTCCGTAGCTTCTTAATTCCTATTTCCAAAATATGAGTAGGAACTCATTTCACTGTCGCCTCTCGTTCCACTTTCACTTATTCTTTTTCTTGTATACTTGGCTCAAACATAACTGTGTACTCATGGTTTCATGCAAGCTCCCCAAAATTCACTATAAGGTATTCCACGCAGAAAAACTATTTCTTGAAAAAAAACAGTTGTCAACCATGTTATCAAGTGTACTTACTAGGGTGTTTTCTGTAAGTGAAATGAACCATCCGCCTTAGTGGCGAACACTACTCGAACGGATTACCAATAAATGTATCGAGAGATTCTAGGTAACTAATCATGATAGAACCCTAAGGGTTTCACGAGACTTCGAGGGCATTACCAAGGCAAGTCAAGAGTCTAACTACCATGGAACTAGTACAAACAAGTCATGAATATAAACCTAGCATAGACATTCTCAAATCCAAACAAGTCTTGAATAAATGAGCCGATTCCCCAATAGGATTTGAGACACAAAAATGGGATCCTTTACTAGTACTAAGGTGAGAGACTCAACTATCGAAGCAGGGTAAAAGGATGCGATGTACAAAAACAATGTCCTGACGGGATGATAGAAAAGAATAGCTAAACCTTTAACAGAAACGTTACCATCAATCTTAGGTACGCTAATAGTGAGAGCATACAATTGCCCTCTCGATGATCTTGTTCTTTGCCAATGTCCTTGTCCTATAATACTTAACTACCTGTCCCTTTTTACCATACTAAAGATACTCTCTCTTGTCATGGGTTTTATTATTCGCCTTTTCCTCCTTCGTGGATTAGCCATATCACAAGTCTCTCATCCTTAGGCTTGTGTTCTTTTATCCTCGTTCTTACTATCCTTGTATAGCTTGTTGGCAAATTTCTCGAAAGCTACCTCCATCGCACGGCAACCCTACAAAGCTTGAAATAAGATTGGTCGCAAGTAAATCCACTGCGGCTACAGATGGAGGTTGGGCACTCCTTTGCCCTCCAACACGCGTTGTACGCCTATAAACTATGGTGAAAAAGAAAAGGGAGAAGAGACTCAAGGAGAGAATCAAAAAGGGTACGAACAGGATAATCGTAAAGATAAACTAGACTTTCTTACAGAAACATTTCTACCTTCTTGTTCTGAGCCACCCCTATCCTTTCTTATATAACGTGGTAACAGGTCTCTCGTGAACTACCTCCATCATACGGAAAACACTTACGTAGTTAGAAAGAAGATTAGCCGCAGGTGAAACTACAGTGACTACAGATGGAGGAAAGAAAGGAAAAGAGATTCAAATAAGGAAACTAAGGATAGTGCTAGTGGCTTTTGGGGAATAACCTTTAAAAAAACAAAATTTTCTTGAAAAATGCTTCTTTGTAAATGTTTTTGAAAATAATTTCAGAAGGTTTTTAAAAGCTTTTGCCCAGTCTAGTAACCTTCTACTCTGATACCAAATGTAACACCCCACCTCCGCTAGGGTCAATCACAAAGGGAATGCTCTAGCTTTGGTGGAGCATTATCTAGGTAAACATACACAAAAATATTACAAGACAGAACATAAAAACAGCGGAAGAAAAACCAAATTTCATTGCTTTAAAATCTAGTAAGGTGTAAAGCCTTTTACATCAATATGCCATTAAATCTAATTACATCGAAATCTATCTTGCAATAATAAAGAAGCATAAAGCCTTAGTCATAAAATATTCCCCAAGTAAAGCAGTAAAGCAGGCATAGCTAGCGAGGATCCAAGCCATACATGATGACCTTGAAGTAGAAAGAAGTCTAAACTAAGCTGTATTCCCACCCTGTGAACCTGGGGGGGGGGGGAATGGAAGAAAAAGAGGAGAAACAAAATGGGTCAGTCATAAAGACAAAGTAAGTACTTGTAACACCCCGTGAATTCTATAACATTAAGCTTCACGAATTAAAGTATAATTAATTATAAATGATGAAATCAAGGGAAATGGGTTAGGCCATTGCGTTCGTCTCGGAAAAATACGTGAAATAGAGTCCGAGTTTTCGAAAATCGGATAACGTATGAAGAAGATATAGACGAACGAAGTTAGGCAGGAAAACCGAAAACAGTCCAGAATACACTGGCGCACTTATGAAGTGCGCCAGTACAAAAATACACTGGCGCACCTGCCAAGTGCGCCCGTACAAATCCAGCACCGAATTCTGGAGTGTTCTGAGGTGACGTGTCTTCTTTTGAGTGGCTAGATGATGTGTATTCGAGCTGTGCGATTCTGATGACTTCTGGACTGATCTGAAGGCTCTAAATCACCCTATTCACCTATAAAATAACACCTAGACCTAGCCTAAATCATACTATTTCATTTTAGCCTCAAGCCGCCGCCATTAAACCTAGAGCTCTAAACTAAAAATACAAAGAATAAAATTATAGAAGATGGAGGACGATTCTTGAAGGCTACAACTAGAAGCTACAACAACTACGACGCTTTAGACAACAAATTTGGGACTAATTGATTTGGGATTTTTATTTGGATTATTTGCTTCATATTGTAAGTTCTATGTTACTTTTTAGGCAAAAATGCTAAAACAATATGGACATGCCATGAATTGAAACCGGATTTAGGAACTATTGTTAATCCATTGTTTATATTGTTTATCTTTGAATTATAATTTGGGGATATTGCTATGGCAACGTTGCAAGTTAAACTTGTCATGATTTTGATGTTGTTATGAATCACTTGGGCTTAATTGTTTGGCAAGTTGGACTAATACATGTCCATGGAATCACTATGTTTATTGAAATCTTTATGTTGATTAAACCATGCCTATGATGCTAATTAAACCATGGCTATGACTATTGATGGAATTATGCCTGTGATGTTAATATACCCATCATGATTAATGAAAAATTGGGTATTGCTAGGTTATGATGAAAAGTTGGAATTATTATGTTTATAATGTTAGATATGTTAAAAATGCTAAATTTGGAATCATTATGTCTATAATGTTAATTGAGAATCATTATGTTAAAAACACTAAATTGGAATCATTATGTCTATAATGTTAGTTGAGAATCATTATGTTAAAAACGCTAAATTGGAATCATAATGTCTATAATGTTAGTTGAGAATCATTATGTTAAAAATGCTAAATTGGAACCATAAAGTTTATAATGTTAGTTGAGAATCATTATGTTAAAAACGCTAAATTGGAATCATTATGTCTATAATGTTTGTTGAGAATCATTATGTTAAAAATGCTAAATTGGAACCATTATGTTTATAATGTTAGTTGAGAATCATTATGATAAAAACGCTAAATTGGAGTCATTATGTCTATAATGTTAGTTGAGAATCATTATGTTAAAAATGCTAAGTTGGAACCATTATGTTTATAATGTTAGATGAGAATCATTATGATAAATTGGAATCATTATGTCTATGAGAATTATTATGTTAAAAATGCTAAATTGGAATTCACTATGCCTATTAGGATTACTATACCTTTAATGTTTCATATTTATAATAAAATTATTATTATGCCAGCAATGATTATTATGCCTATGATGTAAAGTTGAAATCATCATGTTAAATTATGTTGGAATCATTACTATGCCAAGTTATCATCGTACTAGTATTGAAACCATGTGATATGTTATAGCCTGTTTATTATGTAAGTGATGTTGGAATTGTCACATATGCCTATCACATGTTTGGTGTTATTCCGCTTTATCTCTTGAATTGTTTATGCTTGTGAACGAAGTACGTTTATATACGTTGGGGATACGATTGGGTAGAATAGGCAAAACTTGAATTAATTATAAGCATAAACTGTGAAATTTGGCATAAGTAGAACATGAAATATGGAATGAAAACCTGACTTGAACATGCGATAACTTGACTTTAAACATGCCTTAGTTGGGCACGAAGTTGACATATGAACATTATGTGGAAATAGCAAAATCTGATAAGAACATGGGCATGACTTTAGAAAACAAGAAAGTGGCCAACTCGAGGTTGGGTTGAATTTGTAGTGTAAATCTGCCCGGAACCGCCCGGCAAATCCAGTTGCTGCAAACAATAGGATCCAATGTGGGTAGTTGGTCACATCACGCTTGAAACCCGAGGTTGGGTTGAGTTCGTAGCGTAAACCTGCCCAGAACCGCCCGGCAAATCCAGTGGCTACGAACAATAGGATCCAATGTGAGTGGTTCAGTGCATTAACGAGTCAATTAAAGCCAATTAAGGTTAAGTCATGAACATGAAAAGACAACTTAACCAACTTGAACACGATTTGTAGGGCTAAGTCATGAACTTGAAAACGACAACACTTAGCCAACTTGACATGACACGTAAGCGGGTTAAGTCGTGAACTGAAATGACATACTTAACCATCTTGACATGACTAGACTAGAAAAGGATTAAGTCACGAATTACATGACTTAATCTGTTAGGCGGGTTATGTCACGAATTACATGACCTAATCTATTAGGCGAAACCATAGACACGACCCCTTTCAGTAGTAACCCTCTAGATGTATCAAGGTACCCTGGGGCTAGGCCGGGTGGGGCACGATTACTGGGCTGATTGTAAGAGGTGAACGACGGCAGTGGGGTACGCTAGTGTAGGTTCGGTGGACTACGATCGTGCACGTATCCGGGGCAGACACTGGGTATCCGTAGATTTATCTGTGCATCTTGAATCGTGTCAGGGGTTGACACCCTAGGGCTGATACACCCGAAGGTGGACCCAGCACGGGTGACTACATTCGTGATTAGCCGTATGACACGGACACTTGACGAGCTAGAACTTGTAGGGAGCCGATCGACTAGATAATCGCTCCGTAGGACCCCGTACTTGGGTCAGACCCCGTTTCAGGGTCATTTCATGATATTGGGCCGTGGGATTTATTTTGTGATTAACTTGTGATATGGGCTTAGTATACTAGTACAGTCGATGCAACGAATCTCGAACATGTGATGCTTTACTTGACTTGTCTTGACTTATCCTGATCACCTTAGTCTATCTTGTTCACCTTGACACCATTCTTAAGTTCAGTTCCAGTTCATACATGACAGGTTGTTTTAACCGTATCTACACTGAAAGTCACTAGAACTTACTCAGTCTTTATGGCTAACCCTTTTCCTTTCGCCTCTTTTTCTTTCGTTCCCCCCCCCCCCGGGTTCTTAGGGAGGGAATACCGCAGCTTGATCAGTTTTCACATCCAGCTTGAAGAGAAAGAATGTATTGCTTGGATATTTTCCGTTTTGGACTATGGCTTTGGACAACAATTAGGGGACTTTTGCAGTTTATTTATTTTTTCTTCATGCTTCTTTAAATAATGTAATCAAGACAGTTATGATTTTGGGAAGTATTATGGCATGGTTTGTGTAACACGTATTTTGAAGAAATAAAAGTTGTTGTTTTCCGCTGTTCAAAAATATGTGTTATTATATCTGTCTTGTGTATCTGTGACTTATACTTATAAACCTCCACCAAAATTAGGGCATTCCCTTTGAGAGTGACCCTAACGGAGGTGGGGTGTTTCACTTGGTATTAGAGCATAGGTTTACCAGATAAGATAAAAATTTCGAAAATTTATTTTCAAAGGAAAATTTAGAGAAGCATTTTTAAAAGATAAAATATTATTTTATTTTAAAAAGGCAAAGTCCCCCAAAGCCATAGGTGTTATCTCTTATCCTTCGTTTTGAATCTATTCTTCTTGTTTCAGCTTGTCCGAAGAACTTAACTTGCCAGAGGGTGTACCAATACCTGGTTGGTTTAGACGATTCTTAGAAGCAAGGGCCACCCAGCCAGGTCCTACCGTTCCTCCTCCTCCAACTGCAGGAAATCATCCAGCTGCAGCATCACCTTTTCCTCCACCTCCTCTGTGGGGAAACACTTTTGCTAAGATATGTAAAGATTTTAAGGCTATGGGAGGAAAGGACTTTCATGGAACTGAGTCCTTCGTGGCAGCTAGGAATTGGTTAAAGGAAACCGAGGACTTATTCGTCATCTTGGAGGTAGAAGATAGGCAGAAGGTACAACCGGCAGTGTGGCTACTAAAAGGTGAGGCTTCCTACTGGTGGGAAGTCACTAATGCAGAAAGACCAGTGGAAACATGGGAGGACTTTAGGGCAAGATTTGAGGCTAAATTTCTATCAGAAGCTGAAAGGAGTCTTCAGTTGGAAAAATTCTTATTTCTTAAGCAAGGGAATATGACAGTCAAAGAGTATGTTAATCAATTCGATGGGCTGGCTAGGTTCGGACTGGACCTAGTCAACACCCCGCACAAGAAGGCTCTCCGCTTTGTCAAAGGGTTGAATGAGCCATTACACAGTTTGGCCATGACCCATATACCCATGGGAGCTACGTACGAAAGGTTGGTACAGACGACATTGTTGAACGAGGAAGATAAGGGCAAGAAGGAGACAAAGGCAGAAAACTCTCAAGGGAAGAAAGAGGTCAAGCCCAACGATTCTAAGAATAAGAAGGTAGACTCCGAGAAAGGAGGCAAGAACAACAACTCACGTGATAAAAGGAAATGCAAATTACTATGGTACGGAAGGGCACATAGCCAAGGATTGTAGAAAGAGGAAGAGAAAGCAAGGTGAATGTTTTCATTGTGGGAAGACTGGACACATCAGCAAAGACTGCCCTGAGAAGCAGACCGGACCTTCTGGCGGTACAGCGTTAACTTATTCTAGATGCTTTGTTTTATCTTATTTCGCTCCTCGATCCTATCTTGAGAACCAAAAGTAGAATCTTTTTGGATGAAAACATGTAATTGAAACATGTTATGATTGCGAAATGGTTGCAAGTGGTCGCAAGTGGTTGCTCGTGGATGCATGAATAAACATTAGGCACTAGATCGGCTCAGACACATTTTCATGTTGCATATGCATGAGTGTTTATTTTGGAAACTTGGTTGTGGTATCATTTGGTTAGTGCATATGATTGAATGTTCAAACACTCATGTAGAAATTATGAATTATAATAGGAAAAATTTGCATATATATTGGATTCATTTCACTAAACATATTTTGCATTTAGAAGATCAATCAGGCCTGATCATTAGCATTAGCTAAGGAACAAATACACACACTTCGCATATGATCATAATGCATAAGAAGTTTTTTTTTAAGGACAATGGATGCTCGTGTTTGATGGATGAGTAGATGGATGTTTGGATGTTAGGATGTACATTCTTCCTGAACTTGAAGATTTCGGGGACGAAATTCTTTTAAGTAGGGTAGAATGTAACACCCCGTGAATTCTATAACATTAAGCTTCACAAATTAAAGTATAATTAATCATAAATGATGAAATCAAGGGAAATGAGTTACGCCATTGCGTTCGTCTCGGAAAAATACATGAAATAGAGTCCGAGTTTTCGAAAATCGGATACCGTATGAAGAAGATATGGACGAACGAAGTTAGGCAGGAAAACCGAAAACAGTCCAGAATACACTGGCGCACTTATGAAGTGCGCCAGTACAAAAATACACTGGCGCACCTGCCAAGTGCGCCCGTACAAATCCAGTACCGAATTCTGGAGTGTTCTGAGGTGACGTGTCTTCTTTTGAGTGGCTAGATGATGTGTATTCGAGCTGTGCGATTCTGATGACTTCTGGACTGATCTGAAGGCTCTAAATCACCCTATTCACCTATAAAATAACACCTAGACCTAGCCTAAATCATACAGTTTCATTTTAGCCTCAGGCCGCCTCCATTAAACCTAGAGCTCTGAATTAAAAATACAAAGAATAAAATTATAGAAGATGGAGGACGATTCTTGAAGGCTACAACTAGAAGCTACAACAACTACGACGCTTTAGACAACGAATTTGGGACTAATTGATTTGGGATTTTTATTTGGATTATTTGCTTCATATTGTAAGTTCTATGTTACTTTTTAGGCAAAAACGCTAAAACAATATGGACATGCCATGAATTGAAACCGGATTTAGGAACTATTGTTAATCCATTGTTTATCTTTGAATTATAATTTGGGGATATTGCTATGGCAACGTTGCAAGTTAAACTTGTCATGATTTTGATGTTGTTATGAATCACTTGGGCTTAATTGTTTGGCAAGTTGGACTAATACATGTCCATGGAATCACTATGTTTATTGAAATCTTTATGTTAATTAAACCATGCCTATGATGCTAATTAAACCATGGCTATGACTATTGATGGAATTATGCCTGTGATGTTAATATACCCATCATGATTAATGAAAATTTGGGTATTGCTAGGTTATGATGAAAAGTTGGAATTATTATGTTTATAATGTTAGATATGTTAAAAATGCTAAATTTGGAATCATTATGTCTATAATGTTAATTGAGAATCATTATGTTAAAAACACTAAATTGGAATCATTATGTCTATAATGTTAGTTGAGAATCATTATGTTAAAAACGCTAAATTGGAATCATTATGTCTATAATGTTAGTTGAGAATCATTATGTTAAAAATGCAAATTTGGAACCATAATGTTTATAATGTTAGTTGAGAATCATTATGTTAAAAACGCTAAATTGGAATCATTATGTCTATAATGTTATTTGAGAATCATTATGTTAAAAATGCTAAATTGGAACCATTATGTTTATAATGTTAGTTGAGAATCATTATGTTAAAAACGCTAAATTGGAGTCATTATGTCTATAATATTAGTTGAGAATCATTATGTTAAAAATGCTAAGTTGGAACCATTATGTTTATAATGTTAGATGAGAATCATTATGATAAATTGGAATCATTATGTCTATGAGAATTATTATGTTAAAAATGCTAAATTGGAATCCACTATGCCTATTAGGATTACTATGCCTTTAATATTTCATGTTTATAATAGAATTATTATTATGCCCGCAATGATTATTATGCCTATGATGTAAAATTGAAATCATCATGTTAAATTAATTTGGAATCATTACTATGCCAAGTTATCATCATACTAGTATTGAAACCATGTGATATGTTATAGCCTGTTTATTATGCAAGTGATGTTGGAATTGTCACATATGCCTATCACATGTTTGGTGTTATTCCGCTTTATCTCTTGAATTGTTTATGCTTGTGAACGAAGTACGTTTATATACGTTGGGGATACGATTGGGTAGAATAGGCAAAACTTGAATTAATTATAAGCATAAACTATGAAATTTGGCATAAGTAGAACATGAAATATGGCACGAAAACCTGACTTGAACATGCCATAACTTGACTTTAAACATGCCTTAGTTGGGCACGAAGTTGACATATGAACATGATGTGGAAATAGCAAAATCTGATAAGAACATGGGCATGACTTTAGAAAACAAGAAAGTGGCCAACTCGAGGTTGGGTTGAGTTTGTAGTGTAAATCTTCCCGGAACCGCCCGGCAAATCCAGTTGCTACAAACAATAGGATCCAATGTGGGTAGTTGGTCACATCGCGCTTGAAACCTGAGGTTGGGTTGAGTTTGTAGTGTAAACCTGCCCGGATCCGCCCGGCAAATCCAGTGGCTACGAACAATAGGATCCAATGTGAGTGGTTCGGTGCATTAACGAGTCAATTAAAGCCAGTTAGGGTTAAGTCATGAACATGAAAAGACAACTTAACCAACTTGAACACGATTTGTAGGGCTAAGTCATGAACTTGAAAACGACAACACTAAGCCAACTTGACATGACATGTAGGCGGGTTAAGTCGTGAACTGAAATGACATACTTAACCATCTTGATATGACTAGACTAGAAAAGGATTAAGTCACGAATTACATGACTTAATCTGTTAGGCGGGTTAGGTCACGAATTACATGACCTAATCTATTAGGCGAAACCCTAGACACGACCCCTTTCAGCAGTAACCCTCTAGATGTATCAAGGTACCCTGGGGCTAGGCCGGGTGGGGCACGATTACTGGGCTGATTGTAAGAGGTGAACGACGGCAGTGGGGTACGCCAGTGTAGGTTCGGTGGACTACGATCGTGCACGTATCCGGGGAAGACACTGGGTATCCGTAGATTTATCTGTGCATCTTGAATCGTGTCAGGGGTTGACACCCTAGGGCTGATACACCCGAAGGTGGACCCAGCACAGGTGACTACATTCGTGATTAGCCGTATGACACGGACACTTGATGAGCTAGAACTTGTAGGGAGCCGATCGACTAGATAATCGCTCCGTAGGACCCCGTACTTGGGTCAGACCCCGTTTCAGGGCCATTTCATGATATTGGGCCGTGGGATTTATTTCGTGATTAACTTGTGATATGGGCTTAGTATACTTGTACAGTCAATGCAATGAATCTCGAACATGTGATGCTTTACTTGACTTGTCTTGACTTATCCTGATCACCTTAGTCTATCTTGTTCACCTTGACACCATTCTTAAGTTTAGTTCCAGTTCATACATGACAGGTTGTTTTAACCGTTTCTACACTGAAAGTCACTAGAACTTACTCAGTCTTTATGACTGACCATTTTCCTTTCGCCTCTTTTTCTTTCGTCCCCCCCCGCAGGTTCTCAGGGAGGGAATACCGCAGCTTGATCAGTTTTCACATCCAGCTTGAAGAGAAAGAATGTATTGCTTGGATCTTTTCCGTTTTGGACTATGGCTTTGGACAGCAATTAGGGGACTTTTGCAGTTTATTTATGTTTTCTTCATGCTTCTTTAAATAATGTAATCAAGACAGTTATGATTTTGGGAAGTATTATGGCATGGTTTGCGTAACACGTATTTTGAAGAAATAAAAGTTGTTGTTTTCCACTGTTCAAAAATATGTGTTATTATATCTGTCTTGTATATCTGTGACTTATACTTATAAACCTCCACCAAAATTAGGGCATTCCCTTTGAGAGTGACCCTAACGGAGGTGGGGTGTTTCAGTACTAGTGACTTTCAGCATTGAAACTAGTAAAGATAACATGACATGTATAAACTGAAAGTAAATATAAGGATGATGACAAGATAGGCAAGTTAAACTAAGATAACAAGATACACTACGCTAACAAGATAAACTAAGGTAACAAGATAAACTATGCTAACAAGGTAAACTAAGGTAATGAGATAAACTATGCTAGTAAGATAAACTAAGGTAACAAGATAAATTATGCTAACAAGATAAACTAAGGTAACAAGATGAACTACGCTAACAAGACAAACTAAGGTAACAAGATAAATCAAGTATAACATCGCATGTTCAAGATTCGCTGCACCAATTGTACTAGTATTCTAGCCCATGTCAAAAAGTAATCATGATATGATCCGTTGGCCTAATATCATGAAATGACCCATTACTGGGTCCAACGAAACGATCCACTAATCAATCATCTCCCTACAAGTCCTAGCTCGTCATGTGTCTGTGTCATACGGCCCTATCACGAATGTAGTCACCTGTGCTATGTCCACCATATGGTGTATTAGGCCCTATGGTGCCAACCACCGACACGAATCAAGACGCACAGGTAAATCTACTGATGCCCAATGCCTGCTTTTTCAACTCCGAACTAAGTGCATGACCATAGTCCGCCTAAAGCTACACTGGCACACCAACTCAGCCGTCGTTCTGGTCGCTTACAATCAGCCCAGTAATCTTGCCCCACCCTGCCTAGTTCCAGGGTACCATGATACATCTAGTGGGTTATTGCTGAAAAGGACCGCGTAACTAGGGTTTCCGTCCAGCAGGTTAAGTGTTGTCATTTAAATTCGAGACTTAACCCCATCAGTCTAGCATGTCAAGTTGGTTAAGTGTGGTCATTCAAGTTCGTGACTTAACCCGTCTACGTGTCATGTCAAATTGGCCTAGTGTTGTCATTCAAGTTCATGACTTAGCCCTACGAAACATGTGTCAAGTGGGTTAAGTATGTTCAAGCGGTTCATGACTTAACCCTATCAAATCATCGTGTCAAATTGGTTAAGTATATTCAAGAGGTTCATGACTTAACCCTACCATGTGGCATTAATTAATTAATGCACCTCAACCTCTCACATTAGACCTGTTGTTGTGGTCACTGGATATGCCGAGTGGTTCCGGGCAGAATTACACCACAACTCAGTCTAACCTCGAGTTTTAGTGCGATACGACCAACTACCCACATTGGATCCTATTGTTTGCAGTCACTGGATTTGCCGGGTGGTTCTGGGAAGAATTACACTGAAAACTCAATCCAACCTCGAGTTGGTCATGTTTCAAGTTCAAGTTCATACAAGGTGTCAAGTTTATGTCAAGTTTCTAGATGTCGAGTTCATCTCAAGTTCATGTTCAAGTTGTCAAATTCAAATTCAAGTTCGTGACAAGTTTCATGGCAAGTTTCATGTTTCAACTTATGTCTATTGTCAAGTTCATGATTCATGTTTATAACCAAATTCATGTCTAGAAACAACAATGTTCAAATCATATAAACATCACATCAAATATGCCAATTAACCCTTTTTCCCCCGTTGTGTAACTAACGTATTCGTATATGGTTCTACGGTCTTTAGGCTATTCAATAGCCTAATTATAACAGTGAAAAAGAAGGTGACTACAGTGATTCAACTTTAGCATAAACATAAACTTGATAAAAGAGGGTACAAGTTCGATGATGCCATAATGACCAAAATTTACAGCTCATAAGGTCACAATAATTAAACAAGACCTAGGTTGACAATCCTAGCCCAAATTTGTGATGTCACAATAGCATGAAAAGATCCAAAATAACTTGTAACGTCACAATACCTATCAATGACTTATAATGATCCGAATTAACAATCTAGAGGTTCAACTAGTCAGGTTCAACATAATGGGTACAAGGTGACGAATAAAATCTAATCACTTTCGATGTCCACATAGTTTAGATCCAAAATGATATATATATAAATCCAAGATCTATATGACAATCCTAGGCTTTATGAATTACAATAATAACTGATTCAACATCGTAGTCATGGACATGAGGGGTCTAGTTCCACAACATGAATAGGCTCCAAATCAATTTCATATCAATATTCCCACAAGTCAAGATTCAAGATGAACAATAATAAATCCAAGGTGAATACTAATAGATCCATGATAGACAGTAATAGATCCAAGATAATTATCATACATGAGTTCAATTTCAATTTATAACATGAATAAGTCCAAACTGATTTCATAGTCATGAGTCATAGGTGATTGGCCACAATTGTCCTTGTCATAGCCATAGGCAATAATCTTATGTTCACGGTCATAGGCATAGGCATAGTCTTAAGTTCACAGTCATAGGCATATGCATAGTCTTATGTCATTAGCTATATTTTCCAACGTCATAGGCAATATTCCCAATAGTCAAGATCCAAGAAGAAAACAAGAATAGAAATGAATCATACATAAATCAATTCCAATTTATAACATGCCCATATTAAGTTTATAGTTTTTATCTAAAAGTAACTGGAACTTAGATCGTGGTCTAAGGAATTGAGATGCAGAAGTTGAATCTATAAACTAGTCATTGAATTGCCGAATCCTTGACTCTTGATTTGATTGTAGAAGCAAATCCCCAAATATGCAAATCCTAGCCGTAGTCTTCAAGAAATAATCTTCGTGTTTTATTTAATTTTATTATTTAGATTTAGTGGAAGAAGAAGAAGCCATATCCACTAAGAATTCGTGCAGCATAAGGTTAGAGAAGAATGGTGCAAAGAGAATGAGACTAAGAGGCTGCTTATATAGGTTTAGCAAACGAATATGGACAGAAAACGAGGTCAAAAACATCAGAATGAATCAAGTTCAGAAAATTGGTTCGGGAGGCAGGTCGACCCCCAGGTCAACTCCCTAGTCGACCTGGTCATGAGGAGGTCGACACCCCAGTCGACTACCAAGTCGACCTGGTTGGGAGGGAGGGGGTCGACTCCCCAGTCGACCTGGGTATATGGGCGGGAATATTCCCGCCAGCCTTCTTTGGGTTTGAATTTCGAATTTTGAATTTGAATTTCGATCTGTTTTCGATTCTTAAAATTCCTGAAACTTCGGAGGGTCATATCTCCCTCATACGGACTCCGATTCTCGTAAGCAGAATTTCGAGACGAACGCGATGGCGCAACCAGTTTCCCTTGATTCTTGTTTTAAAACTTAATTCTCCCTTGATTTATGATTTTAATATGTTATTAAAATTCGGGTTGTTATAGATTCGTCATCTTTCATATATGTCGATCCACCCCTACTATGCTTAAACTACCTCTGCTACTCTTAATACTTCAAAACAGCCCTTCTTTTTAATTCTAACCCTAATTCTCTAAATGGCCCTTACTTCCAACAGTTACCCCAATATTTTAACTATTGTGAAGGGTTGGTTTTCGCAGCACCATATCCAAACGATTCATCATTTTTCACATTTGTCGATCTAACCCTACTATGCTTAAACTACCCCCTACTTTTATTATTGTTTTCTTTTATTCATTTCTTTATTAATTTTTTTTTGGCATTATTCATTTCTTTGTAAACCAATTATCATTCTACTTCTATGAAGGGTGGGTTTTTGCAGCACCCAATCCAAACGATTCATCATATTTCATATTTGTCGTTCTACCCCTTCTATGCTTAAACTACCCCTACTTCTCTTAATACCTCAAAACAACCCTTCATTGTAATCCTACCCCTAATTCTCTAAATAGCCCATACTTCCAACAATTACTCCTATTTTTTAACTACTATGAAGGGTTGGTTTTTGCAGCACCTAATCCAAATGATACGTCATCTTTCATATTTGTCGATCTACCCCTACTATGCTTAAACTACCCCCTACTGTGACGGCCGGGAATTTCGCTCGATCCGAATCAGTCGTTAAACCGATCTAGATCGTTCGAAACCCCTGATCGTTTGAGAACAGGACAAATCAGAATGCAAACAGAAGAACATTTCATTGTTATTACAACAATTCCATCAGATACAAGAATATACAGAGTATAAATGAATAAATTACATTCGATAAATATCAGAGATTACATTAAATTACATAGCAGCGGAAAATAATACAAAGCACAACTGAAGGTGATACATGGATACAGAGCTTTCTGGATATCATTCCAGCTGTAAACCAGGATCCTGTGAATATAAATCTGCAAAACCAAAACTACTAGCTGCCCGTGCGGAAAATAAGGGCACCCAGAGTTTAGGTTAAAACAATAAACTCCAGGTTAGTCATGTGACTGGTGTGAGAACTAAAACAGTTATTAATATTGGTTTAAAGATAGTAATTCAAGGGACCACGCCGTATAACACGGAACGGGTTTCCTCCCAAGAATACCAGTGCATAGAAAATACAACGCAATGCTTTTTCGAAAAATGATGCTATTATAAGACCTAGGTCCCATCACATAATGCAACGCAAGCCGGAGGATAGGGTTTTCCCTTATAATAGCCAAACATGCTTGGTACGTTTAAAACAAATCATTTGATACTATAATAAGTGTATAGTGTCAAAACAATTTCAATCATAAATATAAATCATAGATGGCATGGGTACCATATATCATGTCGCCATACTAGTTCAACAATTAAAACCGCAATACACGTATTGGAAATTGGATTTCTGTCATGAGTCGAGGCAAGGGGCAAGCTCCTCTCTGCGTTCGAGACACTCTAGCAAATGCCTCGGGGTTACGCACTCTGGGCAACCCCGGATGCGGCTGGGCCGGTCCTCACTTACGTTAGAGGATTAATTATGCCTGAACACACATTTCTCGGTCCTTACAGACCTCTAATCGAGGCGCTCATTCCAACAACCACAAAGGTGAAAAGTATATAAATGTCAGGGCTGGTAAGTACCTGACACCTCCAAAGCTAGAAAGAAACGTCGTGCTCTCCCAACGGTCCGTATCCCGTTTTTAACTCATACCGAGGTGTGAGGCTCGCGAATTCACGTTATACACAAAGCTGCCACATAGGACGTGCTTTGATCATCAACCACAAGACTTTGCTTTTCAACAGAAGCCTTAATCCATGCAACTCAGCGTGCCAGACAGGCAATTCATGCCACGCAATTGATATCTATCGATATATAACCTCTAAGCTCGTACATCTCAGAGAAGGGCGTTAAGCAAGAGAATAAATTCTCCGCCGCCAAACAGATAAATATTTAACAGAAATCAATCAACACAGAATAAAATCCAATGTCAGACACACAATCCATTTATAATTTCGTTCTGGGTCTGAACGAAACCGGAGGCACTTTCCTTGCATATCCATCGATCTCCAAGTACGTCTGGACGACCACCAACTGATTCCCTCATCTTGGGTGTACAGCCCAATCAAGATCATCAGTAATCACCCAAACGATGTGAAGACTTCCGGTCTTCAACCACCGTCTTCATCTTCGACATATCGTCGAATCGGTTATTCAGAATGGGTATAAACCCGGCCTTTCCGAACAACCCGCGTATATTGAAAACAAATGTTACACTAACACAACATACGCCTCATTCCAATTCATATTCTCAGGGACAGGTTCCCACTAATTTTATCCAAGATAAATTCTTTAAAATTTATTCTTTAATCTTCATTTGGATGTCATATCAAACCAAATTATTGTTTTTCCCACTAGTCGAGACTAGCGAACCACACCGAAGTAATTATTTATTTTATTTCCCAATCCCAACATATTCATCCCATGAAGCAAAACTGGTAATACTCCATATCTAACACCATGGTGTTATCGGTAAGATTAATTACCATTTCACATTCAAATCTAAAAGATTTAACTATCGCTTTGGAGCAAAACTGGTAATAATCCATTCTCGCTCATTTTCTAAATTTGGTAATTTAGATTACAAATTTACATTTCAATCTAATTGCAGATTCGTTAAAACTCCTTTTATTGGGTTAAAGAACTAATGTCATTTAAAACACAGTTCACGACAAACCCAAATCACATTCTATTTATTATCGGGTTACAGAACTAGTGTTGTTTAAAACACAGTTCACGATAAACCCACAAATCAATTCTAGTTCAATTCAAATCAAATATATTAGGAATTTCGATTATTTAAAACCCCTTTTTAAATCTAATTTATTTATTTAAAAAAAAGTCGGGTTTTAAATTTAGTTCAGTCTAGTTCATTTCGATAAAAATCTATTTTTATCTTTTCAAATATGGAGTTTTTCATCCCAAATTTTCCCAAATCATTTCTTCTGATTTTACACAAATTATTACTATTTTAAATAATTTTATCAAGGCCCGTACAGTCGATTTCCATCAACGGCCATCGAACTGCACTTACAGCGACCTTTTTCAAATTTAATTTGGACGTATCTCCAAATCCAACCGTTAGATTTCAAATTTCTAATATTCGTTAGAAAGCTCCTTTCGATACGAACCCAACGGTTCTGGTTTTAGGAGAATCCGACGGTCGGATCTCCCGTAATGTCCGTTTGAAATAAATGGTCGAAATTTACGAACTACCATGGCGCGGCGCGTTCTATTCAGGCCATTATATATAATATATATATATATATATATATATATATATTATATATTTCCTCGATTACCATTCAAAACGGATTTTATAAATAGTTTTGAATTCGTTTCAAAAACAATTTCAACTTCCATCTCAATTCAAATCAAAATTGAATCTTTCCTTATAAATTCGTTTTAAAATTCATTTCTATTCAATTCAAGTTTCAATTCAATTTTAATTCATTTCACTTCGTTTTAAATTCAATTCGAATTCGTTTTCAATTCGTTTCAACTCAAAGTGGTTTTCTATTCGATTCAAATTCGTTATATATTCAATTGAAATCAAATTCGTTTTCTATTCAAATCAAATTCTATATATATGCAATTGAAATCAAATTCTTTTTCTATTCAAATCAAATTCTTTATATATTCAATTGAAATCAAATTCGTTTTCTATTCAAATCAAAATCATTATATATTCAATTGAAATCAAATTCGTTTTCTATTCAAATCAAATTCGTTATATATTCAATTGAAATCAAATTCGTTTTCAATGCAAATCAAATTCGTTATATATTCAATTGAAATCAAATTCGTTATATATTCAATTCATTTCAAAATCGTTTTATATTCGATTCATTTCGAAATGAATAAAATCGATATAGATATCGTTCACGTCAAATTGGCGTTAATCTAATCAACACAGCTTCATATATTTCTATTTTCAAATGTTCTGTTTCAAATATTTCTTTTTCAAATATTTCTATTTCAAATATTTCGTTTTCAAATATTTCTATTTCAAATATTTCGTTTTCAAATATTTCGTTCAACACATGACTAATCTCAACGGATGAGTACGGTCAACACATGAACCTTTATATTATATTGATAAAGATGTAAATTTTATTATAAAAAATTTCGTTCAACACATGACTAATCTCAACGGATGAGTACAGTCAACACATGAAAATTTATATTATATTTATAAAGATATAAATTTTATTATTAAAATATTTTGTTCAACACATGACTAATCTCAACGGATGAGTACAGTCAACACATGAACCTTTATATTTTAATATTCTTTATTTTCTAAATTTGAATGAGGCCCAATCAATCACCATATAATGTTAATTATATGGACTTTTCATACATCACACGTATATAATAGCATTGAAAATAATCAACCATCAACCAAAGTGGACTACACTGTGTAAGCATCAAATATAGATATCTAACGCTTATAACAGCCTGTCAATCAATCGATCGACATATTTAATAAATCAGGATGAGTGAACTTCATATTTCATCCCAACACCCGTGTGGGGTTTCAAACAATCAAACACAGATTTTATTCGTGCAGTTGGGCGATGTGTAAAATTTATCATCCCAATAAATGTCCTTCAAATAGGTGTACATAAACAAACAGTCCGGTTTGTAAATGAATATTTATTTATTCACATTCACGTTAAAAATTATACTTTTAACGATAAAACATTTTATTCCAACATATGAATTTCTATTCAGTTCATTCTTTAAATAAAATGATATTTTTATTTTTCTAACTTATTTTAGAAAATTTCGGTGGCATAACGGCACGATACTAGAAACGGGACGAGGCCTAGCCTTATCCCTGGTCTAGTGAAGGCCCACACCATTCACACATCAATAAAATCCATTCGTTTCACCAAACAATTCAATTCAACTCAAGTATTCTAACTAACTACACAACCAAACAATTTAACAAACAAGCCATCCATGGTCTGTGGATGACGGTTGTCGGGTGCTACTAAACACCGTCTGCATCCTAGTATATATATAACTAGAAAATAAAATTGAAAGGTGAGAAATTCTCACCAATATCTATCCCAACTTCACGACAGTCCATTTAGAGAAATCTTCGTTGTTATCGCATTCTTGCCATCTTCGTTGCTGTAGCCACTACATATGTAAAAATCGAATTTTTACTTCGCTATTCAATATATAAAAATCGAATTTTTACTATGTTATTCAATATATAAAAATCGAATTTTTATTATGTTATTCAATATATAAAAATCGAATTTTTACTACGATGCCATATAGATAAAAATTCCATTTCAAAAATATAGATTTCGCCTTTTCAAAAATATAGATTTCGCCTTTTCAAAAATATAGATTTCGCCTTTTTAAAAATAAAGATTTTGCCTTTATAAAAATAAAGATTTCGCCTTTATAAAAATAAAGATTTCGCCTTTATAAAAATATATCATTATAAAAATCACATTTTTATCTTTCTACACATATAAAGATGACATTCTTACTACTTTAAAAATATAAAAGTCATATTTTTATTACTTTAAAAATATAAAAATCATACTTTTATTACTTTAAAAATCCTATTTTTATACCCTTAAAAATCTAAACTTGATTATTTACTGACAAAATAAATCAGAATTTATATAAACAAAAATTATAATAATAAAAACACAATTTACGGTCAACGGTGGAGGAGGGGGGGAAATCTGCGCGGGTTCGGGACTGGGGGGCTGTGGGGTTGCAATCTGAATCAGAAGGAGGAGGAGGGGCACTAGAGGCTTCGCATCGCAACAGGGAGGTGGCGGCTTCGAGTTCCGATTGGGGGGGGGGGGGGTCTGCGACGTATCGAAGAGGGGGGAGGTGGGTTCGGAGGTGGCGCCGGTCGAAGTGGGAAAGGAGGAGAAGAAGTGGAAGGGGCGACGAACCTTCATGGGGGCGGCGGCGATGTGGATCGATCAGAGGGTTTTTTCTTCCTTTTTTTTATTTTGAAAAACTGAATTGAAAATATCGGGGGGGGGGGGGGGGGGAGGGGGCAGAGTGATTAAAGGGGTGAGGAGAGAAGATTATATATTTTTATATTTAATTATTAAAAAGTTGACTTTTACATACGACCTCTAAACGAGGTCCACCGCCTGTCGTCCATAGCGTTTTACCCCCATTCCGAACACAATGGCATATATATCGTAGGCTGATTCGATCGTTACAATCAGTTTCCATCAAAATCAAAATATAACTCTATATATTGAATTTGAACGCGCATTTCAATTTACTGGGGTCGCATACTAACTCGAAAAATTACAGAAAAATATTTTCTAGCTTCGTATTGACGATACGGTCCTAACAAAACTAGTTTCATCGAATTCTGAGGCCATTGGAAAAATGGCCATTTTCCAGTCGATTAAAATCAACTAAAATTGGTCAAACGCGTTTTCCTTTGCCACGCTCACATATTGATTCCAAAAATTATGAAATTTGGAATCTAACAATAATTTGACATCACGGACCCAACAAAAGTGGTTTCGTCGAAATCCGAGGTCGTTTGCAAAATTCCCATTTTTAAGGGCCTGAATTCCATAGCGACTATTCAGAATTTTCAACTGGACATATCTTTTGACTCCCGCTATGAAATTTCGATTTTTCGGATTCGTTGGAAAGACATTCTCAATCAGATCCTAATGTTTTTGGTTTCACTAAAATCCGGATTGTTTTGCACCCGACACATTCAATTGAAGTTTGAAATCGAATTATCGAACTACCGCGCCATTTTCAATTCTATTTATAATTATATATAATTACTTATATTCTAACGACGACGCGTACAATATATACGTTCGAATTATATTAAAGATAAATTTCTCGTCGATATTATTTAAAATAATCTATTTTAAATATTCAAAATTCGCTAAAATTGCCGAAATAAAAATTTTAAACTGGTTCAAAATTTCCGGGTTATTACAACTACTTTTATTATTGTTTTCCCTTATTCATTTCTTTATTCTATTTTGTTCATTATTTATTTCTTTGTAAACCAATAATCGTTTTACCTCTGTGAAGGGTTTGTTTTTGCAGCGCCCAATCCCAATGATTCATCATCTTTCATATTTGTCGATATATCCTACTATGCTTAAACTACCACTACTTCTATTTATACTTCAAAACAGCCCTTCTTTTTGATCCTGTCCCTAATTCTCAAAGTAGCCCTTACTTCCAACAATTACCCCAATTTTTTAACGTCCATGGAGGGTTGGTTTTTGCAGCAACAAATCCAAATGATTTGTCATCTTTCATATCTGTGGATTTACCGCTACTATGCTTAAACTACCCCTACTTCTCTTAATACTTCAAAAAAACCCTTCTTTTTAATCCTACCCCTAATTATCTAAATAGCCCTTACGTCCAACAATTACCCCTATTTTTTAACTGCTGTGAAGGGTTGGTTTTTGCAGCACTATATCCAAACGATTCATCGTCTTTCATATTTGTCGATCTACCCCTACTATGCTTAAACTAGCCCCCTACTTTTATCATTGTTTTCCTTTATTGATTTCTTTATTTAATTTTTTTCTTGCATTTATTCATTTCTTTGTAAAACAATTATCAGTCTACTTCTACGAAGGGTTTGTTTTTGCAGCACCCAATCCAAACGATTCATCATATTTCGTATTTGTCGATCTACCCTTATTATGCTTAAACTACCCCTACTTCTCTTAATACTTCAAAACAACCCTTCTTTGTAATCCTACCACAAATTATCTAAATGGCCCATACTTCCAACAATTACCGCTATTTTTTAACTACTGTGAAGGGTTGGTTTTTGCAGCACCTAATCCAAATGATTCATCATCTTTCATATTTGTCGATCTACCCCTACTTTGCTTAAACTACCCCTTCTTCTCTTAATACTTCAAAACAACCCTTTTTTTTTTAATCCTACGCCTACTTCTCTAAATGGACTTTACTTCCAACAATTACCCCTTTTTTTTAACTACTGTGAAGAGTTGATTTTTGGAGCACCCAATCCAAATGATTCATCTTCTTTCATATTTGCCGATCTACCCATACTATTCTTAAACTACCCCTGCTTCTCTTAATACTTCAAAACAGGCCTTCATTTTAATCCTACCCCTAATTCCCTAAACGGCCCTTACTTCCAACAATTACCCCTATTTGTTGACTACTGTGAAGGGTTGGTTTTTGCAACACCCAAACCAAATGATTCATCATCTTTCATACCTGTGGATATAGGCCTACTATGCTTAAACTAACCCTGCTTCTCTTAATACTTCAAAACAGCCCTGCTTTTTAATCCTACCCCTAGTTCTCCAAATATCCCTTACTTCTAATGATTACCCCTATTTTTTAACTACTGTGAAGGGTTGGTTTTTGAAGCACCCAATCGAAATAAATCATCATCCTTCATATTTGTCGATCTACCCCTACTATGCTTAAACTACCCCGTACTTCTCTTTATACTCCAAAGCAGGCCTTATTTTGAATTCAACCCCTAATTCTCCAAATAACTCCTACTTCCAACAAGTACTCCTATTTTTTAACTACTGTAAAGGGTTGTTTTTTGTAGCACCATGTCCAAACGATTCATCATGTTTCATATTTGTCGATCTACCCCTACTATGCTTAAACTACCCCCTACTTTTATTATTGTTTTCCTTAATTCATTTCTTTATTCATTTTTTTTGTATTATTCATTTCTTTGTAAACCAATTATCATTCTGTGAAGGGTTGGTTTTTGCAGCACCCAATCCAAACGATTCATCGTCTTTCATATTTGTTGATATACAACTGCTATGCTTAAACTACCCCTACATCTCTTAATACATCAAAACAACCGTTCTTTCTAATCCTACCCCTAATTATCTAAATAGCCATTACTTCCAACAATTACCCCTATTTTTTAACTACTTTGAGGGGCTGGTTTTTGCAGCACCCAATCCAAATGATTCATCATATTTCATATTTGTTGATCTGACCCTACTATGCTTAAACTACCCCTACTTCTCTAAATAGCTCTTACTTCCAACAATCACCCCTATTTCTTAACTACTGTGAAGGGTTGGTTTTTGCAGTACCCAATCCAAATGATTCATCAACTTTAATATTTGTCGATCTACCCCTACTATACCTGAACAACCCCTGCTTCTCTTAATACTACAAAACATCCCTTCTTTTTAATTCTACCCCTAATTCTCTAAATATCCCTTACTTCCAAAAATTACCCCTATTTTTTAAATACTGTGAAGGGTTGGTTTTTGTAGCACCCAATCCAAATGATTCATCTTCTTTTATATTTGTCGTTTTACGCCTACTATGCTTAAACTTCCCCTACTTCTCTTAATACTTCAAAACAACCCTTCTTTTTAATTGATTTACATATAAATGTGTTTATTTTATGCTCTTATATCTTTTCTTTTGAATATAAATGAATATTACTTGAGTGTTGTTTTGTCACTTTTACAGATATTCCAACCAAGCCACAAGCAGTCAGAAAAGTAGAGAAATTAAGATCAAACTATTGTATATTTACATTTGAAGATTTGCAGATGAAGATCTCACATCTAGTTGTTGTTGGCAAGAAAATAATTAGTAGAAATGCCATGCACATTGCAAATCAAAGGAGGCTTGCAAGAGGAAAGGAGGAAAGACCTAAAACTCACTTGATTTAACAAAGGCCAAGAACTTACTTGAATAACTAGGGCCCATTTGTAATTAGGTTTTAGGTTGTCTATCTCCTATAAATACCCATGTAATCTCATTGTAGCCACCATCCCATTTTCTATCTTCTTCTCCATTAACAAAGTTCTTCTTCTTCTCCTTCTTTTTATTTTCTGCATTTTTCTATTTATTAGCAACTAGTGCCATCTACACAATTAGATTTGGTAGAGTACTAGTTGTATTTTACATTTACTGCAAGTGCACAAATTGTGTAATATGCAGGTCGAATCGCAGTTGTAGAATTTCATGGGCGAGTTAGACGACTTTTGAGATTTGGTTGAAAATAGAACAATTGAAATTGCAGGAATTAGGATTATAGTTGAAACTAATCAAGCGATTAATCACTAATGAAAGTAAATTGCAAAACAAGAATAAAAATGCAGAAAGTAAAAGTGCAGAATAGAATTAACAACACAAATAAAATTAGGATTATCGTTGAAACTAATCAAACGATTAATCAGTAGTGAAAGTAAATGTAAAATACAACTAATACTCTACCAAATCTAATTGTGTAGATGACACTAGTTGCTAAGAAATAGAAAAATGCAGAAAATAAAAAGAAGAAGAATTTTGTTAATGGAGAAGATGATAGAAAATGGGATGGTGGCTACAATGAGATTACATGGGTATTTATAGGAGATAACCAACCTAAACCCTAATTACAAATGGGCCTTAGTTATTTCAAGTAAGTTCTAGGCCTTTGTTAAATCAAATGAGTTTTAGGTCTTTCCTCCTTTCCTCTTGCAAGCCTCCTTTGATTTGTGATGTGCTTGGCCTTTCTACTAATTATTTTCTTGTCCAACAACAACTAGATGCGAGATCTTCACCTGCAAATCTTCAAATGTAAATATACAACAGTTTGATCTCAATTTCTCTACTTTTCTAACTGCATGCGGCTTGATTGGAATATCTGTAAAAGTGACAAAACAATACCCAAGTAATATTTATTTATATTCAAAAGATAAGATATAAGAGCATAAAATAAACACATTTCTATGTTAATCAAATACCCCCACACTTATCTTTTACTCGTCCTCGGGTAAAAAATAAAAAAACTAAACTAGGTAGGTCACACTTTCGTAGGAAACTCGATTGCATTGAGCATATGCAACAAGCCGTTAAACCTCTAGGCGTCCCTAGTAGGACGAGTGGTGTCTGGTGAGGGTTTTCAATGGATACTACCCACAAAATCCAAATGCAGTATGCTGTGATTCTAATAAAACTACATGAGTGCAATGGACATATGCAAAATAAAAACAAAAATGAAAACACGACTTGTTTTAGGAAAGTGGTACAACAAATTAAGTTAACGATTGTTAATCAGTTGATAGTATTTTTTCTTTCAACTAAGATCGAATAAGAAATATCATGAAAAGTTGAATTTGAGGGATAATAGTGTAACTGGTACATAGGGAGATTCTTAGGTGATGGCCATGAAGTTTGTACTATACTGTAGTCTTTGCTTTAATAAGTGGAGGACTTAAAATATTTATATTAGCTTTTCGAATCTTTAAAACTAAGTTGTGTTAATATGAATTCGCGTATCTCTCCCTTATTCTTATATTTTCAATAATAATAATAATAGCAATCCAAGGGTATCCAACATTTCTTGTATATCGAGCGTTAGTGTGCAAACTCGCCAAGCTCTATCCGACATATTATTGCCAAAGTTAGCTTTGGAATATCATGGTCTCATTTGTGAGTTGGACACCTAAGGATTACCGACATGTTGTTGACAAAGTCAGCGTCAGTTTGCACAATCCGCCAAGCTCTGTCCCAACTCTCTGTTAGTCCGCAAGGCAGTGCATAGGTGGTATACCTTGGGCTTTAAGTTTGGTGCATGTAATTAATCATAAATTTTAACTTTTATAGAGATAAAGAACAAGAGTTGATGCCTAAACATTTCTTGACCTTATTGATTTGACTAGCCATACACAAGGAAATTAGAATACCAATTTACAAACTGTAATAAGCAAACTAAGAATTTATTTCATGGTTGTGCTATATTATCAACCGAACCAACTGGCCAAACTGGAATTTATCATTTGAAAACTTGAATTGAGTCGAAAATTTGTGGCAAATTGAGGTATCTAAAATAAAATCAACTGATTAAAATTTGTCAACTTAATTTGTTGTACCACTTTCTTGAAACAGGTCGTGTTTTAATTTTTGTTTTTATTTTGCATATGTCCATTGCACTCATGTAGTTTCATTAGAATCATAACATACTGCATTTGGATTTTGTGGGTAGTATCTGCTAAAAACCTTCACGAGACACCACTCGTCATATTAGGGACCCCTAGACATTTAACGACTTGTTGCATACGCTCAAAGCAATCGTTATTCCTACGAAAGTGTGACCTATCTAGTTTAGTTTTTCAATTTTTTTTATTCGAGGATGAGTAAAAGATTAGTGTGGGGATATTTGATTAACATAGAAATGTGTTTATTTTATGCTCTTATATCTTATCTTTTGAATATAAATAAATATTACTTGGGTATTGTTTTGTCACTTTTACAGATATTCCAACCAAGCCGCATGCAGTCAGAAAAGTAGAGAAATTGAGATCAAACTATTGTATATTTACATTTGATTATTTGTAGATAAAGGTCTCACATCTAGTTATTGTTGGACAAGAAAATAATTAGCAGAAATGCCATGCGCATTACAATTCAAAGGATGCTTGCACGAGGAAAGGAGGAAAGGCCTAAAACTGACTTGATTTAACAAAGGCCTAGAACTTACATGAAATAACTAAAGCCCATTTGTAACTAGGGTTTAGGTTGGATATCTTCTATAAATACCCATGTAATCTCATTGTAGCCACCATCCCATTTTCTATCTTCTTCTCCATTAACAAAGTTCTTCTTCTTCTTCTTCTTCTTATTTTCTGCATTTTTCTATTTATTAGCAACTAGTGCCATCTACACAATTAGATTTGGTAGAGTACTCATTGTATTTTACATTTAATTCATTAGTGATTAATCGTTTGATTAGTTTCAATGATAATCCTAATTTTACTTCTGTTGTTATTTCTATTCTGCAATTTTGCTTTCTGAATTTTATTATAGTTTTCAATTTACTTTCACACTTGATTAGTTTCAACGATAATCCTAATTGCTGCAATTTCAATTGTTCTATTTTCAACCAAATCTCAAAAGTCGTCTAACTCGTCCACGAATCTCTATAAATAATAATTTTTCATTTGCCTCCCTGCGATTCGACCTGCATATTACACGATCTATGCGCTTGCAGTATTTATTTTAAAATTCGCGCTGTTCTAGCTTTTAGAAAGCGTCGATCATTAATCCTACCTCTAATTCTCCAAATATCCCTTATTTCCAACAATTACCCCTATTTTTTAACTACTGTGAAGGGTTGGTTTTTGCAGCACCCAATCCAAATGATTCATCTTCTTTCATATTTGTCGATCTACCCCTACTATGCTTAAACTACACAACTTCTATTAATACTTCAAGACAACCCTTCTTTTAAATCCAACCCCTAATTCTCTAAATAGCCCTTACTTCCAACAATTACCCCTATTTTTTTAACTTCTATGAATGGTTGGTTTTTGCAGCACCTAATCCAAATGATTCGTCATTTTCATATATGTGGATCTACCCCTACTATGCTTAAACTACCTCTACTACTCTTAATACATCAAAACTGCTCTTCTTTTTAATCCTACCCCTAATTCTCCAAATAGCCCTTACTTCCAACAATTACCACTATTTTTTAACTTCTGTGAAGGGTTCGTTTTTGCAGCATCCAATCGAAATTATTCGTCATCTTTCATATTTGTCGATCTACCCCTACTATGCTTAAACTTCCCCCCGTACTTTTGTTATTGTTTTCCTTTATTCAGTTCTTTATTCATTGTTTTTTTTTTGCATTATTTGTTTCTTTCTTTGTAAACCGATTATCACTCTACATCTGTGAAGGGTTGATTTATGCAGCGCTCAATCAAAGCGATTCATAATCTTTCACATTTGTCAGTCTATCCATACTATGCTTAAACTACCCCAACTTCTCTTAATACATCAAAACAACCCTTCGTTTTAATCCTACCCCTAATTCTCTAAATAGCCCTTACTTCCAACAATTACCCCTATTTTTTTAACTACTGTGAAGGGTTGGTTTTTGCAGCACCAAATTCAAATGATTAATCATCCTTCATATTTGTCCACCTACCCCTACTATGCTTAAACTACTCCTACTTCTTTTAATACTTCAAAACAACCTTATTTTTAATCCTACCAATAATTCTCTAGATAGCCCTTACTTCCAACAATTACCCCTATTTTTAACTATCGTGAAGGGTTGGTTTTTGCAACACCCAATCTAAACGATTCATCATCTTTTATATTGGTCGATCAACCCCCTACTATGCTTAAACAACCCCGACTTCTCTTAATACTTCAAAACAGCCCTTCATTTTAATCCTACCCCTAATTCTCTAAATAGCCCTTACTTCCAACAATTACCCCTAGTTTTAACTAATGTGAAGGGTTGGTCTTTGCAGCACCAAATCCAAATGATTCATCATCCTTCATATTAGGGGTAGATTTACCCCTACTATACTTAAACTACCCCTACTTCTCTTAATACTTCAAAATTGCGCTTCTTTTTAATCCTACCCCTAATTCTCCAAATTGCTCTTACTTCCAACAATTACCCCTATTTTTTAACTACTATGAAGGGTTGGTTTTTGCAGCACCCAATCCAAATGATTCATCATCTTTAATATTAGTCGATCTACCCCTACTTTACTCAAACTACCCCCCGTGCTTTTATTATTGTTTTCCCTTATTCATTTCTTTATTCTTTTTTTTTTTGCATTGTTCCTTTCTTTCTTTGTAAACCAACTATCATTCTACTTCTGTGAAGGGTAGATTTTTGCAGCACTCAATCCAAACGATTCATAATCTTTCATATTTGTCGATCTATCCCTACTATGCTTAAACTACCCCTACTTCTCTTACTACTTCAAAACAGCCCTTCGTTTTAATCCTACCCAGAATTCTGTAAATAGCTCTTACTTCAAACAATTACCCCTATTTTATAACTACTGTGAAGGGTTGGTTTTTGCAGCACCCAATCCAAATGATTCATCATGCTTCATATTTGTCGATCTACCCCTATTATGCTTAAACTACCCCTACTTCTATTAATATTTCAAAACAAACCATCTTTTTAATCCTACCAATAATTCTCAAAATAGCCCTTACTTCCTACAATTACCCCTATTTTTTAACTATTGTGAGGGGTTGGTTTTTGCAACACCCAATCCAAACGATTCATCATCTTTCATATTTGTCGATCAACCCCTACTATGCTTAAACTACCCCTACTTCTCTTAATACTTCAAAACAACCCTTCTTTTTAATCCTATCCCAAATTCTCGAAATAGCCCTTACTTCCAACAATTACCCATATTTTTTAATTAATGTGAAGGGTTGGTTTTTGCAGCACCCAATCCAAATGATTCGTTATCTTTTATATTGGTCGATCTACCTCCACTATGCTTAAACTACCCCCTACTTCTATTATTGTTTTCCTTTACTCATTTCTTTATTCATTTTTTTTTTTTTTGCATTGTTCATTTCTTTGTAAACCAATTATAATTCTACTTCTATAAAGGGCTCGTTTTTGCATCACCCAATCCAAGCGATTCATCCTTTTCATGTTTTAGATATATCCCTAGTATGCTTAAACTACCTCAACTTCTCTTAATACTTCAAAATAGCCTTTCTTTTCAATCCTACCCCTAATTCTCTAAATAGCCCATTCTTCCAAAAATTACCCCAATTTTTTAACTATTGTGAAGGGTTGGTTTTGCAATAACCAATCCAAACGATTCATCATCTTTAATATTTATCGATCTGCCCCTACTATGCTTAAACTACCCCTACTTCTCTTAATAGCTAAAAATAGCCCTTATTTTAAATCCTACCCCTAATTCTCTAAATATCCCTTGCTTCCAACAATTACCCCTATTTCTCTAAATATCCCTTGCTTCCAACAATTACCCCTATTTTTTAACTACTGTGAAGCGAAGTTGGTTTTTGCAACACCCGATCCAAAGGATTCTTCGTCTTTCATATTTGTCCATCTACCCCTACTATGCTTTAACTACCCCTCTACTTTTATTATCTTTTTCCTTTATTCATTTCTTTATTCATTCTTTTTGCATTAATCATTTCTTTCTTTGTAAACCAATTATCATTCTACTTCTGTGAAGGGTTGATTTGAATTAGTAGGGGTAATTGTTTTGAAGAATTAAACTACTATAAAAAAAAAGGGGTAATTGTTTGAAGTAAGGAGTATTTAGAGAATTAGGGGTAGGATTAGAAAGACGGGCTGTGTTGAAGTATTAAGAGAAGTAGGGGTAGTTTAGATATAGTAGGGGTAGATCGACAAATATGAAAGATGATGAATCGTTTGGATTGGGTGCTGCAAAAACCAATCCTTCATAGAAGTAGAATGCTAGTTGGTTTACAATGAAATGAATAATGCAAAAAAAAAAATGAATAAAGGAAAACAATATTAAAAGTGGGGGGTAGTTTAAGCATAGTAGGGGTAGATCGTCATATGTGAACGATGATGAATCGTTTGGATTGGGTGCTGCAAAAAAAGTTGCTTCATTTCTTTGTAAAACAACCCTTCGCAGTTGTTAAAAAATAGGGGAAATTGTTGGAAGTAAGGTCTATTTAGAGAATTAGGGGTAGGATTAAAAAGAAGGGATGTTTTGAAGTATTTAGAGATGTAGGGGTAGTTTAAGCATAATAGGGGTAGAATGACAAATATGAAAGATGATGAATCGTTGGGGTTGGATGCTGCAAAAACCAACCCTTCATAGTAGTTAAAAAATAGGGCTAATTGTTGGAAGTAAGGACTATTTAGAGAATTAGGGGGAGGATTAAAAAGAAGGGGTGTTTTGAAGTATTAAGAGAAGTAGGGGTAGTTTAAGCAAAGTAGGGGTAGATCGACAAATATTATAGATGATGAATCATTTGGATTGGGTGCTGCAAAAACCAACCAATCACAGTAGTTAAAAAATAGGGGTAATTGTTGGAAGTAAGGGATATTAATAGAATCAGGGGTAGGATTAAAAAAAAGGGCTGTTTTGAAGTACTAAGAGAATTAGGGGTAGTTTAAACAAAGCAGGGGTAGATCTACCAATCAAAATGATTGGTTTTTCCTACCCCTAATTCTCTAAATATCACTTACTTCCAATAAAATAGGGGTAGTTTTAGCGTAGTAGGGGTAGATCGATAAATGTGAAAGATGATGAATCATTTGTATTGGTTGCTGCAAAAACCAACCCTTCATAGCAGTTAAAAAATAGGGGTAATTGTTGGAAGTTAGGGTTAGATCGATTAATATAAAAGATGATGAATTGTTTGGATTGGGTGCTGCAAAAACCAACCCTTCACAGAATAATAATTGGCTTACAAAGAAATGACTAATGCAAAAAAATGAATAAAGAAATGAATAAAGAATTGAATAAAGGAAAACAATAATAAAAGTAGAGGAGGTAGTTTAAGCATAGTAGGGGTAGATCAATAAAAATTAAAGATGATGTATCGTTTGGATTGGGTGCTGCAAAAACCAACCCTTCACAGTAGTTAAAAAATACGAGTAATTGTTGGAAGTAAGGGCTATTTGGAGAATTAGGGGTATAATTAAAAAGAAGGGTTGTTTTGAAGTATTAAGAGAAGAAGGGGTAGTTTAAGCATAGTAGGGGTAGATACACAAATATGAAAGATGATGAATCATTTGGATTGGGTGCTCCAAAACCAACCCATCACTGTAATTAAAAAAATAGGGGTAATTGTTGGAAGTAAGGGATATTTAGACAATTAGGGGTAGGATTAAAAAGAAGGGTTGTTTTGAAGTATTATGAGAAGTAGGGGTAGTTTAAGCAGAGGGGTAGATCGACAAATATGAAAGATGATGAATCATTTGGATTTGGTGATATAAAAGCCAACCCTTCACAGTAGTTAAAAAATAGGTCTAATTGTTGGAAGTAAGGGATATTTAGAGAATTAGGGGTAGGATTAAAAAGAAGGGATGTTTTTACTACTATTTTGCACCAAATTACGGCTATTTTTTAACTACCTCCTACAGAATGATAATTGGTAATTGGTTTACAAAGAAATCCAAATGATTAATCATCTTTCATTTTTGTAAATACCATTTGGGGTATTTTGGCGAATAAAAGTACCCCGATTCACTAAATACTCCTTATTCAAACAATTATCCCTATTTTTACTTACAATCACAATAACACCTAATCCAAATGATTCATTTTGAAGTGTGAATAAAAGGGTTGGTTTTGATCCCTTTCAATTGTGAAGGGTTGATTTTTGCAGCCCCCAGTCCAAACGAGTCATCTTTTTTCATATTTGTCGATTTACCGCTACTATGCTTAAACTACCCCTACTTCTATTAATACTACAAAACAGCCTTCTTTTTAATCCTACACCTAATTCTCTAAATAGCCCTTACTTCCAACAATTACCCCTATTTTTTGACTACTGTGAAGGGTTGGTTTTTGCATCACCCAATCGGAACGATTCATCGTCTTTCATATTTGTCGATCTACCCCTACTTTACATAAACTGCCCCTACTTTTCTTAATACTTCAAAACAACCCTTCTTTTTAATCCTCCTCCTAATTCTATAAATATCCCTTACTTCCAACAATTACCCCTATTTTTTAACTACTGTGAAGGGTTGGTTTTTGCAGCACACAATCCAAATGATTCATCATCCATCATATTTGTCGATCTACCCCTACTATGCTTGAACAACCACTACTTCTCTTAATACTTCAAAACAGCCTTTCTTTTTTATCCAACCCCTAATTTTCCATATAACCCTTACTTCCAACAGTTACCCTTACTTTTTAACTACTGTGAAGGGTTGGTTTTTGCAGCTCCTAATCCAAACGATTCATAATCTTTCACATTTGTCGAACTGCCCCTACTGTGCTTAAACTACCACTACTTCTCTTAATACTTCAAAACAATTTTTAATCCTACCCCTAATTCCCTAAGTAGCCCTTACTTCCCACAATTACCACTATTTTTTAACTACTGTGAAGGGTTGGTTTTTGCAGCACCCAATCCAAACGATTCATCATCTTTGTTAAAAATAGCGCTCAATCCAAATGATTAATCATCTTTCATATTTGTTGATCTACCCCTACTATGCTTAAACTACCCCCTACTTTTATTATTGTTTTCCTTTATTCATTTCTTTATTCATTTATTTTTCATTATTCGTTTCTTTCTTTGTAAACCCATTTTCATTCAACTACTGTGAAAGGTTGGTTTTAGCAGCGCCCGATCCCAACGGTTACCAATATTTGTTAGGGGTAGATAGGGGTAATTGTTGGTAAGTACCAATAACCTATAGTGAGCGTTTGAATAAATGGTTGGGGTTTTATTATACATCATCTTTAATATTTATCGATATACCCCTACTTTCATATTCTTATCTAAGTAGGATTTATCACCTTTCATAGAATTATTAAGCATAGTAGGGGTAGAAGGGTTGGTTTTTACAACACCCAATCCAAATGATTCATCACCTTTCATATTGGTTGATCTACCCCTACTATGCTTAAACTACCCCGCTACTTTTATTATTATTTTCCTTTATTCATTTTTTTGCATTATTCATTTCTTTGTAAACCAATTATCATTCAACTTTTATGAAGGGTTGGTTTTTGCATCACCCAGTCCAAACGAATCATCATTTTTCATATTTTTCGATCTACCCCTACTATGCTTAAACTACCCCAACTTCCCTTAATACTTTAAAACAACCCTTCTTCTTATTCCCACCACTAATTCTCTAAATAGCCCTTACTTCCAACAATTACCCCTATTTTAACTACCCCTACATTTATAATAAAGAAATGAATAAAGGAAAACAATAATAAAGTAAGGGGTAGTTAAAAAATAGGGGTAACTATTGGAAGTGAGGGAAATTTAGAGAATTTGGGGTAGGATTAAAAAAAAAGGGATGTTTTGAAGTATTAAAAGAAGTAGGGGTAGTTTAAGCATAATAGGGGTAGTTTAAGCATACCAGGGGTAGATCGACAAATATGAAATACGATGAATCATTTGTATTGGGTGCTGCAAAAACCAACCCTTCACAGTAGTTAAAAAATATGGGTAATTGTTAGAAGTAAGGTCTATTTAGAGAATTAGGGCCAGGATTAAAAAGAAATGCTATTTTGTAGTTTTAAGAGAAGTAGGGTTAGTTTAATCATAGTAGGGGTAGATCGACAAATATGAAAGATGATGAATCATTTGGATTGGGTGCTGGAAAAACAATCCCTTCACAGTAGTTAAAAAATAGGGGAAGTTGTTGGAAGTAAGGGCTATTTAGAGAATTAGGGGTAGGATTAAAAATTGTTTTGAAGTATTAAGATAAGTAGTGGTAGTTTAAGCATAGTAGGGGTAGTTCGACAAAAATCAAAGATTATGAATCGTTTGGATTAGGTGCTGCAAAAACCAACCCTTCACAATAGTTAAAAAAGAGGGGTAATTGTTGGAAGTAAGGGCTATTTGGAAAATTAGGGGTAGGATTAAAAAGAAGAGTTGTTTTGAAGTATTAGGAGAAGTAGTGGTTGTTTAAGCATAGTAGGGGTAGATCGACAAATATGAAGGATGATGAATCATTTGGATTGGGTGCTGCAAAAACCAACCCTTCATAGAAGTTAAAAAACAGGGGTAATTATTGGAAGTAAGGGATATTTATAGTATTAGGAGGAGGATTAAAAAGAAGGGATGTTTTGAAGTACTAAGAAAAGTAGGGGTAGATCGACAAATATGAAAGATGATGAATCGTTCCGATTGGGTGATGCAAAAACCAACCCTTCACAGTAGTCAAAAAATAGGGGTAATTGTTGGAAGTAAGGGCTATTTAGAGAATTAGGGGTAGGATTAAAAAGAAGGACTGTTTTGAAGTATTAATAGAAGTAGTTGTAGTTTAAGCATAGTAGGAGTAGATCAACAAATATGAAAGAAGATGACTTGTTTGGATTGGGTGCTGCAAAAACCAACCCTTCACAATTGAAAGGGATCAAAACCAACCCTTTTATTCGCACTTAAAAATGAATCATTTGGATTAGGTGTTGTTGTGATTGTAAGTAAAAATAGGGATAATTGTTTGAATAAGGAGTATTTAGAGAATCGGGGTACTTTTATTCACCCAAATACCCCAAATGGTATTTACAAAAATGAAAGATGATTAATCATTTGGATTTCATTGTAAACCAACTACCAATTATCATTCTGTATGGGGTAGTTAAAAAATAACCGTAATTTGATGCAAAATAGTAGTCAAAACATCCCCTTTTTTTAATCATGCCCCTAATTCTCTAAATATCCCTTACTTCCAACAATTACACCTATTTTTTAAATATTGTGAAGGGTTGGTTTTTATAGCACCCAATCCAAACGATTCATCATCTTTTATATTTGTCGATCTCCCCCTACTATGCTTAAACCACCCCTACTTCTCATAATACTTCAAAACAACCCTTCTTTTTAATCCTACCCCTAATTCTCTAAATATCCCTTACTTCCAACAATTACCCCTATTTTTTAACTACCCCCTGCTTTTATTATTGTTTTCCTTTATTCATTTCTTTATTATAAAAGTAGTGGGTAGTTAAAAAATTGTGGTAATTGTTGGAAGTAAGGGCTATTTAGAGTGATAATTGGTTTGAGCATAGTAAGGGTAATAGTCCTTACTTTCAACAATAATAGGGTTAATTACCGCTTACTTTTGTTTTATTATTGTAATGGTTACCCCTACTTAGCCCTATTTCTCTTCACTATGATGATAAATCATTGGGATTGGGTGCTGCGAAAACCAACCCTTCACAATTGGTTTATTGATTGTTTCGATCAACTATTTGGATTAAAATACCCCTATTTTTTAACTGCTATGAAGAGTTGGTAGTTTAATACCCTATCCATGCGATTCATCATCTTTAATATTTGGAAGTAAGGGCTATTTAGAGAATTAGGGGTAGGGTTAAAAAACAAGGGCTGATTTGAAGTATTAATTGAAGTAGGTGTAGTTTAAGCATTGTAGGGGTAAATCGACAAATATGAAAGGTGATGAATCATTTGGATTGGGTGTTGCAAAAACCAACCCTTCACAGTAGTTAAAAAATAGGGGTAATTGTTGGAAGTAAGGGCTATTTAGAGAATTAGGGGTAGGATTAAAAAGAAGGCTGTTTTACAGTATTAAGAGAAGTATGTGTAGTTTAAGCATAGTAGGGGTAGATCGACAAACATGAAGGATGATGAATCATTTGGATTGGGTGCTGCCAAAACCAATCCTTCACATAATTAAAAAATAAGGGTAATTGTTGGAAGTATGGGCTATTTAGAAAATTAGGAGTAAGATTAAAAAATAAGGGCTAATTTGAAGTATTAAGAGAAGTTTGGGTAGTTTAAGCATAGTAGGTGTAGATCCACAAATAAAAAAGACGATGAATCATTTGGATTGGGTGTTGGCAAAACCAACCCTTCATGGCAGTTAAAAAATAGGGGTAATTGTTCAAAGCAAGGGCTATTTGGAGAATTAAGGGTAGGATTAAAAAGAAGGGTTGTTTTGAAGTATTAAGAGAATTAGGGGTAGTTTAAGCATAGTAGGGGTAGATCCACAAATATGAAAGATGATGAATCGTTTGAATCGGATGCTGCAAAAACCAACCCTTCACAGTAGTTAAATAATAGGGGTAATTTTTTGAAGTAAGGGCTATTTGTATAGTTAGGGGTAGGGTTAAAAAGAAGGGCTATTTTGAAGTATTAAGAGAAGTAGGTGTAGTTTAAGCATAGTATGGGTAGGTCGACAAATATTAAAGATGATGAATCGTTTGGATTGGGTGCTGAAAAACCAACCCTTCACAGTAGTTAAAAAATAGGGTTAATTGTTGGAAGTAAGGGCTATTTAGAGAACTAGGCGTAGGATTAAAAAGAAGGGTTGTTTTGTAGTACTAAGAGAAGTAAGGGTAGTTTAAGTATCGTAGGGGTATTATTACAAATACGAAAGATGATGAATCATTTAGATTGGTTGCTGGAAAAACCAACCCTTCACAGTAGTTAAAAAATAGGGGTAATTGTTGGAAGTAAGGGCTATTCAAGGAATTAGGTGTAGGATTAAAAAGAAGAGCTGTTTTGAAGTATTAAGAGAAGTAGGGATAGTTTAAGCATAGTAGGGGTAGATCGATAAATATGAAGGATGATGAATCATTTGGATAGGGCGCTACAAAAACTAACCCTTCACAGTAGTAAAAAAATATGGGTAAGTGTTGGAAGTAAGGGCTATTTAGAGAATTAGGGGTAGGATTCAAAAGAAGGACTATTTTGAAGTATTAATAAAAGTAGGGGTAGTTTAAGCATAGTAGGGGTAGATCCACCAACCCTTCACAGAAGTAGAATGATAATTAGTTTACAAACAAAAAAGTGAATAATAATAGGGAAAATTGTTGGTAATAATAGCACTTAATTAGAGAATTAGGATTAAGCATAGGATTAATAATTGGTTTAAGAATATGATTAATCATCTTTCTAAAAGTATTTATTGTTTTGAAGTTAAAAAATAGGGGTAATTTTTGGAAGTAAAAAGATTTTGGGAAAACATTAGAGAAATCGTTTACCCCTACTTTTTAATCCTACTTCCAACAATTACCCCTACTTATTACATAGAAAATTATCCCTACTATGCTTAAACTACCCCAAATTCATTGTCCTTCATATTTGTTGATCTACCCCTAATTCTCTAAATTGCCCTTACTTCTAACAATTACCCCCATTTCTAACAACCCAACCCAATTATCATTACTATAAGTAAGAAGTATTTGCCGCACGCAATCCAAACATACCTTAAAAGTTGCCCTAATTAAATAGCCCAATCAGAAGGGTTATGGGCTCAACCCTTCACAGTTGGGGGAAGTAAGGGTATTTATTTGGTAGTTTAACTAATTCTCTAACTACTGTGAGGGGTTGATTTCCCTCTTAATAAAGTAAGTATTAAAAAACCCTACTTCAAATCTACCCCTAATTTATTATTGTTTCTCTTAATCCTTGCTTCTCTTAATTCATCATCCTTCATGTTCTCTTAATAGCCCTTACTTCCAACAATTACCCCTATTTTTTAAGTACTGTGAAGGGTTGGTTTTTGCAACACCCGATCCAAATGATTCATCATCTTTCATACTTGTCGATCTACCCCTACGATGCTTAAACTACCCCTACTTCTCTTAATACTTCAAAATAGCCCTTCTTTTTAATCCTACCCCTAATTCTCTAAATAGCCCTTACTTCTAACAATTACCCCTATTTTTTAACTAATGTTAAGGGTTGGTTTTTCCAGCACCAAATCCAAATGATTCATCATCTTTCATATTTGTCGAAACGATCTACCCCTACTATGCATAAACTACGCCTGCTTCTCTTAATACTTCAAAACAACCCTTCTTTTTAATCCTACCCCTAATTATCTAAATAGCCCTTACTACCAACAATAACCCCTATTTTATAATACAAAATAATAATCGGAAGATGACGAATCGTTTCATATGATAATTTGTTTACAAAATTAGGGGTATTTTAAGCATAGTAGTGATAGATCGTCTTCCAACAGTTACTTCTCTTAATACCAAATTAGGGGTATTTAGATCTACCCCAAGGGAAATAATTTTACTGGTATCCAACAAAATTAGGGGGGTTGTTTTCATAAGGGCTATAATAGTCCCTTAGGGTGCACCCAGTTCACAAATATAAAAGATGATGAACCCCTACTATGCAGCGCCCAATCCCAATGATTCATAATCTTCCATATTTGTCGATCTACAACTACTATACTTAAACTACCCCTACTTATCTTAATACTTTAAATCAGCCCTTATGTTTTAATCCTACCGCTAATGCTCTAAATAGCCATTACTTCCAACAATTATCCTATTTTTTAACTACTGTGAAGGATTAGTTTTTGCAGCGTCCAACCCAAATGATTCACCATCTTTCATATTTGTCGTTCTACCCCTACTATGCTTAAACTACCTCCCCTGCTTTTATTATTGTTTCCCTTTATTCATTTACTTATTCATTTATTTTGCATTATTCATTTCTTTCATTTAGATTGGGTGCTGCAAAAAACAAACCTTCATAGGTCCAACGATGCTTAAACTACCCCAACTTCTTCAAATACTTCAAAACAACCCTTCCTTTTAATCCTACACCAAATTCTCTAAATAGCCCTTACTTCCAACAATTACCCCTATTTTTTAACATTCTATGAATGGTTGGTTTTTTTAGCACCCAATCCAAATTATTCATCATCTTTCATTTTAGAAGTAGGGGTAGTTTAATACTTCAAAACGATTTGGATTGGGTGTAGCAAAAACCAACCCTTCATAGAACGTTAAAAAATAGGAGTAATTGTGAAAAGTAAGGGCTATTTAGATAATTAGGGGTAGGATTAAAAAGAAGGGTTGTTTTGAAGTATTTAGAGAAGTAGCGGTAGTTTAAGAGTAGGGTTGGTTTTTGCAGCAGCCAATTTTTTAACTATTGTGAAGGACTGTTTGTCGATCTACCCTTACTTCTAAAATGAAAGATGATGTTTCATTTGGATTGAGTGCTCAAAAAACCAACCCTTCATAGTAGTTAGAAAATAAGGGTAATTGTTTGAAGTAAGTAGTATTTAGACAATTAGGGGTAGGATTAAAAAGAAGGCCTGTTTTGAAGTATTAAGAGAAGTAGGGGTAGTTTAAGCATAGTAGGGTAGATCGACAAATATGAAAGGATGATGAATCATTTGGATTGGGTGCTGGAAAAACCAATCCTTCACAATAGTTAAAAAATTGGGTATTTGTTGGAAGTATAGGCAAACTAGAGAATTAGGGGTAGGAATAAAAAGAAGGGCTGTTTTGAAGTATTAATAGAAGTAGTGGTAGTTTAAGCATAGTAAGGGTAGATCGAAAAATATGAAAGATGATGAATCATTTGGATTGGGTGATGCAAAAACCAACCCATCACAGTAGTTAAGAAAAAGGGTAATTGTTGGAAGTAATGCCTCTTTAGAGAATTAGGGGTAGGATTAATAAGAATGGCTGTTTTGAAGTATTAAGAGAATTAGGGGTAGTTCAGGCATAGTAGGGGTAGATCGACAAATATGAAGGATGATGAATCGTTTGGATTGGGTGCTGCAGAAAAAAAAAAAAACCTTCACAGAACCAACCATTCACAGTAGTTAAAAAATAGGGGTAATTGTTTGAAGTAAGGAGTATTTAGAGAATTAGGGGTAGGATTAAAAAATAAGGGTTGATTTGATGTATTAAGAGAAGTAGGAGTAATTTAATCATAGTAGGGGTAATTTAAGCATAGTAGGAGGTAGAACGACAAATATGAAATATGATGAATCGTTTGAATTATGTATCTACTAATTCTTCACAGTAGATCTACCCCTGCTATGCTTAATCTACCCCTACTTCTCTTAATACTAACCCTACTATCAAATCGTTTTACAGTAATGGTAAATAGCCCTTCACAGTAGTTAAGAAATAGGGGTAAATGTTGGAAGTAAGGGGTAATTAGAGAATTAGGGGTAGGATTAAAAATAAGGGTTGTTTTGAAGTATTAAGAGAAGTAGGGGTAGTTTATGCAAAGTAAGGGTAGATCGAGAAATATGAAAGATGATGAATCATTTGGATTGGGCGCTGCACCCACTCCAAATGATTGGATTAAAAAGAAGGGTTGTTTCGAAGTATTAAGAGAAGTAGGGGTAGGTTAAGCAGAGTAGGGGTAGATCCACTAATATGAAAGATGATGAATCATTTGGATTGTGTGCTGCAAAAACCAACCCTTCACAGTAGTTAAAAAATAAGGGTAAATGTTGGAAGTAAGGGCTATTTAGAGAATTATGGGTAGGAAAAAAAAGAGGGGTTGTTTTGAAGTACTAAGAGAAGTAGGGGTAGTTTAAGCATAGTAGGGGTTGATCTACTTCCAACAATTGCCCCCATTTTTTATATTTAATGAAGTAGTATTAAGAGAAGTTGGGGTAGTTAAACATAGTAGTGGTAGATCGACAAATATGAAGGATGATGAATCTTTTGGATTGGATGTTGGAATAACCAACCCTTTACAGTAGTTAAAAAATAGGGCTAATTGTTGGAAATAAGGGTTATTTAGAGAATTAGTGGCATACTTAAAAAGAAGGGATGTTTTGAAGTTTTAAGAGAAGTATGGGTAGTTTAGGCATAGTAGGGGTAGATCGACAAATATGAAGGATGACGAATCGTTTGGATTGCGTGCTGCAAAAACCAATCCTTCACAGTAGTTAAAAAATAGGGGTAATTGTTGGAAGTAAGGACTATTTAGAGAATTAAGGGTAGAATGAAGAAGATGGGCTTTTTTTAAGTATTAAGAGAAGTAGGGGTAGTTTAGGCATAGTAGGGGTAGATCGACAAGTATGAAAGATGACAAACCATTGGGATCGGGTGCTGCAAAAACCAATCCTTCACAGTAGTTAAAAAATAGGGGTAATTATTGGTAGTAAGGGCTATTTGGAAAATTAGGGGTAGGGTTAAAAAAGAAGGGTTGTTTTGAAGTACTAAGAGTAGTAGGGGTAGTTTAAGCATAGTAGTGGTAGATCGACAAATATGAAAGATGATGAATCATTAAGATTGGGTGCTGCAAAAACCAGCACTTCACAATAGTTAAAAAATAGAAGTAATTTTTGGAAGTAAGGGCTATTTAGAGAATTAGGGGTAGGAATAAAAAGAAGGGCTATTTTGAAGTACTAAGAGAAGTAGGGGTAGTTTAAGCATAGTAGGGGTTGATCTACTTCCAACAATTACCCCCATTTTTCATATTTAATGAAGTAGTATTAAGAGAACTAGGGGTAGTTTAAGCATAGTAGGGGTAGATCGACAAATACGAAGGATTATGAATCTTTTGGATTGGATGCTGGAGTAACCAACCCTTTACAATAGTTAAAAAATAGGGGTAATTGTTGGAAATAAAGGCTATTTAGAGAATTAGGGGCAGAATTAAAAAGAAGGGTTATTTTGAAGTATTAAGAGAAGTATGGGTAGTTTAGGCATAGTAGGGGTAGATCGATAAATATGAAGGATGATGAATCGTTTGGATTGGGTGCTGCAAAAACCAACCCTTTACAGTAGTTAATAAATAGGGGTAATTTTTGGAAGTAAGGGCTATTTGGAGAATAAGGGGTAGGATTAAAAAATAAGGTTTGATTTGAAGTATTAAGAGAAGTAGGGGTAGTTTAGGCATAGTAGGGGTCGATCGACAAATATGAAAGAATGATGAATCATTTGGATTGGGTGTTGCAAAAACCAACCCTTGATAGTTGTTAAAAAATAGAAGTAACTGTTGGAAGTAAGGGATATTTAGAGAATTAGGGTTACGATTAGAAGGAAGGGATGTTTTGAAGTATTAAGAGAAGTAGGTGTAGTTTAGGCATAGTTGGGTTGGATCGACAAATATGAAAGATGATGAATCGTTTGGATTGGGTGATGCAAAAACTAACCCTACACAAAAGTTTAAAAATAGGGGTAATTGTTAGAAGTAAGGGATATTTAGAGAATTATGGGTAGAATTAAAAAGAAGGGCTGTTTTGATGTATTAAGAGAATTAGGGGTAGTTTAGGCATAGTAGGGGTAGATCGACAAATATGAAATATGATGAATCGTTTGGATTGGGTGCTGCTAAAACCAACCCTTACATAATGATAATTAGTTTACAAAGAAATGTATAATGCAAAAAATGAATAAAGGAAAACAATAAAAAAAAATAGTGGAGGTAGTTTATGCATAATAGGGGTAGATCGACAAACAAGAAAGAAGATTAATCATTTGGATTGGGTGTTGCAAAAACCAACCCTTCACAGTAGTTAAAAAATAGGGGTAATTGTTGGAAGTAAGGGCTATTTAGAAAATTAGGGCTAGGTTTAAAAAGAAGGGTTGTTTTGAAGTATTAAGAAAAGTAGGGGTAGTTTAAGCATAGTAGGGGTAGTTCGACAAATATGAAAGATGATGAATCATTTGGATTGGGTGCTGCAAAAACCAACCCTTCACAATAATTAAAAAATAGGGGTAATTGTTGGAAGTAAGGGCTATTTAGAGAATTAGGGGTAGGATTAAAAAGAAGGGCTACTTTGAAGTATTAAGAGAAGTTGGGGTAGTTTTAAGCATAGCAGGGGTATATCGACAAATATGAAGGATGATGAATCATTTGGATAGGATGGAGGAAAAACCAACCCTTCACAGTAGTTAAAAAATAGGGGTAATTTTTGGAAGTAAGAGCTATTCAGAGAATTAGGGGTAGGATTAAAAAGAAGGGATGTTTTGAAGTATTACGAGAAGTAGGGGTAGTTTAAGCATAGTTGAGATAGATCGACAAATATGAAAGATGATGAATCGTTTGGATTGGGTGATGGAAAATCCAACGCTTCACAGAAGTAGAATGATGATTGGTTTACAAAGAAAATAATGCAAAAAAATTGAATAAAGAAATGAATAAAGGAAAACAATAACAAAGGTAGGGGTAGTTTAAGCATAGTATTAGTAGATCGACCAATATGAAAGGTGATGAATCATTTGGATTGGGTGCTGCAAACACCAACCCTTCACAGTAGTTAAAAAATAGGGGTAATTTGTAGCGAACGGAAATATTCGACGCTCGAATTTTGACACGAACACAATCCGTTTCCCAACTCAAGTACTGAATCTCCAGAAAGCTAGAAGAAAGAAGTTAGAGGATAAGGAAGATAAGATAGAACTATAAGAATAGGAGAATAAGAAGACAATACCGAATCAGAATCTCACATTGCAGCGGAACAAAATATAACATAGAAATAATCTTTATAAAGTATTTGAATAAATATACTTACATGCAACAGAGTACAACAGACACATTTAGACAGCTATAATCTCCTGTGCTTATATAATACACAACGGAATAAATATTTATACATCTGGACTCCTCCAGCTCGTCTTTGAACTTCACAACTTCCGACAACCTAAACCTGTAACTTGGGCCGACCCGAGACATTACAAACGACACGGATCAGTCTGGAGAACCAGCGTGAGAAAACTCACTAAGTTTAAAACACATCCATATTGCATAACTTTGAAACCCTTTTAAAGGAAAGGTAATAGTAAGACCAATCCACACATAAACACGGACGGTTTTCACCTAACTATAACCAAAAAGTTTTTGAAACTAATACTAGTATGATATTATCATAGTGATTTAAATCAAGTAAATAACCAATTAGTAGAATGCTTGCATCTCACGCTCTACATATATAGTATATAATCAAAAACCGCGGGCTCTTATTGGGGATTGGATTCCAACTAGATAAGGTATGGGACCACCTTCGGATCAGTGTACTCTAGAGGGTATACACTGGGGTTCAACAAGAACGTCTTGCAACCCGGCCACACATGACAGACCACTCATTTAACTTGAGTGTATCAAATATATTGTCACCAATGGTCGATACCGACGTGACCATTCCCGGGAGATACATAATTAAAAAGAAGAACAAAATGAATTTTCTCTAGATTGGTGACAATACACCTTGCTTGGGTATGACCCACCTAGCTATGCTGCCTGCCCGATTTCTGTCTTTTCCCGATTGTTGACGCTTGAGGCTACGTTTATTTTTAGAACATCCGACCACCATTTACTTTTGCATCTCGTCCATACAATTCATCCAGGAACAGGATGAAACGAAGGCACCCTCTTACCGCATCCTTATATAGGAATCACCCCAAGGATCAGTAACGAGTATTCCTTGCAATCCACAGATTCCAATCACCACAGATTCACAAGTCAAAATAACTTCAGGAGCAACCCTTAGAAATTCAATGAGTATATCTTCCACTCATGAAGATCAACGGTCTTCGATGCTCCATCTTCAATCAACACCTTTCATGACTTCGTATTCATTGGTCGGAATGATTTTCGAATATAAATTTGATCCCGGTCTTTCCGTACCAACGATCGTATCGGCCAGATTTGATAGTCGGTTATTTGACTATCAAATAAATAAACAAAATAAATCATCCATAGAAATATGAAGTGGCTCCATTGATTCAGTATACAACGTCACTTGGCCTCTTTATTTAACCAGTTGTAATTTAAATTTCTAAATTTACTAATATTTGGAATACCTCCCTTTCTCTTCTTATTGCCAACTCAATCTATTCAACTTATAATTCTCGAATTATAGTTTATAATCTTCTTTACGAAAATACAAATTTTAATCCCCTCAACTACCTTCGTTTCTAAACTAATATCATTCTTGGATAATCACGAAGTCGTTATAAGTTAGGGTATTTTATTTACCTCTTAGACCTTGACATGACACCATTCTTATCTTCAGAATAGATAATAAATTACTAACGAACCCATTTAAATATAAATCTGCTTACCATTTCAATTTAAACTACACATAAGGTTTTACTTTATTATTTTCAACTAAGGCACTTGATTCCAGGATTTATCACTTTAATTATTATTAAACAATAATCAATTCAAATCATTTTAAAAACCAATTATAATAGTTAATCTCCCTTTCTAAGGTTATAATAATTAAAAATTCAATAATTATTCAATGATTAATTGTAGATAACAGTTGACTTGGTCAACTCAAATAAGGTTAATTCGTTAACCATTTCCACTTAGTTATTTAATTTAATAAATAAAATTATTTTAAATAATTGTATTTGATTTAATTTATGATCTAAATAAATTAAATAATCACAATTAATTGTTTTATTTGAAATAATTAATTTAATCCTCAACCATTTAGTTAATTTCCACATATTTGTTTATACAGCTCACCGACATAAGAATTTACTTATATACTCGGTTCATAAATATAATTATTCATTCCCTTTAATAAAATTCATTTAAAAATAATCTATATAAAATAGATTTCAAAATCCGTCTTTCGTTATAAAACAATTTTATAACTTCCTTTTTATTGATTACCTGATGGAAAATCAATCTGCATAAATGATTTACTTTTCAGGCCATATGCCGATAATTACCCAACCAATATCACCCATCCGTTCATCCCACACAAATGTTGAATTTCAACTCAATAATATATTTACCGTGGTAATAGAGATGAATAATTTAACTAATAACAGTCTACGATAATTTATAACATCCCTTCAAGCATCAATTATTTATCTAATACGTTTATATTATTATGAACATAACCAACAAGGTAGGTTCCTCGTTTGGAATTTAATCGTTAAAAATAACGATTTAATTTGATTAAATAAAACAAACATTTAATTTAATCATAGAATATTAAAAATGTTCAGCACATATGCAAACAGTCACCTAATTGTCAACCATTAGCAAACATTTGCACACAAATTAAAAACCCAGCTTATAAAATATAAATGGGATAAACTAAGTGAGTAGAATTCACCTTGATTAAATTCTGCGATTTAAACGAGTCGGTTTGACAATATTGGCAGCTTCCATTCACTAATCCAATCAGCTCCATCCCGTGGCGTCCCTCAACACGGTTCCGACGTCTTCTGTTCTTGTCGAGTTCTGTGTACGTGCGGGAATATAATATAAGTTATATCTTTTATTTGGTAAACCCTTAATAATTGACTAATTATTAATTATATTCCCAAACCAAATTACGTTTTATTTTATCATTTGTCTTTACTGCAAAGTAATGCCCACCGTACCTTCTCGTATCCAGTTCAGGTAGCAACTCTCCTTCCAAACCAGAGACTTCACCAACCCGCGCCAGTATGGGAGCATCTACACCCACCTCCTTGTTTACATTATCATCTTTTAGCTGCTCACCGTACTCTCATACCCTTCACACCCCATATATATGAAACTCCACACAACTGCTCCACTTCTCACCTAAGTCGAACCACCAACAGGCACCAACTACTCCATCCTAAACAAATGCTTCCTTGTTCACACGGAAACTCTCCCTATTTCATGTAACGAGACGGATTTTTCCCGACCCAAATCGACCGCTAAGTCGACTAAGACCGTTCAAAACCAAATACGCTAACTCTGGGAATACAACACATCAGAACATATAACAGAAGACTTTTATAGACATTATAAAAATGTTACATCAGAGTATAGAATATTAGAGTACAATCGATAAATAATAATACAGCGGAAGATAAATTAAAATAATTTAATCCAAAGCAGCGGAAACAAAATCTAACATAGCGGAAGGCTATTAATGTTATGGACACAGCTTCAAGCATCGATCCAGAATCCCGCTAAATATATCAGCAAAATAAGCTACTTGACTGCCAGTGTGGAAAATATGGGCACCTGAGTTTGCCAGTGAAACAAACTACAGGTTATTCATGAGACTGGTATGAGAAATCTACCTAACTTATCTAATTAATATGGCTAATCACAGGACCACGCTGCTAACGCGGAACGGGTTTACTCCATTGGATTGATAGTGCATAAATAAGGTAAATCGTTAAACAATGCAATGCTTTTTAGAAAAATGAAACCATTATAAGACCCAAGTCCCATCACACAATGCAACCTAAACTGGAGGATAGGGTTTTACCTTATAATGATCAAAAGATGATAGATACATATAAAACGATATTTAGTATTATTATTAGTGTGCATATGTTTCAAAAACTATTTCAATCATAATGTATCAATCATAGACGACATAGCTACCATATACTATGTTGCCATACAAGTTTTACAATCAAAACCGCATGGTGTCGAATTGGAAATTGTGTTTCCATCTTGAGTCGAGGCTAGGGATCGTCCAATCCGATTCGAAACACTCTAGTAAATGCCTCAGGATTCCCCGCAGTGAACCCTTGGATCTTCAGGGCCAGTCCACACATAACGCTAGTGGATTAACTATGCCTGAACACATGCATCCTGGTTCCTTTGAACCACTAATATGACCACTTCCGGCCTATAAACCCGAGGCGCCTCAATCCATCAACCACATAAGTAAAAATGTCAGGGCTGGTAAGTCGCTGACACCACTTTTAGCTAGAAAGAAACGTGTGCACTCCCTGTAGTCCTTATCCCGTTTTTGACCCATACCGGGGTGTGAGGCTCGCGAAGTCACGCTATACACAAAGCTATGCTATTTAAATCTGTGCTTTGATCATCAACCACAAGGCTCTGATTTTCAACAATAAGCCTTGATCCATGCAACTCAGCATGACACATTGTCAATCCATACTATACCCTTCGATTTCTGCCAATATGTAACCTCTAAGCTCGTACGTCTCAAAGAAGGGCGTTAAGCAAGAGAATAAATTCTCCGCCACCAAACAGATATATATTTAGTCGAGATCAACAAATACAGTATAAAGGAATACAATGTCAAACATACAATCCATTTACAAGTCCGTTCTGGGTCTGAACGAAACCGGAGACACCTTATTCCTCGTCCTATATGTCCAATACAGGAGAGAGGCTCTCACGTATCTTGACAATCAACAAGTACGACCGTACAACTACCACTTTTAACCCTTTCCTGGGAGCAAGTCAGTTCAGGGCATCAGTAGTTTCCCGTTCGATGTGAAGATCGCCAGTCTTCAACCACTGTCTTCATCTTCGACTTCAATCGTCATAGTAATTATTCAGAATGGGTTAAACCCAGTCTTTCCGAATAACTCACATATTTTATAATCAAAATCAAGTGCTATAAAAACACATCATACATCACATTCCAACTCAAAATATTCTTTTAATGAAATATTCATATTATTAGGGGAAGGTTCCCATTAATTTTATCAAAGATAAATTCTTTTGAATTTATTCTTTTAATCATTTCATTATCTCATTCCATTTCAATGTAATTAGAAATTCATTAAAACTCAAGTCTGTTTTAATCTCAAAAATCATTACTCAATGATTATTAAATTTAAGAAATTAATCTTATCTTTAACTGGGTTAAATAACTGATGTCATTTAAAAACATTGTTCACGATAAACCCAAAAATCATTTTCCATTAAATATGGAATTTTCACATAAATCAAATCAATATATAATCGATATAAATTTCTGTATCAAACTGATAATATAAATGGAATAACGGCAAAGCCTCTTAAATTCCATATATAGTATCGGTCTTCTTTTACAAAATCTCATCTCAATTATTATAAAATCAAATTCCATTCAATTCCAGTTTAATATATTAAATTGGAAACTTTATTTTTGGAAAGTTTCTATTTAAATCTTAACAAAAGATTTATAAATTCCAAATTTTATTTTCACTGTTAATTGGGTTAAAGAACAAATGTCATTTAAAACATAGTTCACCATAAACCCAATTTACATTTCATTTTATTCCAATTATTAAATATAATTGGAAAGTCTAATAATCTTTAATTAAAAGATTTATTCTTTTCATATGGGGTTTAAGAACAGTGTTATTTAAAACATTATTCATGACAAACCCAAATCTAGTTTCACTTCAATTCATGTTGGAAAATTTTATCATAATAAAACCATTATAATTCAACTCTATTATTTCTAAAATAATTGGATTATTATTCTAGTTAATATCTAGTTTATTTTGATAAAAAAATATTTTTATCTTCCCAATATGGAATTTTTCATCCAAAATCTTTTCAAATCACTTATTATGATTTTGCATAATTCTTCCATATTTTTATTAATTTTATTAAGGCCGGTTCAGCAGGTTTCCAATAACGACCACCGAACTACATCTGTAGCGACCTTTTCCAATTTTGATTTGGACATAATTCCAAATCCAACTGTTATATTTTAAAACTCTTATATTAATTGGAAAGCTCTTTTCGATATGAACCCAACGACTCTGGTTTTAGGAGAATCCGACAGTCGGATCTCCCGTTACATCAATTTAAAGTTAATGGTCGAAATTCGCGAACGGTCGCTGCGCGGCGCGTTCTATTCAGATTACTATATAAATATATAATATATATCGTCGATTTCTATTCAAAACTTATTTTAAAAATCGTTTATAAATTCATTTTAAAATGATTTTAACTTTATTTTCAATGTTAAATAAAAATTGAATATCCTGTATTTTTATCATGTCAAAATAATAATATTTTCAAAATATTAAATCTTAAAATCACTTCTTTTCTATGTTCATTATAAAATGAATAAAATCGGTTGATAAACCTATTCGAGTTAAAAATGGCATTTCTACTTAACACGACTTCATATTTTTATATTTTATTCTTCTTTGAATATTATTTTAAAATATTTGTTATTTTAAAAATATTCTTTATTTTAAAACACTCTTTATTTTTGAATATTCTTTATATAAAAGATATTCTGAATCGGAATGCGACTCAATCAATCACCATGTAATTTCAGTTACATGGATTTCATACATCGCATGTATATGACAATAATGATAGATAAACATACAAAAATCCATTCACATCTAGAGTGAAATTTATAATTGTGTGAGCGTTAAAATAAATAAATAATAATAACGCTCACCACAGACTGTCAATCCATCGATTGACATACGACCAAAAATCGGGACTAGTGTATGTTAAATATCATCCCAACACCCGTGTGGGGTTATCAAACAACAACAGTTTACATACATAAATCATTGGTTAATAAATTTAACCAATTATAATTCAGTTTGAATTATTTTCTATCTTCACTGTTTAAGTTATAGATAAATATTTATAATTTAATTTTAACTACCATATTAATATTAACATTATAATGATATTGTTTTAATCATATTTTAACTTATGATCAATTTTCTAATAAAATTGACAAATTTTAATTCAATATGACATTTCTATATAAAATGACATTTTTAATCCAATATGACAGTTCTAAATAAAAGGACTTTTTTTTATATGACAAACATGAAATAACATGTTTTTCTTTTATTTCCAATCTAACATTAAAAATGACTTTTAATGCAAAACATGTTTTTAACATGCTATTCTTTTATTCTACCATTAAAATGATATTCCTATTATGTTAACATTGTAATGACAAAATCTTTTATGTTAACATTAAAATGACAAATTCTATAATGTTAACAAATCTATTTATATATATATATATAACAATTGAAAATGGCACTTTCCGTGTGTTGACAAATCTATTTATATATATAACGAATGAAAATGACGCTTTAATCTAATATATGTTTCTTAACAAAAAGGTTAAACTCATGCAACATTTTATAATAGAAATGTTATTTCACTCTAATGTGACATTTTATAATAAAAATGTTATTTTTCTTCTAATGCAACAAAATGTTATTTTTCTACAACGCAACATTTTATAATAAAAATGTTATTTTTCTCATACTAAGATTTTATAATAAAAATGTTATTTTCATCTTGTATACAAATCTAACATAACTTGAAAATAAAAATGTTTATTTTCATTTTGTATACAATTCAAATGTAATATGACAATAAAAATGTTTCTTTTATTTCTACTATTGTATGTAAAGTGACAATAAAAATGTTTCTATCAAATCTACTATTTTTATTATATGTAAAGTGACAATAAAAATGTTTCTTTTTGCATACAGTTAGTTCTATTTAAAAATGACAAATAAAAATGTAAATTTATTTGCATACAAAATTTCTATCATTAACATAACAAATAAAATGACCACTTTTATTTGTTTACAAATTTAATGTTAACGATATTTTTATGTTATCGACAATTTTAATTCAATATCACAAATAAAAATAATATTATTATGCTGTAGACAATTGTAATTCAACATAAAAATGTTCTTGTATGACAATTCTAGTTCAATATAAAAATGATATTTTTATGTGATGCAAATATAGTTCAACAAAAATGATATTTTGTTTTTACACAAATATGATTCGACAAAAAGGATATTTCGTTTTGTCGACAATTCTTACATTAACATGACAAATAAAAATAAGGTTCTTATTTGTTTATAATTTCTGCTCTTTTTAACATGTAACGTAAACATGGTGTTTTAATATTGACTCTAATTCAATAAAAAGGGACATTATTATTTTGTTGACTCTAATTCAACAAAAAGGGCATTTTTATTTTGTTTACTCTTTATAATGATTTGATATTACAATAAAAATGTAATTTAGATTGTATAACATTTTAATTCCAATATGCCAAATTTGTGATTCGTATATACAACAAAAGGTAATCTTTTTTTAGTCATTTTAAAATATTTTATTCCTAACATGATAAAAATTTTAATAAAACAAAATCGTATTTTTTATCCATATGATTATTTTTCCTAACATGAGAATGTTCTAATCAAACCAAATCATATCTTTTACATACACCATTCAAAATCTAGCCATTCATCACAATCACAGACAATCAATTCAAAGTCTATACCACATAGATATAAATTTTATATAACACAAATATAAATTTCACATCACAAACAATAATTAATTTTATATTAAAATTAGAGATCTCACCGAAGGTTTTCCATGCTGCCAAAATTTAGACAAGCTACAAATCAGTTTCTGTCAGTTCCATAGCGTAGATCTGATCGACGCGAGTCCAACGCACCTGAAATCACTTGATTTCGTTTTCGTTTGCATAAGTTATGATGAATTTATACTTTGGACATTTTAGATGATTAATTTAGTTGTTAAACCTTTATTTTCCTTAATCCCTTTCTTTCCCTTTCTTCTGTTAATCGTCGAACCCATCTCCATGCTTAAACTCTCGCCGTCGCACCCCCTATGGCGCCCTGTCCTCCGATCCGCCACCCCCACGTCAAAGAGCTCACCAACACCGTCCAACTCCCAGGAACAGGGCCCACTCGAAATCCCCTTTGCACCAGAAAACGATGCCAAACTGCCGGTGTTTGAAGCCCCAAACCGGACACCACACGAAGAATCTTCCAGTCACAGCCGTTGAATCAGTGGATCTTGTGTATACTAATGTTTTTGTAATTATAAATTTTTCATAATACTTCGTGATTGAAGAGAGATTGAGGGATTTAGCATTGAGCATCGCGGCCATTGAAATGCCTTGGCGGTGGCTGCGTTCTTTGGATTGGGAATTAGGGTTGGGCACGGTTTTCAAGGGACATTTATAATAGATTTTATTATATTATTTAATTTATTTAATTCCATAATTCTTGTTTATTGATACGAACTCCAATCCGAGCCCAACAACTATCGCCCCTAGCTAATTACCCCCATTCCGGACATAATAGAATATGTTTCGTAACCCAATTCGACTGTTACGATATATTTTTCTTTAAATTAATATATAAATCGATATATATTGAATTTGAACGTACATTTTAATTTACTGGGGCCACATACTAACTCTAAAAATCCCAGAAAAATTATTTTTAGCTATGTTTTGATAATACAGTCCTAACAAAACTAATTTCGTCGAATTTGGAGACCATTTGAAAAATGGTCTTTTTCAAGTCGATTTAATTTGACTGGAATTTACAAAACACATTTTCTTTTGGCACGCTCACATATTAATTCGAAAAATTAAGAAAATTGAAACCTAGCAATAATTTGACATTTCGAATCCAACAAAAGTGGTTTCGTCGAAAACGGATGTAATGACCTATAATTTGGCAAGAGAATAATTAACTAATTTAATTATTAAATATCGATTTAACGATATCAGTAACTGGAATTAAATAATATTTATGTTTATTTAAAATAAATAATAGGATAATATATTTCCAAAATAGTCGGAAATAGTGGAATTCACAATACGATGTGAACTAGATCTTATATAAGCTATAATTCAGTTTGGAGTTGAATTATAATAACGAATATATTGAATCGACGACATTTGAACATATAGTTTATAATATATTTGTAAACGAGCTCGAAATGGCGCTGTAGTTCGCTATTTGGCTATTTGAACTTCAACTGAATATACAAGGTCCGTTTTAAGTCGGATTTCTATGAAACAAGAACAATCAGGACCGAGTTGATGATAGTTTTCTAATGGAACAGAAAAATCAGGATTTCGTTGTGTAGATTTTGAGATATGTCCAAATCAAATTTTAGAATAGTCGCTATAGAATCGTTTATCGACCGTAACGGTTTATTCGATATAACTAGAGATCGGGTTTGAATTTAGACAAGGTTCTTTTGGGAAATAGAGATAATTTAATTTTTAGAATTTTACTGTAATTTTTAATTAATTAAATAAGCAACTTTTTATCTGGAGTAGTTGGCACCCTGTATCGACATTTCGGGGTTTCACAATATGAGTTCATCTGCCGGTATTATTACATTTTTGGGACCAGAGCGCATCACTGATTTAAATGGTATTTTTGTTTCTGTCCATAACAGTCCCTACGTGAACAGAATATTTCATAGTGGGGTACGCTATGTTTTTAACTTAAAACAAACTAAACTGAATGGTTAACTGGTCAAACGAACTCAGAATTCAACGAAACAAGTTTCATACAAAACCTTAGGAAGAGGTCTAGTGAAACGTCAAGGCCTCATATTTTTAGGATTTTTTCTGGAATTGTTAGGAATTATTCTTCGGTGTTTTTCATCGATATTTTCTAAGGGATTTTCGCAAACGGTGTCGGAATTCGACGAAACCTGTCCCATTGGGTTTGGAATATTTTTCTATGCTAGGAATAGCTTAGTTTGTCAAAAACAAAGATCATATGAATTGGTTTTGAGGGGGATAACTCATCGTTAAGTAATATTATAAAATATATGTTATATTGGACCAAAAACTTCTATAAATAACCCGGATTTCCTTAAAACCTAATATCTATTCCATAGCAAACAGAAAGACAGAGGCCGCCACCAACTACCATCTTCAGAAAATTTAATCGAGCTAAATACTTTAGGAAATCAAACGTCGTTAGATCCTTCGGCCTCGCATGGGATAGGGCTTCGAATCGACATGTTGAAATTTCCATCCGTTTGAATTTCCTGTAGCTCAACCGTGGAGCTCGGGGTCGTACTCCGAAGGATGCGAGGGTCTGTGCGAGACCAGAAGGAGGAGCTCGCATCCATGTGAGAAACGAACTGTGTGGATTTGCTTTCACCGTTAGGTGCGGGACTGGACAGGAGTTGAGGGTGTTCAAAGGGAGACCGGGATGGAAGTGCCTGCGTTGGGAGGGAGAAGTTTTCATGAAGTGAATAGCACATGTGAAATGATGTGATGCCGATGAGGTGGTGGTTGAAGTTTGCTGTAGTGATGAATGAAGAGTCCACTGAGTTAAAGTTTTAAGGGGGGGCGAAATGTTTTGTTCAATATTGGAAAGTGGTGGAGTGCGTGTGAAAGAAGGATAGAAAAGTGAGAAGTCAAGGGATGGAGGATGGGCTGTATGTGCGGGTGAGCCCAATTTTAATTCAAAAAGAAAGAAAAAAATATATATAAATAATGGATGGCCATCAGAAGATATGAAATGGTATGTGGAGGGCGCATCATATTTGGGAAGGGAGAAGCTGTTTTGGGCTTGAATTGGATGGGTAGGCCCCATAGTAAATTAGATTAAGTTTTAATTTAATTATAATAGTGTATAACTTTCTATTATGTATAACTTGGTCATACTTAGACGGAATTCAGCGAAACAAGATCCGACAGGATCGTATGGACGAACACTACACAATGAGACTGACCGCAAGTAAATTGGGGCACGTCGCAATTTATAGCAAAATAATTTGTCCGACTGAGTCAAATAACGCAAACCGTTATTCAACAGTTGACGCGCAACTGTGAGTAAAACTCACCAACTCTGAACAGTTTATAATTTCATGTTGTATTTTTAGAACTGTTAAATATTGGTTGATTGACTGTGTGTTGACTGTTTTATTGAACTGCTAGTCAGTTAGTAGGATTTCTATATTTGATTCTGTTTAACATAATATATCATATGGAACTGAAAGTGATGTTGATTTTATTGTGTAACATCTGTGAATGCAGGGAAACATGTTGGAGGAATCCGACTGGATTCCTCAACAATTATTTTATTTGTTTTCATATATTGTGATATATGACGTGATTTATAATTCGTTGTTGATTTTATGTGTATGGACGATATTGGACATCGTAACTTGATATGTTAAACACCATAACATACCTGAATATTGAAAAGAGAATATTTATAAAATCAGAGGATTTTATAAAAGAGGATATTTATAAATAGAAATATTTATAAATGGAATATTTATAAATAGGAAATAAGTTTAAGTGGAATTATAAATGAAGGGAAATCTTTATAAATGGAATATTTATAAATAGGAAATATGTTTAAGTGGAATTATAAATGAAGGGAAATCTTTGTAAATGGAATATTTATAAAGTCAATTATTTATTTAGAATAAATAGTTAAAATACTATAAAATGGATTATTTATTGGTTAAATAAATAAAATATTAAATAGGGATTATTCACTTGGAAATAAATAGGAGATTTTCAAAAAGGAAATAAATTCAAACCATTTTTCTTTTTGAATGGAACGGCCTATGTGGCGGGTTTGGGGATTTTCCCGATCCTCCCGATACAAAGGAGGTTATGGCAAATTTTCCCGGGAATTTAAGGAGTTAGAATATTTTCAAGAATAAATTTGAAAAGGAAATATTTGCAAACCATTTGCAAATAGAATAAAATAGAAAAAAAAGAATATTTGTAAAACCATTTACAAATAGAATTGAAACGGAAATATTTAGAAAATAAATAGGGTTAATAAAACGGAAACCATTATAAAAAGGAAAACATTATTAAATGAACATTTATAAAGTGAAGAACCGTTACTAAAAAAGTGAATCTTTGTAAATGAATAAACGTTGTTAAAAGGGGATCTTTTTAAATGGATAAACGTTATCAAAAAGGAGAAATCGAATATGGTATTCGAAGTTAGTTAATCGAATATGGTATTCGAAGTTGGTTAATCGAATATGGTATTCGAAGTTAGTTAATCGAATGTGGTATTCGAAGTTGGTTAATCGAATATGATATTCGAAGTCAGTTAATCGAATATGGTATTCGAAGTTTGTTAATCGAATATGTTATTCGAAAGGTGTTAGTCGAGTCGAGTTAGTCAAATAGAGTTAACCAGTTATAGTTAATCAGTTAGAGTTAACTAGTTAGAGTTAATCAGTTAGAGTTAACCAGTAGAGTTAATCAGTTAGAGTTAACCAGTTAGAGTTAATCAGTTAGAGTTAACCAGTTAGAGTTAATCAGTTAAGGTTAATCCAAATGAGATGTCATTTAGCACGACTGCTAGCGTAATTCGCAGGGCTGTAAATAGCCTACGGCGGTCGGATGTTTCCTGAGGGAATCAGGCGTAACCATTGTGATCGCTGCGATCTAGAGTCAAGCAAATGGAGTTAATCGAATAGTAGTTATTCGAGTGGAGTTGAATAGAGTTAATCGAATAGTAGTTATTCGAATGGAGTTAAATAGAGTTAGTCGAATATAGTTTATTCGAATATAGTTGAATAGAGTTAATTGAATAGAGTTGAATAGAGTTAATCGAATAGTAGTTATTCGAATAGAGTTGAATGGAGTTAATCGAATAGTAGTTATTCGAATGGAGTTAAATAGAGTTAGTCGAATATAGTTTATTAGAATAGAGGTAAAGGAAAAGAGTTATCGATTAGTTTAATCGGAAGGAGATTATCGAATATATCGTATTCGAAAGAAAGAGATTGAATATAGTTTATTCGAAAGAGAGAGATTTCGAATATAAGTTATTCGAAGAGAGATAATCGAATATAGGTTATTCGAAGAAGAGTTAATCAAATAGAGATTACTCGGAAGAGAATTATACATCGAATTCAAATAGATCGAATTCAGGAAAGTAATATTTACTTTTCGGTTTTTAAATCAGGAGTATACACTAATAAATTAGGGCTAGGTTTAATTAGTCGAATGAAAGAATAAAGGTTATAATTGAAGTTAGATATTGCGAAGGTACGGATTATAATGTTATCGTTACAATCAATGCTTCAATAAAGAAGTGGATTCGTAAATTGAATCCGAGAGTTACGTAAAGAAGTTGTTAAAGGTTTAAAACATAAACTGTTACTATTTCGAAGTTATAACGTTGTTCAGTTAAGGTCTGAGAGGTAATTATACCCCAACTAGATTGACTTCCTTCTTAACTAACGAATGGTAAGGTTTGATAGTGAATGATGGTTAAGTGAATTCAGTAAATGGTTTGTGTTGGCATAGCGATGTTTATTTAAACATCAGTTTAAATCCAATAAAGGAACTTTGGAAATGTTTTCCAAATAAGAAATCAGAAATGTTTTCTAATATAGAAAACAAGGAAATGGAAATGTTTTCCATTGTTAATAAAGTATATTTTCTAAAATTAGGAAATAAGAAATTTAGAATATAGGGAAACAGGAGATAAGTAAATTAATGAACTAAAGAGATAAATGTTAAATGATGATTGGTTGATATAATTTCCGTCTGGAAATAATATCGTTGTTTGCACATGAGTTTTTCTTTGATAGTTAAATCACAGACTATCAATGTTTTGACCATTTTAACGTTGTTAATATGGAGAGACCGGTAGGATTATTATCCAAAGAACCACTCTGTATTGGCATAAGCGTTGCGAATCATATATGCTGAATATATTGAAGACGGAGTAAAGTGCAAGGGCTGTTGTATAAATCATATATAACAATGGACTAAGATGGATGTACTGAATAGTGCCTTCGGTTTCGTTCAGTCGCAGAACGAACGTAAAAGGACGAATGTCTGACAAAGTATTTCTAATGATCGAATGGGTTGGTCTGTATAAATATATATGGCCGCAACGGATTTATCCCTTAGCATAACATCCAGGATATTTGTATAAACCAACTAATGATTTACGGATCTGATAATGTGGCATTCAAAGTGATCGTATTATAAATGAATGGAAAGTAAGTGTAGCTTCTAGCCTCACATCCGGTAAATGACAGAAATCGGGCAGGCAGCATGGCTAAGTCGGTCGCACCGAAGTAGGGTGTATAATCACCTATCTAGAGAATATTTGTAACACCCCGAATTTCAGTTAATGCTAAAATTCACTGGTAACAGAATAAATAGTCTCAGACGTGAGAATTGGGGGAAACGGGCTGTGTCATTACGTTCGTCTCGGAAAAATACGCGAAATAGATCCGAGTTTTCGAGAATCGGAGTCCGTATGGCCCGGTTATGGCCCAAAGAAGTTTGCAGAAAATTTAAAGTTAAAAACAGATTTAAAAATTCAAAATCAGATTTCAAAATGGAGCTGCGGGGGTAGGCGGGAAGCTTCCCGCCCTAACCATGTCGACAGGGCTGTCGACAGGCCTGTCGACAGGGGGGTCGAATTGCCTGTCGACTTGCCTGTCGACATAGGCGCGGCGTCCAGAGAACCTGGGTGCACCAGGTTGGGTTTTAGGCTGGCTTGGAGGGCTGGGTTCTAGAAATTTCCTAAATCTAACGGACCTAATCTAATCTAGGGTTAATCTAAGGGCCTAAAACACTCACCTAATCTATAAATACACCCTAAACCTACCCTAATCCATACTAAAAATAGAAATAATGGCCTCATGCCGCCAAATTAAATCTTAGAAGGAGCCTCCACTTGTTTATGAAGGAAGTTGCAAGCTAATCACTCTCTAATCAATCTCTAATCATCACCATCTTCATATTTAGCAACTAATTCCACTTCATAAGTTTGCTAATCTTGGTTTTGGTGAGTTTCTATCACTTTAACATCAATTGTTAAAGTAAGTAGATTGGGTGTAATGAGACTTATGGTCTTAGATGCGGATTAGTGAGTTTGAATCATTTGTAATGATATGCTACTCTATGTTTTTCTATGTTTATGCATAATTAATAAGTGAGTTTATGCATGTTTGATAAGTTGGTTTATGCATGCTTAACAAGTTGGTTTATGCATGTTTAACAAGTGGGTTTATGCATGTTTAATATGTGGGTTTATGCATATTTAACAAGTGGATTTATGCATGTTTAACAAAGTGAGTTATGCAAGTTCATATGCAAGTCATGTGTATGATGTTATGTAAGTTATGTGTAGGTTGATATGCAAGTTCATATGCAAGTTGTGTATATGCTTAAATGCAAGTTATGCATGCTTATGCAAGTATGTGAATGCTTATGCAAGTATGAGAATGCTTATGCAAGTTATGTGTATGCTTAAATGCATGTTTAACATGTTATGCAAGTTATGAGAATGCTTATATGCAAGTTCAACATGTTATGCAAGATATGTGTATGATAATATGCAAGCTCATATGCAACATGTTATGCAAATCATGTGTATGATAATATGCAAGTTTGGGTTAAATGTAGTTGGGTTAATATATGCTCATATATGCAAGTTGACATCCTCTTAACCCATGACAAAGTTGTATGCTAAACCCATGATATTTGTGATTGATCTTCCCCTTTTATTATGTCATGAAATGAGAACGATTTACGTGGGGAACGATGGGGTTGGTAAATATGTTAATAAAAGTATGGTTGGGTATGATTAAGCATACCATAAAAATAAATTAACATAAGTGGGAATTTACCTATTGAGTTAGGTCTACCCCATGGGAATTTACCTATTGAGTTAGGTCTACCCATGTTATGAAAAACTGGATATTAATTAGGGGTAATTAATATGGGGGTGATTAATTAGGTGTAATTAATCGACTAAGACACGAGGTTGGACTCATTTGTAGTGTAAAACTGCCCGGACCCGACCGGCTTAACCAGTTGCTACAAGTGTCAGCCCAATGTGAGAGGTCTTAGCCATAAATTAAACACGTGACTAAAGTAAAGACACGAGGTTAGACTCTGTTATGACGTAAGACTGCCCGGACTCTACCGGCTTAACCAGGCGGTCATAACAGCCAGTCTAATGTGGGAGGTCTTTGTGGGAGATCACGGTCTTAATTAATTAAGAAACACTTAACCATATTAGCATGTAGTGGGACATGAGGGGTTAAGTGGGTGCCTTGGGTGGCATGTGGAAATTTAGTGGTTGCCTTGGGTGGCATGTGGAATCTAGTGGGTTGCCTTGGGTGGCAATAGAAAATACGATTAGAATACTTAACCAAGTGGAAACATGTAATTAAACATGATTAAAGGGTTAAGTGGGATACACTAGATAAGTGACAAGCTTAGGTGGGTAGCTTGGGGGGGCCCATTTCAACCAATATTCCAAACGTATCTTTGTGGGCTCGACCCATGTCGAGTGACGGGACACGCATATTGGGCTTGATTATAAGAGGCCAAAACGGGTTAGCGGTGGCAACGCAAGTCCAACGGGTTTCATATGCGTGTGTGGGCCCGGGCTGGTAGATAAGCCGTTGTTGCATCGTGTAGATATAAAGCCGTGCACCATTGATATTATCAGGTGGCCACTTTAGGGGAGTGATACACCCCACTGTGGGACCAGCACGGGTATCTACGGTAGGGAGCCGATCGCTTGGGGAGTAGTGGGGTACACCTAGTGGAGATAGGGGCAGACGGCACCTATGTGGTCAGCTAGGGGTACATGAAACTACTAGTTATATCTTTCTTTAAGTCCTGGGGTGGGATCAATCTTTGAGTAGGAATGACTGGTGTGGTGCAGTGTAGTAATTATCCTTGGGTGGGTAGATGCGTCTTTACAGTTATCTTAGTTTATCCTAAATCTACCAAGCTGCTTAGTGTAGCCATTCATCCCCAGACATTACCGTAGGTCAAGTTTATATCTTCTCTGGTTACTTTAATGATTGTATTGTTAAAGTTATAGGACTCGCTCAGACTTATGTCTGACCCCGTTGTTTTTATCTTTTTCCCAACCCTCAGGTCCTACGGTGGATCCTAGCAGTAGTGGAGCTTGATCAGATTGTTGTTCCAGTCTTTAGGAGCTTGGATAGATGTAAAGCTCCAGTTACCCAGTTATCTTTTCTCCTGTTTTGGCTATTGTATGAGAGAGTGGGATTATGTATTTCTTTATTTTGATGGATATTGTACTTGACTTTTATTGTGGTTTTATGATGTAACCAGACATGTTTACTTCCGCTGTTATGAGATGATGTTTTAAATTTCAAGTACTATTTATATCTGTCTTGTTGTAATTTTTCTGTTCTATATTCACTAAAATACTCCACCGATGCTATGGCATTCCCTTGTGAGTGACCATAGCGGGCGTGGGGTGTTACACGTGGTATCAGAGCAAAGGTTACCGGAACAGATAAAATTTTTAGAAAACTATTTTTCTAAAACATTTTTGGAAGAGATATTTTCAAAAACATGTCTTTAAAGAGAAAGGTTTTTGAAGGAAAAGCATAATCCCCAATAGCCATATCTATATCCTTCGAATTCTCCGTTTTGAATCTTTCCTTTTTCGTTTCAGCATGGCCGAGAATCTTAACTTTCCAGAGGGTGTGACGGTACCAGTATGGTATAGGAGATTGATGGAGGCTAGGGCCACCACTGCGGGTCCAACAAATGTTCCTCCACCAACCGTAGCACCCGATCTTCCTCCTCCCCCTCCTCCTCGCACGGATACTTTTGCTAAGACTTGCAAGGAATTTAAAGCTATGGGAGGGAAACCTTTTCAAGGATCTGAAACTTTTGTGGAGGCTAGAGATTGGCTGAAGGAGGTGGAAGAATTGATAGATATCTTTGAGATGGAAGAAGGAAAGAAAGTCAAGTTGGCTGCTTGGTTAATGAAGGGAGAGGCCTCATTCTGGTGGGAGGTCACTAATGGAGAACGCCCCGTTGACTCTTGGGCGGATTTTAGGCAAAGATTTGTGGCAAAGTTTCTCTCAAGGGCGGAGGAAAACTTGTATATGGAAAGATTCTTGACTCTAAAGCAAGGAAATCTCTCGGTGAAGGAATATGTCAACAAGTTTAATCAATTGGCAAGGTTTGGCCTAGACATGGTGAATACACCGGAGAAGAAGGCTTTGAGGTTCGTGAAGGGCTTGAATGAACCGATGCATGGGTTGGCTATGACTCATATCCCTATGGGGGCCACCTTTGAGAAGCTAGTTGACATGGCACTCATGCATGAAGAAGAGAAGGGTCCCAATGCTAATAAGGCAACCGAGAAGAAGGGAGATCAAAAGAGACCTCAGCAACAACAACAAAACAAAGGTGGGAAAGGCAACGGTGGCAAGGGCAAGAAGAAGAAGTGTTTCAATTGTGGGACACCTGGCCACCTAAGCAAGGATTGTCGTAAGAAGAAGAAGACTGGCTGCTTCCACTGTGGCGAAGCAGGGCATCTAGTGAAAGATTGTCCTAAGAAGGGGCAAAGGACGGGGTCTACCTCAGGAGGACAGGTGCAAGCTCTTATGGCATCGAGTCAGGCTAGGGGGCAAGTACAGGCTCTCGCAGTCCCACCAATTCAGAAAAGAGGTAGAACTATCTCCGTTGAAAGTCTGGTTTTTCTATTTGATCATCCTGTCCGTACATTGTTTGATTCAGGCGCATCGCATTCGTTTATCTCATCACCATTAGTTGAGCCACCGCACTTAGACACCAGTCTGGTAGATGATCCTTGGTTGTTTCAAACCCAATTGGGGGCTCCACTTATTTGTCCATGATATGTTTGGGTTTGAAGATTTCTATACTTAGCATTGAGTTTAGATGTGATGCTTTTGTGTTGGGCTTCACGGGCTATGGGTTGATTTTGGGCATGGACTGGTTATCCAGTAATGGTGCCGTTCTTGATTGTGAAAGGAGAGTTGTTAGGCTCATGACCCGCTTGGGTAACACTCTCGAGATTTCTTGTAATCCCATGGACTCTGTTATGCTAAGTTATCTTGAATCGCTTGACGCTTCGGTCGAGAGTTTGCAATCTGTTAAAGTGGTCCGAGAATATCCGGATGTGTTTGAGGAGGTGAAGGGCTTACCTCCGAAGCGGGAGATTGACTTCCGAATATATCTGGTGGATAATGCTAAACCTGTATCTTTACCAGTGCGCCACATGGCTCCTCGTGAGAGGAGGGAACTCCATAAGCAAGTAGGGGAGTTGCTTGAGAAGGGGTTCATAAGACGAAGTATATCGGAGTCGGGTGCTCCAGTAGTATTTGCTACGAAGGCGGATGGGTCCCTCAGACTTTGTGTAGACTATAGAGAACTCAACAAGCTCAAAAAGAAGAATAGACACCCATTGCCGAGGATTGATGATCTTTTCGATCAGTTGGTTGGCGCTTCAGTATTTTCTCAGTTGGACTTAGCCACGGGGTTTCATCAGTTGAGGGTGGCTGAGGACAGCATAGACAAGACTGCCTTTAGGACTCCAGATGGTTTCTATGAGTGGCTAGTGATGCCATTTGGGTTGACGAACGCCCCTGCATACTTTGTTGATTTGATGAGTAGGGTGTTCAGGGAGTTCCTTAATAAATTCGTGGTGGTCTTTGTGGATGATATCTTAGTATTTTCTAAGAGTGAAGTAGAGCATGCCCTACATCTTGGGGAGGTATTGAAGACTCTTCGAGCACATAGCCTTAAGGCTAAATTCTCTAAATGTCACTTCTGGAGGAAGGAGGTGCGGTTCTTGGGGCACGTGGTCTCCAAGGAAGGGATAGCTGTGGATCCCGCGAAGGTAGTATCAATTCAGGATTGGAAGGTTCCGAAGAATGCTACCGAAGTAAGAAGTTTCTTGGGTTTGGCGGGTTATTATAGGAAGTTTATTAAAGACTTCGCGAAGATATCAGCCCCATTAACCCGCTTAACGAAGAAGAATCTTGTTTTCGCATGGGACGTAGATTGTGATGATGCGTTCCGACGGTTAAAGAGAGCTTTAACCACTGCTCCAGTTTTAGTGTTGCCAGATGGGAGCAAGCCATTTGTTGTCTATACCGATGCTTGTGGGACAGGACTAGGCGCAGTCTTAATGCAAGAGGGAAGGGTGATAGCCTATGGTGGAAGGCAGTTGAGAGCACATGAGAAAAATTACCCTACCCATGATTTAGAGTTGGCCGCTATTGTTTTTGCGCTTAAGATTTGGCGCCATTATCTTCTTGGTGAGAGATTCGAATTGTTCACTGACCATAAATCATTGAAGTACTTGTTTTCTCAGAAGGATTTGAATCTGAGACAGCAAAGGTGGATGGAATTCTTAGCATCCTATGATTTCGAGATAGCGTATACCCCTGGCAAGGGTAACGTGGTGGCGGACGCCTTGAGCAGGAAGAGGTTGTCCTTGAGTCCATTGTTCGTGGAACGACGAAGCTTAGAATTTATCTCGATGTTTGATTTCAGACCTTCCGTTGATTATGTACCCGGTTTGCTAGCTTCCTTGGAGGTTAGACCTACTCTTTTGGGGCGGATTGGAGAAGCACAGAGGGACGACCCACAGTTGGTTGAGTTGGTGGAGAAGCTCATAAGGGGGGAGTCGTCCAGCCATTTGAGTAGGTATACACTAGAAGATAGGGGGTGCTTGCGTAGAGACGGTAGACTTTGTGTACCGCAAGATGAGGGTTTGAGGAAGGTTATTCTTGATGATGCACACCGTTCTAGGATGACTATTCATCCCGGTGGGGACAAGATGTACCGAGACATGAAGAGGGTTTTCTTCTGGGCCGGTATGAAGAAAGATGTGGCCGAGTATGTCGCTCGATGCTTGGTGTGCCAACAAGTGAAGGCGGAGCAAAAGAAACCTGGTAGGTTACTTCACCCATTGGAAGTTCCGCAATGGAAGTGGGATAGCGTCTCGATGGATTTTATTGACGGGTTACCCAGATCGAGGAAGGGTAATACAGGAATTTGGGTGGTGGTAGACAGACTTACTAAGAGCGCCCATTTCATACCTGTGAAGAGCAAGAGGACCGCTCCATGGCTAGCTTCTGTATATCTTTAAGAGATAGTTCGATTGCATGGGGTACCCTCTAGCATAGTGAGTGATCGAGATCCTATCTTCACTAGCGAGTTCTGGAGAAGTTTGCAAGAAGCAGTGGGGACTCAATTGTGTCTGAGCACCGCATATCATCCTCAAACAGACGGCCAGACTGAGAGGGTGAATCGTGTTCTAGAAGACCTTTTGAGGCTTTGTATCTTAGATTTTGGAGGTACATGGGAAGAGCATCTTCCATTGGTGGAGTTCGCATATAATAACAGCTTTCAGTCCAGTATTGGTTTGGCTCCTTTCGAAGCTCTCTATGGAAGGCCTTGTCGATCACCTACATGTTGGTGGGAATCTACGGATAAGATCTTGCTTGGGCCTGATATGATTAGGGAGACTTCTGAGAAGATTGACTTGATTCGAAGAAGGATGAAAGCAGCGCAGGATAGGCAAAAATCTTATGCGGACAAGAGAAGGACGGATCTTGAGTTTGAGGTTGGGGACATGGTTTTTGTCAAAGAATCTCCGTTGAGAAATGTTGTTCGCTTTGGATCCGTTGGGAAGTTAGCACCGAGGTTTGTTGGGCCGTTTCCTATTAAGGAAAGGATTGGACGGATGGCATATAGAGTGGAGCTGCCCGACAGACTTAGTGGTGTACATGATGTATTCAATGTGTCCCATTTGAGGAAATGCTTACATGAGACCGCAGAGGTGGTAGAGCCGAGCTTGCTTAGAGATGTGGAGGTAGAGCGTGATGCGACTATTCGACGAGCTCCTACTCGCATCCTTGGGTCAGAGACAAGGAAGTTGAGAAACAGAGAGGTTCAACTAGTCAAAGTGCAATGGGGAGAAGACGAAAGCAATGCTACTTGGGAGACGGAAGCGAAGATGCGTTCTTTGTATCCATTTCTTTTTGAGGGTATGTCTTTACTTTCTCCTCTATCGTTGTCTAGTACTTATCTTATCTTTAGTATGTCCTCTCGATAGTACTGTTTGACCTTTAGATAGGGTAAACCTATGGTTGAAACATGTGTTTGAGACATGTTATGGTTGATGGATGCAAGTGTTTGCTAGTGGTTGCTCGTGGATGCATATACACACACTCTAGGCACTAGATCGGCTCAATCACTTCATATTGCATATTGCATAAAATTGTGTGTAGGAAGCTATATTTATGGATGTATAATGATTGTGTTATCATATGGATGACGCATTTTGGTGAATGATTGTGCACTCATGTAGATATTGTATGTGTCGATAGGGTTCTCTCGCATACATAATGGATGCATGGCACTATCATGGTTTGCATATGTTCATACATTAGATAGGGAACATATACACACACTTTTTGCATATGCTCATACATCATTATAAATTGTTTTAAGGACAATGGATGCCCGTGTTTGATGGATTGAGTAGATGGTTGTTTGGATGGTAGGATATGCATTCTCCTTACTTAGGGATTTCAGGGACGAAATCCTTTAAGGAGGGGAGAATGTAACACCCCGAATTTCAGTTAATGCTATAATTCACTGGTAACAGAATAAATACTCTCAGACGTGAGAATTGGGGAAACGGGCTGCGTCATTACGTTCGTCTCGGAAAAATACGCGAAATAGAGTCCGAGTTTTCGAGAATCGGAGTCCGTATGGCCCGGTTATGGCCCAAAGAAGTTTGCAGAAAATTTAAAGTTAAAAACAGATTTAAAAATTCAAAATCAGATTTCAAAATGGAGCAGCGGGGGTAGGCGGGAAGCTTCCCGCCCTAACCATGTCGACAGGGCTGTCGACAGGCCTGTCGACAGGGGGGTCGAATAGCCTGTCGACTTGCCTGTCGACATGGGCGCGGCGTCCAGAGAACCTGGGTGCACCAGGTTGGGTTTTAGGCTGGCTTGGAGGGCTGGGTTCTAGAGATTTCCTAAATCTAACGGACCTAATCTAATCTAGGGTTAATCTAAGGGCCTAAAACACTCACCTAATCTATAAATACACCCTAAACCTACCCTAATCCATACTAAAAATAGAAATGATGGCCTCATGCCGCCAAATTAAATCTTAGAAGGAGCCTCCACTTGTTTATGAAGGAAGTTGCAAGCTAATCACTCTCTAATCAATCTCTAATCATCACCATCTTCATATTTAGCAACTAATTCCACTTCATAAGTTTGCTAATCTTGGTTTTAGTGAGTTTCTATCACTTTAACATCAATTGTTAAAGTAAGTAGATTGGGTGTAATGAGACTTATGGTCTTAGATGCGGATTAGTGAGTTTGAATCATTTGTAATGATATGCTACTCTATGTTTTTCTATGTTTATGCATAATTAATAAGTGAGTTTATGCATGTTTGATAAGTTGGTTTATGCATGCTTAACAAGTTGGTTTATGCATGTTTAACAAGTGGGTTTATGCGTGTTTATTATGTGGGTTTATGCATATTTAACAAGTGGATTTATGCATGTTTAACAAAGTGGGTTATGCAAGTTCATATGCAAGTCATGTGTATGATGTTATGTAAGTTATGTGTAGGTTGATATGCAAGTTCATATGCAAGTTGTGTATATGCTTAAATGCAAGTTTAACATGATATGCAAGTTATGCATGCTTATGTAAGTATGTGAATGCTTATGCAAGTATGAGAATGCTTATGCAAGTTATGTGTATGCTTAAATGCATGTTTAACATGTTATGCAAGTTATGAGAATGCTTATATGCAAGTTCAACATGTTATGCAAGATATGTGTATGATAATATGCAAGCTCATATGCAACATGTTATGCAAATCATGTGTATGATAATATGAAAGTTTGGGTTAAATGTAGTTGGGTTAATATATGCTCATATATGCAAGTTGACATCCTCTTAACCCATGACAAAGTTGTATGCTAAACCCATGATATTTGTGATTGATCTTCCCCTTTTATTATGTCATGAAATGAGAACGATTTACGTGGGGAACGATGGGGTTGGTAAATATGTTAATAAAAGTATGGTTGGGTATGATTAAGCATACCATAAAAATAAATTAACATAAGTTGGAATTTACCTATTGAGTTAGGTCTACCCCATGGGAATTTACCTATTGAGTTAGGTCTACCCATGTTATGAAAAACTGGATATTAATTAGGGATAATTAATATGGGGGTGATTAATTAGGTGTAATTAATCGACTAAGACATGAGGTTGGACTCATTTGTAGTGTAAAACTGCCCGGACCCGACCGGCTTAACCAGTTGCTACAAGTGTCAGCCCAATGTGAGAGGTCTTAGCCATAAATTAAACACGTGATTAAAGTAAAGACACGAGGTTAGACTCTGTTATGACGTAAGACTGCCCGGACTCTACCGGCTTAACCAGGCGGTCATAACAGCCAGTCTAATGTGGGAGGTCTTTGTGGGAGATCACGGTCTTAATTAATTAAGAAACACTTAACCATATTAGCATGTAGTGGGACATGAGGGGTTAAGTGGGTGCCTTGGGTGGCATGTGGAAATTTAGTGGTTGCCTTGGGTGGCATGTGGAATCTAGTGGGTTGCCTTGGGTGGCAATAGAAAATACGATTAGAATACTTAACCAAGTGGAAACATGTAATTAAACATGATTAAAGGGTTAAGTGGGATACACTAGATAAGTGACAAGCTTAGGTGGGTAGCTTGTGGGGGCCCATTTCAACCAATATCCCAAACGTATCTTTGTGGGCTCGACCCATGTCGAGTGACGGGACACGCATATTGGGCTTGATTATAAGAGGCCAAAACGGGTTAGCGGTGGCAACGCAAGTCCAACGGGTTTCATATGCGTGTGTGGGCCCGGGCTGGTAGATAAGCCGTTGTTGCATCGTGTAGATATAAAGCCGTGCACCGTTGATATTATCAGGTGGCCACTTTAGGGGAGTGATACACCCCACTGTGGGACCAGCACGGGTATCTACAGTAGGGAGCCGATCGCTTGGGGAGTAGTGGGGTACACCTAGTGGAGATAGGGGCAGACGACACCTATGTGGTCAGCTTGGGGTACATGAAACTACTAGTTATATCTTTCTTTAAGTCCTGGGGTGGGATCAATCTTTGAGTAGGAATGACTGGTGTGGTGCAGTGTAGTAATTATCCTTGGGTGGGTAGATGCGTCTTTACAGTTATCTTAGTTTATCCTAAATCTACCAAGCTGCTTAGTGTAGCCATTCATCCCCAGACATTACCGTAGGTCAAGTTTATGTCTTCTCTGTTTACATTAATGATTGTATTGTTAAAGTTATAGGACTCGCTCAGACTTATGTCTGACCCCGTTGTTTTTATCTTTTTCCCAACCCTCAGGTCCTACGGTGGATCCTAGCAGTAGTGGAGCCGGATCAGATTGCTGTTCCAGTCTTTAGGAGCTTGGATAGATGTAAAGCTCCAGTTACCCAGTTATCTTTTCTCTTGTTTTGGCTATTGTATGAGAGAGTGGGATTATGTATTTCTTTATTTTGATGGATATTGTACTTGACTTTTATTGTGGTTTTATGATGTAACCAGACATGTTTACTTCCGCTGTTATGAGATGATGTTATAAATTTCAAGTACTATTTATATCTGTCTTGTTGTAATTATTCTGTTCTATATTCACTAAAATACTCCACCGATGCTATGGCATTCCCTTGTGAGTGACCATAGCGGGCGTGGGGTGTTACAATATTCATTTGCTTCTTTTAATCTATCAATGCTGTCCCATATATATATGGGAAACGATTGCTGATCCTAACCGTTGGTGATGTACATTCGATACACTCAAGCGAAATGAGTGGTCGGTCATGTGTGGCTGAGTTGCAAGATGTTCTTGTTGAACTCCAGTGTATCGTTCCTAGAGTACATTGATCGGAAGGTGGTTCCATACCTTGTCATAGTTGGAAATCCATTAACCGATACGTGCTTGCGGTTTTGATTGTATACTATATTTGTAGAACGTGAGATGAAAGTGTTTCTGCTAGATTGTTATCTAATTTTATTTAGACATTATTATAATATCAGAATGATGTTGTTTACAAAGTTGTTGGATTCTCATAAGGGAAAAACCCGCTCCGTTATGCGGCGTGGTCTAATGAGATATCGTTTACTTGTTCAAACTGTTTTAAACTGTTTTACTCATACCAGTCCCATGATTGACCCGGAGTTTATTTGTTTGTTTCCCTAAACTCTTGGGTGCCTAATTTTGTACGGGCAGTCAAGTAGTCGGGATTTTACAGATACACTTGGAGAGCTTGGGGCAGGAGGCTTTAGGATTCTATAGCTATTATTATTTCCGCTGTTGTTGTAAGTGGTGTACTCTGATAAGTGCTATTGTATATATAACTATTTGTATTTCAAAAGTTATGTTACATTTTATTCGTTCCTCTGTGAGATTCGTGTTTACTCTGACGATGTTGTCCTTCTTCTTCTTCTATTCTATTAGTTCTACCTTATCTATCCTCACCCTCTACCTTCTTTCTATTAGTTTCCTGTTTCCCAGTTTAATTTGGGGTTGGACTTGTGTTTTTGGTCAGCTCAAATTGGACCGGATTTTCGGGTCACTACACTTGGTATCATAGCTTAAGGTTAAGTGAATTACCTTGGCTCTATGGCGTGATTCAGTAGAGATGGGATTAGTAATATCCTAGGATGAGTTTGAGTGTATATATATGAGTGCGTATTTGTTAGTTAATATAAAGTGATTTATATTGTGGAGACTCATTGGTTGAGTGGCTTATGGATTCTGGACGATCAGTTTAATCCACTGTGTCGGTAGGAGTTTTATAAATACTTGAATACGATGAACCAACATGGTATATTTTGAAAAGTGGGTAAATGGAATAATTTTACCCAAAGATATTTGCTATAGTATATTGGTTGTATTGGTTGTTATTAAAATCGAATAAGACTATAAGATGTGAAATGGTTATAAATAACTAATCAGGATTCATATAAGTAAAGTATATGAGGTAAGATGAAGTAAATCTGAATTTAAATCAAATTGGAATTAAAATAAGGAAATTTTAAGTTCCTGGGAGATTTTGAAAACAGTTTTCAAACTGAAAGTGATATAGTATTGAACTCACTTCGATAGCTGGAAAATAGATTCTGATGATGAATCGTGACATCATCAGTGTTCATTTTCGAGTTGTAAGTGATGGATTACTACCAAAGATTTTGTTTTAAAATCATTTTTGAAAACAAGGTGTTTGAAAATTCAAAAGGGTTTGAATTGTTGTTATAATTTCAAATTGATTTGAGATTTACCCAGGAATTTGAAATTTGGAATTTAAATTTAACTTGTGAAGTTAAATGGATTAAAATAGTAAAAGTGAATAATAAATTAGAATTTAAATTTGACTAAGTTAAATGAAACTGGAATTTATTAGTGAATAATCTGGAATGGAAATGAGTGATGAGTTAATATTTGGAATTTGATATTGGAGTTCGAATGAAATTCGATTTAGATTTGAGGATATGAACTGATTTGAAATTGGATTGAGATAACACTGGTATATGCTGAGTTGATAGCATATAGAAGTGATAGAGTTGATATGCCTGAAAAAAAGGTACCAGTTTATATTTGATATGAGTTTGAGATTTTGATAAGCCAAATTGGCAAGCTGCTTGGCTGTTTGATTTTCTTTTGGGTTGGAGATGGCCCAGAGAGGCGAGTTGGAGTTTGACCGATTGATCAGTACAAAGGAGGTGTTGGCAAAAAAATTCAAAGAGTTAAGGCATTAGAAAATTTTCAGAATTTTTGAAAATTTTCGTTGATAAGAATTAATTAATATTTAATTGAAATTAAATTGGTCCAGTTGGAAATTGAACTTGATAAGTGAACAAATAAGTTCTAACCAGTCAATAGGGTTGTTTCCTACCTTAGCAATTTCGAGGACGAAATTATTTAAAGGGGGAAAGATTGTAATGACCCGTAATTTGGCAGGAGAATAATTAACTAATTTAATTATTAAATATCGATTTAACGACATCAGTAACTGGAATTAAATAATATTTATATTTAATTAATATAAATAATAGGATAATATATTTCTAGAATAGTCGGAAATAGTGGAATTCACAATACGATGTGAATTGGATCTTATATAAGCTATAATTCAGTTTGGATTTGAATTATAATAACGAATATATTGAATCGACGACAGTTGAACATATAGTTTATAATATATTTATAAACGAGCTCGAAATGGCGCTGCAGTTCACTATTTGGCGATTTGAACTTCAACTGAATATACAAGGTCCGTTTTAAGTCGGATTTCTGTGAAACAAGAACCGTAAGGACCGAGTTGATGATAGTTTTCTAATGGAACAGAAAAATCAGGATTTCGTCTTGTAGATTTTGAGATATGTCCAAATCAAATTTTAGAATAGTCGCTATAGAATCGTTTATCGACCGTAACGGTTTATTCGATATAACAAGAGATCGGGTTTGAATTTAGACAAGGTTCTTTTGGGAAATAGCGATAATTTAATTTTTAGAATTTTACTGTAATTTTTAATTAATCAAATAAGCAACTTTTTATTTGGAGTATTTGGCACCCTGTATCGACATTTCGGGGTTTCACAATATGAGTTCATCTACCGGAATTATTACATTTTTGGGACCAGAGCGCATCACTTATTTAAATGGTATTTTTGTTTCTGTCCATAACAGTCCCTACGCGAACAGAATATTATATAGTGGTGTACGCTATGTTTTTAACTTAAAACAAACTAAACTGAATGGTTAACTGGTCAAACGAACTCAGAATTCAACGAAACAAGTTTCATACGAAATCTTAGGAAGAGGTCTAGTGAAACGTCAAGGCCTCATATTTTTAGGGATTTTTTTGGAATTGTTAGGAAATATTGCTCGGTGTTTTTCATCGATATTTTCTAAGGGATTTTCGCAAACGGTGTCGGAATTCGACGAAACCTGTCCCATTGGGTCCGAAATATTTTTCTATGCTAGGAATAGCTTAGTTTTCAAAAACAAAGATCATATAAATTGGTTTTGAGGAGGATATCTCATCGTTAAGTAATATTATAAAATATACGTTATATTGGACCAAAAACTTCTATAAATACCCCGGATTTCCTTAAAACCTAATATCTATTCCACTGCAAACAGAAAGAAAGAGGCCGCCACCAACTACCATCTTCAGAAAATTTAATCGAGCTAAATACTTTAGGAAATCAAACGTCGTTAGATCCTTTGGCCTCGCATGGGATAGGGCTACGAATCGACATGTTCAAATTTCAATCCATTTGAATTTCCTGTAGCTCAACCGTGGAGCTCGGGGTCGTACTCCGAAGAACGGGAGGGTCTGTGCGAGACTAGGAGGAGGAGCTCGCATCCATGTGAGAAATGAACTGTGTGGATTTGCTTTCACCGTTAGGTGCGGGACTGGATAGGAGTTGAGGGCGTTCAAGGGGAGACCGGGATGGAAGTGCCTGCGTTGGGAGGGAGAAGTTTTCATGAAGGGAATAGCACATGTGGAATGATGCCGATGAGGTGGTGGTTGAAGTTTGCTGTAGTGATGAATGAAGAGGCCACTGAGTTAAAGTTTTAAGGGAGGGGGGAAATGTTTTGTTCAATACTGGAAAGTGGTGGGGTGCGTGTGAAAGAAGGAGAGAGAAGTGAGAAGTCAAGGGATGGAGGATGGGCTGTATGTGCGGGTGAGCCCAGTTTTAATTCAAAAAGAAAGAAAAAAAAATATAAATAATGGATGGCCATCAGAAGAAATGAAATGGTATGTGGAGGGCGCATCATATTTGGGAAGGGAGAAGCTGTTTTGGGCTTGAATCGGATGGGTAGGCCCAATAGTAAATTAGATTAAGTTTTAATTTAATTATAATAGTGTATAAACTTCTATTATGTATAACTTGGTCATACGTAGACGGAATTCAGCGAAACAAGATCCGACGGGATCATATGGACGAACACTACACAATGAGACTGACCGTGAGTCAATTGGAGCACCCGATGATCCCGATACAAAGGAGGTTATGGCGAATTTTCCCGGGAATTTAAGGAGTTAGAATATTTTTAAGAATAAATTTGAAAAGGAAATATTTGCAAACCATTTGCAAATAGAATAAAATAGAAAAAAAAATATTTGTAAAACCATTTACAAATAGAATTGAAAAGGAAATATTTAGAAAATAAATAGAGTTAATAAAAAGGAAACCGTTATAAAAAGGAAAACGTTATTAAATGAAAATTTATAAAGTGAAGAACCGTTACTAAAAAATTGAATCTTTATAAATGAATAAACGTTGTTAAAAGGGGATCTTTTTGAATGGATAAACGTTATCAAAAAGGAGAAATCGAATATGGTATTCGAAGTTAGTTAATCGAATATGGTATTCGAAGTAGGTTAATCGAATATGGTATTCGAAGTTAGTTAATCGAATATGATATTCGAAGTTGGTTGATCGAATATGGTATTCGAAGTTGGTTAATCGAATATGGTATTCGAAGTCAGTTAATCGAATATGGTATTCGAAGTCAGTTAATCGAATATGTTATTCAAAAGGGGTTATTTGAATCGAGTTAGTCAAATAGAGTTAACCAGTTAGAGTTAATCAGTTAGAGTTAACCAGTTAGAGTTAATCAGTTAGAGTTAACCACTAGAGTTAATTAGTTAGAGTTAACCAGTTAGAGTTAATTAGTTAGAGTTAATCAGTTAGAGTTAACCATTTAGAGTTAATCAGTTAAGGTTAATCCAAATGAGATGCCATTTAGCACGACTGCTAGCGTAATTCGCAGGGCTGTAAATATCCTACGGCAGTCGGATGTTTCCTGAGGGAATCAGGCGTAACCGTTGTGATCGCTGCGATCTAGAGTCAAGCGAATGGAGTTAATCGAATAGTAGTTATTCAAGTGGAGTTGAATAGAGTTAATCGAATAGCAGTTATTCGAATGGAGTTAAATAGAGTTAGTCGAATATAGTTTATTCGAATAGAGTTAATCGAATAGAGTTGAATAGAGTTAATCGAATAGTAGTTATTCGAATAGAGTTGAATGGAGTTAATCGAATAGTAGTTATTCGAATGGAGTTAATCGAATAGTAGTTATTCGAATGGAGATAAAGGAAAAGAGTTATCGATTAGTTTAATCGGAAGGAGATTATCGAATATATCGTATTCGAAAGAAAGAGATTGAATATAGTTTATTCGAAAGAGAGAGATTTCGAATATAAGTTATTCGAAGAGAGATAATCGAATATAGGTTATTCGAAGAAGAGTTAATCAAATAGAGATTACTCGGAAGAGAATTATACGTCGAATTCAAATAGATCGAATTCGGGAAAGTAATATTTACTTTTCGGTTTTTAAATCAGGAGTATACACTAATAAATTAGGGCTAGGTTTAATTAGTCGAATTAAATAATAAAGGTTATAATTGAAGTAAGATAATGCGAAGGTAGGGATTATAACGTTATCGTTATAATCAATGTTTCAATAAAGAAGTGGATTCGTAAATTGAATCCGAGAGTTACGTAAAGAAGTTGTTAAAGATTTAAAAGATAAACTGTTACTATTTCGAAGTTATAACGTTGTTCAGTTAAGGTCTGAGAGGTAATTAAACCCCAACTTGATTGACTGCCTTCTTAACTAAGGAATGGTAAGGTTTGATAGTGAATGATGGTTAAGTGAATTCAGTAAATGGTTTGAGTTGGCATAGCGATGTTTATTTAAACATCAGTTTAAATCCAATAATGGAATTTTGGAAATGTTTTCCAAATAAGAAATCAGAAATGTTTTCTAATATAGAAAACAAGGAAATGGAAATGTTTTCCATTGTTAATAAAGTATATTTTCTAAAATTAGAAAATAAGAAATTTAGAATATAGGGAAACAGGAGATAAGTAAATTAATGAACTAAAGAGATAAATGTTAAATGATGATTGGTTGATATAATTTCCGTCTGGAAATAATATCGTTGTTTGCACACGAGTTTTTCTTTGATAGTTAAATCACAGACAATCAAAGTTTTGACCATTTTAACGTTGTTAAAATGGAGAGACCGGTTAGATTATTATCCAAAGAACCACTGTATATTGGCATAAGCGTTGCGAATCATATATGCTGAATATAATGAAGACGGAGTAAAGTGCAAGGGCTGTTGTATAAATCTTAGATAACAATGGACTAAGATGGATATACTGAATAGTGCCTTCGGTTTCGTTCTGTCCCAGAACGAACGTAAATGGACGAATGTCTGACAAAGTATTTCCAATGATCAAATGGGTTGGTCTGTATAAATATCGGGTCCGTCCCTTCATAATCTGCCAGTTCTCCTGGAGTGTCTGAACATGGAGAAGCATCAGTGAGACAACACTCCCCCATTATAGAGTAAGAGGTCGAGAATGTAGATATCATGAGTGGAAAACCCGATAGACTTGGCATCGTCGCGACTGGACTCCACAACAGTTAGGAAAATGGCGTTGCGGTTTAACATACTAGTGGATGATGTTCGTGCTCTGGGAGTTGGTTGTAGGGCTCACACACCACTCGAGGGCTTTGCTGCTTGGAACAGACAGGCTTGCCTTACGGGGTGTGTGCCCCCAACCAATGATTTTATTCAAAACATGCTGAGCTACTTCTGCCTTGCACTTTCGCAACTACACCCGAATGCTTACGCCTCGCTGTTGCGCGCTTGCGCTCTCTATCGGGAATACTTGCACTTGGAACCTACAAGAGAGGACATTCGGTATTTTTTCCATTTTAAGAGAACGGCTAGCCTATCGCCCTCCTAATGATTCCTAGAAGCGTCACCTGCCACCAAATTCATTGTCGGGAAGTGGCCTAGGCTGTCAGTATTTAAACATGATTGGTTCTTCATGCGCTGCCCTCTTGGATTTACGACGAGATGGATAGAAGGGAGTAAGTATTTCCGAACTATGTTTCGTACTATAACGCTTTCTGGACCCCGTGTCTCACTATTTGCTGATCATGGCAAGAAATCCAGAGGCACCTACTGGCGAGGAGTATCAGCAATGCCTCAATGCCTTGCTAGCGATACCCGAGGAGGCATGTAAAACTAACAGCATAATAAGTCAAGAGCGCCTTCGTCGTTTCGGGCTACTTTCACATGACCGGGCTATAATTAGGCCTGCCGTTGCAAGCAGTATTCTGAAAGGAAAAGTGATGGGAGGTTCCACGATTCCTGGTCTGAAGAGAAAGATGTCTTCTGCTGGACCCAAGCCCAAAAGGGTCATTACTTTTCAAGGGGATGTGAGCGTAGGCATGGCTGGCATTGTGAAGATAGTTACCCGGGATGAGGGCTCGTTGGATGCTTCCGTCCCGCCTCCGATGGGAGGTGTGGGGGAAGAAGCATTGGTCGAGTCACAGTCCCCGACAACTTCTCCGGACGTCGCGGCCTCCCTTGAAGCAGCGGACCAATTTTCCGGCTTGAACAAAATTGAGATAGACATTTCGGGCCCATGAACGGTGAACATGGAAGAACTTTCCCTTGCTGTGACGGGGTTACCTCCTCTGAGAAGATCACAATCTGGTTTGTTAAGAGAATACTTAGGGCATACACTGCATAGCGCAGAGATTCTACTGAGCATGCGACCCAGTTGACTTCGTTGGTTTTTCTTAACAGGTGACATGGTATGAGGGCGCGGATGACAAGGCTCTAGATCTAGGGACCGGCGAAGACCTCGGAGCGATTTCCTTAGCACCTTTAAGAGAGGGGCGAGTCTGTATAGCGATGTTGTGCCCCCACAAGGTCATGGTAGGGATAGCCGTCAACTGGATAGGCTCTACAGTCTCCTACTCCCCCTTCCCCTCCTCCAATCCGAGTGTCCGGTGGAGACTCTAGTCTTGATATAGAGGGATCAAGGCACTCGCTATAGACAACTCCTCCTCACATTGCTGCTTCGGCTCCTACTTCAGCCTCCAAAGGGTCGGGAGCATCACTTGCTCAACCCAGATTGGAGGTTTCTTCCATTATCAAGATGGAAAACTTAATGGAGTCCCAAGTGAATGTGTTTTCTATAGAGGAGCGGATAGCATTTCTGAAGTACTATTTCCCTCGTCTTTATTTCGACGGGCTGAAGTTTATCCCTGATCTCCACCCTGCTAAGGATAGGGAGTCCAGGGAGATATGGGATTATGTGATGGCCTCGTATCATCAAACCAACGAGTTTACCAAGTATTCCTTCCATCTTTTGGAGCTGATTAGGAAGAAAAACATGGAACTTATGAACCATCAGCTGACCATCAATGCTGAGCGGACCACTATTGAGAATCTAAATGCCGAAATAGGTGATTTTGCTCTTTGTGTCGTTGGCGTACTATTTGGTTATTCCATGCCGTCAAACATTAACTCGTGGATCCTTTTTTCTTTTTTGTGTGCAGCGGAGCTAAAGGAGGAGTATGCGACACCTCAGAGAGAGGTCGATCATGCTCGCTCTTCTTTCACAGAGACTGTAGTTGACTTGACCACTCAGAATACGACCCTTAAGAGGTACAAGGATGAGGTAGACAAAATATGCATCGAGTTGGAGAAGGAGAATACCAGACTCTCCAAACTTCGGGATGACAGCGAGGCTTTGAGAACGGAGAACGACAGCTTCAAAAAGCAGCTTGAAGTGATGAAGAAGACCAAGGAGGACGCGGAGGTCAGCAATCGAGATGTGCTGAGTACAGTGAAGGTTTTGAGAGCTGCACATCTGAGAGAGGTTGAGCAGTTATGGAAGTAGTTGGAGGACACGAAATCTCAGGTAGAAATGTCTGTAGAATAAGATATTCGGAACATGTTTGTTAAGATTCTGAAATTCCATGGACTCTCGTGGGTGGATGATCATGTCCGAGAACTGAATCGGACTTGGGAGAGGTTAGTTCCTCATGAAGCCTTTTTGCGTCAAGTGGATGTGAGCACCCTGGATGAAGGCCAACTAATGCTGGATCTCTGTCTGACGAGGAGCGGGGAAAGCTAATGGAAGGGAGGAGATTGTTGTCGGAGGATGTAGAGAGAGAAAGGCTAGCGAGGCTCACCGTTGAGAAGGGAAAATCTATCACGACCGAGAGCGTGGTTATGGCTGAAACATTCGGTGCGGGAAGCTCTTATCTGCCTCCAGTTCCTGAACCTTCTATAGTGAATGATCCTGCTGCTTCGGTCAGGGTTTCCACTAAGTACAATCCTGACCACCCGAAGATAAGAGAAATAGGATTCTCACTACCTTCCGTGACACATGCTCCCTCTATTCCTCCTACGCCATCCTTGACCGGAGGTAAACTCCTATTACTCTGCATCCCTGAGGATGACGAGATTACCAATTTTGCAAACTAAAAGGTTTTATTTTTACTGTGCAGCCATTCCTGGATCGACCACACCTTTCGGCCTTGCCCGATCCCACAAACGACTGAATCTGGACTAGGACTTGCGGAGACGCAATTTGGAAAGGGCAGTGACCAACTAGGTTCTCTCTCGGGCATAAGGATAACGCCCAGTATGACTGGCATTCTTAATGAGGAAGGAGAGGCAGTAGATGGACAAAGTGCTGCTGCCAGAGGACCAATAGAGGCTGATGTGACTTCTATGGCAGCGGTGGTAGAAACCCAGAAAGCCCGAACGATGGCAAAGCGCAAGGAGATAGAGGAGAGAGGAAGGCAGGATGAGGCTGCCAGGCAAGAAACCCAGAGGAAGGCCACAGAGAATGCTGAGGCGAGAGCCGTGGAGGCAATTAAGAAGACAAAAGTCCTATGCGGAGGCAGAGAAGAAGACAGTTACTAACGAGGCTCGGAAGAGGAAGGAGGATGTTGAAGCTCACTGGAGGGTCATGGAGGCTTCCGAAAAATCCAAGGCCGATGATGACATGCCATACAAGTCGGAGAAGCTAGCTGCGCGACGGGCTGCTAGAGAAGCCAAGGAGAGAGCTGAGCTGGAAGGCAAAGCAATCCCGGGGAAGAGCGCTGCCGTGGTAGGTCTTGCTACCAGAAGTGCCCCCCGACCTTTGCCGCATACCCTTGCCACCGGTGTCACTGAGATCTCTAGCGATGAGGGGGGAAATGATAGACGCCTCCCGGTTTCTCATGAGTCGGATACTCCTCCGAAGGCTCGTGGAGGAAGAAGAGGATCAGAAAAGAAGAGGCCTGGCATGAAGGATGAACCATCGATTGCCGAATCTGCAAAGAAAGAGCATAAGCACAAAAGAAAGAAGAAAAAGCATGATTAGTTTTAGTGCCTTAGGTAAAAGTTACCGTTATTTTGTTTTGAAGTATTAAGAGAAGTAGGGGTAGTTTAAGCATAGTAGGTGAGATCGACAAATATGAAAGATGATGAATCATTTGGATTGGGTGTTGCAAAAATTAACCGTTCACAGTAGTTAAAAAATAGGGGTGATTGTTGGAAGTAAGGGATATTTAGAGAATTAGGGGTTGTATTAAAAAGAAGGGTTGTTTTTAAGTACTAAGAGAAGTTGGTATAGTTTAAGCATAGTAGGGGTAGATCGACAAATATGAAGGATGATGAATAATTTGGATTGGGTGCTGCAAAAACCAACCCTTCACAGTAGTTAAAAAATAGGGGTAATATTTGGAAGTAAGGGTTATTTAGAGAATTAGGGGTAGGATCAAAAAATAAGGACTGATTTTAAGTATTAAGAGAAGTAGGGGTAGTTTAAGCATAGTAGGGGTATATCGAAAAATATGAAAGATGATGAATCATTTGGATTGGGTGCTGCAAAAACCAACCCCTCACTATATTTAAAAATAGGAGTAAATGTTGGAAGTAAGGGCTATTTAGAGAATTAGTGGTAGGATTAAAAGAAGGGCTGTTTTGAAGTATTAAGATAAGTAGGGGTATGCAACGGCCAGAAAAATTCGACGCACTAATTTTCAAAAGTAACACGAAATCCTGTATTACTTGTCGAAACTCAAGTATCGAACTCTGACTGTTAATAGAAAGAAATTAGAGTATGAAATAGGTAAGATAGAACTATTAGAATAGAAGAATAAGAAGACAATACGAAATCAGAATCTCATAGTGGAATTTCAAAAATACATAATATATTACATAACAGAGTTTTTTACATCATAGTACAACATCATAGTACATTAGCATACGTGATTACTAGTTCAATATAGATATTCAAACTAGATACTTAGAGATAGATATAGCTGCTAGATGGGTTCTTGAACTCCTACTCCACGATACTCCCAAAGATTCCATTAGTCACCTGGATCACTTGTCTACCCATAACAAGTGTTATGAGTACCCAAGAGTTTAGGAAAACACATAAAACTAAACTCTGGGTCAGTCAGGGGACTGGTGTGAGTAAACAATTTTAAACAGATTGGAAATAAGACTAGCCTACACATAACCATTGATGGTTTTTATCTTACTATAACCAAAACATTTTTGATATCAAAATCATCGGATATTATAATAGTTTGTATCAAATAAATAACCATCTAGCGGAACGCTTGCATTTCACACTCCAGATATATAATATAAAATCAAAAACCACAGGCTCTTGTTGGAGATTAGATTCGAACAGACAAGGTATGGGACCATCTGCCGATCAGTGTACTCTAGAGGGGATACACTGGGGTTCATCAAGAACGGCTTGCAACCCGGCCACACATGACCAATCAATCATTTAGCTTGAGTGTAACGTATATTTTATCACCCCGACGGTTGGGAGGGACCCACCGTTTCCGAAAGCTGCAGCAGCGAAAAGAGATCAAGAAGAAAATAGGAATTTCTCTAGATGGTGATAATACACCCTGCTTAGGGAATGACCCACCTAGTCATGCTGCCTGCCCGATTTTTGTCTTTCCCTGGTTATGAGGCTTTGAGGCTACGTTTATCTTCCAGAACTCCTGGTCATCATTCACTTTGAATGCAACATCATCAGATCCGTCAAATCGCTAATTGACGTCCATAAAAATACCCTAGCAGTTAAGTTAAGAGAAGCGTCCCCCTCCGCTAACTAAGGTACGTTTGTAAAAATCAACATTCGTGAGTTTTTCAGAAAATACCCTGTCAGACATTCATCCATACAAGTTGTCCTGGGAATGGACAAACCGAAGGCACTATAAAAAATAGCCCTTGCATATCCCTGTCTTTAATTATCTTCATTAATCTCTGTCACACGACATATAAATCAAATCAAAGTGGAATATTAATTCTGGGCTCTTCGAAATGATTAGCGTAATGTCTTTTTCTATCAGTTGATATTTAAGAACTATTTCAATATTCACTTGATCTTAAATATTTCTTTAAAGAATTAGTTATCAACTTAAAATGAACTGGATTAAATATACTTCATTTTATATACTCTTATTTTTCAAGCTTCGACCAAAATAAATGGTATATGTCTGCATTATTTAAATCCAGACATTTTGATTATCTTTTCTAAATGAACAACTTAAGTGTGTGCGTCGCACACGGTAATTTATTCAGTTTTGACTATCCTATTTAAATGAACAACTAAAGCATGTGCGTCGCACACGGTATTCTACTCTAAAATGTCAGTTTGTTTATACGACATTTTATACCTTGTTCATACTTCGTAAATTATCTTTTTATTTCTAAATAATCATAAATAACTTAATTTATACCATTTTCTATTTTATACTATTATTTCCTTTTTGTTTATTTTCTAAACTTGTCGAATTCTTTTTAAAGCCTAGCTACTGCGATCCATCTTCCCTCCTCATTGGTCAAAGATATTCGGCTCCTTTCAAAATTGTCCTATGCAATTTCAAAAGCTCCTTTTTATTTATTTTTGTTTTCTTCTTGTACTTTACTTCCCATTTTTCCTTTATTTCCATTTTTTTTAAAACTTAATTTTATTAAAAAGCCCGGCCCAAATTTCTTTAGCCCAAATCCCCCCTTCCTCCTGTCCTTTTGCCATACCTAGATTTTCACCCAAATGTGATGTCACACATGTTAATCCCATTCAAGCCAATTGCGAAGTACCCCCTTTTATCATGCCAAGTACCAAGTACCACAAATGTGCCAAGTTCCTTTTTCATTTTCCAAATACCTCTTTCCATTTCCCAGTACCACTTCAAAGTACCAAGTACCCCCTTCCATTACCAGGTAACGCTTACCTGTTTGCCAAATACCAAATTCATTTGCCAAGTAACAGTGCCAAGTGCCAATTTTCCAAGCATAAAACACCATGCCGCTCACGCTGATCCTCACAAAAACCCCATGTCGATCCCTTCTTATCTGATTTGCCAATTCCTGCTTTCCTCTTATTCCTGTTTTCTTTCAGATGCACCACTGTGCAATGATGCACTTGCACACCTGCTCCGGCCATCGGACAGCCACCAGACCACCTCCAGCAAACCCCAACTTCATCCCAGGCCAACATCAACCCACTACCACACCTACATGTGTCCTCCTCCTTAATTTCACTTCTCCACCACTATTCCAAAAAATAACACACACAGACTGACCCCTCCAAACATCAATACCATGGCCAACTCCTACCATCGTTCTACATGTCGTCACCATCGAAGCAAACTCCACATTCCTCTTCTTCTCCTCACCAGTTTTTGTCTCGCTCGATCACTCCAAATGCACACATGAACCCATTTAAAATCGAAACCTTAAAACAGCTTCAAGACCTAAAATCACCTCATCCCGTCCCCTCAGATCATCGGAGGTGCTGGAATTCTATCCAACCCTCGCTCCAACACCATAGTAACTCCAATAGAAACAGTTCTCGATTCACAACAACAAAAAACACTTTTCGCAATAGGCAATAACTATTGCAGTAGACCAATTGCAAAAGGCACGCGCCTGTTGGTATAACCGAAGTTGCAAAAAGATCGGAACATTTATCGCCTGTTGCAATAAGATGTTGCAGTATACTTTTTTGCAATAGGCATTTGCTGTTGCAAAAGATCCTTTTGCAACAGTATATGCCCGTTGCAACAAATTTATAAATCTACAAAAATAAAAAATTACAGCTTATAGATACTACATATTAAATGTATTCGTTTTAGTATTAGTGTATATCACAAAATGAAATAAACAAATAAATTTTTTATTTTAACAAAGTTTTAATAGTACAAACAATTACAACAAAAATTTCTATAATTTTCATGCACCATTCATATATAACAATTTCTTCTCTCACACAACACATTTCTTTCGAATAGAGTATTTTCTAATGATATTTCTACTCTATCATACATATACCAAAATAAGAAAATAAATATCATCGGTTCACTAGAAAAAATTTGTAGTTCATGCTTCATGTTTGTTGTCGATCATGAACATGCACCACCCTGTGTTAGCAATACATAATCACATCTGAATATCATAAACTGCAAAGGTAAAAGTCAAAAAAAGTCTTAAGACAATGAAGTGTCTACCAAGCAAGCTACCAGAAATTCCAGCAGTGAAGTAAACGAGAACAATGATAATTATACAATAGTGGAAACAGTACACGATGCTAAAACTAATAATAGTGGATATAAACGTAGATTGCTGAATTACTCAAATCATTAAACAATTGTACTTACTTGAAAGAGGTAGAGCCTGTAGGTAATAATTTTAAAAGCCAAATACCATCGTCAATTTCTTCTTTTCCTATCAGTCTTCGTCCACTCAGCTTTGAGGATAATCTTCAGTATAGCCTAATTCCTACAAAAAAAAAACACACACACACACAAAAACAAACAAACAAACAAACAAACAAACAAACCATATACCATAAATTATCAAAAGAAAGACATCAACAGAGAGTAATATAAATGGGAAAAGTTACATGCATTTATATATTCATTTGAAGAGTGCTAGTTCATACAACATAAAATATCTTTGTTACCAAATACAGTACCATCAACCTCTTATGCTCTAAACTTTTGTAAGACAATTATGTGTGCTAATAATGTGTACGGGAAAGGAAACTATATCAGTTAATTAAAAGTCGAATGAATCGTGCTTTAGCGTAGGTTTCTTCGAAACCGTGCTTTAGCAAAACTGAATTAATTCAAAGTCGACGAAACTGTGCTTTAGCGGAGGTGAGAACTGTGCTTTAGCATATCTTACTTGGAAACATCAGAAGCCGACGAATTTCTTAAGCGGTTGTTCATCAATAGGAGTCTTCTAAAGTATCAATAATTAAAAAAGGAGTCTTCAAAAACACAGATCTAGTCTTGGAAATTACTAACCACAGAACGAACAAATACAACTGGATTTGAATCAATATGGTTGTCCGGATCCATATGGTCCACAATGACGCAATCATCAAAAGATCGATCGATTGAAAAATCCATCTCAAAACAAACACTTGCTTTGGAGAAAACAACAACAGAAGTTACAAAAAAATTAGACTCTGCAAGAAATTCAATGTCCTGAGACCTAACAAAAGCAAATGCTCATTAGAAGTCACCAATGGAGACGAATCATCAGACTCTACAAAGCCCTCATCTTCAACCCTCGAGAGAGCCTCAAAATGTTTGACAGGATGAGAGAAAAATCATATATAAAATGCTTACCTGATAGCACTTTCCTTCTCACAAAAGAAATCGCATCAAAAACCATATTATTATACCCAACGGTTGTACAAGAAGGGCCACAGAAGCCAAACCCACATGCTCTTGTCTGGTAGCATCAAAAACTATATTAGCAAGTTATTTCGAACCAAGAAAAGGAAAGATATTAGCATTAGATGTTTATGCTTCATTGAGCTGTCAGTAAAGGATTAAAACAAATAGAATCATAATCACTTATAAAATGAGTTAGAATTCAAGCCTTGTTATTATTATTACATATGGATTACTCATCTTAGTATTATTTAGCTTCTAATAAGTACAAGAAAAATATTGTATCACAAATGTTTCTTTATATACCAGTACATGACATAATATTATTATATTAACCAAGGGGATTAAAAATTTGTGATCACATGCCAGAATAGGTTAAGCGCAGGTCGTTTTCATTGCATTCAAATCAAACCCGTTACTGTGTGAATAAACTTATGTAAAAATCAACTTACGGCTACTTAAAGGGATATGCAGTATTTATATATGTGTCCAATATGCGCATAATATTCAAACAAGATTCAAACTAAACAAGGGTAGCTCGAAGGTAACCTACCATTAAAGTAGCAAGGACTAAGACAATATATGGGAAGAGTGTTTTACTTTTGAAAAATAAAGTGTGAGGCAACAAATATATAGACAGAATGATTAGGTGGTTCCAGCTTCGTAACAGAGAACAGAGAAATGAAACTGCCCAACCAAGATGTAAACATTTCCAAGCATTCAGAATCTAACCAACCATTGAAATACGGTGCCAAACGTATGTTCAAAACTCAGGGAAATTTAAATTTAAAATCAAAACTAGGCAACCAACAAAGAATAGCAGTAGAACAAATCCAACTAATTACCCAGAGAGTAAACCGAAGTCAAAGACTTGAAATGTATTTGACCGTAAGAGAACATAACTGCGGAAGGCGGAAGCAGTCAACATTGGATAAGCCCAAATCAACACTAGTAGCATTATGAACAACAGACAGGAGAACCGAAGATGCTTCCTCACCAACATTGAAAGCACACTCTTCAAAACCAGAACACCCAACATTCGAATCAATTTTGTAGAGGGAAGACCAGGCTTGAAATTGAGGCGAGTTTGGAGATAGAAGTCAGCTTAGATCTAAGTTTGATATCGAATTAATAACAAAAGGAAAGAACCGCATCTATTATCGCTTCTCTCAGATCTGAAAATTGGAGTTCAACCTGTAAATTTTGTGAATTGGGAGCGATTCTTTCTACCGACGTTTCGATTGAGTTTCTCTGAAGAACTGAGTTGAATAGAGATTTTCGGGTTTGCCATGCTGAGATTGGAATTCAAAATGCTTGAGAACTTGGCAAATTGATAACTGAATGAAGTGTCTTAATATAGGAAAGATATGCGAATTGGGTATTTGATTTTGGGGCTTTCTAGAGATAGGTTTTCTTTTTAGAGATGAGCGATATCAATTATGAAGCGGGAAACGAAAAATGGAGGGGGATCGGTAATTTTGTGGACTCGTGGGGAAAAATGGAAGCGGAATTAAGTGACGCAGATTCATTTATATTTCGGCCTATCAAACATGGGATTGTAATTATTAACAAATTTAATTTAGAAATAATTATTAACAGTTTTAAATTAACTTTTTATTATATAATGATTTGTAATTAATTAAAACTAATATTTGATAGTACAATTTAGTAATTAGCTTTTGATATTTATTTAATTCTTAAGAACCATTACTCAATATCTACTTTTAATAATTCATTAATCAATAATATTTAATAAGTAGAAGCAATAATAATTATCGAAATAATAATTATCGATTATAATAATTATTAAGTGTAAATGACTATATATTTTTACTTATGCATTACTGTTTGAAACTATCAATAAACTAGTTAAGTAGTAAGTATTAATAATTAATTATAGAGTATTATTAATTATTAAAAATAATTATAAACTATTAAAGTATTACTTATTTATTACTAAAAAAATTAGTTATAAATCATAATATAATACTAAAATAATTTAAAATATTTAATCATTATTTATGAATTACCGATTGTAATAAATTATTAAATAATATAATTCGTATACATCATTATTTATACCTTATTACTAGAAATTATCAATTACTTACTTATGCAATACTAATTATTAAAATAATTATAAATAGTTAATTGTTAAAAATATCAGATTTTATTTTAGATACTGCTTATTAAAAATTGATTATTAATTTATTTAATAGTAATTATAAATTGGGGAAAAATAGTAGTAATTATTTTAAATGCTTTATAAATTATTTAATAGTTATTATTAAAATAACCAGTTGCATTAGGGTAATTTTCTTGTAGTGAATATTACTTGGGGAAAAATAATATTCAAAAGTACGTTTTTCGCAAGTGGCTTTACCTATTGCAAAAATAATTACAGTTATCGAAACTAATGAAAGCAGTTGTTAAATATATAATTTTTGCAACTAGTTTGAAAGTGTAGTTGCAAATAATATGTCTATTGCAACAGTAATGAAAGTGCAGTTGCTAAATGTATGTTTTCACAACAGGCACGAAAGCGCTATTGCGAAAAATATGCTTTGCGCAACAGGAAGGATAAGCCTGTTGTTAAATCTTATCTATTGCAATAGCTACGAAAGGTCTGTTGCTAAATATCATTTACTGCAACTGACATTTGAGGCCTGTTGCAAATAACTAGTTGCAATAGGGTATTTTTTTTGTAGTGATTTCATCCAATCAATATCACGAATTTAATTCTTATTTCCCCAAGTCAGAAATATACCTTACTCAAACTATATATTTTAAAAATCATAATTTTTGTTTTTAAATTCATGTTGAGGGATGAGGATTTAGATGGTGCTAATAATCCCTTGTAATTCAACCATTAATTTTTTTGAACAAATTTTGTAATGGTTTACTGTACTGCTTACTATAACACTATATAAATTGCCAAAAATGTATAGACCCGGTTTTTGGCGAATTTGGATATCCAATATACAACACATATCGAACATCAAGAGTCGAAAAAACCGAATAGTTAACGAAAGAAATTAGAGGGTGAGAATAGAAAAGATAGAACTAATAGAATAGAAGAAGAAGAAGAACATCGTCATCAGAATAAACACGAATCTCACAGCGGAACGAATAAAATATAATATAACTTTTGAAATACAAACAGTTATATATACAATAGAACTTATCGGAGTACATAACTTACAACAACAGCGGAAATAATAATAGCTATAGAATCCTGAAGCCTTCTGCTCCAAGCTCTCCAAGTGTATCTGAAAAATCCCGACTACTTGACTGCCCGTACAAATTTAGGCACCCAAGAGTTTAGGGAAACAAAACAAATAAACTCCGGGTCAGTCATGGGACTGGTGTGAATAAAACTCCTAACACTTGGTTTAATAACGGATATATCATAAGACCACGCTGTGAAAACGGGATGGGTTTTCCCTTATGAAAATCCAAACAACTTTGTAAAGCAATATCATTCTGATATTATAATAATGTCTAAGTACAAATAGATATCAATCTAGTAGAAATGCTTTCATCTCATGTTCTACTATATAGTATACAATCAAAACCGCAAGCACGCGTTGGGTAATGGATTTCCAACTATGACAAGGTATGGAACCACCTTCCGATCAGTGTACTCTAGGAACGATACACTGGAGTTCAACAAGAACATCTTGCAACTCAGCCACACATGACCGACCACTCATTTTTCTTGAGTGTATCTAATGTATATCACCAACGGTTGGGATCAACAACCGTTCCAGTATGTATATGGGACAACATCGATAGATTTAAAAGAAGCAAATGAATATTCGCTAGATAGGTGATTATACACCCTACTTCGGAGCGACCGACTTAGCTATGCTGCCTGCCCGATTTCTGCCATTTACCGGATGATGAGGCTAGAAGCTACACTTTATCATCACATCAGATTCACTTCGAATGCCACATTGTCAGATCCATCGAAAACCACTAATTGACATCTACAACAGTACATTACATGTTAGCTAAAGAAGTGCCCTTCTCCGCTTCCACTCTTGGTATGGTTGAAGAAATCAATGTACGTGACCTTTCTGGAAATACCCTATCAGACATTCATTCATACAAGTCATCCAGGAAAAGTATGAACCGAACGTACTATTCAGTATATCCATCTTAGGCACTGTTATCTACGACTTATACAATAGCCCTTGCCCTTTACTCCGTCTTCAATTATCTTTGGCATATACGATTCGCAACGCTTATGCTAATACAGAGTGGTTCTTTGGATAATAATCCAACCGGTCTCTCCATATTAACAACGTTAAAATGGTCAAAACTTCGATAGTCGGTGAGTTAACTATTAAAGAAAAATACGTGTGTAAACAACGATATTATTTACAAATGGAAATTCTATCAATCAATCATCAATCATATATATATATATATATATATATATATCCATATATATGTTTTCCTTATTTTCTATGTTTTAGAAAATATACGTTAACGCTGGAAAACGTTTCCATTTCTAATCCATATTTCCAATTTCAATGTTTGATTACATTTCTGGTTCTATTTGGAAAACATTTCCAAATCTTGTTTACTTGGATTTAAACAGATGTTTAAATCAACATCGCGACGACAACTCGAACCACTACTTTTTTACTAAATTCACTTAACCACTTTCACTCTCGAACCTTAACCATTTCTAAATTTAAAACGAAGCCAGTCAAGTTGGGGTATAACTGCCTCTCAGACCTTAATTGAACAACATTTAAAATCTCGAAATAGGTTAATTCCATCTTTTAACTCTTTAACACTTCCTTACGTAACTTTCGTTCGAATAAACCTTAATTCGATAACTCCTCCCTCCGAATAACTTTATTCGATAATCTCTCTCTTACGAATACCTAGATTCGAAAATCTTTCTTCGAATAAACTATATTAGATTAACTCTATTAAATTAACTCTTATCAATTTACTCTTATCAATTAACTCTATTGGACTAACTTTATTGGATTAATTCTATTTGATTTAACCCTTAACGATTAACTCTCTTCTTTTAACTCCTTTTGAATAAACTATATTCGATAACTCCTTTACTTTATTCGAATAAACTATATTCGATTAACTCCTTTACTCTATTCGAATAAACTATATTCGATTAACTCCTTCACTATATTTAACTCTATTAGAATAACTCTTACTGGATTAAAACTTATTTGAATAACTTATATTCGATTTCCTTACTCTTGAATACTTATACTCGATAATCTCTCTCTTCGAATAAATCTTATTCGATTTAACTCCTGTCGAATAACTAGATTCGATCAACTCACTTCGAATATCTCTGATTCGATTTACTTCTTCGATTAACTCAAATCGATTAACTCATCTCGAATATTTCTGATTCGATTAACTCTACGGATTTAAAACAAACTGATTACTTCTAACTAGATAACCCTAACGGGTTAACTCTAATGGTTTAACCTAGCTGGTTAACTTTACTGATTTAACCTAACTAATAAATTATAACCCTATTCGATTTATTCTAACTCTAATCGATCATTCTAACTCTAATCGATTTCTCTTATTCGAGTACCCCTATTTTGATAACGTTTATTCATTTATAAAGATTTACATTTAGTAACGGTTCTGCACTTTATAAATGTTCTCTTTAATAATGTTCTTCACTTATACAAATGTTGTGTACCCATTCTATTTAAAACTATCGGTGTTAAAACCAATATCTCTTCCCTATATAAGTTCAGACTTGTATATCCCATTTATCGAATGATAAATAATTACTTAATTTATAAATATCATTTACAAATTAATCTATTCCATTTATCTGTTTTCTCCATATATAAGTTCTGACTTATATATGTATAACTATTTATCCAAATATAAATATTTTCTTAATAATCCATTTGTTTTCTAAACAAATATTTCCTTTTATTATACTATTTGCAAAAAGTTTGCAAATACACCCTTTTGGTTTTCTTCTTAGTATTTCCTTTATTAACCTTATTTATCCATCCTAAGTATTTCCTTTAACAATTCCTTATTTATTTTCTAAACAAATATTCCTTATTTCTTATCTTATTCGGTTTCTAATTGAATAACCCTTTTACTTATCTTATTCGATTTCCAAGTGAATAAGTCACTTTTAAATATCTTATCCAGTTTCTAAATGAATAATCCCTGTTAATACCTTATTCAATTTTTAAAATGAATAATCCTTTTACCTATCTTATTCAATTTCTAATTGAATAATCCTTTATACCTTATTCGATTTCTAAGTGAATAACTCCTTTATAACTTCTTATGCAATTTCTAAGTGAATAACTCCTTTATCATCTTCTTATTCATTTAACAAATAAATATCTCATTTATCATCTTCTATTTATTTTTTAAATAAATATCTCCTTTATCATCTTCTATTTATTTCCTAAATAAATATCTCATTTATCATCTTCTATTTATTTAACAATAAATAATTCACTTTATAAATATTCCATTTATAAAGATTTCCCTTCATTTATAATTTCACTTAAACGTATTTCCTATTCATAAATATTCCATTTATAAATATTTCTATTTATAAATATTCTATTTATAAATATTCCCTTTTATAAAATCTTCTGATTTTATAAATATTCTCTTTCCAATATTCACTTCGACAAATTTCCCTTTTCTCCAAATCCTGGTATGTTATGGTGTTTAACATATCAAATTACGATGTCCAATATCGTCCATACACACACAATCAACAACAGGTTATAATTCACATCATATATCAAAATATATGAAAAACAATAAAATAACTGTTAAGGAATCCAGTCGGATTCCTCCAACCTGTTTCCCTGCATCCACAGATGTTACACAATAAAATCAACATCACTTTCAGTTTCATATGAAATATTCTGTTAAACAGAATCAATAACTAACTGACTAGCAGTTCAATCAAACAATCAACACACTGTCAATCAGTCAATATTTAACAGTTCTAAAAATACAACATGAAATTATAAACTGTTCAGAGTTAGTGAGATTCACTCACATTTGCAGTTCATCGTTAAAGAACGATAAACTGTTATTTGATTTGAAACAAACAGTTTATTTCGCCATGAATTCATACGAGCTCTAATGGACTTCCAGTCAGCTCCAGCGTGTAGCTCTCGTCCATACGATCCCGACGGATCTTGTTTCGCTGAATTCCGATGAGGTATGACCAAGATATTCAATTTCGATGTTAAGAACAGAATTTAAATTAAAAAACTAAATTTTCCTTTTCCTCTTAATTGGGCATTCACCTTTTGTTTACCCGGCCCACAAATACTTGAAATCCACGGCCCAGCTCCTTATAAATTTCAACCGAAAGTCTTCTTACTCTTCGCAACATAAGGAAGCAAAAACCACGGCCAAAGCCGATCCATCATTCCCCCTTCCTCCTCCCACACTCCACTACAAATCGAACTAAAATCGCCATCCTCCCCCTCGCCTCTAACCGCACACCCCCATACCCTTAGAGAGCAACTCGACGGCCTCTAGGGATTCCCGTCGAACCCATCCTCCACACAGACAGAGACGTTTTCGAGCACCGAAACCCACAAATTCATCACCACTGAACGTCCTATACACCATGACCACCCTCATATGCACCAATTCGGATATTGGTGCTTCAATCACTCGATTTCATTAACCCTAGTCTAGTTTACTAAAGAGGACAGCGGACCAAATGATGTTCGAACGCCACAAAATTGGTATTAAAATGAAGAGGGAGATATCAGAAACTCAAATACACATCTAGAATGATTTATAGATTTTTCTTGTATATTCTTTTGATTTTTACACCTTGCGTTTTGGGTTTTCTGGCACTATGAAGTGGCGGCTTGGTTTTTCTTAGAAGAATGGAAAAGTAAATTAGGTTCTGTATTTATGGAGGAAATTAGGTCCAAATATAATATTTTATAATATGTTACTTAACAATGAGATACCCCCCTTAAAACTAATTCATACGATTTCTGTTTTCGACAAACTAAGCTATTCCTAGCAAGGAAAAATATTCCGGACCCAATGGGACAGGTTTCGTCGAATTCCGGCACTGTTTGCGAAAATCCTTTAGAAAATATCGATGAAAAACACCGAGAAATAATTCCTTAAAATTACATAAAAAGTCCTAAAAATATGAGGCCTTGACGTTTCACTAGACCTCTTCCTAAGGTTTCGTATGAAACTTGGTTCGTTGAATTTCGAGTTCGTTTGACCAATTAACCATTCGGTTTAGTTTGTTTTATGTTAAAAACATAGCGTACCCCACTATGAAATATTCTGTTCGCGTAGGGACTGTTATGGACAGAAACAAAAGTACCATTTAAATGAGTGATGTGCTCTGGTCCCAAAAATGTAGTAATACCGGTAGATGAACTCGTATTGTGAAACCCAGAAATGTCGATACAGGGTGCCAAGTACTCCAAAAAAAGTAGCTTATTTAATTAATTAAAAATTATAGTAAAATTCTAAAAATTAAATTATCGCTATTTCCCAAAAGGACCTTGACTAAATTCAAACCCGATCTCTAGTTATATTGAATAAACCGATACGGTCGATAAACGATTCTATAACGACTATTTCAAAATTTGATTTGGACATACCTCAAAATCTACACGACGAAATCCAGAATTTTCTCTTCCACAAGAAAGATATACTCCACCAGCTCTACGCGTTTCTTGTTTCATAGAAATCCGGCTTAAAACGAATCCTGTACATTCAATTGAAGTTCAAATCGCTGAATTACGAACTGCAGCGCCATTTCGAGCTCGATTTTAATTATAATATAATTATACGTTCAAACTGACGTCGATTGAATATATTCGTCAATACAATTCAACAATAAGCTGAATTAAATCTAAGGGACGACCATGTTTACATTATATTATCAATTCACTATTTCTGGTTATTTCTGAATTAAATATATTATTTAATTATTATTTTAATTAAATATTCAAGTTAATTTAATTTAACCACCATTTAATTCACTATATCACTATTTATATGATTAAATAAATTAATTATAATACCTCTGCCAATGCGGGTCATTACATTCTTCCCCACTTAAAATAATTTTGTCCTCGAAATTGCTAAGATAGAGAACAACTCTATTAACTGGTTATAACTTATTTGTTCATTTCTTAACTTCAGTTTCCAACTGGACCAATTTAATTTCAATTAAATATTAATTAATTCTTATCAACGAAAATTTTCAAAAATCTTGAAAATTTTCTAATGCATTTAATTTCCGGAAAATTTCGCCATAGCCTCCTTTGTATCGGGAGCATCGGGAAAATCCCCAAACTGCCACACAGGCCTCTCCAATCCAAAAGAAAATCAAACAGCCAAGCGGCTTGCAAATTCGGCTCATAAAACTCCAAACTCATATATAAAATATAAACTTGTATCTTTTTGTCGGGCATACCATTATATCCCTTCCATCTGTTACCAATTCAATATATACCAATGTCATGCCAATCCAGTCAAACTCAAATCGACTCATTCTCAAACCAACTCATTTGCTTATACTCAAGTCAAATTCCATTCAAACTCTTGTTGTATATAACGGTGTTGTATACACAATTATATGATTTTTGTTTGATGATAACAACCAAATAAATATTATTTTAATGTGTTTGATATTGTACTGTTATTGTACATCACAGTCTGGAATATAATATTTATATTTAAATAAAATACAACTGTACAGAAATTTAAATATTCACAGTATTTTATTTGAATAGAATATTTTATTTCAATATCAAACAGTACAAATTTTATACTCCACTATTTGTTCATCTCTGTATTACACTTCATGCCATATCAGATTTCATATATACAGCTCCTCATTACAGATTAAGTCAGTCACTCTTTTTATTCATACATTCAGTCTCAACACTCATATTTACATATATACACTAACACTATGTGTTCCTGTCTTCTATTGTTTTTTTCTTGTCTTCAGTCTTCACAGCTTTCTCTGTCAGTCCAGTCATCTACACCTGTCATACACAGAAACACACACACAAAGTACATTGCAATAGAAATAAAAACTGTACACATGCAAATATTTTTTTATTTTTATTTTAAAAAAAAAATTATTTGCCTCAGTTTTCTGGTGTGTTTCTCATCATTTTTCATGACTTGATCTGATTCATCTGTGTCTAGCAGACAGTTTGTATATGTACAGGGATAGGAATTTTTTTTGAATGACTGCATATACACACGTGTATAGATATACACGTGTGCACTGCCATGCCAATTCATTGTGCAACTGAGGAGTAGCCACGTGGACCTTCTCGACTCAGTGCACATGAAAATAAAGTCAAACACAACTCAATGTAAAGTCAAACAGCAAAGAAAAACATAAATGGCCGAGCTAAAGACAAAACAGCTCAAAATTCAAACAAAGTGCACAAAAACAGTTTCAACAAAAGCAAAGCCAACATAAAGTGTTCAAGCACATGGAGCCGAGTACAAGTCAACAAAGTCAAATCAGTTTGATTCAGCATGGTCAACACAGCAAATTGGTTGAAGCACAAAGGAATGGTGAAATTACAATACATGGTGAATGACAACAAATAGATGTAGTATACATTAGTGTACATGACAGGTATATATGGTCGAGCCAAAGTGACGTCAAATGTTTGGCAAGAGAGCAAGAAAAATGGACACAGCATGGTCGAGCTCTTCATATACAAGAGCAAAATATCAAGATTACATGGACATATGAAGCATGATGTTCAAGCAAGGTGAAGTACATGGAAGCAGCACATTTAAGGTGCAACAAGTTCATTTCAGGTCAGCATATACAATATGGTTCAACAAGGCAAAGCAGCATTTCAAGCACATATATCACATGTGAATCAAACTGGTGGAGACACAACAGTACAATGCAAGTCATTTTGAAGTCTAGGTTCATGTGCAACAAATACAAGACTGGTACAAAATGTTGATGGAGCAGCTACAAACAAATGGTGCAGCATACATGCAAAATAAAAAGCAGACTCATGACAAAAGACAAAGTGTATTTCAAAAAATGTCAAGGTTCAACTTCAGATCAAGCAAAATCAGGTGGACTCTAATTTAAGCAAGCATGAGCACAACATAAAAACTTTTAATTATAATTCCAGAAAAATAAGAAGATGGCAAGTATTAGATTTGGCAAATTGTTATTTGTGAAAATTGAAATTACGATTTGCCAAAGTTCGAGTTGTCCAGGAATAATCTGTCTATACTAGGCAAGAAATCAATCAGAAATTAATTACAGAGGTTCAAATGCACGGAGTAATGAAATAATTAAAGCATCGGATTAAATCAGTTTTGGAATAGTGACTAAGCAAGGATTAAACTCGGCAAGAAATCACTTGACTATTTCATGAGAACAAAATGAAAACTCACAGATCCTATGGCAAAGTTCTTTCTGGACAAATCACAATTCCATGTTTGGTAAGATATAAATCAATTACTCTCTCAGAAAGTATCAAACAAAATTCGGGCAAGATTCATTTCCAGAAACTTCATATTTGGCAAGTGTTTAATGTATAATCTCAGCAAACATTTTCATGGCAAGAATGAGTTCACAAACATTTCAAAATACACGATTTTTTTTTGGGAATCAAAGATGGGATTCTCGGCAACAAATCATGGTTACTACACAAGAAATTCAAGGCAGCAGTTTCAGATTTCAGTCATGGGGCATATATGGCAAATGATTTTCAGAAACCAGTGAAATACTTTTGGAAAATCTTTTAATTGATTCCAGTTTTTACTCACGGCAGAACATATTTGGCAAGCATTTTTGTGGGACAATTAATTTGCAGAAAATCAAATCATTTCCTTTTGTAAATCATTCGGTACTCAGGTGAAAAAGGGCAACAATTTGAACTCAAGTCAAGTATGGATTCATTCAAGGGAAGAATCAAGTCTAGGTTCAGCAAATTCATTTTGTTTTCTATGCCGAGGTGATTAAAATCAAAAGAGGAAAACACGCAGAATTCAAATCAAGCCAACACAATCAATTAGACCAAGTCATCAATTACGAAATCAGAGTTTTAGGGTTTCCTTTTAACCCTGTATGTACACACCTTTTACATCACAGGCAAGCATCGAAAAAACCATAATCAACTTGCAGGAAAAACCAACATCGAAGTCATTAGCTCAAAAAAAAATCAAACAAGAAATTACTCACAGGATTTTCGATCAGAAGCCTGAGAGAAACATCTCAAATCGAAGAACCAGCAAGCCGTAAAGTTTTCATGCATCAGAAATTATCAATTTCAACAAACACAGATCGATTTAGGGATTTGAAGAAAACCCTAGTATCTTACGGCCGCCATTTTCAATCTCCAGAGGACCAAAGAGGATCGGGTGCAAATGAAATAAGAGTGGGCTAAAGAATGGGCCGGCCATTTTTACTTTAAGGGCTAAGAAGAAAAGGGGGATTTAATTTTATTTAGCCTAAGGTTTTTTATATTTGTTTTTCTTTTATTTTGTATTGTTTTAGTTTTAATTTCTTTGTAATCCGAACAGTTTATAGATTCTGTAAAATCTAGGGGGAACCAGTTAGGGGCTTAACTGGCAGTTGACTAATCTGTGTAAAACTAGGGGAAATTCTGATTCAGGGGTTTGAATCAGTCTAGGGTTTTCGAGCGTAGAGTTAGGACAGGAGCAGGCGCTGCGAGTGTACATGGTCTTGTATGCGGGATCTGTTTATAACATCTAGTAGAAACCCTAGGAATGCAGCAGTAGGTAGGGTTTTGCCGAAGCTGGGTATATCTGTGTGTGATTTATTTTCTGCACTTCTATTTCTGCTGCATTCTGTGATCTGTTGATTATTTTAATATCCTGTCAGTTTTTCAATTCAGTTCAAAAACTGTGATAAACCCTATTCACCCCCCCCCCTCTAGGGTTAATCTAGATCCAACATTTGGTATCAGAGCAAGGTTATTTCATTAACTCTAGAGATGGTGTTCCCTAGTTGTCAACCGATAGAGAGTCAGTCCAGTTCATCTCCAACAATTTTCGATGGAACAAATTTTTTAAATTGGAAATCCAAAATGGAATTTTATTTAAAATCTTTTAATATTAAATGTTGGGATGTTATTATCAATGGGTACGTTGGGGTAGATAAAGTTTTTAATTCTCGTGCTGCACATATTCTATATTCCTATCTTGATGATGATCAATACTCTCTGATTTCCCAGTGTTTAACTGTGCAGGAAATCTGGGATACTCTCAATACGAAGTATGGAAAATCTGACAACAGCTCAAAACCCCAGAATGTCAACTCAGATTCAGAATTCTGTTTAACAGGATTTACAAATGAAAATTCAGAAGGATCAGATGATGGAGAATCAACGGATGCTGAAGCTGAAAATTTCTCATACGAAGATTTGGTTTATATGTGTGTTGATTTAACTAAATCTGTTGATAAACTCAAATCTAAAAACAAATCTCTGAAATCTAGGAATACTGAGTTGACCGGCAAAATTGATGATTTGGAAACACAGCTTGAATATTTTAAAAATTCTTCAAATTCATATTGCAAAATTTGTTTGAAATTGAAAACCAATCTTGTTCATCTCAATAAAAATATTCAAAAGTTTGAAAAGGAATTTCTGATCTTAAAAGAAAACAAGATTGAGTTATCAAATTTGAACAATCTTCTAAAAAAGGAATTTGAAGTTTTTAAGACCGATATAAGTTCCAAATTTGAGATTGCTGAAAATGAAAATTTGGTGAGAAGTGATTTGATTTTGAAAGAACTTGAAAATGAGATTGAAAAATCAAAGATTTTTGAGTCTGAAAAACAAAAACGATTTGAATTTGAAATCTCGGAATCCCAAGCCAAAATTAGATTGCTTGAAAATGAGAATTTGGTTTTAAAACAGACCAATGCTGAACAGATGATCGCTAGAAATAATTGCTCAAATTTATTAAAAGAAAATGGCGATCTAAAATCCAAAATTCAACGATTAGAATCCACTTTGGATAAATTTTCTAATGGGGAAAAATCGTTGAATATGTTGTTACAAAACCAAGTTTCTATTGGAAATAAATCGGGTCTTGGCTTCGGAAAAAATGATGTTCTTGGAAAAACAAATGAGTTTGAAAAACGGAATTCAATTGGTTTTAAAAATCCTTCAAATCACTTTGGAAATGTTTGTTTTGAGAATTTGAACTCTAACATTCTCAAAGGATTCTTAAATCAAAAACGTGATGTGATTTTGATTGATAACAAATCAATTAAACAATCTTGGATCCCAAATAAAAATAAAACGGCTTCGACTACAATCAAACAGATTTGGGTCCCGAAAGGTACAAAGGTAGATTCGAATGGTTTGTTATATAAACGAGTTTGGGTACCAAAACAAATGAATACAACTGTGAGTGGTTTTACTAATTTTGTTCGACCACTTGATCATCTCAATCATTAGGTACCAAAGGAGGCTGAGGAACAACTGTGCTGAAAAGAGAAACGTATTCAAACTGCTTCACATCATTGAATCATCTACTGTTCCTTAGCCAAGTCTGATGAGTTAGAGACCCACAACGTCTTCTGTGAATCAAGTATGATTTCTAACCTCATCTTTGTAAATATTTCTTTTATTGTTTATCTCTGCTTCTTCTACCCCTTTCTATTTTATTTTCTTCTATTTATTTTTATTTGATTTGTCACTGCCATACCTCTTTGTTTATCCTGTGCTTCTTAAACTTCCAATTGCAGTTCTCATGATTTTCTGGAAATTCATTTTATTTGATTAAAACTCTCTTGTTTATAATCATTTCCAGATTCTGAATTTAATCTTGTAATTATCTGCAATTGTTTAGTGGTTTATTTTATTCTTGAATTCATAACAGTGCTGAAGCATTCATGTCATATCTTGAACACTGTTAATTTGAATTCTAAATTTTTTTGAAGATCTGAATATTTAATGAAATTTCACACACCTTTGCTGTTCTGAGTGTATTCTAATTCATTTTAGAAAAGCTGAAAATATTATACTCATTACAGCACTCTATTATTTATCAGTTGTGATAATTTCATTGATTTTCAGATTGGCTTGAATCAGTGATACATCCTGAATTCCATCTTTATTCACGATCATTATGGTTAGAATATGTCTGTTTGAAATCATCTGAAATTCCTGATATTTTGAATATCTCACACCTCTTATTTTTGAAATTGTCAATGTTGTGTGGCTGATACATTATATCCCAAAACTTTACGTTGATTCATGTGATTTCAAATAAATTATCCCGATCATGAATATTTTCAAATTTGATGTAAATGACCTGAAATTTCTCTTGGGCTTGTCAGAAATAGTTTTGAGAAACTCTTGAAAATGTTCTTTTTGAAAATGGTCTTGGAAAATCATTGTTATTTCATGATTATTTGATTTGAATATATGTTTGTTTAAAATCATTTGAAATTATTGATTTATTGGATCTCACACATATCTTGAATCTGAAATATAACCTGGTGTGATTGATTCATTAAATCCTAATACTTTCACATTTCTTCAAATGATTTAAAATAGAGTATATTTGCCAATCTTGGATCATGAACCACCTTATGTGACCAACATCTTGACAAGTCTGATTTTGAACAGTTCTTGTTTGTGCTGCTCTGATACTGTTTTCAAATAACTGTCTGTTTTAATCTGCTTGCTGCTCTGATATTTGTGCCAAAGTTGTAATCTTGTCTGTTTGGGCTTTGTGTTTGAAATTTCTTCAATCTAAGATATTTTGGGTGTGAATAAAATCTTTGAGAAAGAGACTACAAGTGGTATAAATTCTTTATTTTTTTCACTCACCTGTTTTGAACTATCACCCTGTATAAATACATTTTTTTCCCCTTTGTATAAATCTGTGTATATCACTCTTGTAATTGATTTTCAATTTTAAACTTATTTATTGATTATTCATTCAGAAATTGAAATCAATATCCATATTGAACTGTATTTATAATTCATCAAAATTATTATCAGATTCCAAAATTGTGATGAATTGTGACTACAGTATATTTCACAACAAGAGGAGATTTTATTTGAATTTTCATGATGGTTGAACATTTATTTTAATATCTTTGAATTGGCAATTATTTCACAATCATTTTCTTTATCTATCATCCTTCGGCCATCCATCATGATTTTATATTAATGTGGAGAGTTAATAATCTTAAAAATCTTTTTGAATAAACAGTGAAAATTTGTGATAGAAATGGGATTATATTGTTTATTCAAAATTAGTGATAATTGAAAAAATTTCAATAATCCCAGTACTGTCGAGCATATTTCATAATATAATTAATTTAGAATTTTTTTTCACAAACCATTTCTGTAACTACCATCATTTCTATCATCCATATTGGTTTTATATACCGAGGAGTTTTTCCTTTTAAAAGCTGAAAATGATAAAAATATAACTAATACATAAGTGTGTCTCTAACCTCATTTAAAAATCCAAGCTCTGGTCATGCATGGTTAAGAGACAGCTTATAATTTAAGTTGCAACTGACTCCATTTAAAAATTCAAGCTCTGGTTATGTGTGGTCAGTGTGCTCTTAAATAAAAGGAAAAAGAAAAATGTGCTATAAATATAAATAAATTTGAAATTCTCCTCTGAGTATAAAAACCTGTCTATCAATTCATCTTTCTATTTTGTGAAATGTGTTGAAATCTTATGACGTATTATGATTTGTTGATTGATAGCTATTGGGATTTGAGATTATACGATTTTGTCACTTAAATTGAATTGTTAATTATAGTCCAAATCCATCACTGTTTTTGTGCTCAATTTTATAAATTCTTTGAAAATAATTGGAAATGAATTGTTTTTAAAACTCTCTCCATTTTATGTAAAATTCATCGTATATCCGTCATTTTCTACAATGTGAAACATGCCACCTGTTCTTAGAATATTATGATTTTTGTTTGACTGATTGAGATTTATGATGACTGTTCTTCCTCTTAAGCTGATATAGTATTTGTTAGTAATTTTTATTCTATATTTTAAATTCTGTATCCTTTTGATAATAACAAAAGGGGGAGAATGGATAGAGATTTTTGATTTATGAGTGAATATTTTATAAATATTTTTATTTTTGAAAATTCATTATTATTCATACATTTCACTCATGCACAGTTATAGGGGGAGTTGTCTGTTGTAGGGGGAGCAAATAAATAGGGGGAGTTCAATATTCATTGTCAAACACATCCATTGTATACAAAATCTTTTATTTGTTTGTCATCATCAAAAGGGGGAGATTGTTGTATATAACGGTGTTGTATACACAATTATATGATTTTTGTTTGATGATAACAACCAAATAAATGTTATTTTAATGTGTTTGATATTGTACTGTTATTGTACATCACAGTCTGGAATATAATATTTATATTTAAATAAAATACAACTGTACAGAAATTTAAATATTCACAGTATTTTATTTGAATAGAATATTTTATTTCAATATCAAACAATACAAATTTTATACTCCACTATTTGTTCATCTCTGTATTACACTTCATGCCATATCAGATTTCATATATACAGCTCCTCATTACAGATTAAGTCAGTCACTCTTTTTATTCATACATTCAGTCTCAACACTCATATTTATATATATACACTAACACTATGTGTTCCTGTCTTCTATTGTTTTTTTCTTGTCTTCAGTCTTCACAGCTTTCTCTGTCAGTCCAGTCATCTACACCCGTCATACACAGAAACACACACACACACACAGAGTACATTGCAATAGAAATAAAAACTGTACACATGCAAATATTTTTTTTATTTTTATTTTAAAAAAAAATTATTTGCCTCAGTTTTCTGGTGTGTTTCTCATCATTTTTCATGACTTGATCTGATTCATCTGTGTCTAGCAGACAGTTTGTATATGTATAGGGACAGGAATTTTTTTTGAATGACTGCATATACACACGTGTATAGATATACACGTGTGCACTGCCACGCAAATTCAGTGTGCAACTGAGGAGTAGCCACGTGGACCTTCTCGACTCAGTGCACATGAAAATAAAGTCAAACACAACTCAATGTAAAGTCAAACAGCAAAGAAAAACATAAATGGCCGAGCTAAAGACAAAACAGCTCAAAATTCAAACAAAGTGCACAAAAACAGTTTCAACAAAAACAAAGCCAACATAAATTGTTCAAGCACATGGAGCCGAGTACAAGCCAACAAAGTCAAATCAGTTTGATTCACCATGGTCAACACAGCAAATTGGTTGAAGCACAAAGGAATGGTGAAATTACAATACATGGTGAATGACAACAAATAGATGCAGTATACATTAGTGTACATGACAGGTATATATGGTCGAGCCAAAGTGATGTCAAATGTTTGGCAAGACAGCAAGAAAAATGGACACAGCATGGTCGAGCTCTTCATATACAAGCGCAAAATATCAAGATTACATGGACATATGAAGCATGATGTTCAAGCAGGGTGAAGTACATGGAAGCAGCACATTTAAGGTGCAACAAGTTCATTTCAGGTCAGCATATACAATATGGTTCAACAAGGCAAAGCAGCAGTTCAAGCACATATATCACATGTGAATCAAACTGGTGGAGACACAACAGTACAACGCAAGTCATTTTGAAGTCTAGGTTCATGTGCAACAAATACAAGACTGGTACAAAATGTTGATGGAGCAGCTACAAACAAATGGTGCAGCATACATGCAAAATAAAAAGCAGACTCATGACACAAGACAAAGTGTATTTCAACAAATGTCAAGGTTCAACTTCAGATCAAGCAAAATCAGGTGGTCTCTAATTTAAGCAAGCATGAGCACAACATAAAAACTTTTAATTATAATTCCAGAAAAATCAGAAGATGGCAAGTATTAGATTTGGCAAATTGTTATTTGTGAAAATTGAAATTATGATTTGCCAAAGTTCGAGTTGTCCAGGAATAATCTGTCTATACTAGGCAAGAAATCAATCAGAAATTAATTACAGAGGTTCAAATGCATGGAGTAATGAAACAATTAAAGCATCGGATTAAATCAGTTTTGGAATAGTGACTAAGCAAGGATTAAACTCGGCAAGAAATCACTTGACTATTTCATGAGAACAAAATGAAAACTCACAGATCCTATGGCAAAGTTCTTTCTGGACAAATCACAATTCCATGTTTGGTAAGATATAAATCAATTACTCTCTCAGAAAGTATCAAACAAAATTCGGGCAAGATTCATTTCCAGAAACTTCATATTTGGCAAGTGTTTAATGTATAATCTCAGCAAACATTTTCATGGCAAGAATGAGTTCACGAACATTTCCAAATACACGATTTTTTTTTGGAAATCAAAGATGGGATTCTCGGCAACAAATCATGGTTACTACACAAGAAATTCAAGGCAGCAGTTTCAGATTTCAGTCATGGAGCATATATGGCAAATGATTTTCAGAAACCAGTGAAATACTTTTGGAAAATCTTTTAATTGATTCCAGTTTTTACTCACGGCAGAACATATTTGGCAAGCATTTTTGTGGGACAATTAATTTGCAGAAAATCAAATCATTTCCTTCTGTAAATCATTCGGTACTCAGGTGAAAAAGGGCAACAATTTGAACTCAAGTCAAGTATGGATTCATTCAAGGGAAGAATCAAGTCTAGGTTCAGCAAATTCATTTTGTTTTCTATGCCGAGGTGATTAAAATCAAAAGAGGAAAACACGCAGAATTCAAATCAAGCCAACACAATCAATTAGACCAAGTCATCAATTACGAAATCAGAGTTTTAGGGTTTCCTTTTAACCCTATATGTACACACCTTTTACATCACAGGCAAGCATCGAAAAAACCATAATCAACTTGCAGGAAAAACCAACATCGAAGTCATTAGCTCAAAAAAAAATCAAACAAGAAATTACTCACAGGATTTTCGATCAGAAGCCTGAGAGAAACATCTCAAATCGAAGAACCAGCAAGCCGTAAAGTTTTCATGCATCAGAAATTATCAATTTCAACAAACACAGATCGATTTAGGGATTTGAAGAAAACCCTAGTATCTTACGGCAGCCATTTTCAATCTCCAGAGGACCAAAGAGGATCGGGTGCAAATGAAATAAGAGTGGGCTAAAGAATGGGCCGGCCATTTTTACTTTAAGGGCTAAGAAGAAAAGGGGGATTTAATTTTATTTAGCCTAGGGATTTTTATATTTGTTTTTCTTTTATTTTGTATTGTTTTAGTTTTAATTTCTTTGTAATCCGAACAGTTTATAGATTCTGTAAAATCTAGGGGGAACCAGTTAGGGGCTTAATTGGCAGTTGACTAGTCTGTGTAAAACTAGGGGAAATTCTGATTCAGGGGTTTGAATCAGTCTAGGGTTTTCGAGCGTAGAGTTAGGACAGGAGCAGGCGCTGCGAGTGTACATGGTCTTGTATGCGGGATCTGTTTATAACATCTAGTAGAAACCCTAGGAATGCAGCAGTAGGTAGGGTTTTGCCGAAGCTGGGTATATCTGTGTGTGATTTATTTTCTGCACTTCTATTTCTGCTGCATTCTGTGATCTGTTTATTATTTTAATATCCTGTCAGTTTTTCAATTCAGTTCAAAAACTGTGATATACCCTATTCACCCCCCCCCCCTCTAGGGTTAATCTAGATACAACATTTGGTATCAGAGCAAGGTTATTTCATTAACTCTAGAGATGGTGTTCCCTAGTTGTCAACCGATAGAGAGTCAGTCCAGTTCATCTCCAACAATTTTCGATGGAACAAATTTTTTAAATTGGAAATCCAAAATGGAATTTTATTTAAAATCTGTTAATATTAAATGTTGGGTTGTTATTATCAATGGGTACGTTGGGGTAGATAAAGTTTTTAATTCTCGTGCTGCACATATTCTATATTCCTATCTTGATGATGATCAATACTGTCTGATTTCCCAATGTTTAACTGCGCATGAACCCCAGAATGTCAACTCAGATTCAGAATTCTGTTTAACAGGATTTACAAATGAAAATTCAGAAGGATCAGATGATGGAGAATCAACGGTTGCTGAAGCTGAAAATTTCTCATACGAAGATTTGGTTTATATGTGTGTTGATTTAACTAAATCTGTTGATAAACTCAAATCTAAAAACAAATCTCTGAAATCTAGGAATACTGAGTTGACCAGCAAAATTGATGATTTGGAATCACAGCTTGAATATTTTAAAAATTCTTCAAATTCAGATTGCAAAAATTGTTTAAAATTGAAAACCAATCTTGTTCATCTCAATAAAAATATTCAAAAGTTTGAAAAGGAATTTCTGATCTTAAAAGAAAACAAGATTGAGTTATCAAATTTGAACAATCTTCTACAAAAGGAATTTGAAGTTTTTAAGACCGATATAAGTTCCAAATTTGAGATTGCTGAAAATGAAAATTTGGTGAGAAGTGATTTGATTTTGAAAGAACTTGAAAATGAGATTGAAAAATCAAAGATTTTTGAGTCTGAAAAACAAAAACGATTTGAATTTGAAATATCAGAATCTCAAGCCAAAATTAGATTGCTTGAAAATGAGAATTTGGTTTTAAAACAGACCAATGCTGAACAGATGATCGCTAGAAATAATTGCTCAAATTTATTAAAAGAAAATGGCGATCTAAAATCCAAAATTCAACGATTAGAATCCACTTTGGATAAATTTTCTAATGGGGAAAAATCGTTGAATATGTTGTTACAAAACCAAGTTTCTATTGGAAATAAATCGGGTCTTGGCTTCGGAAAAAATGATGTTCTTGGAAAAACAAATGAGTTTGAAAAACGGAATTCAATTGGTTTTAAAAATCCTTCAAATCACTTTGGAAATGTTTGTTTTGAGAATTTGACTCTAACATTCTCAAAGGATTCTTAAATCAAAAACGTGATGTGATTTTGATTGATAACAAATCATTTAAACAATCTTGGATCCCAAATAAAAATAAAACGGCTTCGACTACAATCAAACAGATTTGGGTCCCGAAAGGTACAAAGGTAGATTCGAATGGTTTGTTATATAAACGAGTTTGGGTACCAAAACAAATGAATACAACTGTGAGTGGTTTTACTAATTTTGTTCGACCACTTGATCATCTCAATCATTAGGTACCAAAGGAGGCTGAGGAACAACTGTGCTGAAAAGAGAAACGTATTCAAACTGCTTCACATCATTGAATCATCTACTGTTCCTTAGCCAAGTCTGATGAGTTAGAGACCCACAACGTCTTCTGTGAATCAAGTATGATTTCTAACCTCATCCTTGTAAATATTTCTTTTATTGTTTATCTCTGCTTCTTCTACCCCTTTCTATTTTATTTTCTTCTATTTATTTTTATTTGATTTGTCACTGCCATACCTCTTTGTTTATCCTGTGCTTCTTAAACTTCCAATTGCAGTTCTCATGATTTTCTGGAAATTCATTTTATTTGAATAAAACTCTCTTGTTTATAATCATTTCCAGATTCTGAATTTAATCTTGTAATTATCTGCAATTGTTTAGTGGTTTATTTTATTCTTGAATTCATAACAGTGCTGAAGCATTCATGTCATATCTTGAACACTGTTAATTTGAATTCTAAATTTTTTTGAAGATCTGAATATTTAATGAAATTTCACACACCTTTGCTGTTCTGAGTGTATTCTAATTCATTTTAGAAAAGCTGAAAATATTATACTCATTACAGCACTCTATTATTTATCAGTTGTGATAATTTCATTGATTTTCAGATTGGTTTGAATCAGTGATACATCCTGAATTCCATCTTTATTCACGATCATTATGGTTAGAATATGTCTGTTTGAAATCATCTGAAATTCCTGATATTTTGAATATCTCACACCTCTTATTTTTGAAATTGTCAATGTTGTGTGGCTGATTCATTATATCCCAAAACTTTACGTTGATTCATGTGATTTCAAATAAATTATCCCGATCATGAATATTTTTAAATTTGATGTAAATGACCTGAAATTTCTCTTGGGCTTGTCAGAAATAGTTTTGAGAAACTCTTGAAAATGTTCTTTTTGAAAATGGTCTTGGAAAATCATTGTTATTTCATGATTATTTGATTTGAATATATGTTTGTTTAAAATCATTTGAAATTATTGATTTATTGGATCTCACACATATCTTGAATCTGAAATATAACATGGTGTGATTGATTCATTAAATCCTAATACTTTCACATTTCTTCAAATGATTTAAAATAGAGTATATTTGCAAATCTTGGATCATGAACCACCTTATGTGACAAACATCTTGACTAGTCTGATTTTGAACAGTTCTTGTTTGTGCTGCTCTGATACTGTTTTCAAATAACTGTCTGTTTTAATCTGCTTGCTGCTCTGATATTTGTGCCAAAGTTGTAATCTTGTCCGTTTGGGCTTTGTGTTTGAAATTTCTTCAATCTAAGATATTTTGGGTGTGAATAAAATCTTTGAGAAAGAGAATACAAGTGGTATAAATTCTTTATTTTTTTGTACTCACCTGTTTTGAACTATCACCCTGTATAAATACATTTTTTTCCCCTTTGTATAAATCTGTGTATATCACTCTTATAATTGATTTTCAATTTTAAAATTATTTATTGATTATTCATTCAGAAACTGAAATCAATATCCATATTGAACTGTATTTATAATTCATCAAAATTATTATCAGATTTCAAAATTGTGATGAATTGTGACTACAGTATATTTCACAACAAGAGGAGATTTTATTTGAATTTTCATGATGGTTGAACATTTATTTTAATATCTTTGAATTGGCAATTATTTCACAATCATTTTCTTTATCTATCATCCTTCTGCCATCCACCATGATTTTATATTAATGTGGAGAGTTAATAATCTTAAAAATCTTTTTGAATAAACAGTGAAAATTTGTGATAGAAATGGGACTATATTGTTTATTCAAAATTAGTGATAATTGAAAAAATTTCAATAATCCCAGTACAGTCGAGCATATTTCATAATATAATTAATTTAGAAATTTTTTTCACAAACCATTTCTGTAACTACCATTATTTCTATCATCCATATTGGTTTTATATACCGAGGAGTTTTTCCTTTTAAAAGCTGAAAATGATAAAAATATAACTAATACATAAGTGTGTCTCTAACCTCATTTAAAAATCCAAGCTCTGGTCATGCATGGTTAAGAGACAGCTTATAATTTAAGTTGCAACTGACTCCATTTAAAAATCCAACTCTGGTTATGTGTGGTCAGTGTGCTCTTAAATAAAAGGAAAAAGAAAAATGTGCTATAAATATAAATAAATCTGAAATTCTCCTCTGAGTATAAAAACCTGTCTATCAATTCATCTTTCTATTTTGTGAAATGTGTTGAAATCTTATGACGTATTATGATTTGTTGATTGATAGCTATTGGGATTTGAGATTATACGATTTTGTCACTTAAATTGAATTGTTAATTATAGTCCAAATCCATCACTGTTTTTGTGCTCAATTTTATAAATTCTTTGAAAATAATTGGAAATGAATTTTTTTTAAAACTCTCTCCATTTTATGTAAAATTCATCGTATATCCGTCATTTTCTACAATGTGAAACATGCCACCTGTTCTTAGAATATTATGATTTTTGTTTGACTGATTGAGATTTATGATGACTGTTCTTCCTCTTAAGCTGATATAGTATTTGTTAATAATTTTTCATCCATATTTTAAATTCTGTATCCTTTTGATGATAACAAAAGGGGGAGAATGGATAGAGATTTTTGATTTATGAGTGAATATTTTATAAATATTTTTATTTTTGAAAATTCATTATTATTCATACATTTCACTCATGCACAGTTATAGGGGGAGTTGTCTGTTGTAGGGGGAGCAAATAAATAGGGGGAGTTCAATATTCATTGTCAAACACATCCATTGTATACAAAATCTTTTATTTGTTTGTCATCATCAAAAGGGGGAGATTGTTGTATATAACGGTGTTGTATACACAATTATACGATTTTTGTTTGATGATAACAACCAAATAAATATTATTTTAATGTGTTTGATATTGTACTGTTATTGTACATCACAGTCTGGAATATAATATTTATATTTAAATAAAATACAACTGTACAGAAATTTAAATATTCACAGTATTTTATTTGAATAGAATATTTTATTTCAATATCAAACAGTACAAATTTTATACTCCACTATTTGTTCATCTCTGTATTACACTTCATGCCATATCAGATTTCATATATACAGCTCCTCATTACAGATTAAGTCAGTCACTCTTTTTATTCATACATTCAGTCTCAACACTCATATTTATATATATACACTAACACTATGTGTTCCTGTCTTCTATTGTTTTTTTCTTGTCTTCAGTCTTCACAGCTTTCTCTGTCAGTCCAGTCATCTACACCTGTCATACACAGAAACACACACACACACACAGAGTACATTGCAATAGAAATAAAAACTGTACACATGCAAATATATTTTTTATTTTTATTATAAAAAAAAAATTATTTGCCTCAGTTTTCTGGTGTGTTTCTCATCATTTTTCTTGACTTGATCTGATTCATCTGTGTCTAGCAGACAGTTTGTATATGTACAGGGACAGGAATTTTTTTTGAATGACCGCATATACACACATGTATAGATATACACGTGTGCACTGCCATGCCAATTCAGTGTGCAACTGAGGAGTAGCCACGTGGACCTTCTCGACTCAGTGCACATGAAAATAAAGTCAAACACAACTCAATGTAAAATCAAACAGCAAAGAAAAACATAAATGGCCGAGCTAAAGACAAAACAGCTCAAAAATCAAACAAAGTGCACAAAAACAGTTTCAACAAAAGCAAAGCCAACATAAAGTGTTCAAGCACATGGAGCCGAGTACAAGCCAACAAAGTCAAATCAGTTTGATTCAGCATGGTCAACACAGCAAATTGGTTGAAGCACAAAGGAATGGTGAAATTACAATACATGGTGAATGACAACAAATAGATGCAGTATACATTAGTGTACATGACAGGTATATATGGTCGAGCCAAAGTGACGTCAAATGTTTGGCAAGACAGCAAGAAAAATGGACACAGCATGGTCGAGCTCTTCATATACAAGAGCAAAATATCAAGATAACATGGACATATGAAGCATGATGTTCAAGCAGGGTGAAGTACATGGAAGCAGCACATTTAAGGTGCAACAAGTTCATTTCAGGTCAGCATATACAATATGGTTCAACAAGGCAAAGCAGCAGTTCAAGCACATATTTCACATGTGAATCAAACTGGTGGAGACACAACAGTACAATGCAAGTCATTTTGAAGTTTAGGTTCATGTGCAACAAATACAAGACTGGTACAAAATGTTGATGGAGCAGCTACAAACAAATGGTGCAGCATACATGCAAAATAAAAAGCAGACTCATGACACAAGACAAAGTGTATTTCAACAAATGTCAAGGTTCAACTTCAGATCAAGCAAAATCAGGTGGACTCTAATTTAAGCAAGCATGAGCACAACATAAAAACTTTTAATTATAATTCCAGAAAAATCAGAAGATGGCAAGTATTAGATTTGGCAAATTGTTATTTGTGAAAATTGAAATTATGGTTTGCCAAAGTTCGAGTTGTCCAGGAATAATCTGTCTATACTAGGCAAGAAATCAATCAGAAATTAATTACAGAGGTTCAAATGCATGGAGTAATGAAATAATTAAAGCATCGGATTAAATCAGTTTTGGAATAGTGACTAAGCAAGGATTAAACTTGGCAAGAAATCACTTGACTATTTCATGAGAACAAAATGAAAACTCACAGATCCTATGGCAAATTTCTTTCTGGACAAATCACAATTCCATGTTTGGTAAGATATAAATCAATTACTCTCTCAGAAAGTATCAAACAAAATTCGGGCAAGATTCATTTCCAGAAACTTCATATTTGGCAAGTGTTTAATGTATAATCTCAGCAAACATTTTCATGGCAAGAATGAGTTCACAAACATTTCCAAATACACGATTTTTTTTTGGGAATCAAAGATGGGATTCTCGGCAACAAATCATGGTTACTACACAAGAAATTCAAGGCAGCAGTTTCAGATTTCAGTCATGGGGCATATATAGCAAATGATTTTCAGAAACCAGTGAAATACTTTTGGAAAATCTTTTAATTGATTCCAGTTTTTACTCACGGCAGAACATATTTGGCAAGCATTTTTGTGGGACAATTAATTTGCAGAAAATCAAATCATTTCCTTCTGTAAATCATTCGGTACTCAGGTGAAAAAGGGCAACAATTTGAAATCAGGTCAAGTATGGATTCATTCAAGGGAAGAATCAAGTCTAGGTTCAGCAAATTCATTTTGTTTTCTATGCCGAGGTGATTAAAATCAAAAGAGGAAAACACGCAGAATTCAAATCAATCCAACACAATCAATTAGACCAAGTCATCAATTATGAAATCAGAGTTTTAGGGTTTCCTTTTAACCCTATATGTACACACCTTTTACATCACAGACAAGCATCGAAAAAACCATAATCAACTTGCAGGAAAAACCAACATCGAAGTCATTAGCTTAAAAAAAAAAATCAAACAAGAAATTACTTACAGGATTTTCGATCAGAAGCCTGAGAGAAACATCTCAAATCGAAGAACCAGCAAGCCGTAAAGTTTTCATGCATCAGAAATTATCAATTTCAACAAACACAGATCGATTTAGGGATTTGAAGAAAACCCTAGTATCTTACGGCCGCCATTTTCAATCTCCAGAGGACCAAAGAGGATCGGGTGCAAATGAAATAAGAGTGGGCTAAAGAATGGGGCAGCCATTTTTACTTTAAGGGCTAAGAAGAAAAGGGAGATTTAATTTTATTTAGCCTAGGGTTTTTTATATTTGTTTTTCTTTTATTTTGTATTGTTTTAGTTTTAATTTCTTTGTAAACCGAACAGTTTATAGATTCTGTAAAATCTAGGGGGAACCAGTTAGGGGCTTAACTGGCAGTTGACTAGTCTGTGTAAACCTAGGGGAAATTCTGATTCAGGGGTTTGAATCAGTCTAGGGTTTTCGAGCGTAGAGTTAGGACAGGAGCAGGCGCTGCGAGTGTACATGGTCTTGTATGCGGGATCTGTTTATAACATCTAGTAGAAACCCTAGGAATGCAGCAGTAGGCAGGGTTTTGCCGAAGCTGGGTATATCTGTGTGTGATTTATTTTCTGCACTTCTATTTCTGCTGCATTCTGTGATCTGTTTATTATTTTAATATCCTGTCAGTTTTTCAATTCCGTTCAAAAACTGTGATAAACCCTATTCACCCCCCCTCTAGGGTTAATCTAGATCCAACAACTCTAAGGTCAAATTTCAAACTCTTAACTCATCAATGAAATTCCATTCCAGATTATTTTCCAATCAAATGTGTCTTATTTAACTTAGTTCAAGTTAAATTTAAATTTATTTATTCATTTATACCATCTCAATCTATTTAACTTCATTAGTTAAATTTTAAGTCCAGAAATTTAAATTCCTGATTTCATTTCAAATCGATTTAAAATCATCATACCAATTCAAAACATTTGAATTTCGAAACCATTTGTTTTCTTAAAACAATTCAAAAATAAAAATCTTTGGTAGCAATCCGTCACTTACAAACTCGAAAATAAACACCGATGATGTTGTTATCATCATCGGAATCTATTTTCCAGCTATCGAAGTGAGTTCAATACTATATCACTTTCAGTTTGAAAAAAAAAACGTTTTCAAAATCTCCCAGGAACTAAAAATTTCCTTATTTTAATTCCAAATCTGATTTAAATTCATATTTGCTTCATTTTATTTCATATACTTTACTTATATGAATTCTGATTACTTATTTATAACCATTTCACTTTTACAATCTTACTTGATTATAATATCAACCAACACAACCAATATACTATATGAAAATCTATTCGGGTAAAATTATTCCATTTACCCTCTTTCAAAACATACCATGTCGGTTCATCGTATTCGAGTGTTAGGTAACCCCTATCGATACAGTGGATCAAACTGATCGACCAGAATTCACAAACTACCCAACCAATAAATCTCCACAATATAAAATCATTTTATATTAAATAACAAATACGTTCACTCATATATATACACTCAAACTCAATCTAGGGCATTACTAACCCTATCTCTACCGAGTCACGCCACAGAGCCAAGGTAATTCACTTAACTTAAGCTCTGATACCAAATGTAACGACCCGGTTTTTGGCGACTTTGGATATCCGATATACAACACATATCGAACATTAAGAGTCGAAAAAACCGAATAGTTAATGAAAGAAATTAGAGGGTGAGAATAGAAAAGATAGAACTAATAGAATAGAAGAAGAAGAAGAAGAAGAACATCATCATCAGAATAAACACGAATCTCACAGCGGAACGAATAAAATATAATATAACTTTTGAAATACAAACAGTTATATATACAATAGCACTTATCAGAGCATAACACTTACAACAACAGCGGAAATAATAATAGCTATAGAATCCTGAAGCCTTCTGCTCCAAGCTCTCCAAGTGTATCTGAAAAATCCCGACTACTTGACTGCCCGTACAAATTTAGGCACCCAAGAGTTTAGGGAAACAAAACAAATAAACTCCGGGTCAGTCATGGGACTGGTGTGAATAAAACTCCTAATACTTGGTTTAATAACGGATATATCATAAGACCACGCCGTGAAAACGGAACGGGTTTTCACTTATGAAAATCCAAACAACTTTGTAAAGCAATATGATTCTGATATTATAATAATGTCTAAGTACAAATAGATATCAATCTAGTAGAAACGCTTTCATCTCACGTTCTACTATATAGTATACAATCAAAAATGCAAGCACGTATTGGGTAACGGATTTCCAACTATGACAAGGTATGGAACCACCTTCCGATCAGTGTACTCTAGAAACGATACACTGGAGTTCAACAAGAACATCTTGCAACTCAGCCACACATGACCGACCACTCATTTCGCTTGAGTGTATCGAATGTATATCACCAACGGTTGGGATCAGCAATCGTTCCCGTATATATATGGGACAGCATTGATAGATTTAAAAGAAGCAAATGAATATTCTCTAGATAGGTGATTATACACCCTATTTCGGAGCGACCGACTTAGCCATGCTGCCTGCCCGATTTATGTCCTTTACCGGATGATGGGGCTAGAAGCTACGCTTTATCATCACATCAGATTCACTTCGAATGCTACATTGTCAGATCCATCGAAAATCACTAATTGACGTCAACAACAGTACATTACGTGTTAGCTAATGAAGTGCCCTTCTCCGATTCCACTCTTGGTACGGTTGAAGAAATCAATGTACATGACCTTTCTGGAAATAACCTGTCAGACATTCACCCATACAAGTCATCTAGGAACAGGATGAACCGAACGTACTATTCAGTATATCCATCTTAGGCACTATTATCTAAGACTTATACAATAGCCCTTGCACTTTACTCCGTGTTCAATTAACTTTGGCATATATGATTCGCAATGCTTATGCCAATACATAATGGTTCTTTGGATAATAATCCAATCGGTCTCTCCATATTAATAACGTTAAAATGGTCAAAACTTCGATAATCGGTGAGTTAACTATCAAAGAAAAATACATGTGCAAACAACGATATTATTTCCAAATGGAAATTCTATCAGTCAATCATCAATCATATATATATATATATATCCATATATATGTTATCCTTATTTTCTATGTTTTAGAAAATATACGTTAAAGCTGGAAAACGTTTCCATTTCTAATCCATATTTCCAATTTCAATATTTGATTACGTTTCTGGTTCTATATGGAAAACATTTCCAAATCTTCTTTACTTGGATTTAAACAGATGTTTAAATCAACATCGCGACAACAACTCGAACCACTACTTATTTACTAAATTCAATTAACCACTTTCACTCTCGAACCTTAACCATTTCTAAATTTAAAACGAAGTCAGTCAAGTTGGGGTATAACTACCTCTCAGACCTTAACTGAACAACATTTCAAATCTCGAAACAGGTTAATTCCATCTTTTAACTCTTTAACACTTCCTTACGTAACTTTCATTCGAATAAACCTTTATTCGATAACTCCTCCCTCCGAATAACTTTATTCGATAATCTCTCTCTTACGAATACCTAGATTCGAAAATCTTTCTTCGAATAAACTATAATCGATTAACTCTATTAAATTAACTCTTATCAATTAACTCTATTGGACTAACTTTATTGGATTAACTCTATTTGATTTAACCCTAAACGATTAACTCTTTTTTTTAACTCCTTTCGAATAAACTATATTCGATAACTCCTTTACTCTATTCGAATAAACTATATTTGATTAACTCCTTTACTCTATTCGAATAAACTATATTCGATTAACTCCTTTACTCTATTCGAATAAACTATATTCGATTAACACCTTTACTCTATTTAACTCTATTCGAATAACTCTTACTGCATTAACACTTATTCGAATAACTTATATTCGATTTGCTTACTCTCGAATACTTATACTCGATAATCTTTTTCTTCGAATAAATCTTATTCGATTTAACTCCTGTCGAATAACTAGATTCGATCAACTCACTTCGAATATCTCTGATTCGATTTACTTCTTCGATTAACTCAAATCGATTAACTCATCTCAAATATTTCTGATTCGATTAACTCTACTGATTTAAATCAAACTGATTACTTCTAACTGGATAACCCTAATGGGTTAACTCTAATGGTTTAACCTAACTGGTTAACTTTACTGATTTAACCTAACTAATAAATTATAGCTCTAATCGATTTATTCTAACTCTAATCGATCATTCTAACTCTAATCGATTTCTCTTATTCGAGTACCCCTATTTTTATAACGTTTATTCATTTATAAAGATTTACTTTTAGTTATGGTTCTGCACTTTATAAATGTTCTCTTTAATAACGTTCTTCACTTATACAAATGTTTTGTACCCGTTCTATTTAAAACTATCGGTGTTAAAACCAATATCTCTTCCCTATATAAGTTCAGACTTATATATCCCATTTATCGAATGATAAATAATTACTTAATTTTTAAATATCATTTATAAATTAATCTATTCCATTTAGCTGTTTTCTCCATATATAAGTTCTGACTTATATATATATATATAACTATTTATCCAAAGATAAATATTTTCTTAGTAGTCCATTTGTTTTCTAAACAAATATTTCCTTTTATTACACTATTTGCAAAAGTCTGCAAATACCCCCTTTTGGTTTTCTTCTAAGTATTTCCTTTATTAACCTTATTTATCCATCCTAAGTATTTCCTTTAACAATTCCTTATTTATTTTCTAAATAAATATTCCTTATTTCTTATCTTATTCAGTTTCTAATCGAATAACCCTTTTACTTATCATATTCGATTTCCAAGTGAATAAGTCACTTTTAAATATCTTATCCAGTTTCTAAATGAATAATCCCTGTTAATACCTTATTCAATTTTTAAAATGAATAATCCTTTTACCTATCTTATTCAATTTCTAATTGAATAATCCTTTATACCTTATTCGATTTCTAAGTGAATAACTCCTTTATAACTTCTTTTTCAATTTCTAAGTGAATAACTCCTTTATCATCTTCTTATTCATTTAACAAATAAATATCTCCTTTATCATCTTGTATTTATTTTCTAAATAAATATCTCCTATATTATCTTCTATTTATTTCCTAAATAAATATCTCATTTATCATCTTCTATTTATTTAACAATAAATAATTCACTTTATAAATATTCCATTTATAAAGATTTCCCTTCATTTATAATTTCACTTAAACGTATTTCCTATTCATAATTATTCCATTTATAAATATTTCTATTTATAAATATTCTATTTATAAATATTCTCTTTTATAAAATCTTCTGATTTTATAAATATTCTCTTTCCAATATTCACTTCGACAAATTTCCCTTTTCTCCAAATCCCAGTATGTTATGGTGTTTAACATATCAAATTACGATGTCCAATATCGTCCATACACACACAATCAACAACAGGTTATAATTCACATCATATATCAAAATATATGAAAAACAATAAAATAACTGTTGAGGAATCCAGTCGGATACCTCTAACCTGTTTCCCTACATCCACAGATGTTACACAATAAAATCAACATCACTTTCAGTTTCATATCATATATTCTGTTAAACAGAATCAATATAGAAATTCAACTAACTGACTAGCAGTTCAATCAAACAGTCAATACACAGTCAATCAGTCAATATTTAACAGTTCTAAAAATACAACATGAAATTATAAACTGTTCAGAGTTAGTGAGATTCACTCACATCTGCTGTTCATCGTTAAAGAACGATAAACTGTTGTTTGATTTGAATCAAGCAGTTTACTTCGCGATAAATTCATACGAGCTCCAATGGACTTCTAGTCAGCTCCAACGTGTAGCTCTCGTTCATACGATCCCGAGGATCTTGTTTCGCTGAATTCCGATGAGGTATGACCAAGATATTCAGTTTCGAAGTTAAGAACAGAATTTAAATTAAAAAACTAAATTTTCCTTTTCCTCTTAATTAGGCTTTCTCCTTTTGTTTACCCGGCCCACAAATACTTGAAATCCACGGCCCAGCTCCTTATAAATTTCAACCGAAAGTCTTCTTCCTCTTCGCTACATCAGGAAGCAAAAACCACGGCCATAGCCGATCCTTCATTCCCCCTTCCTCCTCCCACACTGCACTACAAATCGAACCAAAATCGCCATCCTCCTCCTCGCCTCAAACCGCACACCCCCATACCCATAGAGAGCAACTCGGCGGCCTCTAGGGATTCCCGTCGAACCCATCCTCCACACAGACAGCGACGTTTTCGAGCAACGAAACCCACAAATTCATCACCACCGAACCTCCTATACACCCTGACCAACCTCATATACACCAATTCCGATATTAGTGCTTCAATCACTCGATTTCCTTAACCATAGTCTACTGTACCAAAGAGAACAGCGAACAAAATGAAGTTCGAATGCCACAAAATTTGTATTAAAACAAAGAGGGAGATATCAGAAAATCAAATACACATCTAGAATGATTTATAGATTTTTCTTGTATATTCTTTTGATTTTTATACCTTGCGTTTTGGGTTTTCTGGCACTATGAAGTGGCGGTTTGGTTTTTCTCAGAAGAAAGGAAAAGTAAATTAGGTTCTGTATTTATAGAGGAAATTAGGTCCAAATATAATATTTCATAATATATTACTTAACGACGAGATACCCCCCATAAAACCAATTCATACGATTTCTATTTTCGACTAATTAAGCTTTTCCTAGCAAAGAAAAATATTTCGAACCCAATGGGACAGGTTTCGTCGAATTCCGACACCGTTTGCGAAAATCCTTTAGAAAATATTCATGAAAAACACTGAGCAATAATTCCTTAAAATTACAGAAAAAATCCTAAAAATATGAGGCCTTGACGTTTCACTATACCTCTTCCTAAGGTTTCATATGAAACTTGTTTCGTTGAATTTCGAGTTCGTTTGACTAGTTAACCATTCAGTTTAGTTTGTTTTAAGTTAAAACCATAGCGTACCCCACTATGAAATATTCTGTTCACGTAGGGACTGTTATGGACAGAAACAAAAGTACCATTTAAATGAGTGATGTGCTCTGGTCCCAAAAATGTAATAATACCGGTAGATGAACTCGTATTGTGAAACCCCGAAATGTCGATACAGGGTGCCAAATACTCCAAATAAAAAGTTGCTTATTTAATTAATTAAAAATTATAGTTAAATTCTAAAAATTAAATTATCGCTATTTCCCAATAGGACCTTGTCTAAATTCAAACCCGATCTCTAGTTATATCGGATAAACCGATACGGTTGATAAACGATTCTATAGCGACAATTCCAAAATTTGATTTGGACATACCTCAAAATCTACACGACGAAATCCAGATTTTTCTCTTCCACAAGAAAGATATACTCCACCATCTCTACGCGTTTCTTGTTTCACAGAAATCCGGCTTAAAACGAATCCTGTACATTCAGTTGAAGTTCAAATCGCCGAATTACGAACTGCAGCGCCATTTCGAGCTCGATTTTAATTATAATATAATTATCCATTCAAACTGACGTTGATTGAATATATTCGTCAATACAATTCAACTCTAAGCTGAATTAAATCTAAGGGACGACCATGTTCACATTATATTATCAATTCACTATTACTGGTTATTTCTGAATTTAATATATTATTTAATTATTATTTTAATTAAATATTCAAGTTAATTTAATTTAACCACCATTTAATCCACTATATCACTATTTATATAATTAAATAAATTAATTATAATACCTCTGCCAATGCGGGTCATTACAAAAAATATCCTACTTTTCTTGCCACACTCCTCTCTTTTAATTCCCTACCACTACTCTCTTGTTGTGCTACAACATATCTCTCTATTTTACGCAAATTCCTTTTCACGGTTGCCACGTACAATTACTTATCTAATATTATTTATTAGCCCAGCCATCATATTATAAAAATAATTATCATATGAAGAAGTTCTCTCACATTTTTGTTCTATTCTTAAATTCCCTTTTACAGTGTTAGTATAAAGATGAATTTAGGTAAACATAATCTATTCAAACATATATGAATAGATATATTATGTTATTTGATCACTAACAGCTTTTAATGGGTTAAAAGAGTTTAACTTTTTTTTTCCTTTTCATCGCATTTCTATTTATAGGTTTTAACTATAACATGAAACTTGGGTTTTACTAACTACAAATACACATAATGGTTTATATCAGAACAAAATCCACGAAGAGCAGTTTTCTCACTATGTATTCATAGTTTGGTTCTCAGTTTATGTTCACTTTTTATATGAGACCTGGGATTCACTAAATACACATTCAAGACCATATATGCGCCAAAACCACTGACTACATTTTCAAGCGACAAGTTTTGCAATACTCTGGTTTTAATATGAGGTCTACTTTGATTCAACTCACGCACTAGAGCTAGAAGCATTCAAAACATATATGGTTTGCACTTTTATACATCTTAATTAGAAATAGATTAAAGGAAGAAAGGAGGTTTACTCACTATGCTTGCTTTCCCCTGTTCTTGAGGTTTTCCTTTGCTATGATTTCCCAAATTCAATTGTGGAGAAAATATGAGAGTTTCATGGTGATATATATATATATATATATATATATATATATAAGCAGGTTTCAACATTAAAATATTCATTCTCTTTTATTTTAAGGTTGTAGACTTCCTTATAAAATGTTTTATTGTACATGCTAGTTATAGACCCCTCATTTTTCTAGTCCTACACACTTGTTTCTAGGAAACTTAGGCGGGAAGAGATGAATTATTTAATTAGATATCTTCTACTTTCTTGTCCTTATATTCTCTTCAAGGAGCATGATATACCCATGTCCTTAACTCCATTAAATGTTGTGGAAAGGTTACACTATTCTCGGATTCTAATGGTAATATAAAATGGTTTTGTTGGCATGATATTTTGCCAAAAATGATTAAATACTTGCAAGTTGGTTTGCTGATTTTAAGGGATGGTTCTTCCTTATCTTAGCCTTCTATTGGTGTTAAATCATATTTAGAGTATTGTCTTTGACTTCTTTCTTTACTTGTTGTCACATGAGATTTTTCCTTTGTTACTTTGTTTGTTTCATACATATGTTTTTTAACTATTCTAATACTCATGTTTTGTTGTACTTACTTTTTTGCAAATGTTTTCTCCTTATTGTCTATATTAGTTTAGGAATTTAAATGTCATTCCTATGTATATTATGCCATAATTTGCATGCGTCTAGTTTGTAAGATTTTTGTTGCAAGCTTCATTATGTATCTTATGTTAAAACATAATTAACCATATACATATTAGTATATATATACACTTATATATATTCATATATATAATTATAATTGTTTAAGGTTGTTAAGTAAACATATTTTATGATTTAATTACCTCATCAAATCAATATCAAATCTCAAATAAGACCTTGATATTACAGTCCACCCCCCTTAAAAGAATTTCATCCCCGAAATTAAAGAGTCACGCGTAGATTTCAGTTTTAACTAAAGTCAAATTTATACACATTCGTAAATATTTATCTTCCCTTCCGGATAACTCCTTATTTATTTAGAATTTAGTTATCTTAATTTCTAGATTCGAAAATTCTGATTTTATTACAGAATCAGTTACTTAACTCACATGGATCTATATCCAACTAATAACTCAAGTCTGGTCTTTATTACTAGGAAGTACCAATTTATTTACTAGGTATTACTCTAATTTTAATTCATAGTTATTTACCTTATCCTGAGGACGACCCTGATTCATTTAACTCCTTCCATTAGTTGTTTTGGTGGTCCTACTCATTTTCAACCATTTGATTATAACATCTTGATAATCAAACTTAATTGGAAGATTTTTTTTTAACGGTGACCTAAGTCGATAACTTTAGTTGTCCTATACTAAATATACAATTTACTTTATAGTTTAAATTTTCAAAATACGCTCTCTCAATACTTACCCAAACTCAAATCTAGGGTGTTACTAACACTATCTCTACTGAGTTACGCCATAGAGCCAAGGTTACAACTCAACCAATAGCTCTTATACCACCTGTAACAGCCAGAAAAATTCGACGCTTGAATTTTCAACAGTAGCACGAAATCCTGTATTACTTGTCAAAACTCAAGTATCGAAATCTGACTGTTAATAGAAAGAAATTAGCGGATGAGATAGGAAAGATAGAACTATTAGAATAGAAGAATAAGAAGACAACACGGAATCAGAATCTCACAGCGGAATTTCAAAAATACATAATATATTACATAACGAGTTTGTTACATCATAGTACAACATCATAGTACATCAGCATACGTAATTACTAGTTCAATACTGATATTCAAACTATATACTTAGAGATAGATATAGCTGCTAGATGGGTTCTTGAACTCCTACTCCACGATACTACAGAAGATTCCATTAGTCACCGGATCACTTGTCTTCCCATAACAAGTGTTATGAGTCCCCAAGAGTTTATGAAAACACAGAAAAATAAACTCTGGGTCAATCAAGGGACTGGTGTGAGTAAACAATTTTAAACAGATTGGAAACAAGAACGGGTTATCTCCTTAGGAGAACAGATTGATTTAACGTTAGAAAATCCTTCGAAAGAAATGATAATAGTAAGACCAGCCCACACATAACCATGGACGGTTTTTATCTTTAAAAAAACATTTAGCAGAACGCTCGCATCTCACGCTCCATATATATATAATATAACATCAAAAACTGCGGGCTCTAATTGGAGATTGGATTCCAACAGACAAAGTATGGGACCATCTACCGATCAGTGTACTCTAGAGGGGATGCACTGGGGTTCAACAAGAACGTCTTACAACCCGGCCACACATGACCGACCACTCATTTAGCTTGAGTGTAGCGAATATATTATCACCCCCACGGTTGGGAGCGACCCACCGTTTCCAAAAGCTACAGCAGCGAAAAGAGATTATGAAATAAATAGGAATTTCTCTAGATGGTGATAATACACCCTGCTTGGGAATGACCCACCTAGCCATGATGCCTGCCCGATTTTTGTCTTTCCCTAGTTGCGAGGCTTTGAGGCTACGTTTATCTTCCAGAACTCCTGGTCGTCATTCACTTTGACTGCAACATCATCAGATCCGTCAAATCGCTAATTGACATCCACAAAAATAATATAGCAGTTAAGCTAAGAGAAGCGTCTCCCTTCGCTAACTATGATGCGTTTGTAAAAATCAACGTTAGTGAGATTCTCAGGAAATACTCCGTCAGACATTCGTTCATACAAGTTGTCCTAGGACTGGACAAACCGATGACAATATAGAAATAGCCCTTGCATATCTCCATCTTTAATTATCTTCAATAATCTCTGTCACGCGACGGATAGTCAAATCGAAGTGGAATATTAATTCTGGACTCTTCGAAATGATTAGCATAATGTCTTTTTCTATCAGTTGATATTTAAGAACTATTTCAATATTCACTTGATCTTAAATATTACTTTAAAGAATTAGTTATCAGCTTAAAATTAACTGGATTAAATATACTTCAGTTTATATACCCTAATTTTACGGGGTTCAACCAAAATAAATGGTATATGTATGCATTGTTTAAATCCAAACATTTTGACTATCTTTTATAAATGAACAACGTAAGTGTGTGCATCACACACGGTAATTTGTTTAGTTTTGACTCTCCATTTTAAATGAATAACTGAAGCGCGTGCGTTGCACACGGTATTCCACTATAAAAAGTCGGTTTGATTATATGACATTTTATACCTTTTTCGTACTTCGTAAATTATCTTTTTATTTCTAAATAATCATAACGAACTTAATTTATACCATTTTCAATTTTATATTATTATTTCCTTTTTTTATTTTCAAAACTTGTCGAAATCTCTTTAAAGCCTAGCTACTGCGATCCATCTTCCCTCCTCATCGGTCTAAGATATTCGACTCCTTTCAACATTGTCCTGTGCAATTTCAAAAGCTCCTTTTTACTTATTTTTATTTTTCTTCTTTTACATTACTTCCCATTTTTCCTTTATTTCCATTTTTTTAAAACTTATTTTAATTAAAAAGCCCGACCTAAACTTCTTTGGCCCAAATCCCGCTTCCTAATGTCCTTTTGCCATACCCAGGTTTTCATCCAAATGTGATGTCGCACATGTCAATCACCTTCAAACCATTTGCCAAGTAACCCTTTTTATCATCCCAAGTACCAAGTACCACTAATGTGCCATGTTCCTTTTTCATTTGCCAAATCCCTCTTTCCATTTCCCAGCACCACTTCCAAGTACCAAGTACCTCCTTCCATTACCAAGTACCGCTTAGCTGTTTTCCAAATACCAAATTCATTTGCCCAGTACCAGTGCCAAGTGCCAATTTGCCAAGCCCAAAACACCATGCCGCTCACGCTGATCCTCACAAAAACACCATGTCGATCCCTTCTTTTCTGATTTTCCAATTCCTGCTTTCCTCTTCTTCATGTTTTAGATCAGATGCATCAATGTGCAATGGTGTACGTGCACACCTGCTCCGACCATCGGACAGCCACTGGACCACCTCCAGCGAACCCCAACTTCATCTCAGGCCATCATCAATGCACTACCACACCTACACGTGTCCTCCTCCTTAATTTCACTTTTCCACGATTAATCCTAAAAACAACACACAAAGACTGACCCCCCAAACATCAATCTTATGGCCAACTCCGACCATCGTTCTACCTGTCGTCACAACCGAAGAAAACTCCACATTCCTACGCTCCTCCTCACCAGTTTTTGTCATGCTCGATCACTCCAAATGCACACATGAACCCATTTTAAATTGAAACTTTAAAACAGCATTAAGACCTAAAATCACCTTGTCCCGTCCCCTCAAATCATCGGAGGTGCTAGAATTCCGTCCAACCCTCACTCCAACGCCACAGTAACTCCAGTAGAAACAATACTTGATTTCATCCAACCAATATCACGAATTTAATTCTTATTTCCCCAAATCAAAAATATATGTAGTGACCCGAAAATCCGGGCCATTTTGAGCTGACTAAATAACCCAAGTCCAACCCCAAATTGCACTAGAAATTCAAGAAAACTAATAGAAAGAAAATAGAGGGTGAGGAAAGATAAGATAGACTAATAGAATAGAAGAAGAAGAACATCATCATCAGAGTAAACACGAATCTCACAGCGGAATGAATAAAATATAACATGACTTTTGAAATACAAACAATTATATATATACAATATCACTTATTAGAGTACAACACTTACAACAACAGCGGAAATAATAATAGCTATAGAATCCTGAAGCCTCCTGCTCTATGCTCTCCAAGTGTATCTGAAAAATCCCGACTACTTGATTTCCCATACAAAATTAGGCACCCAAGAGTTTAGGGAAAACAAACAAATAAACTCCGGGTCAGTCATGGGACTGGTGTGAATAAAACTCCAAACACTTAGTTTAAATAAAGGATATATCATAAGACCACGCCGTGAAAACGAAACGGGTTTTCCCTTATGAAAATCCAAACATCTTTGAAAAGAAATATCATTCTGATATTATAATAATGTCTAAAAACAATTAGATATCAATCTAGTAGAAACGCTTTCATCTCACGTTCTACGTATACAGTATACAATCAAAACCGCAAACACATATTGGAGAATGGATTTCCAACAATGACAAGGTATGGAACCACCTTCCGATCAGTGTACTCTAGGAACGATACACTGGAGTTCAACAAGAACATCTTGCAACTTAGCCACACATGACCGACCACTCATTTCGCTTGAGTGTATCGAATGTATATCACCAACGGTTGGGATCAGCAACCATTCCCGTATATATATATATATATATATATATATATATATATATATATATATATATATATATGTATATATATGGGACAGCATTGATAGATTAAAAGAAGCAAATGAATATTCTCTAGATAGGTGCTTATACACCCTACTTCGGTGCGACCGACTTAGCCATGCTGCCTGCCCGATTTCTGTCATTTACCGGATGTGAGGCTAGAAGCTACGCTTATCTTTTCACATACCACATCTTCATTCACTTAGAAATGTCACATCATCTTACCCTTTAAATCACGAATTGATTTCCCCAAAAATACCACGGGTATAAGCTAAGAGAAACGAATTCCTCCGCCACCAACGTAAATACGTTTGAAACGATCAACTTACGTGATATACCAGATATACTCTGTCAGACCTTCGTCCATACAAGTTGTCCTGGGACTGGACAAACCGAAGGTACTATTCAGTACATCCATCTTAGGCACTATTGTCTAAGACTTATACAGTAGCCCTTGCACTTTACTCCGTCTTCAATTATCTTTGGCATATATGATTCGCAACGCTTATGCCAATACAGAGTGGTTCTTCGGATAATAATCCAACCGTTCTCTCCATATTAACAACGTTAAAACGGTCAAAAACTTCGATAGTCTGTGATTTAACTATCAAATGAAAACATGTCCGTGTGCAAACAATGATCTTATTTCCAAATGGAAATATGGATCCAATCATCAACAATATATATATGTATATATTCATATTTCCTTATTTTCTAAAATTAGAAAATATACGTTATTAATGCTAGAAAACATTTCCATAGCTTGCTTACGTATCACTATCCTTCCACAACTATCAGTCCCTGACTATAAACTAGTATGAGAACAATTTCCCAAGTATCAATCCCGAAGGTCCAAAACAAACATCAGATAGACACTTAGAAAACCATTCAACTTAACAAGTCTCCAGTCAATTTCTGATTTCTTTATTTGATTACATTTCTGATTCTTATTTGGAAAACATTTCGAAAACTACTTAATTGGGATTTTAAACAGATGTTTAAAACTATATTGCGATGACGACTCAAACAACTATACTAAATTACTAAATCCACTTAACCACTTCACACTCGAACCGTAACCATTTCTTAATTAAAACGCAGTCAATCAAGTTGGGGTATAGCTACCTCTCAGACCTTAACTGAACCACCTTTCAAATTCGAAATAGATAAGACTCACCTTTTTAACACTTTAACACTTCCTTACGAACCCTCGGATTCTATTTACGAACCCCCTTCTTTTACAAGTTTACGTGATTATAACAATGGTGTTATAATCTCCTGCATCCAAAATATATTATCTTTAATGTGACTTTTATTTCCTAACTCGAATAATATAACGACGACTAATTTATTTACTCCTATTCGGTTAACTCAAATCTATAATTCTTATTTGAATAACTCCACCTAATAACTCTTAATGGATTAACTCTTATTCGAATAACTTATTCGAATAATTTATAATCGATTTTCTCACATTGAATATCTACTATTCGATTATCTCACTTCGAATATCTACTATTCGATTATCTCACTTCTTCGAATAACTAAATTCGATTAACTCATCTGGATTAACTTGGTTTGATTAACTCGTCTTGATTAACTCAACTTGATTGACTCGACTGGATTAACTCGACTTACTTAACTCAACTGGTTACTTGACTTACTTAACCCTGCTTAACTCAACTGGATTAACTACTATCGAATAACTAATACTCGATTCACTTCCATTTGCTTGACTCTAGATCGCAGCGATCACAATGGTTACGCCTGATTCCCTCAGGAAACATCCGACCCCCTTAGGCTATTTACAGCCCTGCGAATTACGCTAGTAGTCGTACGAGATGGCAACTTGCCTTGAGTACTATGTTTGACTAACTCTATCTCAAACAACTATATTTGATTAACTCCAGTTCGTTTTAACTCTAATCGGTTAACTCTAACTGATTAACTCTAACTGAACTGGTTAACTCTGACTGAACTGGTTAACTCTGACTGAACTGGTTAACTCTCGTTGAATAACTTATTTGATTCAACTCCCTTTTGAATACCATATTCGGTTAACTAAATTCGAATACCATATTTGATTGACTAACTTCGAATACCATATTCGATTAACTCCTTTCGAATACCATATTCGATTGACTAACTTCGAATACCATATTTGATTAACTAACTTCGAATACCATATTCGATTAACTCCTTTCGAATACCAAATTCGATTAACTAACTTTGAATACCATATTCGATTAACTACTTCGAATACCATATTCGATTAACTCCTTATTGAATAAACTATTCATTTATAAAGATTTACTTTTAGTAACGGTTCTTCACTTTACAAATGATTTCCCTTTAATAACGTTTTCCTTTTTATAACGGTTTCTATTTATAACATCCTATTCAGTTATAAACAAATTTCCTTTTTAACTCTATTTATTTTCGAAATATTTCCTTTTCAATTTTATTCTTAAAAATATTCTAACTACTTAAATTCCTAGAAAAATTCACCATAACCTCCTTTGTAACGGGAGCATCGAGAAAATCCCTAAACCGCCACACATGACTTCCCATTCAAAAAGAAAATGGTTTGAAATTATTTCCTCCTTTAATATCTCCTATTTATAAATATTCCAAATTTATAAATATTCCTTGTTTATAAATATTCCATTTATAAATATCTCTTATTATAAATATTCCATTTATAATTATTTTTATTTCAATATCACTTTGAAATTATTCCTTACCAACATTCCGGTATGTTATGGTATTCAATCGTATCAAATCACGATGTTCAATATCGTCCAAACACATATAATCTCCAACAAATTATATATCACATCATATAACACAATATATATGAACAAAACAGTATTATAAATATTGAGGAACCCAGTTGGGTCCCTCCAACCTGTTTCCTTGCATCACAGATGTTAAACAATACAATCATCATCACTTTCAGTTCGATAGGAAATATTCTGATAGCAGAATCAATATATAAATATTTAAGGGTTTATATATATATATATATATATATAAATTTCCACTAACTGACTGTTAGTTCAATCAATCAACCAACACACAGCAATCAACAGATGATTAACAGTTCTAAAGATACGTTATAAAAAATATAACTGTTCAGAGTTGGTGAGTTTTACTCACTTTGGCAGTTCATCGTTAAAGAACGATGAACTGTTCATTTGATTAGAATCAAATAATTTATTTCACCATAAATTCAAACAAGCCCCAATCCACTTCCAGTCAGCCTCATTGTGAAGCTATCGTCCATACGGTCCCAACGCAACTTACGGTTCGTGATTCTGATACAGTATATATAGAAGTTATTACGTTTACAAGATCATATACTATTATAACTTAAAATTATTTTAATTTTCCTTTATATAGAAATTTGGGCTAAACCTTTTCTTCAAGCCCCATATACCCTTTTGAAAGCCCACCGTTAAAAGCTTCTTCCACAATTAAATTTCGACGTATACTCCTGTTGCCCCTCACCATTTCTGATCCTTACAAGCCCCAATTCCCTCTTTATCTCTCCACCGAAACCAAAAACAACTTCGCCAATCTCCTCCACTTCCTGCGAGCATCAACACCATCCCCATGTCGTTCATCTCGAGTCCACAATCCCAGACCCGTTCTGCTCGACGCGGTGAAACCCAATGGAGAACATCGACAATAAATCTCACCGAAACCTACCATATTCTCGTACAATATGCAGAACTACCCAGGATCTCAGAAACAACTTCAGAAATCTTGAATCAGTTCCTCAAAACCCAACGAATCGAAACCCTAATTCCACCGTGGATTTTCCAGCGAGCAAATTAGAAACCAAACTGGACAAAATTGGTACTGCGGTGAAGAGGATCACACATAGAATTCATATACTTGTACTTGGGGATTTATGGAATTTTATTTAAGTTGTTGTGAATTTTCTTTTGATCGAACTCTTTTCCTGGAAGAACAAAACTAACAGCGGAAAAAATATCGCGTTGATCAAAAGAAGGGTGTAATTAGGGTTTAAGGGTATGAACGGTTATTTATAGGAAATTTTAGATATTTTCCTTGGTTATTATATTAATATATATATCCTATGCTATCGATTTTTATTGTTAAAAATCTCTATGACTACACACGATACCCAAAAATCACCAAATTGGAAATGCAGCTACCGTTCGACAATGCGGACCCAACGAAACTGGTTTCGTTGAATCCGACTCCGTTTGCTCACACAGCGTATTTTGAACCGTCGAAATATTGGCTGTTTTCACTCTAAAAATCCGTACGGCCACATACTAACTCTAAAAATCACGAAACTTGAAATCTAACTATAATTTGATGTTGTGGATCCAACAAAATTAGTTTCGTCGAATTCCGACTTCGTTTGCAAAAGTGGCTATTTTTAAACCCTTGAAAAAATCCATTTAAATATATAAATATATTTAATTTAAATTAAATTAAATATGAATAAATTTATATTATCATATATATTCACCGAGGAATATCATACAGCTCCCGAATAATTATATTCTCGATATTCCAAGTCCTGGTTAAATCGATATTCAATTTTATATTGAAATTCCTTTTATAACGTAAATAAAGTGTTACGAATTATAAAGGAATTCCACAGCGACTTTTCTAAAATTTTATTTGGACATAAATAAAAATTTACATGACGAAATCCAAATTTTTCTCTTCCATTAGAAAAATATCCTTTACCAGCTCCATACGTTTCTTGTTTCACAGAAATCCGACTTGAAATGGACCCTGTATATTCAGTTGAAGTTCGAGTCACCAAATAGCGAACTGTCGCGCCATTTCGAGCTCGATTATAATTATATTATAATTCTACGTTCAGACTATCGTATATATAATATATTCGTTATTCTAATTCAAATTCTGAACTGAATTATATATTTTGATTTTCCCAGTTCACACATTATATCGCCATTTCAGCCCAATCTGATTATTTCAGAATTAAATATATTATTTAATTATTATTTTAATTAAATATTCACTGTTATTTAATTAACGGCCATTTAATTCTCTAATTCACCATTTAAATAATTAAAATAAATTAATTATTATCTCGTCAAAATACGGGTCATTACATTCTCCCCCCTTATAAAAATTTCGTCCTCAAAATTGCTAAGGTAGGGGACGACCCTATCTACTGGGTAAAAATTTATCTGTTTACCTCTTATCACCGGTTTCAACTAAAGCAATTAATATCAATTAAAATATTAATTTATTCCGACTAAATAAATTTTCAAAAATTAGGAAAATTTTCTAACGCCTTAACTTTTCGAAAAAATTCGCCAGCACCTCCTTTGTACTGGTCAATAACTCAAACTCCCACTCGCCTCTCTAGGCCTTCTTCAACCCAAAAGAAAATTAAATCGCCAAGCGGCTTGCCAATTCGGTTCATAAATCTCATGCTTATACCAAATATAAACTTGTACCTTTTTGTTGGGCATATCAATTCTATCCCTACTATCTGTTACCACCTCGGCATATACCAATGCCATTCTAATCAAACTTAAATCAGTTCAGCCTCAGATCCAAACATCCGCTCATATACAAGCCAAATTCAATTCAAACTCCAATTTCAAATTCAAACTGTTAACTCCTCAACTAAATTCCATTCCATATTATCCTATAATCAAATCAGGTTTTATTTAACTTAGTTCAAGTTAAATTTTAATTTATATACTCATCCTTACCATCTCAATCCCTTTTACTTCATAAGTTATATTTAAATTTCGAAATTTAAACTCCTGGGTTTATTTCAAATCGGTTTGAAATCATAATACCAATTCAAAACATTTGAATTTCTAAACACCTTGTTTTCTCAAAACAATTCAAAAACAAAACCTTGGTAGTAATCTGTCACTTAGAACTCGAAAATGAACACCGATGATGCAGGTGTCATCATCGGAATCTAGTTTCCGGCGATTGAAGTGAGTTAAATACTATATTACTTTCTAATTGAAAACGTTTTCAAAATCTCCCAAGAACTTAAAATTTTCTTAATTTAATTCAAATTCTGATTCAAATTCAGACTTAACTCATTGGTTTTCATAGACATTACTTATATGAATCTGATTAGTTATTTATATAACCATTTCACATTTTAAAATCTTACTCGATTATAATAACAACCAACACAACCAATTATACTATGTCAATTTCAAAACATATCATGTTGGTTCATTATATTCGAGTGTTTAGAAACCTCTATCGATATCGTGGTGCCCCACTATCGACCAGAATTCATAAACAGCTCAACCAATAAATCTCCATAATATAAAACAATTTTTATATCAATAACAAATACGCTCTCTCGTATATATACACTCAACTCAACCTAGGGTATTACTAACCCCATATCTACTGAGTCACGCCATAGAGCTAAGGTAATTCACTTAACCTTAAGCTCTGATACCAACTGTAGTGACCCGAAAATCCGGTCCAATTTGTGCTGACTAAATAACCCAAGTCCAACCGCAAATTGCACTAGAAGTTCAAGAAAACTAATTGAAAGAAAACAGAGGGTGAGGAAAGATAAGATAGAACTAATAGAATAGAAGAAGAAGGAGAAGAACATCATCATCAGAGTAAACACAAATCTCACAGCGGAACGAAAAAAATATAACATAACTTTTGAAATACAAACAGTTATGTATATACAATAGCACTTATTAGAGTACAACACTTACAACAACAGCGGAAATAATAATAGCTATAGAATCCTGAAGCCTCCTGCTCTATGCTCTCCAAGTGTATCTGAAAAATCCCGACTACTTGACTGCCCGTACAAAATTAGGCACCCAAGAGTTTAGGGAAAACAAACAAATAAACCGCGGGTCAGTCATGGGACTGGTGTGAATAAAACCCCAAACACTTAGTTTAAATAAAGGATATATCATAAGACCACGCCGTGAAAACAGAACTGGTTTTCCCTTATGAAGAACATCTTGCAACTCAGCCACACATGACCGACCACTCATTTCGCTGGACTGTATCGAATGTACATCACCAGCGGTGGGGATCAGCAACCGTTCTCGTATATATATATATATATATATATATATATATATATATATATATATATGGGACAGCAATGATAGATTAAAAGAAGCAAATGAATATTCTATAGATAGGTGATTATACACCCTACTTCGGTGCGACCGACTTAGCCATGCTGCCTGCCCGATTTCTGTCATTTAACGGATGTGAGGCTAGAAGCTACGCTTATCTTTTCACATACCACATCTTCATTCACTTAGAAATGTCACATCATCATACCCTTTAAATCACAAATTGATTTCCCCAAAAATACCACGGTTATAAGCTAAGAGAAACGAATTCCTCCGCCACCAACGTAAATACGTTTGAAACGATCAACTTACGTGATATACCAGATATACTCTGTCAGATCTTCGTCCATACAAGTTGTCCTGGGACTGGACAAACAGAAGGTACTATTCAGTACATCCATCTTAGGCACTGTTATCTAAGACTTATACAATAGCCCTTGCACTTTACTCCATCTTCAATTATCTTTGGCATATATGATTTGCAACCCTTATGCCAATACAGAGTGGTTCTTTGGATAATAATCCAACCGGTCTCTCCATATTAACAATGTTAAAATGGTCAAAAAGTTTGATAGTCTGTGATTTAACTATCAAATGAAAACATGTCCGTGTGCAAACAACGATCTTATTTCCAAATGGAAATATCGATCCAATCATCAACCATATATATATGTATATATATTAATATTTCCTTATTTTCTAAAATTAGAAAATATGCGTTATTAACACGGGAAAACATTTCCATAGCTTGTTTATGTATCACTATCCTTCCACAACTATCAGTCCCTGACTATAAACTATTATGAGAACAATTTCCCAAGTATCAATCCCGAAGGTCGAAACCAACATCAGATAGACACTTAGAAAACCATTCAACTTAACAAGTCTCCAGTCAGTTTCTGATTTCTTTATTTGATTACATTTCTAATTTGGAAAACATTTCCAAAACTTCTTAATTGGGATTTTAAACAGATGTTTAAAACTATATTGCGATGACGACTCAAACCACTATACTAAATTACTAAATCCACTTAACCACTTCATACTCGAACTGTAACCATTTCTTAATTAAAATGAAGTCAATCAAGTTGGGGTGTAGCTACCTCTCAGACCTTAACTGAACCACCTTTCAAATTCGAAATAGATAAGATTCACCTTTTTAACTCTTTAACACTTCCTTACGAACCCTCGGATTCTATTTACAAACCCCCTTCTTTTACAAGTTTACGTGATTACAACAACGGTGTTATAATCTCCTGCATCCGAAATATATTATCTTTATTGTGACTTTTATTTCCTAACTCAAATAATATAACGACGACTAATTTATTTACTCCTATTCGGTTAACTCGAATCTATAACTCTTATTTGAATAACTCCACCAAATAACTCTTACTGGATTAACTCTTATTCGAATAACTCATTCGAATAACTTATATTCGATTTTCTCACTTCGAATATCTACTATTCGATTATCTCACTTCGAATATCTACTATTCGATTATCTCACTTCTTCGAATAACTAAATTCGATTAACTCATCTGCATTAACTCGGTTTGATTAACTAATCTCGATTAACTCAACTTGATTAACTCGACTGGATTAACTCGACTTACTTAACTCAACTGGTTACTTGACTCACTTAACCCTACTTAACTCAACTGGATTAACTACTATCGAATAACTAATATTCGATTCACTTCCATTCGCTTGACTCTGGATCGTAGCGATCACAATGGTTACACCTGATTCCCTCAGGAAACATCCGACCACCTTAGGATACTTACAGCCCTACGAATTACGCTAGCAGTCGTACGAGATGGCAACTTACCTTGAGTACTATGTTTGACTAACTCTGTCTCAAACAACTATATTTGATTAACTCCAATTCGTTTTAAATCTAATCGATTAACTCTAACTGATTAACTCTAACAGATTAACTCTAACAGATTAACTCTAACTGAACTGGTTAAATCTGACTGAACTGGTTAACTCTAACTGAACTGGTTAACTCTGACTGAACTGGTTAACTCTCATTGAATAACTTATTTGATTCAACTCCCTTTCGAATACCATATTCGATTAACTAAATTCGAATACCATATTTGATTGACTAACTTCGAATACCATATTCGATTAACTCCTTTCGAATACCATATTCGATTAACTAACTTCGAATACCATATTCTATTAACTAACTTCGAATACCATATTCGATTAACTAACTTCGAATACCATATTCGATTAACTACTTCAAATACCATATTCGATTAATTACTTTTCGAATAAACTATTCATTTATAAAGATTTACTTTTAGTAATGGTTCTTCACTTTACAAATGATTTCCCTTTAATAACGTTTTCGTTTTTATAACGGCTTCTTTTTACAACATCCTATTCAGTTATAAACAAATTTCCTTTTTAACTCTATTTATTTTCGAAATATTTCCTTTTCAATTTTATTCTTAAAAATATTCTAACTCCTTAAATTCCCAGAAAAATTCGCCATAACCTCCTTTGTAATGGGAGCATAGGGAAAATCCCCAAACCGCCACACAGGCCTTCCCATTAAAAAAAAATGGTTTGAAATTATTTCCTTCTTGAATATCTCCTATTTATAAATATTCCAAATTTATAATTATTCCTTATTTATAAATATTCCATTTATAAATATCTCTTATATATAAATATTCCATTTATAAATATTTTTATTTCAATATCACTTTGAAATTATTCCTTACCAACATTCCGGTATGTTATGGTATTCAATCATATCAAATCACGATGTTCAATATCGTCCAAACACATATAATCGCCAGCAGATTATATATCACATCATATAACACAATATATATGAACAAAACAGTATTATAAATATTGAGGAACCCAGTTGGGTCCCTCCAACCTGTTTCCCTGCATCATAGATGTTAAACAATACAATCAACATCACCTTTAGTTCAATAGGAAATATTCTGATAGCAGAATCAATATACAAATATTTAACGGTATATATGTATATATATATATATAAAAATTTTCCACTAACTGACTGGCAGTTCAATCAATCAACCAACACACAGCAATCAATAGATGATTAACAGTTCTAAAGATACGTTATAAAAATATAACTGTTCAGAGTTGGTGAGTTTTACTCACTTTGGCAGTTCATCGTTAAAGAACGATAAACTGTTCATTTGATTAGAATCAAACAATTTATTTCACCATAAATTCAAACGAGCCCCAATCCACTTCCAGTCAGCCTCATTGTGAAGCTCTTGTCCATACGGTCCCAACGCAACTTACGGTTCATGATTCTGATATAGTATATAGAAGTTATTACGTTTACAAGATCATACACTATTATAACTTAAAATAAACTTAAGTTTCCTTTATATAGAAATTTGGGCTAAACCTTTTCTTCAAGGCCTATATACCCTTTTAAAATCCCACGGTTAAAAGCTTCTTCCCCAATTAAATTTCACCGTATACTCCTGTTGCCCCTCACCATTTCGGATCCTTACAAGCCCCGATTCCCACTTTATCTCTCCACCGAAACCGAAACAACTTCATCAATCTCCTCCACATCCTGCGAGCATCAACACCATCCCCATGTCGTTCATCTCGAGTCCATAATCCCAGACCCGTTCTGCTCGACGCGGTGAAACACAATGGAGAACATCGACAATAAATCTCACCGGAACCCACCATATTCTTGTACAATATGCAGAACTACCCCAGGATCTCAGAAACAACTTCAGAAATCTTGAATCAGTTCCTCAAAACCCAACGAATTCGAACCCTAATTCCACCGTGGGTTTTCCAGCGAGCAAATTAGAAACCGAACTGGAAAAAATTAGTACTGCGGTGAAGAGGATCACACATAGAATCCATATACTTGTATTTGGGGATTTATGGCATTTTATTTAAGTTGTTGTGAATTTTCTTTTGATCAAACACTTTTCCTGGAAGAACAAAACCAACGGCGGAAAAAATATCGTGTTGACCAAAAGAAGGGTGTAATTAGGGTTTAAGGGTATGAACGGTTATTTATAGGAAATTTTAGATATTTTCCTTGGTTATTATATTAATATATATATCCTATGCTATCGATTTTTATTGTTAAAAATCTCTATGACCACACACGATACCCAAAAATCACCAAATTGGACATGCAGCTACCGTTCGACATTGTGGACCCAACGAAACTGGTTTCGTCGAATTCCGGCTCCGTTTGCTCACACAGCGTATTTTTAACCGTCGAAATACTGACTGTTTTTCACTCTAAAAATCAGTACGGCCACATACTAACTCTAAAAATCATGAAACTTGAAATCCAACAATAATTTGATGTTGCGGATCCAACAAAATTAGTTTCGTCGAATTTCGACTTCGTTTGCAAAAGTGGCTATTTTTAAACCCTTGAAAAAATCCATTTAAATATATAAATATATTTAAATTAAATTAAATATAAATAAATTTATATTATCGTATACATTCACCGAGGAATATCATACAGCTCCCGAATAATTATATTCTCGATATTCCAAGTCCTAGTTGAATCGATATTCAATTTTATACTGAAATTCCTTTTATAACGTAAATAAAGCGTTACGAATTATAAAGGAATTCCACAGCGACTTTTCTAAAATTTGATTTGGATGTAAATCAAAATCTACATGACGAAATCCAGATTTTTCTCTTCTAGTAGAAAAATACCCTTCACCAACTCCATACGTTTCTTGTTTCACAGAAATCCGACTTGAAACGGACCCTGTATATTCAGTTGAAGTTCGAGTCGCCAAATAGCGAACTGCCGCGCCATTTCGAGCTCGATTATAATTATATTATAATTCTACGTTCAAACTGTCGTATATATAATATATTCGTTATTCTAATTCAAATTCTGAACTGAATTATATATTTTGAATTTCCCAGTTCACACCATATCGCCATTTCGGCCCAATCTGATTATTTCAAAATTATATATATTATTTAATTATTATTTTAATTAAATATTCACTATTATTTAATTAACGACCATTTGATTCTCTAATTCACCATTTAAATAATTAAAATAAATTAATTATTATCTCGTCAAAATACGGGTCATTACAATATACCTTACTTAAACTATAGTATTTTAAAAATCATAATTTTTTTTTAAAATCATGTTGAGGGATGTGGATTTAGATGGTGATAATCATCCCTTGTAATTCGACCATCAATTTTTTTGAACAAAATTTGTAATGGTTTACTGTACTGGTTACTATAAAACTATATAAATTGCTAAAAATCTCCAACTTTTCTTGCCACACTCCTCTCTTTTAATTCCCTACCACTACTCTCCTGTTGTGCTATAACATATCTTTCAGTTTTACAAATTCCTTTTTTGGATTGCCATGTACACTTACTTATCTAATATTATTTATTAGCCCAGCCATCGCATTATAAAAATAATTATCTTATGAAGAAGTTCATTCACATTTTTGTTCTGTTCTTAGATTCCCTTTTACAGGGTTAATATGAAGATGAATTTAGTTAAACATAATCCATTCAAACATATATGAATAGATATATTATGTTACTTGATCACTGACAGCTTTCAATGGGCTAAAACAGTATAACTTTTTTTTTCTTTTCATTCTATTTCTATTTCCAGGTTTTAACTACAACATGAAACTTTGATTTTACTAATTACAAATACACATAATGGTTTATATCAGAACAAAATCCATGAAGAGTAGTTTTCCCACTATGTATTCATAGTTTGGTTCGTAGTTTATGTTCACTTTTGATATGAAACCTGGGATTTACTACATACACATTTAAGACCATATGTGCGCCAAAACCATTGACTACATTCTCAAGCGATAGGTTTTGCAATACTTTGGTTTTAATATGAGGACTAATTTGATTCAACACACACACTAGAACTAGAAGCATTCAAAACATATATCGTTTGCACTTTTATAAATCTTAATTAGAAATAGATTAAAGGAAGAAAGAGGTTTACTCACTAAGCTTGCTTTCCCCTATTCTGAAGGTTTTCCATTGCTATGATTTCCCAAATTCAATTGTGGAGAAAATTTGAGAGTTTCATGGTGATATATATATAGGCAGGTTTCAACATTAAACTATTCATTCTCTTTTATTTTAATGTTGTAGACTTCCTTATAAAATGTTTTACTGTACGTGCTAGTTATAGACCCCTCATTTTTCTAGTCCTACACACTTGTTTCTAGGAAACTTAGGTGTGAAGAGATGAATTGTTTAATTAGATATCTTCTACTTTCTTGTCCTTATCTTCTCTTCAAGGAGCATGATATACCCACGGCCTTAACTCCATTCAATGCGGTTGAAAGGTTACACTATTCTCAGATTCTAATAGTAATATAAAATGGTTTTGTTGGCAAGATATTTTGCTAAAAATGATTAAATACTTTCAAGTTGGTTTGTTGATTTTAAGGGGATGGTTCTTCCTTATCTTAGCCTCTTATTTGGTGTTAAATCATATTTAGAGTATGGTCTTTGACTTCTTTCTTTTCTTGTTGTCACATGAGCTTTTTCCTTTGTTACTTTATTTGTTTCATACATATGTTCTTTAAATATTCTAATACTCATGTTTTGCTATACTTAATTTTTGCAAATGTTTCCTCCTTATTGTCTATATTAGTTTAGGAATTAAATGTCATTTCTATGTACATTATGCTATAATTTGCATGTTTCTAGTTTGTAAGATTTTTGTTGCAAGCTTTATTATGTGTCTTATGTTAAAACATAATTAATCATATGCATATTAGTATATATATATATATACACACACACTTATACATATTCATACATATAATTATAATTGTTTAAAGTTGTTAAGTAAACATATTTTATGATTTAATTACCTCATTAAATCAATATCAAAAGTCAGATAAGACCGGGACATTGCAGGGTAGTTTGAGCATAGTAGGGGTAAAACGACAAACATGAAAGATGATGAATCATTTGTGTTGGCTGCTGCAAAAACCAACCCTTCACAGTGGTAGAATGATAATTGGTTTACAAAGAAAAGAAACGAATAATGCAAAAAAATGAATAAATAAATGAATAAAGGAAAACAATAATAAATGTAGGGGGGTAGTTTAAGCATAGTAGGGGTAGATCGACAAATACGAAAGATGATGAATCATTTAGATTGGGTGCTGCGAAAACCAACCCTTCATAGTAGTTTAAAAATAGGAGTAATTGTTGGAAGTTTGGTGATGAATCATTTGGATTGGGTGCTACAAAAACCAACCCTTCATATTAGTTAAAAATAGGGGTAATTGTTGGAAGGGATATTTAGACAATTAGGGGTAGGATAAGCATAGTAGGGGTAGTTAAACTACTATGATGAAACATTGGGATTGTTTAAAGATGATGAATCATTTGGATTGGGTCCTGCAAAAACCGACCCTTCATAGTAGTTAAAAAATAGGGGTAATTGTTGGAAGAAAGGACTATTTAGAGAATAAAGGGTAGGATTTAAAAGAAGGGCTTTTTTGAAGTATTAGGAGACGTAGGGGTAGTTTAAGCATAGTATGGGTAGATCGACAAATATGAAGGATGATGAATCATTTGGATTGGGTGCTTCAAAAACCAACCCATCACAAGAGTAAAAAAATAGGGGTAATTGTTGGAATTAAGGGCTATTTAGAGAATTACAGGTAGAATTAAAAAGAAGGGCGGTTTTGACGTATTAAGAGAACTAGGGGTAGTTTAGGCATAGTAGGGGTAGATCGACAAATATGAAAGATGATGAACCATTGGGATTGGGTGTTGCAAAAACCAACCCTTCATAGTAGTTAAAAAATAGGGGTAATTGTTGGAAGTAAGGGCTATTTATAGAATTAGGGATATGATTAAAAAGAAGGCCTGTTTTGAAGTATTAAGAGAACTATGGGTAGTTTAACCATAGTAGGGGTAGTTCGACTAATATGAAAGATGATGAATCATTAGGATTAGGTGCTGCAAAAACCAACCCTTCGCAGTAGTTAAAAAATAGAGGTAATTGTTGGAAGTAAGGGCTATTTAGATAATTAGGGGTAGGATTAAAAAGAAGGGTTGTTTTGAAGTATTAACAAAAGCAAGGGGATAGTTTAAGCATAGTAGGGGTAGATCGACAAATATGAAAGATGATGAATCATTTGGATTGGGTGCTGCAATCGACAAAAATCAAGGATGATGAATCATTTGGATTGGGTGCTACAAAAACCAACCGTTTACAGTAGTTAAAAAATAGGGGTAATTGTTGGAAGTAAGCACTATTTAGAGAATTAGGGGTAGGATTAAAAAGAAGGGTTATTGGATTAAAAAAAAGTAATTATCATTCAAACAATTTGGGCATAATAGGGTTGGTATTTAAAACTAATTACCCTTACTTGTATTATTGTTTTCATTTATTCATTTCTTTACTTTTTTTTTGCATTATTCATTTCTTTCTTTGTAAACCAATTATCTTTCTACTTCTGTTAAGGGTTGGTTTTTGCAGCACCCAATCCAAACAATTCATCATCTTTCATATTTGTCAATCTACCCCTACTATGCTTACACTACCTCCTCAAATTTTATTATTGTTTTCCTTTATTAATTTATTTATTCATACTTCAAAATGAATCATTTGTATTGGGTGTTGTTGTGGTTGTAAGTAAAAATACGGGTAATTGTTTGTAGTAAGGAGTATTATGAGAATTAGGGGTAGAATTAAAAAGAAGGGTTGTTTTGAAGTATAAAGTGAACTAGGGATTGTTTAGGCATAATAGTGGTAGATCGACAAATATGAAAGATGATGAATCGTTTAGGTTGGCTATTGCAAAAACCAACCCTTCACTGTAGTAGAATTATAATAGGTTTACAAAGAAAGAAATGAATAATGCAAAAAAAAAGAATAAAGAAATTAATAAAGGAAAACAATAATAAATGTAGTGGGGTTGTTTAAGCATAGTAGGGGTAGTTCGACAAATATGAAAGATGATGAATCATTTGGATTGGATGCTGGAAAAACCAACTCTTCGCAGTAGTTAAAAAAATAGGGGTAATTGTTTGAAGTAAGGGCTATTTAGAGAATTAGAGGGAGGATTAAAAAGAAAGGTTGTTTTGAAGTATTAACAGAAGTAGGGGTAGTTTAAGCAATGTAGGGGTAGATCGACAAATATGAAAGATGATTAATCATTTGGATTGGGTGCTGCAAAAATCAGCCATTCAAAGTAGTTAAAAAATAGGAGTAATTGGTGGAAGTAAGTTTTATTTAGAGAATTAGGGGTATGACTAAAAAGAAGGTCTATTCTGAAGTATTAAGAGAAATAAAGGTAGTTTAAGCATGGTAGGGGTAGATCGACAAATATGAAAGATGATGAATCATTTGGATTGGGTGCTACAAAAACCAACCCTTCACAACGGTTAAAAAATAGGGGTAATTGTTGGAAATAAGGGCTATTTAGATAATTAGGGGTTGGTTTAAAAAGAAGGGCTGTTTTAAAGTACTAAGAGAAGTAGGGGTAGTTTAAGCGTAGTGCGGTAATTGTTGGAAGTAAGGGCTATTTAGATAATTAGGGGGAGGATTAAATAGAAGGGCTATTTTGAAGTATTAAGAGAAGTAGGGGTAGTTTAAGCATAGTAGGGGTAGATCGGCAAATATGAAAGATGATGAATCGTTTGGATTGGGTGCTGCAAAAACCAACCCTTCACAGAAGTAGAACGATAATTGGTTTACAAAGAAAGAAATTAATAATGTAAAAAAATGAATAAAGAATTGAATAAAGGAAAATAATAATAAAAGTAGAGGGTAGTTAAAAAATGGGGGTAATTGTTGGAAGTACGGGCTATTTAGAGAATTAGGGGTTGAATTAAAAAGAAGGGTTGTTTTGAAGCATTAAGAGAAGTAGGGGTAGCATAAGCATATTATGGATGGATCTACAAATATGAAAGATGATGAATCATTTGGATTGGATGCTGCAAAAACCAATCCTTCACAGATGTAGAAAGATAATTGGTTTACAAAGAAAGAAATGAATAATGCAAAATAAATAAATAAAGAAATGAATAAAGGAAAACAATAATAAAAGTATGGGGTAATTAAAAAATAGGGGTAATTGTTGGAAGTAATGGCTATTTAGATAATTAGGGGTAGGATTAAAAAGAAGGGTTGTTTTGAAGTATTAAGAGAAGTAGGGGTAGTTTAAGCGAAGTAGGGGTAGATCGACAAATATGAAAGATGATGAATCATTTGGATTGGGTGCTGCAAAAACCAACCCTTCACAGTAGTTAAAAAAGGGGTAATTGTTGGAAGTAAGAGCTATTTAGAGAATCAGGGGTATGATTAAAAAGAAGGGCTATTTTGAAGTATTAAGAGAAGTAAGGGAAGTTTTAGCAAAGCAAGGGTAGATCGACAAATATGAAAGATAATGAATCATTTGTATTGGGTGCTGCAAAAACCAACCCTTCACAAAATGATAATTGGTTTACAAAGAAATGAATAATGCAAAAAAATGAATAAAGAAATGGGTAAAGGAAAACAATAATAAAAGTAGGAGATGTAGTTTAAGCATAATAGGGTAGATCTACTAATATGAAAGATGATGAATCATTTGGATTGGGTGCTGCAAAAACCAACCCTTCATAGTATTTAAAAAATAGGAGTAATTGTTGGAAGTAAGGGCTATTTGGAGAATTAGGGTTTGTATTAAAAAGAAGGGATGTTTTGATGTATTAAGAGAAGTTGCGGTAGTTTAAGCAAAGTAGGGGTAAATCCACAAACATGAAAGATGATGAATCATTTGGATTGGGTGCTGCAAAAGCCAACCCTTCACAGTAGTTAAAAAAATAGGGGTAATTGTTGGAAGTAAAGGCTATTTAGAGAATTAGGGGTAGGATTAAAAAGAATGGCTGTTTTGAAGCATTAATAGAAGTAGGGGTAGTTTAAGTATAGTAGTGGTAGAGCGACAAATATGAAGGAAGATAAATCATTTGGATTGGGTGCTTCAAAAACCAACCGCTCACAGAAGTAGATTGATAATTGTTTACAAAGAAAGAAATGAATAATGCAAAATAATTGAATAAAGGAAAACAATAATAAAAGTAAGGGGGTAGTTTAAGCATAGTAGGGTTAGATCAACAAATATGGAAGATTATGAATCATTTGAATTAGGTAATGGAAAACCCAACCCTTCACAGTAGTTAAAAAATAGGGGTAATTGTTGGAAGTAAAGTTTATTTAGAGAATTGGGGGTAGGATTAAAAAGAAGGGTGTTTTGAAGTATTAAAAGAAGTAGGGGTAGTTTACGCATAGTAGGGGTAGATCAACAAATATGAAAGATGATGAATCATTGGATTGGGTGCTGCAAAAACAAACCCTTCATACTAGTTAAAAAATAGGTGTAATTGTTGGAAGTAAGGGCTATTTACAGAATTAGGGGTAGGATTAAAAATTAATTGTTTTCTAAAGAGGGTAAATGAAATAATTTTACCCAAAGTATATTTTTGTATAGAAAAAGGAAATAATTTTCCATATTATAATAATATTGGTTGTTCGGTTAATTTGACTGCGATTCAAATCGAATTATGAATAAAATTTGAACTAATTAGAAAATCGAATTGGGTAGAAAAATGAAACATAACCTGGTTAAGTGAATTAATGGAATTCAAATGGAATTGTATTATAAATTGAATGAATAATAATAGGAACTAATCGAATATTAATCGATTCAAATCAATGTTAAACCAAAATACGGATCCAGTAATTAAGCATCAATGTTGGACAGAATGATGGGTTGATTGTTATTCGGATGTGGGTTAGTTAAACAAAATCCATCAAACAGGAAAATAAAGAAGTTGAATGAAAACTTAGTTATTTAACACGGTATTGGTTATTTGCATTATACATTGAGTTAAGTGCTGATTCCAAAAGGTTCTGGAGATAATTTAGTTATACAGACTAGAAGTACAGACGAAGAGCTGTTAATTGATTTGGTTCGAAATTGGAGTTTGAGTTGCCTGACAAAAAGGTAAACCTTGATATATTAATTGGAGTGATGGATTTTTATACACCTAAGTTGGGTAACCATTTGGATTTTGGTTTTTTTTGGGAGATGTTAAGGCCCGGAGTGCCAGTTGTAGTTATTCTGATCGAGCCATGCAGAGAAGGTGCTGGTGAAATTTTCGAAAATTTTAAGGAGTTTGAATTTGTTTTGGTGATAATACATAAATAATTATTTTAAAATAACTGGGTTTGAAACTTCTTCTTCCTTGTAATTTCGGGGACGAAATTCTTTAAAGGGGGAAGAATGTAACGTCCCATATTTTCTGCCATTTAAATTAGAATATTTAAATGTGTTATATATATTATATTAGAAATATAATGGATTTTATATCAAATTTATTTTATAAAATGGAGTTCGAATATATATATATATACTTATATATATATATATATACTTATATATATATATATAACGAACTAGAAATGCTGCGGTAGTTCGTAATTTACGATCCAAACTTTAAACGAATATAACGGATCTGATATAAGTCGGAATTCTGTGAAACAAGAATCGTTCGGATCGATTTGATTATAATTTTCTAATAAAAGAGAAAAATCGAGATTTAATCATAGAGTTTGCAAATTATGTCTAATTCAAATTTTAAAATAGTCGCTATGGAATTTCATTAATAAATGACAGCATTTATTTAATAAACATAGGGAATTTCAGTATATCGTTTTAACCCGAATTTCTGAATACTGACTTTTATAGACTATTTCGACAGGGTTTAAAGCTGTATAAAATCCCATTTAAATATATTTACGATTATATTAATTTATTGTCGTTAAATAGAATTGTTTTAAATTTAATTATAATTTATCGACCGTATATAGGCCTTAAAATAGTTTTCTTTTCAAATGATCTCCGTTTTCGACGAAACAAGTTTTATTCGACTGTGTACAACTAATTATTGTTATATTTCCAGTTGGGAGCCAAACGGAGTTATTTTATCGGTAGGCGAAATTTAAGGGTGAACCGATATTTAGAATTTGAATAAAATAGCATAGTTTTTGCAAACGGGGTCCGTTTTCGATGAAACTGGTTTCATTGGGACCGTAATGTCAAATTATACCATGATGTCCAATTCCGTAATTTTTGGAGATCGTGTTTTCCGGTGCGAGTATTAAACGATTAACATATAATGCTGTAAATAGCAGTGTAGTTAATAACCTATAAGCAAATAAAAAGGCTACCCTAACCAGTCGTTCCATATGAATTCGGTCTGACTTTTCTTTCGCTACCGTGTGTATATATTGACATGTAGAAATGAACTAAGCAGATGCGGTTACTATTAAGGTAATAATAATAAATGGGAAAAACAATATTTAGTCAATCTGGGAACCATACCTATCACATACCATCAACATAAATTCGCCATTACCCTATATGTATAGTTACACGCACAGACTGTGAGAAAGGAAATTAAGCTCTACTGTAAACCATACCCTATCATTGAAAAACATTACCTACCCTGATTCCCAGCTTCGTGCTACCTATGCTGTCCATTCGTTTAACAGACTTCCTTCCTATCATTTGGTTTACCCATATATATATTCGGCTGCTTAGTTTCATTTTCTTCTGAAAAAGGAAAATAAGAGCTTCCATCCAAAAATTTCCATTTCTTTTTATCCTACCCAATCCCTGTAAAATGTAAAAACCGAAAGCAAAGTTCCACTCAGTTCGCATGTTAAAACCATTGGATAACCGGAGTTTATTCACGAGAAAAGTAAGACAACACGTCCCCTTTAACCTTAACAGTAGGGATGAGTGGATATACGGTGACCGGAGCTAAGTGGTGTAAATTGCAGTACTGGAGGTGATGTAGCAACAGTAGGAAATAGCTTCATTGGCTGGTGCAGTTGCGTAACGAAGGGAGTTGATGACGCGAGTGGTTGAAGCATGGGTAGCGCCGTAGCGGTGCAGTCGAAGCTGAAGTGGGAAACTGTCATTCGTAGGTGGGTGCGGCGTGGACTGAGTGACATGTTGAAGAGGATGGACGTAGGTGGGTAAGTTTGAAGCATGTGTGCATAGGGATGAAAGAATATACAACAAGAAGAAGGATGGACGTAAAACATAGGGATCAGTTTGGTTTCAAAATGATGAAGGGGAACTAAATAGAATGAAGTGGAACTAGTGTGTGTGTGGTGGAAGAAATGAATTGCATGAAGAAGAGTAAACGAGAAGAAGCAAAAACGTAGTGACGGTTTGGATAAAAGCCGAGAAAAAAGTAAAACGTGAGGGAGCTGGAATTAGCAAAAGTGTGACGTGGGGTAAGTGGTGACTGGTGCATAGGTTCGTGACAGTAGAAATGTAACAACCTGAAAAATCAGGACCAATTTAAAATTTTTATTTTTAGAAATTTTAACAGAAAATATCAGAATTTAAAATTTCCATTTTTAAATAATAATAAAGCTATTGAAAATAGCCATTTTGCAAACGAACTCCGTTTTCGACGAGACCACTTTTGTTGGGTTCGGAATGTCAAATTATTGCTAGGTTTCAATTTTATTAATTTTTCGAATTAATATGTGAGCGTGGCAAAAGAAAATGTGTTTTGTCAATTTAAGTCAAATTTAATCGACTTGAAAAAGGCCATTTTTTAAACGATCTCCAAATTCGACGAAATTAGTTTTGTTAGGACCGTATTATCAAAACATAACTACAAGTAGTTTTTCTGGGATTTTTAGAGTCAGTATGTGGCCCCAGTAAATTAAAATGTACATTCAAATTCAATATATATCGATTTATATTTTAATTTACAGAAATATATATCGTAACAGTCGAATTGGGTTATGAAACATATTCCATTGTGACCGAAATAGGGGTAATTAGCTAGGGGCGATAGTCGTTGGGCTCAGATTGGAGTTCATATCAATATACAAGAATCATGGAATTAAATAAATTAAATCATATAATAAAATCTATTGTAAATGTCCCTTGAAAACCGTGCCCAACCCTAGTTCCCAATCCAAAGAACGCAGCCGCCACCAAGGCATTTCAATGGCCGCGATGCTCCATGCTAAATCCCCCAATCTCTCTTCAATCACGAAGTATTATGGAAAATTTATAATTACAAAAACAATCGTCTACACAAGATCCACTGATTCAACGGCTGTGATTGGAAGATTCTTCGTGTGGTGTCCAGTTTGGGGCTTCAAGTGATTTCAGGTGCGTTGGACTCGTGTCGATCAGATCTACGCTATGGAACTGACATAAATTGATTTGGAGCTTGTCTAAATTTTGGCAGAATGGAAAACCTTCGGTGAGATCTCTATTTTTTAAATAAAATTAATTATTGTTTGTGATGTGAAATTTATATTTGTGTTATATAAAATTTATATCTGTGTGGTATAGACTTGGAATTGATTGTCTGTGATTGTGATGAATGGCTAGATTTTGAATGGTGTATGTTAAAGATATGATTTGGTTTGATTAGAACATTCTCATGTTAGGAAAAATAATCATATAGATAAAAAATACGATTTTGTTTGATTAAATTTTTTATCATGTTAGGAAACAAATATTTTAAAATGACTAAAAAAAAGATTACCTTTTTATTGTTTATATGAATCACAAATTTGGCCTATTGGAAATTAAAATGTTATGCAATCTAAATTACATCTTTATTGTAATATCGAATCATTAAAAAGAGTAAACAAAATAAAAATGCCCTTTTTGTTGAATTAGTGTCAACAAAATAATAATGTCCCTTTTTGTTGAATTAGAGTCAACATTAACATATTTATGTTACATGTTAAAAAGAGTAGAAATTATAAACAAATAAGAACCTTATTTTTATTTGTCAAGTTAATGTAAGAACTGTCGACAAAACAAAATATCTTTTTTGTCGAATCATATTTTTGTCAAAACAAAATATCCTTTTTGTTGAATCATATTTGTGTAAAAACAAAATATCATTTTTCTTGAATTATATTAGCATCACATAAAAATATCATTTTTATATTGAACTAGAATTGTCATATAAGAACATTTTTATGTTGAATTAGAATTGTCAGCAGCATAATAATATTATTGTTATTTGTGATAATGAATTAAAATCGTCGATAACATAAAAATATCGTTAACATTAAATTTGTAAAAAAAAAGAAGTGGTCATTTTATTTGTTATGTTAATGATAGAAATTTTATATGCAAATAAATTTACATTTTTATTTGTCATTTTAAATAGAACTAACTGTATGCAAATAGAAACATTTTTATTGTCACTTTACATACAATAAAAATAGTAGATTTAATAGAAACATTTTTATTGTCACTTTACATACAATAGTAGAAATAAAAGAAACATTTTTATTGTCATGTTACATTTGTATTGTATATAAAATGAAAATAAACATTTTTATATAAAATGAAAATAAACATTTTTATTTTCAAGTTATGTTAGATTTGTATACAAGATGAAAATAACATTTTTATTATAAAATGTTAGTATGAGAAAAATAACATTTTTATTATAAAATGTCACATTAAAGTGAAATAACATTTTTATAAAATGTTGCATGAGATTAAAATAACCTTTTTGTTAAGAAACGTATATTAGATTAAAGTGTCATTTTCATTCATTATGTATATATAAATAGATTTGTCAACACATGGAAAGTGCCATTTTCATTTGTTATATATATATATATATATATATATATATATATATATATATATATATATATATATAAATAGATTTGTCAACATAATAGAATTTGTCATTTTAATGTTAACAATAATAGAATTTGTCATTACAATGTTAACATAATAGGAATATCATTTTAATGTCAGAATAAAAGAATAACATGTTAAAAACATGTTTCACATTAAAAAGTCATTTTTAATGTTAGATTGGAAATAAAAGAAAAACATGTTATTTCATGTTTGTCATATAAAAAATAGTCCTTATATTTAGAACTGTCATATTGGATTAAAAATGTCATTTTATTTAGAAATGTCATATTGAATTAAAATTTGTCAATTTTATTAGAAAATTGATCACAAGTTAAAATATGATTAAAACATTATCATTATAATGTTAATATTAATATGGTAGTTGAAATTAAATTATATATATTTATTTATAATTTAAACAGTGAAGATAGAAAATAATTCAAACTGAATTATAATTGGTTAAATTTATTAACCAATGATTTATATATGTAAACTGTTATTGTTTGAAAACCCCACACGGGTGTTGGGATGATATTTAACATACACTAGTCCCAATATTTAGTTGTATGTCAATCGGTGGATTGACAGTCTGTGGTGAGCGTTATTATTATTTGTTTATTTTAACGCTCACACAATTATAAATTTCACTCTAGATGTGAATGGATTGTTGTATGTTTATTTATCATTATTGTCATATACGTGTGATGTATGAAATCCATGTAACTGAAATTACATGGTGATTGATTGAGTCGCATTCCAATTCAGAATATCTTTTATATAAAGAATATTCAAAAATAAAGAGTCTTTTAAAATAAAGAATATTTTTAAAATAAAAAATATTTTAAAATAATATTCAGTGAAGAATAAAATATAAAATATGAAGTCGTGTTAAGTAGAAGCGCCATTTTTAACCTGAATGGGTTTATCTACCGATTTTATTCATTTTATAATGAACATAGAAAAGAAGTGATTTTAAGATTTAATATTTTGGAAATATTATTATTTTGACATGATAAAAATGTAGAATATTCAATTTTTATTTAACATTGAAAATAAAGTTAAAATCATTTTAAAATGAATTTATAAACGGTTTATAAAATAAGTTTTGAATAGAAATCGACGATATATATTATATATTTATATAATGGCCTGAATAGAACGCGCCGCGCAGCGACCGTTCGCGAATTTCGACCAATCACTTTAAATTGATGTAAGTGGAGATCCGATTGTCGGATTCTCCTAAAACCGGAGTCGTTGGGTTCGTACCGATAAGAGTTTTCCAATGAATATAAGAATTTTAAAATTTAACGGTTGGATTTGGAATTATGCCCAAATCAAAATTGGAAAAGGTCGCTATGGATGCAGTTCGGTGGCCGTTATTGGAAACCGACTGAACGGGCCTTAATAAAATTAGTAAAAATATGGAAAAATTATGTAAAATCATAATAAGTGATTTGAAAAGATTTTGGATGAAAAATTCCATATTTGAGAAGATAAAAATATATTTTTATCAAAATAAACTAGTTATTAACTGTAACGTCCCGCATTTTTATCGGTTTGTGTCTGAATATTTAAATCAGTTTAAATATTGAAATCATAATATAAATGGATTTATATATTAATTAAAACGAAGTGGAACGTATAAAATATATGTTAAATATAATCGAGGCCGTAATATCGAGGCAGTTCGTAATTTAACGTTCTGAACTTCAACTTTGTGCACAAGGCTCGTTATATACCGGATTTCTTCAAAACAAGAAACGATGGGATCTGTTTAAATGCGTCTTCCTAACAGAAGTGAAAATTCGAAATTTCAGATTATAGATTCTGAGTTATATCAAAATCAAATATTCAAATAGTCTTCGTAAAATCGTTTATCGACTGTAACGGTTTATTCGATATAACTGGATATCGGTTTTGAATTTAGATAAGGTTCTTTTGAAACATAGTGATAATTAAATTTTTAGAATTTTGCTATAATTTTTAATTAGTTGAATAAGCTACTTTTTATTTGGAGTATTTTGCACCCTACAGCAATATTTCGGGGCTTCACAGAAAAAGTTAATCTACCGATATTATTATTTTTTGGGATCGTGGAACCTTGTTGAACACGACTGTATTTTTATTTCAATCTGTGACACTCGTTCATGAATATAATTTTTCATAGCGGGATATGTAAACCTTTAATTCTTAAACAATTCAAAATTTCTCCATTTGGCAAACCCGATAAACTATGCTAGCGGTAGAAGGAATCATAGGAGTAGATTCAATATATATGGTAGAATATATAATATACAGCCTAAGTTGCACGCAAATAGGTAGCACATGCATTGCACGTATGGTCTATACACAATTGTCAACACCTATATTTCCTTTCTAAGTAAGAAACATTAGTCCTATCCTACCTAAGCTAAGCTAAAGCGCATGTCTATGAAGTGGAAGCCATGCCATACCCTAATAACGTGCCTATCCTTTCATCTATTCCTTAACCACTAAGTAACTGTACAGCCTACATATACATATACATCGGAAATTTAAGCTACTAAATGTAGTACCCTATAAACCTATTACTTTAGCACAAAGAGTTCCAACTCTATAAATACCCAGCAGTTCGCTTAGACCATAACCAACCATCCGTTCTGTTCAGTTATTCTCTCTCATGTTCTGAAACTGGTCCAACGAGCCGAGCACCCAGATGGGGAGAACCGGCCACAGACTGGTTGGGGAGTGGGGATACAACGACAAAGATATTGCCGTTATAAATATTACAACGGCAAAGTCTTTGCCGTTGTAATATTATAACGGCAAACACTTTGCCATTATAACATTATAACGGCAAAGTGTTTGCCGTTATAATGTTCCCCCCCAAAAACCCTCACCGCCACACCTCCTCTGCTCCATTTCCCTTTCTCCTTCTTCAAACCCGAAAGTCCATTTTCCTCCCCCATTTTTCACCCAATTTTCTCCACCAATTCACCAATCCGTCAGTTTTTAACCAAATTAACTAGCTTGTGTGAGATATTAGTTCGAAAATATGGCTAGATTACTAAAACATTTCGCCAAAAAATTCATGCACGGCGACGATCGTGGCGCCGGCGGGAGTGGTGAAGGTGGTAGTGGCCAACAGCCAGTGCTTGGAATAGAAAACTTACTTGTAGCCGTAGAAAACATGGAGAACGAAGAAGCAGAGGTGCAACAGGGAGGCGGTCATCGGGGACATGGCGGGCGTAGAGGCGGACGAGCAGGCAGGGCACGTAGGGGTGTTGGATCAGTTGCCGCTAGAGAGGGCCAACTCGATGGCTATGTGGATATGAACCTCAGCGCCGTGAAGCTTCCTGCGCTATCCAACTTTCGCATTCTTCCAAATGATGAAGTACACGTTAGCACGCAGTCGAGTTTGGCTGTAAGTATTTTTAGTATTATTTACATAGTATTCTTTGAGTGTTATATATTGGGTAGATGGTATAACATTTTGTTGAACCGTTAACAGTCGCGGAATATACGTCCACATGGTTCGTTAGCGACCACACTTAGATATTATCATGCACACTTGGCGGGTAAGGAGGGGGTCGCAGGACTGTTACATGCTCTTGGATTTCAATTTTTTCTAGGTAATATTATAGACCTTTTAATGAAATAAGTGGATAATTTAGTAGTCATATCTTATCTTATTGTGCGATTTGCTATTTTAGGAATAAACCATGTTATAAATGCCGATGTCCAATTGTGTGCGACCATTGCTCTACGGTGGTACAAAACCACCCACACATTTCACTTTCCTTGTGGTGAGTTAGGACTTACACCACTTGATTTCTCTATGCTTACTGGTATTAGCATTGGAGTAAGTGCTTATCCCTAACTGTCTTATGACGATGGTCGATGGCGTGATCGTGCACTTGTTCATGATCTACTGCCTCATTTGGATGTTTCTCCTACGTCGTATCAGGTAGAAGGTGCTATTAGAGTGAGCGCGATCCGTGCGGCTATGGACAGGATACTCGAGCACTACTCTGTTGATGACGACTTGGAGCTTGCTCGATTATTTGTGTTATACCTTATGGGTAACTGAAGCTCCCCGTAAAGGAAAGCGTCGGATAGTTCGAGAACAAGCCACACAGAACGCATACAAAAGAACATTTCATTGTATATTACAACAATGCATCAGATTACAAGAATATACAGAGTATAAATGATTAAATATTACACAGAAATATCAGAGATTTAAATTACATTTAAATACATAGCAGCGGAAAATAATACAATACACAACTAGAAAGAGATATACGGATACAAAGCTTTCCGGATATCGTTCCAGCTGTAAACCAGGATCCTGTGAATATAAATCTGCAAAACCAAAACTACTAGCTGCCCGTGTCAAAATAGGGGCACCCAGAGTTTAGGTTAAAACAATAAACTCCAGGTTAGTCATGTGACTGGTGTGAGAACTAAAACAGTTAATCTTTATTTTAAAGATAGGTAAATCAAGGGACCACGCCGTATAACACGGAACGGGTTTCCTCCCAAGGATACCGGTGCATAAAACCAACAGCGCAATGCTAAATAAAGAAAAATGAAGCTGTTATAAGACCCAGTTCCTATCACACAATGCAACGCAAGCCGGGGGATAGGGTTTTCCCTTATAACAGCCAAAGAATGCTTGATACGTTTAAAACAAATCATTTGATACTATTATAAGTGCATAGTGTATAAAACAATTTCAAATCATAAGTATCAATCATAGACGGCATAAGCGCCCCATCCCACTATGTCGCCATAAATAGGTTTACAAATAAAACCGCAAATGGCACGTATTTGGAAATTGGATTTCCGTCTATGAACCGAGGCAAAAGATAGTCCTCAACCGATTCGAGACAATCTAGCCCATGTCTCAGGAACAGCCGCAACTGCCCCATGGAGCGACAGGGCCAGTCCACCGATGTGGATTATTATGCCTGAACACTACGTTTCCCCGCCCTTTGGGGCGTAAATGAGCCAACAAATGACTCCATCGGACCCGGATCGTCCGATCAAACCGAGGCGCCTCGCAACAGCAACAACCACATAAGTCAAACTCGTCAGGGCGTGTAAAACCACTGACGCCACTTTTTAGCTAGAAGGAAACGCATGCCCTCCCTGAGGTCCATCTCCCGTTTCTGGTTCATACCGGGTGTGAAACTCGCGAATTCACGTTACACAAAGCTGTGCCACACAGGCTGTGCTTTGATCATCACCACAAGACTTTGCTTTTCAACAGAAGCCTCGATCTATTGCCACTTAGGCATGCCACACAGGCAATTCACTCTATGTGTTTGATATCCATCAGTATATAACCCCTGAGCTCGTATGTCTCGGAGAAGGGCGTTAAGCAAGAGAATAAATTCTCCGCCGCCAAACAGATATATATATTTAATAGAAATCAATCACACAGACTAAAATCCAATGTCAGACACACAGTCCATTTACAAGTCCGTTCTGGGTCTGAACGAAACCGGAGGCACCTAGTACCCCACATATCCATCGATCTCCAAGTACGTCTGGACGATCACTAACTGTTTCCATCTTCTTGGGTGTACAGCCCAATCAAGATCATCAGTTATCACCCAAACGACGTGAAGACTTCTGGTCTTCGACCACTGTCTTCATCTTCGACTTATCGTCGTATCAGTTATTCAGAAAGGGATAAACCCGGTCTTTCCGAATAACTCGCGTATATTTAAATGAGTGTTACACAAACACAACATACGCCTCATTCCAATTCATCAGTCAATAACCGTAAATTAATCAAGAGAATAATTCCCCAAACATTAACCCCGAAGGCCGAAACCAACATCAGATCAATATCTAGAAAACCATTCTGCTTGGCTAACCGACAGTTAGTTTCTAAATTTCACATTCATAGGGAAAGGTTCCCATTAATTTTATCAAAGATAAATTCTTTAAAATTTATTCTTTAATCTATTTTTGAATATCAATTCAACTAGTCGGGATTTACGAAACTTACTGAAGTAATCATTTGTTTTAATTTCCCCAATCCCAACCTATTCATCCCATGAAGTAAAACTGGTTATACTTCATATCTAACACCACGGTGTTATCGGTAAATTCAATTACCATTTCACGTTCAAATCTAATTAAAGATTTAACTATCGCCTGGAGCAAAACTGGTGATACTCCATTCTCGATCATTTCAATCTAATTAAAGATTCATTAAAACTCCATTTAGTTTTAATCTTCGACTGGGTTAAAGAATCAGTGTCATTTAAAACACGGTTCACGATAAACCCAGAATCACATTCATTAATTATCGGGTTAAAGAACGAGTGTTATTTAAAAACACTGTTCACGATAAACCCAAAAATCAATATCAATTCAGTTCCAATTAAATATTATTTAATTGGTACACTTCATTAAATCTAAATAAAAAGATTTAATCTTTTCTCAACTGGGTTCAAGAACAGTGTTAGTGAAGACACCATTCACGACAAACCCAAATCACATTTGATATTCAATATAAGGCTCTGAATAGAAAATATATCGGCTTATATTCAATATCAAATTCTACGATTAACAAATGTCGTATTGGAAATAACGATATAAATATCTACATCTTTCAAATTTCCATAACAACATCTGTATAATCCCGAATTCCAACATCGAAATATTCCGAAGACAATTTCGATTCAAATCCACTCCAATGCAATCATTGGAAATTTTGGTTATTTTTAAAACCCTTTTCGAATTCAATTTATTTATTTAAAAATAAATAGAATTATAATTCTAGTTCAAAACTAGTTCATTTCGATAAAAATATATTTTTATCTTTTCAAATATGGAGTTTTTCATCCCAATTCTTCCCAAATCATTTCTTATGATTTTACACAAATTATTACTATTTTTAATAATTTTATCAAGGCCCGTACAGTCGATTTCCATCAACGGCCATCGAACTGCACTTACAGCGACCTTTTTCGAATTTGATTTGGACATAACTCCAAATCCAACCGTTAGATTTCAAATTTCTAATATTCTTAGAAAGCTCTTTTCGATACGAACCCAACGGTTCCGGTTTTAAGAGAATCCGACGGTCGGATCTCCCGTAATGTCCGTTTGAAATAAATGGTCGAAATTCACGAACTGCCGCGGCGCGGCGCGTTCTATTCAGGCCATTATATTATATATATAATATATATATAATATATTTCGTCGATTTCTATTTAAAACGAATTATATAAATAGTTTTAAAATTCATTTCAAAAGCAATTTCAACTTCCATTTCAATTCAAAGCAAAATTGAATTCTTCTTTATAAATTCATTTTAAAATTCATTTCTATTCAATTCAAATTTCAATTTAATTTGAATTTATTTCAATTCGCTTTCAATTCAATTTGAATTCGTTTTCAATTCAATTCATTTCGAAATCGTTTTCAATTCAATTCATTTCGAAATCGTTTTCAATTCAATTCATTTCGAAATCGTTTTCAATTCAATTCATTTCGAAATCGTTTTCAATTCATTTAATTTCGAAATCGTTTTCAATTCATTTCATTTCGAAATCGTTTTCACTTCAATTCATTTCAAAATGAATAAAATCGATATAAATATCGTTCACGTCAAAATGGCGTCAATCTAATCAACACGGCTTCACAAATTTCTATTTTCAAATATTCTATTTCAAATATTTCTTTTTCAAAATAGTTGTTATCAAAATATTTCGTTCAACACATGACCAATCTCAATGGATGAGTACTGTCAACACATGAACTTTTATTTTATATCGATAAAGATGTAAATTTTATTACTAAAATATTTTGTTCAACACATGACCAATCTCAATGGATGAGTACTGTCAACACATGAACTTTTATTTTATAATATTCTTTATTTTTCAAATTGGAATGAGGCCCAATCAATTACCATATAAAGTTAATTATATGGATTTTCATACAACACATGTATATAATAACATTGAAAATAATCAACCATCAACCAAAGTGCACTACACTGTAAAAGCATCAAATATAGATATTCAACGCTTATAACAGCCTGTCAATCAATCGATCGACATATTTAATCAATCAGGATGAGTGAACTTCAAATTTCATCCCAACACCCGTGTGGGGTTTCAAACAATCAAACACATATTTTATTTGTGCTGTTGGGCGATGTGTAAAATTTATCGACCCAATCAATGTCCTTCAAATATGTGTACATAAACAAACCGTCTGGTTTGTAAATGAATATTTATTTATTCACAGTCACGTTAAAAATTATATTTTTAACGACAAAACATTTTATTCCAACATATGAATTTCTATTCAGTTCATTCTTTAAATAAAATGATATTTTTATTTTTCTAACTTATTTTAGAAAATTTCGGCGGTATAACGGCACGATACTAGAAACGGGACAAGGCCTAGCCTTATCCCCGGTCTAGTGAAGGCCCACGCCATTCACACATCAATCAATCCATTCATTTCACCAAACAATTCAATTCATTTCGTTATGCAAACCACAAAATTTGGAGTAAGAGTCTAACCTAGCCTTACTCCTTCGCCTTATAACGGCGCACGTCTAATCCTAACCAATTTATCGATTCGATTTTTCACACCACAAACCATATTCAAACCAATATCGCAATCAATCACCAAACAGCCAAACAAACAAGTCCATGGTCTGTGGACGATTGTGTCAGGTGCTACTAAACACCGTCTGCATCCTAGTATATATATATATATATATATATAACTAGAAAAATAAATTGAAAGGTGAGAAATTCTCACATATAGCTATCCTAGCTCCACGGCACTTCATTGATAGAAATCTTCATCGCTACCGCATCTTCGTCATCTTCGTTGTCCGCTTTCACTACCTATGTAAAAATCGAATTTTTACTTCGCTATTCCATATATAAAAATCATATTTTTATTTCGAAGTTCAATATATAAAATTCGTATTATTATTTTCAAAACATCGCTATAAATTTCTTATTTTAAAATTACTGTAAATTTCAATTTTAAAAACACTGCTATTTTTATTTCATAAAAACTATGTTATTTTATTTTTAAATCTCTATGCTATTTTTATTCTAAATATACTACTTTTCCCTATTTTTTTTAAAACATTGCAAATTCAAATTCTATTTATATTCTATATGCATTTTCAAAATAAATTCTTTTACAAATTCTATTTATATTTTCATTTTAAAGACCCTATATTTTCAGATTTGAAAACGATTTATTTTCACAAAATTATGCTAATTTTATTTCAAAAACTTTGCTAATTTTTATTAAACAAAAACTGATTTTTTATCCAATGTATTTATAAATCAAAAACTGAATTTAAACTAATTATAAAAATAAAAATATTTAAAACCTTACTGCTGTATGGTCGGAGGGAGGGTTGCGTGGTGGTTTTTGAGGGGGCTTGGGCCAGGGCTTCACGGAAGGGGGAGAGGGCGGTGTAGAGGCAGCGGAGGGGGAGGAGAAGGGGTCGGAGCAGCGCGCGTCGGGGGGGAATACATTGCGATGACGACGGCGAAGTCCTGGGTGCTAGGGCTTGGTTTGTCGCGCGTCGAAGAAGGAAGAAGGAGGAGGGAAGAGAAGAGAGGATCGGGAGGGCTGTGGCGGTGGCTTCCCCGCCTGCGACGGCGGCGCTGACCCCCCTCCTGGAGGCGGCGCGTCTTCGATTAGGCTAGGTCATCAATTTTTTTTTCTAACCTAATTTCTGACGTGTAATGAAAGGAGGAAGGGGGGTTAAGGAAAATATAAGGTTTAATTTATATTTAAGTATTTAATTTATTTCCATTTAATTTTCAAAAGGGTTGACTTTTTATTTGAACACCAAACGAGACCCAACGACTATCGCCCCTAGCTAATTACCCTCATTTCGAACACAATGGGATATGTATTGCAGGTTGATTCGATCTTTTGAATCAGTTTCCGTTAAATTTACTTTTAAATCACTATATTGAATTTTAAACGTACATTTCAAATTACCGGGGTCACATACTAACTCTAAAAATTATCGAAAAATATTTTCTAGCTTCGTATTGATGATACGGTCCTAACAAAACTAGTTTCGTCGAATTCTGAGACCGTTTGAAAAATGGCCAATTTCCAGTCGATTAAAATCAACTGAAACTGGTCAAACGCGTTTTCCTTTGCCACGCTCACATATTGGTTCGAAAAATTATGAAATTTGGAATCTAGCAATAACTCGACATCACGGACCCAACAAAACTGGTTTCGTCGAGATCCGACGTCATTTGCAAAATGTCCATTTTTAAGGGCCTGAATTCCATAGCGACTATTCAGAATTTTCAACTGGACATATCTTTTGATTCTCGCTACGAAATTTCGATTGGTCGGATTCGTTGGAAAGATATTCACTATTAGATTCCATTATTTTTGGTTTCACTAAAATCCGGATTGTTTTGCACCCGGTACATTCAATTGAAGTTTGAAATCGAATTATCGAACTACCGCGCCATTTTCAATTCTATTTATAATTATATATAATTATTTATATTCTAACGACGACGTATATAATATATACGTTCGAATTATATTCAAAATAAATTTTCATCGATTATTATTTAAAATAATTCATTTTAAATAATCAAAATTCGCTAAAATCGCCAAAATAAAAATTTCAAACTGGCCCGCATTTTACGGGTTGTTACAATCTCCCCCACTTAAAACTTTTCGTCCCCGAAAAGGAACAAAGTCGAAAGTGGTTTGATTATTCAGTTCTATGTTCGATCTGGCTTCCATTCTCCAACTTTTCAGTTTCTGAGAATTTTCAAAATTTCAAAAATTTGGCTAACACCCTAAATTTTCGAAAAATTTTTCTATAACCTCCCCTGCACCGGGAGCATCGGGGAATTTCAAATAGCTTCCCCGGTCCTTCAGATCTCAAAAAGAAAAAGAAAAAGCCAAGCGGCTAGCCAATAGGCTCACAAAATCATCATCACCCAAACAAAACAGTAAATTATGTAGTAAACATGTACCTATTTGTCGGGCAAACAAATTTTATTCTTCGGCTCTAGCCTCCTTGCTATGACCTGTTCAATGATATACATGTATATGCAAGCAAATGCGACCAATTTCAATACAATTCATTATTTGATACAATTAGGCATAATGGTTCAAAATTATCAAACAATTAAACAAACAACACAATCATCAATCAATTAGTGAATTAGAGTTTCAAATTCATAATTTTGATACATACACAAAAAATCTTGTTTTTGATGCCAAATCTCAACAATTAGCCCTATCTAATTTTGGTTCTCACACCAGTCTAATGGAAATATATAGATATTACACGTTCATCACTCGAATATAAATTCTGATGATGATATATCAACCATCAGAATCACCCCCGGGCGACTAGAGTATAATTCTATATCTATCCAGTATATTAAAATTTCGAATACACGCGGATCAGACGTATACGCAAAATCTATATATACTGGATTGTCCACATCAATATAAATAAATAACCAAATACGAATGATGGATTTATATTTTCAAAACAAAATTGTTTTCATTTTAAAAATATACTCTTCACACTCGTTCTAGGATACTACTGATCCTATCTCTAACGAGTCATCCCCATTGGATGTTACTAATCCAATCATCTGATGAATTCTTTCGTTCGGTTCTAATGTGTCTTGTTCTCTAAGCTTTGTAAACCAAAGCTCTGATACCAACTGAAGCGACCCGTAACTTCCCCGTAAAGGAAAGCGTCGGATAGTTCGAGAACAAGCCACACAGAACGCATACAAAAGAACATTTCATTGTATATTGCAACAATGCATCAGATTACAAGAATATACAGAGTATAAATGATTAAATATTACACAGAAATATCAGAGATTTAAATTACATTTAAATACATAGCAGCGGAAAATAATACAATACACAACTAGAAAGAGATATACGGATACAAAGCTTTCCGGATATCGTTCCAGCTGTAAACCAGGATCCTGTGAATATAAATCTGCAAAACCAAAACTACTAGCTGCCCGTGTCAAAATAGGGGCACCCAGAGTTTAGGTTAAAACAATAAACTCTAGGTCAGTCATGTGACTGGTGTGAGAACTAAAACAGTTAATCTTTATTTTAAAGATAGGTAAATCAAGGGACCACGCCGTATAACACGGAACGGGTTTCCTCCTAAGGATACCGGTGCATAAAACCAACAGCGCAATGCTAAATAAAGAAAAATGAAGTTGTTATAAGACCCAGTTCCTATCACATAATGCAACGCAAGCCGGGGGATAGGGTTTTCCCTTATAACAGCCAAAGAATGCTTGATACGTTTAAAACAAATCATTTGATACTATTATAAGTGCATAGTGTATAAAACAATTTCAAATCATAAGTATCAATCATAGACGGCATAAGCGCCCCATCCCACTATGTCGCCATAAATAGGTTTACAAATAAAACCGCAAATGGCACGTATTTGGAAATTGGATTTCCGTCTATGAACCGAGGCAAAAGATAGTCCTCAACCGATTCGAGACAATCTAGCCCATGTCTCAGGAACAGCCGCAACTGCCCCATGGAGCGACAGGGTCGGTCCACCGATGTGGATTATTATGCCTGAACACTACGTTTCCCCGCCCTTTGGGGCGTAAATGAGCCAACAAATGACTCCATCGGACCCGGATCGTCCGATCAAACCGAGGCGCCTCGCAACAGCAACAACCACATAAGTCAAACTCGTCAGGGCGTGTAAAACCATTGACGCCACTTTTTAGCTAGAAGGAAACGCATGCCCTCCCTGAGGTCCGTCTCCCGTTTCTGGTTCATACCGGGTGTGAAACTCGCGAATTCACGTTACACAAAGCTGTGCCACACAGGCTGTGCTTTGATCATCACCACAAGACTTTTCTTTTCAACAGAAGCCTCGATCTATTGCCACTTAGGCATGCCACACAGGCAATTCACTCTATGTGTTTGATATCCATCAGTATATAACCCCTGAGCTCGTATGTCTCAGAGAAGGGCGTTAAGCAAGAGAATAAATTCTCCGCCGCCAAACAGATATATATATTTAATAGAAATCAATCGCACAGACTAAAATCCAATGTCAGACACACAGTCCATTTACAAGTCTGTTCTGGGTCTGAACGAAACCGGAGGCACCTAGTACCCCGCATATCCATCGATCTCCAAGTACGTCTGGACGATCACTAACTGTTTCCATCTTCTTGGGTGTACAGCCCAATCAAGATCATTAGTTATCACCCAAACGACGTGAAGACTTCTGGTCTTCGACCACTGTCTTCATCTTCGACTTATCGTCGTATCTGTTATTCAGAATGGGATAAACCCGGTCTTTACGAATAACTCGCGTATATTTAAATAAGTGTTACACAAACACAACATACGCCTCATTCCAATTCATCAGTCACTAACCGTAAATTAATCAAGAGAATAATTCCCCAAACATTAACCCCGAAGGCCGAAACCAACATCAGATCAATATCCAGAAAACCATTCTGCTTGGCTAACCGACAGTTAGTTTCTAAATTTCACATTCATAGGGAAAGGTTCCCATTAATTTTATCAAAGATAAATTCTTTAAAATTTATTCTTTAATCTATTTTTGAATATCAATTCAACTAGTCGGGATTTACGAAACTTACTGAAGTAATCATTTGTTTTAATTTCCCCAATCCCAACCTATTCATCCCATGAAGTAAAACTGGTTATACTTCATATCTAACACCACGGTGTTATCGGTAAATTCAATTACCATTTCACGTTCAAATCTAATTAAAGATTTAACTATCGCCTGGAGCAAAACTGGTGATACTCCATTCTCGATCATTTCAATCTAATTAAAGGTTCATTTAAACTCCACTTAGTTTTAATCTTCGACTGGGTTAAAGAATCAGTGTCATTTAAAACACGGTTCACGATAAACCCAAAATCACATTCATTAATTATCAGGTTAAAGAACGAGTGTTATTTCAAAACACTGTTCACGATAAACCCAAAAATCAATATCAATTCAGTTCCAATTAAATATTATTTAATTGGTACACTTCATTAAATCTAAATAAAAAGATTTAATCTTTTCTCAACTGGGTTCAAGAACAGTGTTGGTGAAGACACCATTCACGACAAACCCAAATCACATTTGATATTCAATATAAGGCTCTGAATAGAAAATATATCGGCTTATATTCAATATCAAATTCTACGATTAACAAATGTTGTATTGGAAATAACGATATAAATATCTACATCTTTCAAATTTCCATAACAACATCTGTATAATCCCGAATTCCAACATCGAAATATTCCGAAGACAATTTCAATTCAAATCCACTCCAATGCAATCATTGGAAATTTTGGTTATTTTTAAAACCCTTTTCGAATTCAATTTATTTATTTAAAAATAAATAGAATTATAATTCTAGTTCAAAACTAGTTCATTTCGATAAAAATCTATTTTTATCTTTTCAAATATGGAGTTTTTCATCCCAATTCTTCCCAAATCATTTCTTATGATTTTACACAAATTATTACTATTTTTAATAATTTTATCAAGGCCCGTACAGTCGATTTCCATCAACGGCCATCGAACTGCACTTACAGCGACCTTTTTCGAATTTGATTTGGACATAACTCCAAATCCAACCGTTAGATTTCAAATTTCTAATATTCTTAGAAAGCTCTTTTCGATACGAACCCAACGGTTCCGGTTTTAAGAGAATCCGACGGTCGGATCTCCCGTAATGTCCGTTTGAAATAAATGGTCGAAATTCACGAACTACCGCGGCGCGGCACGTTCTATTCAGGCCATTATATTATATATATAATATATATATAATATATTTCGTCGATTTCTATTTAAAACGAATTATATAAATAGTTTTAAAATTCATTTCAAAAGCAATTTCAACTTCCATTTCAATTCAAAGCAAAATTGAATTCTTCTTTATAAATTCGTTTTAAAATTCATTTCTATTCAATTCAAATTTCAATTTAATTTGAATTTATTTCAATTCGCTTTCAATTCAATTTGAATTCATTTTCAATTCAATTCATTTCAAAATCGTTTTCAATTCAATTCATTTCGAAATCGTTTTCAATTCAATTCATTTCGAAATCGTTTTCAATTCAATTCATTTCGAAATCGTTTTCAATTCATTTCATTTCGAAATCGTTTTCAATTCATTTCATTTCGAAATCGTTTTCAATTCAATTCATTTCAAAATGAATAAAATCGATATAAATATCGTTCACGTCAAAATGGCGTCAATCTAATCAACACGGCTTCATAAATTTCTATTTTCAAATATTCTATTTCAAATATTTCTTTTTCAAAATAGTTGTTATCAAAATATTTCGTTCAACACATGACCAATCTCAATGGATGAGTACTGTCAACACATGAACTTTTATTTTATATCGATAAAGATGTAAATTTTATTACTAAAATATTTTGTTCAACACATGACCAATCTCAATGGATGAGTACTGTCAACACATGAACTTTTATTTTATAATATTCTTTATTTTTCAAATTGGAATGAGGCCCAATCAATTATCATATTAAGTTAATTATATGGATTTTCATACAACACATGTATATAATAACATTGAAAATAATCAACCATCAACCAAAGTGCACTACACTGTAAAAGCATCAAATATAGATATTCAACGCTTATAACAGCCTGTCAATCAATCGATCGACATATTTAATCAATCAGGATGAGTGAACTTCAAATTTCATCCCAACACCCGTGTGGGGTTTCAAACAATCAAACACATATTTTATTTGTGCTGTTGGGCGATGTGTAAAATTTATCGACCCAATCAATGTCCTTCAAATATGTGTACATAAACAAACCGTCTGGTTTGTAAATGAATATTTATTTATTCACAGTCACGTTAAAAATTATATTTTTAACGACAAAACATTTTATTCCAACATATGAATTTCTATTCAGTTCATTCTTTAAATAAAATGATATTTTTATTTTTCTAACTTATTTTAGAAAATTTCGGCGGTATAACGGCACGATACTAGAAACGGGACAAGGCCTAGCCTTATCCCCGGTCTAGTGAAGGCCCACGCCATTCACACATCAATCAATCCATTCATTTCACCAAACAATTCAATTCATTTCGTTATGCAAACCACAAAATTTGGAGTAAGAGTCTAACCTAGCCTTACTCCTTCGCCTTATAACGGCGCACGTCTAATCCTAACCAATTTATCGATTCGATTTTTCACACCACAAACCATATTCAAACCAATATCGCAATCAATCACCAAACAGCCAAACAAACAAGTCCATGGTCTGTGGACGATTGTGTCGGGTGCTACTAAACACCGTCTGCATCCTAGTATATATATATATATATATATAACTAGAAAAATAAATTGAAAGGTGAGAAATTCTCACATATAGCTATCCTAGCTCCACGGCACTTCATTGATAGAAATCTTCATCGCTACCGCATCTTCGTCATCTTCGTTGTCCGCTTTCACTACCTATGTAAAAATCGAATTTTTACTTCGCTATTCCATATATAAAAATCATATTTTTATTTCGAAGTTCAATATATAAAATTCGTATTATTATTTTCAAAACATCGCTATAAATTTCTTATTTTAAAATTACTGTAAATTTCAATTTTAAAAACACTGCTATTTTTATTTCATAAAAACTATGTTATTTTATTTTTAAATCTCTATGCTATTTTTATTCTAAATATACTACTTTTCCCTATTTTTTTTAAAACATTGCAAATTCAAATTCTATTTATATTCTATATGCATTTTCAAAATAAATTCTTTTACAAATTCTATTTATATTTTCATTTTAAAGACCCTATATTTTCAGATTTGAAAACGATTTATTTTCACAAAATTATGCTAATTTTATTTCAAAAACTTTGCTAATTTTTATTAAACAAAAACTGATTTTTTATCCAATGTATTTATAAATCAAAAACTGAATTTAAACTAATTATAAAAATAAAAATATTTAAAACCTTACTGCTGTATGGTCGGAGGGAGGGTTGCGTGGTGGTTTTTGAGGGGGCTTGGGCCAGGGCTTCACGGAAGGGGGAGAGGGCGGTGTAGAGGCAGCGGAGGGGGAGGAGAAGGGGTCGGAGCAGCGCGCGTCGGGGGGGAATACATTGCGATGACGACGGCGAAGTCCTGGGTGCTAGGGCTTGGTTTGTCGCGCGTCGAAGAAGGAAGAAGGAGGAGGGAAGAGAAGAGAGGATCGGGAGGGCTGTGGCGGTGGCTTCCCCGCCTGCGACGGCGGCGCTGACCCCCCTCCTGGAGGCGGCGCGTCTTCGATTAGGCTAGGTCATCATTTTTTTTTCTAACCTAATTTCTGACGTGTAATGAAAGGAGGAAGGGGGGTTAAGGAAAATATAAGGTTTAATTTATATTTAAATATTTAATTTATTTCCATTTAATTTTCAAAAGGGTTGACTTTTTATTTGAACACCAAACGAGACCCAACGACTATCGCCCCTAGCTAATTACCCTCATTTCGAACACAATGGGATATGTATTGCAGGTTGATTCGATCGTTTGAATCAGTTTCCGTTAAATTTACTTTTAAATCACTATATTGAATTTTAAACGTACATTTCAAATTACCGGGGTCACATACTAACTCTAAAAATTATCGAAAAATATTTTCTAGCTTCGTATTGATGATACGGTCCTAACAAAACTAGTTTCGTCGAATTCTGAGACCGTTTGAAAAATGGCCAATTTCCAGTCGATTAAAATCAACTGAAACTGGTCAAACGCGTTTTCCTTTGCCACGCTCACATATTGGTTCGAAAAATTATGAAATTTGGAATCTAGCAATAACTCGACATCACGGACCCAACAAAACTGGTTTCGTCGAGATCCGAGGTCATTTGCAAAATGTCCATTTTTAAGGGCCTGAATTCCATAGCGACTATTCAGAATTTTCAACTGGACATATCTTTTGATTCTCGCTACGAAATTTCGATTGGTCGGATTCGTTGGAAAGATATTCACTATTAGATTCCATTATTTTTGGTTTCACTAAAATCCGGATTGTTTTGCACCCGGTACATTCAATTGAAGTTTGAAATCGAATTATCGAACTACCGCGCCATTTTCAATTCTATTTATAATTATATATAATTATTTATATTCTAACGACGACGTATATAATATATACGTTCGAATTATATTCAAAATAAATTTTCATCGATTATTATTTAAAATAATTCATTTTAAATAATCAAAATTCGCTAAAATCGCCAAAATAAAAATTTCAAACTGGCCCGCATTTTACGGGTTGTTACAATCTCCCCCACTTAAAACTTTTCGTCCCCGAAAAGGAACAAAGTCGAAAGTGGTTTGATTATTCAGTTCTATGTTCGATCTGGCTTCCATTCTCCAACTTTTCAGTTTCTGAGAATTTTCAAAATTTCAAAAATTTGGCTAACACCCTAAATTTTCGAAAATTTTTGCTATAACCTCCCCTGCACCGGGAGCATCGGGGAATTTCAAATAGCTTCCCCGGTCCTTCAGATCTCAAAAAGAAAAAGAAAAAGCCAAGCGGCTAGCCAATAGGCTCACAAAATCATCATCACCCAAACAAAACAGTAAATTATGTAGTAAACATGTACCTATTTGTCGGGCAAACAAATTTTATTCTTCGGCTCTAGCCTCCTTGCTATGACCTGTTCAATGATATACATGTATATGCAAGCAAATGCGACCAATTTCAATACAATTCATTATTTGATACAATTAGGCATAATGGTTCAAAATTATCAAACAATTAAACAAACAACACAATCATCAATCAATTAGTGAATTAGAGTTTCAAATTCATAATTTTGATACATACACAAAAAATCTTGTTTTTGATGCCAAATCTCAACAATTAGCCCTATCTAATTTTGGTTCTCACACCAGTCTAATGGAAATATATAGATATTACACGTTCATCACTCGAATATAAATTCTGATGATGATATATCAACCATCAGAATCACCCCCGGGCGACTAGAGTATAATTCTATATCTATCCAGTATATTAAAATTTCGAATACACGCGGATCAGACGTATACGCAAAATCTATATATACTGGATTGTCCACATCAATATAAATAAATAACCAAATACGAATGATGGATTTATATTTTCAAAACAAAATTGTTTTCATTTTAAAAATATACTCTTCACACTCGTTCTAGGATACTACTGATCCTATCTCTAACGAGTCATCCCCATTGGATGTTACTAATCCAATCATCTGATGAATTCTTTCGTTCGGTTCTAATGTGTCTTGTTCTCTAAGCTTTGTAAACCAAAGCTCTGATACCAACTGAAGCGACCCGTAACTTCCCCGTAAAGGAAAGCGTCGGATAGTTCGAGAACAAGCCACACAGAACGCATACAAAAGAACATTTCATTATATATTGCAACAATGCATCAGATTACAAGAATATACAGAGTATAAATGATTAAATATTACACAGAAATATCAGAGATTTAAATTACATTTAAATACATAGCAGCGGAAAATAATACAATACACAACTAGAAAGAGATATACGGATACAAAGCTTTCCGGATATCGTTCCAGCTGTAAACCAGGATCCTGTGAATATAAATCTGCAAAACCAAAACTACTAGCTGCCCGTGTCAAAATAGGGGCACCCAGAGTTTAGGTTAAAACAATAAACTCTAGGTCAGTCATGTGACTGGTGTGAGAACTAAAACAGTTAATCTTTATTTTAAAGATAGGTAAATCAAGGGACCACGCCGTATAACACGGAACGGGTTTCCTCCTAAGGATACCGGTGCATAAAACCAACAGCGCAATGCTAAATAAAGAAAAATGAAGTTGTTATAAGACCCAGTTCCTATCACATAATGCAACGCAAGCCGGGGGATAGGGTTTTCCCTTATAACAGCCAAAGAATGCTTGATACGTTTAAAACAAATCATTTGATACTATTATAAGTGCATAGTGTATAAAACAATTTCAAATCATAAGTATCAATCATAGACGGCATAAGCGCCCCATCCCACTATGTCGCCATAAATAGGTTTACAAATAAAACCGCAAATGGCACGTATTTGGAAATTGGATTTCCGTCTATGAACCGAGGCAAAAGATAGTCCTCAACCGATTCGAGACAATCTAGCCCATGTCTCAGGAACAGCCGCAACTGCCCCATGGAGCGACAGGGTCGGTCCACCGATGTGGATTATTATGCCTGAACACTACGTTTCCCCGCCCTTTGGGGCGTAAATGAGCCAACAAATGACTCCATCGGACCCGGATCGTCCGATCAAACCGAGGCGCCTCGCAACAGCAACAACCACATAAGTCAAACTCGTCAGGGCGTGTAAAACCACTGACGCCACTTTTTAGCTAGAAGGAAACGCATGCCCTCCCTGAGGTCCGTCTCCCGTTTCTGGTTCATACCGGGTGTGAAACTCGCGAATTCACGTTACACAAAGCTGTGCCACACAGGCTGTGCTTTGATCATCACCACAAGACTTTTCTTTTCAACAGAAGCCTCGATCTATTGCCACTTAGGCATGCCACACAGGCAATTCATTCTATGTGTTTGATATCCATCAGTATATAACCCCTGAGCTCGTATGTCTCAGAGAAGGGCGTTAAGCAAGAGAATAAATTCTCCGCCGCCAAACAGATATATATATTTAATAGAAATCAATCGCACAGACTAAAATCCAATGTCAGACACATAGTCCATTTACAAGTCTGTTCTGGGTCTGAACGAAACCGGAGGCACCTAGTACCCCGCATATCCATCGATCTCCAAGTACGTCTGGACGATCACTAACTGTTTCCATCTTCTTGGGTGTACAGCCCAATCAAGATCATTAGTTATCACCCAAACGACGTGAAGACTTCTGGTCTTCGACCACTGTCTTCATCTTCGACTTATCGTCGTATCTGTTATTCAGAATGGGATAAACCCGGTCTTTACGAATAACTCGCGTATATTTAAATAAGTGTTACACAAACACAACATACGCCTCATTCAAATTCATCAGTCACTAACCGTAAATTAATCAAGAGAATAATTCCCCAAACATTAACCCCGAAGGCCGAAACCAACATCAGATCAATATCCAGAAAACCATTCTGCTTGGCTAACCGACAGTTAGTTTCTAAATTTCACATTCATAGGGAAAGGTTCCCATTAATTTTATCAAAGATAAATTCTTTAAAATTTATTCTTTAATCTATTTTTGAATATCAATTCAACTAGTCGGGATTTACGAAACTTACTGAAGTAATCATTTGTTTTAATTTCCCCAATCCCAACCTATTCATCCCATGAAGTAAAACTGGTTATACTTCATATCTAACACCACGGTGTTATCGGTAAATTCAATTACCATTTCACGTTCAAATCTAATTAAAGATTTAACTATCGCCTGGAGCAAAACTGGTGATACTCCATTCTCGATCATTTCAATCTAATTAAAGGTTCATTAAAACTCCACTTAGTTTTAATCTTCGACTGGGTTAAAGAATCAGTGTCATTTAAAACACGGTTCACGATAAACCCAAAATCACATTCATTAATTATCAGGTTAAAGAACGAGTGTTATTTCAAAACACTGTTCACGATAAACCCAAAAATCAATATCAATTCAGTTCCAATTAAATATTATTTAATTGGTACACTTCATTAAATCTAAATAAAAAGATTTAATCTTTTCTCAACTGGGTTCAAGAACAGTGTTGGTGAAGACACCATTCACGACAAACCCAAATCACATTTGATATTCAATATAAGGCTCTGAATAGAAAATATATCGGCTTATATTCAATATCAAATTCTACGATTAACAAATGTTGTATTGGAAATAACGATATAAATATCTACATCTTTCAAATTTCCATAACAACATCTGTATAATCCCGAATTCCAACATCGAAATATTCCGAAGACAATTTCAATTCAAATCCACTCCAATGCAATCATTGGAAATTTTGGTTATTTTTAAAACCCTTTTCGAATTCAATTTATTTATTTAAAAATAAATAGAATTATAATTCTAGTTCAAAACTAGTTCATTTCGATAAAAATCTATTTTTATCTTTTCAAATATGGAGTTTTTCATCCCAATTCTTCCCAAATCATTTCTTATGATTTTACACAAATTATTACTATTTTTAATAATTTTATCAAGGCCCGTACAGTCGATTTCCATCAACGGCCATCGAATTGCACTTACAGCGACCTTTTTCGAATTTGATTTGGACATAACTCCAAATCCAACCGTTAGATTTCAAATTTCTAATATTCTTAGAAAGCTCTTTTCGATACGAACCCAACGGTTCCGGTTTTAAGAGAATCCGACGGTCGGATCTCCCGTAATGTCCGTTTGAAATAAATGGTCGAAATTCACGAACTGCCGCGGCGCGGCGCGTTCTATTCAGGCCATTATATTATATATATAATATATATATAATATATTTCGTCGATTTCTATTTAAAACGAATTATATAAATAGTTTTAAAATTCATTTCAAAAGCAATTTCAACTTCCATTTCAATTCAAAGCAAAATTGAATTCTTCTTTATAAATTCGTTTTAAAATTCATTTCTATTCAATTCAAATTTCAATTTAATTTGAATTTATTTCAATTCGCTTTCAATTCAATTTGAATTCATTTTCAATTCAATTCATTTCAAAATCGTTTTCAATTCAATTCATTTCGAAATCGTTTTCAATTCAATTCATTTCGAAATCGTTTTCAATTCAATTCATTTCGAAATCGTTTTCAATTCATTTCATTTCGAAATCGTTTTCAATTCATTTCATTTCAAAATGAATAAAATCGATATAAATATCGTTCACGTCAAAATGGCGTCAATCTAATCAACACGGCTTCATAAATTTCTATTTTCAAATATTCTATTTCAAATATTTCTTTTTCAAAATAGTTGTTATCAAAATATTTCGTTCAACACATGACCAATCTCAATGGATGAGTACTGTCAACACATGAACTTTTATTTTATATCGATAAAGATGTAAATTTTATTACTAAAATATTTCGTTCAACACATGACCAATCTCAATGGATGAGTATTGTCAACACATGAACTTTTATTTTATAATATTCTTTATTTTTCAAATTGGAATGAGGCCCAATCAATTACCATATAAAGTTAATTATATGGATTTTCATACAACACATGTATATAATAACATTGAAAATAATCAACAATCAACCAAAGTGCACTACACTGTAAAAGCATCAAATATAGATATTCAACGCTTATAACAGCCTGTCAATCAATCGATCGACATATTTAATCAATCAGGAAGAGTGAACTTCAAATTTCATCCCAACACCCGTGTGGGGTTTCAAACAATCAAACACATATTTTATTTGTGCTGTTGGGCGATGTGTAAAATTTATCGACCCAATCAATGTCCTTCAAATATGTGTACGTAAACAAACCGTTTGGTTTGTAAATGAATATTTATTTATTCACATTCACGTTAAAAATTATATTTTTAACGACAAAACATTTTATTCCAACATATGAATTTCTATTCAGTTCATTCTTTAAATAAAATGATATTTTTATTTTTCTAACTTATTTTAGAAAATTTCGGCGGTATAACGGCACGATACTAGAAACGGGACAAGGCCTAGCCTTATCCCCGGTCTAGTGAAGGCCCACGCCATTCACACATCAATCAATCCATTCATTTCACCAAACAATTCAATTCATTTCGTTATGCAAACCACAAAATTTGGAGTAAGAGTCTAACCTAGCCTTACTCCTTCGCCTTATAACGGCGCACGTCTAATCCTAACCAATTTATCGATTCGATTTTTCACACCATAAACCACATTCAAACCAATATCGCAATCAATCACCAAAAAGCCAAACAAACAAGTCCATGGTCTGTGGACGATTGTGTCGGGTGCTACTAAACACCGTCTGCATCCTAGTATATATATATATAACTAGAAAAATAAATTGAAAGGTGAGAAATTCTCACATATAGCTATCCTAGCTCCACGGCACTTCATTGATAGAAATCTTCATCGCTACCGCATCTTCGTCATCTTCGTTGTCCGCTTTCACTACCTATGTAAAAATCGAATTTTTACTTCGCTATTCCATATATAAAAATCAAATTTTTATTTCGAAGTTCAATATATAAAATTCGTATTATTATTTTCAAAACATCGCTATAAATTTCTTATTTTAAAATTACTGTAAATTTCAATTTTAAAAACACTGCTATTTTTATTTTATAAAAACTATGTTATTTTATTTTCAAATCTCTATGCTATTTTTATTCTAAATATACTACTTTTCCCTATTTTTTTTAAAACTTTGCAAATTCAAATTCTATTTATATTCTATATGCATTTTCAAAATAAATTATTTTACAAATTCTATTTATATTTTCATTTTAAAGACCCTATATTTTCAGATTTGAAAACGATTTATTTTCACAAAATTATGCTAATTTTATTTCAAAAACTTTGCTAATTTTTATTAAACAAAAACTGATTTTTTATCCAATGTATTTATAAATCAAAAACTGAATTTAAACTAATTATAAAAATAAAAATATTTAAAACCTTACTGCTGTATGGTCGGAGGGAGGGTTGCGTGGTGGTTTTTGAGGGGGCTTGGGCCAGGGCTTCACGGAAGGGGGAGAGGGCGGTGTAGAGGCAGCGGAGGGGGAGGAGAAGGGGTCGGAGCAGCGCGCGTCGGGGGGGAATACATTGCGATGACGACGGCGAAGTCCTGGGTGCTAGGGCTTGGTTTGTCGCGCGTCGAAGAAGGAAGAAGGAGGAGGGAAGAGAAGAGAGGATCGGGAGGGCTGTGGCGGTGGCTTCCCCGCCTGCGACGGCGGCGCTGACCCCCCTCCTGGAGGCGGCGCGTCTTCGATTAGGCAAGGTCATCAATTTTTTTTTCTAACCTAATTTCTGACGTGTAATTAAAGGAGGAAGGGGGGTTAAGGAAAATATAAGGTTTAATTTATATTTAAATATTTAATTTATTTCCATTTAATTTTCAAAAGGGTTGACTTTTTATTTGAACACCAAACGAGACCCAACGACTGTCGCCCCTAGCTAATTACCCCCATTTCGAACACAATGGGATATGTATTGCAGGTTGATTCGATCGTTTGAATCAGTTTCCGTTAAATTTACTTTTAAATCACTATATTGAATTTTAAACGTACATTTCAAATTATCGGGGTCACATACTAACTCTAAAAATTCTCGAAAAATATTTTCTAGCTTCGTATTGACGATACGGTCCTAACAAAACTAGTTTCGTCGAATTCTGAGACCATTTGAAAAATGGCCAATTTCCAGTCTATTAAAATCAACCGAAACTGGTCAAACGCGTTTTCCTTTGCCACGCTCACATATTGATTCGAAAAATTATGAAATTTGGAATCTAGCAATAACTCGACATCACGGACCCAACAAAACTGGTTTCGTCGAGATCCGAGGTCATTTGCAAAATGTCCATTTTTAAGGGCCTGAATTCCATAGTGACTATTCAGAATTTTCAACTGGACATATCTTTTAATTCTCGCTACGAAATTTCGATTGGTCGGATTCGTTGGAAAGATATTCACTATTAGATTCCATTATTTTTGGTTTCACTAAAATCCGGATTGTTTTGCACCCGGTACATTCAATTGAAGTTTGAAATTGAATTATCGAACTACCGCTCCATTTTCAATTCTATTTATAATTATATATAATTATTTATATTCTAACGACGACGTATATAATATATACGTTCGAATTATATTCAAAATAAGTTTTCGTCGATTATTATTTAAAATAATTCATTTTAAATAATCAAAATTCGCTAAAATCGCCAAAATAAAAATTTCAAACTGGCCCGCATTTTACGGGTTGTTACAGTAACCTTTTCTTTAGTTCTTCGAGCAGTAGCGTTCCTGTGGGGTTTTTTGCAGTCGCGGCTGAGATAAATGCCGATGGGGCGATTTTATATGATTGGGGCACACCTATCCTTGCATACCTATATAGATGTCTCGACATGCAGTGCACCATCACTGATTCTCAGGTTTCTTTATTTGGATTCTGGGAGTTGTTACAGTATTGGGACTTTGAGTACTCTAGGAACTTTCATTTTATCACCCGTATTGCAGACCCATCGACCTTTTTCCCCAGTATATGCCTTTGGACTGCGGACAACCGGGGGCCTAGAGATAATGAGTCACGCCATGTGTTTCCCGTTGCCCATAACCAGATTGAGCTGAGGATGTATAGGGATAAGATTCTATGGCATCCATTTGAGCATAGTACATCCATCAATCTTGAGACCATACAAATTGCTAGGATGCTTGCCGGACGGAGATTTCCACTTATATCTTCTCCCGTGGCGCTAGGTGCTTATTGGTATCTTGGTGAGAGGTGCTGGAGACAGTTGTATGACTTCGATGCTATTCCGGATGATCCACACCCACATACTTATCGGTGTATGATTTACCCGACGGAGCAGCTAGATATAGCCAGGATAGTAGGCTGGTGGACGACTGAGAGCTTTGTTAGTATCGGGGAGTGTTACCTTACCTTCTGGTGTAGATTTTTCACCGGGTCCTCAGATACGATTACGCATGCAGCATCGATTGATTTAGTAGGGCCATCTGCTATACGACACGGCATACGTCCACCTGTTGTCGAGGATGTTACCCAGCCTAGTCAGAGTTTTCGTGCAGCTGATCATGTGGCGGCCACCAGTCATTTTGGATGGACCATGGCAGTGCCCACCATTGGACCGGATCGTTACGTTGACGTGTTTCATCCTCCGGCCCATCACGATTACCCGGATCCTACACATATATCATATTATGATCCGTATGATATGCAGAAGGGGATTAGGCATACGGGCTATATAGAGCATAGGCGTAGCCTAGATTATTATGATGGTGAGCTACGTCGTGTTGCAGAGGAGACACGACAGCAGCAGGCGCGTTTAGAGGCCCAGCTTGAGGAAGACCGTAAGAGACTTCAGGACTTGCAGATGTATTACCACCATAGGTCTTGTGCTGGGTCTAGTCAGCCTCCAGATGTTGGTGATCATGAGAGACGTCATCGGCGCCGCACATGTCCACATACACATTCAGATGACTCAGACGAGTGAGTTACTATCACTTTTATGTACTTTCGCAGTTGTTAGGTGTATGGTCCTACTGTTGGAGTAGACATTCTGCATTTTTTGAGTACCAGTGTTATGTACTTTTGTTGTATTACCACTGTTATGTACTTTTGTTGTTCTACGTATTCCTAGTTGATAGTTGTCTGTTCTTGTTGTTTGAGTAGACGTTTTGTATTTATTCACTACCATGATTATGTACTTTCGATGTTTTACGTTTTCGCAGTTGTCAGTTGTATGTTCCTATTGTTTGAGTATGCGTTCTGTATTTGTTGACTACCGCTATTATGTGCTTTCGATGTATTTTGTGTACGTTTTGATTATGTTTCTGTGTAGAGACTACATTTGGTTATGTGTAGACACTGTATTTATGTGCAGAGAATGTTTTTGTGTAGAGCCGGTATCTTCTGTTGTTCTAGTTCCTGTAAGTGTTATTTGGAATGTAATAACGTTTGAATTTGATGTTGAACAAGGTTTCCCTCTTCTCGTCTGGAAATGCAAAATTCTTAAACAGCACGCCAACATAACAAGGTTTACAGATAACTCCATATTCTACGCACAAACAGCAAAGTAAATAGACAGTAAAACAACAATAAAATCACAATACCATAAGCCTACTCAGTTCCATAGCGGTTCAACCAACTGTAGCGTAGTTTATACGCTTTGTAACCAACGAACTCCTCACCATACTCGAAAAGGTAACGAGAATCATATGTTGTTTGATTTGTTTTAAATATGTTCTTGTCTTCAACAGTTTCGATATTCTTTGTGTACCGATCACAAGCGTCTGCAAAATGACGATTAGCCATTTGGATTTCAATCGATGTTCGTGTAGTGGGCCGGGAACGACGGTTGTTGTATAGCCTCGTGATCATTGCCCATCTTTCTTCATATGTTAAACCCCCTCCACTTTGCATTAGCAACTCATCTCTCTTTTCAACCTCAATATAGGATTTTACGAGGGCCAGCAAATCCTTAGACGAAAAATCTGGAGTAGGAAAATTATTACAAGCACTATTACTAGGTCGTTGATTTACTGGAGAAGGACGCGGAGCTGTAACCGCTCGATGATGAATCGCGACGGGCACCCCTTCAACTTGTGTATCATGAACTAAACCCTTTTCGTTATCGTTCACTAAGTTTCATTCGTACTCATCAAAAATCCTTCCCATTTCTTCATCACTTATTTTTGAATTGTCCATGTAACCTGTGCATTAGTAGAATTAGTAGAGTAACTAGAAGTATGAATTTTGTTGATAATAAACGTTACCTTTAAGAAAACAAGAAAATAAATTTTCTCCCTTTACTCTACAATGGTGCTGCTTGAAGCTGTAGAAGGTATGAGATGGATTATCAGATATGGAGTACTTATAAGGGTAATGTACGACCAACAGTTACAATTCAACATACTTGAATACGGTTTACAGGGTTCTCGTGTTATTATGGTTGATTCTGTACAATGTCCGGTCACATCATTGCAGCACCAAAAATGGTGCCATCACATGAAATGTTGGCATTTACTATTAATCTCATGATACTACCTTAGATTCCCTACAGTGTCCGGTCACATCATTACAGCACGATAAATGGTGCCATCACAAGAAATGTTGGCATGTACTATTAACCTCGTGATATTATGTTAGATTCTCTACATTGTCCAGTCACATCATTGTAGAACGAAAAATGGTGCCATTACTATTAATTTCATATACTGTTGTCATTTAATTCGGAAGAGACTACCAGCACCAAAAAAGGGTCGTCCACCAGTGCTTTAACCATTTCAATTCACGAAATGGTTACGAAAAATGGACCATTCCCAGGTGCCTTATTTCTGCTTGCGACATAATGAAAACAACTATAATATCACGACAACTAGTAGAACTATTGACAAACCATAATCGTACAAACTTCAACAACTAGTACAACTATTGAGCAATTAAAACAACTAGAACAACGACAACTAGTAGAACAGAAGGAAATGCCAAACCATAATCATACAAACTACAACAACTGAGCACACCAGCATCAAATTCAAACACGTACACCTACCATGGTTTAGGGAAAGGACCATCTCTTGTCTTACCGGCATTAATCTTGCTCAAGCGTCTTATTTCTTCTTGTGCTTCGAGTGCATACTGACCTCCACGTTCGCAAATGGGAGGGTCAATCCACTCCTTAAAGAAACAACAATCAATGGCATTAGGATAATTCATGTGGTCGTTGAAGGCTTCACAACCGAAAAATCGACGACCGGCATTTGTTTCGGTCTCGTCAACAACAACGACCGACACTTGTCCACAATAGCAAACAGGGTTGGATCCAATCGTCCCTAGTGGCTCGGAAACCTTTCCTTCGAGTACAATTTCTTTTCCAGCTCTTTGATAAATGGAATGAGCATCGTCATTTGAATACTGTTGGGGTTGGGATAGGGGTTTCTTGCTTACACCTTTTTTTCCGCTTCGCTTTGGTGCAGAAGAAGACATTTTTTGGGTTGTACAACTTGAAGTTGAAAAGGTAGTGCGTTAGTGTGGAAGAAGGAGGAGGTAGGTTGATATATAATGGGAGGGATTGCGACCGTTTAAGTAGCCGTTGGTGCGCAATGGCTATAAAATAAAAAGGAAAACAGTTTGCCATTATATTTTTTTAACGGCAAACAATTTGCCGTTATATTTTTATAACGGCAAACTCCTTTATGCATTGGTAACTGCATCTCCTCCTACATATATCGAATGTCGTTTCAATAAAACCCTATCCATCTACTTAGAGCGTAGTCATGCCAATTTCTTATCCATCTTCTTACAATTACACGGACCTTATTTCTGGACCATCAAATCCTAATCCGTCCGCATCAAGAGAACCAACCCAGTGGTATATTGAAATGGAAGAGCGACACAATGACGAGGTGCGACAATTAGAGCTTGAAGCAGGAATGCACGAAATGGAAATAAGCAATCAGTAAGACTATCCAGCACGACAACATGACCGTAGGGCTAACCTTGTAATTCCTCGTGTAAGAGCCACGGTTGAAGAAGGCGAGGTGCAATCCGCAAATATTGTATGCTTTTGTGGTTTTGAACCACCGCAATTAGTCGTCCGTCATGGAAAAGACGTTGGACGACGATATTATACTTATCTAGTACGAAACAACGGATGCGAGTTCGGACAGTGGATAGATGATCGCTTTCCCCGTCGAGCAATTACGTATGCTTTGGAACTAGAGGAAGAAATAAGAAAGCTACGAAATCATGTTAACGACCTAAGTAATTCAAATTATCGACTCCAACGTGGATTAAATTAGGATTTAAATATTTTATGTTATGCTAATATGTACTGTATCGTTACGCGTCCTATCACTTGTATCGTTATTTGATGTTACTATGTTCTGCTGTTCTAGTTCCTGTATGTGTTGTTTGAAATGTATTAACGTTTCATAACCATCTGTAGTTGGTCGACGGACTGTAGCACATTGACTGGTCACGTCTTGCACAGTTCGCATAGTGCAGTCATCTTTTATGTGACAGTGGAGTCATGTCACTCTTTGTCGAGAGTTATTGGAATATAGTCCAGCTCTCAGTCTGTAGCCACAGGGGGTCGTCCTCGATACACTTTATCACTAAAAAGCAGATTCCCTACAGTGTTCCCTACAGTCATACCAGTGACTGGTTACATCAGTATTTTGTTGGTTTACCTACATAAGCTTTGAAAATCACAAAGTGTAGCTAGTGACCATTCACACCATAACTAATATTGCAGCTATATATACATATGTTACTTAGTCACAACTTACCGCACTCAAACACCTTCGTTCTCATTCTTAGAGAACATCCTTCTATTAGAACTCACTGAAGATGTCTTCATGGTCATCTTCTACAGACTCCGAGGAATAGGCGTACAACGAAATGAGGCTACAGGAGCTTGAAGACGAATTCCAGTTCCTAAACCAAATTAGACCGCAAACTGAACCGTCGTACGAACAGTTGAACGTTCAACCTCCATATGAAACTCAAGTCCCACCTGTTCAAGTATCATCTAAACAAGCTGTCACTCAGTCAACTCAGGAAGCAGAGTTCTTTCGTGTACCACTGCAGGAACAAATAGTTGATTCCTATCCAGTTCATTGCTACTGCGGGTACGCGGTTGAAGTTGTGGTTCAAGCAGAGGGAAACAATATAGGTCAGCGCATTCAGCGATGCCCAGCCTTTCCAAATGGTTGCAATTACACGGAATGGATAGACCGACCTTTGTGTCCTCGGGGAATAACATATTGTAACGAACTCGAACGGGAAAATAGACGTGTTCGAAGTGATAATGAGCAGTTGTGATTGAACATCAGGCGACGCCCGTAAGACTAAACGTAAAATGCATTTTAATGAAGTTACTAATTCCTACTCCATGCTTTGATTGAGCTAGTTTGCATGTACTATCGTTAGTTGTTGTGTCTGTATGAACTATTTCAATCATAAATATAAATTTCAATCATAAATATAAACCGTTTGAAAAATGGCTATTTTCCAGTCGATTAAAATCAACTGAAACTGGTCAAACACGTTTTCCTTTGCCACACTCACATATTGATTCGAAAAATTATGGAATTTGAAATCTAGCAATAACTTGACATCACGGATCCAACAAAAGTGGTTTCGTCGAAATCCGAGGTCGTTTGCAAAATTTTCATTTTTAAGGGCCTGAATTCCATAGCGACTGTTAAGAATTTTCAATTGGACATATCTTTTGATTCCCGCTATGAAATCTTGATTTTTCGGATTCGTTGGAAAGATATTCTCGATTAGATCCTAATGTTTTTGGTTTCACTAAAATCCAGAATGTTTTGCACCGGTACATTCAATTGAAGTTTGAAATCGAATTATCGAACTACCGTGCCATTTTCAATTCTATTTATAATTATATATAATTATTTATATTCTAACGACGACATATATAATATATACGTTCGAATTATATTCAAAATAAATTTCCCGTCGATATTATTTAAAACAATCTATTTTAAATGTCCAAAATTCACATCACAACAACTGTCCGAATTGATTACTCAATGACAGAGCCATTATTGGCAACCAATTAGTGCCGACCTTTCACATCACAACAACTGTCCGAATTGAGTACTCAATGACAGAACCATTATTGCCAACCATTTAGTGCCAACCTTTCACATCACGGCAACTATCCGAATTGACTACTCAATGACAGAACCATCATGTTGGAACCATTATTGCCACCCATTATTGCCTACATGTACTCTATGTCAGAGATATTTAGTTCACCATCCCTGCTTATATATATCTCTCATTCGGATACGCTTAGAGAGAACAACGAAACTCAGCTTATAAAAAAGCAAGCAATGGATCCAAATCTATACTACCATTACTACAAAAACAAGAAGAATCAAACTGATAATTCCGAACTAGAAGTGGAGCAAGAGACGGAGGAGGAGCTGGAACAGCACGCAATGGTTGCGTATTCCAATTATTTCGCTGAAGGCTCAACTAGCAACCATCGGGTTAGCATGCATGGCCGGATTGACCGACGGTAAAAGAGTGACTACAAGGATGGACATGAAAGACTAATGAGGAATTACTTCATCGACAATCCAACCTTTGATATAACATTGTTCCGCCGTCGTTACCGTATGAGTCCGGCTATTTTCTCAAAAATATATCTTAAACTTCACCAGTCAAATCCATATTTCACTTATAGACTGCACGGAGCACAAGAAATCGGCCATTCAACACACATCAAAATCACCTCGGCGTTGAGGATGTTAATCTATGGAACATCTGGCGATCAAATGGATGAATATTTCAGAATCGCAGCATCAACAGCAATAGAGTGTCTGAAAGAATTCTGTAAAACAGTTGTTGCAGAGTTTGGGAAGGAGTATCTACGGACGCCTGGACCTAACGATATAACCAGGATACTACGCAGGGCAGAAGCCAGAGGATTTCCAGGTATGATTGGAAGTTTAGATTGCATGCATTGAGCTTGGAAAAACTGCCCAACGGGATGGAAAGGAATGTTCACCGGACATAAGAAAGTGCCATCAATGATCCTTGAAGCAGTAGCAACAGACGATTTATGGGTTTGGCATGCTTTTTTTGGAGTCCCAGGTTCATTGAATGATATAAATGTTTTAAAACAATCATATCTTTTCACAGAACTTGCTAACGGATTGTCAACAGATGTTTCATATAAACTTGGTAATATCGAACACAAAACTGGGTACTACCTAGTCGATGGAATATACCCAAAGTGGATAACTTTGACGCAAGGGTACAAAGTTCCATCAAATGATAAAGAAAGGTATTTCACTGAAAAAGTAGCTAGCTACAGAAAGGACATCGAACGTACGTTTGGTGTTTTACAAGCCCGATTTCATATTTTACGAAATCCTGCTCGTTTTCATGATGCAAGAGTGCTTTCAGAAATCATGTATGCTTGTATAATAATACATAACATGATTGTGGAGTCTGAAAGAGGCGATATAAGAATCAAAAGTCTAATTATCCTGACATGTTTACGGGCTCAAATGCAAAACCCCATAAAGATGTAAACTCAATGGAAGAATATGTTGATATGGTTCAACACATTGAAGATCAAGCTGCACACTTCCAATTACGTGACCAGTTGGTGGAACATTTGTGGGCGCATAAAGGAAGGAATAGTCGGAATCAGTAGTTGGTACTAGAACTATGTATCAGTGTGTAGTCGTGTACTATGTATCATTTGAACTATCTATCAGTACGTACTTGAGTCAATAAATGTGGTTTCCAATCATATTGAAGATTGTATCATTATTTCAACTCAACCCAACATATACAAATCGTACATAAACAACAACTACTACATTAATACTAGAAACAGGTCACAATCATATTATAACTCACCCCACATATATAGCTAGTACATAAACACCCACCAGCACATAAATACTACAAACAATTCACAATCATATTACAAATTAACACAACATACATATCTAGTCCATATACGAGCCACTAACGCTTCCGCTTCTGCTTCCTTTGTTTTTTTTTTGTACTCTCCAATCTGCTCGGCTACTAGTTCTTGCTGTAGAGGGGTAAGCTTACTAAAATCACATGTAATCATTTTAACATAATTATTCTCTCGCGCCAAAGCTTTCTGCTCCTCCAGCTTCTTTTCTTCCATGGCTTGTTTCTCCGCATGTTCTTGTCTGCGGAGCTCTCGATCATCCCTAACTGCCTTTTGGAAATCTTCGTCGCTACGGTTTCTTTCCACCGAAAATCGAGCTCTATGCTCTTTTGTTGCCTTAGATAAACTCTCCATTGTTTCCATAAATCTAGCAAACTCTGCACATCGTTGCTCCAGCTGAATTGCCTTGGATCTGCCGACAGGTCGTCCATCACTACTTCCAAATAAAGGGTTTCTTTCTTGCGAACTCGGGCCACTTCCTGGACTAGAATCAGAGTAGTTCATCCTTCTAGCTTTGTTCTGCTGCTCAAACATGAAGTTGCTATGGTTCTTCCACTTCGGCAACCTAGATAGAAGCTCATAACAGTCTTTAAATTTAAATGGATGACCATACTTTTGCTGGTAGGCCTTTCGTGACTCTTCAATCTGTAACACAAAGTGGATATTGTATGAGCGTATGTCATTCTAACTAGTCGATCATAGTATAGTAAGTTATTTTTCAAAGTAATCTACGGTACTTACAACGTCATAAGGTGCAGCACCGCTTTGCTGTCTGTTCTCCAAGGCTGTCAGTATTGCAAGATAGTTCTGACATGCGGCATTCATAACTCTATAACCGCCTCTAAGTGATGCCCATGTTCTATTCCTCGATTCCAACGAATTGTAGAAATCTGCTGCTCTTTCCCAAAATTTCTCACCTTTCATATTATTTCCAACAATGTTGTCTTGTGAAATGTGTATCCACGATTTAGCAAGTGAAACGTACTGCTCGGAAGTAAACTTACATTGTTTTCTTCTTCCATCCGCTGGTATGTCTTCCCCTTCAGCATTATCATCCTCAATATCTTCTATTCCGTGATTCAGCTCCGATTCAACTTCGGTTTGGTGTCGTTTACTGAAAATGCTCCTTAAAGACTTCACCTTCTTCTTCTTCTTCTTCTTTTGGTTATATTCGGGACTGATAGATGCAACGTATTCTTCATTCAATTCTTCAGAATTTGTAACATTTACTTCCTCATTTGCATCTTCCTCCTCCTCCTCCGTAGAAGTCCCAACATTTTCTTCGGTAGTAGGAGAGACATACCCATACGAAAACTGTCTTTGCAGATTTTGCATCGCTTCGCGGTCACGAACCTCGGTCTGTTGCGGAGTTAGGTGAGGTTGTTGACTTTGCTCGGTCTGCATCATCATTGACATATACAACGAATGATCATCGTACACGCCTACCCCGGGCGGTCGTTGGTAAAACTGTGGCGGGACGGACGATTGGATGGGAGGAAAATTAGGAGGACCGAGCGGTTGGTACGGTGGACGGTATGGAAATTTGAATACGGCGAGTAGCCATATTCGTGAGATGGCTGCAACGGTTGCTGTTGTTGGATTGACCGTTGCATCGCATACGATGACGAGTGCAGTTGGGACATGAGTTTCTTGTTTATGGGTTTTTCCCGCTTCGCTTGGGTGCAGACGAAGACATTTTGTTGATGAAGAAGTTGGGAAGGTGGAGTGGTTGTGTGGAGGAGGAAGAAGAAGGAGATAGGGTGGTTTATAGGGAGGAAGTGAACTAGCCGTTGGTGTTGCAACGGCTATTGATTATAACGGCAAGCTGTTTGCCGTTATAATCTTATAACGGCAAAGTGTTTGCCGTTATAATATTATAACGACAAACAGTTTGCCGTTATAAGAACCAGTCTCTGTTGGGTGAACCAGCCACGGAGGAGCTCAAAACTAGCCACAGACCAGCCACGGGTGAGTGAACAAGCCACACCTGGTTGCTCCGTGGCTTGTCTAGCAACTGAACAAGCCATTGTTGGTTGTGCTCTTAGGTTGCTTCAGCAAGAAATGAGAACTTCCCTTTACTTTAAATCTTATATTTCTTTTAATCCCACGTTCATCTAAAACAAAACAAGCCTCGTTCATTTCTCAGTAAATCAATCCGCAAGTTTTCAAGATTCTAAAACAATGCAAAGGGAAATATATAAATTAAAAACACTACTCCTGTATACTCCTTCTATGAAACAAGAGCTTCAGTTTTGTCTGGCTATATGTTGAGCCAATGGATCCGGGAAGTTGAACGTTGAAGGATGAAAAGGCTATGAAAGTGAGGGAGAAGAAGCTTTTGAGGGTACTACAGTGGAAGGGGGTTTAATTGTGGCAAACAAAAGTGGCGCATGGTTCAATACGGTGTCAGGGGGTAGAGGAAGAGGATTTTTCTTTTGTGAATAAATAGAAGGATATTATGAACGTTAGTATGGGAGAAGTTTTTGTTTCCAGCGATGAGGAGATTTTCTAGAGCGGCATGCTTTCAATAGGAGGAATAAATGGAACTTGAGCGTTAGAAGGTGAGTGATGCATGCAGAGAAAGAGGAGGGATTTTCAAATGGCACGACAGTAGTATAAAGAAGAGGGTTTGATGGTGTATGCGATGTTGTATAGAGGAGCTTGTGAATGGGATAGTGTAACGATTAATTTGCATGGACTGTGAGTGAAGAGTGGCGGTAGAAGCTTAAGTGCAAGGTGATGGAATATTTTGCTGGGAACGGTTCTTTGTGTATGGGAGAGAATGGAGTACTCGCTGGACACTTTACACAGAGACTCAGGATTCGATCTTCTAGAAGTCTGGGTTTCGAACTAATACTAGGATGGCGCTTAAATCAGTAAATGGGAAGCATGCGTGTTTGTCTTTTCATGCAAGGAGAGGAAAGCATACGTGTTTTATATGTATGACAAGGAGTATTGTAGTGAGTTGCATGGTGGGACGATGGGGTGAGCAATACGGTGCATGGGTATTTTGCTGTGTTTTGTTCACATATCTTAAAAGAGGGGAAGGACCAAAACGTACGGGGAAAGACACCAAAACTATTTGAAAAAGGGAACACTGGAGGGCGGCATCCCATTGAAGGAGAAACGTTGTTCATATGGGAGCTGGTTGTGGGTTTAAATGAGGAGAGGGGCCAGATTATTATGAGAAGCCCAAATATGTTATATGAAAAAGAAAAGAAAATAGAAATGTGGATAAAGGAGATGGTATGAAGCTGTTGAGGATAGGAAAAGTTTATACAAGAGTCTGGTTTTATTTCTTTTCCATTGGAAGAAGGACTACTATGGTTTGGATCCGTAGAGATGTTGGGCTAGAACGGTGAGCCCATTTAAAGTATATTAAAAAGAGAAAAAAATATAATAGCAATATTTTTAAAGCCCAAAGGGGGACGTGAAGATAAAGTGTATATACACTAAAGCTTGCGGAAGGAGGGACCGGTAGTTTGGAATGGGTTAAAAAGGAGTGAGCCGACGTGGGAAAATATGTTTCATGAACAGTCTGTCACGTCGAAACCATACAGATGCAAGCTGCATTATGAAGATAGATCGGAACCATTTGGAGCACGTTATAGATTTATGGTAGAATTGAGCGCCTGGTTTAATCGACTGACGCAAATCGTTATTTAACGGTTAACGCGAAAAGGTGAGTAAATTCACTAACTCTGATCTATTTAAAAATATTATAATTATATTTTAATAATGGTTGAATGTTGTGTGATGCTCGTGTAGGTAGACTACAATTAAATTGGTCGAAATATATATATATATATCGTTGTATAGGTACACATCATTGGTTGAATACTGATATTCCCTAGTATGGGATTAGTATAAATTATGCAGACTAACATCTATGGATGCGGGAAAACGGTTAGAGGAATCAAACCAGATTCCTCAATATTTTTTTGTATTGTTATTTTATATTGTTTACCTATGCACTGTTTGAACCCAATGACATTTAAACCCTATGTAGATATTGATGTTGAATGGACATTCAACATTTGTTTTGATTTAATCAATAAATGATATCGATTAAGAAAGTGGCAACAGTCGATCCTAAACCCATCGTTTTGTTAAGAAGTTGATTGGCCATCAGACAAATCAACGAAGATAATTATAAAAATTATATTTTTATAATTTAAGCAAAGTTTAAATTATAATAGAAATTCTATTATAAACATTCTGTGGTTAGATTTTATAAAGTAAATATAAACGATTATTTGACGGATTATAAAGTATAAGGGGTTAGAGTTACGAACTTATACCTATTCTAAGATGAGAACGTTGTCGATTAAGGTCTGAGAGGTAAATAAAATACCCCAACTTGAACAGCTTCACTATTGTCGAGGAATGGTATCAGTTTGTAACGGAAAGAGATGTTAAGATTAATTATAAAGGGAATATTACAGCTTATGGCATTAGTTATAAAAGGAGAAATATTACAGCGTATGGCATTAGTTATAAAAGGAGAAATATTACAGCGTAAGGCATTAGTTATAAAAGGAAAAATATTACAGCGTATGGCACTAGTTATAAAAGGGGAAATATTACAGCATATGGCATTAGTTATAAAAGGGGGAGTATTACATCGTCCGACATTAGTTATAAAAGGGGAAATATTACAGCATATGGCATTAGTTATAAAAGGGGGAATATTACAGCGTATTGCAAGTTTAAACTAGAACGATAAATTAACGTTGTTGACCAAGCTTAAGCGTGATATTTATCTACAACACTATCCCTAGGAAATGGAAACACTTGGTTTGAAATCCACTTATTTGAAAGTAATAAGTAACAATATTTGTCTAAAGAAAATATAAGAATAAGTTTAGAAAGAGAAATTGGAGAATCATGTTAGAAAACGATGACAGCGTTTCGATGATTTTTGGACAAATTCCTCCGTCCCAGTTATAAGAGGAATTCGTTCAGTCCCAGACCCAAGGCTACGTCTAGTGGCGGAGGAATTCGTTCCTCTTAGCTTTTTATACCCGTAATATTTTTGGAAATCGATTAGTGAATTGACGGTTTGACGATGTGACATTCAAAGTGAATGGTGATCAGATGTTCTGAAGATGGACGTAGGCTCTAGCCTCACAACTGGGATATGACAGAAGTTGGGCTAGGCAGCATGGCTAGTTCGGTCATACCCAACCAGGGTTTATTGTCATCGATCTAGAGAAAATTCATATTTGTTCTTCTTTTCGATTCTGTATCTTCGGATTAAGGTTGGATGGCCAACATACGTGGGTGGCAATATATTCGATACACTCAAGCTAAATGAGTGGTCAGTCATGTGAGGCCGGGTTGCAAGACGTTCTTGTTGAACCCCAGTGCATATCCTCTAGAGTACACAGATCGGAAGGTGCTCCCATACCTTGTCTGTTGGAATCCATTCTCCGATAAGCGCCATGCATATATGATTTTATACTATATACATGTGGAGCGTGAAATGCAAGCGTTCCACTGCTTGGTTATTTATTTGATTAGACATTATTATAATATCACTGGGTTTTGATATCAAGAATAGTTTGGGTTATAGTAAGGTAAAAACCATCCGTGTTTATGTGTGGGCTGGTCTTACTATTGTCCTTTGTTTCAAAGGATTTTCGAAATTAAACAATATGATTGGATTTTACTCACACCAGTCCCATGACTGACCCAGTGTTTATTTTGTTTGTGTTTTCCCTAAAATCTTGGGTGCCCAAATTTGTACGGGCAGTCAAGTGTTCAGGTATTTACAGACTCACTTGGAGGAGCTCAAAGCAGGAGGCTTCACCATTAGATATTTAGAGATTATTTCCACCGTGATGTATATGAGTTATACTCTGATATGGTATGTATATACAAATTCAAATTTGTATTTCAAGATTTTGTTATATAATATATTTTATTCGTTCCGTTGTGAGATTCGTGTGTACTCTGATTATGTTCAGTGTGTTCTTCTTACTCTTCCATTCTATTAGTTCTATCTTATCTTTCTTACCGTCCAAATTCTTTCTATTAAAAACCTGTATTTTCGTGCACTTTGAGTTGAATGTGTAGAATACTAGTCAGCTCAAATTGGCATGGATTTCTAGGCCATTACATTAACTAGAATAATAATCCAATTATTTTAGAAATAATAAAGTGGATTTATAATTGTTTTATTATAATCAAATTTTCCAACATGAGTTGAAGTGAAATTAGATTTGGGTTTGTCATGAATAGTGTCTTAAATAACACTGTACTTAAACCCCGTATGAAAAGAATAAATCTTTTAATTAAAGATTATTAGACTTTCCAATTATATTTAATAATTGGAATAAAATGAAATGTAAATTGGGTTTATTGTGAACTATGTTTTAAATGACATTTGTCCTTTAACCCGATTAACAGTGAAAATAAAATTTGGAATTTATAAATCTTTTATTAAGATTTAAATAGAAACTTTCCAAAAATAAAGTTTCCAATTTAATGTATTAAATTGGAATTGAATGGAATTTGATTTTATAATAATCGAGATGAGATTTTGTAAAAGAGGACCGATACTATATATGGAATTTAAGAGGCTTTTCCGTTATTCCATTTATATTATTAGTCTGATACAGAAATTTATATCGATTATATATTGATTTGATTTCTGTGAAAATTCCATATTTAATGAAAAATGATTTTTGGGTATAACGTGAACAGTGTTTTTAAATGACATAAGTTCTTTAACCCTGTAACACCCCACCTCCGCCAGGGTGACTCTTGCAAGCACACTAGCTTCGGAGGGGGCGTTTAAACAAGGTAAACATGCATGCAGATATCACAAGACAGAATATATAAGTAAAACAGAGTAGTAAAGCAGCGGATAAAACTAGCATTTCAAAACCACAGTTAAGTTACAAAAAAGTACTTGATCATTATTTTCCAACAAACAAAGTCTAGCATAAACTTAAAAACTGAAATACATAAAGTACTATCCCCAAGATGAAGTGATAAACCATAACTAGCTCAATGTCCGAGACCGTACATGAGCAAATCCAGTAAGCAAGCTGTAAAGATCCAAGCTAAGCTCCAATGTTCCCACCCTGAGGACCCGGGGGGGGGGGGGGGGGGGGACGGAAGAAAAGAGGCCAAAGAAAACGGGTCAGTCAAAAAGACTGGTAAGCCCTACTACTATCTGTCTATGACTAGTAAAGTTAACTGGCATGAGAAGCTGAGATGAACATAAGGATAACAACATACTGGCATGGTGATTAACTAACAAGATAGATAAAGGTGTCATCGCATAATCAAGGTTAAGTTTTGCACCACGGGTGTACTAGCATTCTAACATGTCAAGTAAAAACAAGAATTGATCCCGTGGCCCAAGCTTGGCCCAATATAATGAGGTGACCTAAATCAAGGTCCAACTACACAGTCTAGTCGATCGGCTCCCTATAAGCCTAACTCGTCAAGTGTCGGTGTCATGCGGCTTAATCATGTAATGTAGTTGACTGTGCAGGGTCCACCCTAGGGTGTATCTGGCCCTACGGTGTAACCCTCTGACACCATACCATGATGCACAGTCCAAACCTACCGTTGCCCGTGTTCAACTCCGGACTTGATGTGCAAGACCATTGTCCGCCTGAACAACCGGGGCATCATTCAGCCGTCTCTTTTGGTCTCTTACAATCAGCCCAGTAATCGTGCCCCACCCTAGCCCAGTCCTAGGGTCTTATGATACATCTAGAAGGTTACTGCTGAAAAGGACCACACAACTAGGGTTTCTTAACGGGTTAAATGTGGTTAACCCGATCCAAACGTGGATTAAATCGGTTAAGAGTACCCAAGGCTCCTGACTTAACCTCGATTAATCCATCAAGCCCAAATTTATTAAGTATTAAGTGGACCATGACTTAACCCTAATCAGGAGGCATTAATTAACTTAATGCGCTTTAACCTCTCACATTAGACTTTGTTGTGGTTACTAGTTAAGCCGGGCGGGTCCGGGTAGCTTTACACCACAACTTGGTCTAAACTCGGGTTCGAGCACAACATGACCAACTTCTCACATTGAGTCCTATTGTTTGTAGCCACTAGTTAAGCCGGGCGGGTCCGGGTAGATTTATGCTACAAACTCAACCCAACCTCGAGTTGGCCACACACATATTTTCAAAGTGTCATGTCCATTATGTTTCCAAAACATAATTACAAGTTAACATATCACGTTATGTTATAAAAATCATGTTCATGTCATAATTTTACCCAGCCCCAACGTAATCCCAACGTTCACATAATCGCAACAACGCATAAAGGGTAAAATAGGGAACTTGGCATAATCATGACAAAAAGGTGTTGAAGCCACAAGTTTATCATGGTGGCATATGAGATGCACATATGTTCATATACTTGCATATTGCATTGTTAGGCTTCAAGAGCATGCATAAAACCAAACTTAGCATATGAGTGATACATGGTGATAAATAACATGTAGAAGTTGCTAGAAGTTCGCATTTTGCCTCACATGCAAGTTATCTTAAGGGATATGATAACATTCATGTTGCCAAAATGCAACCTTTAATATAAAGCTTGGAGCTTTATGCTCAAAACCTCAAGTTTAACTTGCATAACATGATCAACCCAAACTTGCATAACATAGCAACATGTGTCATACATAATGATTAAACCAACTTGCATAATGATCAACCAAACTTGCATATAATGATCAACCAAACTTGCATATAATGATCAACCAAACTTGCATATAATGACCAACCAAACTTGCATATAATGATCAACCAAACTTGCATATAATGACCAACCAAACTTGCATATAATGATCAACCAAACTTGCATATAATGATCAACCCCAAACTTGCATCATTCATTTAACTTTAGAGTTCAAAGAAAGAAAGTAGAAAAGGGCTTACAATGCTATGAAGACAAAAATAAATATTTATTATAAAGATTGAGACGAAGCCCTTATGCAAGCACAAAAAACCCAAATATGCAAGCTCCAAATGAAAACCCTTGAGCCAATTCAATAAAAATCCTTGCTTTGAAATAGAAATGTCGCAACTTGACTTGAATGCAAGCTAAGAACACTCATACAAGTTTGAAAACACTTGTATGAACTCAAAATCTCTCATAGAAATTAACTTAGAAATTTTAGCATGAGAGTGGAGGCCATGAGAGGAACAAATTTGACATAGTTTAGTTGTAGGATTGAATAATGGTGATTTAGGCTAGGTTTGGGGTCTTTTTATAGAGGATTAGGATAGTATTAGCCATAGGATTAACCCCAGATTCAATCCAAGCCATCAAAGCATGTCTTGGGGAAGAAGTCAAGTGTAGGAACCATCTAGGGCCTTTAGATTAAAGCTGAACCATGAGAACCATTCAAATGCAAAATCTGCATTTGAGCGAATCGGCCCACGGGTTGACAGCCAAACACCCTGGATTAACCCCTAGTCGACCTAGCGAGCTCGGGTCGACCTCAAAAATCGGCCGGTTCGGTTATTCCCCCTCTCCCAATTCGCTGTTTTGAACATTTTTGCATATTTATTTATTTAATTTTCAATTATATATATATATATACATATATATATATATATATATATCAATATATATATATATTTCTCTGCGCAACCCATTACACTTAATTAAGTATACTTTACTTTGTGAATTTTTCGTGAAACTTCGCGAGGCCATATCTTGGTCATACGGACTCCGATTTTCGAAAACTCGGACTCTATTTCGTGTATTTTTCCGAGACGAACGCAATGGCACAGCCCGTTTCCCTTGATTCAGATTTACAGTTTAATTCTGCCTCAATTTATGTTATAACGTGTTATTCAAAATACGGGTTGTTACATTCTCCCCTCCTTAAAGGATTTCGTCCCCGAAATCTCCAAGTTAGGAAGAACGTATCCTACCATCCATCATCCATCTACTCAAAACATCATCCACGTGCAGTCATTGTCCTTAAAGGATTCTAAATGCTGTATGATCATATGCAAAGGTGTGTGTATATGCACTTATCTAATGCAAAAATCATGCGGTTAGTGATACAGTAAACCTCCTTAATGCAAAGCATGTTAGTGAAATGAGTCCATATGTATGCAAATTCCTAACATTATTTATAACCTCTACATGAGTGCACATATCATTCATCCATATGCAACATCCACGTGATAGCATAACAAGTTTCATCCATGAATAAGCATAAACACTCATGCATATGCGGTATGAAAGTGTGTGAGCCGATCTTAGTGCCTAACGTGTATCATGCATCCACGAGTATCCACTTCCAAACACTTGCAACCACTTGCAAACATCAAGCATAACATGTTTCAAATACATGTTTCATCCAAAGGGTTTCTACCTAAGGTCCTCATGACAAGTTTAATGAGATAACAAGATAAACATGGATAAAAAGAAAGATATACTAATTAGGAAAAGAGATCGAGAATGTACCCTCAAAAAGAAATGGATAAAGCCCACGCATCTTCTCCTCAAGTTGCATCTTCGTCGGCTTCACCCCACTGAAATTTCACCAATTTGACTTCTCGATTCCTTACTTTCTTGATCTCTGTTCCCAAGATACGGATCAGAGCTTTTCTCAAGGTTGCCTCTTTCTCTACCTCAATGTCTTCAAGAATGCTTGGTTTAACCACCTCAGTGGACTCTTGCAGGCACTTTCGGAGATGCGAGACATGAAAGACATTATGCACTCCGGCTAGCTTCTCGGGCAATTCCACCTTATAGGCCATCTTTCCAATTCTCTCTATGATAGGGAAGGATCCTACGAACCTTGGTGCCAGCTTCCCAACTACTCCAAAACGTACCACATTAAGCAAAGGAGAAACCTTCACGAAAACCATGTCTCCCACTTCGAATTCCAAATCTACCCTTCGCTTGTCAGCATAGGATTTCTGTCTATCTTGGGCCGCTTTCATCCTTCTTCTTACTAATTCAACTTTCTTGGATGTGTCTCGTATCATATTGGGCCCAACTATAAGTCTATCTGTTGTCTCCCACCAACAAGATGGTGACCTACACAGCCTCCCATATAAAGCTTCAAATGGTGCCATCCCTATGCTAGCTTGATAGCTATTATTATAAGCAAATTCTACAAGAGGAAGGTGGTCTTCCCAAGTACCACCGAAGTCGAGAACACAAAGCCTCAAGAGATCTTCTAGCACCCTATTCACCCTTTCGGTTTGGCCTTCTGTCTGGGGGTGATAGGCTGTACTCAGATTCAATCGCGTACCCATCGCTTCTTGCAAACTGTTCCAGAACTGGCTAGTGAAAATCGGGTCACGATCGCTAACTATGCTAGAAGGAACTCCATGCAGTCGCACTATCTTTTGAAGATAAACAGATGCTAGCCATGATACAGTCCTCTTGCTTTTCACCGGAATAAAATGGGCTTTCTTTGTAAGTCTATCAATTATTACCCATATCCCAAAAAGCCCAAATAGTTTGGTGACGAACATCTTCACCCCAACTATACCTCACAAACAGGCGAGTCATACTCCTTATGGGGTTTGCAACAGAACTAAGATTGAGGATAGGACCGAGAGGATATACTTAAAAGATAGCATGCGAGTAAGCTCTATGGAACAATAGGGATCAAGGATGTACCCTTAGAAAGAGATATAATGCGCGTATCTAGTCTTCAGTCTTCTAAGCCGCATTTTCTTGTGCTTAATCCCATCGTGCCTTGACCGTCTTTTAACTTCATAATTCCGTAGTTCTTAATCCTTATTTCCAAAATATGAGTTAGAACTCATTTCACCGTTGCCTCTCATTCCCCTTCCACTTATCCTTTACCTAAAATACTTGGCTTCCACCCAACTGCATACTCATGGTTTCATGCAGGCTTTCCAAAATTCGTTAGTGAATCTTGGATCTCGTTTACATAATATACGGTATCCCATGCAGAAAACTATCTCTTGAAAACATGTGCCAATCCACGTTACCAAATGTACTTACTAGGGTGATTTCTCTAACCCATGCTTAAGTAAAATGGACTATCCGCCTTAGTAGCGAATACCACCGGAGCACCCCATTCTGAAATGCTTCGCCTAATGAAATTTTTCTCAAGCTATTCCTTGATTTGCTTACCAAGCTCTCTCCTTTCTCGCAGGGCCATGTGCCTAACGGGCAATGTAACTGGCTCGGCATTATCAACCAGATAAATGCGGAAATCTATATCCCGCTTAGGGGGTAACCCCCTTACTTCTTCAAAGACATCAAGATAGTCTCGGACCACCCTTACAGATTGCAGATCATCGATGGACGAGTCGAGAGATTCAAGATAACATAACATGACTGGATCTCTAGGGTTACATGAAATTTCTAGGGGATTACCAAGGCGAGTCATGAGCCTCACCACCCTATGTTCACAATTGAGGATGGCTCCATAACTGGACAACCAATCCATGCCCAAGAACAACCCATATCCCGTGAACCCGAGAACATAAGCATTACACGTGAATTCTACAGTCAAGATAGAAATTTCAAATCCACACAAATCATAGATAGATGGGCAGAACCCCCAATTGGATTTGAAACACAAACGGGATCCTCAACTAAGCTAGTACTTAGGTGCAAACTTTCAACAATATCAAAAATAAAACTATGCGATGCGCCAGAATTAAACAAGGTATGAACAGGGAAATCAGAAATGTAAACAAGGTTTTCTACAGAAATACTACCTCGATCAAGAACTGGAGCGATGTCGAGCGTATGCACTAGCCCTCCAGAAGGTCCTGCATGCTGATTCTGCCCTTGCCCTTGTCCATGCTTCTTGGGGCAATCCTGGCTAAGATGTCCAGGCTCTCCACAGTGAAAGCATTCGCCCAACTTCCTCTTCTTCTTCCTGCAATTTTTGGCTATGTGCCCAGTAATCCCACAGAAGTTGCACTTCCTTCTTTCTCTTGACTTGTTGTCCTTGCTATTGTTGTTGTTCTTATCTCTTTTCTCGGTATCTTCCTTCTTGCCTTGGGACTCATTTGCCTTGACCTCCTTCTTGCCACTCTTATCTTCCTCTTGAAGTAGGGTCATATTCACCAAACTCTCGAAGGTCTCCCCCAGGGGTATATGAGATATGGCCAAACCGCGCAAGGGCTCATTTAATCCTAGAGCAAAGCGTAGGGCCTTCTTCCGAGCGGTGTTAACCCGTTCTAGACCGAACTGAGCAAGTTGATTAAACTTATCCACATATTCTCTAACGGTCATGTCCCCTTGCTTTAGTGATAGGAACCTCTCTAGCTGAAGGTTCTCTTCTGTCGATGATAGAAACTTTAGTCCAAACCTTCTCCTAAAGTCATCCCAAGTCTCAATGGGTCTAGTAGTGGTGGTGACTACCCACCAATAAGCAGATTCCCCATTCAATAGCCATACCGCCAACAGAACTTTCCTACGATCTTCCATATCAAAGATAGCAAAGAGGTCTTCAGTTTCCTTTAACCAGTTTCTTGCCTCCACGGGAGTCTCCGTTCGGACAAAATTCTTGCAACCCATCGCCTTAAAGTCTTTGCAAAGCTTTGCGAAATCCTCTTGCGGATGCTGAGGGGGAGGAGGAACCTCAGCTACGGGAGGGGGAGAAATGTTAGTGACGGGGAAAGGAGGAGGAATGTTCGCGGGGCCGACTTCATTCGCCCTTGCCTCCATAAATCTCCAGAACCAGACGGGTACTTGTACGCCTTCCGGGATGTTAAAGCGATCGGCCATACTAAAACGAAGAAAAAGATAGATTCAGAATGAAGAAACGAAGGATGGTGCTATGGCTTTTGGGGAATAGCCTTTTTAAAATAACTAGACTTTTCTTGGAAAATACTTAATTGATTTTGAAAATAGTTTTTCAAAAGGTAAGTTTCAAAAACACTTTTGCTCAAATCTTGTAAACCTTATGCTCTGATACCAAATGTAACACCCCACCTCCGCCAGGGTGACTCTTGCAAGCACACTAGCTTCGGAGGTGCGTTTAAACACGGTAAACATGCATGCAGATATCACAAGACAGAATATATAAGTAAAACAGAGTAGTAAAGCAGCGGATAAAACTAGCATTTCAAAACCATAGTTAAGTTACAACAAAGTACTTGATCATTATCTTCCAACAAACAAAGTCTAGCATAAACTTAAAAACTGAAATACATAAAGTACTATCCCCAAAATGAAGTGATAAACCATAACTAGCTCAATGTCCGAGACCGTACATGAGCAAATCCAGTAAGCAAGCTGTAAAGATCCAAGCTAAGCTCCAATGTTCCCACCCTGAGGACCTGAGGGGGGGAAACGGAAGAAAAGAGGCGAAAGAAAACGGGTCAGTCAAAAAGACTGGTAAGCCCTACTACTATCTGTCTACGACTTGTAAAGTTAACTGGCATGAGAAGCTGAGATGAACATAAGGATAACAACATACTGGCATGGTGATTAACTAACAAGATAGATAAAGGTGTCATCGCATAATCAAGGTTAAGTTTTGCACCACGGGTGTACTAGCATTCTAACATGTCAAGTAAAAACAAGAATTGATCCCTTGGCCCAAGCTTGGCCCAATATAATGAGGTGACCTAAATCAAGGTCCAACTACACAGTCTAGTCGATTGGCTCCCTATAAGCCTAACTCGTCAAGTGTCGGTGTCATGCGGCTTAATCATATAATGTAGTTGACTGTGCAGGGTCCACCCTAGGGTGTATCTGGCCCTACGGTGTAACCCTCTGACACCATACCATGATGCACAGTCCAAACCTACCGTTGCCCGTGTTCAACTCCGGACTTGATGTGCACGACCATGGTCCGCCTGAACAACCGGGGCATCATTCAGCCGTCTCTTTTGGTCTCTTACAATCAGCCCAGTAATCGTGCCCCACCCTAGCCTAGTCCTAGGGTCTTATGATACATCTAGAAGGTTACTGCTGAAAAGGACCACGCAACTAGGGTTTCTTAGCGAGTTAAATGTGGTTAACCCGATCCAAACGTGGATTAAATCGGTTAAGAGTACCCAAGGCTCCTGACTTAACCTCGATTAATCCATCAAGCCCAAATTGGTTAAGTATTAAGTGGACCATGACTTAACCCTAATCAGGAGGCATTAATTAACTTAATGCGCTTTAACCTCTCACATTAGACTTTGTTGTGGTTACTAGTTAAGCCGGGCGGGTCCGGGTAGCTTTACACCACAACTTGGTCTAACCTCGGGTTCGAGCATAACATGACCAACTTCTCACATTGGGTCCTATTGTTTGTAGCCACTAGTTAAGCCGGGCGGGTCCGGGTAGATTTATGCTACAAACTCAACCCAACATCGAGTTGGCCACACTCATATTTTCTAAGTGTCATGTCCATTATGTTTCCAAAACATAATTACAAGTTAGCATATCACGTTATGTTATAAAAATCATGTTCATGTCATAATTTTACCCAACCCCAACTTAATCCCATCGTTCACATAATCGCAACAACGCATAAATGGTAAAATAGGGAACTTGGCATAATCATGACAAAAAAGTGTTGAAGTCACAAGTTTATAATGGTGGCATATGAGATGTACATATGTTCATATACTTGCATATTGCATTGTTAGGCTTCAGGAGCATGCATAAAACCAAAATTAGCATATGAGTGATACATGGTGATAAATAACATGTAGAAGTTGCTAGAAGTTCGCATTTTGCCTCACATGCAAGTTATCATAAGGGATATGATAACTTTCGTGTTGTCAAAATGCAACCTTTAATATAAAGCTTGGAGCTTTATGCTCAAAACCTCTAGTTTAACTTGCATAACATGATAACATGATCAACCCAAACTTGCATAACATAGCAACATGTGTCATACATAATGATTAAACCAACTTGCATAATGATCATCCAAACTTGCATGTAATGATCAACCAAACTTGCATATAATGATCAACCAAACTTGCATATAATAACCAACCAAACTTGCATATAATGACCAACCAAACTTGCATATAATGACCAACCAAACTTGCATATAATGATCAACCCCAAACTTGCATCATTCATTTAACTTTAGAGTTCAAAGAAAGAAAGTAGAAAAGGGCTTACAATGCTATGAAGACACAAATAAATATTTATTATAAAGATTGAGACGAAGCCCTTATGCAAGCACCAAAAACCCAAATATGCAAGCTCCAAATGAAAACCCTTGAGCCAATTCAATAAAAACCCTTGCTTTGAAATAGAAATGTTGCAACTTGACTTTAATGCAAGCTAAGAACACTCATACAAATTTGAAAACACTAGTATGAACTCAGAATCTCTCATAGAAATTAACTTAGAAATTTTAGCATGAGAGTGGAGGCCATGAGAGGAACAAATTTGACATAGTTTAGTTGTAGGATTGAATAATGGTGATTTAGGCTAGGTTTGGGTTTTTTTTATAGAGGATTAGGATAGTATTAGCCATAGGATTAACCCTAGATTCAATCCAACCAATCAAAGCATGTCTTGGGGAAGAAGTCAAGTGTAGGAACCATCTAGGGCCTTTAGATTAAAGTTGAACCATGAGAACCATTCAAATGCAAAGTCTGCATTTGAGCGAATCGGCCCACGGGTTGACAGCCAAACACCCTGGATTAACCCCTAGTCGACCCAGCGGGCTTGGGTCGACCTCAAAAATCGGCCGGTTCGGTTATTCCCCTCTCCCAATTCGCTGTTTTGAACATTTTTGCATATTTATTTATTTAATTTTCAATTATATATATATATATATATATCAATATATATATATATATATTTCTCTGCGCAACCCATTTCACTTAATTAAGTATACTTTAATTTGTGAATTTTTCGTGAAACTTCGCGAGGCCATATCTTGGTCATACGGACTCCGATTTTCGAAAACTCGGACTCTATTTCGCGCATTTTTCCGAGACAAACGCAATGGCACAGCCCGTTTCCCTTGATTCAGATTTTACAGTTTAATTCTGCCTCGATTTATGTTATAACATGTTATTCAAAATACGGGTTGTTACAAACCCAGTTAAAGATAAGATTAATTTCTTAAATTTGAATAATGATTGAGTAATGATTTTTGAGATTAAAACAGACTTGACTTTTAATGAATTCCTAATTAGATTGAAATGGAATGAGATAATGAAATGATTAAAAGAATAAATTCAAAAGAATTTATCTTTGATAAAATTAATGGGAACCTTCCCCTAAAAATATGAATATTTTATTAAAAGAATATTTTGAGTTGGAATGTGATGTAAGATGTGTTTTTATAGCACTTGATTTTGATTATAAAATATGCAAGTTATTCGTAAAGACTGGGTTTAACCCATTCTGAATAACTACTGCGACGATTGAAGTCGAAGATGAAGACGGTGGTTGAAGACCGGCGATCTTCACATCGAACGGGAGACTACTGATGCCCTGAACTGACTTGCTCCCAGGAAAGGGTTAAAAGTGGTAGTTGTCCGGACGTACTTGTTGATTGTCCGGATATGCGAGAGCCTCTCTCCTGTATTGGACATACGGGACGAGGAATAAGGTGTCTCTGGTTTCGTTCAGACCTAGAACGGAGTTGTCAATGGATTGTATGTTTGACATTGTATTCCTTTATAATATATTTGTTGATCTAGGCTAAATATATATCTGTTTGGTGGCGGAGAATTTATTCTCTTGCTTAACACCCTTTTTTGAGACGTACGAGCTTAGAGGATATATATTGGTAGAAATCAAAGGGTATGGTATGGATTGACAATGTGACCTGCTGAGTTGCATGGATCAAGGCTTATTGTTGAAAGGCAGAGCCTTGTGATTGATGATCAAAGCAAAACTTTAAATAGCATGGCTTTGTGTATAGCGTGACTTCACGAGCCTCACACCCCGGTATGAGTCAAAAACGAGATAAGGACTACAGGGAGTGCACACGTTTCTTTCTAGCTAAAAGTGGAGTCAGCGACTTACCAGCCTTGACATTTTTACTTATGTGGTTAACGGATTGAGGCGCCTCGGGTTTATAGGCCGGAAGTGGTCATATTAGAGGTTCAAAGGAACCGGGAAGCGTGTGTTCAGGCATAATTAATCCACTAGCGTTATGTGTGGACCGGCCCTGAAGATCCAATGGTTCACTGCGGTGAATCCTGAGGCATTTTCTAGAGTGTCTCGAATCGGAGTGGATGATCCCTAGCTTCGACTCATGATGGAAACCCAATTTCCAATACGACACTATGCGGTTTTGATTGTAAAACTAGTATGGTGACATAGTATATGGCAGCCATGTCGTCGATGATTGATACATTATGATTGAAATTGTTTTTGAAATATATGCTCACTAATAATAATATTAAATATCATTTTATACGTATCTGTCATCTTTTGATCATTATAAGGTAAAACCCTATCCTCCGGGTTGCGTTGCATTGTGTGATGAGACTTAGGTCTTATAATGGTTTCATTTTTCTAAAAAGCACTGCGTTGTTTAATGATTTGCCTTATTTATGCACTGGCAATCCAGTGGAGTAAACCTGTTCCGCGTTAGCGGCGTGGTCCTATGATTAGCCATATTAATTAGATAAGTTAGGTAGATTTCTCATACCAGTCCCATGACGGAACTGTAGTTTGTTTCACTGGAAAACTTGGGTGCCCATACTTTCCATACGGGCAGTCGTGTAGCTTATTTTGCAGATATATTTAGCAGGATTCTGGATCGAAGCTTGAAGCTTGAGCTCATATAATTAGTCAGGCCGTAGAAAGCATAAGGTGGAACAGGTTGCAAAATGCAAGGTTCCAATTTATGTATTAGGACCTGGAATTAAATGAAACTAGAGGACTCAGGCTACCTATTATATTGTAGGTCCAAAATGTATTTTAACTCTATCTGTATTATGGCTAGAGTATAGTCTATACAGTTTTTGAATTTAATACATCTGTGGTCTTCCCAAGGTGTATCCGCTATAACAATTATTTTCATAGCATGGTGTTTCTTTTCAAGGATACATTGAAAATGACATGAACATATTTGTTTTAAATGTAAAATTAATTTTGACATCCAATTACTATGCATTAGGAAAAAAAGGAGGTTAATTTGGTTTATGAATATAAATTATAGTTTTTTTTATCATGCTTAGCTATGTATGCTTTTTTTAAAGAACATCCTCTTTTCATTAAGTAATGAGGATGACTGCATCTTTTAGTTTTCTAAGAGTAGATTTTTATCTTTTGTTTGTTACTGCGCCAGTTATTAAATTTGCACTGTTATGTTTCAGCAGCTCAAATTTCGACTGTCTTTAAAGATAATATATTTTACTTTTATAGGTGAATGATTTTTGATTAGTATGAGCAACTGAGAATATACTATATACTGATACATAAATATAAGTTAAGTATATAAATAACTTATACACTTGAAAAGCATTACTTGGCCTATTTGTCCCGTGTTTAACATGAAATATGGTTACATCAAAATTTATGAGACCAGATTTGTTAAGTTGATGCTTCAACTTTCATGAATTATAGATTATCCTCTATGATGCTTTGCCGGCTTGATACACTGTCCTAACCTACTTATATATTACTTTTATTTGGTTTAGTTCCATTTATTTTCCATGGGAAACCAAGAGAAAATATTCTATTTTGATTACCAATATAAAACTAATCTGGTTTAATGTGATGGAATAACAAAATTTCAGAAATTTCAGTGATTGGTTGTAAGAGATGAAAATACTGTTCTGAACTGAAAGAAGAAAATAAATTTGTAATTACTCAAATTGAAATTAGTATGAGGTAGCCTTTCAATTTTGGACACAACGAACGATTTTTTTCAAGTTCATATTTGATACAATGGCTAGCAGAAACAATTTATGCTCCTGCATCAATTTGGATTCTCAAATGGAATTCAAAGCCTGCAATTTTTGGACTATCCTACTGTTTGTAAAAAATCAATGCAAATACATCGATCAGACTGTCGGGAAGAATGCTCAGCCAGAAACCTTGCTATATTTGTTTATTATGGTAATCTTATGAACCATAGAAGATGACTATACGGTTTAAATATGTACATATTTGGCAAGTTTGTGTTGGCTTACATGAACCAAGGTTGAAAATTGATGTGTAATTTGGTTTTACCGGCTGTATGGAGACAAAGATAAATAGTTTAGCATTTATTATCACTTTGCTTTTTTTTCTATGTAGAAATTTTTATACCAAATGATATGTTTTTTGAAATTTATCATCAATTAACCAAAACTGGGTTGAAGCAATACTGAGTATGCACTATCGTTTCTTTAGTGTTTCAATAAAATATTGAAAAAATCTTTGCATCATGTGTCGTATGAGTGACTCGCATCATTGACGCCCAACCTTAGATGGAAAAATTAAAGCAGATCCCAAAATGTAATATGTGAAATTATTAAAAGTATATTGGAACAATATTTTCTTTTATATGCTAAGCACGTTTATATTTATGGAAACGCATAATTCCCTTCTTTTACGATTAATTGAAGGAACGTTGACAAAAAATTCGAAATGTTTACGTGCAAAGTTATATTTATGTTATTATAGATTTTTCTTTTTTTCCAAAAGAAATGCTAATCATAGATTGACACTCCACTTAAACTATGAAAACGAATGTAATTTTTAAGGTTTTATGCTAATAAGTTTGGATCATTTATCCAATATCTTTAAAGTTTACCAACTATTTGATAAAATATTACATATGCATATGTCTTAATGCATTATATACGCTGCATAAAAAGGGAGTTTTAACCACTAAAATTTCCACAAAAATATGTTTGCAAATATTTAAACCTTTATCCATACGGTTGGCTTGCGCTAACCAAAATAATTAATATTCATAATTAATCATCCACTTACCCAATAAGTTTTGACGTTGAATCTGAAAATTACACATGAAGCGATACAATATTGCTTAATACTATTGTACTTCACATATACATTTAGAAATAAGATATAAGTAGTGTTTATAATAATACACCACCTCGCAACTGCCTGTGCTATATAGTCATATGCAATATAAATTTCTTTATTTGGGTAGACTATATTTTTTGAAACTTTTAACGTCAACATGGTTACAGACGATGCCCGTATGCGTAGCATGGGCCACACACTAGTAAGCATAATGTGGGTAGATCGACAAATATGAAAGACGATAAATCATTTGGATTGGGTGATGCAAAAACCAACCCTTCACCGAAGTTAAAAAATAGGGGTAGTTATTGGAAGTAAGGGCTATGTAAATAATTAGTGGTAGGATTAAAAAGAAGGCATGTTGTGAAGTATTAAGAGAAGTAGGGGCACAGTAGGGGTAGATCTACAAATATTAAAGATGACGAATCGTTTGGATTGGGTGTTGCAAAAACCAACCTTTCACAGAAGTAGAATGATAATTGGTTTAAAAAAAAGGAATGAATAATTCAAAAAAAAAAGGAATAAATAAAGGAAAACAATAATAAAAGTAGGGGAGGTATTTTAAGCATAGAAGGGTAGATCGACAAATACGAAGGATGATGAATCATTTGGATTGGGGGCTGCAAAAACCAACCCTTCCCAGTAGTTAAAAAATCGGGGTAATTGTTGGAAGTAAGTGCTATTTAGAGAATTAGGGGTAGGATTAAAAATGAGGGCTTTTTTGAAGTATTAAGAGAAGTAGGGGTAGTTTAAGCAAAGTAGGGTAGATCGACAAATATGATGGATGATGAATCATTGGGATTGGGCGCTGCAAAAACTAACCCTTCGCAGTAGTTAAAAAATATTGGTAATTGTTGGAAGTAAGGGCTATTTAGAGAATTAGCGGAAGGATTAAAAAGAAGGCTTTTTTGAAGTATTAAGAGAAGCAGGGGTAGTTTAAGGATAGTAGGGGTAGATCGACAAACATGAAGGACGATGAATCGTTTGGATTAGGTAATGCAAAAACCAACCATTCATAGTAGTTAAAAGCTAGGGGTAAATGTTGGAAGTAAGGGCTATTTAGAGAATTAGGGGGAGGATTAAAAAGAAGGTTTGTTTTGAAGTATTATGAGAAGTAGGGGTAGTTTAAGCATAATAGGGGTAGTTCGACAAATATGAAAGATGATGAATTATTTGGATTAGGTGCTACAAAAACCTACCCTTCAAAGTTGTTAAAAAATAGGGGTAATTGTTGGAAGTAATAGCCATTTGGAGAATTAGGGGTAGGATTAAAAAGTAGTGATGTTTTGAAGTACTAAGAGAAGTAGGGGTAGTTTAAGCATAGTAAGGGTAGATCTACAAATATGAAAGATGATGAATCGATTGGATTGGGCGCTGCTAAAACCAACCCTTCACAGTAGTTAAAAAATAGGGGTAATTGTAGGAAGTAAGGGCTATTTAGAGAACTAGGGGTAGGATTAAAAAGAATGGTTGTTTTGAAGTATTAAGAGAAGTAGGGGTAGTTTAAGCATAGTAGGGTTATTTCGACAAATATGAATGATGATGAATCATTTGGACTGGGTGCTAAAAAACCCAACCCTTCACAGTAGTTAAAAAATAGGGGTAATTGTTGGAAGTAAGGACTATTTAGAGAATTAGGGATAGGATTAAAAAGAAAGGTAGTTTTGAAGTATTAAGAGAAGTAGGGGTAGTTTAAGCATAGTGTGGGTAGATCCACAAATATGAAGGATGATGAATCATTTTGATTGGATACTGGAAAAACCAACCCTTCACAGTAGTTAAAAAATAAGGGTAATTGTTGGAAGTAAGGGCTATTTAGAGAATTAGGGGTAGGATTAAAAAGAACGGCTGTTTTGAATTAATAGGAGAAGTAGGGGTAGTTTAAGTAAAGTAGGGGTAGTTTAAGCAAAGTAGGGGTAGATCGACAAATATGAAAGATGATGAATCATTTGGATTGGGTGCCGCAAAAACCAACCCTTCAGAGTAGTTAAAAAATAGGTGTAATTGCTGGAAGTAAGGGCTATTTAGAGAATTAGGGGTAGGATTAAAAAGAAGGGCTGTTTTGTAGTATTAAGAGAAGTAGGGGTAGTTTAGGCATAGTAGGGGTAGATCGACAAATATGAAAGATGATGAATCATTTGGATTGGGTGCGACAAAAACCAGCCCTTCACAATAGTTAAAAAATAGGGGTAATTGCTGGAAGTAAGGGCTATTTAGAGAATTAGTGGTAGGATTAAAAAGAAGGGATGTTTTGAAATAATAAGAGAAGTAGGTGTAGTTTAAGCATAGTATGGGTAGATCGACAAATATGAAAGATGGTGAATTGTTTGGATTGGGTGCTACAAAAACCAAACCATCACAGCAGTTAAAAAATAGGGGTAATATTTGGATGTAAGGGCTATTTAGAGAAATAGGGGTAGGATTAAAAAGAAGAGCTTTTTTGAAATATTAAGCGAAATTGGGGTAGTTTAAGCATAGTAGGGGTAGATCGACAAATATGAAAGATGATGAATCGTTGGGATTGGGTGCTACAAAAACCAACCCTTAACAGTAGTTAATAGATAGGGGGTAATTGTTGGAAGTAAGGTCTATTTAGAGAATTAGGGGTAGGAATAAAAAGAAGGGTTTTTTTGGAGTACTTAGAGAAGTAGGGGTAGCTTAAGCATAGTATGGGTAGATCGACAAATATGAAAGATGATAAATCATTTCCATTGGGTGATACAAAAACCAACCCTTCACCAAAGTTAAAAAATAGGGGTAATGTAATAACCCGAAAATCTGGGCCAGTTTAAAATTTTTATTTTGGCAATTTTAGCGAATCTTGATTATTTAAAATAATATCGACGAAAATTTATTTTGAATATAGAATTAGAACGTATACATTATATACGTCGTCGTTAGAATATAAATATTTATATATAATTATAAATAGAATTGAAAATGGCGCGGTAGTTCGATAATTCGATTTCAAACTTCAATTGAATGTACCGGGTGCAAAACAATCCGGATTTTAGTGAAACCAGAAATCATAGGATCTATTTGATAGTATCTTTCCAACGAATCCGAAGAATCGAGATTTCATAGCGGGAATCAAAAGATATGTCCAGTTGAAAATTCTGAATAGTCGCTATGGAATTCAGGCCCTTAAAAATGGACATTTTGCAAACGACCTCGGATTTCGACGAAACCACTTTTGTTGGGTCCGCAGCGTCAAATTATTGCTAGGTTTCAAATTTCATAATTTTTCAAATCAGTATGTGAGCGTGGCAAAGGAAAACGCGTTTGACCAGTTTCAGTTGATTTTAATCAACTGGAAAATGGCCATTTTTCCAACGGTCTCGGAATTCGACGAAACTAGTTTTGTTAGGACCGTATCGTCAATACGAAGCTAGAAAATATTTTATGGGATTTATAGAGTTAGTATGTGACCCCAGTAATTTGAAATGCGCGTTCAAAATTCAATATAATGATTTAAATGTAAATTAAACAGAAACTGATCGGAACAGTCGAATCAGCCTACGATACACATCCCATTGTGTTCGGAATGGGGCTAATTAGCTATGGACGACAGGCGGTGGGCTTCGTTTCGAGGTCGTATGCAAAAGTCAACTAAATTGAAAATCAAATAAAATAAATAAAATAAATATTCATATATATATAAGCCTCCTTTTCTCTCTCTTCTTCCATAGCCTCTTGTTCAAAATAAAAAAAAAAACCGAAAAAGAAAAAATTCCTAAACCTAGCCGTCGTTGACCGCGACCCCTGCCCCTTGGCCACCGTGCGCGCTCCGCCACTCCGCCTCCCCGTACCTCGCCTCCTCCTTCCCCATCCTCCCCGCTCCCTTCTCTCCCTCCCCAAAGCCCCAATTCGAAGTGAGGCCACCACCGTGGACTGTAGGGACCCACCGCGCCTGGGGCAAACCTCTCCACCTCCCTCCACCCTCCGACCATCGCTGCACGCCCACGCCGCCACCCACACTCTCCCCCACCACCTGCCAACCACCAGCGAACGCCCATCCCCCCCCTTCCGACCAAAAATTGTAAGTTTTACTGATTTTAGTTTATAGTTAGGTCCGTTTTTTTTATGCTATAGGAAAGATTCGATTTTTAAATAGGAAAGATTCGATTTTTAAATATAAAAGATTTGATTTTTAAAATAGAAGAGATTTGATTTTTATATAGTAGATAAAAATACGATCTTTATATATAAAAATATAATTTTTATATAGAGAATAGCGTGATAAAGATATAATCTTTATTATATGAACATCGGAGAAAAAAAATATGATTTTTATATTTTTAAAGAATTAAAAATATAATCTTTATGAGATATAGAATATGAAGTTATCATCTTTGTATATGTAGCGAAGTAAAAATCTGATTTTTATATATTGAATAGCAATGTAAAAATCTGATTTTTATATATTGAATAGCGAAGTAAAAAATTCGATTTTTTATATATTGAATAGCGAAGTAAAAATTCGATTTTTATATATTGAACTTGGAATTAAAAATATGATTTTTATATATTGAACTTCGAATTAAAAATATGATTTTTATATATTGAACTTCGAATTAAAAATACGATTTTTATATATTGAACTTCGAATTAAAAATATGATTTTTATATATTGGACTTCGAAATAAAAATATGATTTTTATATATTGAATAGCGAAGTAAAAATGTGATTTTTACATATGTAGATAATACGGGCAAAGAAAGTGAAAAGAGGCAGAACGACGAAGAAGATCTATATCAAAGTAGAGTCAAGATGATTGGATAGCTATCGGTGAGAATTTCTCACCTTTCAATTTGTTTTTCTAGTTATATATATATACTAGGATGTAGACGGTGTTTAGTAGCACCCGACACCCGTCATCCACAGACCATGGATGGCTTGTTTGTTAAATTGTTTGGTTGTGTAGTTGATTAGATGATTTGATTTGAAATTGAATTGTTTGGTGATTGTGATTGTTGGGTGAATGGCGTGGGCCTTCACTAGACCGGAGATAAGGCTAGGCCTCGTCCCGTTTCTAGTATCGTGCCGTTATGCCGCCGAAATTTTCTAAAATAATTTAGAAAAATAAAAATATCATTTTATTGAATGAATGAACTGAATAGAAATTCATATGTTAGAATAAAATGTTTTATCGTTAAAAATATAATTTTTAACGTGAAGTGAATAAAATAAAATATTCATTTACAAACCGGACGGTTTGTGTATGCACACCTATTTGAAGGACATTGATTGGGACGATAAATTTTACACATCGCCCAACTGCACGAATAAAATATTTGTTTGATTGTTTGAAACCCCACACGGGTGTTGGGATGAAACTAGAAGTTCACTCATCCTGATTGATTAAATATGTCAATCGATTGATTGACAAGCTGCTATAAGCGTTAAATGTCTATATTTGATGCTTATACAGTGTAGTGCACTTTGGTTGATGGTTGATTATTTTTCAATGCTATTATATACATGTGTTGTATGAAAATCCATATAATTAACATTATATGGTGATTGATTGGTCCTCATTCCAATTTAGAAAATAAAGAATAATATAAAATAACGGTTCATGTGTTGACAGTACTCATCCATTGAGATTGGTCATGTGTTGAACGAAATATTTTGATAATAAAATTTACATCTTTATCATTATAAAATAAAAGTTCATGTGTTGACAGTACTCATTCATTGAGATTGGTCATGTGTTGAACGAAATATTTTAGTAATAAAGTTTGCATCTTTATCATTATAAAATAAAAGTTCATGTGTTGACAGTACTCATTCATTGAGATTGGTCATGTGTTGAACGAAATATTTTGATAATAACAACTAATTTGAAAAAGAAATATTTGAAATAAAATATTTGAAATAGAAATTTATGAAGCCGTGTTGATTAGATTGACGCCATTTTGACGTGAACGATATTTATATCGATTTTAAAACGATTTCTAAATGAATTTAATTGAAAACGATTTCGAAATGAATTGAATATATAACGATTTCGAAATGAATTGAATATATAACGATTTCGAAATGAATTGAATATATAACGATTTCGAAATGAATAGAATATATAACGATTTCGAAATGAATTGAATATATAACGATTTCGAAATGAATTGAATATATAACGATTTCGAAATGAATAGAATATATAATGATTTCGAAATGAATAGAATATATAACGATTTCGAAATGAATTGAATATATAACGATTTCGAAATGAATTGAATATATAACGATTTCGAAATAAATTGAATATATAACGATTTCGAAATGAATTGAAAATATAACGATTTCGAAATGAATTGAATATATAACGATTTCGAAATGAATTGAATATATAACGATTTCGAAATGAATTGAATTGAAAACGAATTCAAATTGAATTGAAAGCGAATTGAAATGAATTCAAATTGAATTGAAATTTGAATTGAATAGAAATGAATTTTAAAATGAATTTATAAAGAGGAATTCAATTTTGATTTGAGTTGAAATGGAAGTTGAAATTGCTTTTGAAACGAATTTAAAACTATTTATATAATTCGTTTTAAACAGAAATCGACGAAGTATATATTATATATATTATATATATATATATATATATATAATATAATGGCCTGAATAGAACGCGCCGCGGCAGTTCGTGAATTTCGACCATTTATTTCAAACGGACATTACGGGAGATCCGACCGTCGGATTCTCCTAAAACCGGAACCGTTGGGTTCGTATCGAAAAGAGCTTTCTAAAGAATATTAGAAATTTGAAATCTAACGGTTGGATTTGGAGATACGTCCAAATCAAATTCGAAAAAGGTCGTTGTAAGTGCAGTTCGATGGCCATTGATGGAAATCGACTGTACGGGCCTTGATAAAATTATTAAAAATAGCAATAATTTGTGTAAAATCATAAGAAATGATTTAGAAAGAATTGGGATGAAAAACTCCATATTTGAAAAGATAAAATAGATTTTTATCGAAATGAACTAGTTTTGAACTAGAATTATAATTCTATTTATTTTTAAATAAATAAATTGAATTCGAAGGGGTTTTAAAAGTAACCAGAATTTCCAATGATTGCATTGGAGTGGAATTGAATCGAAATTGTCTTCAGAATATTTCGATGTTGGAATTCGTGATTATACGGATGGTGTTATGGAAATTTGAAAGATATGTATTTATATCGTTATTTCCAATACGACATTTGTTAATCGTAGAATTTGATATTGAATATAAGCCGATATATTTTCTATTCAGAGCCTTATATTGAATAGCAAATGTGATTTGGGTTTGTCGTGGATGGTGTCTTCACTAACACTGTTCTTGAACCCAGTTGAGAAAAGATTAAATCTTTTTATTTAGATTTAATGAAGTGTACCAATTAAATAATATTTAATTGGAATTGAATTGATATTGATTTTTGGGTTTATCGTGAACAGTGTTTTAAATAACACTCGTTCTTTAACCCGATAATTAATGAATGTGATTTTGGGTTTATCGTGAACCGTGTTTAAATGACACTGATTCTTTAACCCAGTTGAAGATTAAAACTAAGTGGAGTTTTAATGAATCTTTAATTAGATTGAAATGATCGAAAATGGAGTATCAACAGTTTTGCTCCAGGCGATAGTTAAATCTTTAATTAGATTTGAACGTGAAATGGTAATTGAATTTACCGATAACACTGTGTTGTTAGATATGAAGTATTACCAGTTTTACTTCATGGGATAAATAGGTTGGGATTGGGAAATTAAAACAAATGATTACTTCGGTAAGTTTCGTTAATCCCGGCTAGTTGAATCGAAATTCAAAAGAATAGATTAAAGAATAAATTCAAGGAATTTATCTTGGATAAAATTAATGGGAACCTTTCCCTATGAATGTGAAATTTAGAAATTGACTGTCGGTTAGCCCAACTGAATGGTTTTCTGGATATTGATCTGATGTTGGTTTCGGCCTTCGGGGTTAATATTTAGGGAATTATTCTCTTGATTAATTTACGGTTAGTGACTAATGAATTGGAATGAGGCGTATGTTGTGTTTGTGTAACACTTATTTAAAATATACGCGAGTTATTCGGAAAGACCGGGTTTATCCCATTCTGAATAACTGATACGACGATACGTCGAAGATGAAGATGATGGTCGAAGACCGGAGGTTTTCACGTCGTTTGGGAGATAACTGATGATCTTGATTGGGCTGTACACCCAAGAAGATGGAAACAGTTGGTGATCGTCCAGACGTACTTGGAGATCGATGGATATGCGGGGTACTAGGTGCCTCCGGTTTCGTTCAGACCCAGAACAGACTTGTAAATGGACTGTGTGTCTGACATTGGATTTTAGTCCGTGTGATTGATCTCTATTAAATATATATCTGTTTGGCGGCGTAGAATTTATTCTTTTGCTTAACGCCCTTCTCTGAGACGTACGAGCTCAGGGGTTATATATTGATTGATATCAAACGCATGGAGTGAATTGCCTGTGTGGCATGCCTAAGTGGCAATTGATCAAGGCTTCTGTTGAAAAGCAAAGTCTTGTGGTGATGATCAAAGCACGGTCTTTGTGGCGTAGCTTTGTGTAACGTTTACTTCGTGAGTTTCACACCCGGTATGAACCAAAAACGGTAGACGGACCTCAGGGGGGACATGCGTTTTCTTTCTAGCTAGAAGTGGCGTCAGTGGTTTTACACGCCCTGACGAGTTTGACTTATGTGGTTGTTACTGTTGCGAGGCGCCTCGGTTAGATCGGACGATCCGGGTCCGATGGAGTCATTCGTTGGCTCATTTACGCCCCAAAGGGCGGAGGGACGCATTGTTCAGGCATTATAATCCACTTTGTGTGGACCGGCCCTGACGTTCCAAGGGGCAGTTGCGGCTGTTCCTAGACATGGGCTAAATTGTCTAAAATCGGTTGAGGACTATCTTTTGCCTCGGTTCATAGAAGGAAATCCAATTTCCAAATACGTGACATTTGCGGTTTTATTTGTAAACCTATATATGGCAACATGATATATGGTACCCATGCCGCCTATGATTGATACTTATGATTTGAAGTTGTTTTATACACTATACACTTATAATAGTATCAAATGATTTGTTTTAAACGTATCAAGCATTCTTTGGCTGTTATAAGGGAAAACCCTATCCTCGGCTGCGTTGCATTGTGTGATGGGACCTGGGTCTTATAACAGCTTCATTTTTCTTTATTTAGCATTGCGCTGTTTGTTTTATGCACCAGTATTCTTGGGAGGAAACCCGTTCCGTGTTATACGGCGTGGTCCCTTGATTTACCTAACTTTAAAAATAAAGATTAATTGTTTTAGTTCTCACACCAGTCACATGACTGACCTGGAGTTTATTGTTTTAACCTAAACTCTGGGTGCCCTTATTTTCGACACGGGCAGCTAGTAGTTTTGGTTTTGCAGATTTATATTCACAGGATCCTGGTTTACAGCTGGAACGATATCCGGAAAGCTTTGTATCCGTATATCCCCTTCTAGTTGTGTATTGTATTATTTTCCGCTGCGATGTATTTAAATGTAATTTAAATCACTGATATTTCTGTGTAATATTTATTCATACTCTGTATATTCTTGTAATCTGATGCATTGTTGTAATATACAATGAAATGTTCTTCTGTATGCGTTTTGTTGTGGCTTGTTCTCGAACTATCCGCCGCTTTCCTTTAGGGGGAAGTTACGGGTTTTCACAGTTGGTATCAGAGCTTTGGTTTACAAAGCTCAGAGTACAAGACACATTAGAACCATACGAAAGAATTCATCAGATATTGGATTAGTAATACCCAATGGAATGACTCGTTAGAGATGGGATCAGTAGTATCCTAGAACGAGTGTGAAGAGTATATTTTTGAAAATGAAAACAAATTTTTGTTTTGAAAATTTAAATCAATTATACTTATTTGATTATTTATTTACATTGATTTGGACAATCAAATATATAGAGATTTTAGTATACGTCTGATCCGCGTATATTGAAGCCTCAAATATATTCGATAGATATAGAATTACACTCTAATCGCCCGGAGATGATTTTGATGATGGAGCTCCATCATTAGAATTTATGTTCGAGTGACGAAAGTGGGCTTTCTATATATTTCCTATTGACTGGTGTGAGAACCAAAATTAGATAGGGCCTATTGTTGTGATTTGGCATCAAAAATCTGATTTTTGACTATGTATCAAAGTTATGAATTTGAAAAGCTAATCAACTAATTGATTGATGTTTGTGTTGTGTGTTTAATTGTTTGATAATTTTGAACCATTATGCCTAATGTATCAAATATTGAATTGTATTGAAAATTGGTTGCATTTGCTTGCAAATGCATATATATCATTGAACAGGTCATAGCAAGGAGGCTAGAGCAGAGAATAAAATTTGTTTGCCCGACAAATAGGTACATGTTTACTACATAATTTACTGTTTTGTTTGGGTGATGATGATTTTATGAGCCTATTGGCTAGCCGCTTGGCTTTTTCTTTTTCTTTTTGAGATCTGAAGGACCGGGGAAGCTATTTGAAATTCCCCGATGCTCGCGGTGCAGGGGAGGTTATGGCGAAATTTTTCAAAAATTTAGGGTGTTAGCCAAATTTTTGAAATTTTGAAAATTCTCAGAAACTAAAGAGTTGGAGAATGGAAGCCAGAGCGAGCGTGGAGTTAATTAATCAAACCACTTTCGACTTTGTTCCTTTTCGGGGACGAAAAGTTTTAAGTGGGGGAGATTGTAATGACCCGAAAATCTGGGCCAGTTTAAAATTTTTATTTTGGCAATTTTAGCGAATCTTGATTATTTAAAATGAATTATTTTAAATAATATCGACGAAAATTTATTTTGAATATAGAATTAGAACGTATACATTATATACGTCGTCGTTAGAATATAAATATTTATATATAATTATAAATAGAATTGAAAATGGCGCGGTAGTTCGATAATTCGATTTCAAACTTCAATTGAATGTACCGGGTGCGAAACAATCCGGATTTTAGTGAAACCAGAAATCATAGGATCTATTTGATAGTATCTTTCCAACGAATCCGAAGAATCGAGATTTCATAGCGGGAATCAAAAGATATGTCCAGTTGAAAATTCTGAATAGTCGCTATGGAATTCAGGCCCTTAAAAATGGACATTTTGCAAACGACCTCGGATTTCGACGAAACCACTTTTGTTGGGTCCACAGCGTCAAATTATTGCTAGGTTTCAAATTGCATAATTTTTCAAATCAGTATGTGAGCGTGGCCAAGGAAAACGCGTTTGACCAGTTTCAGTTGATTTTAATCAATTGGAAAATGGCCATTTTTCCAACGGTCTCGGAATTCGACGAAACTAGTTTTGTTTGGACCGTATCGTCAATACGAAACTAAAAAATATTTTTATGGGATTTATAGAGTTAGTATGTGACCCCAGTAATTTGAAATGCGCGTTCAAAATTCAATATAATGATTTAAATGTAAATTAAACAGAAACTGATCGAAACAGTCGAATCAGCCTACGATACATATCCCATTGTGTTCGGAATGGGGCTAATTAGCTATGGACGACAGGCGGTGGGCTTCGTTTCGAGGTCGTATGCAAAAGTCAACTAAATTGAAAATCAAATAAAATAAATAAAATAAATATTTATATATATAAGCCTCCTTTTCTCCCTCTTCTTCCATAGCCTCTCGTTCAAAATAAAAAAAACCGAAAAAGAAAAAAATTCCTAAACCTAGCCGTCGTTGACCGCGACCCCTGCCCCTTGGCCACCGTGCGCACTCCGCCTCCCCGTACCTCGCCTCCTCCTTCCCCGTCCTCCCCGCTCCCTTCTCTCCCTCCCCAAAGCCCCAATTCGAAGTGAGGCCGCCACCGTGGACTGTAGGGACCCACCGCGCCTGGGGCAAACCTCTCCACCTCCCTCCACCGTCCGACCATCGCTGCACGCCCACGCCGCCACCCACACTCTCCCCCACCACATGCCAACCACCAGCGAACGCCCATCCCCCCCCCCCTTCCGACCAAAATTTGTAAGTTTTACTGATTTTAGTTTATAGTTAGGTCTGTTTTTTTTATGCTATAGGAAAGATTCGATTTTTAAATAGGAAAGATTCGATTTTTAAATATAAAAGATTTGATTTTTAAAATAGAAGAGATTTGATTTTTATATAGTAGATAAAAATACGATCTTTATATATAAAAATATAATTTTTATATAGAGAATAGCGTGATAAAGATATAATCTTTATTATATGAACATCGGAGAAAAAAATATGATTTTTATATTTTTAAAGAATTTAAAATATAATCTTTATGAGATATAGAATATGAAGTTATCATCTTTGTATATGTAGCGAAGTAAAAATCTGATTTTTATATATTGAATAGCGAAGTAAAAATCTGGTTTTTATATATTGAATAGCGAAGTAAAAATCTGATTTTTATATATTGAATAGCGAAGTAAAAATTCGATTTTTTATATATTGAATAGCGAAGTAAAAATTCGATTTTTATATATTGAACTTCGAATTAAAAATATGATTTTTATATATTGAACTTCGAATTAAAAATATGATTTTTATATATTGAACTTCGAATTAAAAATATGATTTTTATATATTGAACTTCGAAATAAAAATATGATTTTTATATATTGGACTTCGAAATAAAATTATGATTTTTATATATTGAATAGCGAAGTAAAAATGTGATTTTTACATATGTAGATAAACGGGCAAAGAAAGTGAAAAGAGGCAGAACGACGAAGAAGATCTATATCAAAGTAGAGTCAAGATGTTTGGATAGCTATCGGTGAGAATTTCTCACCTTTCAATTTATTTTTCTAGTTATATATATATACTAGGATGAAGACGGTGTTTAGTAGCACCCGACACCCGTCATCCACAGACCATGGATGGCTTGTTTGTTAAATTGTTTGGTTGTGTAGTTGATTAGATGATTTGATTTGAAATTGAATTGTTTGGTGATTGTGATTGTTAGGTGAATGGCGTGGGCCTTCACTAGACCGGGGATAAGGCTAGGCCTCGTCCCGTTTCTAGTATCGTGCCGTTATGCCGCCGAAATTTTCTAAAATAATTTAGAAAAATAAAAATATCATTTTATTGAATGAATGAACTGAATAGAAATTCATATGTTAGAATAAAATGTTTTATCGTTAAAAATATAATTTTTAACGTGAAGTGAATAAAATAAAATATTCATTTACAAACCGGACGGTTTGTGTATGCACACCTATTTGAAGGACATTGATTGGGACGATAAATTTTACACATCGCCCAACTGCACGAATAAAATATTTGTTTGATTGTTTGAAACCCCACACGGGTGTTGGGATGAAACTTGAAGTTCACTCATCCTGATTGATTAAATATGTCGATCGATTGATTGACAAGCTGTTATAAGCGTTAAATGTCAATATTTGATGCTTATACAGTGTAGTGCACTTTGGTTGATGGTTGATTATTTTTCAATGCTATTATATACATGTGTTGTATGAAAATCCATATAATTAACATTATATGGTGATTGATTGGGCCTCATTCCAATTTAGAAAATAAAGAATAATATAAAATAACGGTTCATGTGTTGACAGTACTCATCCATTGAGATTGGTCAAGTGTTGAACGAAATATTTTGATAATAAAATTTACATCTTTATCATTATAAAATAAAAGTTCATGTGTTGACAGTACTCATTCATTGAGATTGGTCATGTGTTGAACGAAATATTTTAGTAATAAAGTTTGCATCTTTATCATTATAAAATAAAAGTTCATGTGTTGACAGTACTCATTCATTGAGATTGGTCATGTGTTGAACGAAATATTTTGATAATAACAACTAATTTGAAAAAGAAATATTTGAAATAAAATATTTGAAATAGAAATTTATGAAGCCGGGTTGATTAGATTGACGCCATTTTGACGTGAACGATATTTATATCGATTTTAAAACGATTTCGAAATGAATTGAATTGAAAACGATTTCGAAATGAATTGAATATATAACGATTTCGAAATGAATTGAATATATAACGATTTCGAAATGAATTGAATATATAACGATTTCGAAATGAATTGAATATATAACGATTTCGAAATGAATTGAATATATAACGATTTCGAAATGAATTGAATATATAACGATTTCGAAATGAATAGAATATATAACGATTTCGAAATGAATAGAATATATAACGATTTCGAAATGAATAGAATATATAACGATTTCGAAATGAATTGAATATATAACGATTTCGAAATAAATTGAATATATAACGATTTCGAAATGAATTGAATATATAACGATTTCGAAATGAATTGAATATATAACGATTTCGAAATGAATTGAATATATAACGATTTCGAAATGAATTGAATTGAAAACGAATTCAAATTGAATTGAAAGCGAATTGAAATGAATTCAAATTGAATTGAAATTTGAATTGAATAGAAATGAATTTTAAAATGAATTTATAAAGAGGAATTACATTTTGATTTGAGTTGAAATGGAAGTTGAAATTGCTTTTGAAACGAATTTAAAACTATTTATATAATTCGTTTTAAACAGAAATCGACGAAGTATATATTATATATATTATATATATATAATATAATGGCCTGAATTGAACGCGCCGCGCCGCGGCAGTTCGTGAATTTCGACCATTTATTTCAAACGGACATTACGGGAGATCCGACCGTCGGATTCTCCTAAAACCGGAACCGTTGGGTTCGTATCGAAAAGAGCTTTCTAAAGAATATTAGAAATTTGAAATCTAACGGTTGGATTTGGAGATACGTCCAAATCAAATTCGAAAAAGGTCGTTGTAAGTGCAGTTCGATGGCCATTGATGGAAATCGACTGTACGGGCCTTGATAAAATTATTAAAAATAGCAATAATTTGTGTAAAATCATAAGAAATGATTTAGAAAGAATTGGGATGAAAAACTCCATATTTGAAAAGATAAAATAGATTTTTATCGAAATGAACTAGTTTTGAACTAGAATTATAATTCTATTTATTTTTAAATAAATAAATTGAATTCGAAGGGGTTTTAAAAGTAACCAGAATTTCCAATGATTGCATTGGAGTGGAATTGAATCGAAATTGTCTTCGGAATATTTCGATGTTGGAATTCGTGATTATACGGATGGTGTTATGGAAATTTGAAAGATATGTATTTATATCGTTATTTCCAATACGACATTTGTTAATCGTAGAATTTGATATTGAATATAAGCCGATATATTTTCTATTCAGAGCCTTATATTGAATAGCAAATGTGATTTGGGTTTGTCGTGGATGGTGTCTTCACTAACACTGTTCTTGAACCCAGTTGAGAAAAGATTAATCTTTTTATTTAGATTTAATGAAGTGTACCAATTAAATAATATTTAATTGGAATTGAATTGATATTGATTTTTGGGTTTATCGTGAACAGTGTTTTAAATAACACTCGTTCTTTAACCCGATAATTAATGAATGTGATTTTGGGTTTATCGTGAACCATGTTTTAAATGACACTGATTCTTTAACCCAGTTGAAGATTAAAACTAAGTGGAGTTTTAATGAATCTTTAATTAGATTGAAATGATCGAAAATGGAGTATCAACAGTTTTGCTCCAGGCGATAGTTAAATCTTCAATTAGATTTGAACGTGAAATGGTAATTGAATTTACCGATAACACTGTGGTGTTAGATTTGAAGTATTACCAGTTTTACTTCATGGGATAAATAGGTTGGGATTGGGAAATTAAAACAAATGATTACTTCGGTAAGTTTCGTTAATCCCTGCTAGTTGAATCGAAATTCAAAAGAATAGATTAAAGAATAAATTCAAGGAATTTATCTTGGATAAAATTAATGGGAACCTTTCCCTGTGAATGTGAAATTTAGAAATTGACTGTCGGTTAGCCAAACAGAATGGTTTTCTGGATATTGATCTGATGTTGGTTTCGGCCTTCGGGGTTAATATTTGGGGAATTATTCTCTTGATTAATTTACGGTTAGTGACTAATGAATTGGAATGAGGCGTATGTTGTGTTTGTGTAACACTTATATAAAATATACGCGAGTTATTCGGAAAGACCGGGTTTATCCCATTCTGAATAACTGATACGACGATAAGTCGAAGATGAAGACGATGGTCGAAGACCGGAGGTTTTCACGTCGTTTGGGTGATAACTGATGATCTTGATTGGGCTGTACACCCAAGAAGATGGAAACAGTTGGTGATCGTCCAGACGTACTTGGAGATCGATGGATATGCGGGGTACTAGGTGCCTCCGGTTTCGTTCAGACCCAGAACGGACTTGTAAATGGACCGTGTGTCTGACATTGGATTTTAGTCCGTGTGATTGATCTCTATTAAATATATATCTGTTTGGCGGTGGAGAATTTATTCTTTTGCTTAACGCCCTTCTCTGAGACTTACGAGCTCAGGGGTTATATATTGATTGATATCAAACGCATGGAGTGAATTGCCTGTGTGGCATGCCTAAGTGGCAATTGATCAAGGCTTCTGTTGAAAAGCAAAGTCTTGTGGTGATGATCAAAGCACGGCCTTTGTGGCGTAGCTTTGTGTAACGTTTACTTCGCGAGTTTCACACCCGGTATGAACCAAAAACGGGAGACGGACCTCAGGGGGGACATGCGTTTTCTTTCTAGCTAGAAGTGGCGTCAGTGGTTTTACACGCCTTGACGAGTTTGACTTATGTGGTTGTTACTGTTGCGAGGCGCCTCGGTTAGATCGGACGATCTGGGTCCGATGGAGTCATTCGTTGGCTCATTTACGCCCCAAAGGGCGGAGGGACGCATTGTTCAGGCATTATAATCCACTTCGTGTGGACCGGCCCTGACGATCCAAGGGGCAGTTGCGGCTGTTCTTAGACATGGGCTAGATTGTCTAAAATCGGTTGAGGACTATCTTTTGCCTCGGTTCATAGAAAGAAATCCAATTTCCAAATACGTGACATTTGCGGTTTTATTTGTAAACCTATATATGGCGACATGATATATGGTACCCATGCCGCCTATGATTGATACTTATGATTTGAAGTTGTTTTATACACTATACACTTATAATAGTATCAAATGATTTGTTTTAAACGTATCAAGCATTCTTTGGCTGTTATAAGGGAAAACCCTATCCTCGGCTGCGTTGCATTGTGTGATGGGACCTGGGTCTTATAACAGCTTCATTTTTCTTTATTTAGCATTGCGCTGTTTGTTTTATGCACCGGTATTCTTGGGAGGAAACCCGTTCCGTGTTATACGGCGTGGTCCCTTGATTTACCTAACTTTAAAAATAAAGATTAATTGTTTTAGTTCTCACACCAGTCACATGACTGACCTGGAGTTTATTGTTTTAACCTAAACTCTAGGTGCCCTTATTTTCGACACGGGCAGCTAGTAGTTTTGGTTTTGCAGATTTATATTCACAGGATCCTGGTTTACAGCTGGAACGATATCCGGAAAGCTTTGTATCCGTATATCCCCTTCTAGTTGTGTATTGTATTATTTTCCGCTGCGATGTATTTAAATGTAATTTAAATCTCTGATATTTCTGTGTAATATTTATTCATACTCTATATATTCTTGTAATCTGATGCATTGTTGTAATATACAATGAAATGTTCTTCTGTATGCGTTTTATTGTGGCTTGTTCTCGAACTATCCGCCGCTTTCCTTTAGGGGGAAGTTACGGGTTTTCACAGGTAATTATTGGAAATAAGGGCTATGTAGACATTTAGGGGTAGGATTAAAAAGAAGGCCTGTTTTGAAGTATTAAGAGAAGTAGGGGCACAGCAGGGGTAGATCCACAAATATTAAAGATGATGATTCGTTTGGATTGGTTGTTGCAAAAACCAACCATTCACAGAAGTAGAATGATAATTGGTTTACAAAGATAGAAATGAATAATTCAAAAAAAAAGCGAATAAAGGAATAAATAAAGGAAAACAATAATAAAAGTAGGGGAGGTATTTTCAGCATAGTATGGTAGATCGACAAATACGAAGGATGATGATTCATTTGGATTAAGAGCTGCAAAAACCAACCCTTCCCAGTAGTTAAAAAGTAGGGGTAATTGTCTTAAGTAAGTGTTATTTAGAGAATTAGGGGTAGGATTAAAAATAAGGGCTTTTTTGAAGTATTAAGAGAAGTAGGGGTAGTTTAAGCAAAGTAGTCGTAGATCGACAAATATGAAGGATGATGAATCATTAGGATTGAGCGCTGCAAAAACCAACCCTTCGCAGTAGTTAAAAAAATGTGGTAATTGTTGGAAGTAAGGGCTATTTAGAGAATTTGCGGTAGGATTAAAAAGTAGGCTTTTTTGAAGTATTAAGAGAAGTAGGGATAATTTAAGGATAGTAGGGATAGATAGACAAATATGAAGGATGATGAATCATTTGGATTAGGTGATGCAAAAACCAACCCTTCACGGTAGTTAAAAAATAGGGGTAATTGTAGGAAGTAAGGGCTATGTAGAGAACTAGGGGTAGGATTAAAAATAAGGGTTGTTTTGAAGTATTAAGAGAAGTAGGGGTAGTTTAAGCATAGTAGGCGTAGTTCGACAAATATGAATGATGATGAATCATTTGGATTAGGTGCTAAAAAAACCAACCCTTCACAGTAGTTAAAAAATAGCGGTGTAACGACCCAGAAAATCTGAACCAAATTAAATTTTTTTAATTTGGCTAAAATAATGGATTTTAAATATTTAAAATAAATATTTTAAATAATAGCAATTAAAAGTGAGTTTGAATCGACAATTGAAAACGAATATAATTAATTCTAATTGTAAACAAGGCTTGAAAAGGCGCTGCAGTTTCAAAAATTGAATTCAAACTTTGTCGGACTGTATCGGGTGCAAAACAAAACGGATTTTAGCGAAACCAAAAATATTTAAATTTGTTAGTGAATACCTTTCTAACGAATATGAAAAATCGAATTTTCATAGCGGAACGCAGAAGTTATGGCCAGATGAATTTTCATAAAGGTCGCTATTGAATTTATATAGCCCGTGAAAATGACCATTTTGCATACGACCTCAGAATTCGACGAAACCACTTTTGTTGGAATCGGGATGTGAAGTTATTGCTAGGTTTCAAATTTCATAATTTTTGAAGCTAATATGTGAGCGTGGCAAAGGAAAATGTGTTTTGGTCAATTATAGTTAAATTGGATCGACCAGAAATGGGCCTTTTTGCAAACGATCTAAGAATTCGACGAAACTAGTTTTGTTGGGACCGTATCGTCAAAACATAGCTAGATTTATTTTTCTGAAATTTTTCGAATTAGTTTGTTGCCCTGGCCAATTGAAATGCACGTTCAAATCAAATATTGAATGTTTTATACTTTAATATGAAGGAAAACTGACTGAAACATTCGAATGGGCCTTCGAAACATATCCCATTGTGTTCGGAATGGGGGTAAAACACTAGGGACGACAGTCGTTGGGTTTGGATTGGTGGTCATGTCAGAAAACCCCCATTAAAACCCACCGGCCAATCAGAATTTAATAAAAAAAAAGAGAAAACACAGAATTTCTCTCTCCCCGACCTGCGATCGACGACGTCCACTGCTCCAATCTTCCCAGCCACTTTCCGACCAAACCACGGTCCAACACACCATGCTCCAGTTCAACTTTTCGAAGTTCTCCCTTCCCTCTTCAGATCAAGACCAGAAGCGCCCCTCCTCCTCGCGTGTTGGACGAGATCCAGCTCCTCAAAGTCTCGTCGTTCGAGGCCGAATCCCTCCTCCCCTGCGATATCGAGTTGACCACCAGTGGTGGCGTCGGGTGCGCCTCTCGGAGCGCTAGGGTGTGGTGAAGGCCGATCGTTACATCGTTGCACGGATTTGCTTGAAAATCAAAACCTAGTTTTGAACATTTCAGAAAGGTATACAGCTTGTTTTATTTTCAGCTGTTTTAACACCTTTAAACCGTTGCAAACTTTGAAAAATCATATCTTTTTGCTGTGTTAACGAAATTCGATGAAACAGGAAACATCGTGACCGTGTGGACGCCTTCTACATTTTAGAAGAGACCGCATATTTTTCTGAGCCTTCTGCTATTTTTGGTGGAGTGGAACCCAATGTGAGATTTCTAATTTATAAACGATATGGAAAACGACGATGTATAAATTATATAGTCGATGTATGGGTTATATAAGCGTGGTACACCTCTTGTATAAGCATTGTATAAGACGTACGTTCGATGTATAAGTTATATATGCGTTGTAAAAATTATATATGTGTTTAAATAGAAGTGAATTGCTATATATATATACATACATACATATATATATATATATATATATATATATATATACACACGCCCCTCGTCCACAAACCATGGACGATATTTATTGATTGTGATTGGTGTGAAAATTGATTGATAGCGAATGGTTGTTTGGGATTGTTTGCGGTTGATATTGATTGATTGTGGTTGAAAATTACTCATTTGTGGTTGAGAAATATTTGGTTGAAACGACATAGGATTAGTTTGTTGAAATGAAATAAATATATACATGCCTCCTGCGTGCGAACTAGATGCATGATCCCCATTGTCAAAAACCGCGAGGTTTTAAGGTAGAGCGAGGAGCCGTACTAGGGACAGTCCCGGTTTTAACTACCCTGCCGTTATGCTGCCGAAATTTTGAATAATATTCATGTGTTTGAATTATTTTCATTTGCTGAAACTATATTTATTCATTGAATAGAAAACCTTCATGTGTTGAATTGACATTCATTCGTTGATTAGGAATTCATGTGTTGAATGGTATTCATATTTTGAACTAAATTGTTTTATAATAAAAATCCTATTTTTATCACCTATATAAACTATATAAAATAATAGCATTTTAAAATGAATTGTTTTACAATAAAAATCACATTTTTATTATATACATGAATTGTTGAAATGTGAAGTGTTAAAAATAGCCACTCGTTCAAATAAATATGCATGAGTTGAAATATTCCTTAATTAGCTAATGATATGATTTTCGCCTATGCATGCAACAATAGAATGAATGATTCTTTTAAACCAAATGGAATCAAACATGAAGTTGAATGAAAAATGATAAGTGATAAGAACTGTATATACGTACATGCATATTTATTGAACAGGTTATAGCAAAGGGGCTAGAGGAGAGGAATAAAATTTTGTGCCCGACAAATAGGTACACATTTACTATTTTGTTTAGGTGATGATTTTATGAGCCTGTTGGCTAGCCGCTTGACTTTTTATTTTTCTTTTCGACATGAGACGCCGGTGTGGCTATTTGGGAATTTTCCCAGCCCCTCCCGTACAAAGGAGGTTATGGCGAAATTTTCCAAAATTTAAAGGTGTTAGTGAAATATTTGAAGTGAAAACAATATTGAAATTGTTGAACGAACTATATTTATATAAATATATAAATATAAATAAAATTAAAACGAAACGTGGCCGTGCAGTTCGTGTTTTGAAACCGTTATTTCAAATAACTAGTGCGGGAAATCCGACCATTGGATTTTCCCGAAACCGCAACCGTTGGGTTCGCCTTGGAAATATCTTTCCAACTGCACCAACTTTGTAAAAATCCAACGGTTGGATTGTCTGGAATGTTTAATTCAAATCTGAAGAAAAACAGCGCCAGAATCGATTATATTAATATATTATATATATATATATATATATATATATATATATATATATAATTATATTTAATCGAATAACGACGCTGCAGTTCGTATTTTGAAATCGAAACTTCAAACGATTGTATCGGGAGATCCGACCGTCGGATTTTCCCGAAATTGGAACCGTTGGATTCGTTTTGAAAAGACCTTTCTAATGATGTAAATTGTGTGAAGATCCAACGGTTAGATTTTCAGATATGTGTAAATCAAATCTGAAGAAAAACTGCGCCACGGCCGCGTTATGGCCCGAAGCGTCATTTTGAATAAAATGGCTATTTTATAATAAATAAAAATAGCGATAAATCGTTATAAAATATTATAACCAATATGGATGTGATTTAGAAATTAACTGAAGGTTGGCTAAGTCGGATGGTTTTCTGGGTGTTGATCTGATGTTGGTTTCGGCCTTCGGGGTTAATATTTTGGAAATCGTTCTCTTACTGATTGACGGTTAGTGACTAATGAATTGAAATGATGCGTGTATATGTTAGTGTTGCACTTGTTTATTATATATGCGAGTTGCTCAGAAAGACCGGGTTTATCCCATTCTGAATAACTGAATCGACGATAAGAAATCGAAGATGAAGACGGTGGTCGAAGACCGGAGATCTTCACCTCGTTTGGATGGTAACCAAGGTCCTGATTGGGAGGCATCCCGAAATATGGATGATGAGTGGTGATCGTCCCGACGCACGTGGTGATCGATGGGTTTGCGAGGTATTTAGTGCCTCCGGTTTCGTTCAGACCCAGAATGGACTTGTAAATGGACTGTGTGTCAGACATTGGATTTTATTCTGTGTTGATTGATCTCTGTTAAATATACATCTGTTTGGCGGCGGAGAATTTATTCTTTTGCTTAACGCCCTTCTCTGAAATGCACGAGCTCAAAGGTTGTATATCGATGGACATCAGTCGCATGGCATAAATTTCCTGTGTGGCATGTTAAGATGCCGTGATCAGGGCTTCTGTTGAAAAGCAAAGTCTTGTGGTGATGATCAAAGTACCGCCTGTGTGGCGTAGCTTTGTGTATAACGTAAAATCGCGAGCCTCACACCCCGGTATGAACCAGAAACAGGAGTGGACATCAGGGAGGGCCCGCGTTTCTTTCTAGCTAGGGTGGTGTCAGTGACCTACCAGCCCTGACATTTATATACTTTTCAGCTATGTGGTTGTTGCTGTTGCGAGGCGCCTCGGTTAGATCGGACGATCCGAGTTCGATGGAGCCATTCTTTGGCTCATTTACACCCCAAAGGGTGGGGAAACGCAGTGTTCAGGAATTTTAATCCACATCGGATGACCGGCCCTGACGATCCAAAGGCTTGACTGAGCACTTGCCTGAGGGGCGGGCTAAAGCGTCTCGAATTCGGTAAGGACTATCTTTTGCCTTGGTTCAGGACGGAAGTCCAATTTCAAAATACGACATCGTGCGGTTTTGATTGTATATATATATGGCGACATTATATATGGTACCCATGCCGTCTATGATTGGTAGTTATGATTTGAAATTGTTTTCAAAACATATAAACACTAGCAATAATATCAAATGCCTTTGTTTTATTCGTATCAAGCATATTTTGGCCGTTATAAGGTAAACAGTCAATCCTCCAGTTTGCATTGCATTGTGTGATGGGAATTGAATCTTATAACGGCTTCATTTTTATAAGAAGCGTAGCGATGTTTAAAAGAATGATTTATTTTAAGGCACTGGCAATCCAATGGAGTAAACCCGTTCCACGAAAGTGGCGTGGTCCTGTGATTGGCCATATTATATATGTGTTGAGTAGGTTTCTCATACCAGTCCCATGACTGACTCGTAGTTTGTTTCACTTTTAAACTCGGGTGCCCCCTTTTTCTACACGGGCAGCCTTGTATTCAGGTTTAGCTGGTTCTTCCTGGATAGCTGGAGCTGAAGATGGATTCTATCATTTATCTCTTTTTATGCTGTTCAGCTCCTATTGTACATATTTTGTTTGTTTTCCGCTGTAGACATTTATGTATAGCTGAACTGTAATTGTACTAAGTAAGATCCTGTATACTGTGTAACTATGATGATTACTTTTATCCAGTATATCCTATTGTGCATTATCTGGTGTATTTATTTATTTTTGTTCTGCTATTATATGTTTCTGTGTTATATTCCACAGATTACCCTTGCCACCGTCCGTACGGGGTTTGGGGTCGTCTCTTTTGGTATCAGAGCTTTGGTTAAGCTTAGTTCTGCAATATAAGATTTGAACGAACTCGTTAGAAATAGAACCAGTAGTGTTCTAGGACGGGTAACTCTATACAGATAGGATCAGTAATATCCTAGTATGAGTAAAGTAGAATGAGATTACACCTCGATAGACACATTAACATTTGAAGTATTTGTCTCTATATTTTGAAATATCTTTTCTATGACCTGACACTTGATCTGCTATTGCAGAAGTACTAGAAAAATAAGTGCCAGAAACAGAAGGAATACAAAACCCAATCTAGAGGCTTTATTAAAGAGATATCGAAATCTGAACGGAGCACAGTTCTCGAGCAATGAATCTATAATTCAAACTCAAGCTTGGATGAGTTCTGTCGAAAGAATATTTGAGCGTATCCAGCTGAGGGATGACCAGAAATGGTTAGTAACATCTTGGGCGCTCAAAGAAGAAGCTTTAATATGGTGGGAAACAATCATCAAAGGTAATCCAGAAGGGGATATCACCTGGGACAGATTCAAAGTGATTTTCCTAGAAAGATTTACTCCTCCGGAAGCGACGGAGTGATTATGTGATGAATTTTCTTATCTGATACAAGGTGATATGACCATCCTAGAATATCATAAGAAATTCAACGAACTTGCTCACTTTGCTCCTCATATGATTCAAGATCCAAAGAGGAAAAATTTGAGATTTATTCATGGCCTGCAAAGGAGATATCAGAATAGTGTACTGAGGAATGTAAAGCTTCCTTTCTCTGAAATGATTTATATGGCATATCAGTATGAAGATCTCCATAAGAAAGGAATGTTGCGCGACGAAGAAGAAGTCTGTTCTAGTGAAAAAACAGAGTCAGAAACTGATATTCCTGAAGCAAGTACGAGGTCGGAAGTCAATAAGAAGCCCAGTGCCAAGAGAAAAAGGGTCGAATCTGGGAACGAACGAATAACGACCGCCACGTGCTCAAGCTGCAATAGAAAAGGGCATTTGGCGATAGTTGCAAATCTTGGAATAAACGAAGAAAAAGTGGATCTAAGCCCACTAAGAAACAAAAGAACCCACATGGGGAAAGGAGATGCCATAAGTGCCGCCAAGCAGGTCATATTGCACGGGAGCGCCAACTCTTAAAGAAATCTGAAGCCGTATATATAAAGGAAGTAGCAGAAACTTCCAAGCCCTCAGCTAGTCAAGAAAGGGCTGATGTTTTAGAAGGCACGCTCAATGTCAAGAACATTCCAGTTAAAGTACTATTTGATACTGGCGCATCATGAAGCTTTATTGCAAAGAGTGCAGTCAAGAAGTTAGATTTAAAATTGAAGAAGCTCAAGGAACCAATGACTGTCCAAAATCCAGTTGGGGGTTCTATCGGTCTCAGTTGGGTTTGTGGGGTGCCTGTCTCTTTTTCCTGATATAAATTCCCTACTATCTCTATCGTAATGAATTTTAAAGAATTCGATCTTATTCTGTGATTGGATTGGCTAACCAAATATGAAGCAGAGGTTAGATGCGCCGAGAGAGTTGTTAAAGCTAAGATTAAATCAGGAAGTTATATAACCATACCTTGTGAAGGTCAAAAATCTAATAGAAAAGACTTATGGGCAGCTTTGAATGTTTCTCCAGCCCAAATAGAAAATGTCCCTGAAATCACAGAGAATATTCCCGACCTGGTGAAAGATATTCCTGTCGTCAAGAACTATGCGGATGTGTTTGAGGAAGTTGTTCGCTTACCTCCTCAGAGAGAAATATATTTCAAAATTGCTTTAATTCCGAATGCAAGGCCGGTAGTTCACGCTATTCGAGGAATATCCTTGAAAGAGAAAGAAGAACTTGACAATCAAACACGACAGCTAGTATGGAAGGGTCTAATCAGGCCTAGTTTCTCTGATTGGGGTGCAGCAGTGGTGTTTGTCCCAAAATATGACGGTACTTTACGCCTATGTGTGGATTATCGCGATCTGAACAAACAGACAATAAAGAACAAGTATCCATTACCGCGGATTGATGATTTGTTAGATCGATTAAATGGAGCACAAGTATTTTCACGAATGGACCTAGCTACAAGCTTCCGTCAACTTCGAATTGCCGAAGAGTGTGTTCCAACGACAGCGTTCAGAGGTCCCGACTTATTCTACGAATGGTTAGTCATGCCGTTCGGCTTATGTAACACTCCAGCCTATTTCGTCGATCTGATGAATAGAGGGTTCAGAGGGGTTTTGAATAAATTTGTTCTGGTTTTCATTGACAATATTCTAATCTTCTCTAAATCAAAGGCCGAACATGAAAAACATTTGGAACAAGTGTTAGAAATCCTCAGAAGGAATGTATTGAAAGCAAAGTTTTCCAAATGTATATTCTGGCAAGATGAAGTAAAATTTCTAAGCCACGTAGTATCGAAAGAAGGAATTGCAGTGCATCCAAGCAAAATCACAGCTATTAAGAATGGGAAACAGCCCAATACCCCCACCGAGTCCGCAGTTTCCTCGGATTGGCTAGTTATTACCGGAAGTTCGTTAAAAACTTTTCGAAGATATCTGGCTAGCTCTAAATTCAAATGCACTCCCGAGAGTGAAGAGGCTTTTGAAGAGCAAAAGTTGAGATTAACAACTGCTCCAGTGTTAACCAACATCGATGGCAACCAGGATTTGAAAGTCTGGACTGATGCTTCTAGAGAATGCCTTAGCGCAGTGTTAATGCAAAGGGGTCAAGTGATTGCTTATGCTAGCCGTCAACTGAAGCCACACGAGAAGAACTACGTAACTCATGATCTTGAGTTATTGGCTATAGTATTCGCTTCGAAAATCTGGAGACACTATCTTCTGGGTGAGAGATTTGAACTGTTTACAGATCATCAGTCGTTAAAGTATCTATTCACACAGAAGGACTTGAATCTGAGGCAGCAACGTTGGCTAGATTTCCTTGCAGCGTACGATTTTGAAATTATATATACTCCCGGGAAAGCCAATGTCGTGGCCGATGCGCTGAGCCGAAAGAATGTAATGATCGCCAGCTTTATTATCACGGCTTCAGTGGTAGATAAAATATCTGCTCTTTAAGAAGATGATCACTTCATTCAGAAGATCAGAGAGATAATTCAACAAGGCGAACCCTCGAGTTTTCAAGTAGATAATGATAGGATTTTAAGGCTCAAAGGTCGAGTCTGTGTCCCTAACATTCCTGAGCTTCGAAAGGAAGTACTGGATGAATGCCACAAGTAGAAACTTAGTATCCATCCGGGAGTAAGAAAAATGTATAATGACATCAAACGCACTTTCTGGTGGAAGTCGATGAAGAGGGACATTTCTTTATATGTTAGCCGATGCCCTACTTGCTAACTAGTCAAGAGCGACCAACAGAAATTGGCTGGATTGTTACAACCACTAGAAGTTCCTGGTTGGAAGTGGGAACATATTTCTATGGATTTCATTGATAGTCTGCCTAGAACCAGAAAAGGGAATGACAGTATTTGGGTGATCGTAGATCGCTTCACGAAGACAGCCCATATCATACCTGTCAGATCAAACAGAACTGCTCAGTCTGGCGCAGATTTACTTTAAAGAAATAGTTAGACTACATGGAGTGTCGCTCAGTATAGTCAGTGATAAAGATACAATATTCACTAGCAAATTCTGGGAGGCATTTCAAGTTGAACTGGGAACGAAGTTGAACTTAAGCACCGCTTATCATCCTCAGATAGACGGTCAGACTGAGAGGGTGAATCGTATTTTAGAAGATCTATTGCGGGCTTGTGTTATAGATTTCGGTGGATCATGGGAAGACCATCTGCATTTGGCTGAATTCTCTTATAACAACAGCTTCCAGGCGAGTCTGACAATGTCACCATTCGAAGCGTTGTATGGTAGACCGTTCCGATCTCCTGCTTGTTGGGTCGAACCTGGAAATAGACTTGTGTTAGGGCCTGACAAGATTCAAGAAGCTGCCGACAAAGTCGATTTTATTAAGAAGCGATTACTCGCCGCTCAAAGCCGACAAAAGAGCTATGCCGATAGAAGAAGAAGAGATATATCCTTTGTGGTTGGCGACTATGTATATTTGAAAGTATCGCCGATGAGAGGAGTTATCCGGTTCGGTAAAACTAGAAAGTTGGTGCCCAAATTCATTGGTCCGTTTCATATTCTGGAACGGATCGGGACTCTCGCTTATAGGGTTAAATTGCCAGATTGGTTGCCTGGAGTTCATGATGTATTTCACATATCTCAACTTTGAAAGCACGTTCATGATCCAGACTTGATCGTGGAAGAAGCAGCTCAGCAGGATATTGAAATTACTCCAGAATTAGCTGTGAGAAGAGAGCCGCTAAAGATTATCGGCAAAGAAACCAAAGAGCTGAGGAACAAAAAGGTTCACTTAGTCAAAGTGCAATGGGGTGGAGATCCGCAAGATTGTACTTGGGAAAATGAGGAGAGCATTCAGAAAGCTTATCCTAGATGCCGAGTGGATATCTCTGATTGACTCTGGTGCATGGTACATTTACCCTACTTTGCATTACCATTTAATTCTCTACTCTGTTGTTATTTTCTTTCCATGGATGTGCACTTTTAAATTCTATAGTCTGAATGATTTTAAAAAGAGTATAGAAATTGATTAGTATATTTTTGAAAGGTTGAAAAACGATTTCATTATTGGTTGTGTTGTGTGATTGTAGATTTATCAAACCACTTTCGACTTTGTTCCTTTTCGGGGACGAAAAGTTTTAAGTGGGGGAGATTGTAACGACCCAGAAAATCTGAACCAATTTAAATTTTTTTAATTTGGCTAAAATAATGGATTTTAAATATTTAAAATAAATATTTTAAATAATAGCAATGTAAAGTGAGTTTGAATCGACAATTGAAAACAAATATAATTAATTCTAATTGTAAACAAGGCTTGAATAGGCGCCGCAGTTTCAAAAATTGAATTCAAACTTTGTCGGACTGTATCGGGTGCAAAACAAAACGGATTTTAGCGAAACCAAAAATATTTAAATCTGTTAGTGAATACCTTTCTAACGAATCTGAAAAATCGAATTTTCATAGCGGAAAGCAAAAGTTATAGCCAGATGAATTTTCTGAAAGGTCGCTATGGAATTTATATAGCTCGTGAAAATGACCATTTTGCATACGACCTCGGAATTCGACGAAACCACTTTTGTTGGATCCGGGATGTGAAGTTATTGCTAGGTTTCAAATTTCATAATTTTTGAAGCTAATATGTGAGCGTGGCAAAGGAAAATGTGTTTTGGTCAATTATAGTTAAATTGGATCGACCAGAAATGGGCCTTTTTGCAAACGGTCTCAGAATTCGACGAAACTAGTTTTGTTGGGACCGTATCGTCAAAACATAGCTAGATTTATTTTTCTGGAATTTTTCGAATTATTTTGTGGCCCTGTCAAATTGAAATGCACGTTCAAATCAAATATTGAATGTTTTACACTTTAATCTGAAGGAAAACTGACTGAAACATTCGAATGGGCCTTCGAAACATATCCCGTTGTGTTCGGAATGGGGGTAAAACGCTAGGGATGACAGTCATTGGGTTTGGATTGGTGGTCATGTCAGAAAACCCCCTTTAAAACCCATCGGCCAATCAGAATTTAATAAAAAAAAAAAAACACGGAATTTCTCTCTTCCCGACCTGCGATCGACGATGGCCACTGCTCCAATCTTCCTAGCCACTTTCCGACCAAACCACGCTCCAACACACCCTGCTTGAGTTCAACTTTTCGAAGCTCTCCCTTCCCTCTTCAGATCAAGACCAGAAGCGCCCCTCCTCATCGAGTGTTGGAAGAGATCCAACTCCTCAAAGTCTCGTCGTTCGAGGCTGAATCCCTCCTTCCCTGCGATATCGAGTTGACCACCAATGGTGGCGTCGGGTGCGCCTCTCGGAGCGCTAGGGCGTGGTGAAGGCCGATCGTTACATCGGTGCACGGATTTGCGTGAAAATCAAAACCTAGTTTTGAACATTTCAGAAAGGTATACGGCTTATTTTATTTTCAGTTGTTTTAACACCTTCAAACCGTTGCAATCTTTGAAAAATCATATCTTTTTGTTGTATTAACGAAATTCGATGAAACAGGAAACATCGTGACCATGTGGACGCCTTCTACATTTTAGAAGAGACCACATATTTTTCTGAGCCTTCTGCTATTTTTGGTGGAGTGGAACCCAATGTGAGATTTCTAATTTATAAACGATATGGAAAACGACGATGTATAAATTATATAGTCGATGTATGGGTTATATAAGCGTGGTAAACCTCTTGTATAAGCGTTGTATAAGTCGTACGTTCGATGTATAAGTTATATATGCGTTGTAAAAATTATATATGTGTTTAAATAGAAGTGAATTGATATATATATATATATATATATGCCCCTCGTCCACAAACCATGGACGATATTTATTGATTTTGATTGGTGTGAAAATTGATTGATAGCGAATGGTTGTTTGGGATTGTTTGTGGTTGATATTGATTGATTGTGGTTGAAAAATACTCATTTGTGGTTGAGAAATATTTGGTTGAAACCACATAGGATTAGTTTGTGGAAATGAAATAAATATATACATGCCGCCTGCGTGCGAACTAGATGCATGATCCCCATTGTCAGAAACCGCGAGGTTTTAAGGTAGAGCGAGGAGCCGTACTAGGGACGGCCCCGGTTTTAACTACCCTGCCGTTATGCTGCCGAAATTTTGAATAATATTCATGTGTTTGAATTATTTTCATTTGCTGAAACTATATTTATTCATTGAATAGAAAACCTTCATGTGTAGAATTGACATTCATTCGTTGATTAGAAATTCATGTGTTGAATGGTATTCATATTTTGAAATAAACTGTTTTATAATAAAAATCCTATTTTTATCACCTATATAAACTATATAAAATAATAGCATTTTAAAATGAATTGTTTTACAATAAAAATCACATTTTTATTATATACATGAATTGTTGAAATGTGAAGTGTTAAAAATAGCCACTCATTCAAATAAATATGCATGAGTTGAAATATTCCTTAATTAGCTAATGATATGATTTTTGCCTATGCATGCAACATTAGAATGAATGATGCTTTTAAACCAAATGGAATCAAACATGAAGTTGAATGGAAAATGATAAGTGATAAGAACTGTATATATTAACATGCATATTTATTGAACAGGTTATAGCAAAGGGGCTAGAGGAGAGGAATAAAATTTCTGCACGACAAATAGGCACACATTTACTGTTTTGTTTGGGTGATGATTTTATGAGCCTCTTGGCTATCCCTTGGCTTTTTCTTTTTCTTTTCGACATGAGACGCCCGTGTGGCTATTTGGGAATTTTCCCAGCCCCTCCGGTACAAAGGAGGTTATGACGAAATTTTCCAAAATTTAAAGGCGTTAGTGAAATATTTGAAGTGAAAACGATATTGAAATTGTTGAGTGAACTATATTTATATAAATATATAAATATAAATAAAATTAAAACGAAACTTGGCCGTGCAGTTCTTCTTTTGAAACCGTGATTTCAAACAACTAGTGCGGCAAATCCGACCATTGGATTTTCCCGAAACCGCAACCGTTGGGTTCGCCTTGGAAATATCTTTCCAACGGCACCAACTTTGTAAAAATCCAACGGTTGGATTGTCTGGAATGTTTAATTCAAATCTAAAGAAAAACAACGACAGAATCGATTATATATATATATAAATATAATTATATTTAATCGAATAACGACGTTGCAGTTCGTATTTTGAAATTGAAACTTCAAACGATTATATCGGGAGATTCGACCGTCGGATTTTCCCGAAACTGGAACCGTTGGATTCATTTTGAAAAGACCTTTCTAATGATGTAAATTGTGTGAAGATCCAACGGATAGATTTTTAGATATGTTTAAATCAAATCTGAAGAAAAACGGCGCCACGGCTGCGTTATGGCCCAAAGCGTCGTTTTGAATAAAATGGCTATTTTAAAATAAATAAAATTAGCAATAAATCGTTATAAAATATTATAAACAATATGGATGTGATTTAGAAATTAACTGAAGGTTGGCTAAGTCGGATGGTTTTCTGGGTGTTGATCTAAAGTTGGTTTCTGCCATCGGGGTTAATATTTGGGAAATCGTTCTCTTACTGATTGACGGTTAGTTACTAATGAATTGAAATGATGCATGTATATGTTAGTGTTGCACTTGTTTATTATATACGCGAGTTGCTCAGAAAGACCGGGTATATCCCATTCTGAATAACTGAATCGACGATAAGAAATCGAAGATGAAGACGGTGGTCGAAGACCGAAGATCTTCACCTCGTTTGGATGGTAACCGAGGTCCTAATTGGGAGGCATCCCGAAATATGGATGATGAGTGGTGATCGTCCCGACGTACGTGGTGATCGATGGGTTTGCGAGGTATTTAGTGCCTCCGGTTTCGTTCTGGCCCAGAACGGACTTGTAAATGGACTGTGTGTCTGACATTGGATTTTATTCTGTGTTGATTGATCCCTATTAAATATACATCTGTTTGGCAGCGGAGAATTTATTCTTTTGCTTAACGCCCTTCTCTGAAATGCACGAGTTCAGAGGTTGTATATCGATGAACATCAGTCGCATGGCATGAATTTCCTATGTAGCATGCTAAGATGCAGTGATCAGGGCTTCTGTTGAAAAGAAAAGTCTTGTGGTGATGATCAAAGCACCGCCTGTGTGGCGTAGCTTTGTGTATAACGTAAAATCGCGAGCCTCACACCCCGGTATGAACCAGAAACGGGAGAGGACATCAGGGAGGGCCTGCGTTTCTTTCTAGCTAGGGTGGTGTCAGTGACCTACCAACACTGACATTTATATACTTTTCACCTATGTGGTGGTTGCTGTTGCGAGGCGCCTCGGTTAGATCGGATGATCCGGGTCCAATGGAGCCATTCGTTAGCTCATTTACACCCCAAAGGTTGGGGAAACGCAGTGTTCAGGAATTTTAATCCACATCGGTGGACCGGCCCTGACGATCTAAAGGCTTGACTGAGTACTTGCCTGAGGGGCGGGCTAGAGCGTCTCGAATTCGGTAAGGACAATCTTTTGCCTTGGTTCAGGACGGAAATCCAATTTCCAAATACGACTTCGTGCGGTTTTGATTGTATATATATATGGCGACATGATATATGGTACCCATGCCGTCTATGATTGATAGTTATGATTTGAAATTGTTTTCAAAACATATAAACACTAGCAATAATACCAAATCCCTTTGTTTTATTCGTATCAAGTATATTTTGGCCGTTATAAGGTAAAAACTCTATCCTCCGGTTTACGTTGCGTTGTGTGATGGGAATTGAGTCTTATCACGGCTTCATTTTTATAAAAAGCATAACGATGTTTAAAAGAATGATTTATTCTAAGGCACTGGCAATCCAATGGAGTAAACTCATTCCACGAAAGTGGCGTGGTCCTGTGATTGGCCATATTATATATGTGTTGAGTAGATTTCTCATACCAGTCCCATGACTGACTCGTAGTTTGTTTCACTTTCAAACTCGGGTGCCCCCTTTTTCTACATGGGCAGCATTGTATTCAGGTTTAGCTGGTTCTTCCTGGATAGCTGGAGCTGAAGATGGATTCTATCATTTATCTCTTTTTATGCTGTTCAGCTCCTATTGAACATATTTTATTTGTTTTCCGTTGTAAACATTTATGTATAGCTAAACTGTAATTGTACTAAGTAAGATCCTGTATACTGTGTAACTCTGATGATTACTTTTATCCAGTATATCCAATTGTGCACTATCTGGTGTATTTATTTATTTTTGTTCTGCTATTATCTGTTTCTGTGTTATATTCCACGGATTACCCTTGCCACCGTCAGTACGGGGTTTGGGGTCGTCTCAAGGGGTAAATGTTTTGAAGTAAGGGCTATTTAGAGAATTAGGGGTAGGATTAAAAAGAAGGGTAGTTTTGATGTATTAAGAGAAGTAGGGGTAGTTTAAGCATATTAGGGGTAGATCCACAAATATGAAGGATGATGAATCATTTAGATTGGACATTGGAAAAACCTACCCTTAACAGTAGTTAAAAAATAAGGGTAATTGTTGGAAGTAGGGGCTATTTAGAGAATTAGGGGTAGGATTAAAAAGAACGGCTGTTTTGAAGTATTAGGAGAAGTAGGGGTAGTTTAAGCAAAGTAGAGGTAGATCGATAAATATGAAAGATGATGAATCATTTGGATTGGGTGCTGCAAAAACCAACCCTTCACAGTTGTTAAAAAATAGGTGTAATTGTTGGAAGTAAGGGCTATTTAAAGAATTAGGGGTAGGATTAAAAAGAAGGGCTGTTTTGAAGTATTAAGAGAAGTTAGGTAGTTTAGGCATAGTAGGGGTAGATCAACACATATGAAAGATGATGAATCATTTGGATTGGGTGCTGCAAAAACAAGCCCTTCACAGTATTTAAAAAATAGGGGTAATTACTGGAAGTACGGGCTATTTAGAAATTTAGGGGTAGGATTAAAAAGAAGGGATGCTTTGAAGTACTAAGAGAAGTAGGGGTTGTTTAAGCATAGTATGGGTAGATCGACAAATATCAAAGACGATGAATCGTTTGGATTAGGTGCTGCAAAAACCAAGCATTCACAGTAGTTAAAAAATAGGGTTAATATTTGGATGTAAGGGCTATCTAGAGAAATAGGGGTAGGATTAAAAAGAAAGGCTTTTTTGAAATATTAGGAGAAGTAGGGGTAGTTTAAGCATAGTAGGGGTAGATCGACAAATATGAAAAATGATGAATCGTTGGGATTTTGTGCTGCAAAAACCAACCCTTAACTGTAGTTAAAAGATAGGTGTAATTGTTGGAGGTAAGGTCTATATAGAGAATTAGGTGTAGGAATAAAAAGAAGGGTTGTTTTGGAGTACTAAGAGAAGTAGGGGTAGCTTAAGCATAGTAAGGGTAAATCGACAACTATGAAAGATGATAAATCATTTGGATTGGGTGACGCAAAAACCAACCTTTCACCGAAGTTAAAAAATAGGAGTAATTATTGGAAAGAAGGGCTATCTAGATAATTAGGGGTAGGATTAAAAGAAAGGCCTGTTTTGATGTATTAAGACAAGTAGGGGCACAGTAGGGGTAGATCCACAAATATTAAAGATGATGAATCGTTTGGATTGGGTGTTGCAAAAACCAACCATTCACAGAAGCAGAATGATAATTGGTTTACAATGAAAGAAATGAATAATTCAAAAAAAAATTGAATAAAGGAATAAATAAAGGAAAACAATACTAAACGTAGGGGAGGTATCTTACGCATAGTAGGGTAGATCAACAAAAACGAAGGATGATGAATCATTTGGATTGGGGGCTGTAAAAACCAACCCTTCCCATTAGTTAAAAAATAAGGGTAATTATTGGTAGTAAGTGCTATCTAGATAATTTGGGGTAGGATTAAAAATAAGGGCTTTTTTGAAGTATTAAGAGAAGTAAGGGTAGTTTAAGCAAAGTAAGGGTAGATCGACAAATATGAAGGATGATGAATCATTGGGATTGGGCGCTGCAAAAACCAACCCTTCGCAGTAGTTAAAAAATAGTAGCAATTTTTGGAAGTAACGGCTATTTAGAGAATTAGCGGTAGGATTAAAAAGAAGGCTTTTATGAAGTATTATGAGAAGTAGGGGTAGTTGAAGGATAGTATTGGTAGATCAATAAATATGAAGGATTATGAATCATTTGGATTAGGTGACGCAAAAACCAACCATCCGTCGTGGTTAAAAAATAGGGGTAATTGTTGGAAGTAAGGGCTATTTAGAGAATTAGGGGGAGGATTAAAAAGAAGGTTTGTTTTGAAGTATTACAAGAAGTAGGGGTAGTTTAAGCAAAGTAGGGGTAGTTCGACAAATATGAAAGATGATGAATCATTTGGATTGGGTGCTGCAAAAACCAACCCTTAAAAGTAGTTAAAAAATAGGGGTAATTGTTGGAAGTAATAGCCTTTTGGAGAATAAGGGGTAGGATTAAAAAGTAGTGATGTTTTGAAGTACTAAGAGAAGTAGGGGTAGTTTAAGCATAGTAAGGGTAGATCTACAAATATGAAATATGATGAATCGTTTGGATTGGGCGCTGCTTAAACTAACCCTTCACAGTAGTTTAAAAATAGGGGTAATTATAGGAAGTAAGTGTTATTTAGAGAACTCGGGGTAGGATTAAAAAGAAGGGTTGTTTTGAAGTATTTAGAGAAGTATGGGTAGTTTAAGCATATTAGGGGTTGTTCGACAAATATGAATGATGACGAATCATTTGGATTGGTTGCTGGTAAAACCAACCCTTCACGGTAGTTAAAAATAGGGTTAATCGCTGAAAGTAAGGGATATTTAGAGAATTAGGGTTAGGATTAAAACAAAGGGCTATTTCGAAGTATTAAGTGAAGCAGGGGTAGTTTAAGCATAGTAGGGGTAGATCCACAAATATGAAGGATGATGAATCATTTAGATTGGATACTGGAAAAACCAACCCTTCACAGTAGTTAAAAAATAAGGGTACTTGTTTTAAGTAAGGGCTATTTAGAGAATTAGGGGTTGGATTGAAAAGAACTGCTATTTTGAAGTATTAAGAGAAGTAGGGGTAGTTTAAGCAAAGTAGGGGTAGATCGACAAATATGAAAGAAGATGAATCATTTGGATTGGGTGCTGCAAAAACCAACCCTTCACAGTAGTTAAAAAATAGGGGTAATTGTTGGAAGTAAGGGCTATTTAGAGAATTAGGGGGAGGATTAAAAAGAAGGGCTATTTTGAAGTGTTAAGAGAAGTAGGGGTAGTTTAAGCATAGTAGGGGTAGATCGACAAATATGAAAGATGATGAATCATTTGGATTGGGTGCTTCAAAAACCAACCCTTCACAGTAGTTAAAAAATAGAGGTAATCATTGGAAGTAAGGGCTATTTGGGGAATTAGGGGTAGGATTAAAAAGAAAGGCTGTTTTGAAGTATTAAGAGAAGTAGGGGTAGTTTAAGCATAGTAAGGGTAGATCTACAAATATGAAATATGATGAATCGTTTGGATTGGGCGCTGCTTAAACTAACCCTTCACAGTAGTTTAAAAATAGTGGTAATTGTAGGAAGTAAGTACTATTTAGAGAACTCGGGGTAGGATTAAAAAGAAGGGTTGTTTTGATGTATTAAGAGAAGTAGGGGTAGTTTAAGCATATTAGGGGTTGTTCGACAAATATGAATGATGACGAATCATTTGGATTGGTTGCTGGTAAAACCAACCCTTCACGGTAGTTAAAAATAGGGTTAATCGCTGAAAGTAAGGGATATTGAGAGAATTAGGGTTAGGATTAAAACCAAGGGCTATTTCGAAGTATTAAGTGAAGCAGGGGTAGTTTAAGCATAGTAGGGGTAGATCCACAAATATGAAGGATGATGAATCATTTAGATTGCATACTGGAAAAACCAACCCTTCACAGTAGTTAAAAAATAAGGGTACTTGTTTTAAGTAAGGGCTATTTAGGGAATTAGGGGTTGGATTGAAAAGAACTACTATTTTGAAGTATTAAGAGAAGTAGGGGTAGTTTAAGCAAAGTAGGGGTAGATCGACAAATATGAAAGAAGATGAATCATTTGGATTGGGTGCTGCAAAAACCAACCCTTCACAGTAGTTAAAAAATAGGGGTAATTGTTGGAAGTAAGGGCTATTTAGAGAATTAGGGGGAGGATTAAAAAGAAGGGCTATTTTGAAGTGTTAAGAGAAGTAGGGGTAGTTTAAGCATAGTAGGGGTAGATCGACAAATATGAAAGATGATGAATCATTTGGATTGGGTGCTTCAAAAACCAACCCTTCACAGTAGTTAAAAAATAGAGGTAATCATTGGAAGTAAGGGCTATTTGGAGAATTAGGGGTAGGATTAAAAAGAAAGGTTGTTTTGAAGTATTAAGAGAAGTAGGGGTAGTTTAAGCATAATAGGGGTGTATCAACAAATATGAAAGATGATGAATCGTTTGGATTGGGTGCTGCAAAAACCAACCCTTCACAATAGTTAAAAAATAGGGGTAATTGTTGGAAGTAAGGGCTATTTAGAGAATTTGGTGTAGGATTAAAAAGAAGGGTTGTTTTGAAGTATTAAGAGAAGTAGGGGTAGTTTAAGCATAGTAGGGGTAGTTCGACAAATATGAAAGATGATGAATCATTAGGATTGGGTGCTGCAAAAACCAACCCTTCGAAGTAGTTGAAAAATAGGGGTAATTGTTGGAAGTAAGGGCTATTTAGAGATTTAGCTGTAGGATTAAAAATAAGGGTTGTTTTGAAGTATTATGAGAAGTAGGGATAGTTTAAGCATTGTAGGGTAGATCGACAAATATGAATGATGATGAATCATTTGTATTTGATGCTGGAAAAACAAACCGTTCACAGTAGTTAAAAAATAAGGGTAATTGTTGGAAGTAAGGGCTATTTAGAAAATTATGGGTAGGATTAAAAATAAGGGTTGCTTTTAAGTATTATGAGAAGTAGGGATAGTTTAAGCATAGTAGGGGTAGATCGACAAATATGAAAGATGATGAATCATTTGGATTGGGTGATGCAAAAACCAACCCTCATGGTAGTTAAAAAATAGGGGAAATTGTTGGAAGTAAGGGATATTTATAGAATTAGGGGTATGATTAAAGAGAAGGGATCTTTTGAAGTATTAAGAGAAATAGGGGTAATTTAAGCAAAGCTGGGGTAAATCGACAAATATGACAGATGAAGAATCATTTGGATTAGGTGCTGCAAAATCCAACCCTTCACAGTTGTTAAAAAATAGAGCCAATTGTTGGAATTAAGGGATATTTAGAGAATTAGGGGCAGGATTAAAAAAAAGGATTGTTTTGATGTATTAAGAGAAGTTGGGGTAGTTTACGCATAGTAGGGTTAGATTGGCCAATATGAAAGATGATGAATCATTTGGATTGGGGGCTCCAAAAACTAACCCTTCACAGTAGTTAAAAAATGGGGATATTTGTTGGAATTAAGGGCTATTTAGAGAATTAGGGATTGGATTAAAAAGAAGGGTTGTTTTGAAGTATAAAGAGAAGCAAGGGTAGTTTAAGCATAGTAGGGGTAGATCGACAAATATTAAAGATGATGAATCATTGGGGTTGTGTGCTGCAAAAACCAACCCTTCATAGAAGTAGAATGATAATTGGTTTACAAAGAAATGAATAATGTAAAAATAATAATAAAGAAATGAATAAAGGAAAACAATAATAAAAGTAGGCGGGTAGTTTAAGCATAGTAGGGGTAGATCGAAAAATATGAAAGATGATGAATTGTTTGGATTGGATGTTGCAAAATACAACCCTTCACAGTTGTTAAAAAAATAGGGGTAAGCAAGGGCTACTTAGAGAATTATGGGTAGGATTAAAAAGAAGGGTTGTTTTGAAGTATGAAGAGAAGTAAGGGTAGTTTAAGCATAATAGGGGTAGTTCGACAAATATGAAAGATGATGAATAATTTGAATTGGGTGCTGCAAAATGCAAAACTTCACAGTAGTTAAAAAATAGGGGTAATTGTTGGAAGTAAGGGCTATTTAGAGAATTTGGGGTAGGATTAAAAAGGAGGGTTGTTTTGAAGTATTAAGAGAAGTAGGTTTAGTTTAAGCATAGTAGGGTTAGATCGACAAATATGAAGGATGATGAATCATTTGGATTGGATACTGGAAAAACTAACCCTACACAGTAGTTAAAAAATAGGGGTAATTATTGGATGTTAGGGCTATTTATAGAATTAGGGGTAGGATTAAAAAGAAGAGCTGTTTTGAAGCGTTCCGTGAAGTAGAGGTAGTTTAAGCATAGTAGGGGTAGATCGACAAATATGAAAGATGACGAATCATTTAGATTGGGTGATGCAAAAACCAACCCTTCACAGAAGTAGAATGATAATTGGTTTACAAAGAAATGAATAATGCAAAAAAAAATTGAATAATGAAATCAATAAAGGAAAACAATAATAAAAGTAGGGGTAGTTTAAGCATAGTAGGGGTAGATCGACCAACATGAAAGATGATGAATCATTTGGATTAGGTGCTGCAAAAACCAACCCTTCACAGTAGTTAAAAAATAGGGGTAATTGTTTGAATTAAGGGCTATTTAGAGAATTAGGGGTAGGATTACAAAAAGGGTTGTTTTGTAGTATTAAGAGAAGTAGTGGTAGTTTAAGAAAAGTAGAGGTAGATCGACAAATGTGAAAGATTATGAACCATTTGGATATGGGTGCTAAAAAAACCAACCCTTCGTGGTAGTTAAAAAATAGGGGTAATTGTTGGAAGTAAGGGCTATTTAGGAAATTAGGGATATGATTAAAAAGAAGGGTTGTTTCGAAGTATTAAGAGAAGTAAGGGAAGTTTAAGCATAGTAGCGGTAGATCGACGAATATGAAGAACGACGAATCATTTGGATTATGTGCTACAAAAACCAACACTTCACTGTAGTTTAAGCATTAAGAGAAATAGGGGTAGGATTAAAAAGAAGGGTTGTTTTGGAGTATTAAGAGAAATAGGGGTAGTTTAAGCATAGTAGGGGTAGATCGACAATAAAAAAGATGATGAATCATTTGGATTGGGTGCTGCATAAACCAACCCTTCATAGAAGTAGAATGATAACTGATTTACAAAGAAATGAATAATGCAAAAAAAATGAATAAAGGAAAACAATAATATGAAAGCATAGTAGGGGTGGATCGATAAAAATGAAAGATGATGAATCATTTGGATTGGGTGCTGCAAAAACCAACCCTTCACAATAGTTAAAAAATAGGGGTAATTATTGGAAGTATGGGCTATTTAGAGAAGTAGGGGAAGGATTAAAAAGAAGGGCGGTTTTGAAGTATTAAGAGAAGTAAGGGTAGTTTAAGCATAGTAGGGGTAGATCGACAAATATGAAGGATGATGAATCATTCGGATTGGATGCTGGAAAAACCAACCCTTCACAGTAGTTAAAAAATAGGGATAATTGTTGGAAATAAGGGCTATTTTGAGAATTGGGGGTATGATTAAAAAGAAGGGTTGTTTTGAAGTATTAAGAGAAGTAGGGGAAGTTTAAGCATAGTAGTGATAGATCGACAAATATGAAAGATGATGAATCATTGGGATTTGGCACTGCAAAAACCAACCCTTCACAGTAGTTAAAAAATAGGGGTAACTGTTGGAAGTAAGGGCTATTTAGAGAATTAGGGGTAGGATTAAAAAGAAGGGTAGTTTTGAAGTATTAAGAGAAGAAGGGGTAGTTTAATCAAAGTAGGGGTAGATCGAGAAATATGAAAGATGATGAATCATTTGGATTTGGTATTGCAAAATCCAACCCTTCACATTATTTAAAAAATAGGGGTAATTGTTGGAAGTATGATCTATTTAGAGAATTAGGGGTAGGATTAAAAAGAATGGCTGTTCTGAAGTATTAAGAGAAGTAAGGGTAGTTTAAGCATAGTAGGGGTCGATCCACAAATATGAAAGATGATTAATCATTTGGATTGGGTGTTGCAAAAACAAACTCTTCAACATAGTTAAAAAATAGGGGTAATTGTTGGAAGTAAGGGCTATTTAGAGAATTAGGGGGAGGATAAAAAAGAAGGGTTGTTTTGAAGTTTTAAGAGAAGTAGGGGTAGTTTAAGCAAAGTAGAGATAGATTGACAAATGTGAAAGATGATGAATCATTTGGATTGGGTGGTGCAAAAACCAACCCTTCACAGTAATTAAAAAATCGGAGTAATTGTTGGAAGTAAGGGCTTTTTAGAGTGTTAGGGGTAGGATTAAAAAGAAGGGTTGTTTTGAAAAGAGAAGTAGGGGTTGTTTAAGCATTGTAGGGGTAGCTCGACAAATATAAAGGGTGATGAATCATTTGGATTGTGTGCTGCAAAAACCAACCCTTTACATTATTTAAAAAATAGGGGGTAATTGTTGGAAGTAGAGGCTATTTATATAATTAGGGGTAGGATTAAAACAAAGGGTTGTTTTAAAGTATTAACAGAATTAGGGGTAGATCGACAAATATGAAAGATGATGAATCGTTAGGATTAAGTGCTGCAAAAATCAGCCCTTCACAGAAGTAGAATGATAATTGGTTTACAAAGAAAGAAATGAGTAATGCAAAAAAAATATGAATAAAGGAAAACAATAATAGAGGTACGGGGGTAGTTTAAGCATAGTAGGTGTAGATCAACAAATATGAAAGATGAATCGTTTGGACTAGGTGCTGCAAAATCCAACCCTTCACAGAGTTAGAATGATCATTGGTTTACAATGAAAGAAATGAATTATGTAAAAAAATGAATAAAGAAATGTATAAAGGAAAACAAAAATAAAAGCAGAGGGTAGTTAAAAATAGGGGTAATTGTTGGAAGTAAGGGCTATTTAGAGAATAAGTGTTAGGATTAAAAAGAAGGATAGTTTTGAATATTAAGACATATAGGGGTAATTTAAGCAAAGTTGGGGCAGTTCGAGAAATATGAAAGATGATGAATCATTTAGATTAGGTGTTGCGAACACCAACCCTTCACGGTAGTTACAAATATGAAAGATGACAAATCATTGCGATTGGCTGCTGTAAAAACCAACCCTTCTCCATAGTTAAAAAACAGGGATAGTTGTTGGAAGTAACGGATATTTAGAAAATTCGGGGGAGGATTAAAAAGAAGGGCTGTTTTGATTTATTAAGAGAAGTAGGGGTAATTTAAGCATAGTAGGGGCAGATCGATAAATGTGAAAGATGATGAATCACTTCGATTGGGTGCTGCAAAAACCAACCCTTCACAGTAGTCCAAAAATAGGGGTAATTGTTGGAAGTAAGGGCTATTTAGAGAATTAGGGGGAGGATTAAAAAGAAGGGTTGTTTTGAAGTATTAAGAGAAGTAGGGGTAGTTTAAGCAAAGTAGAGGTAGATCGACAAATGTGAAAGATGATGAATCATTTGGATTGGGTGGTGCAAAAACCAACCCTTCACAGTAGTTAAAAAATCGGAGTAATTGTTGGAAGTAATGGCTTTTTAGACAGTTAGGGGTAGGATTAAAAGAAGGGTTGTTTTGAAAAGAGAAGTAGGGGTTGTTTAAGCATTGTAGGGGTAGATCGACAAATATAAAGGGTGATGAATCATTTGGATTGTGTGCTGCAAAAACCAACCCTTCACATTAGTTAAAAAATAGGGGGTAATTGTTGGAAGTAGGGGCTATTTATATAATTAGGGGTAGGATTAAAACAAAGGGCTGTTTTAAAGTATTAACAGAAGTAGGGGTAGTTTAAGCATAGTAGGGGTGGATCGACAAATATGAAAGATGATGAATCCTTAGGATTAAGTGCTGCAAAAATCAGCCCTTCACAGAAGTAGAATGATAATTGGTTTACAAAGAAATGAGTAATGCAAAAAAAAATATGAATAAAGGAAAACAATAATAAAAGTACGGGGGTAGTTTAAGCATGGTAGGTGTAGATCAACAAATATGAAAGATGAATCGTTTGGACTAGGTGCTGCAAAACCCAACCCTTCACAGAGTTAGAATGGTCATTGGTTTACAATGAAAGAAATGAATTATGTAAAAAAATGAATAAAGAAATGTATAAAGGAAAACAACAATAAAAGCAGAGGGTAGTTAAAAATAGGGGTAATTGTTGGAAGTAAGGGCTATTTAGAGAATTAGTGTTAGGATTAAAAAGAAGGATAGTTTTGAATATTAAGAGATATAAGGGTAATTTAAGCAAAGTAGGGGCAGATCGAGAAATATGAAAGATGATGAATCATTTAGATTAGGTGTTGCAAAAACCAACCCTTCACAGTAGTTACAAATATGAAAGATGACAAATCATTGCGATTGGCTGCTGTAAAAACCAACCCTTCTCCATAGTTAAAAAATAGGGGTAGTTGTAGGAAGTAAGGGATATTTAGAAAATTCGGGGGAGGATTAAAAAGAAGGGCTGTTTTGATTCATTAAGAGAAGTAGGGGTAATTTAAGCATGACAGGGGCAGATCGATAAATGTGAAAGATGATGAATCACTTCGATTGGGTGCTGCAAAAACCAACCCTTCACAGTAGTCCAAAAATAGGGGTAATTGTTGGAAGTAAGGGCTATTTAGAGAATAAGTGGGAGGGTTAAAAAGAAGCGTTGTTTTGAAATATTAAGAGAAGTAGGGGTAGTTTAAGCAATGTACAGGTAGATTGACAAATATGAACGATGACGAATAATATGGATTGGGTGATGCAAAAACCAACCCTTCACAGTAGTTAAAAAATTGGGCTAATTGTTGGAAGTAAGGGCTATTTAGAGAATTAGGGGTAGGAATAAAAAGAAGTGTTGTTTTGATGTATTAAGAGAAGTAGGGATAGTTTAAGCATAGTAGGGGTAGATCGACAAATATGAAAGATGATGAACCGTTTGGCTTGGGTGCTGCAAAAACCAACCCTTCAAAGAAGTAGAATGATAATTGGTTTACAAAGAAATGAATAATGCAAAAAAATTGAATATAGAAATGAATAAGGAAAACAATAATAACAGTACGGGGCAGTTTAAGCAAAGAAGGGGTAGATCGACAAATATGAAAGATGATTAATCCTTTGGATTGGGTGCTGCAAAAACCAACACTTCATACAAGTTAAAAAATAGGGGTAATTGTCGGAAGAAAGGGCTATTTAGAGAATTAGGGGTAGGATTAAAAAGAAGGGTTGTTTTGAAGTATTAAGCGAAATAGGGGTAGTTTAAGCACTGTAGGGTTAGTTCGACAAATATGAAAGATGATGAATCATTTAGATTGGGTGCTGCAAAAACCAATCCTTCACAATAGTTAAAAAAATAGGGGTAATTTTTGTTAGTAAGGCTGTTTATAGAATTAGGGGTAGGATTAAAAATAAGGGCCGTTTTGAATTATTAAGAGAAGTAAGGGTTGTCTAAGCATGGTAAGGGCAGATCGACAAATAAGAAAGATGATGAATCATTTGGATTGGGTGCTGCAGAAACCAACCCTTCACAGTAGTTAAAAAATGGAGGTAATTGTTGGAAGTAAGGGCTATTTAGAGAATTAGGTGTAGTATTAAAAAGAAGGGCTGATTTGAAGTATTAAGAGAAGTAGGGGTATTTAAGCATAGTTGGGGTAGATCAACAAATATGAAAGATGATGAATCATTTGGATTGGATGCTGCAAAAACCAACCCTTCACGATAGTTAAAAAATTGGGGTAACTGTTGGAAGTAAGGGCAATTTAGAGATATAGGAGGAGGATTGAAAAGAAGGGCAGTTTTGAAACATTAAGAGAAGAAGGGGAGCAAAGCAGGGGTAGATCGACAAATATGAAAGATGAATAATCATCTGGAAAAAGTGCTGCAAAAAATAACCCTTTACAGTAGTTAAAAAATATGGGTAATTGTTGGAAGTAAGGGCTATTTAGAGGATCAGGGGTAGGATTAAAAAGAAGGCCTATTTTTGAGTATTAAGAGAAGTAGGGGTAAATCGACAAATATTAAAGATGATGAATCGTTTGGATTAGGTGCTGCAAAAATCAACCCTTCACTGAATGATAATTGGTTTACAATTAAATGAATAATGCAAAAAAAATGAGTAAAGAAATGAATAAAGGAAAACAATAATATAAGTAGGGGAGGTAATTTAAGCATAGTAGGGTTAGATCCACAAATACGAAAGATGATGAATCATTTAGATTGGGTGCTGCAAAAACCAACCCTTCACAGTAGTTAAAAAATAGGGGTAATTTTTGGAAGTAAGGGCTATTTATAGAATTAGGGGTAGGATTAAAAAGAAGGGATTTTTTGAAGTATTAAGAGAAGTAGGGGTAGTTTAAGGAAAGTTGGGGTAGATCGACAAATATGAAAGATGATGAATCGTTGGGATTAGGTGCTGCAAAAACCAACCCTGCACAGTAGTTAGAAAATAGGGGTAATTGTTGAAATTAAGGGATATTTAGAGAATTAAGGGGAGGATCGAAAAGAAGGGTTGTTTTGAAGTATTAAGAGAAGTAGGGGTAGTTTAAGCAAAGTAGGGGTAGATCGACAAGTATGAAAGATGATGAATCTTTGTGATTGGGTGCTGCAAAAGCCAACCCTTCACCATAGTTAAAAAATAGGGGTATTTGTTGAAGTAAGGGCTATTTAGTGAATTAGGGGGAGGATTAAAAAGAAGGGTTGTTTTGAAGTATAAAGAGAAGTAGGGGTAGTTTAAGCATAGTAGGGGTAGATTGATAAATACGAAAGATGATGAATCACTTCAATTGGGTGCTGCAAATTCTATCCCTTCAAAGTAGTCCAAAAATAGGGGTAATTGTTGTAAGTAAGGGCTATTTATTGAATTAGGGGGAGGATTAAAAAGAAGCGTTGTTTTAAAGTATTAAGAGAAGTATAGGTAGTTTAAGAAAATTAAGGTAGATCGACAAATATGAAAGATGATGAATCATTTGAATTGGGTGATGCAAAAACCAACCCTTCACAGTAGTTAAAAAATTTGGCTAATTGTTGGTAGTAAGAGATATTTAGAGAATTAGGGGTAGGATTAAAAAAAAGGTTTGTTTTGAAGTATTAAGAGAAGTAGGGGTAGTTTAAGCAAAGTAGGGGTAGATCGACAAATATGAAAGTTGATGAATCGTTTGGATTGGGTGCTGTAAAAACCAATACTTCACAGTAGTTAAAAAATTGGGGTAATTGTCAGAAGTATGGGCTATTTAGAGAATTTGGGGTAGGATTAAAAAGAAGGGTTGTTTTGAAATATTAAGAGAAGTAGGGGTAGTTTAAGCTTAATAGGGTTAGTTCGACAAATATGGAAGATGATGAATCATTTGGATTGGGTGCTGCAAAAACCAATCCTTCACAGTAGTTAAAAAATTGGGGTAATTGTTGGTGGTAAGGGCTATTTATAGAATTAGGGGTAGGATTGAAAAGAAGGGTTGTTTTGAAGTATTAAGAGAAGTAGGGGTAGTTTAAGCATGGTAGGGGTAGATCGAAAAATAAGAAGGATGATGAATCATTTGGATTAGATGCTGCAGAAACCAACCCTTCATAGTAGTTAAAAAATTGGATTAATTGTTGGAAGTAAGAGCTATTTAGAGAATTTGGTGAAGGACTAAAAAGAAGGGCTTTTTTGAATTATTAAGAAAAGTAGGGGTAGTTTAAGCATAGTAGGGGAAGATCTATGAAAGATGATGAATCGTTTTGATTGGGTGCTGCAAAAACCAACCCTTCACAGTAGTTAAAAAATAGGGGTAATTGTTGGAAGTAAGGACTATTTAGAGAATTAGGGGGAGGATTAAAAAGAATGGTTGGTCTGAAGTAGTAAGAGAAGTAGGGGTAGTTTAAGAAAAGTAGGGGTAGATCGACAAATATGAAAGATGATTAATCATTTGGATTGGGTGCTGCAAAAACCAACCCTTCACAGTAGTTAAAAAATAGGGGTAACTGTTGGAAGTAAGGGCTATTTAGAGAATCAGCGGTAGGATTACAAAGAAGGCATGTTTTGGAGTATTAAGAGATGTATGGGTAGTTTAAGCATAATAGGGGTAGATCGACAAATATTAAAGATGATGAATCGTTTGGATTGGGTGCTGCAAAAACCAACCCATCACAGAATGATAATTGGTTTACAATGAATTGAATAATGCAAAAAAATGAATAAAGAAATGAATAGAGGAAAACAATAATAAAAGTACGGGAGGTAATTTAAGCATAGTATGGTTAGATCCAAAAATATGAAAGATGATGAATCATTTGGATTGGGTGTTACAAAAACCAACCCTTCACAGTAGTTAAAAAATAGGGGTAATTGTTGGAAGTAAGGGCTACTTAGAGAATTAAGGGTAGAATTAAAAAGAAGGGCTTTTTTGAAGTACTAAAGGAAGTAGGGGTGGTTTAAGCATGGTAGGGGTAGATCGACAAATATGAAGGATGATGAATCATTTGGATTGGGTGCGGCAAAAACTAACCCTTCATAGTAGTTAAAAAATAGGGGTAATTGTGGGAAGTAAGGGCTTTTTAGAGAATTAAGGGTAGAATTAAAAAGATGGGTTGTTTTGAAGTATTAAGATAAGTAGCGGTAGATCGACAAATATGAAAGATGATGAATCGTTTGTATTGGGTGATGCAAAAACCTACCCTTCACGGTAGTTAAAAAATAGGCGTAATTGTTGTAAGTAAGGGCTATTCAGAGAATTAGGGGTATGATTAAAAAGAAGGGCCGTTTTGAAATATTAAGAGAAGTAGGGGAAGTTTAAGCATAGTAGGGATAGATCGACAGATATGAAAGATGAAGAATCATTGGGATTGGGCGCTGCAAAAGCTAACCCTTCACAGTAGTTATAAAATCGTGGTAATTGTTGGAAGTAAGAGCTATTTAGAGAATTAGTGGTAGGATTTAAAAGAAGTGCCGTTTTGAAGTATTAAGAGAAGTAGGGGTTGTTTAAGCATGGTAGGGGTAGTTCGACAAATAAGAAGGATGATGAATCATTTGGATTATATGCTGCAGAAACCAACCCTTCATAGTAGTTAAAAAATAGGAGTAATTATTGGAAGTCAGGGCTATTTAGAGAATTAGGTTTAGGAAAAAAAGGGTTGTTTTGAAGTATTAAGAGAAGTAGGGGTAGTTTAAGCATAGTAGGGTCAGATTGACAAATATGAATGATGATGAATCGTTTGGATTGGGTGCTGCAAAAATCAACCCTTCACAGTAGTTATAAAATAGGGGTAATTGTTGGAAATAAGGGCTATTTAGATAATTAGGGGGAGGATTAAAAAGAAGGGATGTTTTGAAGTATTAAGCGAAGTAGGGGAAGTTTAAGCAAAGTAGGGATAGATCGACAAATATGAAAGATGATTAATCATTTGCTTTGGGTGCTGCAAAAACCAACCCCGCACAGTTGTTAAAAAATAGGGGTAATTGTTGGAAGTAAGGGTTATTTAGAGAATCAGGGGTAGGATTAAAAAGAAGGCCTGTTTTGGAGTATTAAGAGAAGTAGGGGTAGTTTAAGCATAGTCGGGGTAAATCGACAAATATTAAAGATGATGTATCGTTTGAATTAGGTGTTGCAAAAACCAAACCTTCACTGAATGATAATTGGTTTACAATAAAATGAATTATGCAAAAAAATGAATAAAGAAATGAATAAAGGAAAACAATAATAAAAGTATGGGAGGTAATTTAGTCATAGTAGGGGAAGATCCACGAATATGAAAGATGATGAATCATTTGGATTGGGTGCTGCAAAAACCAACCCTTCACAGTAGTTAAAAAATAGGGGTAATTGTTGGAAGTGAGGGCTATTTAGATAATTAAGGGTAGGATTAAAAAGAAGGGTTTTTTTGAAGTATTAAGAGAAGTAGAGGTAGTTTAAGCAAAGTAGGGTTAGATCGACAAATATGAAAGATGATGAATCATTAGGATTGGGTGCTGCAAAAACCAACGCTTCAGAGTAGTTAAAAAATAGGAGTAATTGTTGAAATTAAGGGCTATTTAGAGAATTAGGGGAAGATTGAAAAGAAGGGTTGTTTTGAAGTATTAAGAGAAGTAGGGGTAGTTTAAGCAAAGTAGGGGTAGATCGACAGATATTAAAGATGATGAATCATTGTGATTGGATGCTGCAAAAACCAACCCTTCATCTTTGTTAAAAAATAGGGGTAATTGTTGGAAGTAAGGGCTATTTAGAGAATTAGGGGGAGGATTAAAAAGAAGGGTTGTTTTGAAGTATTAAGAGAAGTAGGGGTAGTTTTAGCATAGTAGGGGTAGATCGATAAATATGAAAGATGATGAATCATTGCGATTGGGTGCTGCAAAAGCCAACCCTTCACAGTAGTCCAAAAATAGGGGTAATTGTTGGAAGTAAGGGCTATTTATAGAATTAGGGGGAGGATTAAAAAGAAGCGCTATTTTGAAGTATTAAGAGAAGTAGGGGTAGTTTAAGCAAAGTAGGGGTGGATCGACAAATATAAAAGATGATGAATCATTTAGATTGGGTGATGCTAAAACCAACCCATCATAGTAGTTAAAAAATAGGGGGTAATTGTTGGAAGTAAGGGCTATTTAGAGAATCAGGGGTAGGATTGAAAAGAAGGCCCGATTTGGAGTATTAAGAGAAGTAGGGTTAGTTTAAGCATAGTGGGGGTAAATTGACAAATATTAAAGATGATGAATTGTTCAGATTAGGTGCTGCAAGAACCAACCCACACTGAATGATAATTTGTTTACAATGTAATGAATAATGCAAAAAAATGAATAAAGGGAAACAATAATAAAAGTAGGGGTGGTAATTTAAGCATAGTTAGGGTAGATCCACAAATGTGAAAGATGATGAATCATTTGGATTGGGTGCTGCAAAATCCAACCCTTCACAGCAGTTAAAAAAAAGGGGTAATTGTTGGAAGTAAGATTTATTTAGAGAATTAGGGGTAGGATTAAAAAGAAGGGTTTTTTAGAAGTATTAAGAGAAGTAAAGGTAGTTTAAGCAAAGTAGGGGTACATCGACAAATATGAAAGATGATGAATCATTGGGATTGGGTGCTGCAAAGACCAACCCTTCACAGTAGTTAAAAAATAGGGGTAATTTTTGAAATTAAGGGCTATTTAGAGAATTAGGGGGAGGATTGAAAAGAAGGGTTGTTTTGAAGTTTTAAGAGAAGTAGGGGTAGTTTAAGCAAAGTAGGGGTAGATCGACAAATATTGAAACACCCCACCTCCGTTAAGGTCACTCACAAAGGGAATGCCTTAACTTTGGTGGAGCATTATGGGTAAAAGATGCAGATAAATTACAAGATAGACAAAATTTAAAACAGCGGAAATCAAATAAAACTTTACTTCATTGATAAAAAAACAACTTGGTACAAAGATTGTTTTCCAACACTAAAACACCAATTCCCATTATTACAAGGCATTTGTCATGTTTAACAAAATAAAGAAGCATAAACTGGCAATGATATCCCCCAATGAAGCATGAGCTAGCCATAGCAGTGGAAAAGAAAGTCCAAAGCAATACACCTACTAATCTTCATGCTAGGAAAGAGGAACGGTCCAAACTAAGCTGAGCTATTCCCTCCCTGACTACCTTGGGTGGGGGGGGGGGGAAATGGAAGAAAAGAAGACCAAAGAAAATGGGTCAGACAATAAGTCTGGTAAGCTCAGTGATTACTAGCATTTAAACAGGAAAAAGGATCATGACATGAAAAACTGAAAATAGGACAATACCATAGCAGCAAGGTAATCTAAGGCAAGATGAGATAAACTGAATATGTTATCGTTCCCATTTCTATTTCTCTGCACCACCTAACTAGTGTCCCAATTAGTAATCTGTACAAATGATAATATGATAACGTGATCCCAATCCTCGCAATTGTAGTAGCCTTCATGTGTGTATCTATTATGAGGATTCCGCCTCAATCTACCCAATTTCCATGAATATCTTAGATGTACCCTTACTACCCTATCGATCGGCTCCCTACTCGTATTAATTTTCCTTGTGTCTGTGTCAATCGGCTCTCTCTTGCATGTAGATACCCTGCGCTGGTCCCACCAAAAGGTGTATCAATCCCTATGGTAGCAACCCGACACGAATCAAGATGCACAATGTATAACTACTGGTACCCAGTGCCTGCTTTTTCCCACTCCGGAGTTCGTGCACGCCCGTAATCCGTCAGAACCTACACTGACGTACCCCCTGCCGTTGTTTTGACCGCTAATAATCAGCCCAGTAATCGTGCCCCACCCTGCCTAGCTCAGGGTACCTTGATACATCTATGTGGGTTACTGCTGAAATGGGTCACCGTTACTTGGGTTTCCTACTGGCTAAGTTTGTGGGCTTATATATACGATATTACCCACCTACACGAGATGTACTTAACCTTCCCACCGATTCAAGCATGTTTATTTAAAGGTTAAGTTTGTGGGCCTATATGTACTAATATTACCCACCTATACGAGATGTACTTAACCCTTCCACTGATTCAAGCATGTTTATTTAATGGTTAAGTTTGTGGGCCTATATTTAGTAATATTACCCACCAACCCGATATGTACTTAACCCTCCCACTTATCAAGTCAATATGTATTATTGATTAAGTGTTATCCATTCATTTTAACTTAACCCACCCACTCATCATGTTATGTTGATTAAGAGTTTCTTATTAACATAACCCTTCTCGCTAATCATGTTGGATTGGATAAGTGTTTCCTATTAACTTAACCCCGTTCGTTCATCAAGTTATATTGGTCATGTGTTCCTTGTTAACTTAACCCCACGTGTTCATCATGTTGTGTCGGTTAAGTGTCATCAATCAATTCAAGTTAACTTAACCCACCTACTTGTCATGTTACTTTGGTTAAGTGTTTCCCTCTCGTATTACTTAACCCTACCATACATCATGTTATATATTGGTTAAGTGTTTCCCCTTGTGTTACTTAACCTTACCACACGTCATGTTACGTATTGGTTAAGTGTTCCCAATTTAACCTAACCCCATCCATCTATTTAATTAACATGTTATAACAGTTAAGTGTTCCCTTAGTTAACTTAACCCTACCATCTGTTTAATTAACAAGTTATAACAGTTAAGTGTTCCCTTAGTTAACTTAACCCTACCATCTTTTAATTAACATGTTATAATGGTTAAGTGTTGCCTCAGTTAACTTAAACCTACCATTTGTTTAATTAATATGTTATAATGGTTAAGTGTTCCCTTAGTTAACTTAACCCCACCATCTATTTAATTAACATGTTATAACGGTTAAGTGTTACTTCAGTTAACTTAACCGTTGCATTCTTAGCATGTATTATTCATTGGCATTAATTGATTAATTAATGCGCCAACCTCTCATAATAGATAGGTGTTGTTGTGGTTACTGGATGTGCCTGGCGGTTCCGGGCAGTTTTACATAACAACTCAATCTAACCTCGGGTCTTTCTTGGGCATGATGCACTAACCTCTCACATTAGATCGGTGTTGTTGTGGTTACTGGATGTGCCAGGCAGTTCCGGGCAGGTTTATACCACAACTTAATCTATCCTCGGGTTAGGCATGTTCGTCTTTCCTTTAATTTACATATTTCCTATTTAAGAATAATTTTATATGTAAATTACTCCCATTTTAAATTATGCCATAATTACTATTTCAATTATGTTCACAATTAATGGTATACCAAATATACCATTTCATAATACAAGATTATGAATCAATCTATGCCATGTAATTCCGTATTTTCCCAACGTTACCCCCGTTATACGTTCGCATAATTTACATAAAATGTTGGGCTCATAAATTAGCCCAACTCATAAACAAAAGGGGAAAATGAAAAAGGGACATGTGATATTTTAGCAAGCATATGATCATATATTAACTAATCATCTGTAACTTGGCATAGAACATCATCAATTCAACTAACATGCGAACTTGTGACTAAGTTGGATCTATTATCATGTGAACTTGGTATAGATCTAACATACAAACATGAAGGTTTAACATATAAACATATTTGAATCATGACATAGCCTATTAACTTCCACATGTTAGAATACAAAAGAACCACAAGTCTAATTTACAACTTAATAGGTTCCAATTAACATAGACCTAAACATATATGTATATGTAGACATATATGAATGTAGATCTAAACATGTTGACATATATGAATATGTCTTAGATCATTAACTTGCAAGTAACACAAAAAAGAACCACAAACTATTACGTAACATGATGGGTTCATCACAAAGTTAACATACAATAAGTTCATTACCAAATTAACATGATAGACTTACCATTAATTTAATATACAACATCACCAAATTAACATGAACATAAATCAAGTTTGGTTATCTTACACATAAGTACCGTTCTAGATCGAATCTTATAACAAGTCATGATTTTTAACAAGACGTGTGTTTAAATCTAAGTAATAACCGCACTTACGAAAAGTGGACAAATCTTGAGTTCTGGGATCTGTATTCTGAAATTGAAAAGCTATCCGTTGATGTAGGCTAATGAATTCTCTAAATTAGATTTTGATTCGTAGCCTCTAACTTGCTTTCTAGTTTGCTTTCTAATTGGAGAAGGATGGCGGCTACACTACCTTGGCCATGGACACCATGACGGCTCCTTGAATGAATTTGTGTGATTTAGGGTTGAGGGTTGGGGTTGTTTATATAGAATTTTAGATTAATATAAGCCGTTAGATCAACTTAGGATCAATCAGGACCATCTAGACCAATTAGAGCTATCTAGAAACCTCCACCTATGCCCTAATGACTCATCATACGTCGAAAATTCATCGCAGTTCGGATCTGGCCAAAACAGGTTCCAGGTCGACCCCAGGTCGACCTGTATAGTTGAGGTCGACCCCCTGGTTGACTTCCTGGTCGACCTCCCTTGAGGGAGGTTGACACCCTGGTCGACATGCCTGCCAGGGAGGGAATTTTCCCGCCTAGCCCAGGTTTTCGATTTTTGAAAATCTGAATTCAAATATGAGCTATATTTTAAAATTTCTGAAACTTCTGAAGGCCATAACTTCTTCATATGAAGTCCGATTTATGTAAACTCGGACTCTATCTCAAGCAGAATTCCGAGACGAACGCAATGGTGCAACCCATTTCATCTAATTCTTCTTTACAAAATAATTATTCTTTGATTTGTTACTCTTATGTTCACAGAAAATACGGGGTGTTACATTCTCCCCTCCTTAAAGGATTTCGTCCCCGAAATCTTCAAGTCAAGAAGAATGTGTCCTACCATCCAATCACATACTCAACCATCATCCACAAGCAAGCATTGTCCTTAAAAGACTTCTAATGCTTTTCATGAACATATGCATAGTGTGTGTACATGTCCTTATCCAAATGCAAAATCAGGAGGTCTACTGATTCAGTTGACCTCCTTAATGCAAGTTATGTCAGCGTCATGAGTTCAATATGTATGCAATCCTAATGATACATATCATTTCTATATGAGTGCACAAACATTCACTCAAATGCAACGTCCACATGGTAACACATCAAGTTTCAATCGATAAACAAATACATATATGCAAATGCAATATGAAAGTGACTGAGCCGATCTAGTGACTAATGTGTGTATATGCATCCACGAGCAACAACTAGCAAACACTTGCAACCACTTGCAACCATCAATCATAACATGTTTCAAATACATGTTTACATCCATTGGCTTCTACCTAAGGATCGAAGATATGACCTAGAGGATATACCTAAAAAGATGGAAACAAGTATGCATAACATTCTTAGAAAAAGAGATCAAGGATATAGCCTCAAGAAAAAGGGTATGATGCGCGTGTCTTATCTTCAGTCTCCCACATCGCGTCTTCTTGAGCTTTACACCACTTAGCTAATTTAACTTCACTATTGCGAAGCTTCTTGACCTCCACTTCCAAAACTCCCTAGACCTTGATCACTTACTGTGCTAGAGGGTATCCAATGTAGTCGAACTATATTTCCAAGATAAACAGATGTTAACCATGATACCAAGTGTATATACTATGATGATTAGAGGTCTCTCCTCTAGTTATCTTATCCATCATGTCACAAATCTGAGGGTCTAATGCTAAAGGTTGCTATGTACTTTTTACCTCTCTTAAGGTCAGTCTTTTTCCTACCTAGGGCGCCTTCCACAACTATTTATCTCTCACACAAACCATCCTAGTCGAACTCAACATCCATCAAGTATGAGCCCCAAAGGCCCAAACCAATATAAGACAAGTACCCAAGGAAAACCTCCTCCGAATTTGGACGATCTACGTGAGATGATACTAGCAAAACAACCAAACAATTGAGCACTTAGCCGACTCTGGCTAATCTCGCCAATCTTGCTCCAAAACTATCGTTGATCGCATAACTGGCTTTGCATTATCAACTAGATATACGCGGAAGTCTTTCTCGCATTTTAGGGGGCAAACCCCTAACCTAATCAAAAACATCTGCGGATCGTAAACCGTCAATAGATGCATCAAGTGATTCCAGGTAGCTAAGCCTAACTGATCCCTTAGGATCGCACAAAATCTTGAGGATATCCCCGAGGCAAGTCAAAAGTATAACTACCCTCCTTTCAGAATTACTAGCTAACCAACCCCTTCCAAGAATCAACCCATAGCCCATGAAACCAAAAACATAAGCTTTATGCTTAAACTTAATACTTAATATAGTTATTCTCAAATGCTTACAAACCAAAAATAAATGATCCGAACCTTCAATTGGATTTGAGACAAGAACGGGATCCTCTACTATAAAAGTACTAAGGTGTTGAGACTCAACTATTGAAGCAGATGAATGTGAAGTGCTACAATCAAAAAAGTACTAACAGGATGATCAAAGAAAACTAAACTCTTTCAACAAAAACTTTACTGCCTCTCTCTTAGGTACGCCGACGGTGAGAGCATGCACTTGCCCTCCTGTCGTTTGTTCTTGCCCTTATCCTTAATAATATGGCCCGTTATACCATAATAAAGACACTTCCTCTTGTTTTATTCCTTCCTCCTTTGTGAACCAAGTCCATATCCATGAGTTTCTCATCCTTGGATTGTGCTCCTTAGCAAAACTCCTTCATTCTCATCTTTACCATCCTTGTGTAATACATTGACAAGTCTCTCCAAAGCTACATCCATCGCATGGAAAACCCTACAAAACTTGAAAGAAAATTAGCCGTAGGTGAAATTGCTGCGGCTATAGATGGAAATGGGCAGTACTTCGCCCTTTGATAGGTATCGTAGTCTTATCAAGCCTACGGAACCACGCCGCGAAGAGGTTACCCCCCAGAAAGCCAGGAGCCCCGGAGACTCAGGAAAGAAGGAATCAAGGATTAAAACAGAGGATCAAGAGATAGTGCATATGGCCTTGGGGAACATGCCTTTAAAATAAAACTTTTCTTTTGAAAATGCTTCTTTTAAAACTGTTTTGAAAATAATTTTTCAAATCTTTTATCGGATCCGGTAACCTTCAGCTTTGATACCAAGTGAAAGACCCAACCTCCATTAAGGTCACTCACAAAGGGAATGCCTTAACTTTGGTGGAGCATTATGGGTAAAAGATGCAGATAAATTACAAGACAAACAAATTTTAAAACAGCGGAAATTAAATAAAACTTTACTTCATTGATAAAACAACAACTTGGTACAAAGATTGTTTTCCAACACTAAAACACCAATTCCCATTATTACAAAGCATTTTCCTTATTTAAGAAAATAAAGAAGCATAAAATGGCAATTATATCCCCCAATGAAGATGAGCCAGCCATAGCAGTGGAAAAGAAAGTCCAAAGCAATACACCTACTAATCTTAAAGCTTGGAAAGAGGAACGGTCCAAACTAAGCTGAGCTATTCCCTCCCTGACTATCTGGCGGGGGAGAAACGAAAGAAAAGAAGACGAAAGAAAATGGGTCAGACAATAAGTCTGGTAAGCTCAGTGAATACTAGCATTTAAACAGGAAAAAGGATCATGACATGAATAAACTGAAAATTGGACAATACCATAGTAGCAAGGTAACCTAAGGCAAGGTGAGATAAACTGAATATGTTATCATTCCCATTTCTATTTCTATTGCTCTGCACCACCTAACTAGTGTCCAACTAGTAATCAGTGCAAATGATAATGTGATCCCAATCGCCGTAATTGTGGTAGCCTTCAGGTATACATCTATTATAAGGATTCCACCTCAATCTACCCAATCGCCATGAATATGTTAGATGTACCCTTACTACCCTATCGATCGGCTCCCTACTCGTATTAATTTTCCTTGTGTCAATTGGCCCTCTCTTGCGTGTAGATACCCTGCGCTGCTTCCACCATAAGGTGTATCAATCCCTATGGTAGAAACCCGACACGAATCACGATGCACATGGTATAACTACTGGTACCCAGTGCCTACTTTTTCCCACTTCGGAGTACATGCACGCCCGTAATCCGTCGGAACCTACACTGATGTACCCCTGCTGCTGTTTTGACCACTTATAATTAGCCTAGTAATCGTGCCCCACCTTGCCTAGCTCAGGGTACCATGATACATCTGTGTGGGTTACGGATGAAATGGGTCCACGTTACTAGGGTTTCCTATTGGTTATGTTTGTGGGCCTATATATATGATATTACCCACCTACACGAGATGTACTTAACCCTCCCACCGATTCAAGCATGTTTATTTAACGGTTAAGTTTGTGGGCCTATATGTACTAATATTACCCACCATCACGAGATGTAACTAACCCTTTCACTGATTCAAGTATGTTTACTTAATGGTTAAGTTTGTGGGCCTATATTTACTAATATTACCCACCAACCCGATATGTACTTAACCTCCCACTTATCAAGTCGATATGTATTATTGGTTAAGTGTTATCCATTCATTTTAACTTAACCCACTCACTCAACATGTTATGTTGGTTAAGTGTTTATTATTAACTTAACCCTTCTCACTTATCATATTGGATTAGTCAAGTGTTTCCTATTAACTTAACCCCGTTCGTTCATCAAGTTATATTGGTCATGTGTTTCTTGTTAACTTAACCCCACATGTTCATTATGTTGTGTTGGTTAAGTGTCATCAATCAATTCAAGTTAACTTAACCCACTTACTTGTCATGTTACTTTGGTTAAGTGTTGCCATTTCATGTTACTTAACCCTACTATACATCATGTTATATATTGGTTAAGTGTTGCCCTCTTGTTTTACTTAACCTTACCACACGTCATGTTACGTATTGGTTAAGTGTTCCCAATTTAACCTAACCCCATCCATCTGTTTAATTGACATGTTATAAGGTTAAGTGTTCCCTTAGTTAACTTAACCCTAACATCTGTTTAATTAACATGTTATAACGGTTAAGTGTTCCTTTATTTAACTTAACCCTACCATCTGTTTAATTAACATGTTATAACGGTTAAGTGTTCCCTTAGTTAACTTAACCCCACCACCTGTTTAATTAACATGTTATAATGGTTTAGTGTTGCCTCAGTTAACTAAACCCTACCATTCTTAGCATGTCTTATTCTTTGGCATTAATTGATTAATTAATGCACCAACCTCTCACATTAGATAGGTGTTGTCGTGGTTATAGGATGTGTCGGGCTGTTCCGGGAAGTTTTACACCACAACTCAATCTAACCTTGGGTCTTTCTTGGGCATGATGCACTAACCTCTCACATTAGATTGATGTTGTTGTGGTTACTGGATGTGTCGGGCGGTTCCTGGAAGTTTTACACCACAACTCAATCTAACCTTGGGTTAGGCATGTTTGTCTTTCCTTTAATTTACATATTTCCTATTTAAGAATAATTCTATATGTAAATAACTCCAATTTTAAATTATGCAATAATTACTATTTCACTTATGTTCACAATTAATGGTATACCAAATATATAATTTCATAATACAAGATAATGAATCAATCTATGCCATGTATTTCCATATTTTCCCAACGTTTCCCCCGTTATACATTCGCATAATTTACATAGAATGTTGGGCTCGTCAATTAGCCCAACTCCTAAACAAAAGGGGAAAATGTAAAAGGGACATGTGATATTTTAGCAAGCGTATAATCATATATCAACTAATCATGTGTAACTTGGCATAGAACATCATCAATTCAACTAACAGGTGAACTTGTGACTAAGTTGGATCTAATTATCATGTGAACTTGGTACAGATCTAACATACAAACATGAAGGTTTAACATATAAACATTTTTGAATCATGACATGTTAGTACACATAAGAACCACAAGTCTAATTTGCAACTTAATAGGTTCCAATTAACATAGACCTAAACATATATGAATGCAGATCTAAACATGTAGACATATATGAATGTAGATCTAAACATGTAGACATATATGAATATATCTTAGATCATTAACTTGCAAGTAACATATAAAAGAACCATAAACTATTACATAACATGATAGGTTCATCACCAAGTTGACATACAATACAATAAGTTCATTACCAAATTAACATAATAGACTTATCATTAATTTAATATACAACATCACCAAATTAACATGAACATAAATCAAGTTTTGTTATCTTACACATAAGTACCGTTCTAGATCCAATCTTATAAAAAGTCATGATTTTTAAAAAGATGTGTGTTTAAATCTAAGTAATAACCGCAATTACAAAAAGAGGACAAATCTTGAGTTTTGGGATCTGTTTTCTGAAATTGAAAAGCTATCCTTTGATGTAGGCTAATGAACTATCTAAATTACATTTTGATTCGCAGCTTCTAACTTGCTTTCTAATGGAGAATGATGGCGGCTACACTAGGTTGGCCTTGGACAACATGACGGCTCCTTGAATGAATTTGTGTGATTTAGGGTTGAGGGTTGGGGTTGTTTATATAGAATTTTAGACTAATATAAGCCGTTAGACAAACCTAGGAGCAATCAGGACCATCCATACCAATTAGAGCTATCTGGAAATCGCCACCTATGCCCTAATGACTCAGCATAAGTAAAAAATTCGTCGCAGTTCAGATCTGGCCAAAACAGGACCCAGGTCGACATCCAAGTAGACCCCCAGGTCGACATGTATAGGGGAGGTCGACCTGCCTGTCTGGGCGGGAATTTTCCCACTTAGCCCAGGTTTTCAATTTTTGAAAATCTGAATTCAAATTTGAGTTGTATTTTAAAATTTCTGAAACTTCTGAAGCCATAGCTTCATCATATGGAGTCCGATTTACGTAAACTCGGACTTCATCTCAAGCAGAAATCCGAGACGAATGCAATGGCATAACCCGTTTCACCTAATTCTTCTTTTACAAATTAATTATTCTTTGATTTGTTACTCTTATGTTCACAGAAAATATGGGGTGTTACAAATATGAAAATGATGAATCATTGTGATTGGGTGCTGCAAAAACCGACCCTTCACCGTAGTTAAAAAATAGTGGTAATTGTTGGAAGTAAGAGCTATTTAGAGAATTAGGGGGAGGATTAAAAAGAAGGTCTTTTTTGAAGTATTAAGGGAAGTAGGGGTAGTTTAAGCACAGTTGGGGTAGATCGATAAATATGAAAGATGATGAATCGCAACAATTGGGTGTTGCAAAATCCAACCCTTCACAGTAGTCCAAAAATAGGGGTATTTGTTGAAAGTAAGGTCTATTTATAGAATTAGGCGGAGGATTACAAAGAAGCGCTATTTTGAAGTATTAAGAGAAGTAGGGGTAGTTTAAGCAAAGTAGGGGTAGATCGACGAATATGAAAGAGGACGAATCATTTGGATTGGGTGATGCAAAAAGCAACCATTCACAGTAGTTTAAAATTTGGGCTAATTTTTGGAAGTAATGTCTATTTATAGAATTAGGGGTAGGATTAAAAAGAAGGGTTGTTTTGAAGTATTAAGGGAAGTAGGGGTAGTTTAAGCATAGTAGGGGTAGATCGACAAATATGAAAGATGATATATTGTTTGGATTGGATGCTGCAAAAACCAACCCTTCATAGAAGTAGAATGATATTTGGTTTACAAAGAAATGAATAATGCAAAAAAAATTAATAAAGAAATTAATAAAGGAAAACAATAATAAAAGTAGGGGGTAGTTTAAGGAAAGCAAGGTTAGATCAACAAATATGAAAGATGATGAATCGTTTGGATTGGATGCTGCGAAAACCAACACTTCATAGTAGTTAAAAATAGGCGTGATTGTACGAAGCAAGGGCTATTTGGAGAATTTGGGGTAGGATTAAAAAGAAGGGTTGTCTTGAAGTATTAAGAGAAGTAGGGGTAGTTTAAGCATCATAGGGTTAGTTCGACAAGTATGAAAGATGATGAAACATTTTGATTGGGTGCCGCAAAAACCAACCCTTCACAATAGTTAAAAAATAGGGGTAATTGTTGGTAGTAAGGGCTATTTAGAGAAATAGAGTTAGTATTAAAAAGAAGGGCTGTTTTGCAGTATTAAGAGAAGTAGGGGTAGTTTAAGCATGGTAGGGGTAGATCGACAAATAAGAAGGATGATGAATCATTTGGATTAGATGCTGCAGAAACCAACCCTTCACAGTAGTTAAAAAATTGGGGTAATTGTTGGAAGTAAGGGCTATTTAGAGAATTAGGTGTAGGATTAAAAAGAAGGGCTGTTTTGAATTATTAAGAGAAGTAGGGGTAGTTTAAGCATAGTATGAGTAGATCGACAAATATGAAAGATGATGTATCGTTTGGATTGGGTGCTGCAAAAACCAACCCTTTACAGTTGTTAAAAAATAGGGGTAATTGTTGGAAGTAAGGGCTATTTTGAGAATTAGAGAGTGAATTAAAAAGTAGGGTTGTTTTGAATTATTAAAAGAAGTATGGGTAGTTTAAGCAAAGCAGGGGCAGATCGACAAATATAAAGATGATTAATCATTGGGATTGGGTGCCGCAAAAACCAACCATTCACAGTAGTTAAAAAATAGGGGTAATTGTTGGAAGTAAGGGCTATTTAGAGAATCGGGGGTAGGATTAAAAAGAAGGCATGATTTGGAGTATTAAGAGAAATATGGGTATTTTATGCACAATAGGGGTAGATCGACAAATATCAAAGATGATGAATTGTTTGGATTGGGTGCTGCAAAAACCAACCCTTCACAGAATGATAACTGGTTTACAATGAAATGAATAATGCAAAAAAAAGAATAAAGAAATGAATGAAGGAAAACAATAATAAAAGTAGGGGCGATATTTTAAGCATAGTAGGGTTAGATCCAAAAATATGAAAATGATGAATCATTTCAATTGGGTGCCACAAAAACCAACCCTTCACAGTAGTTAAAAAATTGGGGTAATTTTTGGAAGTAAGGTCTATTTAGAGAATCACGGGTAGGATTAAAAAGAAGGGCTTTTTTGAAGTATTAAGAGAAGTAGGGGTAGTTTAAGCATAGTAGGGGTAGATCGACAAATATGAAGGATGGTGAATCATTTGGATTGGGTGCTGCAAAAACCAACCCATCACAGTAGTTAAAAAATAGGGGTAATTGTTGGAAGTACGGGCTATTTAGAGAATTAGGGGTAGGAATAAAAAGAAGGTTTATTTTGAAGTATTAAGAGAAGTAGGGGTAGTTTAAGCATAGTAGGGGTAGATCAACAAACATGAAAGATGATGAATCGTTTGTATTGGGTGATGCAAAAACCAACCCTTCATAGTAGCCCAAAAATAGGGGTAATTGTTGTAAGTAAGGGTACTTTAGAGAAGTAGGGGTATGATTAAAAATAAGGGCTATTTTGAAGTATTAAGAGAAGTAAGGGTAGTCTGAGCATAGTAGGGGTAGATCGACAAATATGAAAGATGATGAATCGTTTGTATTGGGTGCTGCAAAAACCAACCCTTCATAGTTGTTAAAAAATTGGGGTAATTGTTGTAAGTAAGGGCTATTTAGAGAATTAGGGGTATGATTAAAATTAAGGATATTTTGAAGTATTAAGATAAGTAGGGGAAGTTTAAGCATAGTAGGGGTAGATTGACAAATATGAAAAATGATGAATCAGTGGTATTGGGCGCTGCAAAAGCTAACCCATCACAGTAGTTAAAAAATTGGGGTAATTGTTGTAAGTAAGGGCTATTTAGAGAATTAGGGGGAGGATTAAAAAGAAGGGTTTTTTTGAAGTATTAAGAGAAGTAACGGTAGTTTAAGCATCGTAGGGGTAGATCGACAAATATGAAAGATGTTGAATCGTTTGGATTGGATGCCGCAAAAACCAACCCTTCATAGAAGTAGAACGATAATTGGTTTACAAAGAAATGAATAATGCAAAAAAAATTAATAAAGAAATAAATAAAGGAAAACAATAATAAAAGTAGGGGGGTAGTTTAAGCAAAGTAGGGGTAGATCGACAAATACGAAAGATGATGAATCGTTTGGATTGGGTGCTGCAAAAACCAACACTTCACAGTAGTGAAAAAATAGGGGTAATTGTCGGAAGTAAGGGCTATTTAGAGAATTACGGGTTGGATTAAAAAGAAGGGTTGTTTTGAAGAATTAAGAGAAGTAGGGGTAGTTTAAGCATAATTGGGTTAGTTCGACAAATATGAAAGATGATGAACCATTTGGATTGGGTGCTGCAAAAACCAACCATTCACAACAGTTAAAAAATAGGGGTAATTGTTGGTAGTAAGGGCTATTTAGAGAATTAGGGGTAGGATTAAAAATAAGGGCTGTTTTGAAGTATTAAGAGAAGTAGGGGTAGTTCAAACATGGTTGGGATTGATCGACAAATAAGAAGGATGATGAATCATTTGGATTAGATGCTGCAGAAACCAACCCTCCACAATAGTTAAAACTTTTGGGTAATTATTGGAAGTAAGGGCTATTTAGAGAATTGGGTGTAGGATTAAAAAGAAGGGTTGTTTTTAAGTATTAAGAGAAGTAGGCGTGGCTTAAGCATAGTAGGGGTAGATCGACAAATATGGAAGATGATGAATCATTTCGATTGGGTGCTGCAAAAACCAACCCTACACAATAGTTAAAAAATAGGGGTAATTGTTAGAAGTAAGGGCTATTTAGTATTTAGAGAATTAGGGGGAGGATTAAAAAGTAGGGTTGTTTTGAAGTATTAAGAGAAGTAGGGGTAGTTTAAGCAAAGTAGGGGTAGATCGACAAATATAAAAGATGACTAATCATTTGGATTGGGTGCTGCAAAAACCAACCCTTCATAGTAGTTAAAAAATAGGGGTAATTGTTGGAAGTAAGGGCTATTTAGAGACTCAGGGGTAGGATTAAAAATAAGGCATGTTTTGGATTATTAAGAGAAGTATGGGTAGTTTAAGCATATTAGGGGTAGATCGACAAATATTAAAGAGGATGAATCATTTGGATTGGGTGCTACAAAACCAACCCTTCATTCAATGATAATTGGTTTACAATGAAATGAATAGTGCAAAAAAATGAATAAAGAAATGAATAAAGGAAAACAATAATAAAAGTAGGGGAAGTAATTTAGGCACAGTAGGCGTAGATCCACAAATATGAAAAATGATGGATCATTTGGATTGTGTGCTGCAAAAACCAACCCTCCACAGTAGTTAAAAAATTGGAGTAATTCTTGGAAGTAAGGGCTGTTTAGAGAATTAGGGGTAGGATTATAAATAAGGCATGTTTTGAAGTACTAAGAGAAGTAGGGTAATTTAAGCATAGTAGTGGTAGATCGACAGATATGAAGGATGATGAACCGTTTGAATTGAGTGCTGCAAAAACCAACCCTACACAGTAGTAAAAAACTAGGGGCAATTTTTGGAAGTAAGGGCTACACAGATAATTAGGAGAATAATTAAAAAGAAGGGTTGTTTTGAAGTATTAATAGAAGTAGGGGTATTTACGCATAGTAGGGGTAAATCGACAAATATGAAATAAGATGAATCATATTGATTGGGTGCTGCAAAAGACAACCCTTCACAGTAATTAAAAAATAGGGGTAATTTTTTGAAGTAAGGTGTATTTAGAGAGCTAGGGGTAGAATTAAAAAGAAGTGATGTTTTGAAGTATTAAGAGAAGTAGGGGTAGTTTAGACATAGTAGGGGTAGATCAATAAATATGAAAGATGATGAATCATTTAGATTGGGTACTGCAAAAACCAACGCTTCAATGCAGTTAAAAAATAGGGGTAATTGTTGGAAGTAAGGGATATTTAGGGAATTAGGGGTAGGATTAAAAAGAAGGTTTTTTTTTTGAAGTATTAAGAGAAGTAGGGGTTGTTTAAGCATAGTAGGGGTAGATCGACAAATATGAAGGACGGTGAATCATTTGGATTGGGTGCTGCAAAAACCAACACTTCACAGTAGTTAAAAAATAGGGCTAAATGTTGGAAGTATGGGATATTTAGAGAATTAGGGATAGGATTAAAAAGAAGGATTGTTTTGAAGTATTAAGAGAAGTAGGGGTAGTTTAAGCATAGTAGGGGTAGATCGACAAATATGAAAGATGATGAATCGTTTGCATTGGGTGATGCAAAAACCAACCCTTCACAGTATTTAAAAAATAAGGGTAATATTTTTAAGTAAGGGCTATTTAGAGAATTTGGTGTATGATTAAAAAGAAGGGTTGTTTTGAAGTATTAAGGGAAGTAGGTGAAGTTTAAGCATAGTAGGGGTAGATTGTCAAATATGAAAGATGACGAATCATTGGGATTGGGCGCTGCAAAAGCTAACCCATCACAGTAGTTAAAAAATTGGGGTAATTGTTGGAAGTAAGGGCTATTTATAGAATTAGGGGTACGATTAAAAAGAAGGGTAGTTTTAAGTATTAAGAGAAGTTAGGGTAGTTTAAGTAAAGTTGGAGTAGATCGAGAAATATGAAAGATGATGAATTATTTGGATTGGGTGCTGCAAAAACCAACCCATCACAGTAGTTAAAAAATAGGTTAATTGTTTGAAGTAAGGGCTACTTAGAGAATTAAGGGTAGGATTAAAAAGATGGGTTGGGTTGGGTGCTGCAGAAACCAACCCTTCGCAGTAGTAGAGTGATAATTGGTTTACAAAGAAAGAAATGAATAATGCAAAAAAATTGAATAAAAAAATGAATAACGGAAAACAATAATAAATATAGGGGGTAGTTTAAGCATAGTAGGGGTAGACCGATGAATTTGAAAGATGATGAATCATTGGATTGGGTGCTGCAAAAACCAACTCTTCACTGTAGTTAAAAAATAGACGTAATTGTTGGAATTAAGGGCTATTTAGAGAATTAGGGGTAGGATTAAAAAGAAGTGCTTGTTTGAAGTATTAAGAGAAGTAGGGGTAGTTTAAGCATAGTAGGGTTAGATCGACAAATATGACCGATAATGAATCATTTGGATTGGGTGCTGCAAAAATCAACCCTTCACAGTAGTTAAAAAATAGGAGTAATTGTCGGAAGTAAGGGGTATTTAGATAATTAGGGGTTGGATTAAAAAGAAAGGTGGTTTTGACGTATTAAGAGAAGTAAGGGTAGTTTAAGAATAGTAGGGTTAGATCGACAAATATGAAAGATGATGAATCATTTAGATTGGGTGATGGAAGAACCAACCTTTCGCAAAAGTAGAATGATAATTGGTTTATAAAGATAGAAATGAATAAAGCTAAAAAAAATGAATAAAGGAAAACAATAATAAAAGTAGGGGGTTATTTAAGCATAGCAGGGTAGATCGACAAATATGAAAGATGGTGAATCATTTGGATCGGGTGCTGCAAAATCCAACACTTCACCGTAGTTCAAAAATAGGGGTGATTGTTGGAAGTAAGGGTTCTTTAGAGAATTAGGGGGAGGATTAAAAAGAAGTGCTGTTTTTAAGTATTGAGAGAAGTAGGGGTAGTTTAAGCATAGTAGGGGCAGATCGACAAATCTGAAAGATGATGAATCTTTTGGACTGGGTGCGGTAAAAACTAACCCTTCACAGTAGTTAAAAAATAGGGGTAATTGTTGGAAGTAAGGTCTATTCAGAGAAATAGGGGGAGGATTAAAAAGAAGGGCTATTTTGAAGTATTAAGAGAAGCAGTGGTAGTTCAAGCAAAGTAGGGGTAGATCGACAAATATGAAAGATGATTAATCATTTGGATTGGGTGTTGCAAAAACCAACCATTCACAGTAGTTAAAAAATAGGGGTAATTGTTGGAAGTAAGGGCTATTTGGAGAATCAGGGGTAGGATTAAAAAGAAGACCTGTTTTTAAGTATTAAGAGAAGTAGGGGTAGTTTATGCATAGTAAGGGTAGATCGACAAATTTTAAAGATGATGAATCGTTTGGTTTGGTGCTACAAAAAACAACCCTTCATAGATTGATAATTGGTTTTCAATGAAATGAATAATGCAAAAAAATGAATAAAGAACTGAATAAAGGAAAATAATAATAGAAGTAGGGGAGGTAGTTCAAGCATAGTATAGATCCACAAATATGAAAGATGATCAATCATTTGGATTAGGTGCTGCAAAAACCTACCCTTCACAGTAGTTAAAAAATAGGGGTAATTGTTGGAAGTAAGGGCTATTTAGAGAATTAGTGATAGGATTAAAAAGAAGGGCTTTTTTGAAGTATTAAGAGAAGTAGGGGTAGTTTAAGCAAAGTAGATGTAGATCGACAAATATGAAGGATGATGAATCATTTGGATTGGGTGCTCCAAAAACCAACCCTTCACAATAGTTAAAAAATTAGGGTCATTGTCGGAAGTAAGGGCTATTACGAGAGTTAGGGGTAGGATTAAAAAGAAGGGTCATTTTGAAGTATTAAGAGAAGTAGGGGTAGTTTTAGCATAGCAGGGGTAGATCGACAAATATGAAAGATGATGAATCGTTTGGATTGGGTGATGCAAAAACCAACCCTTCGCAGTAGTTAAAAAATAGGGGTAATTGTTGGAAATAAGGGCTATTTAGAGAATTAGGGGTATGATCAAAAAGAAGGGTTGTTTTGAAGTAATAAGAGAAGTAGGGGAAGTTTAAGAATAGTAGGGGTAGATCGACAAATATGAAAGATGATGAATCATTGGGATTGGGCGCTACAAAAACCAACCCTTCACAGTAGTTAAAAAATTAACGTAATTATTGGAAGTAAGGGCTACTTAGGGAATTAGGGGTAGTATTAAAAAGAAGGGTAGTTTTGATGTATTAAGAGAAGTTTGGGTAGTTTAAGTAAAGTAAGGGTAGATCGGGAAATATGAAAGATGATGAATTATTTGGATTGGGTGCTGTAAAAACCAACCTTAAACAGTAGTTAAAAAATAGGGGTAATTATTGGAAGTAAGGGCTATTTAGAAAATTAGGGGTAGGATTAAAAAGAATGGTTGGGTTGGGTGCTGTAAAAACCAACCCTTCGCAATAGTAGAATGATAATTGGTATACAAAGAAAGAAATGAATAATGCAAAAAAATGGATAAAGAAATGAATAAAGGAAAACAATAATAAATGTAGGGGGTAGTTTAAGAATAGTAGGGGTTGATCGAAAAATATGAAAGATGATGAATCATTTGGATTGGGTGCTGCAAAAACTAACCCTCCACAGTAGTTAAAAAATAGAAGTACTTGTTGGAAGTAAGGGATGTTTAGAGAATTAGGGGTAGATTATAAAGAAGGGATGTTTTGAAGTATTTAGAAAAGTAGGGTAGTTTAAGCATAATACGGGTAGATCGACAAATATGAAGGATGATGAATCATTTGAATTGAGTGCTGCAAAAACCAACCCTACACAGTAGTTAAAAACAAGGGGTAATTGTGGGAAGTAAGGGCTACATAGAGAATTAGGGGTAGAATTAAAAAGAAGGGTTGTTTTGAAGTATTAATAGAAGTAGGGGTAGTTTAAGCATAGTAGGGGCAAATCGACAAATATGAAATAAGATGAATCATTTGGATTGGGTGCTGCAAAAACCAACGCTTCACAGTAGTTAAAATATATGTTTAATTTTTTGAAGTAAGGAGTATTTAGAGAATTAGGGGTAGAATTAAAAAGAAGTGATGTTTTGAAGTATTAAGATAAGTAGGAGTAGTTTAGACATAGTAGGGGTAGATCAACAAATATGATAGATGATGAATCATTTGGATTGGGTGCTACAAAAACCAACCCTTCAATGCATTTAAAAAATAGGGGTAATTGTTGGAAGTAAGGGCTAGTTTTAGAATTAGGGGTAGTTTAAGCATAGTAGGGGTAGATCGACAAATATGAAGGGTATTGAATCATTTGGATTAGGTGCTGCAAAAACCAACCCTTCAGAGTAGTTAAAAAATAGGAGTAATTTTGGAAGTAAGGGGTATTTAGATAATTAGGGGTAGGATTAAAAAGAAGGGTTGTTTTGAAGCGTTAAGAGAAGTAGAGGTAGTTTATGCATAGTAGGGTTAGATCTACAAATATGAAAGATGATGAATCGTTTAGATTGGGTGATGGAAAAACCAACCCTTCACAGAAGTATAATGACAATTGGTTTACAAAGATAGAAATTAATAATGCAAAAATAAATAAATAATGGAAAACAATAATAAAAGTAGGGGGTAGTTTAAGCATAACATGGGTAGATCGACAAATATGAAAGATGATGAATCATTTGGATCGGGTATTGCAAAATCCAACCCTTCACAATAGTTAATAAACAGGGAAAATAGTTGGAAGTAAGGCCTATTTAGAGAATTAGGGGGAGGATTAAAAAGAAGATATGTTTGGACGTATTAAGAGACGTAGGGGTAGTTTAAGCATAGTAGGTGTAGATCGACAAATATGAAAGATGGTGAACCATTGGGATTAGGTGCTGCAAAAACCAGCCCTTCATAGAAGTAGAATGATAATTGGTTTAAAAGAAATGAATAATGCAAAAAAAAAGAATAAAGAAATGAATAAAGGAAAGCAATAATAAAGTAAGTGGGTAGTTTAAGCATAGTAGGGGAAGATCGACAAATCTGAAAGATGATGAATTGTTTGCATAGGGTGCTGCAAAAACCAACCCTTCACAGTAGCTAAAAAATAGGGGAAATCGTTGGAAATTAGGGCTATTTAGAGAATTAGGGGTGGATTAAAAAGAAGGTTTGTTTTGAAGTATTAAGAGAAGTAGGGACAATTTAAGCATAATAGGGGTATATTGACGAGTATGAAAGATGATAAATCATTTGGATTGGGTGATGCAAAAACCAACTGTTCACAGTAGTTAAAAAATTGTGGTAATTGTTGGAAGTAAGGGCTATTTAGAGAATTAGGGGTATGATTAAAAAGAAGGGCTATTTTGAAGTATTAAGAGAAGTAGGGGAAGTTTAAGCATAGTAGGGGTAGATCGACAAATATGAAAGATGATGAATCATTGGGATTGGGCGCTACAAAAACCAACCCTTCACAGTAGTTAAAAAAATAGCAGTAATTGTTGGAAGTAAGGGCTATTTAGAGAATTAGGGGTAGGATAAAAAACATGGGCAGTTTTAAAGTATTAAAAGAAGTAGGGGTAGTTTAAGCAAAGTAGGGGTAGATTGGGAAATATGAAAGATGATGAATCTTTTGGATTGGGTGCTGCAAAAACCAACCCTTCATAGTAGTTAAAAAATAGGGGTAATTTTTGGAAGTAATGGCTATTTAGAGAATTCTGGGTAGGATTAAAAAGAAGGGTTGGGTTGGGTGCTGCAAAAACCAACCCTTCATAGTAGTAGAATGATAATTGGTTTACAAAGAAAGAAATGAATTGTTTACACCAAAAATGGTCTAAACACCCAAGATACTAAACTGTACTTCACCAATTCGGTAGAAATGAATAGAACCGTTTTTATTCAGCAATTAAAATGAAAAATGCAAGAAAGGTAAAGTAGAGACGAGATTTAGAGTGGTTCAGCCGTTAATGAGACCTACGTCCACTATGGAGGTGATTTCCAATCTTTTAATGAGGATTACAAAATACATTAATTCTCTCTTTTCATACATCTCTATATTCACTCAATATACCGTCGTTAATATATTTCAATCTAAGGAAGTGTACAAGAGATTGGTAGAATTTGAGGAGAATAAGGATGAATGAATGATTGAGAAGAAGGATGTCTTCGTTCTCCTTGATCACAAGATTATCGTTGACGCCATGGCCGAATCTGTAGTTGAGGATGGAATTTAGAAGCACTTCGTTGTTTCAGAAGAAATTGGATCCCCTTTTTGTTAGTAGCCATGGTGTATTTATATGTGAGCCCCCCTGGGAAATGACCTGAAATCCGTTTATGCAGGCTACATGTAGCGACCCGAACTTCCCCGGTCTCCGAAGACATGAGAAAGAACGAATTACTGTGAGGATAAGACAAAACAGAACGCAGACGGAAGAACATTTCATTGCTATTACAACAATTCCATCAGATACAAGAATATACAGAGTATAAATGAATAAATTACATTCGATGAATATCAGAGATTACAATAAATTACATAGCAGCGGAAAATAATACAAAGCACAAACTGAAGGTGATATACGGATACAGAGCTTTCCGGATATCATTCCAGCTGTAAACCAGGATCCTGTGAATATAAATCTGCAAAATCAAAACTACTAGCTGCCCGTTCGGAAAATAGGGGCACCAAGAGTTTAGGTTAAAACAATAAACTCCAGGTCAGTCATGTGACTCGTGTGAGACCTAAAACAGTTATTTAAAACTTTACTTTAAAAGACAGTAATTCAAGGGACCACGCCGTATAACACGGAACGGGTTTCCTCCCAAGAATACCAGTGCATAGAATAAACAACGCAATGCTTTTTCGAAAAATGAAGCTGTTATAAGACCCATGTCCCATCACACAATGCAACGCAAGCCGGAGGATAGGGTTTTACCTTATAACAGCCAAACATGCTTGATACGTTTAAAACAAGTCATTTGATACTATAATTAGTGTATAGTGTCAAAACAATTTCAATCATAAATATAAATCATAGACGGCATGAGTGCCCCATCCCACTATGTCGCCATACTAGGCTCTACAAATAAAGCCGAAATACACGTATTGAAAATTGGATTTCCGTCATGAGTAGAGGCAAGAGGCAAGCTCCTCTCCGCTTTGAGACACTCTAGCAAATGCTCAGGACTACACACTCTGGGCAGCCACTTGGATCGGTTGGGCCGGTCCTCACTTACGTTAGAGAATTAGTTATGCCTGAACACACGTTTCCCGGTCCTTATAGACCTATATCGAGGCGCCTCATTCCAACAACCACAAAGGTGAAAAGTATATAAATGTCAGGGCTGGTAAGTCACTGACACCACCAAAGCTAGAAAGAAACGTCGTGCTCTCCCAATGGCCCGTATCCCGTTTTTAACTCATACCGAGGTGTGAGGCCCGTGAATTCACGTTATACACAAAGCTGCCACGTAGGCATGCTTTGATAATCAACCACAAGACTTTGCTTTTCAACAGAAGCCTTGATCCATGCAACTCAGTATGCCACACAGGCAATTCATGCCGTGCGATTGATATCTATCGATATATAACCTCTAAGCTCGTACGTCTCAGAGAAGGGCGTTAAGCAAGAGAATAAATTCTCCGCCGCCAAACAGATATATATTTAACAGAAATCAATCAACACAGAATAAAATCCAATGTCAGACACACAATCCATTTACTAGTTCGTTCTGGGTCTGAACGAAACCGGAGGCACTTTCCTCGCATAACCATCCATCTCCAAGTACGTCTGGACGACCACCAACTATTTCCATCCTCTTAGGTGTACAGCCCAATCAGAATCGTCAGTAATTATCCAAACGATGTGAAGACTTCCGGTCTTCGACCACCGTCTTCATCTTCCATGTAACAACCCGTAAAATCTGGGCCAGTTTAAAATTTTTATTTCGGCAATTTTAGTGAATTTTGAACATTTAAAATGAATTATTTTAAATAATATCGACGAGAAAATTTAGTTTGAATAGAATTCGATCGTATATATTATACGCGTCGTCGTTAGAATATAAATATTTATATATAATTATAAAAGGAATTGAAAATGGCGCGGTAGTTCGATAATTCGATTTCAAACTTCAATTGAATGTACCGGGTGCAAAACCATCCGGATTTTAGTGAAACCAAAAGTAATGGGATCTAATTGTGAATATCTTTCCAACGAATCCGAAAAATCAAGATTTCATATCAGGAATCAAAAGATATGTCCAGTTGAAAATTCTGAATAGTCGCTATGGAATTCAGGCCCTTAAAAATGGACATTTTGCAAATGACCTCGGATTTCTACGAAACCACTTTTGTTGGGTCCGTGATGTAAAGTTATTGCTAGGTTTCAAATTTCATAATTTTTCGAATCAATATGTAAGCGTGGCAAAAGAAAACGCGTTTGACCAAATTCAGTTGATTTCAATCGACTGGAAAATGACCATTTTTCTAACGGTCTCAGAATTCAACGAAACTAGTTTTGTTAGGACCGTATCGTCAATACGAAGCTAGAAAATATTTTTCGAGAATTTTTAGAGTTAGTATGTGACCCCGGTAATTTGAAATGTACGTTTAAAATTCAATATAGTGATTTAAATGTAAATTTAACGGAAACTGATTCAAACAGTCGAATCAGCCTACGATACATATCCCATTGTGTTCGGAATGGGGGTGAAACGCTATGGACGACAGGCGGTGGGCCTCGTTTCGAGGTCGTATGTGAAAGTCAACTCTTTAGGATAAAATAAATAAATAAATAATAAAAATATATATATATATATAATATCTCTCTCCCTTAAAACCTTCTGCCCCCCCCCCCCCCCCGATCATTCTTCTGTAAATAAAAAAAAAAAAAAAACGATGGCCCTCAGCCTCTACCAAATCTCTCCTCCGATCTTCACGATGGCGCACGATCATCAACGGTTATGGGGGGATCCATGCGCCTGAGGGGGCCCTGTCACCATCCGAGATCATCGATGCTGCAGCCCCTCGTCGGAGCTGAAATCGAGCTCGAAAGCTCTGGACTTGCCGTGGGTTTTTCTGGCGCTAGGGGGCACCGAAGGCAGCGCCGCCGCTGGAGGAGACAAAGCTGGAGGTGGCGCGTCGAGTGGGGCCTGCTGATGGCGCTCCGATCAACTACGATGGCGGCGCTGAGCAAATTAAGGTGAGCGGCGGTAGAATCTTGATCTGGAGCTCGGTCCAGACATGTTACAGTGAGTTTTTTTTAGCTTAACTAATTTAAATTTAATTACACAAATTAAAATCAGTTTGTTATTGAAATAAAAAAAAATCAATTTGTTATTGAAATTAAAATCTGTTTGTTTAAAACAGTATAAAAAATATAGTTTTAAAATATCTAAAACGGAATTAAAAATAGGATTTTTATATAAAGAACTTCGAATTAAAAATAGGATTTTTATATAAAGAACTTCGAATTAAAAATATGATTTTTATATAAAGAACTTCGAATTAAAAATATGATTTTTATATATTGAACTTCGAAATAAAAATATGATTTTTATATATTGAACTTCGAAATAAAAATATGATTTTTATATATTGAACTTCGAAATAAAAATATGATTTTTATATATTGAGTAGCGAAGTAAAAATTCGATTTTTACATATGTAGTGGCTACGAGCAACGAAGATGACGAAGATGCGATAGCGATGAAGATTTCTATCAATGAAGTGCCGTGGAGCTTGGATAGCTATATGTGAGAATTTCTCACCTTTCAATTTCATTTCTATTTATATATATATATACTAGGATGCAGACGGTGCTTAGTAGCACCCGACACAATCGTCCACAGACCATGGACTTGTTTGTTTGAATGCATAGCTTAGTTATATGATTTGATTTGAATTTGGTTGTTTGGTGAATTTGATTGATGTGTGAATGGCGTGGGCCTTCACTAGACCGGGGATAAGGCTAGGCCTCGTCCCGTTTCTAGTATCGTGCCGTTATGCCGCCGAAATTTTCTAAAATATATTAGAACATAAAAATATCATTTTATTGTGAAAATGAATTGAATAGAAATTCATAGGTTGAAATAAAATGTTTTATCGTAAAAAAATATAATTTTTAACGTGAAGTGAATAAAATATTCATTTATAAACCGGACGGTTTGTTTATGCACACCTATTTGAATGACATTGATTGGGACGATAAATTTTACACATCGCCCAACTGCACAAATAAAATATGCGTTTGATTGTTTGAAACCCCACACGGGTGTTGGGATGAAATTTGAAGTTCACTCATCCTGATTGATTAAATGTGTCGATAGATTGATTGACAGGCTGTTATAAGCGTTGAATATCTATATTTGATGCTTATACAGTGTAGTGCACTTTGGTTGATGGTTGATTATTTTTCAATGCTATGATATACATGTGTTGTATGAAAATCCATATAATTAACTTTATATGGTAATTGATTGGGCCTCATTCCAATTTGAAAAATAAAGAATATTATAAAATAAAGGTTCATGTGTTGACAGTACTCATCCATTGAGATTGGTCATGTGTTGAACGAAATATTTTAGTAATAAAATTTATATCTTTATTATTAAAAAATAAAGTTTCATGTGTTGACAGTACTCATCCATTGAGATTGGTCATGTGTTGAACGAAATATTTTAGTAATAAAATTTATATCTTTATTATTATAAAATAAAGGTTCATGTGTTGACAGTACTCATCCATTGAGATTGGTCATGTGTTGAACGAAATATTTTGATAATAACAACTATTTTGAAAAAGAAATATTTGAAATAGAATATTTGAAAATAGAAATTTATGAAGCCGTGTTGATTAGATTGATGCCATTTTGACGTAAACGATATTTATATCAATTTTATCGATTTCGAAATGAATTGAATTGAAAACGATTTCGAAATGAATTGAATTGAAAACGATTTCGAAATGAAATGAATTGAAAACGAATTCAAAATGAATTGAAAGCGATTTCGAAATGAATTGAATTGAAAACGATTTCGAAATGAATTGAATTGAAACGATTCGAAATGAAATGAATTGAAAATGAATTCAATTTGAATTAAAAGCAAATTGAAATGAATTCAAATTGAATTGAAATTTGAATTGAATAGAAATGAATTTTAAAACGAATTTATACAGAAGAATTCAATTTTGATTTGAATTGAAAAGAAAGTTGAAATGGCTTTTGAAACGATTTTAAAACTATTTATATAATTCGTTTTAAATAGAAATCGACGAAATATATATTATATATATATTATATATATAATATAATGGCCTGAATAGAACGCGCCGCGCCGCGGCAGTTCGTGAATTTCGACCATTTATTTCAAACGGACATTACGGGAGATCCGACCGTCGGATTCTCCTAAACCCGGAACCGTTAGGTTCGTATCGAAAAGAGATTTCTAACGAATATTACAAATTCAAAATCTAACGGTTGGATTTGGGATTATGTCCAAATCAAATTTGAAAAAGGTCGTTGTAAGTGCAGTTCGATGGCCATTGATGGAAATCGACTGTACGGGCCTTGATAAAATTATTAAAAATAGTAATAGTTTGTGTAAAATCATAAGAAATGGTTTAGAAAGGATTGGGATGAAAAACTCCATATTTGAAAAGATAAAAATAGATTTTTATCGAAATGAACTAGTTTTGAACTATAAATATAATTCTATTTATTTTTTTTATAAATAAATTGAATTTGAAAAGGGTTTTAAAAATAACCAAAATTTCCAATGATTGCATTGGAGTGGATTTGAATCGAAATTGTAGTCGGAATATTTCGATGTTGGAATTCGTGATTATACAGATGTTGTTATGGAAATTTGAAAGATATATATTTATATCGTTATTTCCAATACGACATTTGTTAGTCGTAGGATTTGATATTGAATATAAGCCGATATATTTTCTAATCAGAGCCTTGTATTGAATATCAAATGTGATTTGGGTTTGTCGTGAATGGTGTCTTCACTAACACTGTTCTTTAACCCAGTTGAGAAAAGATTAAATCTTTTTATTTAGATTTAATGAAGGGTACCAATTAAATAATATTTAATTGGAATTGAATTGGTATTGATTTTTGGGTTTATCGTGAACAGTGTTTTAAATAACACTTGTTCTTTAACCCGATAATTAATGGAAGGTGATTTTGGGTTTATCGTGAACCGTGTTTTAAATGACACTGATTCTTTAACCCAGTCGAAGATTAAAACTAAGTGGAGTTTTAATGAATCTTTAATTAGATTGAATTGATCGAAAATGGAGTATCACCAGTTTTGCTCCTGGCGATAGTTAAATCTTTAATTAGATTTGAACGTGAAATGGTAATTGAATTTACCGATAACACTGTGGTGTTAGATATGAAGTATTACCAGTTTTACTTCATGGGATGAATAGGTTGGGATTGGGGAATTAAAACAAATGATTACTTCGATAAGTTTCGTTAATCCCGACTAGTTGACTCGAAATTCAAAGGATGATAAAAGAATAAATTCAGGAAATTATCTTGGATAAAATTAATGGGAATCTTTCCCTATGAATGTGAAATTTAGAAACCAACTGTCGGTTAGCCAAGCAGAATGGTTTTCTGGATATTGATCTGATGTTGGTTTCGGCCTTCGGGGTTAATATTTGGGGAATTATTCTCTTGATTAATTTACGGTTAGTGACTGATGAATTGGAATGAGGCGTATGTTGTGTTTGTGTTACACTTATTTAAAATATACGCGAGTTATTCGGAAAGACCGGGTTTAACCCATTCTGAATAACTGATACGACGATAAGTCGAAGATGAAGACGGTGGTCGAAGACCAGAAGTCTTCACGTCGTTTGGATGATAACTGATGATCTTGATTGGGCTGTACACCCAAGAAGATGGAAACAGTTGGTGATCGTCCAGACGTACTTGGAGATCGATGGATATGCGGGGTACTAGGTGCCTCCGGTTTCGTTCAGACCCAGAACGGACTTGTAAATGGACTGTGTGTCTGACATTGGATTTTAGTCTGTGTGATTGATCTCTATTAAATATATATCTGTTTGGCGGCGGAGAATTTATTCTCTTGCTTAACGCCCTTCTCTGAGACGTACGAGCTCAGGGGTTATATATTGAAGGATATCAAACGCATGGAGTGAATTGCCTGTGTGGCATGCCTAAGTGGCAATTGATCGAGGCTTCTGTTGAAAAGCAAAGTCTTGTGGTGATGATCAAAGCACGGCCTTTGTGGCGTAGCTTTGTGTAACGTTTGCTTCGCGAGTTTCACACCCGGTATGAACCAAAAACGGGAGACGGACGTCAGGGAGGGCATGCGTTTATTTCTAGCTAGAAGTGGCGTCAGTGGTTTTACGCGCCCTGACGAGTTTGACTTATGTGGTTGTTGCTTTTGCGAGGCGCCTCGGTTATATCGGTTTCGGCCGATGCATTCTGGTCGGCTGACGGACCAGACTTACACCCCATAGGGTGGGGAGACGTAGTGTTCAGGCATAATAATCCACATCGGTGGACCGGCCCTGGGGATCCAAGGGGCAGTTGCGGCTGTTCCTGAGGCTCGGGCTAGACAGTCTCGAATCGGTTGAGGACTATCTTTTGCCTCGGTTCATAGACGGAAATCCAATTTCCAAATACGTGATTTTGCGGTTTTATTTGTAAACCTATATATGGTGACATAGTGGCATGGGACGCTCATGTCGCCTATGATTGATACTTATGATTTGAAGTTGTTTTATACACTATGCACTTATAATAGTATCAAACGATTTGTTTTAACCGTATCAAGCATTCTTTGGCTGTTATAAGGGAAAACCCTATCCTCGGCTGCGTTGCATTGTGTGATGGGACCTGGGTCTTATAACAGCTTCATTTTTCTTTATTTAGCATTGCGCTGTTTGTTTTATGCACTGGTATTCTTGGGAGGAAACCCGTTCCGTGTTATACGGCGTGGTCCCTTATTTACCTAATGATTTAAAATAAAGATTAATAACTGTTTAGTTCTCACACCAGTCACATGACTGACCTGGAGTTTATTGTTTTAACCTAAACTCTGGGTGCCCCTATTTTTGACACGGGCAGCTAGTAGTTTTGGTTTTGCAGATTTATATTCACAGGATCCTGGTTTACAGCTGGAACGATATCCGGAAAGCTTTGTATCCGTATATCTCCTTCTAGTTGTGTATTGTATTATTTTCCGCTGCGATGTATTTAAATGTAATTTAAATCTCTGTTATTTCTGGGTAATATTCATTTTTACTCTGTATATTCTTGTAATCTGATGCATTGTTGTAATATACAGTGAAATGTTCTTCTGTATGTGTTCTGTTTTGTCCTGTTCTCAAACGATAGGGCGTTTCGAACGGCCTGGATCGGTTTAGCGACTGGTTCGGACCGAGCGAAATTCCTTGCCGTCACATTCCACTTCTCGTCGAGTCGGTTATTCAGAATGGGTATAAACCCGGCCTTTCCGAACAACCCGCGTATATTAAAAACAAATGTTACACAAACACAACATACGCCTCATTCCAATTCAGAATATTCTTTTATTCACAAAATCATATTTTTAGGGAAAGGTTCCCATTAATTTTATCCAAGATAAATTCTTTCAAATTTATCCTTTAATCTTCCTTTGGATGTCATTTCAAACCAGATTATGGTTTTCTAACTAGTCGAGATTAGCGAACCACACCGAAGTAATTATTTATTTTATTTCCATATCCCAACCTATTCATCCCATGAACCAAAACTGGTAATACTCCATATTTAACACCACAATGTTGTCGGTAAAATTAATGACCATTTCACGTTCAAATCTAATAAAAGATTTAACTATCGCTTTGGAGCAAAACTGGCGATAATCCATTCTCGCTCATTTCTAAATTTGATAATTTAGATTATAGATTTACATTTCAATCTAATTGCAGATTCGTTAAAACTCCTTTTACTGGGTTAAAGAACTAGGTGTTATTTAAAACAGAGTTCACGACAAACCCAAATCACATTCTATTTATTATCGGGTTAAAGAACTAGTGTTGTTTAAAACACAGTTCACGATAAACCCACAAATCAAATTTGTTATATATTCAAATCAAATTCGTCATTTATGCAATTCAATTCGAATTCGTTATCTATTCAATTCAATTCGAATTCGTTATCTTTTCAATTCAATTCGAATTCGTTATTTATTCAATTCAATTCGAATTCGTTATTTATTCAATTTAAATTCAATTCATTATTTATTCAATTTAAATTCAATACATTATTTATTCAATTTAAATTCAATTTATTATTTATTCAATTTAAATTCAATTCATTATTTATTCAATTCAATTCAAATTTCATTTCTAAATATTCGATTCAAATTTCATTTTAAAATATTCGATTCAAATTTCATTTCAAAATATTCGATTCAAATTTCATTTCAAAATATTCGATTTCGAAATCACTTTTCAATATTCATTTTAAAATGAATAAAATCGATATAAATATCGTTTACGTCAAAATGGCGTCAATCTAATCAACACGGCTTCATATAATTCTATTTTCAAATATTCTATTCGACAAACGAATATTTATTTATTTTTTTCTCCACACACGACTAATCTCAACGAATGAGTACTGTCCACGTGTGGCTTTTTTGTTATTTAAAATATTTTATAAAATTTGGGTAACTATCGTTTGATTTTCAATTAGACTCCACCGTGAAGTAGTTCTAATTTAAAACATGATAAAGATGTATATTTTATTGTTAAAAACATTTCGTTCAACACATGACTGATCTCAACGGATGAGTACAGTCAACACATGAACCTTTATTTTATAAAGATAGAGATATGAATTTTATTGTTAAAACATTTCGTTCAACACATGACTAATCTCAACGGATGAGTACAGTCAACACATGAACCTTTATTTTATAATATTCTTTATTTTCAAAATCGGAATGAGGCCCAATCAATCTCCATATAATGTTAGTTATATGGATTTTCATACATCACACGTATATAATAGCATTGAAAAATAATCAACCATCAACCAAAGTGCACTACACTGTATAAGCATCAAATATAGATATCTAACGCTTATAACAGCCTGTCAATCAATCGATTGATATATTTAATCAATTAGGATGAGTGAACTTCAAATTTCATCCCAACACCTGTGTGGGGTTTCAAACAATCAAACACAGATTTTATTTGTGCAGTTGGGCGATGTGTAAAATTTATCGTCCCAATCAATGTCCTTCAAATAGGTGTACATAAAGAAATCGTCCAGTTTGTAAATGAATATTTTGTTTATTCATATTCACGTTAAAAATTATATTTTTAACGATAAAATAATTTATTTCAACATATGAATTTCTATTAAGTTCATTCTTTAAATAAAATGATAATTTTATTTTTCTAACATATTTTAGAAAATTTCGGCGGCATAACGGCACGATACTAGAAACGGGACGAGGCCTAGCCTTATCCCCGGTCTAGTGAAGGCCCACGCCATTCACACATCAATCAAATTCACCAAACAACTAAATTCAAATCAAATCATCAAACTAATCTATGCAACCAAACAAACAAGTCCATGGTCTGTGGACGATTGTGTCGGGTGCTACTAAACACCGTCTACATCCAAGTATATATATATAACTAGAAAAAGAAGTTGTAAGGTGAGAAATTCTCACCGATAGCTATCCAATACCACGACTCTTCATCGTTATCGCATCTTCGTCTTCTTCGTTGCCCGTAGCCACTACATATATAAAAATCACACATTTTTATATTTTGATGTCTTTAAAATAAAAATCACATTTTTATTTATTCACTTTGAATTTAAAAATCATATTTTTACGCTTCATACATTTAAAAATCGAATTTTCACTTCGCTATTCAATATATAAAAATCGAATTTTTTACTACCATGTCATATAGATAAAAATTCCATTTCAAAAATAAAGATCTCGCCTTTATAAAAATAAAGATTTCGCCTTTATAAAAATAACATTTTGAACCTTTCTATCATACAAAAATTATATTTTTAATCCTCTACATAATAAAGATTATATTTTTAATACTTTAAAAATATAAAAATCATATTTTTAATTCTTTAAAAATATAAAAATCATATTTCATATTTTTATTTTCAAAAGCAAAGCATATTAGGCTATTTTATTTTTAAAAACCCATTTTTAATCTATGCTATATATATATATATATATTCAGTTTTTTTTCTTTCCATGCTAATTATATATATAAAATAAAAACTGAAAAGAAAACTAAAATTAAAATTAAAAGGGATAGAACTCACCTTTTCTTTCATCGTTGAAATAAGATTTTTAGAAGGAGGGAGGGGGTTTGCGTCTTCAGCAGAAAAGGGGGAGGAGTGGTCTGCCTTGGTCGAACTGGAGGGAGGGCTCGCGAACTCAGTGAGGGAGAAAGGAAGAGGAGGAAGAAGAGAAGAGGGAGGCAGCGAAGTGTGGCTGGGGTCTCGTCGGCGTTAGGCGCGACACTTGGGAAGGCGACGGTGGCACGGGATTGGGTGGCAGCGGATTGTTGGGTGCGTCGGTTTACTGGAGAAGGGGGAGCGGAGGGTGGCTGGTGCAAGGGGGATCGAAGGGGGGGAGAGGCGATGACGAGGGCGGCGGCGCGACAAGGGTTTCCCCTTTCCAGCAGGGTTTTTATCTTTTTTTTTTCCTTTTGAACGGTGGTTATGAGGGAGAGAAAGGTGAGTGAGTTATTATATAATTTAATTATTTATTTAAATTTATTTCTCCTTAAAAGCAACTTTTATTTTCAACCACGAAACGAGACCCACAGCCTGCCTTCCATAGCATTTTACCCCCATTTCGAACTCAATGGGATATGTATCGTAGGCTGGTTTGTTCATCTCGATCAGTTTTGTTCAAAATAAACTTTTACTCTATATATTGAATTTGAACGCGCATTTCAATTTACCAGGGTCGCATACTAACTCTATAAACTCCATAAAAATATTTTCTAGCTTCGTATTGGCGATACGGTCCTAACAAATCTAGTTTCGTCGAATTCTGAGACCGTTAGAAAAATGGCCATTTTCCAGTCGATTAAAATCAACTAAAACTGGTCAAAAATGTTTTCCTTTGCCACGCTCACATATTGATTCGAAAAATTGTGAAATTTGGAATCTAGCAATAACTTGACATTGCGGATCCAACAAAAGTGTTTTCGTTGAAATCCGAGGTCATTTGTAAAATGTCCATTTTGAAGGGCCTGAATTCCATAGCGACTATTCAGAATTTTCAACTGGACATATCTTTTGATTCCCGCTATGAAATTTTGATTTTTCGGATTCGTTGGAAAGATATTATCAATTAGATCCTATCATTTTTGGTTTCACTAAAATTCGGATCGTTTTGCACCCGGTACATCCAATTGAAGTTTGAAATCGAATTATCGAACTACCGCGCCACTTTCAATTCTATTTATATCTATATATAAATATTTATATTCTAACGACGACGTATATAATATATACGTTCGAATTATACTCAAAATAAATTTCTCTTCGATATTATTTAAAATAATTCATTTTAAATATTCAAAATTGGCTAAAATTGCCAAAATAAAAATTTTAAACTGGTTCAGAATTTCCGGGTTATTACAATCTCCCACACTTAAAACTTTTCGTCCCCGAAAAGGAACAAAGTCGAAAGTGGTTTGATTAATCAACTCTACATTCGATTTGGCTTGCATTCTCCAACTTTTCAGTTTCTGAGAATTTTCCATTTTTTCAAAAATTTGGCTAACACCCTAAATTTTCGAAAAATTTCGCCATAACCTCCCCTACACCGGGAGCCACGGGAAAATCCGGAAATTGCCATATAGTCCTTTTGATCTCAAAACGCAAAAGAAAAAGCCAAGCGGCTAGCCAATAGGCTCAAAAAATCATCATCACCTAAACAAAATAGGAAATTATAGTAAACATGCACCTATTTGTCGGGCAAAAAATTTTTATTCTCTGCTCTAGCCTCCTTGCTATGACCTGTTCAATGTAAGTATATGTATATGCAAGCAAATGCGTCTAATTTTCAATATAAGTCAATATTTGGTTCAATTAGGCATAATGGTTAAAAATTATCAAACAAATAAAAAAACAACACAAACATCAATCAATTAGTGAATTAGAGTTTCAAATTCATAATTTTGATACATATACAGAAAATCATGTTTTTGATGCCAATTCACAACAATGTGTTCTAACGATATAAGATTTGGTTCTCACACCAGTCTAATGGAAATATATAGATATCACACCTTCGTCACTCGAAAATAAATGCTGGTGATGGTATACTTCATCATCAGGACCATGTCCGGGCGAATAGAGTGTGACTCTATATCTATCTAATATATTAAAACTTCGAATATACGTTCGTGACGCGTATATGCAAAACCTTTATATACTAGATTGTCCAACTTCAAAATAAATAAATACTCAAATACGTTTTAAAATGGTTTAAATTTGAAAACAAAATTGTTTTCATTTGAAAAATATACTCTTCACACTCGTTCTAGGATACTACTGATCCTATCACTAACGAGTCATTCTAATTGGATATTAGTAATCCAATATCTGATGAATTCTTTCGTATGGTTCTAATGTGTCTTGTTCTCGAGCTCTGTAAACCAAAGCTCTGATACCAAATGTAGCGACCCGAACTTCCCAGGTCTCCGAAGAGATGAGAAAGAACGAATTACTGTGAGGACAAGACAAAACAGAACGCAGATGGAAGAACATTTCATTGCTATTACAACAATTCCATTAGATACAAGAATATACAGAGTATAAATGAATAAATTACATTCGATGAATATCAGAGATTACAATAAATTACATAGCAGCGGAAAATAATACAAAGCACAAACTGAAGGTGATATACGGATACAGAGCTTTCCGGATATCATTCCAGCTGTAAATCAGGATCCTGTGAATATAAATCTGCAAAACCAAAACTACTAGCTGCCCGTGCGGAAAATAGGGGCACCCAGAGTTTAGGTTAAAACAATAAACTCAAGGTCAGTCATGTGACTGGTGTGAGAACTAAAACAGTTATTTAAAACTTTACTTTAAAAGAGCATAATTTAAGGGACCACGCCGTATAACACGTAACGGGTTTCCTCCCAAGAATAACACTGCATAGAATAAACAACGGAATGCTTTTCCGAAAAATGAAGCTGTTATAAGAACCAGGTCCCATCACACAATGCAACGCAAGCCGGAGGATAGGGTTTTACCTTATAACAGCCAAACATGCTTGATACGTTTAAAACAAGTCATTTGATACTATAATAAGTGTATAGTGTCAAAACAATTTCAATCATAAATATAAATCATAGACGGCATGAGTGCCCCATCCCACTATGTCGCCATACTAGGCTCTACAAATAAAGCCTAAATACACGTATTGGAAATTGGATTTCCGTCATGAGTCGAGGCAAGGGGCAAGCTCCTCTCCGCTTCGAGACACTCTAGCAAATGCTCAGGACTACACACTCTGGGCAGCCACTTGGATCGGTTGGGCCGGTCCTCACTTACGTTAGAGGATTAGTAATGCCTGAACACACGTTTCCCGGTCCTTACAGACCTATATCGAGGCGCCTCATTCCAACAACCACAAAGGTGAAAAGTATATAAATGTCAGGGCTGGTAAGTCACTGACACCACCAAAGCTAGAAAGAAACGTCGTGCTCTCCCAACGGCCCGTATCCCGTTTTGAACTCATACCGAGTTGTGAGGCTCGCGAATTCACGTTATACACAAAGCTGCCATGTAGGCGTGCTTTGATCATCAACCACAAGACTTTGCTTTTCAACAGAAGCCTTGATCCATGCAACTCAGTATGCCACATAGGAAATTAATGCCCTGCGATTGATATCTATCGATATATAACCTCTAAGCTCGTACCTCTCAGAGAAGGGCGTTAAGCAAGAGAATAAATTCTCCGCTGCCAAACAGATATATATTTAACAGAAATGAATCGACACAGAATAAAATCCAATGTCAGACACTCAATCCTTTTACTAGTTCGTTCTGGGTCTGAACGAAACCGGAGGCACTTTCCTCGCATATCCATCCATCTCCAAGTACGTCTGGAAGACCACAAACTATTTCCATCCTCTTGGGTGTACAGCCCAATCAGGATCGTCAGTAATTATCCAAACGATGTGAAGACTTCCAGTCTTCGACCACCGTCTTCATCTTCGACTTCTCGTCGAATCGGTTATTCAGAATGGGTATAAACCCGGCCTTTCCGAACAACCCGCGTATATTAAAAACAAATGTTACACAAACACAACATACGCCTCATTCCAATTCAGAATATTCTTTTATTCACAAAATCACATTTTTAGGGAAAGGTTCCCAATAATTTTATCCAAGATAAATTCTTTCAAATTTATCCTTTAATCTTCCTTTGGATGTCATTTCAAACCAGATTATGGTTTTCTAACTAGTCGAGATTAGCGAACCACACCGAAGTAATTATTTATTTTATTTCCCCATCCCAACCTATTCATCCCATGAAGCAAAACTGTTAATACTCCATATTTAACACCACAGTGTTGTCGGTAAAATTAATTACCATTTCACGTTCAAATCTAGTTAAAGATTTAACTATCGCTTTGGAGCAAAACTGGCGATACTCCATTCACGCTCATTTCTAAATTTGATAATTTAGATTATAGATTTACATTTCTATCTAATTGCAGATTCGTTAAAACTCCTTTTACTGGGTTAAAGAACTAGGTGTTATTTAAAACACAGTTCACGACAAACCCAAATCACATTCTATTTATTATCGGGTTAAAGAACTAGTGTTGTTCAAAACACAGTTCACGATAAACCCACAAATCAAATTCGTTATATATTCAAATCAAATTCGTCATATATGCAATTCAATTCGAATTCGTTATCTATTCAATTCAATTCGAATTCGTTATATATTCAATTCAATTCGATTTCGTTATTTATTCAATTCAATTCGAATTTGTTATTTATTCAATTTAAATTCAATTCATTATTTATTCAATTTAAATTCAATTCATTATTTACTCAATTTAAATTCAATTCATTATTTATTCAATTTAAATTCAATTCATTATTTATTCAATTCAATTCAAATTTCATTTCAAAATATTCGATTCAAATTTCATTTCAAAATATTCGATTCAAATTTCATTTCAAAATATTCAATTTCGAAATCACTTTTCAATATTCATTTTAAAATGAATAAAATCGATATAAATATCGTTTACGTCAAAATGGCGTCAATCTAATCAACACGGCTTCATATAATTCTATTTTCAAATATTCTATTCGATAAATGAATATTTATTTATTTTTTTCTCCACACACGACTAATCTCAACGAATGAGTACTGTCAACGTGTGGCTATTTTGTTATTTAAAATATTTTATAAAATTTGGGTATCTATCGTTTGATTTTCGATTAGACTCCACTGTGAAGTAGTTCTAATTTAAAACATGATAAAGATGTATATTTTATTGTTAAAAACGTTTCGTTCAACACATGACTGATCTCAACGGATGAGTACAGTCAACACATGAACCTTTATTTTATAAAGATAGAGATATAAATTTTATTGTTAAAACATTTCGTTCAACACATGACTAATCTCAACGGATGAGTACAGTCAACACATGAACCTTTATTTTATAATATTCTTTATTTTCTAAATCGGAATGAGGCCCAATCAATCTCCATATAATGTTAGTTATATGGATTTTCATACATCACACGTATATAATAGCATTGAAAAATAATCAACCATCAACCAAAGTGCACTACACTGTATAAGCATCAAATATAGATATCTGATGCTTATAACAGCCTGTCAATCAATCGATTGACATATTTAATCAATCAGGATGAGTGAACTTCAAATTTAATCCCAACACCCATGTGGGGTTTCGAACAATCAAACACAGATTTTATTTGTGCTGTTGGGTGATGTGTAAAATTTATCGTCCCAATCAATGTCCTTCAAATACGTGTACATAAACAAACCGTCCAGTTTGTAAATGAATATTTTGTTTATTCATATTCACGTTAAAAATTATATTTTTAACGATAAAATATTTTATTTCAACATATGAATTTCTATTCAGTTCATTCTTTAAATAAAATGATATTTTATTTTTCTAACATATTTTAGAAAATTTCGGCGGCATAACGGCACGATACTAGAAATGGGACGAGGCCTAGCCTTATCCCCGGTCTAGTGAAGGCCCACGCCATTCACACATCAATCAAATTCACCAAACAACTAAATTCAAATCAAATCACCTAACTAATCTATGCAACCAAACAAACAAGTCCATGGTCTGTGGATGATTGTGTCGGGTGCTACTAAACACCGTCTGCATCCTAGTATATATATATATATATATATATATATAACTAGAAAAAGGAGTTGAAAGGTGAGAAATTGTCACCGATAGCTATCCAATACCACGTCTCTTCATCATTATCGCATCTTCGTCATCTTAGTTGCCCGTAGCCACTACATATATAAAAATCACACATTTTTATATTTTGATGTCTTTAAAATAAAAATCACATTTTTATTTATTCACTTTCAATTTAAAAATCATATTTTTACGCTTCATACATTTAAAAATCGAATTTTCGCTTCGCTATTCAATATATAAAAATCGAATTTTTACTACGATGTCATATAGATAAAAATTCCATTTCAAAAATAAAGATTTCGCCTTTATTTTTTGTTTGGTTGCACATTGTTTGGTATGTTCATCGAGGAGTCGTTTGTGCAAGATGTTAAGATTTCTTCTTTGTTGTTGATTGGTATTGTCTTTTTCAGTGAGCGAGAGGCTCGATGTATCCTTTTTGGATGTTGTGCGAATAGTTGGATTTCAGGATGCCAGCTGGAACTTGATGAGACATTTTTGTGTATTAAGTTATTAAGGCTGACGTGATGAGAATGATATAGACGGATGCCTTTTAATCCTCCTTATTCACTTTTAACTTGCTTCATTTCACTTTTATCTTCTTCTTTTTTTTGGGAAATTTTCGGTCGCAGCCGTGCTTCCTCAAGAGTTTTATCAGGTAATCTATGTTGGATATTTCCGCTTTGATTCTTCTTCAAAAGGTTTTGGTTTTCTCACTCTGTCATTTTGCCCAGTGTTTGCAGCAACATCTGTTATCTTGAGCGATTTCTTCTTGGCTTCAAGGTACCATGATCTTTATGGGTAAGTTTTCTTTTGTTTTGCTTTGCTGGAATACTCATGCAATCCTAGGTTAGGATGTTCCAAAGATGAGATGTCCGAGCTATGTATGAATTTGGGATTTGGGTAACAGCCAAGTTTTTGTGTAGCATTGATACCGTCTCTGTAATCGTTTTTGAAGAGTACGAATCATCTGATGGTTTTCTTTCGAAATCTCCATGCTTGGCATTTGTTTATGAAATGTTCGACGAAATGCCCCAGGGTTTTCTAGCTGAAATGTTTCCATTTATGCCTGAGTTTGGTTCGGCTGTTTTCGTTTTCATGGTCATTATCTGAGTCCACACCGATCTCTTTTGAAATAGGTCGCCCAAGGATGGAATTCTTCATGTCTAGAAGGCATAAGAAAAAAATCATCAAGGAGGGCCGGTGGCAAGAAAATGCCTCAAAGAAAGGAGATCATGGGTGCGACTGATGCTCAGAGTCAAAGTCATTGTTTGTTGAATGAACTTTCTGACTCAGATATTCATGCTGTTATTGGTCGTATGGTTTCTTCATCCATCACCTTGGATCCTGCAGCTGTTCCGGAGCCTCTTCCTATTCCTGAACCTTGTCATCCTGAACTCGCCAGAGACTTTGTGGTTCAGTGTCCAGTAAGCTCGCGTTCCGGTGTGTATATAGACCCATTTGACAGATGGATTATTGCAGGTAAGATGGACGACATGAAAGATTGTATATTGGATGCGCTCAATCAGTTAGAAGCACGTTCGCACCTGGTTGAAGGCCTTATCACAACTGTCAGAGATTACATCGTGGATCAAATGGGTGCCTGGCTCTCTCTTGTCGAAGATCTTCAATAGTCAAATAAAGAGAATCTCGAATGACTTAATGCTTTGGAAAAGGACAAGCTCAAACTTGTCGAGGCCCTTGAGTCTAGGGAGAGGATCATCTCTTACCTTATCTGAACAGTGTGGCCTAATAATGCTTTTCCTGTTCTGTTATTTTGGTTTTGGTTTTGAATGGTATTTTTAGTCTGGCGTGTGTATGCGAGAGCCAGCCTTGCTTACTTTCGTACGCTTAGGTTTGGTGACTTTATGGTTTGTTTTGGACCCCAATGCACCGCAGTTTATTATGCAACTCGTTTACTTCTGCGCGGGTGCAAAGCACGTTGCACCTTTATTTATTTTTACGCATTCGACCTAGAGCTTTATTAATCGTTCGATTGCGCCTGATTTTCTATTATTATCATTATTGCTGGGATTTAGTTGTCTTTTGAAGTTCATCGCTTATCGAATTTATTACGCATTTGTATTATTATAAGCGCGTTTGGTATCTTTTATTTAAAAGTATTCAACCCCGCGCCTCACTGACTGGTAATCTGAGCCCTTCGAAGGCTTATTTTGAATACGTGCCCCTGGGGAGGTCGTGGGTTAAATATTTTTGATCCATTCTAGGCCCTGATTGATTGTATTAGTTATTCAAAAAGGTTATAGAACGGATACCACCTTTCGGCTAGGATTTCTGACACCCCCTTTTGGCTAGGATTTCTGTTTTGCACTGGTCCTTCCAGCATGTTTAATCCTTCCCCATTTCCATGGCTCATCGCGTGGAGCAGACACTAATTCATCTCATCGAGCCTTGACTCAGAAGGGATAAAATTCGTGCCCTCTGCCTAAGAAGGTGCCCCTCTTCTTTTTGGAATTGGCAATTTTTCCGTTTCGGGACATTTCGGTTTTTCGGACTTTGTGCCTTGCCCTATGAAACAGACACTGGTTCGCCTCATTGAAAAAATTAAGAAACTTTTCCAAGTTAGAGAACCTGTATCCAGCACCTAAGAAGGTGTTTCTTTGGTGGGCTTAGCGATTTTATCCATGGGACTTTAACCATTGGACCTTTTTTTTTTTGAAATTGCTTCTACTCCGGTGTTGAACCCTAGGAGGTAGACATTGATCTTTGCTACTGAATCTAATTCAGGTTTTATGGGAATCATGTCCTACACCTTCAACGGGGCCCGGTGCTAGTCTTTCGCATGGGTGTTTGCTATGCATTCAACATATTCCGTAATGGGAGGTGCGGCCTGTCGACTTGTTGCCTATCTTAGAGCAGCTTGTCTCCTTTTTTTGATGTGATGTGTTTATTCATCCTGTTTGATTTTGCTTAATGTCCGCGATCCCCAAACTGCTTTGTTTGATGTGTGACCTGGGACTTTCATCACAGTTCAACTGCGTATGGCAGATTGCTTTTACCATGCCTACATTTCAGGAGATTGTTTTCCTATTAGCATGGACCAATAAGTATGTTACTCAGGTAGACGCATAACTAAATTTGTTCCATAAAGTTTTTTAAGTCAACAGTTACTCAATATGAACATAGTGAATAATAAAGCAGTGCAAAACTATCTCAATAACAAGATAAAAACGAGGGAGTGAAGCAAAGTAATGACGGCTCTAGTTTAATGCTCCGTTATTGAGGCATTCGCTACCGGTCCTCTTGATGAGCGTCCTCTTTGGATTGGTTTAAGCCTTTTTTCCTTTCAAGGTGTATTGTCCCTTATTTGTGGAGAGTGGGGGCAACTTTTATGATCTTGAACATACTATTGCAAATGGTTTTTTATGATTAACCCTTCGATTACTGACTTCAAGTGCCTGCATTCATCAGTATCATGCCCTGGCTGCTTGTGGAACTGACAGAATCTTCCTAATTTCATAGCGATACCTTTGACCTGTCTTTGCTTCAAAACCGGATATCTCTCGGTGTTTTTAGTTTCCACGAAGATATTTCCCACGGTATCGTTAAGGGGAGTGAACTTGGAGTTCTTGAAAAAGTGCAGCTTCTTTTTTGCCCGACTATCTTCTCTTTCATTGCTCCTTTTTCGACGATCAAGGTTGCTTTACGCATTTCCATCCTTCTCTACCTGTACATCTTTTTCTTCCATACTCGCATATTTTTCGACTTTGTTAAGTAATTGTTCGAGTGTACTTGGGTTCTTTTTCTTGATCCAACGCCCCAATTGGGTTTGCTTACATACGCCCCTCTTAAGAGCCATTAAGGTAAGGCTGGGTTCAAGATTTTTAACTCTAGTGACCGCCACATCAAATAGAATAAAAAAAGCTTTGAGGGGCTCTCCCGGTTGTTGTTGTAGTCCATTTAGCTCCGTAACATCCCGAGTTTTGAGTACCTGGGATTTGAACTGCTTACCAAATAGTTTAGCCAGGGTCATGAAATTGTCCACCAACTGCGGCGGCAGCTTCGTGAACAATAGATAAGCCACCCCTTCTAGATAAGTTGGGAAATACAACCATTTGATTTCGTCGGTAGCACGTGCTCCATTCATATACTGGTCGTATTTACACAAAAATATATTAGGGTCGCTCGTCCCGTCATAAGACTATAAGGATGGAGGTTAGAATCTTTGCAGGTATACAGTTTTCTAAACCCTTTCAGTGAGCGGGGTTTTAGTGGGAAGGACTCCCATTCTCTACGATCATCCTTCTTCTTCATGCTTTCCTTCATAATAGCTCGTGCCATTCCTAATATGTATTTCCATCCCTTGCTCGGATCCACGGATTGACCGCCCTCTTCATCATCGAACTCTGATCAAGATGTGCCCTTGTGAACTGGAGTCACGGAATTTGGGCATTCCTTTGGAAGGGACATCCTTATGGTAGTGGGACCGTCCTTCTGTTCTGCGATTGCATTGTTAAGACGACCCCGCACAGATGCTTTGTTCCCTTCATAATCCAGATTAGCGCGATGCGTGACCCTATGAATGAAACCCTTCCATCTTGAGCTCAAAGCGGAGAATTCTGCTTCTGAATTATGATTTGTTTGAGCTAGCGAGGAACAAGTGACGCTTAAAGTGGCTTTTGCAGTGGCGGCTTGAATGGTGAGTATCGACTCGAGCTTCTTCATCATTGCATTATTTGCAATAGTTATTTGACTCATCAAGCCTTTCACCGCCTTTTCCAATTCCTCCCTGGTTATAGTTTCTTGAATTTCAGGCAGCCCATCTACCTCGGAGTCGCTGGCTGACGGGGTTGACGCTGTTGTTGGGGCTGTTGACTTTGTCGGCGATTCTCCTCAGCGTGCTCATGATTTCAAGCACAGTGCTTCTCAGGAAATCTTACCGCATCTGGATTGGGGAAAGATTGCGGAACCACCAAAGGAAATTATGAACACGGCCCCACGGTGGGCGCCAAAATGTTTACACCAAAAATGGTCTAAATACCCAAGATACTAAACTGTACTTCACCAATTCAATAGAAATGAATGGAACCGTGTTTATTCAGCAATTAAAATGAAAAATACAAGAAAGGTAAAGTAGAGATGAGATTTAGAGTGGTTCAACCGTTAATGAGGCCTACGTCCACTATGGAGGTGATTTCCAATCTTATAATGAGGATTACAAATTACATCAATTATCTCTTCTCTACATCTCTATATTCACTCAATATACTCTCATTAATATATTTCAATCTAAGGAAGTATACAAGAGATTGGTAGAATTTGAGGAGAAGAAGGATGGATGGATGATTGAGATGAAGGACGTCTTCGATCTCCTTGATCACAAGATTATCGTTGACGCCATGGCCGAATCTGTAGTTGAGGATGGAATTTAGCAGCACTTCGTCGTTTCAGAAGAAATTGGATCCCCTTTTTGTTATTAGCCATGGTGTATTTATATGTGAGCCCCCTGGGAAATGAGCTGAAATCCGTTTATGTAGGCTACAGATCACTCGTTCTATGAATTACGATCGTGCCATCGACCAGCTGTAGCTGTATTTGATTTTCATGTGTGAGCGATTCAATGGAGCGTGCATCTTGAGTAGTTGTGCGGGTGACTCCTGTCGATGTCCTTCGTTTGCGGCTAACTCTGGTATTTGACGAGTAGGTATCTAATTTACTTGGTGGCGAGATGAGGGAACGACCGACTAAGTTACTTAAAGCGGTTGTGTCAGACCTGAGCGGGTAGGCGACGGTCTTCATTCGTCTAGAGGCGATCGTCTAAGTCTTGCGAGTTTGGGATGTGAACACACTCCTTCTGGGGGTTGGTGTATGACCAATCAACAGGTCTGCGATTCGAGTGTTGAGTGCTATGGGTTGCAATTCATGAGCGGTGGTTGAATATATGTGATACCTTGACTCCTGTCTTAATGTGTGCGATCGCACTTTGATATTAGATCAAGCGAGCTCTGCTGATGTGGAATGTATGACCCTCATTTCTATTTGCCATCTTCTTTGGTCGTACTGGCGGACTTGACTTATTTTAGGTTTGATATTCGGGTCATGCTCTATGCAGTCGTTCCAATCCATTGTAAGTCGTTTAAGTGCCTCGGATAACCTTTCGCACGACCGACCCTGATGAGTTCGTTTCGTATTCTTTACTCGATGTGCATGTGGATTTTTTACGGATTAACACGAATAATGCAAAAAAATTGAATAAAGAAATGAATAAAGGAAAATAATAATAAAAGTAAGGGGGTAGTTTAAGCATAGTAGGGGTAGATCGACAAATATGAAAGATGATGAATCATTTGGATTTGGTGCTGCAAAAACCAACCCTTCACAGTAGTTAAAAAATAGGAGTAATTGTTGGAAGTAAGTGCTATTTATAGAATTAGGAGTAGGATAAAAAAAGAAGGGTTGATTTGAAGTATTAAGAGAAGTCGGGGTATTTCAAGCATAGTAGGGGTAGATCGGCAAATATGAAGGATGATGAATCATTTGGATTAGGTGCTGCAAAAACCAACCCTTCGCAGTAGTTAAAAAATAGGGGTAATTGTTGGAAGTCTGGGTTACTTAGAGAATTAGGGGTAGGATTAAAAAGAAGGGCTATTTTTAAGTATTAATAAAAGTAGGGGTTGTTTAAGCATAGTAGGGGTAGATCGAAAAATATAAAGGATCATGAATCATTGGATTCGGTGCTGCAAAAACCAACCCTTCACAGTAGTTAAAAAATTGGGGTAATTGTTGGAAGTAAGGGCTATTTAGAGAATTAGGGGTATGATTAAAAAAAGGGTTGTTTTGAAGTATTAAGAGAAGTAGGGGTAGTTTAAGCATAGTAGGGGTAGATCGACAAATATGAAAGATGATGAATCGTTTGGACTGGATGATGCAAATATCAACCCATCACAGTAGTTAAAAAATAGGGGTAATTTTTGGAAGTAAGGCCTATTTAGATAATTTGGGGTATGATTAAAAATAAGGGCTTTTTTGAAGTATTAAGAGAAGTAGGGGAAGTTTAAGCATAGTAGGGGTAGATCGACAAATATGAAAGATGATGAATCATTGGGATTGGGCACTGCAAAAACCAACCCTTCATAATAGTTAAAAAATTGGGGTAATTATTGGAAGTAAGGGCTATTTAGAGAATTAGGGGTAGGATTAAAAAGAAGGTTAGTTTGAAGTATTAAGAGAAATAGGGGTAGATTGAGAAATACGAAAAATGATGAACGATTAGGATTGGGTTCTGCAAAATACAATGCTTCACAGTAGTTAAAAAGTAGGGGTAATTGCTGAAAGTAAGGATTATTTAGAAAATTAGGGGTAGGATTAAAAAGAAGGTTTTTTTTAAGTATTAAGAGAAGTAGGGGTGGTTTAAGCATAGTAGGGTTAGATTGACAAATATTAAAGATGATGAATCGTTTGGGTTGGGTGATACAAAAACCAACCCTTCACAGTAGTTAAAAAATAGGGATAATTTTTGGAAGTAAGGGTAATTTAGAGAATTAGGGGTAGGATTAAAAAGAAGGGCTGTTTTGAAGTAATAAGAGAAGTAGTGGCATTTTAAGAATAGTAGAGGTGGATCGACAAATATGAAGGATGATGAATCATTTGTATTAGGTGCTGCAAAAACAAACCCTTTGCAGTAGTTAAAAAATAGGTGTAATTGTTGGAAGTAAGGACTACTTAGAGAATTAGGGGTAGGATTAAAAAGAAGGGCTATTTTGAAATATTAATAAAGGTAGGGGTAGTTTAAGCATAATAGGGGTAGATCGACAAATATGAAGGATGATGAATCATTTGGATTCGGTGCTTCAAAAACCAACACTTCATAGTAGTTAAAAAATAGGGTAATTGTTGGAAGTAAGGGCTATTTAGAGAATTAGGGGTATGATTAAAAAAAAGGTTTGTTTTGAATTATTAAGAGAAGTAGTGGTAGTTTAAGCATAGTAGGGGTAGATCGACAAGTATGAAAGATGATGAATCGTTTGGATTGGGTGATGCAAAAACCAACCCTTCACAGTAGTTAAAAAATAGGTGTAATTGTTGGAAGTAAGGACCATTTAGAGAATTAGGGTTATGATTAAAAAGAAGGGCTGTTTTGAAGTATTAAGAGAAGTAGGGCAATTTTAAGCATAGTAAGGGTAGATCGACAAATATGAAAGATGGTGAATCATTGGGATTGGGCACTGCAAAAAAACACCCTTCACAGTAGTTAAAAAATAGGGGTAATTGTTGAAAATAAGGGTTATTTAGAGAATTTGGGATAGGATTAAAAAGAAGGTTAGTTTTGAAGTGTTAAGAGAAATAGTGGTAGATCGAGAAATATGAAAGATGATGAACCATTTGGATTAGGTTCTGCAAAATACTACCCTTCACAGTAGTTAAAAAATAGGGGTAATTGCTGAAAGTAAGGGCTACTTAGAAAATTAGAGGTAGGATTAAAAAGAAGGGTTGTTTTGAAGTATTAAGAGAAGTAGAGGTAGTTTAAGCATAGTATGGGTAGACTGACAAATATTAAAGATGATGAATCGTATGGATTGGGTGATGCAAAAACCAACCCTTCACAGTAGTTAAAAAATAGGGGTAATTTTTGGAAGTAAGGGCTATTTAGAGAATTAGGGATATGATTAAAAAGAAGGGTTGTTTCGAAGTATTAAGAGAAGTAAGGGAAGTTTAAGCATAGTAGGGGTAGATCGACAAATATGAAGGATGATGAATCATTTGGACTGGGCGCTGCAAAAAACAACCCTTCACAGTAGTTAAAAAATAGAGGTAATTGTTGGAAGTAAGGGCTACTTAGAGAATTAGGGGTTGGATTAAAAATTAGGTTTGTTTTGAAGTATTAGTAGGGGTAGATCGACAAATATGAAGGATGATGAATTATTTGGATTCAATGCGGCAAAAATCAACCCTTCGCAGTAGTAAAAAAACATGGGTAATTTTTGGAAGTAAAGGCTATTTAGATAATTAGGGGGAGGATTAAAAAGAAGTGCTGTTTTGAAGTATTGAGAGAAGTAGGGGTAGTTTAAGCATAGTAGGGGCAGATCGACAAGTTTGAAAGATGATGAATCGTTTTGATTGGTTGCTGCAAAAACCAACCCTTCACAATAGTTAAAAAATAGGGATAATTGTTGGAAGTTAGGTCTATTTAGAGAAATAGGGTGAGAATTAAATAGAAGGGCTGTTTTGAAGTATTAAGGGAAGTAGGGGTAGTTTAAGAAAAGTAGGGGTAGATCGACAAATATGAAAGATGATTAATCATTTGGATTGGGTGTTGCAAAAACCAACCATTCCCAGTAGTTAAAAAATAGGGGTAATTGTTGGAAGTAAGGGCTATTTATAGAATCAGGGGTAGGATTAAAAAGAAGGCCTGTTTTTTAAGTATTAAGAGAAGTAGGAGTTGTTTAAGCATAGTAGGGGAAGATCGACAAATATTAAAGATGATGAATCGTTTGGATTGGGTGCTGCAAAAACCAACCCTTCACAGAATAATAATTGGTTTACAAAGAAATGAATAATGCAAAAAAATGAATAAAGAAATGAATAAAGGAAAACAATAATAAAAGTAGGGGAGGTAGTTTAAGCATAGTAGGGGTAGATCCACAAATATGAAAGATGATGAATAATTTGGATTGGGTGCTGCAAAAACAACCCTTCATGGTAGTTGAAAAGTAGGGGTAATTGTTGGAAGTAAGGGCTATTTAGAGAATTAGTGGTAGGACTAAAAAGAAGGTCTTTTTTGAAGTATTAAGAGAAGTAGGGGTAGTTTAAGCATAGTAGGGGTAGTTTAAGCGTAGTAGGGGTATATCGACAAATATGAAGGATGATTAATCAATTGGATTGGGTGCTGCAAAAACCAACCCTTCACAATAGTTAAAAAATAGTGGTAATTGTTGGAAGATAGTGCTATTTCGAGAGTTAGGGGTAGGATTAAAAAGAAGGGTTGTTTTGAAGTATTAAGAGAAGTAGGGGTAGTCTAAGCATAGTAGGGGTAGATCGACAAATATGAAAGATGATGAATCGTTTGGAGTGCGTGATGCAAAAACCAACCCTTCAAAGTTGTTAAAAAATAGGGGTAATTGTTGGAAGTAAGGGCTATTTATAGAATTAGGGGTATGATTAAAAAGATGGGTTGCTTTGAAGTATTAAGAGAAGTAGGGGAATTATAAGTATAGTAGGGGTAGATCGACGAATATGAAAGATGATGAATCATTGGGATTGGGAGCTGCAAAGGCCAACCCTTCACAGTAGTTAAAAAATTGTGTTAATTTTTGGAAGTAAGGGCTATTTAGATATTTAGGGGTAGGATTAAAAATAAGCGTAGTTTTGAAGTATTAAGAGAAATAGGGATAGTTTAAGTAAAGTAGGAGTAGATCGAGAAATAAGAAAGATGATGAATCATTTGGATTGGGTGCTGCAAAAACCAACCCTTTACAGTAGTTAAAAAATAGGGGTAATATTTGGAAGTAAGGGCTATTTAGCGAATTAGGGGTAGGATTAAAAAGAAGGGTTGGGTTGGGTGCTGCAAAAACCAACCCTTCACAATAGTAAAATGATAATTGGTTTACAAAGAAAGAAATGAATAATGAAAAAATGGATAAAGAAATGAATAAAGGAAAACAATAATAAATGTAGGGGGGTAGTTTAAACATAGTAGGGGTAGATCGACAAATATGAACGATGATGAATCATTCGGATTGGGTGCTACAAAAACCAACCCTTCACAGTGCTGCAAAAACCAACCCTTCACAGTAGTTAAAAAATAGGAGTAATTTTTGGAAGTAAGGGCTATTTAGAGAATTAGGGGCAGAATTATAAAGAATGGATGTTTTGAAGTATTAAGAGAAGTAGGGGTAGTTTAAGCATAGTAGGGGTAGATCGACAAATATGAAGGATGATGAATCATTTGGATTGAGTGTTGCAAAAACCAACCCTTCACATTAGTTAAATAATAGGGGTAATTTTTGGAAGTAAGGGCTACATAGAGAATCGGCGGTAGGATTAAAAAGAAGGGCTGTTTTGAAGTATTAATAAAAGTAGGGGTAGTTTAAGCATAGTAGAGGTAGATCGACAAATATGAAATAAGATGAATCATTTGGATTCAGTGCTGTAAAAACCAACCCTTCACAGTAGTTTAAAAATATGGGTAATTTGTTGAAGAAAGGAGTATTTAGAGAATTAGGGGTTGAATTAAAAAGAAGTGTTGTTTTGAAGTATTTAGAGAAGTAGGGGTAGTTTAGGCATAGTGGGTTGATCGACAAATATGAAAGAAGATGAATCATTTGGATTGGGTGCTGCAAAAACCTATCCTTCAATGTAGTTAAAAAATAAGGGTAATTGTTGGAAGTAAGGGATATTTAGAGAATTAGCGGTAGGATTAAAAAGAAGGGCTTATTTTAAGTATTAAGAGAAGTAGGGTAGTTTAAGCATAGTAGGGGTAGATCTACAAATATGAAGGATATTGAATCATTTGTATTGGGTGCTGCAAAAACCAACCCTTCACGGTAGTTAAAAAATAAGATTAATTTTTGGAAGTAAGGGGTGTTTAGATAATTAGGGGTAGGATTAAAAATAAGGGTTGTTTTGAAGTACTTAGAGAAGTTGGGGTAGTTTAAGGATAGTAGGGTTAGATCGACAAATATGAAAGATGATGAATCGTTTAGATATGGTGATGGAAAAACCAACCCTTCACTGAAGTAGAATGATAATTGGTTTAAAAAGATAGAAATTAATAATGCAATAAAAATGAATAAAGGAAAATAATAATAAAAGTTGGGGGTAGTTTAAGCATTACAGGTGTAGATCAACAAATATGAAAGATGATGAATCGTCTGGATTGGGTACTGCAAAATCCAACCCTTCATAGTAGTCAAAAAATAGGGGAAGTTGTTGGAAGTAGGGGCTATTTAGAGAATTAGGGGGAGGATTAAAAAGAAGGGTTGTTTTGAAGTATTAAGAAAAGTAGGGGTAGTTTAAGCATAGTAGGGGTAGATCGACAAATATGAAAGATGATGAATCGTTTGGCTTGGGTGCTGCAAAAACCAGCCTTTCATAGAAGTAGAATGATAATTGGTTTAAAATGAAATGAATAATGCGAAAAAAAATAAAGAAATGAATAAAGGAAAACAATAATAAAGTATGGGGGTAGTATAAGCATAGTAAGGGAAGATCGACAAATCTGAAAGATGATGAATTGTTTGGATTGGGTGCTGCAAAAACCTACCCTTCACAATAGCTAAAAAATAGGGGTACTTGTTGGAAGTAAGGGCTATTTACAGAATTAGGGGTGGGATTAAAAAGAAGGGTTGTTTTGAAGTATTAAGAGAAGTAGGGGTAGTTTAAGCATAGCAGGGGTAGTTCGACAAATATGACAGACGATGAATCATTTGGATTAGATGCTGCAAAAAACCAACCCTTCATAGTTGTTAAAAAATAGGGGTAATGGTTGGAAGTAAGGGCTATTTAGAGAATTAGGGGCAGGATTAAAAAGAAGGGCTGTTTTGAAGTTTTAAGAGAAGTTGGGGTAGTTTAAGCATAGTAGGGGTAAATCGACAAATATGAAGGATGATGAATCATTTGGATTGGAGGGTGAAAAAATCTACCCTTCATAGTAGTAAAAAATAGGCGCAATTGTAGGAAGTAAGGGCTATTTAGAGAATTAGGGTTAGGATTAAAAAGAAGGGTTGTTTTGAAGTATTAAGAGAAGTAGGGGTAGTTTAAGCATAGTAGGGGTTGATCGACAAATATTAAAGATGATGAATCATTGGGATTGGGTGAAGCAAAAACCAGCCCTTCACAGTAGTTAAAAAATCGGGTTAATTGTTGGAAGTAATGGCTATTTAGAGAATTAGGGGTAGGATTAAAAAGAAGGGTTAGGTTGGGTGCTGAAAAAACAAACCCTTCACAGTAGTAGAATGATAATTGGTTTACAAAAAAAGAAAAGAATAATGAAAAAAAATTGAATAACTAAATGAATAAAGGAAAAAAAAATTGTAAGGGGGGTAGTTTAAGCATAGAAAGGGTAGATCGAGAAATATGAAAGATGATGAATCATTTGGATTGGGTGCTGCAAAAATCAACCCTTCATAGTAGTTAAAAAATAGGAGTAGCTATTGGAAGTATGGGCTATTTAGAGAATTAGGGGTAGGATTAAAAAGAAGGGCTATTTTGAAGTATTAAGAGAAGTAGGGGTAATTTAAGCATAGTGGGGGTAGATCGACAAATATGAAGGATGATGAATCATTTGGATTAGGTGCCGCGAAAACCAACCCTTCACAGTAGTTAAAAAATAGGTGTAATTGTTGGAAGTAAGGGCTACTTAGAGAACTAGGGGTATTATTAAAAAGAAGGGCTGTTTTGAAGTATTAATAAAAGTAGGGGTAGTTTAAGCATAGTAGCGGTAGATCGACAAATACGAAGGATGATGAATCTTGGATTCGGTGCTGCAAAAACAAACCCTTTACAGTAGTTAAAAAATAGGGGTAATTGTTGGAAGTAAGGGCTATTTAGAGAGTTAGGGGTACGATTAAAAAAAAGGGTTGTTTTGAAGTATTAATGGAAGTGGGGGTAGTTTAAGCATTGTAGGGGTAGATCGACAAATATGAAAGATGATGAATCGTTTGGATTGGTTGATGCAAAAACCAAGCCTTCACAGTAGTTAAAAAATAGGGGCAATTGTTGGAAGTAAGGGATATTTAGAGAATTAGGGGTATGATTAAAAAGAAGGGTTGTTTTGAAGTATTATGGGAAGTAGGGGAAGTTTAAGCATAGTAGGGGTGGATCGACAAATATGAAAGATGATGAATTATTGGGATTGGACACTGCAAAAACTCACAGTCATTAAAAAATAGGGGTAATAGTAGGAAGTAAGGGCTGTTTAGAGAATTAGGGGCAGGATTAAAAAGAAGGCTAGTTTTGAAGTATAAAGAGAAATAGGGGTAGATCGAGAGGTATGAAAGATGATGAACCATTTGGATTGGGTGCTGCAAAATACAACCCTCCATAGTAGTTAAAAAAAATAGAGGTAATTGATGAAAGTAAGGGCTATTTAGAAAATTAGGGGTAGAATTAAAAAGAAGGGTTGTTTTGATGTATTAAGAGAAGTAGGGGTAGTTTAAGCATAGTAGGGGTAGATCGAAAAATGTTAAAGACGATGAACCGTTTGGATTGGGTAATGCAAAAACCACCCGTTCATAGTAGTTAAAAATATGGGTAATTTCTGGAAGTAAGGGCTATTTAGAGAATTAGGCGTATGATTAAAACGAAGGGTTGTTTTGAAGTATTAAGTGAAGTAAGAGAAGTTTAAGCATAGTAGGGGTAGATCGACAAATATGAAAGATGATAAATCATTGGGATTGGGCGCCTCAAAACCAACCCTTCACAGTAGTTAAAAATAAGGGTAATTGTTGGAAGTAAGGGCTATTTAGAGAATTAGGGGTAGGATTAAAAAGAAGCGTAGTTTTGAAGTATTAAGAGAAGTATTGGTAGTTTTAGCAAAGTAGGGGTAGATTGAGAAATATGAATGATGATAAATCATTTGGATTGGGCGCTGCAAAAACAAACCCTTCACAGTAGTTAAAAAATAAATGTAACTGTTGGAAGTAAGGGCTATTTAGAGAACTATGGGTCGGATTAAAAAGAAGGGTTGCTTTGGATGCTTCAAAAACCAAACCTTCACAGTAGTAGAATGATAATTGGTTTACAAAGAAATAAATGAATAATGCAAAAAAAAAATGAATAAAGAAATGAATAAAGGAAAACAATAATAAATGTAGGGGTGGTTTAAGCATAGTATGGGTAGATACAAATATGAAAGATGATGAATCATTTGGATTGGGTGCTGCAAAAACCAACCCTACACAATAGTTAAGAAATAGAAGTAATTGTTGGAAGCAAGGGTTATTAGAGAATTAGCGGTGCGATTAAAAAGAAAGGCTATTTTGAAGTATTAAGAGAAGTAGGGGAAGTTTAAGCATAGTATGGGTAGATCAACAAATATGAAGGATGATGAATCATTTGGATTCCGTGCTGCAAAAACCAACCCGTCACAGTAGTTAAAAACTACGGGTAATTGTTGGAAACAAGGGATGTTTAGAAAATTAGGGGTAGGATTAAAAAGAAGCGTTGTTTTGAAGTATTTAGAGAAGTAGGGGTTGTTTAGGCATAGTAGGGGTAGATCGACATATATGAAAGATGATGAATAGTTTGGATTGGGTAATGCAAAAAACCAACCCTTCACAGTAGTTAAAAAATAGGAGTAATTGTTGGAAGTAAGGCCTATATATAGAATTTGGGGTATGATTAAAAAGAAGGGTTGTTTTGAAGTATTAAGACAAGTTGGGGAAGTTTAAGCATATTAGGGGTAGATCAACAAATTCAAAAGATGATGAATCATTGGGATTGGGCACTGCAAAAAAACAACCCTTCACAGTAGTCAAAAAATAGGGGTAATTGGTGGAAGTAAGGGCTATTTAGAGAATTAGGGGAAGGATTAAAAAGAAGGGTAACAGAAGTAGGGGTAGTTTAAGCAACGTAGGGGCATATCAAGATTTATGAAAGATGATGAATCATTTGGATTGGGTGTTGCAAAAACCAACCCTTCACAGTAGTTAGAAAATAAGTGTAATTGTTGGAAGTAAAGGATATTTAGAGAATTAGGGGTAGGATTAAAAAGAAGGGTTGTTTTGAAGTGTTAAGAGGAGTAGGGGTAGTTTAAGCATAGTCGGATATATCGACAAATATGAAAGATGATGAATCGTTTGGATTGGGTGATGCAAAAACCAAACCTTCACAGTAGTTAAGAAACATGGGTAATTGTTGGAAGTATGGGCTATTTAGAGAATTAGGGGTATGATTAAAAAGAAAGGTTGTTTTGAAGTATTAAGAGAAGTTGGGGAAGTTTAAGCATAGTAGGGGTAGAACGACAAATATGAAACATGATGAATCATTAGGATTGGGCACTTGAAAAACCAACCCTTCACAGTAGTTAAAAATAAGGGTAATTTTTGGAAGTAAGGGATATTTAGATAATTGGGGGTAGGATTAAAAAGAATGGTAGTTTTGAAGTATTAAGAGAAGTAGGGGTAGTTTAAGCAAAGTAGGGGTAGATCGAGAAATATGAAAGATGATGAATCATTTGGACTGAGTGGTGCAAAAACCAACCCTTCATAGTAGTTAAAAAATAGGGGTAATTGTTGGAAGTAAGGGATACTTAGAGAATTAGGGGTAGGATTAAAAAGAAGGGCTGTTTTGAAGTATTAAGACAAGTTGGGGAAGTTTAAGCATATTAGGGGTAGATCAACAAATTCAAAAGATGATGAATCATTGGGATTGGGCACTGCAAAAAAACAACCCTTCACAGTAGTCAAAAAATAGGGGTAATTGGTGGAAGTAAGGGCTATTTAGAGAATTAGGGGAAGGATTAAAAAGAAGGGTAACAGAAGTAGGGGTAGTTTAAGCAAAGTAGGGGCAGATCAAGATTTATGAAAGATGATGAATCATTTGGATTGGGTGTTGCAAAAACCAACCCTTCACAGTAGTTAGAAAATAAGTGTAATTGTTGGAAGTAAAGGATATTTAGAGAATTAGGGGTAGGATTAAAAAGAAGGGTTGTTTTGAAGTGTTAAGAGGAGTAGGGGTAGTTTAAGCATAGTCGGATATATCGACAAATATGAAAGATGATGAATCGTTTGGATTGGGTGATGCAAAAACCAAACCTTCACAGTAGTTAAGAAACATGGGTAATTGTTGGAAGTATGGGCTATTTAGAGAATTAGGGGTATGATTAAAAAGAATGGTTGTTTTGAAGTATTAAGAGAAGTTGGGGAAGTTTAAGCATAGTAGGGGTAGAACGACAAATATGAAATATGATGAATCATTAGGATTGGGCACTTGAAAAACCAACCCTTCACAGTAGTTAAAAATAAGGGTAATTTTTGGAAGTAAGGGATATTTAGATAATTGGGGGTAGGATTAAAAAGAATGGTAGTTTTGAAGTATTAAGAGAAGTAGGGGTAGTTTAAGCAAAGTAGGGGTAGATCGAGAAATATGAAAGAGGATGAATCATTTGGACTGAGTGGTGCAAAAACCAACCCTTCATAGTTGTTAAAAAATAGGGGTAATTGTTGGACGTAAGGGATACTTAGAGAATTATGGGTAGGATTAAAAAGAAGGGCTGTTTTGAAGTATTAATAGATGTAAGGGTAGTTTAAGAATAGTAGGGGTAGATCGACAAATATGAAGGATGATGAATCATTTGGATTCGGTGCTGCGAAAACCAACCCTTCACAGTAGTTAAAAAATAGGGGTAATTGTTGGAAGTAAGGCTATTTAGAGAATTAGGGGTAGGATTAAAAAGAAGGGTTATTTTGAAGTATTAAGAGAAGAAGGGGTAGTTTAAGCATAGTAGGGGTAGATCGACAAAAGATGATGAATCGTTTGGTTTGGGTGATGCAAAAACCAACCCTTCACAGTAGTTAAAAAATATGGGAAATTGTTGGAAGTAAGGGCTATTTAGATATATAGGGGTATGATTAAAAAGAAGGGTTGTTTTGAAGGATTAAGAGAAGTTAGGGAAGTTTAAGCATAGTAGGAGTAGATCGACAAATATGAAACATGATGTATCATTGGGATTGGGCACTGCACAAACCAACCCTTCACAGTAGTTAGAAAATAGGGGTAATTGTTGGAAGTAAGGGCTATTCAGAGATTAGAGGTAGGATTGAAAAAAGGGTAGTTTTGAAGCATTAAGAGAAGTAGGGGTAGTTTAAGCAAAGTAGGGGTAGATCGAGAAATATGAAAGATGATAAATCGTTTGGATTGGATGCTGCAAAAACCAACCCTTCACGGTAGTTAAAAAATAGGGGTAATCGTTCGAAGTAAGGGCTATTTAGAGGATTAGGGGTAGAATTAAAAAGAAGGGTTGGGTTGGGTGCTGCATAAACCAACCTTTCACAGTAGTAGAATGATAATTAGCTAACAAAGAAATGAAAAATGCAAAAAAATGAATAAAGAAATGAATAAATGAAAACAATAATAAATGTAGGGGGTAGTTTAAACATAGTAGGGGTGGATCGACAAATATGAAAGATGGTTAATCATTTGGAATGGTTGCTGCAAAAACCAACCCTTCACAATAGTTAAAAAATAGGAGTAATTGTTGGAAGTAAGGGTTATTTAGAGAATTAGGGGTAGGATTAAAAATAGGGGATGTTTTGAAGAATTAATAGAAGTAGGGGTAGTTTAGGCATAGTAGGGGTAGAGTGACAAATATGAAGGATGGTGAATCATTTGGATTGGGTGCTGCAAAAACCAACCTTTCATAAAAGTTAAAAAATAGGGGTAATTGTTGGAAGTAAGGGCTACTTAGAGAATTTCGGGTACGATTAAAATGAAGGGCTGTTTTGAAGTATTAATAGAAGTAGGGGTAGTTTAAGCGTAGTAGGGGTAGATCGACAAATATGAAGGATGAGGAATCATTTGGATTCGGTGCTGCAAAAACCAACCCTTAACAGCAGTTAAAAAATAGGGTAATTGTTGGAAGTAAGGGCTATTTAGAGAATTAGGGGTATGATTAAAATGAAGGGTTGTTTTGAAGTATTAAGAGAAGTAAGGGTAGTTTATGCATAACAGGGGTAAATCGACAAATATGAAAGATGATGAATCGTTTGTATTGGGTGATGCAAAAACCAACCCTTCATAGTAGTTAAAAAATAGGGGTAATTGTTGGAAGTAAGGGCTATTTAAAGAATTAGGGGTATGATTAAAAAGAATGGCTATTTTGAAGTATTAAGAGAAGTAGGGGAAGTTTGAGCATAGTAGGTGTAGATCGACAAATATGAAAGATGATGAATCATTAGTATTGGGCACTGCAAACAACCTACCCTTCACAGTAGTTAAAAAATAGGCGTAATTGTTGGAAGTAAGGGCTATTTAGAGAATTAGGGGTGTAATGGCCCGAGAAATTTTCGGCTTCGGTAATCGACACACAACACCATGTCGACTATTTAAACATCGAAAATGCTGGAACGTTAATAGAAAGAAGTTAAAGGGTGAGAATAGATAAGATAGAAATTTAGAATAGAAGAAGAAGAAGATCACAACATCATCAGAGTAACACGAATCTCACAGCAGAACGAATAAAATATAATATTCAACATAACTTGAAATAAAACCAGTATCTGTATACAATACCATTATCAGAGTACAACAATTACAACACATCGGAAATAATGATAGCTATAAAATCCTGAAGCCTCCTGCTCCAAGCTCCTCAAGTATATCTGTGAAATCCAGACTACTTGACCGCCCGTACAAAATTGGGCACCAAAGAGTTTAGGTAAAACAAAACAAAATAAACTCTGGGTCAGTCATGTGACTGGTGTGAGTAAACTCCAACCATTTTTTTGACTTTCGAAATCCTTTTAGGAGAATGGAAAATCGTAGGACCGATCCACACATAAACACGAATGGTTTTTACCTTACGATAGCCCAAATTATTTGTTTTAAACTCCATACTCTTCTGATATTATAATAATGTCAAAATCAAGTAAATAGCAATCTAATAGAAAGCTTTCATCTCACGTTCCACATATATAATATATAATCAAATACCGTGGCGCTTATTGGGTAATGGATTCCAACTCTGACAAGGTATGGAACCATTTTCCGATCAGTGTACTCTAGAAGCGATATACTTGAGTTTAACAACAACATCTTGTAACTCGACCACACATGATCGACCATTCATTTCGCTTGAATGTTCCGAATATACTGTCACCTTACGGTTGGTATACAAACATAAACATTCCTGGGAGATACAGAATTGAAAGAAGTAACAAATATGAATTTTCTCTAGATGCTGACAATATACCCTAATTGGGTGCGACCCACTTAGCCATGCCGCCTGCCCGATTTCTGTCATTTCCTAGTTGATGAGGCTTGAGGTCATAACGTATCTTTTAACAGATAACTACTTTATTTACTTTGAATGCCACATCGCCATACCCGTCAAATAACAAATTGATTTTCCCAAAAATATCACGGGTATAAGCTAAGAGAAATGAATTCCTCCGCCACCAACGTGACGTTTGAAACGATCAACTTACGCGATCTACCAGATATACTCTGTTAGACATTCGTCAATTCAAGTTGTCATGGAACTGGACAAACCGAGGGCACTATTCTAGAACAGTCCTTGCACAAACTCCGCCTTCAATTATCTTTATCATATTTGATTCATGAAGCTAATGCCCATATGGAGCTGTTTCCAGATAATAAATCTGATCCTGGTCTTCCGTATTGACAACGGAAATGGTCAAAAACTTTGATAGTCGATTGTTTAACTATCAAAGGAAAACATGTGTACAAACAACGGTCGTATTTCCAAATGGAAATCTTACTGAGCAAATCATCAATCAACACTGATCCCTCTTAAATTAGTTTATTATTAATTTAATCAATCCCACATTTCCCTTTTCTATATATACATAAATTCTTTTTTTCTAATTTTAGAAAATATACGTTATTAACATTGGAAAACATTTCCATATTTATTCTCATTTCTTATTTTCTATATTAGAAAACATTTGTGATTCTTATTTGGAAAACATTTCCAAAACTCCTTCATTGGATTTAACAGATGTTTAAATAATACATCGCTATGCCAACTCAAAACATTTCACTCATTAATTAGATTCACTTAACCAACCTTCACCATCAAACCTTAACCATTTCTTAGTTAAAACTGAAGTCAATCAAGTTGGGGTATAACTATCTCTTAGACCTTAACTGAACAACATTTTTAACCTTGAAACATATAAATTTCACCCTTTAAATATTTAACAAACTCCCTTACATAACTCTGGATTCTATTAAAGAATCCACTTCTTTTACAGAACTCATTTGATTATAACAATAGTGTTATAGTCCCATGCTTCTGAAATATAATAACTTAAATATAACTTTTATTTATTAATTTAGATAAATAAACAAACAACTAATTTATTAATAAATAAATCTTGATTTAAAAACTAGAAAGTAAATAGTACTTTCCTACATTCGATATAGTCGAATTCCAATGATTAACTCTCTTTTGAAAAATCTCTATTCGATAGCTCTCTTTCGAATAGTCTATATTCGATTAACTTTCTTCGAATAACTTATATTCGATTAACTCTCTTCGAATAACTTATATTCGATAATCTCTCTTTCAAATAAACTATATTCGATAACTCTTTTTCGAATAAACTATATTCGATAATTTTTCTTTTGAATAAACTATATTCGATTATCTCCCTTTTGAATAACTTATATTCGATAACTCTCTTTCGAATAAACTAATATTCGATGATTCTCTTTCAAATAAACAAATATTCGATAACTCTCTTCGAAAAACTAATCTTCGATAACTCTCTTCGAATAACTAATGTTCGATTAACTCTATTCGAATAACTAATATTCGATTAACTCTATTCGAATAACTAATATTCGATTAATTCTATTCGAATAACTAATGTTCGATTTAACTTTCTTCGAATAACTTATTTTCAATTAACACTATTCGAATAACTAATATTCGAGAAACTAATGTTCGATTAACTTTCTTTCCTATCTCATTCAAATTCCCATTTAAATTTCTATTTCAAAACCCAAATTTTCTTATAAATGTTTTAATTTATAAATTATTTATTTTAATCCCTTATTCACATCGAATGTGAAAAATATTTCTTTTACATAATCCATTAAGTTTGATTTCTCAATTGACAATAATATTCCCTTTCCAAATTTTATTTATACCTCTATTTATAGAAGTATTCATACAAAATCTTATTTTCAATTCCAATCATCTAAAATCTCGTTTATAAATCACTTTATAAATGTTGTGTTTACATTCCATAAAAATATCGGTGTTAAAAGCGATTTCTACTTCTTCATATAATTTCAAACTTATATATCCAATTTATCCAATGATAAACAATTTACTTAATTTATAAAACATTATTTATAAATTAATCTTCTCAATTTATTTGTTAAAACAGATTCTATTTAATATCTACTTTAAATCCATTTCATAATTCTTTTATATCTTGCCAATTTCCTTTTATAATTCTATTTATTTCCCTATATTTCCTTTTATAATATTCTATTTATTTTCCAAATAAATATCCCTTTTATAATATCCTATTTATTTTCCAAATAAATATCCCTTTTATTATATCCTATTTATTTTCCAAATAAGTATTCCTTTTATAATATTCTATTTATTTCCTTTTATAAAATCCTATTTATTTCCTAAATATTTCGTTTTATAAAATCGTATTTATTTTATAAATATTTACTTTCAATATACACTTCGAAAATTCCCCTTTTAGATTGCAGTATTTATTATGGTATTTAAAAAAAAACAATAACAGGACTAGTGTCATCATAATCAATCACAGATTATATATCACATCATATATCATAATATATGAAAACAAATAGTATTATAAATATCGTGGAATCCTGTTTGTAACAACCGGCTCATTCGACGATTTTAGATTTAAATGTTTTATTTAAATATATCGTCGTATCCGATATGTCACTCAAAATGTCGTTTTCCACAAATGATAAAATTAGGATTCGGGACCACTTCCATTAGGTCTGAATCATCGTTTAAGACCTTTTTGACTATAAGCATCGATACCTTTTGAGTTAGTAAAATTTGGTTTTTTGTCATTAGAGTGTATGATCAAAATATCACTTTACACATACGAATGAATTTGGACTCGAAACCACTTCCATCGAGTTCAAAACGTCATTTAGGTGTTCGAAAACTATAAGGTTCGATATGTTCCGAGTTTCGGAAATTAATACCTTGGGCTAGGGCTTGGTTGAGCTAACCTAGCTCACCATATAAACCCAAATCAGCCCCATCTTCTTCATTTTAATCTAACACTTCAAAAGAAAATAGAAATGGGGAAGGGAAAGGGAAAAAGAAACTCCCTAAGCTAAGGCTTCCAATCTTGAGCCCAATTCAAGTGCAAATCCAATTCTAAGGCATGTGTAAGCTTCTCTATCCTCTTCTTTATCTCCATAGTTCATCAATTTCGGATTTTTTATGATGTTCTAACATCCATGAGTCTTCATATGTGTTCATGAGTTGATTAGAGAGGAGTGATTGAAGAAAGAAAGGTTCTTTGCTTGGATTTATGCTTGTTCTTCCTTGTTGGAGCTTGATCTTGTCATTCGAGAGCCAAAGGTGAGTTCTTTTTGAACTCACATCTATGCCTCAAGCCTATGTGCTTGTACAGTGTAATTTAGGACCATTTCATGTTGCATTTGCTTGTTGAATTGGTTAGAATAGTTTACACTTCCCGGTTTATTAGTTTGAATTTCATTTGAAATAGAAATTGTGATATATGTTGTTCACATGATCATTGCACATGATGTAAGTCGAGTAACTGGTGTTGTGAAGTACCATTGTCGCTCCCGGCAAGTTCTAAGACTTCACGATTTGCTCATATCGCGTTTCTTCGTTTGGTTTAGAAATTTGGTTCGTTTATAACCTATAGTCAAAATCCTTGCATTTGAGCTTGGCGAGTTGTTATGGGTGATCGGAGAGGTCTCATGGACGTCCAAAGAAGTCACGAGCCTCGACGATCAGCGCCGGGCATTCGCGGGGGATTGAATCCCCCTAGGTTCGGCCTGGGCAAAAGCCCAGGCCATGACCGGTCAACCGGTCCGAAACTGGTCGGTCGACCGGTTTGTTCTCTTTTTGGAACCGGTCGACCGACCGGATTCCCCCGGTCGACTGGTGGTGGTTCTTCCCAGGCAATTGCCCAGGCCAGAACCGGTCGACCGGTGCCAAACCGGCGGTCGACCGGTTTGGCTGAGCCTGGGAAATTTTGCCTAGGCCTGACTCCATTTTGATCGTGCGCCCCCGTGCACGTCGATGGTCTTCGAATTCGCAGGAAACCATCGTAAAGCCGTGCGCTCCTTTTTTGTATATCGAATTTATTCGGTACTTTACGCCTCTAAAACGTGAATTATCGACTCGATATCCTTCCAGTCTATTCTGATGTAGTTTAAAACCTTCGGGTACTAGTTTGGGATTTTGATTCGTTTGTTGATCGAAATTACGACCGCTATCCCTTTGATTTCCTGTATGTTGCTTAATGTGAGTTTACGTTTGATGATTTTTGTGTTTTGATTGCTACGACGATGGTTTTTATGAATAATTGAACCACGATGGATAATGGGGTTTTATATTTTCAATGGGCATCGAACCAACGTTTTATCAGATTTTAAATTCAAATCCTTTTAAAATAAATTCGGTTTCTAAAATCCGGTTCTGATTCTGCTGATTTACATACGATTCCTTATCCTATCGATCGGACGAGAAATTTAGCTTATTCACCTTAGTAAAACTGAGGACTATGACCCCTTATATGTTTACTTCGGCGAATAACTCTTAGACTCGTGCGTTTGAAAATATGTGATGATTTTTACTGTTTTAGTATGAACCAACAACGGGTTCGTAAATATTCGAGAATAGCGAGTGGTTGTGGGACATTTAGCTATTTTCTTATATTAACTATCACGGTCTAATTTATACTCACCATCCTTGCTGTCCTTTTATGATTTATGTTGTGTGGTCCTTGATCGCTCGAATGAGATTCACGATTCTTGGATTTCAGTTCTGGGACTTCGGTCCAACTTTTATGATTTATATTTTCCCTAACCGGGGTCACGCCCCGGCTTCGAGCAGAGCTTCGACTCAAAACGGGTTAGCTACCTAGAGATAGTTTCTCACTCAGTGATAGGCCTCTTTATGATGTTTTCTGGATTTCAAATGTTTTATGTATTTTTGATCACTTTGATGCGATGTGCGTCAATTTGATAAAGGATTTATGTACTCTTGGTCACTTTGATGTGATGCGCGTCAATTTGATAAAGGATTTCTGTATTCTTTGATTTCTGATTACTTTGACACGATGCACGTCAGTTCGATTTCTATTTGGCATTTATTTGTCAATTCTTACTGTTATATTCTTTTTCTGTCATTTCCTGTCATGTGCTATTATTTGAATGTTGCATCCTATATTAACTAGGAGATTATTTAGAGATAGTTGTGTTGACATGCCATGTTTCCTATTTAGTTATGATTAGATATAATTACTATAATCATGTCATCCATTGTTATATCTCTTATTATCTTAGCTTATTTGATAAGTACAGCTAGACTGATCCGTTTATTGTTTATTTTCTTATAAATAATACTCGGGTCAGGCCGAGTCACTTTAGGTGCTCCTTTTGGTCTCATCGCATGATTGATCTTTCGCCCTCGGCCTGCTACTCTGTCTCTGCAGTTTTATATACTTTTTTACCTATGACATTGTCAATCGTTGTGTACATATTCTTTTATTTAGATCATGGTACATGCATTAGTGGATCTTTGTTGACCACTAGATTGTTGTACACATTCTTGGTCTGTTCATATCTATTCCGCCTTTGTGATATGATTATTCTATGTCTGGCTTTGAGATATTCCATACTTATATTATTGTTATTGTCTATTTTATACTGCTTTTCGGATTGCATATAGCCGTTGTGTAGTTGCCCTGTGTGTCAAATGGTCATGTCAAAATTTTAATCGGTATCGGAATTCGATGTGCATTCCTCATATGGAGCAATTATACAATCGGTCGCCCTTAACAAACCTCATTCTCCGTTATGGTCTACGACATTTCTCTGAAAAGAACTGGATGATAGTGGGTATAGAGGTGGGGCGCTACACTGTTGGATCCCTCCAACCTGTTTCTCTGCATCCATAGATGTTAATCAACATAAATAACACGAATATGAAATATTCTGATAACAAAATCAATATTTAATTAACAATTTATATATATCGTTATATATATTCTCAACCAATTAATTAACATTTCATCCAAACAGTCAACACACAGTAATCAATCAACATTTATCAATTCTAAAAATACGTTATAAAAATATAAACTGAGCAAAATTAGTGAGTTTTACTCACATTGGACGATCATCGTTAAATAACGATAATCGGTCGTTGATTCAGATCCGACAATTTATTTTGCTATAGATTGTTACAAGCTCCAATTCACTCTCAGTCAGTTCCATGGTGTAGCCCTTATTCATACGATCCCAACTGATCCTGTTTTGTCCAATTTGGATAATATATGATAAAGTTATACATTTTCTAATTTTGTAAGCAATTAAATAAATTCTAAACTAATAACTAAATTTCCATTATAAAAAGAATTGGGCTCCACCTTTAACTTAAGGCCCATCCGCTCCACTTGAAGCCCAGTACCCAAACACTTTTCTTCTCCAACTCTTGTTCCAGAAACTAACACCCATGACCGTGGGTTACCATCCACAACACTCTCTCCATTCACCATTATTTCTAAAACTAACCATACCATCAATCCTCTCTTGTCGAGCTCTCCCATGCCATATAGATTTCATCGAGCTCGGCTTCATCTTCTCAATAAATCAACAGTTCAAATCCACTCTTTAACAGCTCCATGGCTGATCCTTTCCACTCCATTAACTCTTCCCTCACTTCATAATAATTCCAACAAAAATTACGTAAATTAAGCTCACTAACTCCTCATCATTTCCATACCATTAACCCACAACTCGACCTTGCCAACAAAAATGCGTCGCTACATTACAGTGCGAGCTACAGGAAAGATCGACACCTGATAACACGGATTTCCACCAAATTTTGACAACTCGTAACTCTCGATCCCACAAACGCTTCCGCATCCTTCGATTCACCCTGAAGAAATACAAACTCCCAAAAACTCCAGCCCTAATTCATGCTGGAAGTTTCGAGCCCCAACAGACCAAAGTCGCACCCCAAACAGCTTACACCAAATCGAAGAATAACTCACAAGGATCCTTAATGTATATGTACTTTGATTTATCGATTTTTTCTTTGATTTCCCTTTGATTATTTAAGATAGCGTTTTGCTTATGAATAAAAAGAGAAAGTGACGGCATGTTTTATTTTGACCAAGGAAATGAGATTTAGGTTTAGAAATGTTAAGGTTATTTTATAGGATAATTTTGTCTTTTTCAGAAGCTTCGCATATTTTTATTATTATTTTATATCATTATTCTATTTGTATTTGCCATCTAAAAATCCCTATGACCACACATGATATCAAAAATCACGAAAATGGACATGCAGCTATAGTTTGACATTACGGACCCAAAGAAACTTGTTTTGTCGAATTCCGAGTCCGTTTGCTCACATAGCATATTTTTAAAGTCACATTATCGACTGTTTTTCACAATAAAATCCCGTACAGCCACATATGGACTCCAAAAATCACGAAAATTGAAATCTAACAAAAATTTAATATTCGGATCCAACAAAATTAGTTTCGTCGAAAACAGAGCTCGTTTGTAAAAACGACTATTTTCTACGTCCTAAATAAACCCATTTAAATATTAATATATTTAAAAACAATTTAATTTAATATTAATAAATTAATATTATCGTATATATTCACATAGAATATCATATAGACCGAAAATAAACCTATCTGGATTTATAACTCGTTATTACGAAATCCGAGTAAATCGATATTCAATTTATATTAAAAATCCTTTTATAATATAAATAAATCGTTATAAATTATAAATGAATTCCATAGCGACATTTCAAAAATTTGATTTGGACATAGCTCACAATCTAAACGATGAAATATCGATTTTTCTCTTCAATTAGAAAAATATACTTCACCAGCTCCGAACGTTTCTTGTTTTATAGAAATCCGACTTAAAACGGATTTTGTATATTCGTTTAAAGTTCGAATCGCCAAATTACGAACTACTGCGCCAATATTGTATGTTCTAACGCTGTTTGTTAAATAGAATCGTTATTATAATCCGAATCTAAACTCAACCAGATATCTTATACTTCCCAATTCAAACAATATTGTGAATTCTACTATTTTCGACTATTTCAGAAATAAATAAATTATTCTATTTTTTATATTAATTACATATTCAATATTATTTAATTAAACAACCATTTTCACTATTTAAATAATTAAATAAATTAATTATTAAACCATTAAAGATACAGGACGTTACATTCTCCCCCCCTTGAAATAATTTCGTCCTCGAAATGTCTAAGGTAGAAAACAAACCCTATTAACTGGGTTAAAAATTATTTGTCTTACTTATCAATTTCAGTTTTAACTGAACCAATTTATTTAAATTAAAATATTAATTTATTTCTATTAACGAATATTTTCAAAAATTCTGAAAATTTTCTAACACTCGAAATTTTTGAAAAATTTCGCCAGCGTCTCCTTTGTACGGCTCAATTGGTACAACTAAAACTCGCCTCTCTAGGCCTCTTCCAATCAAAAGAAAATCAAACAGCCAAGCGGCTTGCCAAATAGGCTCATAAATCACCAAACTCATAAAAAATAAACTTGTAACTTTTGTCGGGAATATCATTATATCTTTTCATCCTGCTACCAATTCAGCATATACCGATGTCATCCCAATCAAACTCAAATCAATTTTATCTCCAACACAACTATTCGCTCATCCAAGTCAAATTCCATTATCAATTTCAAGTACCATTCTTGATTTTCAATTTCTTAACTCGCCAATCAATATACTTAACAAAGTTAAGTTCCATCCCATATTTCATTAACTGATTAATTTCTCGAATCAGAGGTCTTCATCTCAAAATCACAACTCTGATTTTTATTTCAAAAATCAATCCATTTACTCAACCGAGTCCAATTACATACCAAATTCCAATTCTACTAAACATTGCTCCATTTCAATACAGTTTCCACTTAACTGCCTTTAACTCAATTTCAATTTGCTTTCACACATTTCTATTTGATTTTACAAATTCTAATTTAATTTGTTTTTAATCCAAACAGTCTCTTCTGGGAATTTCAAACAAATTTGCTTTTTTAAAACCAAATATTCTTTTTCGGATTTCAACAACTTGTTTCTCAAAATAATACAAAAACAATCTCTTTGGTAGTAATCCATCACTTAGAACTCGAAAATGAACACTCGTGCTGCTGCAGTCATCATCGGAATTATTTCCCAGTGACGAAGTGAGTTCAATACTATATCATTTTCCAAACCATTTCTAAACGCTTCCATTTTGAAATATATTTCAAAATACCATTCACAATGCTTGTAAACAATTTAAAATCTCTAAGGATTTCAAAATTCTCTTATATTAAATCAAAATCCATTTGCAAACACTTTTCCAAATTTCCAGAGTTGTAATTTCAATTCTGATTTAAATTCAGATTTAATTCATTTCGTAACACTTATACAAATTTTATTTGGTTATGTATATATAAACATCTCAATTATAATCTTAATCGATTATAACAACAACTAACACATCCAATATACTATAATATTTCCAATATATTTTTTTAATTTCAAAATATATTTTGGGTAAAATTATTTTGTTTACCCTCTTTTCAAAACATACTGTGTCAGTTAATCATACTCGAGTGTTTAGAAGCTCCTATCGATACAGTGGATCAAACTGATTGTGACGGCAAGGAATTTCGCTCGGTCCGAACCAGTCGCTAAACCGATCCAGGCCGTTCGAAACGCCCTATCGTTTGAGAACAGGACAAAACAGAACGCATACAGAAGAACATTTCATTGTATATTACAACAATGCATCAGATTACAAGAATATACAGAGTACAAATGAATAAATATTACACAGAAATATCAGAGATTTAAATTACATTTAAATACATAGCAGCGGAAAATAATACAATACACAACTAGAATGAGATATACGGATACAAAGCTTTCCGGATATCGTTCCAGCTGTAAACCAGGATCCTGTGAATATAAATCTGCAAAACCAAAACTACTAGCTGCCCGTGTCAAAATAAGGGCACCCAGAGTTTAGGTTAAAACAATAAACTCCAGGTCAGTCATGTTACTGGTGTGAGAACTAAAACAGTTATTAATCTTTATTTTAAAGTTAGGTAAATCAAGGGACCACGCCGTATAACACGGAACGGGTTTCCTCCCAAGAATACCAGTGCATAAAACAACAGCGCAATTCTAAATAAAGAACAATGAAGCTATTATAAGACCCAGTTCCCATCACACAATGCACTCGCAAGCCGGAGGATAGGGTTTTTACCTTATAATAGCCAAGAATGCTTGATACGTTTAAAACAAATCGTTTGATACTATTATAAGTGCATAGTGTATAAAACAATTTCAAATCATAAGTATCAGTCATAGATGGCATAAGTGCCCCATCCCACTATGTCGCCATACTAGGCTCTACAAATAAAACCGCAAATGTCACGTATTTGGAAATTGGATTTCCGTCTATGAACCGAGGCAAAAGATAGTCCTCAACCGATTCGAGACGCTCTAGCCCGTGTCTCAGGATCAGAGCTCGAGTGACCCTTGGAGCGACAGGGCCGGTCCACCGATGTGGATTAAAATGCCTGAACACTGCGTCTCCCCACCCTTTGGGGTGTCAATGAGCCAACAAATGACTCCATCGGTTCGAGAACGACCGATCAATCCGAGGCGCCTCGCAACAGCAACAACCACATAAGTCAAACTCGTCAGGGCGTGTAAAACCACTGACGCCACTTTTTAGCTAGAAGGAAACGCATGCCCTCCCTGAGGTCATCTCCCCCACTTAAAACTTTTCGTCCCCGAAAAGGAATAAAGTCGAAAGTGGTTTGATAAATCTACGATCTCACAATACAACAACCAATTTGTTTCTAATATTCAGAGTATAGAATAAACAATGCACATCCATGGGAGGAAAATAGCAACATAATAGAGAATTAAATGGTAATGCAAGGTAGGGTAAATGTACCTTGCACCAGAGTCAATCAGAGATATCTACTCGGCATCTAGGATAAGCTTTCTGAATGCTCTCCTCAGTTTCCCAAGTACAATCTCGCGGATCTCCACTCCATTGCACTTTGACTAAGTGAACCTTCTTGTTTCTCAGCTCTTTGGTTTCTTTGCCGATAATCTTTAGCGGCTCTCGCCTCACAGCTAATTCTGGAGTAATTTCAATGTCTTGCTGAGCTGCTTCTTCCACGATCAAGTCTGGATCATGAACGTGTTTTCGAAGTTGTGATATGTGAAATACATCATGAACTCCAGGCAACCAGTCAGGCAGTTTAACTTTATATGCGAGAGTTCCAATCCGTTCCAGAATAGGAAACGGACCAATGAATTTGGGTGCCAACTTTCCAGTTTTACCGAACCGGATAACTCCTCTCATCGGCGATACTTTCAAATATACATAGTCGCCAACTTCAAAGGATATATCTCTTCTTCTTCTATCGGCATAGCTCTTCTGTCGGCTTTGAGCGGCGAGTAATCGCTTCTTAATAAAATCGACTTTGTCGGCAGCTTCTCGAATCATATCAGGACCCAACACAAGTCTATTTCCGGGCTCGACCCAACAAGCAGGAGATCTGCAAGGTCTACCATACAATGCTTCGAATGGCGACATTGTCAGGCTCGCCTGGTAGCTGTTGTTATAAGAGAATTCAGCCAAATGCAGATGGTCTTCCCATGATCCACCGAAATCTAGAATACAAGCCCGCAATAGATCTTCTAAAATGCGATTCACCCTCTCAGTCTGACCATCTGTCTGAGGATGATAAGCGGTGCTCATGTTTAACTTCGTTCCCAGCTCGACTTGAAATGCTTCCCAGAATTTGCTAGTGAATATTGTATCTCTATCACTTACTATACTGAGCGATACTCCATGTAGTCTAACTATTTCCCTGAAGTAAATCTGCGCCAGACTCTGAGCAGTTCTGTTTGATTTGACAGGTATAAAATGGGCGGTCTTCGTGAAGCGATCTACGATCACCCAAATACTGTTATTCCCTTTCCTTGTTCTGGGCAAACCATCAATGAAATCCATAGAAATATGTTCCCACTTCCAACCAGGAACTTCCAGTGGTTGCAATAGTCCAGCCAATTTCTGTTGGTCACTCTTGACTAGCTGGCAAGTAGGGCATCGGCTAACGTATATTGAAACGTCTCTTTTCATAGCCTTCCACCAGAATGTTCTTTTGAGATCGTTATACATTTTGGCCACGCCAGGATGGATACTCAGCTTGGACTTGTGACACTCGTCTAACACTTCCCTTTTTAGCTCGGGAACGTCAGGAACACAAATCCTTCCTTTTAACCTCAAGGTCTCGTCGTTATCTATTTGAAAACACGAGGGTTCGCCTTTCTGAATCCTTTTGATCATATCTTTAATAAAGTTATCCTCCTTCTGAAGAATAGATATTTTATCCATCAAGGAAGTCGTGATAATAAAGCTGGCGATCATTACATTCTTTCGGCTTAACGCATCGGCCACGACATTGGCTTTCCCTGGAGTATATATAATTTCAAAGTCATATGCTGCAAGAAACTCCAGCCAACGCTGCTGCCTCAAATTTAAGTCCTTCTGAGTGAACAGATACTTTAACGACTGGTGATCTGTAAACAGTTCAAATCTCTCGCCCAGAAGATAATGTCTCCAGATTTTCAAAGAGAATATGATAGCCAATAACTCGAGATCATGAGTTACATAGTTTTTCTCGTGCGGCTTCAGTTGATGGCTAGCATAAGCAATCACTTGGCCCCTCTGCATTAACACTGCACCAAGGCCTTCTCTAGAAGCATCAGTCCAGACTTTTAAATCTTGGTTGCCATCGATGATGGTTAACACTGGAGCTATCGTTAATCTTAACTTTAGCTCCTCAAACGCCTCCTCACTCTCTTGAGTCCATTTGAATTTAGAATGCTTCTTTGTAAGCTTCGTTAAGTGACCAGATATCTTCGAAAACTCTTTAATGAACTTCCGATAATAGCTAGCCAATCCGAGAAAACTACGGACTTCAGTGGGGGTACTGGGCTGTTTCCAATTCTGAATAGCTGTGATTTTGCTTGGATCCACAGCGATTCCATCTTTCGATACGACATGGCCCAGAAATTTCACTTCATCTTGCCAGAATATACATTTGGAAAACTTTGCTTTTAATACATTCCGTCTGAGAATTTCTAACACTTGTTCCAGATGCTTTTCATGTTCGGCCTTTGATTTAGAGAAGATTAGAATATCATCAATAAAAACTTAAACAAATTTGTTCAGTACTCCTCTGAATACTCTATTCATCAGATCGACGAAATAAGCTGGAGCGTTACATAAGCCGAACGGCATTACTAACCACTCGTAGAATAAGTCGGGGCCTCTGAACGCTGTCATTGGAACATACTCTTCGGCAATTCGAAGTTGATGGAAAACTGTAGCTAGGTCCATTCATGAAAATACTTGTGCTCCATTTAATCGATCCAACAAATCATCAATCCGCGGCAATGGATATTTATTCTTTATTGTCTGTTTGTTCAGATCACGATAATCCACACATAACCTTAGAGTACCGTTAGATTTTGGGACAAACACCACTGCTGCACCCCAATCAGAGAAACTAGGCCTGATCAGACCCTTCCATACTAGCTGTCTTGTTTGATTGTCTAATTCCTCCTTCTCTTTCAAGGACATTCTTCGAATAGCGTGAACTACCGGCCTTGCATTGGGAAACAAAGCAATCTTGAAATCTATTTCTCTTTGCGGAGGTAAGCGAACAACTTCCTCGAACACATCCGCATAGTTTTTGACGACTGGAATGTCTTTGATGAGGTCAGGAATATTCTCTTTGACTTCAGGAACATTTTCAATTTGGGCTGGAGAAACATCGAGAGCTGACCAGAAATCTTTTCTATTAGAATTCTGACCTTCACAGGGAATGGTTATATAACTCCCGGATTTAATCTTAGCTCTAACAACTCTCTCGGCGCATCTAACCTCTGCTTCATATTTGGTTAACCAATCCAATCCCAAAATAAGATCGAATTCATCAAAGTTCATGACGACAGAGATAATAGGGAATTTATAGCAAGAAAAAGAGACGGGTACTGCACAAACCCAACTGAGATTGATGGACCCTTCAACTGGATTTCGGACAGTCATTGGCTCTTTGAGCTTCTTCAAATTCAAATCCAACTTCTTGACTGCACTCTTTGCAATAAAGCTTCGTGACGCGCCTGTGTCAAACAGTACTTTAACTGGAATGTTTCTGACATTGAGCGTGCCTTCTAAAACATCCGCCCTTTCTTGACTAGCTGAGGGCTCGGAAGTTTCTGCTACTTCATTTACCTGTACCGTTTCAGATTTCTGAGACAGCGGGCAATTTTTCTTAATATGACCAGCTTGATGGCACTTCCGGCATTTCCTACTCTCTTGAGCCTTCCCACCGGATTTAAATCCACCCTTGCTTCGTTTCTTTAAGGGCCCACAATGTATCGACAAATGCCCCTTTTGATGGCAGTTATTGCATACGGCAGTTGTGACAGGTTCTTTTTCAGATCTAGCCCTTTTTCGATCTACCTTAAGCTCTTTACTGTCCTCAAACCTCATACTGGCTTCAGGAATATCAGTTTCCGACTTTGCTACGACACTAGAACTAACTTCTTCTTCGTCGCATAACATTCCTTTCTTATGGAGATCTTCATACTGATAGGCCATATATATCATTTCTGAAAAAGGAAGCTTCACATGCCCCAATACTTTATTCTGGTATTTCCTTTGAAGCCCGTGAATAAATCTCAAATTTTTTCTCCTTGTATTCTGTATCAGATGGGGAGCAAAGTGAGCAAGTTCATTGAATTTCTTGTGATATTCTGGGGTGGTCATATCGCCTTGAATTAGATAGGAAAATTCATCACATAATCTCTCGGTTGCTTCGTGGGGGGGGGGGGGGGGTAAATCTTTCTAAGAAAATCACTTTGAATCTGTCCTAGGTGATATCACCTTCTGGATTATTTTTAATAATTGAATCCCACCAAAACAAAGCTTCATCTTTGAGAGCCCAGGAGGCCAGTAATCTTTTCTGGTCATCCCTCAGCTTTAATGCTTCAAAGATTTTCTCAGCCGAACGAATCAAAGCTTGTGTTCTCATAATAGATTCTTTGCCCGAGAACGACTTTCCTCCCAGATTTCTATACTTCATGAATAGAGCTTCTATATCCGGGTTAGTATTACTTCTTCTGTTTCTGGCACTCATTTTCTAGTTCTTCTGCAAATAGCAGATCAAGTGTCAGGTCACAGAAAAGGTATTTTAAAATATAGAGACAAATACTTGAGGTGTAAATGTGTCTATCGAAGTGTATTCATTCTGCTTTACTCATACTAGGATATTGCTGATCCTATCTGTATAGAGTCACCCGTCCTAGAACACTACTGGTTCTATTTCTGACGAGTTCGTTCAAATGTTATATTCCAGAACTAAGCTTAACCAAAGCTCTGATACCACGTTGAGACGACCCGATTTCCCGTTCTCACGGAAACAAGGTTATCTTTGGAATATAACACAGAAACAGATAATAGCAGAACAGAATTAAATAAATACACCAGAATGAACAACAAAATATACTGGATAAAAGTAATCATCAGAGTTACACAGTATACAGGATCTTACTTAGTACAAATACAGTTCAGCTATACATAAATGTCTACAGCGGAAATAAACAAAATATGTACAATAGGAGCTGAACAGCATAAAAAGAAATAAATGATAGAATCCATCTTCAGCTCCAGCTATCCAGAAAGAACCAGCTAAACCTGAATACAAGGCTGCCCGTGTAGAAAAAGGGGCACCCGAGTTTGAGAGTGAAACAAACTACGAGTCAGTCATGGGACTGGTATGAGAAATCCACTCAACACATATATATAATTGGCTAATCACAGGACCACGCCACTTTCGTGGAACGGGTTTACTCCATTGGATTGCCAGTGCTTTCAAACAAATATTTCTTTTAAACATCGCTATGCTTTTTATAAAAATGAAGCCGTTATAAGATTCAGTTCCCATCACACAATGCAACGCAAACCGGAGGATAGAGTTTTTACCTTATAACGGCCAAGATATGCTTGATACGAATAAAACAAAGGCATTTGATATTATTGCTAGTGTTTATATGTTTTGAAAACAATTTCAAATCATAACTATCAATCATAGACGGCATTAATGCCCCATACCACTATGTCGCCATATATAGGTATACAATCAAAACCGCACGATGTCGTATTTGGAAATTGGTTTTCCGTCATGAACCAAGGCAAAAGATAGTCCTTACCGAATTCGAGATGCTCTAGCCCATGTCCCAGGACCCAGACACAGGTGGGCCCTTGGATCGTCAGGGCCGGTCCACCGATGTGGATTAAAATTCCTGAACACTGCGTTTCTCCGCCCTTTGGGGCGTAAACGAGCCAACGAATGACTCCATCGGACCCGGATCGTCCGATCAAACCGAGGCGCCTTGCAACAGCAACAACCACATAGGTGAAAAGTATATAAATGTCAGGGCTGGTAGGTCACTGACACCACCCTAGCTAGAAAGAAACGCAGGCCCTCCCTGATGTCCTCTCCCGTTTTAGGTTCATACCGAGGTGTGAGGCTCGCGAATTTACGTTATACACAAAGCTACGCCACACAGGCGATGCTTTGATCATCACCACAAGACTTTGCTTTTCAACAGAAGCCCTGATCCCTGCATCTTAGCATGCCACACATAATAAATCCTATGTCAGACACACAGTCCATTTACAAGTCCGTTCTGGGTCTGAACGAAACCGGAGGCACTAAATACCTCGCAAACCCTTCGATCAACACGTACGTCTGAACGATCACCACTCATTATCCATATTTCGGGATGCCTCCCAATCAGGACCTCGGTTACCATCCAAACGAGGTGAAGATCTCCGGTCTTCGACCACCGTCTTTATCTTCGACTTTCAATCGTCGGTCAATTATTTGAAATGAGAATTAACTCGGCCTTCTCAAATAATTCACGTATATTTAGAATTTCAATTCAATTTATTTCAATGGTTAAATTATTCGACAACACCAATTTTGTCCTTTAATGTAATTTTCACACCAAACACATTCAACCATCAAACATCACATAAATCAAGCAAATTCAGTTTATTTCCATTCCATATCGCTTATGATATTTTATAACTATTTATCGCTATTTTTATTTATTTTAAAATAACCATTTTATTCAAAACGACGCTACGGGCCATAAGGCGGCCGTGGCGCTGTTTTTCTTCAGATTTGATTTACACATATCTGAAAATCTAACCGTTGGATCTTTACAAAATTTACATCATTAGAAAGGTCTTTTCAAAACGAATCCAACGGTTCCAGTTTCGGGAAAATCCGACGGTCGGATCTCCCGGTACAATCATTTGAAATTTCGATTTCAAAATACGAACTGCAGCATCGTTATTCGATTAAATATAATTATATTTATATATATAAATAAATATAATCGTTTCTGGCGCTGTTTTTCTTCAGATTTGAATTAAACATTCCAGACAATCCAACCGTTGGATTTTTACAAGGTTGGTGCCGTTGGAAAGATTATTCCAAGGCGAACCCGACGGTTGAGGTTTCGGGAAAATCCCATGGTCGGATTTCCCGCACTAGTCGTTTGAAATCACGGTTTCAAAATACGAACTGCACGGCCTCGTTTCATTTTAATTTTATTTATATTTATATATTTATATAAATATAGTTCATTCAATGATTTCAATATCGTTTTCACTTCAAATATTTTTCTAACGCCTTAAATTTTGGAAAAATTTCGCCATAACCTCCCCTGCACCGGGAGCATCGGGAAGTCGCAAATAGCGTCCCGGTCCTTCTAATCTCAAAAAGAAAAAGAAAAAGCCAAGCGGCTAGCCAACAGGCTCAAAATCATCACCCAAACAAATCAGTAAATGTGTACCTATTTGTCGGGCTCAAAATTTTATTCCTCTTCTCTAGCCACTTTGCTATAACCTGTTCAACGAATATTGCATGTACATATATATACAGTTCTTATCATTTATCAATTTCTATTCGACTTCATATTCGATTTCTATTTGGTTTAAAAACTCCATTCATTCTAATGTTACATAAATAGGTGCAAATCATTTCATTAGCTAATTAATGAATATTTCATCTCATATATGTTTATTTTGAACAAGTGGCTATTTTTAACACTTCACATTTCAACGATTTATGCATACAATAAAAATGTGATTTTTATTGTAAAACGATTCATTTCATAACACTAATTTTCTATATAGTTCATATAGTCGATAAAAGGTGATTTTTATTATCAAACAATTTATTTCAAAATATGAATAACATTCAACACATGAATTTCTAATCAACGAATGAATATCAATTCAACACATGAATGTTTTCTATAGTTTCTTTACATAGATAAAAATGTGATTTTTATTATTAAACGATTTATTTCAAAATATGAATACCATTCAACACATGAATTTCTAAACAACGAATGAATATCAATTCAACACATGAATGTTTTCTACAGTTTTTATATATAGATAAAAATGTGATTTTTATTATTAAACGATTCGTTTCAAAATATGAATACCATTCAACACATGAATTTCTAAACAACGAATGAATATCAATTCAACACATGAATGTTTTCTATAGTTTTTATATATAGATAAAAATGTGATTTTTATCATTAAACGATTCATTTCAAAATATGAATACCATTCAACACATGAATTTCTAAACAACGAATGAATATCAATTCAACACATGAATGTTTTCTATACAATGAATAAATATAGTTTAAGCATATGAAAATAATTCAAACACAAGAATATTATTCAAAATTTCGGCAGCATAACGGCAGGGTAGTTACACCGGCACCGTCCCTAGTACGGCTCCTCGCTCTACCTTAAAACCTCGCGGTTTTTGACAATGGGGATCATGCATCGAGTTCGCACGCAGGCGGCATGTATATATTTATTTCATTTCCACAAACTAATCCTATGTGGTTTCAACCAAATATTTCACAACCACAAACGGGTATTTTTCAACCGCAATCTACCAATATCAATCACAAACAATCCCAAACAATCATTCAATTTTCACAACAATTTCAACCAATAAATATCGTCCATGGTTTGTGGACGAGGGGGCGTGTATATATATATATATATATATAGATATTTATATATAGCAATTCCCTTTCATTTTCACACATATATATATAAATTTTTAAATCAGAAATCTCACCAATAGCTATCCAACTGCATGACACTTCCTTTATAGAAATCTTCGCCTTTCGTCGCTTTCGCCCGTATTCTCTACACATATAAAAATCGAATTTTTACTATGTTATTCAATATATAAAAATCGAATTTTTACCACGCTATTCAATATATAAAAATATAATTTTTTACTTCGACTTTCAATATCTAAAAATCTGATTTTTACTTCTTAAAGTTCAAATCCTTTTTCTCCTTAGAGATTAAACCTTTTTCCTATTTAAAGTTTTTACTTTAAAACAAATTCAGTTTTTATTTTTAAAACAAATTCAGTTTTTATTTTTAAAACAAATTCAGTTTTTATTTTTAAAACAAATTCAGTTTTTATTTTTAAAACAAATTCAGTTTTTATTTTTAAAACAAATTCAGTTTTAATACTTTTAAAATTTTCAGTTTTAATACTTTATAAAAATTCAGTTTTAATACTTTTAAAAATTTCAGTTTTTAACTTTATAAAAATTTCAATTTTAATACTTTTAAAAATTTCAGTTTTTAACTTTATAAAAATTTCAGTTTAAAAATCTGTTTTAAAACTTTTTTTTAAAACTCTAAAATAAACAGTTTTTAAATCCCTAAAAATAAAATAATAAAACAACAAAAACTTACGAGGGGGGTTTCTGTAGTTCGTCGGAGTCTTCTCGAGGGCGGCGGCGCTAGGTCTTCGAACGAGGGAGGCGCTTCAAGCCCCGAACGGAGAGGCGATGGCTTCGGGGTTCGAACGCGATGGAGGGAGGAGCGGGGTCTTCGATCGATGCAGGGGGGGAGGCGAGGTCTTCGTCGGCGGCGTTCGCTCGAGGGGGGGGGGCTGGTGAACGTCGCGATGGCTTTAGGGTTTTCCTTTTTTTTATTTCTGTATAAATGAATTCGGGGGGGAGGGGGGGCAGAGGTATAGGAGGGAAAAGTTTTTTTTTATTTAATTATTATATTTGGCAAAAAGGTTGACTTTTACATATGACCTCGAAACGAGGCCCACCGCCTGTCGCCCATAGCGTTTTACCCCCATTCCGAACACAATGGGATATGTATCGCAAGCTGATTCGATTGTTACAATCAGTTTCCTTTTGAATTTTCATTTAAATCACTATATTGAATTTTAAACGTACATTTCAAATTACCGGGGCCACATACTAACTAGAAAAATTCTCGAAAAATATTTTCTAGCTTTGTATTGACGATACGGTCCTAACAAAACTAGTTTCGTCGAATTCTGAGACCATTTGAAAAATGGCCAATTTCCATTCGATTAAAATCAACAGAAACTGGTCAAACGCGTTTTCCTTTGCCACGCTCACATATTGATTCGAAAAATTATGAAATTTGAAACCTAGCAATAACCTGACACTGCGGATCTAACAAAAGTGGTTTCGTCGAAATCCGAGGTCATTTGCAAAATGTCCATTTTCGAGGGCCTGAATTCCATAGCGACTATTCAGAATTTTCAACTGGACATACCTTTTGATTCCCGCTATCAAATTTTGATTGGTCGGATTCGTTAGAAAGATAATACCAATTAGATCCTAATGTTTTTGGTTTCACTAAAATCCGGATTGTTTTGCACCCGGTATATTCAATTGAAGTTAGAAATCGAATTATCGAACTACCGCGCCATTTTCAATTCTATATATAATTATAATTAATTATATTCGTTTTCAAATGTCGATTCCAACTCAGTTTTCATCGCCATTATTTAAAATATTTATTTTAAATATTTAAAATCCATTATTTTAGCCAATTTAAAAATTTTAAATTGGTTCAGATTTTCTGGGTCGTTACAGGTCCTCTCCCGTTTTTGGTTCATACCGGGTGTGAAACTCGCGAAGTAAACGTTACACAAAGCTACGCCACAAAGGCCGTGCTTTGATCATCACCACAAGACTTTGCTTTTCAACAGAAGCCTCGATCAATTGCCACTTAGGCATGCCACACAGGCAATTCACTCCATGCGTTTGATATCCATCAATATATAACCCCTGAGCTCGTACGTCTCAGAGAAGGGCGTTAAGCAAGAGAATAAATTCTCCGCCGCCAAACAGATATATATTTAATAGAGATCAATCACACGGACTAAAATCCAATGTCAGACACACAGTCCATTTACAAGTCCGTTCTGGGTCTGAACGAAACCGGAGGCACCTAGTACCCCGCATATCCATCGATCTCCAAGCACGTCTGGACGATCACCAACTGTTTCCATCTTCTTGGGTGTACAGCCCAATCAAGATCATCAGTAATCACCCAAACGACGTGAAGACCTCCGGTCTTCGACCATCGTCTTCATCTTCGACTTATCGTCGTATCAGTTATTCAGAATGGGATAAACCCGGTCTTTCCGAATAACTCGCGTATATTTTAAATAAGTGTTACACAAACACAACATACGCCTCATTCCAATTCATCAGTCACTAACCGTAAATTAATCAAGAGAATAATTCCCCAAATATTAACCCCGAAGGCCGAAACCAACATCAGATCAATATCCAGAAAACCATTCTGCTTGGCTAACCGACAGTTAGTTTCTAAATTTCACATTCATAGGGAAAGGTTCCCATTAATTTAATCCAAGATAAATTCCTTGAATTTATTCTTTATTCTATTTTTGAATCTCAATTCAAACTAGTCGGGATTAACGAACCTTACGAAGTAATCATTTGTTTTAATTTCCCAATCCCAACCTATTCATCCCATGAAGTAAAAACTGGTAATACTTCATATCTAACACCACAGTGTTATCGGTAAATTCAATTACCATTTCACGTTCAAATCTAATTAAAGATTTAACTATCGCCTGGAGCAAAACTGGTGATACTCCATTTTCGATCATTTCAATCTAATTAAAGATTCATTAAAACTCCACTTAGTTTTAATCTTCGACTGGGTTAAAGAATCAGTGTCATTTAAAACACAGTTCACGATAAACCCAAAATCACATTCATTAATTATCGGGTTAAAGAACGAGTGTTATTTAAAACACTGTCCACGATAAACCCAAAAATCAATATCAATTCAATTCCAATTAAATATTTAATTGGTACACTTCATTAAATCTAAATAAAAAGATTTAATCTTTTCTCAACTGGGTTCAAGAACAGTGTTAGTGAAGACACCATTCACGACAAACCCAAATCACATTTGATATTCAATACAAGGCTCTGAATAGAAAATATATCGGCTTATATTCAATATCAAATTCTACGACTAACAAATGTCGTATTGGAAATAACGATATAAATATATATCTTTCAATTTTCCATGACAACATCTGTATAATCACGAATTCCAACATCGAAATATTCCGAAGACAATTTCGATTCAAATCCACTCCAATGCAATCATTGGAAATTCTGGTTATTTTTAAAACCCCTTTCAAATTCAATTTATTTATTTAAAAATAAATAGAATTATATTACTAGTTCAAAACTAGTTCATTTCGATAAAAATCTATTTTTATCTTTTCAAATATGGATTTTTTCATCCCAATTTTTCCCAAATCATTTCTTATGATTTTACACAAATTATTACTATTTTTAATAATTTTATCAAGGCCCGTACAGTCGATTTCCATCAATGGCCATCAAACTGCACTTACAGCGACCTTTTTCAAATTTGATTTGGACGTATCTCCAAATCCAACCGTTAGATTTCAAATTTCTAATATTCGTTAGAAAGCTCTTTTCGATACGAACCCAACGGTTCCGGTTTTAGGAGAATCCGACGGTCGGATCTCCCGTAATATCCGTTTGAAATAAATGGTCGAAATTCGCGAACTGCCGCGGCGCGGCGCGTTCTATTCAGGCCATTATATTATATATATAATATATATAATATAAATTTCGTCGATTTCTATTTAAAACGAGTTTTATAAATCGTTTTAATTTTGTTTCAAAAACAATTTCACTTCCATTTCAATTCACATCAAAATTGAATTTTTCTTTATAAATTCGTTTTAAAATTCATTCCTATTCAATTCAAATTTCAATTCAATTTGAATTCATTTCAATTCGCTTTCAATTCAATTCCTTTCGAAATCGTTTTCAATTCAATTCATTTCGAAATCGTTTTCAATTCAATTCATTTCGAAATCGTTTTCAATTCAATTCATTTCGAAATCGTTTTCAATTCAATTCATTTCGAAATCGTTTTCAATACAATTCATTTCGAAATCGTTTTCAATTCAATTCATTTCGAAATCATTTTCAATTCATTTCGAAATCGTTTTCAATTCAATTCATTTCGAAATCGTTTTCAATTCAATTCATTTCGAAATCGTTTTCAATTCAATTCATTTCGAAATCGTTTTCAATTCAATTCATTTCGAAATCGTTTTCAATTCGATATAAATATCGTTCACGTCAAAATGGCGTCAAACTAATCAACACGGCTTCATAAATTTCTATTTTCAAATATTCTATTTCAAATATTTCTTTTTCAAAATAGTTGTTATTATCAAAATATTTCGTTCAACACATGACCAATCTCAATGGATGAGTACTGTCAACACATGAACTTTTATTTTATATCGATAAAGATGTAAATTTTATTACTAAAATATTTCGTTCAACACATGACCAATCTCAATGGATGAGTACTGTCAACACATGAACTTTTATTTTATATCGATAAAGATGTAAATTTTATTACTAAAATATTTCGTTCAACACATGACCAATCTCAATGGATGAGTACCGTCAACACATGAACTTTTATTTTATATCGATAAAGATGTAAATTTTATTATCAAAATATTTCGTTCAACACATGACCAATCTCAATGGATGAGTACTGTCAACACATGAACTTTTATTTTATAATATTCTTTATTTTCTAAATTGGAATGAGGCCCAATCAATCACCATATAATGTTAATTATATGGATTTTCATACAACACATGTATATAATAGCATTGAAAAATAATCAACCATCAACCAAAGTGCACTACACTGTATAAGCATCAAATATAGACATTTAACGCTTATAGCAGCTTGTCAATCAATCGATCGACATATTTAATCAATCAGGATGAGTGAACTTCAAGTTTCATCCCAACACCCGTGTGGGGTTTCAAACAATCAAACAAATATTTTATTCGTGCAGTTGGGCGATGTGTAAAATTTATCGTCCCAATCAATGTTCTTCAAATAGGTGTACATAAACAAACCGTCTGGTTTGTAAATGGATATTTATTTATTCACATTCACGTTAAAAATTATATTTTTAACGATAAAACATTTTATTCCAACATATGAATTTCTATTAAGTTCATTCTTTAAATAAAATGATATTTTTATTTTTCTAACACATTTTAGAAAATTTCGGCGGCATAACGGCACGATACTAGAAACGGGACGAGGCCTAGCCTTATCCCCGGTCTAGTGAAGGCCCATGCCATTCACACATCAATCAAATCACCAAACAACCAAATTCAAATCAAATCATATAACTAATCTATGCAACCAAACAAACAAGTCCATGGTCTGTGGACGATTGTGTCGGGTGCTACTAAGCACCGTCTGCATCCTAGTATATATATATAACTAGAAATAGAAATTGAAGAGTGAGAAATTCTCACCTATTGCTATCCAAGCTCCACGGCACTTCCTTGCATAAAATCTTCGCCAATCTCTCCTTTGTCGCTTTGTTGCCCGTATTCTCTACATATGTAAAAATCGAATTTTTTTACTATGTTATTCAATATATAAAAATCATATTTTTACCTCGATGTTTAATATATAAAAATTCTATTTTTATTTCGTTGCTATGTATATAAAAATCACATTTTTATATCGCTACTCAAACAATAGGAATTATATTTTTATCACTATTTCAAATGAATAAAATCAAATTTTTATGTTGCTATCTTCATAATAAAAATTGAATTTTTATGTGTTCTCCTTCATTATGAAAATCAAAATTTTATATCGCCTTCACAAATATGAAAATCATATTTTTATTTCTTCAACATCGCTATAAAAATCATATTTTTACTTCATTAAAAATCACTTCTTTTTGCTTTCAAAAACCCTTTCTTTTTGCTTTCAAAAATCCTTTCTTTCCGCTTTGAAAAATCCTTTCTTTTTGCTTTCAAAAATCCTTTCTTTTTGCTTTCAAAAATCCTTTCTTTTTGCTTTCAAAAATCCTTTCTTTCTATCTAGTAAAAATCATTTCTTTTCTATAATAAAGATTTAAACTTTTTTTTTATTTTATTAAATATATAAACTGAAATTTCTTATAAAGACTATATTTTTATAAACTGATTACTTTAAATAAATAAAAATAAATAACTGAATAAAATCAATTATAAAACTTACAGTCGAATACAAAAAGGGGGGGTCTGCATCGGAGAATGGGGGAAATGAGGGGGACAGTGGCTACTGGAGGGAGTCGAGGGTGGAGGCTGCGCATCTAGGGAGGGCGGCGGACCATCATAGGCGACGGCGCTGTCAGAGGCGTCGGGTGGCGGCTTGAGGCGGCGCAGATGGAGCAGGGTGCGGGGTTTCAGGGGTTCGTCGATTTTAAGGGAGATTATGGGTGGGGGGGTTGCGATTTGGTGCTAGGGGGGTCGCGCGACGGAGGAGAGAGGTAGCAGGAGGGGGGCGGCGGAAGAAGGGGTGGTTGCGGCGGTGGGTCCGGCGATGTCGTGGAGTGGAGGGCGAAGAGGTGGAAGGGGATCGGGATCGGTTTTCCCTTTTCTTTTTTTTTTTTTTTATATTTTCTGAAGTCAACGAGAGAGAGGGGGGAGGGGTAAAGTATATAAATATAAATAATATTATTTTATTTAAATAATTTATTCTCCAAAAAAGGAGATTTTGAATTCGAACCCAAAACGAACCCCAACGGCTGTCGCCCCTAGCGTAATACCCCCATTCCGAACACAATGGGATATGTTTCGCAAGCCAATTCGGATGTTACGATTAGTTTTCTTCAAATTTAAATATAATTCTATATATTCAATTTTAAACGTATATTTCAATATACCGGGGCCACATACGGACTCTAAAAATTCCAGAAAAAATATATTTCTAGCTTCATATTGACGATACGGTCCTAACAAAACTAATTTCGCCTAATTCTGAGACCGTTTGAAAAATGGCCAATTTCCAGTCGATTAAAATCAACTAAAAATAGTCAAACGCATTTTCATTTGCCACGCTCACATATTGATTCGAAAAATTACGAATTTTGGAATCTAGCAATAACTTAACATCACAGATCCAATAAAAGTGGTTTCGTCGAAATCCGAGGTCGTTTGCAAAATGGCCATTTTTAAGGGCCGAAATTCCATAGCGACTATTCTGAAATTTCAACTGGACATATCTTATCATTTCTAAGATGAAATCTCAGTTTGTTAACTTCGTTACAAAGATATAGTTATACAGATTCAAATATTTCTTGTTTCGTTCAATTCTGACTTATATTGAATTCCGTATATTCATTTGAAATTAGAAATCGAATTTTCCAACTACCGCGCCATTTTCAATTCCTTTTATAATTATATATAATTATTAAATATTCTAACGACGACGTATATAATATATACGTCCTAATTATATTCAAAATAAATTTCTCGTTGATATTATTTAAAATAATTCATTTTAAATATTCAAAATTCGCTAAAATTCGCTAAAATTGCCAAAATAAAAATTTTAAACTGGCCCAGATTTTCCGGGTTATTACAATCTCCCCCACTTAAAACTTTTCGTCCCCGAAAAGGAACAATGTCGAAAGTGGTTTGATTATTCAGCTCCACGATCGATCAGGCTTCCGTTCTCCAACTTTTCAGTTTCTGAGAATTTTCAAAATTTCAAAAATTTGGCTAACACCCTAAATTTTCGAAAAATTTCGCCATAACCTCCCCTGCACCGGGAGCATCGGGGAATTTCAAATAGCTTCCCCGGTCCTTCAGATCTCAAAAAGAAAAAGAAAAGGCTAAGCGGCTAGCCAATAGGCTCATAAAATCATCATCACCCAAACAAAACAGTAAATTATGTAGTAAACATGTACCTATTTGTCGGGCAAACAAATTTTATTCTTCGGCTCTAGCCTCCTTGCTATGACCTGATCAATGTAAGTACATGTATATGCAAGCAAATGCGACCAATTTTCAATACAATTCAATATTTGATCAAATTAGGCATAATGGTTCAAAATTGTCAAACAAATAAACTAACAACACAAACATCAATCAATTTGTGAATTAGAGTTTCAAATTCATAATTTTGATACATATACAAAAATCAAATTTTGATGCCAAATCACAACAATGTATTCTAACTATATTAGTTTTGGTTCTCACACCAGTCTAATGGAAATATATAGAAATCACACCTTCGTCACTCGAAAATAAATGCTGATGATGTTTCGAACCACCATCAGAACATTGTCGGGCTACTAGAGTGCGGTTCAATATCTACCCGGTATATTAAAACTTCGAATATACGCGGATCAGACGTATACGCAAAATCTATATATACTGGATTGTCCAAATCAATATAAATAAATAATCAACTACGAATAATTGATTTAAATTTTCAAAACAAAATTTGTTTTCATTTAAAAAAATTCACCCTTCACACTCGTTCTAGGATACTACTGATCCTATCTCTAACGAGTCATCCTAATTGGATTTTACTAATCCAATATCTGATGAATTCTTTCGTAGGGTTCTAATGTGCCTTGTTCTCTGAGCTTTGTAAACCAAAGCTCTGATACCAACTGTGACGGCAAGGAATTTCGCTCGGTCCGAACCAGTCGCTAAACCGATCCAGGCCGTTCGAAACGCCCTATCGTTTGAGAACAGGACAAAACAGAACGCATACAGAAGAACATTTCATTGTATATTACAACAATGCATCAGATTACAAGAATATACAGAGTACAAATGAATAAATATTACACAGAAATATCAGAGATTTAAATTACATTTAAATACATAGCAGCGGAAAATAATACAATACACAACTAGAATGAGATATACGGATACAAAGCTTTCCGGATATCGTTCCAGCTGTAAACCAGGATCCTGTGAATATAAATCTGCAAAACCAAAACTACTAGCTGCCCGTGTCAAAATAAGGGCACCCAGAGTTTAGGTTAAAACAATATATTCCAGGTCAGTCATGTGACTGGTGTGAGAACTAAAACAGTTATTAATCTTTATTTTAAAGTTAGGTAAATCAAGGGACCACGCCGTATAACACGGAACGGGTTTCCTCCCAAGAATACCAGTGCATAAAACAACAGAGCAATGCTAAATAAAGAACAATGAAGCTATTATAAGACCCAGTTCCCATCACACAATGCAATCGCAAGCCGGAGGATAGGGTTTTTACCTTATAATAGCCAAGAATGCTTGATACGTTTAAAACAAATCGTTTGATAATATTATAAGTGCATAGTGTATAAAACAATTTCAAATCATAAGTATCAATCACAGACGGCATAAGTGCCCCATCCCACTATATCGCCATACTAGGCTCTACAAATAAAACCGCAAATGTCACGTATTTGGAAATTGGATTTCCGTCTATGAACCGAGGAAAAAGATAGTCCTCAATCGATTCGAGACGCTCTAGCCCGTGTCTCAGGATCAGAGCTCGAGTGACCCTTGGAGCGACAGGGCCGGTCCACCGATGTGGATTAAAATGCCTAAACACTGCGTTTCCACCCTTTGGGGTGTCAATGAGCCAACAAATGACTCCATCGGTTCGAGAACGACCGATCAATCCGAGGCGCCTCGCAACAGCAACAACCACATAAGTCAAACTCGTCAGGGCGTGTAAAACCACTGACGCCACTTTTTAGCTAGAAGGAAACGCATGCCCTCCCTGAGGTCCTCTCCCGTTTTTGGTTCATACCGGGTGTGAAATTCGCGAAGTAAACGTTACACAAAGCTACGCCACAAAGGCCGTGTTTTGATCATCACCACAAGACTTTGCGTTTCAACAGAAGCCTCGATCAATTGCCACTTGGGCATGCCACTTGCTCGTACGTCTCAGAGAAGGGCGTTAAGCAAGAGAATAAATTCTCCGCCACCAAACAGATATATATTTAATAGAGATCAATCACACGGACTAAAATCCAATGTCAGACACACATTCCATTTACAAGTCCGTTCTGGGTCTGAAAGAAACCGGAGGCACCTAGTACCCCGCATATCCATCGATCTCCAAGCACGTCTGGACGATCACCAACTGTTTCCATCTTCTTGGGTGTACAACCCAATCAAGATCATCAGTAATCACCCAAACGACGTGAAGACCTCCGGTCTTCGACCATCGTCTTCATCTTCGACTTATCGTCGTATCAGTTATTCAGAATGGGATAAACCCGGTCTTTCCGAATAACTCGCGTATATTTTAAATAAGTATTACACAAACACAACATACGCCTCATTCCAATTCATCAGTCACTAACCGTAAATTAATCAAGAGAATAATTCCCTAAATATTAACCCCGAAGGCCGAAACCAACATCAGATCAATATCCAGAAAACCATTCTGCTTGGCTAACCGACAGTTAGTTTCTAAATTTCACATTCATAGGGAAAGGTTCCCATTAATTTAATCCAAGATAAATTCCTTGAATTTATTCTTTATTCTATTTTTGAATCTCAATTCAAACTAGTAGGGATTAACGAACCTTACCGAAGTAATCATTTGTTTTAATTTCCCAATCCCAACCTATTCATCCCATGAAGTAAAAACTGGTAATACTTCATATCTAACACCACAGTGTTATCGGTAAATTCAATTACCATTTCACGTTCAAATCTAATTAAAGATTTAACTATCGCCTGGAGCAAAACTGGTGATACTCTATTTTCGATCATTTCAATCTAATTAAAGATTCATTAAAACTCCACTTAGTTTTAATCTTCGACTGGGTTAAAGAATCAGTGTCATTTAAAACACAGTTCACGATAAACCCAAAATCACATTCATTAATTATCGGGTTAAAGAACGAGTGTTATTTAAAACACTGTCCACGATAAACCCAAAAATCAATATCAATTCAATTCCAATTAAATATCATTTAATTGGTACACTTCATTAAATCTAAATAAAAAGATTTAATCTTTTCTCAACTGGGTTCAAGAACAGTGTTAGTGAAGACACCATTCATGACAAACCTAAATCACATTTGATATTCAATACAAGGCTCTGAATAGAAAATATATCGGCTTATATTCAATATCAAATTCTACGACTAACAAATGTCGTATTGGAAATAACGATATAAATATATATCTTTCAAATTTCCATGACAACATCTGTATAATCACGAATTCCAACATCGAAATATTCCGAAGACAATTTCGATTCAAATATACTCCAATGCAATCATTGGAAATTCTGGTTATTTTTAAAACCCCTTTCAAATTCAATTTATTTATTTAAAAATAAATAGAATTATATTTCTAGTTCAAAACTAGTTCATTTCGATAAAAATCTATTTTCATCTTTTCAAATATGGAGTTTTTCATCCCAATTTTTCCCAAATCATTTCTTATGATTTTACACAAATTATTACTATTTTTAATAATTTTATCAAGGCCCGTACAGTCGATTTCAATCAATGGCCATCGAACTGCACTTACAACGACATTTTTCAAATTTGATTTGGACGTATCTCCAAATCCAACCGTTAGATTTCAAATTTCTAATATTCGTTAGAAAGATCTTTTCGATACGAACCCAACGGTTCCGGTTTTAGGAGAATCCGACGGTCGGATTTCCCGTAATGTCCGTTTGAAATAAATGGTCAAAATTCGCGAACTGCCGCGGCGCGGCGCGTTCTATTCAGGCCATTATATTATATATATAATATATATAATATAAATTTCGTCGATTTCTATTTAAAACGAGTTTTATAAATCGTTTTATTTTTGTTTCAAAAACAATTTCACTTCCATTTCAATTCACATCAAAATTGATTTTTTCTTTATAAATTCGTTTTAAAATTCATTCCTATTCAATTCAAATTTCAATTCAATTTGAATTCATTTCAATTCGCTTTCAATTCAATTCCTTTCGAAATCGTTTTCAATTCAATTCATTTCGAAATCGTTTTCAATTCAATTCATTTCGAAATCGTTTTCAATTCAATTCATTTCGAAATCGTTTTCAATTCAATTCATTTCGAAATCGTTTTCAATTCAATTCATTTCGAAATCGTTTTCAATTCAATTCATTTCGAAATCGTTTTCAATTCGATATAAATATCGTTCACGTCAAAATGGCGTCAAACTAATCAACACGGCTTCGTAAATTTCTATTTTCAAATATTCTATTTCAAATATTTCTTTTTCAAAATAGTTGTTATTATCAAAATATTTCGTTCAACACATGACCAATCTCAATGGATGAGTACTGTCAACACATGAACTTTTATTTTATATCGATAAAGATGTAAATTTTATTACTAAAATATTTCTTTCAACACATGACCAATCTCAATGGATGAGTACTGTCAACACATGAACTTTTATTTTATATCGATAAAGATGTAAATTTTATTACTAAAATATTTCGTTCAACACATGACCAATCTCAATGGATGAGTACCGTCAACACATGAACTTTTATTTTATATCGATAAAGATGTAAATTTTATTATCAAAATATTTCGTTCAACACATGACCAATCTCAAGGGATGAGTACTGTCAACACATGAACTTTTATTTTATAATATTCTTTATTTTCTAAATTGGAATGAGGCCCAATCAATCACCATATAATGTTAATTATATGGATTTTCATACAACACATGTATATAATAGCATTGAAAAATAATCAACCATCAACCAAAGTGCACTACACTGTATAAGCATCAAATATAGACATTTAACGCTTATAGCAGCTTGTCAATCAATCGATCGACATATTTAATCAATCAGGATGAGTGAACTTCAAGTTTCATCCCAACACCCGTGTGGGGTTTCAAACAATCAAACAAATATTTTATTCGTGCAGTTGGGCGATGTGTAAAATTTATCGTCCCAATCAATGTCCTTCAAATAGGTGTACATAAACAAACCGTCTGGTTTGTAAATGAATAATTATTTATTCACATTCACGTTAAAAATTATATTTTTAACGATAAAACATTTTATTCCAACATATGAATTTCTATTAAGTTCATTCTTTAAATAAAATGATATTTTTATTTTTCTAACACATTTTAGAAAATTTCGGCGGCATAACGGCACGATACTAGAAACGGGACGAGGCCTAGCCTTATCCCCGGTCTAGTGAAGGCCCACGCCATTCACACATCAATCAAATCACCAAACAACCAAATTCAAATCAAATCATATAACTAATCTATGCAACCAAACAAACAAGTCCATGGTCTGTGGACGATTGTGTCGGGTGCTACTAAGCACCGTCTGCATCCTAGTATATATATATATATATATATATATAACTAGAAATAGAAATTGAAGAGTGAGAAATTCTCACCTATTGCTATCCAAGCTCCACGGCACTTCCTTGCATAAAATCTTCGCCAATCTCTCCTTTGTCGCTTTGTTGCCCGTATTATCTACATATGTAAAAATCAAATTTTTTTACTATGTTATTCAATATATAAAAATCATATTTTTACCTCGATGTTTAATATATAAAAATTCTATTTTTATTTCGTTGCTATGTATATAAAAATCACATTTTTGTATTGCTACTCAAACAATAGGAATTATATTTTTATCACTATTTCAAATGAATAAAATCAAATTTTTATGTTGCTATCTTCATAATAAAAATTGAATTTTTATGTGTTCTCCTTCATTATGAAAATCAAATTTTTATATCGCCTTCACAAATATGAAAATCATATTTTTATTTCTTCAACATCGCTATAAAAATCATATTTTTTCTTCATTAAAAATCACTTCTTTTTGCTTTCAAAAATCCTTTCTTTTTGCTTTCAAAAATCCTTTCTTTCCGCTTTCAAAAATACTTTCTTTTTGCTTTCAAAAATCCTTTCTTTTTGCTTTCAAAAATCCTTTCTTTTTGCTTTCAAAAATCCTTTCTTTTTGCTTTCAAAAATCCTTTCTTTTTTGCTTTAAAAAATCCTTTCTTTCTATCTAGTAAAAATCATTTCTTTTCTTTAATAATGATTTAAACTTTTTTTTTATTTTATTAAATATATAAACTGAAATTTCTTATAAAGACTATATTTTTATAAACTGATTACTTTAAATAAATAAAAATAAATAACTGAATAAAATCAATTATAAAACTTACAGTCGAATACAAAAAGGGAGGGTCTGCATCGGAGAATGGGGGAAATGAGGGTGACAGCGGCTACTGGAGGGATTCGAGGGTGGAGGCTGCGCATCTAGGGAGGGCGACGGACCATCAGAGGCGGCGGCGCTGACAGAGGCGTCGGGTGGCGGCTTGAGGCGGCGCAGATGGAGCAGGGTGCGGGGTTTCAGGGGTTCGTCGATTTTAAGGGAGATTGTGGGTGGGGGGGTTGCGATTTGGTGCTAGGGGGGTCGCGCGACGGAGGAGAGAGGTAGCAGGAGGGGGGCGGCGGAAGAAGGGGGGGTTGCGGCGGTGGGTCCGGCGATGTCGTGGAGTGGAGGGCGAAGAGGTTGAAGGGGATCGGGATCGGTTTTCCCTTTTCTTTTTCTTTTTATATTTTCTGAAGTCAGCGAGAGAGAGGGGGGAGGGGTAAAGTATATAAATATAAATAATATTATTTAATTTAAATAATTTATTCTCCAAAAAAGGAGATTTTGAATTCGAACCCCAAACGAACCCTAACGGCTGTCGCCCCCAGCGTAATACCCCCATTCCGAACACAATGGGATATGTTTCGCAAACCAATTCGGATGTTACGATTAGTTTTCTTCAAATTTAAATATAATTCTGTATATTCAATTTTAAACGTATATTTCAATATACCGGGGCCACATACGGACTCTAAAAATTCCAGAAAAAATATATTTCTAGCTTCATATTGACGATACGGTCCTAACAAAACTAATTTCACCGAATTCTGAGACCGTTTGAAAAATGGCCAATTTCCAGTCGATTAAAATCAACTAAAAATAGTCAAACGCATTTTCCTTTGCCACGCTCACATATTGATTCGAAAAATTACGAATTTTGGAATCTAGCAATAACTTAACATCACAGATCCATCAAAAGTGGTTTCGTCGAAATCCAAGGTCGTTTGCAAAATGGCCATTTTTAAGGGCCGAAATTCCATAGCGACTATTCTGAAATTTCAACTGGACATATCTTATCATTTCTAAGATGAAATCTCAGTTTGTTAACTTCGTTACAAAGATATAGTTATACAGATTCAAATATTTCTTGTTTCGTTCAATTCTGACTTATATTGAATTCCGTATATTCATTTGAAATTAGAAATCGAATTTTCTGTGACGAGAAGGAATTTCGCTCGGTCCGAACCAGTCGCTAAACCGATCCAGGCCGTTCGAAACGCCCTATCGTTTGAGAACACGACAAAATAGAACGCGTACAGAAGAACATCTCATTGTATATTACAACAATGCATCAGATTACAAGAATATACAGAGTATAATCAAATAAATATTACACAGAAATATCAGAGATTTAAATTACATTTAAATAAATTGCAGAGGAAAATAATACAATACACAACTAGAAGAAGATATACGGATACAAAGCTTTCCGGATATCGTTCCAGCTGTAAACCAGGATCCTGTGAATATAAATCTGCAAAACCAAAACTACTAGCTCCCCGTGTCAAAATAAGGGCACCCAGAGTTTAGGTTAAAACAATAAACTCCAGGTCAGTCATGGGACTGGTGTGAGAACTAAAACAGTTATAATTCTTTATTTTAAAGTTCGGTAAATCAAGGGACCACGCCGTAACACGGAACGGGTTTCCTCCCAAGAATACCAGTGCATAAAACAAACAGCGCAATGCTAAATAAAGAAAAATGAAGCTGTTATAAGACCCAGGTCCCATCACACAATGCAACGCAGCCGAGGATAGGGTTTTCCCTTATAACAGCCAAAGAATGCTTGATACGTTTAAAACAGATTATTTGATACTATAATAAGTGCATAGTGTATAAAACAACTTCAAATCATAAGTATCAATCATAGGCGGCATGAATGCCCCATCCCACTATGTCGCTATACTAGGCTCTACAAATAAAACCGCAAATGTCGCGTATTTGGAAATTGGATTTCCGTCTATGAACCGAGGCAAAAGATAGTCCTCTACCGATTCGTGACTCTCTAGCCCGAGCCACAGGATCAGAGCTCGAGTGACCCTTGGAGCGACAGGGCCGGTCCACCGATGTGGATTAAAATGCCTGAACACTACGTTTCCCAACCCTTTGGGGCGTAAATGAGCCAACAAATGACTCCATCGGACCCGGATCGTCTGATCAAACCGAGGCGCCTCGCAAGAGCAACAACCACATAAGTCAAACTCGTCAGGGCGTGTAAAACCACTGACGCCACTTTTTAGCTAGAAGGAAACGCAGGCCCTCCCTGAGGTCCGTCTCCCGTTTCTGGTTCATACCGGGTGTGAAACTCGCGAATTCCCGTTACACAAAGCTGTGCCACACAGGCTGTGCTTTGATCATCACCACAAGACTTTGCTTTTCAACAGAAGCCTCGATCTATTGCCACTTAGGCATGCCACACAGGCAATTCACTCTATGTGTTTGATATCCATCAGTATATAACCCCTGAGCTCGTATGTCTCAGAGAAGGGCGTTAAGCAAGAGAATAAATTCTCCGCCGCCAAACAGATATATATTTAATAGAAATCAATCACACAGACTAAAATCCAATGTCAGACACACAGTCCATTTACAAGTCCGTTCTGGGTCTGAACGAAACTGGAGGCACCTAGTACCCCGCATATCCATCGATCTCCAAGTACGTCTGGACGATCACTAACTGTTTCCATCTTCTTGGGTGTACAGCCCAATCAAGATCTTCAGTAGTCACCCAAACGACATGAAGACTTCTGATCTTCGACCACCGTCTTCATCTTCGACACCACGTCGAATCAGTTATTCAGAATGGGATAAACCTGGTCTTTCTGAATAACTCGCGTATATATTCTAAAAGTGTTACAAAAACACAACATACGCCTCATTCCAATTTAGAATATTCTTTTATCCAAATATTCCTATACTTTGGAAAAAGTTCCCATTAATTTTATCCAAGATAAATTCTTTAAATTTATTCTTTAATCTCCTTTGAATATCAATTCAAACTAGCCGGGATTAGCGAACCACACCGAAGTAATCATTTATTTTATTTCCCTATCCCAACCTATTCATCCCATGAAGTAAAACTGGTAATACTTCATATCTAACACCACAGTGTTATCGGTAAATTCAATTACCATTCCACGTTCAAATCTAATTAAAGATTTAACTATCGCCTGGAGTAAAACTGGTGATACTCCATTCTCGATCTTTTCAATCTAATTAAAGATTCATTAAAACTCCACTTAGTTTTAATCTTCGACTGGGTTAAAGAATCAGTGTCATTTAAAACACGGTTCACGATAAACCCAAAATCACATTCCATTAATTATCGGGTCAAAGAACGAGTGTTGTTTAAAACACCGTTCGCGATAAACCCAAAAATCAATACCAATTCAATTCCAATTAAATATCCTTTAATTGGTACACTTCATTAAATCTATATAAAAAGATTTAATCCTTTCTCAACTGGGTTCAAGGACAGTGTTAGTGAAGACACCATTCACGACAAACCCAAATCACATTTGATATTCAATACAAGGCTCTGAATAGAAAATATATCGGCTTATATTCAATATCAAATTCTACGACTAACAAATGTCGTATTGGAAATAACGATATAAATATGTATCTTTCAAATTTCCATAACAACATCTGTATAATCACGAATTCCAACATCGAAATATTCCGAAGACAATTTCGATTCAAATCCACTCCAATGCAATCATTGGAAATTTTGGTTATTTTCAAAACCCTTTTCAAATTCAATTTATTTATTTAAAAATAAATAGAATTATAATTCTAGTTCAAAACTAGTTCATTTCGATAAAAATCTATTTTTATCTCTTCAAATATGGAGTTTTTCATCCCAATTTTTCTCAAATCATTTCTTATGATTTTACACAAATTATTACTATTTTTAATAATTTTATCAAGGCCCGTACAGTCGATTTCCAACAACGGCCATCGAACTGCACTTACAGCGACCTTTTTAAAATTTGATTTGGACGTATCTCCAAATCCAACCGTTAGATTTCAAATTTCTAACATTCGTTAGAAAGCTCTTTTCGATACGAACCCAACGGTTCCGGTTTTAGGAGAATCCGACGGTCGGATCTCCCGCAAAGTTCGTTTGAAATAAATGGTCGAAATTCACGAACTGCCGCGGGGCGGCGCGTTCTATTCAGGCCATTATATTATATATATAATATATATAATATATACTTCGTCGATTTCTATTTAAAACGAATTATATAAATAGTTTTGAATTCGTTTCAAAAACAATTTCAACTTCCTTTTCAATTCAAATCGAAATTGAATTCTTCTTTATAAATTCGTTTCAAAATTCATTTCTATTCAATTCAAATTTCAATTCAATTTGAATTCATTTCAATTCACTTTCAATTCAATTCGAATTCGTTTTCAATTCAATTCATTTCGAAATCGTTTTCAATTCAATTCATTTCGAAATCGTCGATTTCGAAATCACTTTTCAATATTCATTTCGAAATCGTTTTCAATTCAATTCATTTCGAAATCGTTTTCAATTCAATTCATTTCGAAATCGTTTTCAATTCAATTCATTTCGAAATCGTTTTCAATTCAATTCATTTCGAAATCGTTTTCAATTCAATTCATTTCGAAATCGTTTTCAATTCAATTCATTTCGAAATCGTTTTCAATTCAATTCATATGGGTGTCACCGCCTAGGGCGCGATGGCGAGGAGGAGAAGATAGAGAAGCGTCAGTGGAAGGAGAAGAAGGGGGTCGCGGAGGAGAAGCAGGCGGAGGGGAGTGGAGGCCGCGCCTGAGGCGCGGTGGCGCGGTGATGGGAGGAGCGACGAGCTCCTCCTTTTTTTTTTTTTTTTTTTTTTACTGTTGAACGAATTTTAATCGGGGGGGGGGGGGGGGGGGCAGAGGTATAAGGGGAAGAGACCTTTTTATTTATTTATTTATTTATTATTTTATTTGCAAATAGTTGACTTTTACAAACGACCTCTAAACGAGGCCCACCGCCTGTCGTCCATAGCGTTTTACCCCCATTACGAACACAATGGGATATGTACCGCAAGTTGATTTGATCGTTTGAATCAGTTTCCGTTTAATTTACCTTTAAATCATTATATTGAATTTTAAACGTACATTTCAAATTACCGGGGTCACATACTAACTCTAAAAATTCTCGAAAAATATTTTCTAGCTTCGTATTGACGATATGGTCCTAACAAAACTAGTTTCGACGAATTCTGAGACCTTATGAAAAATGGCCAATTTCCAGTCGATTAAAATCAACTGAAATGGTCAAAACACGTTTTCCTTTGCCACCCTCACATATTGATTTGGAAAATTATGAAATTTGAAACCTAGCAATAATTTGACATCGCGGACCCAACAAAAGTGGTTTCGTCGAAATCCGAGGTCATTTGCAAAATGTCTATTTTTAAGGGCCTGAATTCCATAGCGACTATTCAGAATTTTCAACTGGGCATATCTTTTGACTCCCGCTACGAAATCTCGATTTCTTACATCCGTTGGAAAGATATTATCAATTAGATCCTAATGTTTTTGGTTTCACTAAAATCCGGATTGTTTTGCACCCGGTACATTCAATTGAAGTTTGAAATCGAATTATCGAACTACCGCGCCATTTTCAATTCTATTTATAATTATATATAAATATTTATATTCTAACGATGACGTATATAATTATATACGTTCGAATTATATTCAAAATAAATTTCTCGTCGATATTATTTAAAATAACTCATTTTAAATAATCAAAATTCGCTAAAATTGCCAAAATAAAAATTTCAAACTGGCTCGCATTTTACGGGTTGTTACATTTTCAAACTACCGCGCCATTTTCAATTCCTTTTATAATTATATATAATTATTATATATTCTAACGACGACGTATATAATATATACATCCTAATTATATTCAAAATAAATTTCTCGTCGATATTATTTAAAATAATTCATTTTAAATATTCAAAATTCGCTAAAATTGCCAAAATAAAAATTTTAAACTGGCCCTGATTTTCCGGGTTATTACACTGATCGACCAGAAATTATAAACTCCTCAATCAATAATCTCCACAATATAAAACAATTTTTATAAATTCTACAAATACGGTCACTCGTATATGTACATTTAAACTCAATCTTGGATATTACTAACCCCATCTCTATCGAGTTACGCCATAGAGCCAAAGTAATTACTTAACCTTCAGCTCTGATACCACTGTAACGGACTAGGAAATTTTTGACTTCGGTTATCGACACACAACACCATCTCGATCTCGACCATTCAAACATCGAAAATTCCGGAAAGTTAATAGAAAGAAGTTAGAGGGTGAGAATAGATAAGATAGAAATTTAGAATAGAAAAAGAAGAAGAGCACAACAACATCATCAGAGTAACACGAATCTCACAGCGGAATGAATAAAATAAAATATTCAACATAACTTGAAATAAAACCCGTATCTGTATACAATACCATTATCAGAGTACAACACTTACAACATGTAACGTCCCGCATTTTAATCGGTTTGTATTCGAATATTTAATTCAGTTTAAATATTGAATTCGTAATATAAGTGGATTTATATATTAATTAAAATGAAGTTGAATGTATAAAAAATATATTAAATATAACCGAGCCCGTAATATCGCGGCAGTTCGTAATTTAACGTTCCAAACTTCAAATGAGTATACAAGACTCATTATAAACCGGATTTTTTCGAAACAAGAAACGTTGGGATCTGTAGAACTGTATCTTTCTAATGGTAGTGAAAAATCAAGATTTCCTCTCATATATTGTATGTTATGTCCAAATTAAATATTCAGAAAAGCAGCGGCATATTTCGTTTTTGGTCGTAATTGTTATTTAAATATATTTAAATATCGGATTCAAATTTGGACAAGGTTCTTTTGAGACGTAGTGATAATTTAATTTTTAGAGTTTTACTGTAATTTTTAATTAATTAAATACGTAACTTTTTATTTGTATTATTTTGCATCCTATATCAATATTTTGGGATTTCACAATATAAGTTAAGCTACCGATATTATTGTATTTTTGGGATCGTGGGGCATTGCTTGTCGCAACGGCATTTTTATTTTTATCGATAGTTGTTTTTAAATGATAAAATTGTGTATAAAACGATACCCTAAAAATCAAACTATAGAAAACAAAATGTTGAATCAATACACTGAAACTTTCGCAAAGCCATACCCCTAGGTGAAGGCACGCACGAACCTAAAAAAAGAAAAGCAACACGCTATTCCTGAATTCGTGCCATAATCTCTGCAAATGCTCATGTTCTGTTAGACATTCACCTAGATATTAAATTATATATATGTTCCATATATAATACTCCATACGCATATAGTTGTATTCCCAAAATCAGATACATCTTCCACACTTCCATCTGTACTTTCCCAAAAATGATATTTCTTTCTAAATTAGTATGAAATCAAATAAAAAAAAAACAAAATCAAACAAAATCTAAAAACTGGAAACGTGAGAGTGTTCGAGTCAGAAGAAGATAAAAGGAGGGAAGTGTGCGGTGCAAGCTGATGGTGCAAGGGGCGTTCGAGTCCGCCTGGGTGATGCTCAGAAGCAAGAGGAAGTGGCAAACTTGTCAGCAAGGGTTGTGGGTTTCCGGTGAACTGGCGACAAGGTGGGTTTTTGAAGGGTATTTACTGCCGAAGTTGATGGGTTTCGCAGGAGGGGACTTCGGTAGGGTGATGTTTGCTGGAGACAAGGATGTCAGAGTTTTGGAGAGGTCAGAGTTGTAAGGTAGCGGGGCAACAACATCAAGAGGCGTGCGGTTTTTATGACTGTGAGTGGGTAACTTTGCGTGAGGGGTGAATGGGAAAAGTGAAGTAGAAGCATGCACGAACTCTGCATGGCATGTATGAATGGAAAGAAGAAGCGAGTGGAGGTGGATTGTTGTGGAACCAGAGAGGTCTGAAGGATGGGTAGTTTCGAAGCCTATATGGAACAGAAATGGCGAGTTCGAGCGTGGTGTTATGGGGAAAAAGCCAGTTATGGCTGTAATGGGATACTACGGCATATGTATATAGTTTGGGACGGGATCTTAACAAAAGGGCTGCGGCATTTTTATAGAAATAGGGGGTTGTAGAGACCGTTACCAAAACACGCGGTACTAGTTGATTAATGGTGGTTTGTTGGACTTGTCTGGAGCTGGACGAGGGAATAAAAGGAGGGCAGCGGGGATATTTTTCTGCAGCAGGTCATATTTGTATTGGTCGAGGAAGAGGACATTTTTGAGCGGATCAATATGAGAGGATGGATTTGTGTTGGGCCAATAATTAATGCGAAGCCCATTATAAATAAAGAAAAAAAGGAAAGAGTGAAATGAAGAACATCCCATACAGTGAGATATAGGCTAGTAGAAGGGGAGTAACACAAAAATGTGTGGACCGAAATCAAATAGGTAAGGCCCGATATTTTAATTAATATGAGTTTATTTTAAATTAAATAATAAATAAACAACTTGTTAAACCCATATCTCGTCCATCCGTACTCAAAATGAGGAACGTTCGGTTACGTTGGAATCATATGATCACATGCTACACTAGAACATGTCTAGGGAAATTTGGAGCCTGTCTGGATTTTAGGCAGAATTAAACGGCTTATTGGATCGACTGACGCAAATCGTTATTTAATGGTTAACGGGCAAAGGTGAGCAAAATCACTAACTGTGATCTATTTTAAAAAATTATAATTATTTTTTAAAAATGGTTGAATGCTGTTTGATGGTCGTTTCGGTAAATTATAGTTAAATTGGTTGAATTATAGATATATCGTTGCATATATACATCATTAGCCGGATACCAATTCTATCGATTAAAATATTCCATATTATGGAATTCATGTGATTTGTGTTGACTAACATCTGTGAATGCAGGAAACCTGTTGGAGGAATCCAACCGGATTCCTCAATATTTGTATGCACTGTTTGAACCATGTTGAATGGAAATTCAACGTTATGTTGATTTAATAAATCGACGATACCGATTAAGAAAATAGCAATAGTCGACCATAAACCCATTTTTGTTAAGAAGTTGATTGGCCGTTGGGCAAATCAACGAAGATAATTATAAAAATTATATTTTTATAATTTAAGCGAAGTTTAAATTATAATAGAAGTTCTATTATAAACTGGCATTTTATGGTTCATTTTATAAAGTGAAATATAGTAGCGTATTGCAGGTCTTTGAACTATAACGATATAATAATGTTGTCGACTAGGCTTAGGCGTGACTGTTATGTCGAGATTAGTTATAAAGGGGAATATTACAGCGTATGACAAGTTTTTGAATTATAACGATAAATTAGCGTTATTGACCAAGCTTAAGCGTTATTTTTATATATAGAACTACTCCCTAGGGAATGAAAACAATTTGGTTTGAAATCCACTTATTCTAAAGTAATAAGTAATGATGTTTGTTCAAAGGAATATAAGAATGAGTTTAGAAAGAAAAATTGGAGAATCATTTCAGAAAACGATGGCATCATTTCGATGTTTGGAATATGATTAAGAACTATTAATACCAATAGGAATTGGAACTATAATTCGACGATGTCGAATATATTAAAGTAAATTATTTAAGGAATTATGATCAGATAGGATAGTAAATATTTAGTTTAAACCAATAAATTTTAATAGGATATGTAATCAATATTTAATTATAAACTTGATATTGGTTTAATAAGAAGTTGACTAAGAAATAGATTTTATAAAGTGCAATGAGAACATAAAATTACGAAAGAGATTTCGGTAAATGAGATAAGGGTATTTATTACTCGAATAAAGAGTAATTTGACAAAGGTGTTCAGATTTCTATAATAGGTATGACATTCACATTTAAAGTGAATAACATTTTAAAAGGTGAACGTTTGGCAGATTAAAATGTTTATAATGAAATTGGAAATATTTTTCCAATGTAGATAGGGTATATTATCCAAGTATATAAAATAAGGAATATGAAAGAATGGAAATATTTCGAATGCTAATAACGTAAATTTTCTGGAACATAGGAGAATAAGAGTTTATAATAATTAGAAATGTTTTCCAAGAAGTGTTAAAAGGCTAAAACAGGGTTTGAAAAATATTTGGTAGATATGGGAATTCGAATAATAAAAACGAATGCTAAATGAAAAGTGCCCGTAGTTGTGTGATGTTTAGTTATACATTTGAATGAATGTTTGTTTTTACTTCGATAGTTAAATAACCGACTATCGAAGTGTTTTGACTATCATTGTCAATACGGAGAGACCGTTTCGATATATTATCTGAAAACCACTCCGTATAGGCGTAAGTGCTGCGAATTAGATTATGATGAAGATAATTGAAGACAGAGTGAAATGGAAGCGTCGTTCAGTTCCAGAATAGTGCTTTCTATTTGTCCAGTTCCAGGACAACTTGTATGGACGTGTGTCTGACAGAGTATACCTAACAAATCACATACAGTTGATCTCTTAAAGATATTACGTCTGGTGGCGGAGGAATTCGTTCCTCTTAGCTTTTTATGCCCGTGATATCTTTGGAAATCGATTTGTGAATTGACGGGTTTGACGATGTGGCATTCAAAGTGAATGGTGATCAGATGTTCTGAAAGAAAGACGTAGCCTCTGGCCTCACAACCGGGAAATGACAGAAATTGAGCAGGGCAGCATGTCTAGTTGGGTCATACCCAAGCAGCGTGTATTGCCATCGATCTAGAGAAAATTCATATTTGTTCTTCTTTCGATTCTGTATCTTCGTATTACGGTTGGATGGCCAACAACCGTGGGTGGCAATATATTCGCTACACTCAAGATAAATGAGTGGGCGGTCATGTGAGGCCGGGTTGCAAGACGTTCTTGTTGAACCCCAGTGTATACCCTCTAGAGTACACTGATTAGATGGTGCTCCCATACCTTGTCGGTTGGAATCCAATCCCCAATAAACGCCTGCGGTTTACGATTTTATACTATCTATATGTGGAGCGTGAGATGCAAGCATTCTGCTATTTGGTTATTTATTTGATTATACATTATTATAATATCACTGGATTTTGATATCTAGAATATTTGGGTTATAGTAAGGTAAAAACCGTCCATGTTTATGTGTGGGCTGGTCTTACTATTATCCTTTTGTTTCAAAGGGATTTTCTATGTTAAACAATATGGTTGGAATTTACTCACACCAGTCCCATGACTGACCCAGAGTTTATTTTGTGTATTTCCCCTAAACTCTTGGGTGCCCAAATTTGTACGGGCAGACAAGTGTTTCAGGATTTTACAGATTCACTTGGAGGAGCTCATACCAGGAGGCTTCACCATTAGTTATTTAGAGAATATTCCGCTGTGATGTATATGAGTTATACTCTGATATGGTATGTATTTACAATACAGATTTGTATTTCAAAGTTTTGTTATATAATATATTTTATTCGTTCCGCTGTGAGATTCGTGTTTACTCTGATTATGTTCAGTTGTGCTCTTCTTACTCTTCTATTATATTAGTTCTATCTTTCCTATCCCATTCTCTAAATTATTTCTATTAAAGATCTGTATTTTCGTGCACTTTGGGTTGAATGTGTAGAATATTAGTCAGCTCAAATTGGTACGGATTTACGGGCCTCTACAGTTGGTATCAAACCTAAAGGTTAAGTGATTACCTTGGCTCCGTGGCGTGACTCGATAGAGATGGGGATAGTAATACCCTAGATTGAGTTTGATTGTATATATATGAGTGCGTATTTTTAAAACGATATAAAAAATTGTTTTATATTGTGTTGATTGATCTGGTGAGTGGTATATAGATTTCAGATCGACGCGTTTAGCTGACGGGGTCGATCGTGATTCATAAACGCTTGGATAGAGAATTTCGACATAGTTTGTTTTAAAAGATGGCTAAATAAAATAATTTTACCCAAATTATATTCGAGATATATATATATCTTGAGATTATTATAGTATATTGGACGTGTTGATCATTATTATGATCGAATAAGATTTATAATTGAGTTGGTTTTATAAATAACCAATCAGAATTTATATAAGTAATAAATCAGAAGAACTAAAACCGAATTTAATACATATTTGGAATTAAACTCTGGAAGTTTGAAAAAGGTGTTCGAAATTGAATTTGAATAAAATATATGGAATTTTAATATCCTGGGTGAATTCAGAAATAATTCCAAGCATTTGTAAAGGATATTTTGAAGTAATTTCAAAATAGAAAGTGTTTAAACTAATATAGTATTGAACTCACTTCGATAGATGGAAAATAATTCTGATAATGACTGCAGCATTATCAGTGTTCATTTTCGAGTTACTAAGTGACGGATTGCTACCAGAGATTTTGTTTTGAATTGTTTGAGGAAATAAGTTGTTCAGAAATTCAACGTTTTGAGTTGCTATTATTATATAGATTTCAAGCTGATTTGAAATAAAACCCAGGAATTTGAATTCTGAAACTAAAATTTAATGTATGAAGTTAAATAAGTTGGAAATGGAAAAAGTATATAAATAAATAGGAATTTAAGTTAAAATAAGTTTGGAATTTGATCGAAGCCAATGGGCAATCATATTGGAATAGAGATTTAACTGAACTAGTTAAGTGGGAATTAAATTGGATATTTTAATAAAATCAAGTTGAGCTTAAGATTAAGAGAACTAACTTGAGAAATTTAATTAGTAAGTGGAACATGGGAATTAACTTGGTTAAATATATTGAATTGGGTTAGAGATAATTCCAAATAAGTTTGGATTTATTGGATAAGAATTTGGAATTTGAGAATGGAACTGGAATCTGAAATGGAATTTGTCTTGGACAAAAGAAAATAATTGGATTTGATGATAAGTTGATTGGAGATCAATATTTACCAAATGGAAGTGAAAGGGTTTAATATCGTGAAAAAGGTACATGTTATATTATATAAGGGTACGAGATTTTTATGAGCTAGTTTGGCAGGCCACTAGGCTATTTAGTTTTCTATTGAATTGGAGAAATCCCAGAGAGGCAAGTTGTAGTAGTACCGAATGAGCCGTGCAGAGGAGATGTTGGCGAAATTTTCCAAAAATTTAAGCATTTAGGAAATTTTTAGAATTTCTGAAAATATTTGTTAATAAGAAGGAAATAATATTTTAATTAGAATTAATCAGTTCTGTTGAAAACTGAATATAAGAAATTAAATAAAATATTTTTAACATGGTTATAATATGGATCGTAGCATTTTTCTACCTTAGTAATTTCGGGGACGAAATTCTTTTAAGGGGGATGAATGTAACGTCCCTCATATTAATCGGTTTGTATTTGAATATTTAATTCAGTTTAAATATTGAATTCATAATATAAGTGGATTTATATATTAATTAAAATGAAGTTGAACATATAAAAATATATGTTAAATATAATCGAGCCCGTAATATCGCGGTAGTTCGTAATTTAACGTTCTGAACTTCAACTGAGTATACAGGACTCGTTATAAACCTGATTTTTTCGAAACAAGAAACGTTAGGATCTGTTGAACTGTATCTTTCTAATGGTAGTGAGAAATCAAGATTTCGTCTCATATATTGTAAGTTATGTCCAAATTAAATATTCAGAAAAGTAGAGACATATTCGTTTTTGGCCGTAATGGTTATTTAAATATATTTAAATATCGGATTCAAATTTTTACAAGGTTCTTTTGAGACGTAGTGATAATTTAATTTTTAGAATTTCACTATAATTTTTAATTAATTAAATGCGCAACTTTTTATTTGGAGTGTTTTGCACCCTATATCAATATTTTGGGATTTCACAATATAAGTTAAGCTACCGATATTATTATATTTTTGGGATCGTGGGGCATTGCTCATCACAACAGTATTTTTATTTTTGTCGATAACGGTTTTAAAATGATAAAATTCTGTATAAAACGATACCCTAAAAATCCAACTATAGAAAACAAAATGTTGAATCAATACACTGGAACTTTCGCAAAGCCATATCCCTAAGTGAAGGCACGCACGAACCTAAAACAAGAAAAGCATCACGCTATTCCTGAATTCGCGCCATAATCTCTGCAAATGCTCACGTTCTGTTGGACATTCACCTAGATATTAAATTGTAAATATGTTCCATATATAATACTCCATACGCATATAGTTGTGTTCCCAAAACCAGATACATCTTCCACACTTCCATCTGTTCTTTCCAAAAACAAGATTTCTTTCTAAATTAGTATGAAATCAAATACAATAAAAAACAAAATCAAACAAAATCTAAAATCTGGAAACACAAGAGTGTTCGAGTTAGAAAAAGATAAAAGGAGGGAAGGGCGCGGTGCAAGCTGATGGTGCAAATGGCGTTCGAGTCCGCCTGGGTGATGCTCAGAAGCAAGAGGAAGTGGCGAACATGTCAGCAAGGGTTGCGGGTTTCCGGTGAACTGGCGAACAGGTGGGTTTGTGAAGGGTATTGACTGCCGGAGTTGATGGGTTTCGCTGGAGGGGACTTCGGTAAGGTGATGTTTGCCGGAGATAAGGATGTCAGAGTTTTGGAGAGGTCGGAGTTGTAAGGTGGCGGGGCAACAACATCAAAAGGGGTGCGGTTTTTGTGACTGTGAGTGGGTAACTTTGCGTGAGGGGTGAATGTGAAAATTGAAGTAGAAGCATGCACGAACTCTGCATGGCGTGTATGAATGGAAAGAAGAAGTGAGTGGCGGTGGACTGTTGTGGAACCAGAGAGGTCTTAAGGATGGGAAGTTTCGAAGCCTGTAGGGAACGGAAATAGCGAGTTCTTGTGTGGTGTTATGGGGAAAAAGCCTGCTATGGCTGTAAAGGGATACTACGACATATGTATATAGTTTGGGATGGGATCTTAACAAAAGAGGTGCTACCTTTTTTACAAAAATAGGGGGTTGTAGAGGCTGTTACCAGAACGCGTTGTACTAGTTGAACAATGGTGGTTTATTGGACTTCTCTGGTGTTGGACGAGGGAATAAAAGGAGGGCAGCAGGGATATTTTTCTGCATCAAGTCATATTTGAATTGGTCGAGGAAGAGGACATTTTTGAGTGGATCAATATGGGAGGATGGATTTGTCCTGGGACGATAATTAATGCGAAGCCCATTCTAAATAAAGAAAGGAAAGGAATGAGTGAAATGAAGAACATCCAATACAGTGAGACGTAGGCTAGCAGAAGGGGAGTAACGCAAACATGGGTGGACCGAAATCAAATAGGTAAGGCCCGATATTTTAATTAATATGAGTTTATTTTAAATTAAATAATAAGTATACAACTTGTTAAACCCATATCTCGTCCATCCGAACTCAGAATGAGGAACGGTCAGTTATTTTTGAATCATGTGATCACATGCTACACTAGAACATGTCTGGAGAAATTTGGAGCCCACGGGGATTTTAGGCAGAATTAGACTGCTTATTGGATCAACTGACGCAAATCGTTATTTAACGGTTAACGCACGAAGGTGAGAAAAATCACTAACTCTGATCTATTTTAAAATATTATAATTATATTATAAAAATGGATTAATGCTGTGTGATGGTTGTTTAGGTAAATTATAGTTAAATTGGTTGAATTATAGATATATCGATGCATATATATGTCATTAGCTGGATACCAATTCTATCGATTAAAATATTCCATATAATGGAATTTATGTGATTTGTGTTGACTAACATACGTGAATGCAGGAAACCGGTTAGAGGAATCCAACCGGATTCCTCAATATTTATATGCACTATTTCAACCATGTTGAATAGAAATACAACATTATGTTGATTATTAAATAGACGATACCGATTAAGAAAATAGCAACAGTCGACCATAAACCCATTTTTGTTAAGAAGTTAATTGGTCGTCAGGCAAATCAACGAAGATAATTATAAAAATTATAGTTTTATAATTTAAGCGAAGTTTAAACTATAATAGAAGTTCTATTATAAACTGATATTTTATAGTTCATTTTATAAAGTGAAATATAGTAGCGTATTGCAGATCTTTGAACTATAACGATAGAATAACGTTGTCGACTAGGCTTAAGCGTGACTATTATGTCGAAATTAGTTATAAAGGGGAATATTACAGCGTATGACAAGTTTTTGAACTATAATGATAAATTAGCGTTATTGAGCAAGCTTAAGCGTGATTTTTATATATAACACTACTCCCTAGTGAATGAAAACAATTTGGTTTGAAATCCACTTATTCTAAAGTAATAAGTAACGATGTTTGTTCAAAGAAATATAAGAATGAGTTTAGAAAGAAAAATTGGAGAATCGTTTCAGAAAACGATGGCATCATTTCGATGTTTTGAATATGATTAAGAACTAAATAACACCAATAGGAATTGGAACTACAATTCGACAATGTCGAATGTATTAAAGTAAATTACTTAAGGAATTATGATCTGATAGGATAGTAAATATTTAGTTTAAACCAATAAATTTTAATAGGATATGTAATCAATATTTAGTTATAAACTTGATATTGATTTAATAAGAAGTTGACTTAGAAATTGAGTTTATAAAGTGGAATGAGAACTTAAAATTATGAAAGAGATTTCAATAAATGAGATAAGGGTATTTATTACTTGAATAAAGAGTAATTTGACAAAGGTGTTCAGATTTCTATAATAGGTATGACATTCACATTTAAAATGAATAATGTTTTAAAAGGTGAACGTTCGGCAGATTAAAATGTTTATAATGAAATTGGAAATATTTTTCCAATGTAGATAGGGTATATTATCCAAGTATAGAAAACAAGGAATATGAAAGAATGGAAATGTTTCGAACGTTAATAATATATATATTTTGGAACATGGGAGAATAAGAGTTTATAATAACTTGAAATGTTTTCCAAGAAGTGTGAAAAGGCTAAAACGGGGTTTGAGAAATATTTGGTAAGATATGGGAATTCGAATAATAAAAACGAATGCTAAATGAAAAGTGCCCGTAGTTGTGTGATGTTTAGTTATACATTTGAATGAATGTTTGTTTTTACTTCAACAGTTAAATAACCGACTATCGAAGTGTTTTGACCATCGTTGTCAATACGAAGAGACTGGTTGGATATATTATCCGAAAACCACTCCGTATAGGCATAAGCTTTGTGAATTAGGTTATGCTGAAGATAATTGAAGGCGAAGTGAAATGGAAGGGTCGTTCTGTTCCAGAATAGTGCTTTCTATTTGTCCAGTCCCAGGACAACCTGTTCGGACGAGTGTCTGACAGAGTATACCTAACAAATCACATACAGTTGATCTCTTAAAGGTATACGTCTGGTGGCGAAGGAATTCGTTCCTCTTAGCTTTTTATATCCGTGATTTTTTTGGAAGTCGATTAGTGAATTGATGGGTTTGACGATGTGGCATTCAAAGTTAATGGTGATCAGATGTTCTGAAAGATAGACGTAGCCTCTAGCCTCACAACCGGGAAATGACAGAAATTGGGCCGGCCAGCATGGCTAGTTTGGTCATACCCAAGCAGAGTGTATTGTCATCGATCTAGAGAAAATCCATATTTGTTCTTCTTTTGATTCTGTATCTTCGGATGATGGTTGGATGGCCAACAACCGTGGGTGACAATATATTCGTTACACTCAAGCTAAATGAGTAGGCAGTCATGTGATGCCGGGTTGCAAGACGTTCTTATTGAACCCCAGTGTATACCCTCTAGAGTACCCTGATCGGAAGGTGCTCCCATACCTTGTCAGTTGGAATCCAATCCCCAATAAGCGCCCTACGGTTTATGATTTTATACTATATATATGTGGAGCATGAGATGCAAGCATTCTGATATTTGATTATTTATTTAATTAGACATTATTATAATATCACTGGATTTTGATATCAAGAATATTTGGGAAATAGTAAGGTAAAAACCATCCATGTTTATGTGTGGGCTGGTCTTACAATTATCCTTTTGTTTCAAAGGGATTTTCAAAGTTAAACAATATGGTTGTAACTTACTCACACCAGTACCATAACGGACCCAGAGTTTATTTTGTTTGTTTTCCCTAAACTCTTGGGTGCCCAAATTTGTATGGGAAGACAAGTGTTTCAGGATTTTACAGATTCGCTTGGAGGAGATAAAAGCAGGAGGCCTCACCGCTATTTATTTAGAGAATATTCCGCTGTGATGTATATGAGTTATACTCTAATATGGTATGTATATACAATACAGATTTGTGTTTCAAAGTTTTGTTATATAATATATTTTATTCGTTCCACTGTGAGATTCGTGTTTACTCTGATTCTGTTCAGTTGTGCTCTTCTTACTCTTCTATTCTATTAGTTTTATCTTTCCTGTCTCATCCTCTAAATTCTTTCTATTAAAGATTTGTATTTCCGTGCACTTTGGGTTGAATGTGTAGATTATTAGTCAGCTCAAATTGGTATAGATTTACGGGCCTCTACACAACAAGCGGAAATAATGATAAATATAAAATCCTGAAGCCTCTTTCTCCAAGATCCTCAAGTATATTTGTAAAATCCCGACTAATTGACTGCCCGTGCGAAATGGGTCACCCAAGAGTTTAGGGAAAACAAAACAAAATAAACTCTGGGTCAGTCATGTGACTTGTGTGAGTAAACCCCAACCATTTGTTTAACTTTTAAAATCCTTTTAAAAGAAATGAAAATCATAAGACCGATCCACACATAAACACGGATGGTTTTTACCTTACGATAACCCAAATTATTTATTTAAACTCCATACTCTTCTGATATTATAATAATGTCTAAATCAAATAAATAGCAATATAGTGGAACGCTTTCATCACACGTTCCACATATATAATATATAATCAAAACCCATGGTGCTTATTAGGTAATTGATTCCAACTCTGACAAGGTATGGAACCACCTTCCGATCAGTGTACTCTAGAAGCGATACACTGGAGTTCAACAAGAACATCTTGTAGCTCGGCCACACATGACCAACCATTCATTTCGCTTGAATGTTCCAAATATATTATCACCTTACGGTTGGTATACCAACATAACCATACCCGGGAGATACAAAATTGAAAGAAGTAACAAATATGAATATTCTCTAGATGGTGACAATATACCCTAGTGGGGTGCGACCCACTTAGCTATGCTTCCTGCCCGATTTCTGTCAGTTCCTAACTGATGAGGCTTGAGGTCATAACGTATCTTTTAACAGATAACTACTTTATTTACTTTGAATTCCACATCCCCATACCCGTCAAATCACAAATTGATTTTCCCAAAAATACCACGGGTATAAGCTAAGAGAAACGAATTCCTCTGCCACCAACGTAAATATGTTTGAAACGATCAACTTACGCGATCTACCAGATATACTCTGTCAGACATTCGTCCATTCAAGTTGTCCTGGGACTATTCTAGAACAGCCCTTGCGTAAACTCCGTCTTCAATTATCTTCATCATATTTGATTCACGATGCTAATACCCATAGGAGTGGTTTTCAGATAATAAATATGATCCCGGTCTCGCCGTATTGGCAACGGAAATGGTCAAAAACTTAGATACTCGGTTATTTAACTATCAAAGGAAAACATGTGTACAAACAACGGTCGTATTTCCAAATGGAAATCTTACCGAGCAAATCAGAAATCAACACTGATCCCTCTTAAATTAATTTATTATTAATTTAATCATTTCCCCATTTCCCATTTCCATATATACATAAATTCTTATTTTCTAGTTTTAGAAAATATACATTATTAACATTGGAAAACATTTCCACATTTACTCTGATTTCTTATTTTCTATATTTGAAAACATTTGTGATTCTTATTTGAAAAACATTTCCAAAACACTTTCATTGGATTTAACTGATGTTTAAGTAAAACATCGCTATGCCAACTCAAACCATTTCACTCATTAATTAGATTCACTTAACCAACCTTCACTATCAAACCTTAACCATTTCTTAGTTAAAACTGAAGTCAATATAGTTGGGGTATAACTACCTCTCAGACCTTAACCGGACAACATTTTTAACCACAAAACAGATAAAGTTCACCCTTTGTATCTTTAACAAACTCCCTTACGTAATTCTCGGATTCTATTTACGAATCCACTTCTTTTACAGAACTCATTTGATTATAATAATAGATTTATAATCTCATGCTTCTGAAATATAATAAGTTAAATATAACTTTTATTAATTAATTTGGATAAATAAACAAACAACTAATTTATTAATAAATAAATCTTGATTTAAAACCCGGAAAGTAAATAGTACTTTCCTACATTCGATTTAGTCGAATTCCAATGATTAACACTCCTTCGAAAAATCTCTATTTGATGGCTCTCTTTCGAATAGTCTATATTTGATTAACTTTCTTTGAATAACTTATATTTGATTAACTCTTTTCGAATAACTTATATTCGATAGTCTCTTTTTCTAATAAACTATATCCGATAACTCTTTTTCGAATAAACTATATTCGATAATTTCTCTTTCGAATAAACTATATTCGATTATCTCTCTTTCGAATAACTTATATTTGATAACTCTCTTTCGAATAAACTAATATTCGATAACTCTCTTCGAATAACTAATATTCGATAACTCTCTTCGAATAACTAATATTCGATTAACTTTCTTCGAATAAATCATATTTGATTAACTCTATTCGAATAACTAATATTCGATTAACTCTAATAAAATAACTAATGTTCGATTTAACTTTCTTCAAATAACTTATTTTCAATTAACTCTATTCGAATAACTAATATTCGATTAACTCTATTCGAATAACTAATATTCGATTAACTTTCTTTCCTATCTCATTCAAATTCCCATTTGAATTCCGATTCCAAAATCCAAATTTTCAAATAAATGTTTTAATTTATAAACTATTTATTTTAATCCCTTATTCACATCGAATGTGAAAAATATTTCTTTTATATAATCCATTAAGTTCGATTTCGCATTTGAAAATAATATTCCTTTTCCAAATTCTATTTATACTTCTACTTATAGAAGTATTCATACAAAATCTTATTTTCAATTCCAATAACCAAAAATCTCGTTGATAAATCTCTTTATAAATGCTGTGTTTACATTCCATAGAAATATCGGTGTTAAAACCAATTTCTACTTCTTCATATAATTTCAGACTTATATACCCAATTTATCCAATGATAAACAATTTACTTAATTTATAAAACATTATTTATAAATTAATCTTCTTAATTTATTTGTTAAAACAGATTCCATTTAATATCTACTTTAAATCCATTTCATAGTTCTTTTATATCTCGCTAATTTCCTTTTATAATTCTATTTATTTCCCAATATTTCCTTTTATAATATCCTATTTATTTTCCAAATAAATATCCCTTTTATAATATCCTATTTATTTTCCAAATAAGTATCCCTTTTATAATATCCTATTTATTTTCCAAATAAATATACCTTTTATATTATCCTATTTATTTTCCAAATAAATATTCCTTTTATAATATCCTATTTATTTCCTAAATATTTCCTTTTATAAATTCCTATTTATTTCCTATTATAAAATCCTATTTATATCCTAAATATTTCCTTTTGTAAAATCCTATTTATTTTATGAATATTTATTTTCAATATACACTTTGAAAATTCCCCTTTTACATTCTAGTATTTCTTATGGTATTTAAAAAAATACCAAATAACAGGACTAGTGTCATCATAATCAATCACAGATTATAAATCACATCATATATCACAATATATGAAAACAAAAAGTATTATAAATATTGAGGAATCCTGTTGGATCCCTCAACTTGTTTCCCTGCATCCACATATATTAATCAACATAAATAACACGAATATGAAATATTCTGATAACAGAATCAATATTTGATTAATGATTTATATATATCGTTATATATATTCTCAACCAATTAATTAACAGTTCATCCAAACAGTCAATACACAACAATCACTCAACATTTATCAATTCTAAAAATATGTTATAAAAATATAAACTGGGTAGAATTAGTGGGTTTTACTCACATTGGACGATCATCGTTAAATAACGATAATATGTCTTTGATTCAGATCCGACAATTTATTTCGTAATAAATTGTAACGAGATCCAATTCACTCTCATTCAGTTCAATGGTGTAGCCCTCGTCCATACGATCCCAACGGATCCTATTTTGTCCAATTTGGATAATATATGATAAAGTTATACATTTTCTAATTTTGTAAACAATTAAATAAATTCTAAACTAAAAACTAAATTTCCATTATAAAAAGAATTGGGCACCACCTTTAACTTAAGGCCTATCCGCTCCACCTGAAGCCTAGTACCCGCACACTTTTCTTCTCCAACTCTCGTTCCAGAAACTAACACCCATGACCGCGGGTTCGCATCCACAACACTCTCTCCATTCACCATTATTTCTAAAACTTACCATAACATCAATCCTCTCTTGTCGAGCTCCCCCATGCCATACAAAATTCATCGAGCTCGGCTTCTTCTTCTCAAGAAATCAACAGTTCGAGCCCACTCTTTAACAACTCCATGGCCGATCCTTTCCACTCCATTGTCTCCTCCCTCACTTCATAAAAATTCCAACAAAAATTACGTAAATTAAGCTCATCAACTCCTCATCATTTCCATACCATTCCCTAAACAGCTTACACCAAATCGAAGAATAACTCACAAGGATCCGGAATGTATATGTAATTTGATTTATCGATTTTTTCTTTGATTTCATTTGTATTATTTAAGATCGCGTTTTGCTGAAGAATAAAAAGGGAAAGTGACGGCATGTTTTATTTCGACCAAGGAAATGAGATTTATGTTTAGAAATGTTAAGGGTATTTTATAGGATAAGTTTAGCTTGTTTCAGAAGCTTCGCATACTTTTATTATTATTTTATATCATTATTCTATTTGTATTTGCCATCTAAAAATCAATATGATCACACATGATATCCAAAAATCACGAAAATGGACATGCAACTACAATTTGACATTACGGACCCAACGAAACTTGTTATATCGTATTCCGAGTCCATATGCTCATACTCGTATTTTTAAAGTCACATTATCGACTATTTTTCACATTAAAATCCCGTACGGCCACATGCTGACTCCAAAAATCACGAATATAGAAATCTAACAAAAATTTAATATTCCCGATCTAATAAAATTAGTTTCGTCAAAAACGGAGCTAGTTTGTAATAACCACTATTTTCTAAGACCTAAATTAACCCATTTAAATATTAATATATTTAAAAACAATTTAATTTAATATTAATAAATTAATATTATTGTATATATTCACATAGAATATCATACAGCTCCAAAATAAACCTATTTGGATTTATAACTCGATATTTCGAAATCCGAGTAAATCGATATTCAATTTATATTAAAAAACCTTTTCTAATATAAATAAGTCGCTAAAATTATAAATGAATTCCATAGCGACTTTTCAAAATTTTGATTTGGACATAACTCACAATCTACGTGACAAAATCTCAATTTTTCTCTTCCATTAGAAAAATATACTTCACCAGCTCTGAACGCCTCTTATTTCATAGAAAACCGACTTAAAACGGATTTTGTATATTCGTTTAAAGTTCGAATCACCAAAATACGAACTGTCGCGCCATTTCGAGCTCGATTATAATTATAATATAATTTATACGTTCTAACGCTATTTATTAAATAGAATCGTTATTATAATTCGAATCTAAACTCAACCAAATTTCTTATACTACCCAATTCACACAATATTGTGAATTCTACTATTTTCGACTATTTCAGAAATAAATATATTATTTTATTTTTTTATATTAATTAAATATTCAATATTATTTAATTAAACAGCCATTTTCACTATTTAAATAATTAAATTAATTAATTATTAAACCGTTAAAAATACAGGACGTTACAGGGTAGGATTAAAATGAAGGGTAGTTTCGAATTATTAAGAAGAGTAGGGGCAGTTTAAGCAACATAGGGGTAGATCGAGAAATATGAAAGATGATGAACCATTTGGATTGGGTTCTGCAGAAACCAGCCCATCACAGTAGTTAAAAAATAGGGGTAATTGTTGGAAGTAAGGGCTATTTAAAGGCTTAGGGGTAGGATTAAAAAGAAGGGTTGTTTTGAAGTATTAAGAGAAGTAGGGGTAGTTTAAGCATAGTAGGTGTAGATCGACAAATATTAAAGATGATGAATCGTTTGGATTGGGTGATGCAAAAACCAACCCTTCAAAGTAGTTAAAAAATAGGGGTAATTGTTGGAAGTAAGGGCTATTTAGAGAATTAGGAGTAGGATTAAAAAGAAGGGTAGTTTTGAAGTATTAAGAGAAGTAGGGGTAGTATAAGCATAGTAAGGGTAGATCGAGAAATATGAAAGAAAATGAATGATTTGGATTGGGTGCTGCAAAAACTAGCCCTTCATAGTAGTTAAAAAATAGGGGTAATTGTTGGAAGTAAGGGCTATTTAGAGAATTACAGGTAGGATTAAAAAGAAGGGCTGGGTTCGGTGCTGCAAAAACCAACCCTTCACAGTAGTAGAATGATAATTGGTTTACAAAGAAAGAAATGAACAATGCAAAAAAATATGAATAAATAAATGAATAAAGGAAAACAATAATAAACGTAGGGGGGTAGTTTAAGCATAGTTGGTGTAGATCGAAAAATATGAAAGATGATGAATCATTTGGATTGGGTGCCGCAAAAACCAACCCCTCACAGTTGTTAAAAATAGGAGTAACGGTAGGAAGTAAGGGCTATTTAGAGAATTAGGGGTAGGATTAAAAAGAAGGGTTGTTCTGAAGTATTAAGAGAAGTAGCGGTAGTTTAAGCATAGCAGGGGTAGATCGGCAAATTTGATGGATGATGAATCATTTGGATTGGGTGCCGCAAAAACCAACCCTGCACAATAGTTAAAAAATAGGGGTAGTTGTTGGAAGTAAGGGCTACTTAGAGAATTAGGGGTAGCATTAAAAAGAAGGGTTGTTTTGAAGTATTAATAGAAGTAGGGGTAGTTTAAGCATAGTAGGGGTAGATCGACAAATATGAAGGATGATGAATCAGTTGGATTCGGTGCTGCAAAAACCAACCCTTCACAGTAGGTCAAAAATAGGGTTAATTGTTGGAGGTAAGGGCTATTTAGAGAACTAGGAATGGGATTAAAAAGAAGCGATGTTTTGAAGTATTAAGAGAAGTAGGGGTAGTTTCAGCATAGTAGGGGTAGGTCGACAAATATGAAAGATGATGAATCATTTGGATTGGGTGATACAAAAACCAACCCTTCACAATCGTTAAAAAATAGGGGTAATTGTTGGAAGTAAGGACTATTTATAGGATTAGGGGTTTGATTAAAAAAAGGGTTGTTTTGAAGTATTAAGAGAAGTTGGGGAAGTTTAAGCATAGTAGGGGCAGATCGACAAACATGAAAGTTGATGAATCATTAGGATTGGGTACTGCAAAAACCAACCCTTCACAATAGTTAAAAAATAGGGGTAATTGTTGGAAGTAAGGGCAATTTAGAGAATTTGGGATAGGAATAAAAAGAAGGGTAGTTTTGAAGTATTATGAGAAGTAGGGATAGTTTAAGCAAAGAAGGGGTAGATCGAGAAATATGAAAGATGATGAATCATTTGGATTGGGTGCCGCAAAAACCAACCCCTCACAGTTGTTAAAAATAGGAGTAACGGTAGGAAGTAAGGGCTATTTAGAGAATTAGGGGTAGGATTAAAAAGAAGGGTTGTTCTGAAGTATTAAGAGAAGTAGCGGTAGTTTAAGCATAGCAGGGGTAGATCGGCAAATTTGATGGATGATGAATCATTTGGATTGGGTGCCGCAAAAACCAACCCTGCACAATAGTTAAAAAATAGGGGTAGTTGTTGGAAGTAAGGGCTACTTAGAGAATTAGGGGTAGCATTAAAAAGAAGGGTTGTTTTGAAGTATTAATAGAAGTAGGGGTAGTTTAAGCATAGTAGGGGTAGATCGACAAATATGAAGGATGATGAATCAGTTGGATTCGGTGCTGCAAAAACCAACCCTTCACAGTAGGTCAAAAATAGGGTTAATTGTTGGAGGTAAGGGCTATTTAGAGAACTAGGAGTGGGATTAAAAAGAAGCGATGTTTTGAAGTATTAAGAGAAGTAGGGGTAGTTTCAGCATAGTAGGGGTAGGTCGACAAATATGAAAGATGATGAATCATTTGGATTGGGTGATACAAAAACCAACCCTTCACAATCGTTAAAAAATAGGGGTAATTGTTGGAAGTAAGGACTATTTATAGGATTAGGGGTTTGATTAAAAAAAGGGTTGTTTTGAAGTATTAAGAGAAGTTGGGGAAGTTTAAGCATAGTAGGGGCAGATCGACAAACATGAAAGTTGATGAATCATTAGGATTGGGCACTGCAAAAACCAACCCTTCACAATAGTTAAAAAATAGGGGTAATTGTTGGAAGTAAGGGCAATTTAGAGAATTTGGGATAGGAATAAAAAGAAGGGTAGTTTTGAAGTATTATGAGAAGTAGGGATAGTTTAAGCAAAGAAGGGGTAGATCGAGAAATATGAAAGATGATGAATCATTTGGATTGTGTGCTGCCAAAACCAACCCTTCACAGTAACTAAAAAAATAGGGGTAATTGTTGGAAGTAAGGGCTATTTACAGAATTAATGGTAGGATTAAAAAGAAGGGCTGGGTGCTGCAAAACCAACCCCTCACAGTAGTAGAATGATAATTGGATTACAAAGAAAGAAATGAGTAATGCAAAAAAAATGAATAAGGAAATGAATAAAGGAAAACAATAATAAATGTAGGGGGGTAGTTTAAGCATAGTAAGGGTAGATCGACAAATATGAAAGATGATGAATCATTTAGACTGGGTGCTGTAAAAACCAACCCTTCACAGTATTAAAAAATAGGAGTAATTTTTGGAAGTAAGGGCTATTTAGAGTATTAGGGGTAGGATTAAAAAGAAGGGTTGTTTTGAAGTATTAAGAGAAGTAGGGGTAATTTAAGCATAGAAAGGGTAGATCGACAAGTATGAAGGATGATGAATCATTTGGACTGGGTGCTGCAAAAACCAACCCTTCACAGTAGTTAAAAAATAGTGGTAATTGTTGGAAGTAAGGGTTGTTGAGAGAATTAGCGGTTGGATTAAAAAGAACGGTTGTTTTGAAGTATTTAGAGAAGTAAGGGTAGTTTAAGCATAGTAGGGGTAGATCGACAAATATGAAAGATGATGAATCGTTTGTATAAGGTGATGCAAAAACCAACCCTTCATAGTAGTTAAAAAATAGGGGTAATTGTTGGAATTAGGGGTTATTTAGAGAATTAGGGATATGATTAAAAAGAAGGGTTGTTTTGAAGTATTAAGAGAAGTAGGGGAAGTTTAAGCATAACAGAGGTAGATCGACGAATATGAAAGATGATGAATCATTGGGATTGAGCGCTACAAAAACCAACCCTTCATAGTAGTTAAAAATAGGGGTAATTGTTGGAAGTAAGGGCTATCTGGAGAATTAACGGCAGGATTTGGAAAAGGGTTATTTTGAAGTATTAGGAGAAGTAAAGGTAGTACAAGCAAAGTTGGGATAGATCGAGAAATATGAAAGATGATGAATCATTTGGATTGGGTGCTGCAAAAACCAACCCTTCACAATAGTTAAAAAATACGGGTAACTGTTGGAAGTAAGGGCTATTTACAGAATTAGTGGTAGGATTAAAAAGAAGGGTGGGGTTTGGTGCTGCAAAAACCAACCCTTCATAGTAGTAGATTGATAATTGGTTTACATAGAAAGAAATTAATAATGCAAAAAAATGAATAAAGAAATGAATAAAGGAAAACAATAATAAATGTAGGGGGTAGTTTAAGCGTAGTAGAGATAGTTCGACAAATACGAAGGATGATTAATCGTTTGGCTTGGGTGCTGCAAAAACAAACCGTTCACAGTAGTTAAAAAATAGGGGTAATTTTTGGAAGTAAGGGATATTTAGAGAATTAGGGGTATGATTAGAAAGAAGGGTTGTTTTGAAGTACTAAGGGAAGTAGGGGAAGTTTAAGCATAGTAGGGGTAGATCGACGAATATGAAAGATGATGACTTATTGGGATTGGGCGCTGCAAAAACCAACCCTTCACAGTAGTTTAAAAAATAGGGGTAATTGTTGGAAGTAAGGGCTATTTAGAGAATTAGCGGTAGGATTAAAAAGAAGGGTAGTTTTGAAGTAATAAGAGAAGTAAGGGTAGTTTAAGCAAAGTAGGGGTAGATCGAGAAATATGAAAGATGATGAATTATTTAGATTGGGTGCTGCAAAAACCAACCCTTCACAATAGTTAAAAAATAGGGGTAATTTTTGGAAGTAAGGGCTATTTAGAAAATTAGGGATAGGATTAAAAAGAAGGGTTGGGTTGGGTGCTGCGAAAACCAACCCTTCACAGCAATAGAATGATAATTGGTTTATATAGAAAGAAATGAATAACGCAAAAAAATGAATAAAGGCAAACAATAATAAATGTTGGGGGCAGTTTAAGCATAGTGTAGATCAACAAATATGAAAGATGATGAATCATTTGGATTGGGTGCTGTAAAAACCAACTCTTCATAGTAGTTAAAAAATAGGAGTAATTGTTGGAAGTAAGAGTAATTTAGAGAATTAGAGGTAGAATTAAAAAGATGGGCTGTTTTGAAGTATTAAGAGAAGTTGTAGTAGTTTAAGCATAGTAGGGGTAGATCCACAAATATGAAGGATAATGAATCATTTGGATTGGGTGCTGCAAAAATCAACCCTTCACGGTAGTCAAAAAGTAGGGGTAATTGTTGGAAGTAAGGGCTACTTAGAGAATTAGGGGTAGGATTAAAAAGAAGGAATGTTTCAAAGTATTAATAGAAGTAGGGGTAGTTTAAGCATTGTATGGGTTGATCGACAAATATGAAAGAAGATGAATCATTTGGATTGGGTGTTGCAAAGACCAACCCTTCACAGTAGTTAAAAAATTGGGGTAATTGTTTGAAGTAATGTGTAATTAGAGAATTAGGGGTAGAATTAAAAAGAAGGTCTGTTTTGAAGTATTAAGAGAAGCAGGGGTAGTTTAGGCATAGTAGGGGTAGATCGACATGTACGAAAGATGATGAATCATTTGGATTGGGTGCAGCAAAAACCAACCCTTAACTGCAGTTACAAAATGGGGATAATTGTTGGAAGTAAGGGCTATTTAGAGAATTAGGGGTTGGATTAAAAAGAAGGGCTTTTTTGCAGTATAAAGAGAAGTAGGGGTAGTTTAAGAAAAGTAGGGGTAAATCGATAAATTTGAAGGATAATGAATCATTCAGTTTGGGTGCTGCAAAAACCCACCCTTCACAGTAGTTAAAAAATAGGAGTAATTGTTGGAAGTAAGGGGTATTTAGATAATTAGGGGTAGGATAAAAAAGAAGAGCTTTTTTGAAATACTAAGAGAAGTAGGGGTAGTTTAAGCATAATAGGGGTAGATCGGCAAATATGAAATATGATGAATCGTTTGGATTGTGTGTTGAAAAAACAAACCCTTCATAGAAGTAGAATGATAATTGGTTTAAAAAGAAATGAATAATGCAAAAAAAGAATTGAATAAAGAAATGAATAGAGGAAGACAATAATAAAACTAGGGGGGTAGTTTATGCATAGTAGGGGTAGTTTAAGCATAGTAGGGGTAGTTCGACGAATATGAAGGATGCTGAATCGTTTTGCTTGGGTGCTACAATAACCAACACTTAACAGAAGTTAAAAAATAGCGGTAATTGCTGGATGTAAGGAATATTTAGATAATTAGCGGTAGTATTAAAAAGAAGGGCTGTTTTGAAGTATTAAGAGAAGTAGAGGTAGTTTAAGCATAGTAGGGGTAGATTGACAAATATGAAAGATGATGAATCATTTGGATTAGGTGCTGCAAAAACCAACCCTTCACAGCAGTAAAAAATAGGGGTAGTTGTTGGAAGTAAGGGTTATTTAGAGAATTAGGGGTAGAATTAAAAACAACGGTTATGTTGAAGTATTAAGAGAAGTAGTGGTAGTTTAAGCATAGTAGGGGTAGATCGACAAATATGAAAGATGATGAATCGTTTATATGGGGTGATGCAAAAACCAACCCTTCACAGTAGTTAAAAAATTGTGGTAATTGTTGGAAGCAGGGGGTATTTAGAGAATTTGCGGCATGATTAAAGAGATGGGATGTTTTGAAGTATTAAGAAGAGTAGGGGATGTTTAAGCATAGTAGGGTTAGATCGACAAACATGAAAGATGATGAATCACTGGGATTTGGCGCAGCAAAAACCAACCCTTCATAGTAGTTAAAAATAGGGGTAATTGTTGGAAGTAAGGGCTATCTAGAGAATTAGGGATATGATTCAAAAGAAGGGTTGTTTTGAAGAATTAAGAGAAGTCGGTGAAGTTTAAGCATAGTTGGGGTAGATCGACAAATATGAAAAATGATAAATCATTGGGATTAGGCGCTGCAAAAACCAACCCTTCACAGTAGTTTAAAAAATAGGGGTAATTGTTGGAAGTAAGCGCTATTTAGAGAATTAATGGTAGGATTAAAAAGAAGGGTAGTTTTGAAGTATTAAGAGAAGTAGGGGTAGTTTAAGCAAAGTAGGGGTACATCGGGAGATATGAAAGACGATGAATCATTTGGATTGGGTGCTTCAAAAACCAACCCTTCACAGTAGTTTAAAAATAGGGGTAATTGTGGAAGTAAGGGCTATTTAGAGAATTACGGGTAGGATTAAAAAGAAGGGTAGTTTTGATGTATTAAGAGAATTAGGGGTAGTTTATGCAAAGTAGGGGTAGATCGAGAATACGAAAGATGATGAATCATTTGGATTGGGTGCTGCAAAAAATAACCACTCACGGTAGTTAAAAAATGGGTGTAATTGTTGGAAGTAAGGGTTATTTAGACAATTAGGGGTAGGATTAAAAAGAAGGGTTGTTTTCAAGTATTAAGAGAAGTAGGGGTAGTTTAAGCAAAGTAGGGGTAGATCCAGAAATATGAAAGATGATGAATCATCTGGATTGGGTGCTGCAAAAACCAGCCCTTCAAAGTAATTAAAAAATGGGGGTAATTTTTGGAAGTAAGGGCTATTTAGAGAATTATGAGTGGGATTAAAAAGAAGGGTTGTTTTTAAGTATTATGAGAAGTAGGGGTAGTTAAAGCATAGTAGGGGTAGTTCGACAAATATGAAAGATGATGAGTCATTGGGATTGGGTGCTGCAAAAACCAACCCTTCACAGTTGTTAAAAAATAGGGGTAATTGTTGGAAGTAAGGGCTATTTAGAGAATTAGTGTTATGATTAAAAAGAGGGGTTGTTTTGAAGTATTAAGAGAAGTAGTGGTAATTTAAGCATAGTAGGGGTAGATTGACAAATATGAAAGATGATGAATCATTTGGATTGGGTGTTGCAAAAACCAGACCTTCATAGAAGTAGAATGATGATTGATTTACAAATAAATGAATATTACAAAAAAAACGAATAAAGAAAAGAATAAAGGAAAACAATAATAAAAGTAGGGGTAGTTTAAGCATAGTAGGGGTAGTTAAAGCATAGTCGAGGTAGTTCGAAAAATACGAGGTATAATGAATCGTTTTTCTTGGGTACTGCAAAAACCAACCCTTCACAGCAGTTAAACAATATGGTAATTGTTGGAAGTAAGGGCTATTTAGATATTTAGGGGTAGGATTAAAAAAAATTGTTGTTTTGAAGTATTAAGAGAAGTAAAGGTAGTTTAAGCATAGTAGGGACGGATCGACAAATATGAAAGATGATGAATCATCGGGATAGGGTGCTACAAAAAACCAACCCTTTAAAGTAGTTAAAATTTAGGGGTAATTGTTTGACATAAGGGCTAATGAGAGAATTAGAGGGGGGAATTAAAAAGAAGGACTGTTATAAAGTATTAGGAGAAGTAGGTGTAGATCGACAAATATGAAAGACGATGATTCATTTGGATAGGGTGCTGCAAAAACCAACCCTTCACGGTTATTAAAAATTGGGACAATTGTTGGAAGTAAGGGCTAATTAGAGAATTAGGGGTAGGATTAAAATGAAGGGTTGTTTTGAAGTTTTAAGAGAAGTAGGGATAGTTTATGTAGTAGGGGTTGATCAACAAATATGAAAGATGATGAATCATTAGGATTGGGCGCTGCAAAAACCAACCCTTCGTAGAAGTTAAAAAATAGAGGTAATTATTGGAAGTAAGGGCTACTTAGAGAATCAGGGGTATGATTAAAAAGAAGGGTTGTTTTGAAGTATTAAGAGAAGTAGGGGAAGTTTAAGCATAGTAGGGTTAGATCGACAAATACGAAAGATGATGAATCATTGGGATTAGGCACTGCAAAAACCAACCCTTCATAGTAGTCAAAAAATAGGGGTAATTGTTGTAAGAAAGCGCTATTTAGAGAATTAAGGGTAGGATTAAAAAGAAGGGTAGTTTTGAAGTATTAAGAAAAGTAGGGGTAGTTTAAGCAAAGTAGGGGTAGATCGAGAAATATGAAAGATGATAAATCATTTGGGTTGGGTTCTTGAAAAACCAACGCTTCACATTAGTTAAAAAATAGGGGTAATTGTGGAAGTAAGGGCTATTTAGACAATTCGGGGTAGGATTAAAAAGAAGGGTAGTTTTGAAGAATGAAGAGAATTAGGGGTAGACTATGCAAACTAGGGGTAGATCGAGAAATATGAAAGATGTTGAATATTTGGATTGGGTGCTGCCAAAATCAACCCATTCACGGTTGTTAAAAAATAGGGATAATTGTTGGAAGTAAGGGTTATTTAGTGAATTAACGGTAGGATAAAAAAGAAGGTTTGTTTTGAAATATTAAGAGAAGCAGGGATAGTTTAAGCAAAGTAGGGGTAGATCGAGAAATATGAAAGACGATGAATCGTTTGGATTGGCTGCTGCAAAAACCAACCCTTCACAGTAGTTATATATAAGGGGTAATTGTTGCAAGTAAGGGCTATTTAAAGAATTAGGGGTAGGATTAAAAAGAAGGGTTGTTTTGAAGTATTAAGAGAAGTCGGGGTAGTTTAAGCATAATAGGGGTAGATCGATAAATATGAAGGATGGTGAATCATTTGGATTGGAGGCTGGAAAAACCAACCCTTCACGGTAGTTAAAAATAGGAGTAACTATTGGAAGTAAGTGATATTTAGAGAATTAGGAATAGGATTAGAAAGAAGGGTTATTTTGAAGTATTAAGAGAAGTAGGGGTAGTTTAAGCAAAGTAGGGGTAGATCGACAAATATGAAATAAGATGAATCATTTGGATTGGGTGCTGCAAAAACCAACCCTTCACAGTGGTTCAAAAATAGGGGTAATTGTTGGAAGTAAGGGCTATTTAGAGAATTAGGGGTAGGATTAAAAAGAAGGGTTGTTTTGAAGTATTAAGAGAAGTAGGGGTAGTTTAAGCATAGTAGGGGTAGATTGACAAATATGAAAGATGATGAATCAATTGGATTGGGTGCTGCAAAAACCAACCCTTCATAGAAGTAGTATGATAATCAGTTTACAAAGAAATGAATAATACTAAAAAATAAAGAAATGAATAAAGCAAAACAATAATAAAAGTAGGGGTTAGTTTAAGCATAGTAGGGTTAGTTCGAAAAATATGAAGGATGATGAATCGTTTGGATTGGATGCTGCAGAAACCAACCCTTCATAGTAGTTAAAAAATAGGGGTAATTGTTGGAAGTAAGGGCTATTTAGAGAACTAGGGTATGATTAAAAAGAAGAGTTGTTTTGAAGTATTAAGAGAAGTAGGGGAAGTTTAAGCATAGTAGGGGTAGATCGACAAATATGAAAGATGACGAATCATTTGGACTGGGTGCTGCAAAAACCATCCCTTCACAGTAGTTAAAATTTATGGGTACTTGTTGGAAGTAAGGGCTATTTAGAGAATTAGTTGTAGGATTAAAAAGAAGGGTTGTTTTGAAGTATTAAGAGTAGTAGGCTTAGTTTAAGCATAGTAGGCGTAAATCGACAAATATGAAAGATGATGAATCATTGGGATTGGGCGCTGTGAAAACCAACCCTTCACAGTAGTTAAAAAATTGGGGTAATTATTGGAAATAAGGGCTATTTAAAGAATTAGGGGTATTATTAAAAAGAAGGGTTGTTCTGAAGTATTAAGAGAAGTAGGGGATGTTTAAGCATAGTAGGGGTAGATCGAAAAATATGAAAGATGATGAATCATTGGGATTAGGCGCTGCAAAAATCAACCCTTCACAATAGTTAAAAAATAGGGGTAATTGTTGGAAGTAAGCGCTATTTAGAGAATTAAGGGTTGGATTAAAAAGAAGGGTAATTTTGAAGTATTAAGAGAAGTAGGGGTAGTTTAAGCAAAGTAGGGGTAGATCGAGATATATGAAAGAAGATGAATCATTTGGATTGGGTGCTTCAAAAACCAACCCTTCACAGTGGTTAAAAAATAGAGGAAATTGTGGAAGTAAGGCATATTTAGAGAATCAGGGGTAGAATTAAAAAGAAGGGTAGTTTTGAAGCGTGAAGATAATTAGGGGTAGTTTATGCAAAGTAAGGGTAGATCGAGAAATATGAAGATGATGAATTATTTGGATTGGGTGTGGCAAAAACCAACCCTTCACAGTAGTTAAAAAATAGGATAATTGTTGGAAGTAAGGCTTATTTAGAGAATTAAGGGTAGGATTAAAAAGAAGGGTTGTTTTGAAGTATTAACAGAAGTTGGGGTAGTTTAAGCAAAGTAGGGGTAGATCGAGAAATATGAAAGATGATGAATCATTTGGATTGGGTGCGGCAAAAACCAACCCTTCACAGTAGTTAAAAAATAGGGGTAATTGTTGGAAGTAAGGGCTATTTCGAAAATTAGGGGTAGGATTAAAAAGAAGGGTAGTTTTGAAGTATTAAGAGAAGTAGGGGTAGTTTATGCAAAGTTGGGATAGATCGAGAAATATGAAAGATGATGATTCATTTGGATTGGTTGCTGCAAAAAACAACCCTTCGCGATAGTTAAAAAATAGGGATAATTGTTGGAAGTAAGGGCTATTTAGAGAATTAGGCGTGGCATTAAAAAGAAGTGTTGTTTTGATGTATTAAGAGAAGTAGGCGTAGTTTAAGCATAGTAGGGGTAGATCGACAAATACGAAAAATGATGAATCATTGGGATTGGGTGCTGCAAAAACCAACCCTTCACAGTAGTTAAAAAATAGCGAGAATTGTTGGAAGTAAGGGCTATTTAGAGAATTAGGCGAAGGATTAAAAAGAAGAGTTGTTTTGAAGTATTAAGAGAAGTAGTGGTAGTTTAAACATAGTAGGGGTAGATCGACAAATATGAAAGATGATGATGATGATATTCTTCTTCTTCTTCTATTCTATAAGTTTCTATCTTGTCTATTCTCACCCTCTAACTTCTTTATATTAGTTTCCTGGTTTCCAGTGCAATTTGAATTGGACTTGTAATATTTAGTCAGCTCAAATTGGACCGGAATTTCGGGTCACTACAGTTGGTATCCGAGCGAGGTTAAGTACTACCTTGGCTCTGTGGCGTGACTCAGTAGAGATGGGATTAGTAATTTCCTAGATTGAGTTGAGTGTATAATATATGAGTGCGTATATATTATTTAATATAAAATGAGTTTATGTTGTGGAGATTTATTGGTTGAGTGGCTTACGAATTCTGGACGATCAGTTTGATCCACTGTATTGGTTGGGATTTCTAAACGCTTGAATACGATGAATCGACATGGTATGTTTTGAAAGAGGGTAAATGAAATAATTTTACCCAAACTATATTTTGTTATTAAGGAAATATATACCTTGGAAATGTATTGGATATGTTGGTTGTTATTATAATCGAATAAGATTATAAAATGTGAAATGGTTATGTAAATAACCAAGTAGAATTCATATAAGTATAATATATGAGAATCTTAAAATCTTGGGAGATTTTAAATTGGTTTTACAAACGTTGGAATGATATTTTGAACTGATTTCAAAATGGAAATGTTTAAGAATGGTTTTAAAGGTGATATAGTATTGAACTCACTTCAATCACTGGAAAATAGATTTCAATGGTAACAGCTGCATCATCGGTGTTAATTTTCGAGTTGTAAGTGACGGATTACTACCCAACGTTTTGCTTTTGGAAATGTTTTGCGAAAACAAGTTGTTTGATATTCAAAAAGGATGGTTTGACTTTTGAAAAGCTGAGTTGTTTGAAAACTCTCAGGAATTAAAATAAAAACAAATTAAACAGAAGTTTGTGAAACAAATTGAGATTTGAAATAAAGTCCGTTAAGTGGAAAATTGAATTAGAATAAAATGATATCGTGTAAGTGTATTGGATTGGTGAGTTAAGGATCTGGAATCGAGAATGAAACTCGAGTTGAACTGAGATTTGGGTTGAATATAAGCGAATGATGTGATTGGAGTTGACTGAGATGACATTGGTATATGTTGAAATGGGTAACAAATGCAAAGGATATAATGATATGCCCGACAAAAAGGTACAAGTTTATATTTCTATTGGGTATGAGATTTATGAGCCGAATTGGCAAGCCGTTCGGCTATTTGATTTTCTTTTCGGTTGAAGAAGGCCTAGAGAGGCGAGTGGTAGTTTTACCGATAGGGCTGTACAAAGAAGGTGCTGACGAAATTTTTCGAAAAGTTAAGGCGTTAGAAAATTTTCAGGAATTTTGAAAATTTTCGTAAACAAGAATGAATTAATAATTTAATTGGAATTAATAGATTCAGTTGAAACTAAGTTAATAAGTAAACCAGAAGATATTTAAATCTAGTTAGTAGAGTGGTAGCATTGTCCTAGCTTAGCAATTTCGAGGACGAAATTATATTAAGGGGGGAAGATTGTAATGACCTGCATTTTTAGCTGTCGAATAATTAAGTTATTTAATTATTTAAAATATCGATTTAGGAAATATCGATAACTTGAATTAAACAATACTGAATATTTAATTAATAATTATAATATAATAATATATTATAATGTCGAAATAGTCAAAATATAGTTGAATTCACAATACAGTGTGAGTTGGATTATATATAAGGTATAATTCAGTTTAGTATTGAATTGGAATGGCGAATATATTATATGAACGCCATTTGAACGTATAATTATATTATAATTAAAATCGAGCTCGAAATGGCACGGCAGTTTGCTATTTGGCGATTCGAACTTTAAACGAATATACAGAAGTCGTTTTAAATCGCATTTCTGTGAAACAAGAAACGTACGGAGCTGGTGAAGTATATTTTTCTAATGGAAGAGAAAAATCGGTATTTCGTTGTGTAGATTTTGATTTATGTCCAAATCAAATTTTAAAATAGTTGCTATGGAATTCCTTTATAATTTATAACGATTTACAAAAGGAATTTCAATATAAATTGAATATCGATATAATATGGATTTGGAATATCGAGCTATAAATCCATATATGAATATTTTGGAGCTTTGGTATATTCTATGTGGATATATACGATAATATTAAATTATTAATATTAAATTTAATTATTTTTAAATATATTTATATATTAAAAGGGTTATTTAGAGCTTTAAAAATAGCCACTTTTGCAAACGACCTCCGTTTTCGACAAAACTAAGTTTTTTGGATCCGTAATATTAAATTATTGTTAGATTCCAATTTTTCTGATTTTTAGAATCACTGTGTGGCCGTACGGATTTTTAGAGTGAAAAACAGTCAGTATTTCGACGGTTAAAAATATGCTGCGTGAGCAAACGAAGTCAGAATTCGACGAAACCAGTTTCGTTGGGACCGCAAGGTCGAGAGGTAGCTGTATGCCAATTTTCATGATTTTTGGGTATCATGGGTGACAACAGGAATTTTTAAGGACAGAAACCAACAGCGTTATATTTAAATTTGAATTAAATAATAAATATAAAAAATATCATAATGTATTGGTGGACCTAAACTAGGCCACACACCATCCCTTCTCAGCCGCACAAAAATCTCATCACCGTATAAATCATTCTCACAAGCCGCACACTCAGAAAACTTAAAACTGTGATAATCCTCATCTTCCAAAATATAAATCAAATATAAATTATATCCAGAAATTCCAAATTACATTGGTATGTGATCATTGCAAGCTGCTTTTCAAGTTAGTACCACTTTGGTAGGGTTCGACGTTAGTTCTGGGTGTTGTGGGTTTTCACAGCGCGACCTAGGGTTCCTAAATTCAGAAATTGGGAGCATTGATTCGAGAATCTGAAGGCGTATGTGAGTTTGTGGCAATGAGTAGTACTTGCCTTGAATTTTTAGTGAAATATGGTGATAAAAACTGTCGATCGACACCAGCTGTGTGACGACGACGGAACCGATGAAAGTAATTTGAAGGGGATGTTGTTGTTATGGTTGCGTTGAGTAGAAGATAAGGAGAAAGATGGTAAGTTTTGTTTGTAATTCGGTGGAGTAGTAAGGGGTTGAATGGCATGGAAAGTGTGCGGTTTGGTTTCGAAGAGCTACAGGCGTTTTCCATCGGGGAAGAAGAGGTTAGAGGCGGGTCTGGGTTTTTGGAAATTGGTGTGGGTCGCAAGAAGGGTTAAGGCCCAATTAAAGAGAAAGGTTTAAGTTAATTTAAATAAATGTATAACTTGTAAATTAAATATCTTATTCGTATGTTATCGAAATTCAGCGAAACAAGATCCGTTGGGATCGTATGGACGGACACTACCCAATGGAACTGACTGGGAGTGAACTGGAGCTCGTTCGAATTTATGGCGAAATAAATTGTTTGAATCAAATCAAACAACAGTTTATCGTTTTTTAACAATGAACTGCCAAAGTGAGTAAAACTCACCAACTCTGAACAGTTATATTTTTATAACGTATTCTTAGAACTGATATTTTTCTATTGATTACTGTGTGTTAACTGTTTGGTTGAATTACTTGTGTATTGGTTGAAATTATAGATAACGATATATATAAATCGTTAATCGAATATTGATTCTGTTTATCAGAATATTTTGTATTCGTGATATTTGTGTTATTTAACATCTGTGATGCAAGGAATCAGGTTGGAGGGACCCAACTGGGTTCCTCAATATATAAGATACTGTTTTGTTTCATATATTGAAATATATGATATGATATATAATCTGTTGTCGATTATATGTGTTTGGACGATATTGGTCATCGTGATTTGATATGTTGAATACAATAACATACCGAAATGTTGATAAGGGAGTATTTTCAAAGTGATATTGAAAATAAAATATTTATAAATGGAATATTTATAAATAAGAAATATTTATAAATTGGAATATTTATAAATAGGAGATATTTAAAAAGGGAAATTATAAAAATCAAAGAATAAATTGAAAAGGAAATATTTGCAAACCATTTGCTAATAGATTAATAGAAAAGGAAATAGTTGCAAACCATTTGCCAATAGAATAATAGAAAAGGAAACAGTTGCAAACCATTTGCAAATAGAATAAATAGAAAAGGAAATATTTGTAAACCATTCACAAATAGAATTGAAAAAAATATTTGGAAATAAATAGAGTTAAAAAGGGAAATTTGTTTACAACGAAATAGGATGTTATAAAAGGGAAAACGTTATAAAAAGGAAACCGTTACAAAAAGGGAAAACGTTATTAAAAGGAAATCATTTTTTAAAGTGAAGAACCGTTATTAAAAGTAAATCTTTTTAAATTAATAAACATTATAAAAAGGGAAATCTTTATAAAGAAAAAGAGTTAATCGGTTAGAGTTAACCAGTTAGAGTTAATCAGTTAGAGCTAACCAGTTAGAGTAAATCAGTTAGAGCTAACCAGTTAGAGTTAATCAATTAGAGTTAACCCAAATGAGATGCCATTTAGCACGACTGCTAGCGAAATTTGCGGGGCTGCAGATAGCCTACGGCGGTCGGATGTTTCCTGAGGGAATCAGGCGTAACCATTGTAATCGCTGCGATCTAGAGTTAAGCGAATGGAGTTGATCGAATATTAGTTATTCGAATAAGAATTTATTAAATAGAGTTAAGCAAAATTAGAAACTAACTAGAGATTAGTATGTTGAATGGTTTTCTGAATATCGATCTGATGTTAGTTTCGGCCTTCGGGATTAATACTTAGAGAATAGTTCTTTTACTAGTTTATAGTTAGGGACTGATAGTTGTGGAAGGATAGTTATACGTAAATAAGCTATGGAAATGTTTTTCAATGTTAATAATGTATATTTTCTAAATATAGAAAATAAGGAAATATGAATATATATATATATATATATATATGGTTGATGATTGGATCGATAATTCCATTTGGAAATAAGATCGTTGTGTGTACACGGACATTTTTCATTTGATAGTTAAATCACCGACTATCAAAGTTTTGACCATTTTAACCTTGTTAATATGGAGAGACCGGTTGGATTATTATCCGAAGAACCACTCCGTATTGGCATAAGCGTTTCGAATCAAGTATTCTGAATATATTGAAGACAGAGTAAAAGTGCAAGGGCTATTGTATAAATCATAGATAACGATTGCCTAAGATGGTTGTATTGAATAGTGCCTTCGGTTTGTCCAGTCCCAGGACAACTTGTATGGACGAATGTCTGACAGGGTATTCCTAACGAATCATATATGTTGATCTCTTCAAACGTATTACGTTTGGTGGACGAGGAATCCGTTTCTCTTAGCTTCATACCCGTGATACTATTAAGGAAATCGATAATTATTTGGCGGGTATGACGATGTGGTATTCCAAGTAAATGAAGATATGATATGAAAAAGATAAACGTTGTAACACCCCGTAATTTTATAACATTAAAATTCACAAATTAAAGCATACTTAATTTTTAGAAAAGAATTAAGTGAAATGGGTTGCGCAGAGAAATATATATATATTGATATATATATATATATATATATATATATATATATAAATCAAAAATTAAATAAATAAATATGCGAAAAAGTTCAAAACAGCGAATTGGGAGGGGGAATAACCGAACCGGCCCATTTTTGAGGTCGACCCGAGCCACGCTGGATCGACTAGGGGTTAATCCAGGGTGTTTGGCTGTCAACCCGTGGGCCGATTCGCTCAAATGCAGATTTTGCATTTGATTGGTTCACATGGTTTAGGGTTAATCTAATGGTCCTAAATAATTTCCTACACCTATAAATACATCCTAATCCTAACCCTAAACCTAATTAAAATTGGAACCAAAGCCGTTATGCCGTCGCCATGGAACTCAGTGTAGTCGCCGCCAACTAAAGAGGAAAAAAGCTAATCAAAAGTCTAAATCTACTCAACTCTAAATCAAATTCAACTCTAACAACGAATCTACTACAAGGGAAAGCTAAATCAGTTTCAGAAATCAGAAGTCAGAAATCAAGATTTTTATTTTATTGTGAGTGTGATGAATTTAACAAGATTATTAGCAAACTAATTAGATTAAGTTATCATGTATTTTGTAAATCCTATGTTATGTGATGATGATATCATATATGTGTTGTAATTTTCTATGCTAAGTTGGTATGCTACAAAGTCATGATGTTGTTATCTATGTTGTAATTAGCTTATGCTTGATCAAGTCATGATGTTGATTATATATATTTGGGGCTATGATGATTCACATGATAAATCACATGTACCTATGCAAGTTTGGATTGATTAGTATGTAATCTCACATATTCTATGACATTTATTTAGATCTAGAATTATGACACCTATTTAGATCTAGAATTATGCTATGTTAGCCTGCTTTGTGACCAGGCTACCCAAAACCAGGGACTTGAGTATGAACTTACATTGATTGGCGATCACTTGGATGGAGTGATAGAAAGATGGAAAATTTGAATTATACATGCAAATGTAACCGGATCGGATCCCCCTCTCCGGATCGGATCGGATCCCTCCTTTCGGATCGGATCGGATCCCCCTCTCCGGATCGGATCGGATCCCTCCTTTCGGATCGGATCGGATCCCCCTCTCCGGATCGGATCGGAGTACCCTCTACCCGAACCTCCTGAAGTATTCTGCACAGAAGTGCGTGCTGGCAATCTGCTCGAACAACCGGTTCGGTTCGGATCCGATCCGAACCGACTGAACCTGTTTCTGCACACGGAGTTTGACCTCTTCTCTTGGCATAACCGACTCCTACAATTGCGGATCGGACTCCACTTGGCAAAGCACGACCTGGTAACCACTTTTCCACGTTCTCCACTACTTCTGAGATCTCCTCTGGTCACGCCACGTGGCCCATCCGAACCGGAAGCGCCCAGAGCTTATCTACAGCTATAAATACACCACAACATGGCCATTTGAAAGCAGTTTTGGCATTTCATTCATTCATGGTAGCCATGGCCGAATTCCCCCACCAATAACCACCTTCTTCTCCAATGAAAATCAATGAAAATCAATGAATTCGGAGAGAATTATTCATTGTATTTGAGCGATTGAGTGATTGAATTCCTTATAATTGTAATCCATGAATGAAATGAGAAACTATGAAGTGGATGTAGGCTTGTTAACGCCGAACCACTATAAAAATCCTGTTGTCTTGCTTTTCTCTCACTTTTTCAGTTATTTCTTCATATCCTACGCTCTAAATACGATAATTTGGGTGTTAGAACCATTTTTTGGTCTAACATGCTATGACATGTGTGAATTCTATGTGTTAAATGCTAGTTTGCACCATCATTATGCTGCATAAACCACATATGCAAGTTTATACATGAATTTGGGTTATGTTCATGCTATGAAAGTTGTGACATTTAACCAAACAAGTTGACACCTTTAGATCCATGACATGTGTAGTTTTATGCAAGTTGTAGTTTTGGCCTATGCAAGTTTAGACGTAGAATATTAATCACACATGCAAGTTTCACCCCGTTTATGATTAGATGTATTTTTAGTAGTATATATGTTGTGATAATTTATCTTTGTGCTATGAGTTGGACTATTCGAGTCTAACGTATATTTTGCGTTAAACCTGCGAACGTATAACGTGGGGTAGAGGTAAATTAGGGATTTAATATTGAGAAATTTAGGTGCAATTGATATGATTTTGCATACCATAAGTGGATGGACATAATTGAGTCAATTATGGACATCATTAAAAATGGAATTAATTAATAATTTGAATAGGGAATTATTAAAACTGGGGTAAAATATAATAAGTGATAATCAATGCTTAGGACACGAGGTTGGACTCATTTGTGATGTAAACCTGCCCGGACCCGCCCGGCAAATCCAGTAGTCACAACTGTCAGCCCAACGTGAGAGGTCCTAGGCCCGGACTAAAGCATAACAGTATAAAGACATGAGGTTAGGCTCTTTTATGGTGTAAGACTGCCCGAACCCGCCCGGCAAATCCAGCTGCCATAAATGTCAGTCTAACGTGGGAGGTCTTTATAAGGTTATGGCCTTAATGAATTAAGAAATACATAACCAGATAAACATGTGAGGTAGGACATGGGGGTTAAGTAGGTGCCTTGGATGGCATGAGGAATCTAGCGGGTGCCTTTAGTGGCATTTGAAATACGATTAGTGAGACTTAACCAAACACACATGTAAATGAACATGACTAAGAGGAGGGTTAAGTGGGATATACTAGTGGGAGCAAGCTTAGGTAGATAGCTTGTGGTATGTAATTGGGGGCCCATTTCAACCAGTAAACCAAATGTATCTTTGTGGGCTCGACCCAAGTCGAGGACGGGACACGTATTCTGGGCTTGACTATAAGACACCAAACGGGTTAGGGGTGGCAACGCAAGTCCAACGGGTTTCATATGCATGTGTGGACCCGGGCTGGTAGGTAAGACGTTGTGGCATTGTGTTGGTATAAGCCGTGCATCCTTAAGCTGTATCGGGTTGCCACTTTAGGGGAGTGATACACCCCACTGTGGGACCAGCACGGGTATCTACGGGTAGGGAGCCGATCGCAAGTGGGTAGTGGGATACACCTAGTGGAGACAGGGGCAGGCGGCACCTATGTAGTCAGCTAGGGGTACGCAAAGCTATTTAAATGATTTCTAAGTGAAGCAAGTGGGATCAACCTTTAGGATGACTGGTGTGGTGCAATGTAGTAATTATTCGTTAGTAATTAGGGGCGCCTTTAACGTTATCTTTATATGCTATTCCATACCCAATAGTTCATAGACATTTCCTTATTTTCTAGCTTATGCCTTAGTCTGATTACTTTGATAATAGTATTGTTATAATTATCGTACTCACCAGACTTTATGTCTAACTCCCCCCCCCCCCTCTATTTCTATCTTTTTCCCCCTCCAGGTCCTCATGGTGGGCCTAGCTCTAGTGGAGTTTGATTGGATTGCTTTATCTCTCTTTTGGAAAGCTTGGACTGCTGATGTAAAGTCCAGCCTGTTAACTTCTTTTGTGGGTATTTATGTAATGGGGTTACTTATTTTGTTTTATCAAGATGGATATTTTGCTTGACTCTGATTTATGGTTTTTATGATGTAACAAACATGTTCAACTTCTACTGCTATGAAATAAAATTTTAAATTTCCAAGTACTACTTATTATCTGTCTTGTTGTAATTTTACTGTTCTGTATTCACTTAAAACCTCCATGGAAGTTAATGCATCCCCCTTGAGAGTGACATTAATGGACGTGGGGTATTACATGTGGTATCAGAGCTTAAGGTTACCAGAATAGATAAAATTTGTAGAAACACTATTTTTCTAAAGTATTTTTGGAAGAAGTGTTTTCAAAAACATGTTTTAATGTGTAATTTTAAGAGGAAAGTTTTTTTTTATGAAAAACATAATCCCCAATAGCCATATCTTTATCTTTCGAATTCTCCGTTTTGAATCTTTCCTTTTTTTTCCTTTTCAGCATGGCTGATCTACCCAATATACCCGAGGGCGTCAACGTACCTGACTGGTTCAGAAGGTACATGGAAACCAGGGAAGCATGCCCAGCAGACGCTCCTCCTCCTACTCCTCACGTTGACACTTTTGCAAAGACATGCAAGGAATTTAAGGCTATGGGTGGAAAAACTTTTCAAGGTTCAGAAACGTTTGAGGAAGCCAGAGACTGGCTTAAGGAGATGGAGGAATTGCTTGATTTCTTTGAAGTAGAAGACGGAAGGAAAGTCTGATTAGTAGCTTGGTTAATGAAGGGAGAGGCCTCATTTTGGTGGGAGGTCACTAATGGGGAACGTCCTGTTGACTCTTGGGTAAATTTCGGACGTAGGTTTGAGGCAAAGTTTCTCTCACGGGCTGGGGAAAATCTGTATATGGAAAGGTTCTTGACATTAAAGCAAGGAAGCTCGTCAGTGAAAGAATATGTTAACAAATTTAATCAGTTAGCAAGGTTTGGCATGGACTTGGTGAACACGCCGGAGAAGAAGGCTTTGCGGTTCGTTAAAGGCTTGAATGAGCCATTGCATGGGTTGGCTATGACCCACATCCCTATGGGGGCCACCTTTGAGAAGCTAGTTGATATGGCACTCATGCACGAGGAAGAGAAGGGCTCTAATGCTAATAAGGCACCCGAGAAGAAAGGGGATCAGAAGAAACCACAACCGCAAAACAAGAAGGGTGGTAAAGACAATAATGGAAAAGGAAAGAAAAGATGCTTTAACTTTGGGACACCAGGCCATCTCAGCAAGGATTGCAGAAAGAAAAAGAAGATTGGTTGTTTTCACTATGGCGAAGCGGGACATCTAGTGAAGGAATTCCCAAAGAAGGGGCAGAGGGTAGGGTCTACCTGAGGAGGACAGGTGCAGGCTCTTATGGCACCAGGGCAGGCAAGGGGACAAGTTCAGGCTCTCGCGGTCCCACCACTGCAAGAAAGAGGTAGAACAATTTTTGTTGAAAGTTTAGTTTTTCTGTTTGATCATCCTGTCTGTACCTTATTCGATTCGGGCGCATCGCATTCGTTTATCTCTACATCATTAGTTGAATCACTTCACTTAAACACCAGTTTAGTAGAGGATCCCTTAGTTTTTTCGAATCCAATTGGGGGCTCAGCTTATTTGTCCATGATGTGTTTGGATTTGAAAATTTCTATACTTAGCGTTGAGTTTAGATGTGATGCTTATGTTTTGGGCTTCACGTTCTATGGGCTAATTTTAGGAATGGATCGGTTATCCGGAAATGGAGCCGTTCTTGATTGTGAAAGGAGAGTAGTTAGGCTCATGATTCACCTTGGTAACGCTCTCGAAATCTTTTGTAATCCCATAAATTCCGTTATGCTAAGTTATCTAGAATCGCTTGATGCGTCGGTGGAGAATCTACGATCTGTTAAAGTAGTCCAAGAATATTCGGATGTGTTTGAGGAAGTAAAGGGCTTGCCTCCGAAGTGGGAGATAGACTTTCGAATATATCTTGTAGATAATGCAAAACAAGTATCTTTGCCAGTGCGCCACATGGCTCCTCGTGAAAGGGGGGAACACAATAAGCAAGTGAAGGAGTTGCTTGAGAAGGGGTTCATAAGACGTAGTATATCGGAGTGGGGTGCTCCAGTAGTGTTTGCCACGAAGGCGGATGGGTCCCTTAGACTTTGTGCGGACTATAGAGAACTTAATAAACTTACTAAGAAAAACAGACACCCATTGCCGAGGATTGACGATCTCTTCGATCAGTTAGTTGGTGCCTCGGTGTTTTCGCAGTTGGACTTAGCCACTGGATTCCATCAGTTGAGAGTGGTTGAGGACAGCATAGACAAGACTGCCTTTAGGACTCCGGACGGTTTCTATGAATGGCTAGTGATGCCCTTCGGTTTGACAAACGCCCCCGCATACTTCGTTGATTTGATAAGTCGGGTGTTTAGGGAGTACCTTAATAAATTTGTGGTGTCCTTTGTAGACGACATCTTGATCTTTTCTAAGAATGAAGAAGAGCATGCCCTACATCTTAGGGAAGTGTTGGAGACCCTACGAGCGCATAACCTTAAAGCTAAATTTTCTAAGTGTCACTTCTGGAGGAAGGAAATTCGATTCTTAGGGCATGTGGTTTCCAAAGAGGGGATAGCTGTGGATCCCACGAAGGTTGTATCCATCCAAGATTGGAAGGTCCCTAAAAATGCTACTGAAGTGAGAAGTTTCTTGGGGTTGGCAGGCTACTACAGGAAGTTTATCAAAGACTTCGCAAAAATATCATCTCCATTAACACGCTTGACGAAGAAGAACCTAGTTTTTACGTTGGACGTAGATTGTGATGATATGTTCCGACGTTTAAAGAAAGCTTTGACCTCAGCCCCAGTATTAGTGCTACCAGACGGGAGTAAGTCATTTACTGTTTATACCGATGCTTGTGGGATAGGACTAGGCGCAGTCTTAATTAAAGAGGGTAGGGTAATAGCCTATGGTGGAAGGTAGTTGAGGGTGCATGAGAAAAATTACCCCACACATGACCTAGAGTTGGCTGCAATTGTTTTCGCGCTTAAGTCTTGGCGCCATTATCTTCTTGGCGAGAAATTCGAATTATTCACTGACCAAAAATCTTTAAAATACTTATTCTCTCAGAAGGACTTGAATTTAAGATAGCAAAGGTGGATGGAATTCTTAGCGTCCCACGATTTCGAAATAGCATATACCCCTGGCAAGGGTAACGTGGTGGCAGACGCCTTAAGTAGAAAAAGGTTGTCCTTGAGTCTATTGTTCGTTGAGCGGCGAAACTTAGAATTCATCTCTATGTTTGATTTTAGACCTTCCGTTGACTTTGTACCCGGTTTGCTAGCATCCTTAGAAGTCAGACCTACGCTTTTGGGATGGATTGGTGAGGCACAGCGAGACGACCCACAGTTGGTTGAGTTAGTAGAGAAGCTCAAAAGAGGGGAGTCATCAAGGCATCTCCGTAGATATACCCTAGATGATAAGGGTTGGTTACGTAGGGATAACAGACTTTGTGTGCCATGGGACAAAGACATGAAGAAGGCTATTCTTGATGATGCACATCGTTCGAAGATGACCATTCATCCCGGTGGGGACAAGATGTACAAAGAAATGAAGCGAGTTTTCTTTTGGGCCGGTATGAAGAGGGATGTGGCCGAGTATATCGCTAGATGCTTGGTGTGCCAACAAGTAAAAGCAGAGCATAAGAAACCCGGTGGTTTGCTTCACCCATTGGAGGTTCCACTATGGAAATGGGAAAGTGTCTCGATGGACTTTGTAGATGGATTACCAAGATCGAGGAAGGGTAATACGGGGATTTGGGTTATAGTAGACAGACTTACTAAGAGCGCCCATTTTATTCCCGTGAAGAGTAAGAGGATTGCTCCATGGTTAGCTTCTGTATACGTCCGAGAGATAGTTCGTTTGCATGGTGTTCCTTCTAGCATAGTAAGCGACCGCGATCCTTTCTTCACTAGCGAATTTTGGAGGAGCTTACAAGAAGCAGTAGGGACTCAGTTATGTTTGAGCACCGCATATCATCCTCAGACGGACGGCCAAACCGAGAGGGTGAATCGTATTCTAGAGGACCTTTTGAGGCTATGTATCCTAGACTTTGGGGGTACATGGGAAGAGCATCTTCCATTGGAAGAGTTCGCATATAATAATAGCTTTTAGTCCAGTATCGGCATGGCACCTTTCGAAGCTCTTTATGGACGACCTTGTCGTTCACCTACATGTTGGTGGGAATCTACGGATAAGATCTTACTTGGGCCCGATATGATTAGAAAGACTTCGGAGAAGACTGATTTGATTCGAATAAGGATGAAAGAAGCGCAAGATAGGCAGAAATCTTATGCGGATAAGAGGAGGATAGATCTTGAGTTTGATGTTGGGGACATGGTCTTTATCAAAGTGTCTCCATTACGGAATGTTGTTCGCTTTGGGTCTATTGGGAAATTATCACCAAGGTTCGTAGGTCCATTTCCTATAAAGGAGAAGATTGGTCAGATGGCGTATAGAGTAGAGTTGCCTGAGAGACGTAGTGGTGTACACGACGTATTCCATGTATCACATTTGAGGAAGTACTTACACGAGACCGCGGAGGAAGTGGAGCCGAGCTTGCTTAGAGAGGTAGAAATAGAGCTTGATGCGACGATTCGACGAGCTCCTACATGCATTCTTGGGTCGGAGATCAAGAAGTTGAGAAATCGAGAGGTCAGACTAGTCAAAATCCAATGGGGAGACGATGAGAGTAACTCTACTTGGGAGACGGAAGAGAAGATGCGTTCTTTTCGAGGGTATGTCTCTTCATATATCCTTTATCGCTTAGCTTGTGCTTATCTTATCTTTAATATGTCCTCTCGCTAGTATCTTTGACCTTTAGTTAGGGAAATCCTATGGTTGAAACATGTGTTTGAGACATGTTATGTATGATGGATGCAAAGTGGATGCAAGTGTTCACTAGTGGTTGCTCGTGGATGCATATACATGCACTATTAAGCACTAGATCGGCTAAGTCACTTCATATTGCATATTGCATATATATGGATGTATTTAGTAAAATGGATGTATAATGTTGTATTATCATATGGTTGCTGCATTCGGGTGGATGGTTGTGCACGCTTATATAATTAGTATGTATCATTAGGAATCTTTTGCATACATATTGGACGCATGGCACTATCATGAATTGCACAAAGGAGGTCGACTGAATCAGTAGACCGCCTAATTTTGCACTAGATATGGACATATACACACACTGTGCATATAAACATTAAAGCATTAGAAGTCTTTTAAGGACAATGGATGCTAGTGTTTGGTGGTTGAGTTGATGGACGATTAGATGGTAGGATATACATTCTTCTTGACTTGGAGATTTTGGGGACGAAATCCTTTAAGGAGGGGAGAATATAACACCCCGTAATTTTATAACATTAAAATTCACAAATTAAGGTATACTTAATTTTTAGAAAAGAATTAAGTGAAATGGGTTGCGCAGAGAAATACATATATATTGATATATATATATATATATATATATATATATACATATGAATCAAAAAATAAATAAATAAATATGCGAAAAGTTCAAAACAGCGAATTGGGAGGGGGAATAACCGAACCGGCCCATTTTTGAGGTCGACTCGAGTCCCGCTAGGTCGACTAGGGGTTAATCCAGGGTGTTTGGCTGTCAACCCATGGGCCAATTCGCTCAAATGCAGATTTTGCATTTGATTGGTTCTCATGGTTCAGAGTTAATCTAGTGGTCCTAAATAACTTCCTACACCTATAAATACATCCTAATCCTAACCCTAAACCTAATTAAAATTGGTAACCAAAGCCGTTATGCCGTCGCCATGGAACTCAATGTAGCCGCCGCCAACTAAAGAGGAAGAAAGCTAATCAAAAGTCTAAATCTACTCAACTCTAAATCAAATTCAACTCTAACAACGAATCTACTACAAGGGAAAGCTAAATCAATTTCAGAAATCAGAAGTCAGAAAGCAAGATTCTTATTTTATTGTGAGTATGATGAATTTAACAAGATTATTAGCAAACTAATTATATTAAGTTGTGATTTGGATCATAAGAAAATGATGTGAATTGTCATCTATGTTATTCTTATGCTATCATGTATGTTGTAAATCCTATGTTATGTGATGATGATATCATATATGTGTTGTAATTTTCTATGCTAAGTTGTGATGCTACAAAGTCATGATGTTGTTATCTATGTTGTAATTAGCTTATGCTTGATCAAATCATGATGTTGATTATATATATTTGGGGCTATGATGATTCACATGATAAATCACATGTACCTATGCAAGTTTGGATTGGTTAGTATGTAATCTCACATATTCTATGACATCCATTTAGATCTAAAATTATGACACCTATTTAGATCTAGAATTATGCTATGACATGTGTGAATTCTATGTGTTAAATGCTAGTTTGCACCATCATTATGTTGCATAAACCACATATGCAAGTTTATACATGAATTTGGGTTATGTTCATACTATGAAAGTTGTGACATTTAACCAAACAAGTTGACACCTTTAGATCCATGACATGTGTAGTTTTATGCAAGTTGTAGTTTTGGCCTATGCAAGTTTAGACGTAGAATATTAATCACACATGCAAGTTTCACCCCATTTATGATTAGATCTATTTTTAGTTGTATATATGTTGTGACAATTTATCCTTGTGCTATGAGTTGGACTATTCGAGTCTAACATATATTTTGCATTAAACCAGTGAACGTATAACGTAGGGTAGGGGTAAATTAAGGATTTTATGATGTAAGACTGCCTGGACCCGCCCGGCAAATCCAGCTACCATAAATGTCAGTCTAATGTGAGAGGTCTTTATGAGGTTATGGCCTTAATTATTTAAGAAATACTTAACCAGATAAACATGTGAGGTGGGACATGGGGGTTAAGTAGGTGCCTTGGGTGGCATGAGGAATCTAGTGGGTGCCTTTAGTGGCATTTGAAATACGATTAGTGAGACTTAACCAAACACACATGTAAATGAACATGACTAAGAGGAGGGTTAAGTGGGATATACTAGTGGGGGCAAGCTTAGGTAGATTGCTTGTGGTAAGTAATTGGGGGCCCATTTCAACTAGTAACCCAAACGTATCTTTGTGGGCTCGACCCAAGTCGAGGACGGGACACGCATACTGGGCTTGACTATAAGAAGCCAAACGGGTTTGCGGTGGCAACGCAAGTCCAACGGGTTTCATATGCGTGTGTGGACCTGGGCTGGTAGGCAAGACGTTGTTGCATCGTGTAGGTATAAGCCGTGCATCCTTAAGCTGTATTGGGTTGCCACTTTAGGGGAGTGATACACCCCACTGTGGGACAAGCACGGATATCTACGGGTAAGGAGCCGATCGCAAGTGGGTAGTCGGGTACACCTAGTGGAGATAGGGGCAGACGGCACCTAAGTTGTCAGCTAGGTGTACGCAAAGCTATTTAAATGATTCTAAGTGAAGCAAGTGGGATCAACCTTTAGGGTGACTAGTGTGGTGCAGTGTAGTAATTAGGGGCGCCTTTAACGTTATCTTTATCTTCTATTCCATACCCAATAGTTCATAGACATTTCCTTATTTTCTAGCTTATGCCTTAGTCTGATTACTTTGATAATAGTATTGTTAAAATTATCATACTCGCTAGACTTTATGTCTGACCCCCCTCTATTTCTATCTTTTTCCCCCTCCAGGTCCTCAGGGTGGGCCTAGCTCTAGTGGAGTTTGATTGGATTGCTTTATCTATCTTTTGGAAAGCTTGGACTACTGAAGTAAAGTCCAGCTTGTTATCTTCTTTAATGGCTATTTATGTAATGGGGTTATGTATTTTGTTTTATCAAGATGGATATTGTACTTGACTCTGATTTATGGTTTTTATGATGTAACAAACATGTTCAACTTCTGCTGCTATGAAATAAAGTTTTAAATTTCTAAGTACTACTTATTATCTGTCTTGTTGTAATTTTACTGTTCTATATTCACTTGAAACCTCCATGGCACTTAATGCATTCCCCTTGAGAGTGACATTAATAGACGTGGGGTGTTACAAACGTAGCTTCTGGCCTCACATCCGGTAAATGACAAAAATCGGGCCGGCAGCATGGCTAAGTCGGTCGCTCCGAAGTAGGGTGTATAATCACCTATCTAGAGAATATTCATTTGCTTCTTTAATCTATCAATGTTGCCCCATATATATATATATATATATATATATATATATATATATATATATATATATATATATATATATATACGGGAAATAGTTGCTGATCCCAACCATTGGTAATATACATTCGATACACTCAAGCGAAATGAGTGGTCGGTCATGTGTGGCTGAGTTGCAAGATGTTCTTGTTGAACTCCAGTGTATCGTTCCTAGAGTACACTGATCGGAAGGTGGTTCCATAGCTTGTTATAGTTGGAAATCCAATCATCTAATAAGCGCATGTGGTTTTTGATTATACATTATATATGTAGAGCGTAAGATGCACGCATTTATGCTAGATTGATATCTATTTGTACTTAGACATTATTATAATATCAGAAGGATATTGTTTATAAAGATGTTTGGATTTTCATAAGGGAAAAACCCGTTCCGTTTTCACGGAGTGGTCTTATAAGATATCCTTTATTAAACCAAGTGTTTGGAGTATTACTCATACCAGTCCCATGAATGACCCGGAGTTTATTTTGCTTGTTTTCCTAAATTCTTGGGTGCCTAAATTTGTACGAGCAGTCAAGTAGTCGGGATTTTAAAGATATACTTGGAGAGCTTAGAGCAGGAGGCTTCAGGATTATATAGCTATTGTTTATTTCTACTGTTGTTGTAAGTGTTGTACTCTGCAATTATATTGAATACATATATTGTTTGTATTTCAAAAGTAATGTTATATTTTATTCGTTCCGCTGTGAGATTCGTGTTTACTCTGATGATGATGTTCTCCTTCTTCTGTTCTATAAGTTTCTATCTTATCTATTCTCACCCTCTAACTTCTTTCTATTAGTTTCCTGGTTTCCAGTGCAATTTTTATTGGACATGTGTTATTTAGTCAGCTCAAATTGGACCGGAATTTCGGGTCACTACAGTTGGTATCAGAGCGAGGTTAAGTACTACCTTGGCTCTGTGGCGTGACTCAGTAGAGATGGGATTAGTAATATCCTAGATTGAGTTGAGAGTATATATATATGAGTGCATATATGTTATTTAATATAAAATGAGTTTATATTGTGGAGATTTATTGTTGAGTGGCTTATGAATTCTGGACGATCAGTTTATGTAAATAACCAAGTAGAATTCATATAAGTATAATATATGAGAATTTTAAAATCCTGGGAGATTTTAAATTGGTTTTACAAACATTGGAATGATATTTTGAACTGATTTCAAAATGGAAATGTTTAAGAATGGTTTAAAGGTGATATAGTATTGAACTCACTTCGATCACTTGAAAATAGATTCCGATGATGACAGCTGCATTATCGATGTTCATTTTCGAGTTGTAAGTGATGGATTACTACAAAAAGTTTTTTTTTTGGAAATGATTTGCGAAAACAAGTTGTTTGATATTCGAAAAGGATGGTTTGACTTTTGAAAAGCTGAGTTGTTTGAAAAATCCCAGGAATTAAAATAAAAACAAATTAAACAGATGTTTGTGAAACATATTGAGATTTGAAATAAAGTCCGTTAAGTGGAAAATCGAATTAGAATAAAATGATATCGAGTAAGTGTATTGGATTAGTGAGTTAAGGATTTGGAATCGGGAATGAAACTCGATTTGAACTGAGATCTGGGTTGAATATAAGCAAATGATGTGATTGGAGTTAACTGAGATGAAATTGGTATACGGTGAAATGGGTAACAAATGCAAAGGATATAATGATATGCCCAACAAAAAGGTACAAGTTTATAATTCTATTGCGTATGAGATTTATGAGCCGAATTGGCAAGCCGTTTGGATGTTTGATTTTCTTTTGGGTTGAAGACGGCCTAGAGAGGCAAATGGTAGTTGTATCGATAGGGGTGTACAAATGTGGTGCTGACGAAATTTTTCGAAAAGTTAATGTAATAGAAAAACTTTAGGAATTTTAAAAATTTTCGTAAACAAGAATGAATTTAATAATTTAATTGGAATTAATAGGTTCAGTTGAAACTGGAGTTAATAAGTAAACCAGAAGTTATTTGAATCTAGTTAGTAGAGTGGTAGCATTTTCCTAGCTTAGCAATTTCGAGGACGAAATTATATTAAGGGGGGAAGATTGTAATGACCCACATTTTTAGCTGTCGAATAATTAAGTTATTTAATTATTTAAAATATCGATTTAGGAAATATCGATAACTTGAATTAAACAATACTGAATATTTAATTATTAATTATAATATAATAATATATTATAATGTCGAAATAGTCAAAAATAGCTGAATCCACAATACAGTGTGAGTTGGATTATATATAAGGTATAATTCAGTTTAGTATTGAATTAGAATGGCGAATATATTATATGAACGCCATTAGAATGTATAATTATATTATAATTAAAATCGAGCTCGAAATGGCACGGCAGTTTGTTATTTGGCGATTCGAGCTTTAAACGAAAATACGGAAGCCGTTTTAAATCGGATTTCTGTGAAACAAGAAACGTACGGAGCTGGTGAAGTATATTTTTCTAATAGAAGAGAAAAATCGGGATTTCATCGTGTAGATTTTGATTTATGGCCAAATCAAATTTTAAAATAGTCGCTATGGAATTCCTTTATAATTTATTACGATTTATAAAAGGAATTTCAATATAAATTTTATATCGATATAATATGGATTTGGAAAATCGAGCTATAAATCCATATATGAATATTTTGGAGCTTTGGTATATTCTATGTGTATATATACGATAATATTAAATTGTTAATATTAAATTTAATTATTTTTTAATATATTTATATATTTAAAAGGGCTATTTAGAGCTTAAAAATAGCCACTTTTGCAAACGACCTCCGTTTTCGACGAAACTAATTTTGTTGGATCCGTAATATTATATTATTGTTAGATTCCAAGTTTCTTGAATTTTAGAGTCACTGTGTGGCCGTACGGATTTTTAGAGTGAAAAACAGTCAGTATTTCGATGGTTAAAAATATGCTGCGTGAGCAAACGAAGTCGGAATTCGACGATACCAGTTTCGTTGGGACCGTAAGGTCGAGAGGTAGCTGTATGCCAATTTTCATGATTTTTGGGTATCATGGGTGACCACAGGAATTTTTAAGGATAGAAACCAACAACGTTATATTTAAATTTGAATTAAAAAGTAAATATAAAAAATATCCTAATGTATTGGTGGACCTAAACTAGGCCACGCACCATCCCTTCTCAGCCGCACAGAAATCTCATCACCCTATATATCATTCTCACAAGCTGCACACTCAGAAAACTTAAAACTGTGATAATCCTCATCTTACAAAATGTATATCAAATCCAAATTAAATCCACAAATTCCAAATTACATTGGTATGTTATCATTGCAAGCTGCTTTTCAAGTTAGTACCAGTTTGGTAAGGTTCGACGTTAGTTTTGGCTGTTGGAGGTTTTCACAACGTGACTTAGGGTTCCTGAATTCAGAAATTGGGAGCATTGATTCGAGAATTTGAAGGCGTATGTGAGTCTGTGGTAATGAGTAGTACTTGCCTTGTATTTTTAGTGAAATATGGTGATAAAAACTGTTGATCGACACCTGTTGTGTGACGACGACGGAACCGATGAAATTATCTCAAAGGGGATGTTGTTGGTATGGTTGCGTTGAGTAGAAGATAAGGAGAAAGATGGTGGGTTTTGTTTGTGATTCGGTGGAGTAGTAAGGGGTTGAATGACATGGAAAGTATGCGGTTTGGGTTCGAAGAGCTACAGGCGTTTTCCATCGAGGAAAAAGAGGTTAGAGGCGTGTCTGGGTTTTTGGAAATTGGTGTGGGCCGCAAGAAGGGTTAAGGCCCAGTTAAAGAGAAAGGTTTAAGTTAATTTAAATTTAAATATATGTATAACTTGTAAATTAAATATCTTATTCGTATGTTATCGAAATTCAGCGAAACAAGATCCGTTGGGATCGTATGGACGGACACTACCAAATGGAACTGACTAGGAGTGAATTGAAGCTCATTTGAATTTATGGCGGAATAAATTGTTTGAATCAAATCAAACAATAGTTTATCGTACTTTAACGATGAACTGCCAAAGTGAGTAAAACTCACCAACTCTGAACAGTTATATTTTTGTAACGTACTCTTAGAACTGATAATTTTCTGTTGATTGTTGTTTGTTAACTATTTGGTTGAATTGCTTGTGTATTGGTTGAAATTATAGATAACGATATATATATATAAATCGTTAATCAAATATTTATTCTGTTTATCAGAACATTTTATATTCGTGATATTTTTGTTATTTAACATCTGTGATGCAGGGAAACAGGTTGGAGGGACCCAACTGGGTTCCTCAATATATAAAATACTGGCTTGTTTCATATATTGAAATATATGGTGTGATATATAATCTGTTGTCAATTATATGTGTTTGGACGATATTGGTCATCGTGATTTGATATATAGAATACCATAACATACCGAAATGTTGATAAGGGAATATTTTCAAGGTGATATTGAAAATATAATATTTTAAATGGAATATTTATAAATAAGAAATATTTATAAATTGGAATATTTATAAATAGTAGATATTTAAAAAGGGAAATTATAAAAATCAAAGAATAGAATTGAAAAGGAAATATTTGCAAACCATTTGCAAATAGAATAATAGAAAAGGAAATAGTTGCAAACCATTTGCAAATAGAATAAATAGAAAAGGAAATATTTGTAAACAATTCACAAATAGAATTGAAAAGGAGATATTTAGAAAATAAACAGAGTTAAAAAGGGAAATTTATTTATAACGAAATAAGATGTTGCAAAAGGGAAAACGTTATAAAAAGGGAAAACGTTATAAAAAGGAAACCGTTATAAAAGGGGAAAACGTTATTAAAATAAGATCATTTTTAAAGTGAAGAACCGTTATTAAAAGTAAATCTTTTTAAATGAATAAATGTTATAAAAAGGGAAATCTTTATAAAGCAAAAGAGTTAATCAGTTAGAGTTAAACAGTTAGAGTTAATCAGTTAGAGTTAACCAGTTAGAGTTAATAAGTTAGAGTTAATCAGTTAGAGTTAATCAATTAGAGTTAACCCAAATGAGATGCCATTTATCACGACTGCTAGCGAAATTCGCAGGGCTGCAGATAGCCTACGGCGGTCAGATGTTTCCTGAGGGATCAGGCGTAACCATTGTGATCGCTGCGATCTAGAGTTAAGCGAATGGAGTTAATCGAATATTAGTTATTCGAATAAGAATTTATCAAATAGAGTTAAGCAAAATCTGAAACCGACTAGAGATTAGTAAGTTGAATGGTTTTCTGAATATCGATCTGATGTTGGTTTCAGCCTTCGGGGTTGATACTTGGAGAATTGTTCTCTTACTAGTTTATAGTTAGGGTCTGATAGTTGTGGAAGGATAGTGATACGTGAATAAGCTATGGAAATGTTTTTCAATGTTAATAAGGTATATTTTGTAAATATAGAAAATAAGGAAATATGAATATATATATATATATGGTTGATGATTGGATCGATAATTCCATTTGGAAATAATATCGTTGTGTGTACACGGACATTTTTCATTCGATAGTTAAATCACCGACTATCAAAGTTTTGACCATTTTAACGTTAATATGGAGAGACCGGTTGGATTATTATCCGGAGAGACCGGTTGGATTATTTTCCTAAGAACCACTCCGTATTGGCATAAGCATTGCGAATCAAGTATGCTGAATATATTGAAGATGGAGTAAAAGTGCAAGGGCTGTTGTATAAATCTTAGATAACGACTACCTAAGATGGTTGTACTGAATAGTGCCTTCGGTTTGTCCAGTCCCGGGACAACTTGTATGGACGAATGTCTGACAGAGTATTCCTAACGAATCATATATGTTGATCTCTTCAAACGTATTATGTTTGGTGGCGGAGGAATTCGTTTCTCTTAGCTTCATACCCGTGATACCGTTAAGGAAATCGATAATGATTTGGCGGGTATGACGATGTGGTATTCCAAGTAAATGAAGATATGATATGAAAAAGATAAACGTAGCTTCTAGCCTCACATCCGGTAAATGACAAAAATCGGGCAGGCAGCATGGCTAAGTCGGTCACTGCGAAGTAGGGTGTACAATCAGCTATCTAGAAAATATTCATTTGCTTCTTTAATCTATCAATGTTGTCCCATATATATATATATATACATATATATACATGGGAAACGATTGCTGATCCCAACCGTTGGTGATATACATTCGATACACTCAAGCGAAATGAGTGGTCGGTCATGTGTGGCTGAGTTGCAAGATGTTCTTGTTGAACTCCAGTGTATCGTTCCTAGAGTACACTGATCAGAAGGTGGTTCCATAACTTGTCATAGTTGGAAATCCAATTATCCAATAAGCGCTTGCGGTTTATGATTATACATTATATATGTAGAGCGTAAGATGCAAGCGTTTCTGCTAGATTGATATCTATTTGTACTTAGACATTATTATAATATCAGAAGGATATTGTTTATAAAGATGTTTGGATTTTCATAAGGGAAAAACCCGTTTCGTTTTCACGGCGTGGTCTTATTAGATATCCTTTATTAAACCAAGTGTTTGGAGTTTTACTCATACCAATCCCATGACTGACCCGGAGTTTATTTTCTTTGTTTTCCCTAAACTCTTGGGTGCCTAAATTTGTATGGGTAGTCAAGTAGTCGAGATTTTATAGATATACTTGGAGAGCTTGGAGCACGTGGCTTCCGGATTATATAGTTATTGTTTATTTCCGCTGTTGTTGTAAGTTTTGTACTCTGCAATGTTATTGTATACATATACTGTTTACTTTGATGATGATATTCTTCTTCTTCTATTCTAAAAGTTTCTATCTTATCTATTCTCACCCTCTAACTTCTTTCTATTAGTTTCCTTGTTTCCATTGCAATTTGAATTTGACTTGTGTTATTTAGTCAGCTCAAATTGGACCGGAATTTCGGGTCACTACATTAATGAAGTATTAAGAGAAGTAGGGGTAATTTAAGCAAAGTAGGGGTAGACCGACAAATATGAAAGGTGATGAATCATTTTTATAGGGTGATGCAAAAACCAACCCTTCACAGTAGTTAAAAAATAGGGGCAATTGTTGGAAGTAAGGGCTAATTAGAGAAATATGGGTAGGATTAAAAAGAAGGGTTGTTTTGAAGTATTAAGAGAAGCAGGGGTAGTTTAAGCATAGTAGGGGTTGATTGACAAATATGAAAGATGATGAATCATTAGGATTGGGCGTTGCAAAAACCAACCTTTCATAGTAGTTAAAAAATAGGGGTAATTGTTGAAAGTAAGGTCTATTTAGAGAATTAGGGGTATGATTAAAAAGAAGGGTTGTTTTGAAGTATTAAGAGAAGTAGAAGAAGTTTAAGCATAGTAGGGGTAGATCGACAAATATGAAAGATGAGGAATCATTGGGATTAGGCGCTACAAAAACCAACCCTTCATAGTAGTTAAAAAATAGGGGTAATTGTTGGAAGTAAGCGTTATTTAGCGAATTAAGGGTAGGATTAAAAAGAAGGGTAGTTTTGAAGTATTAAGAGAAGTAGGGATAGTTTAAGCAAAGTAGGGGTAGATCGAGAAATATGAAAGATGATGAATCATTTGGATTGGGTGCTTGAAAAACCAACCCTTCACAGTAGTTAAAAAATTTGGGTAATTGTCGAAGTAAGGGCAATTTAGAAATTCGGGGTAGGATTAAAAAGAAGGGTAGCTTTGAAGTATAAAGAGAATTAGGGGTAGTTTATGCAAAGTAGGGATAGATCGAGAAATATGAAAGATGATGAATATTTGGATTGTGTAACACCCCACCTCCGCTAGGTTCACTCGCAAAGGAATGCACTAGCTTTAGAGGGGTATTATTGGTAAACATGTATAGAAATATTACAAGACAGGACATATAAAATAGCGGAAGTAAAACCAACGTTCATATCATTAATAAATAAGGTCTAAAGCCTTTTACATCAGAGAATTTCTTACATGAAAACATGTCTTGCAATAGTAAAGAAGCATAAAAACCTTTTCATAAATTATTCCCCAAGTGAAATAGTAATGTAGCCATAGCCAAGAAAAGTCCAAGCCATACATGATGACCTTCAAACAGAAGAAGTCCAAACTAACAATAGCATTTCCTCCCTGTAACCTGGGGAGGAAAACGGAAGACAAAGAGGCAAAACAAAAAGGGGTCAGTCATAAAGACTGGTAAGTCCAATCTACTTCCAGTATAAAGACTAATAAAGTTAACTGACATGAGAAACTGAGATGAAACATAAGTATGAAGACAAGATAGATAAGTTAACCAAAACAACAGGATGAACTATAGTACCCAGATAAACTGAGATATTATGATAAACAACGGTGTCATGATAAATCAAGGTATCACATCGTCAGGTTTCTATCAAGTATACCATCCCAAGATATCTATCATGTATAACATCCCATGGTATCTATCATGTATACCATCCCATGGTATCTATCATGTATACCATACCAAGGTATTTGTCATGTATATTTGCTCTGCACCTCTCGTACTAGTATCCCAACCCGCGTCATGTATTAACTATGAATGTCCCTTGCCCAATGTCATGTAATGGTCCATGTCAACCTAATATATAGCATATGTAGGTTTTCCAACTCGTATGTTTTCTTTCCATGTATAAGTTCAGTCCTTTGCCGTAGGCTGTACGGGCTTTCCTATGTAAATCTATACCACCTCAAAGTAGTATCGATTTATCCTTGAAGTTATTTTGGACTGCTACCCTTGATCTGGTTATGTTTTCTTACCATGAACTATCGCGTGTTCACTTCGGATTTATGCCACCTAGGACCACTAGGGATTATGCTACCTAATGAACGTTTTCGTGTCTCGGTTCGGGTTCAAGCCACCTAGGACCACTAGCGATTATGCCACCCGCCAACCATGCCCTTTGCGACACATATAAGTGGTGAATCGTTTCCATGTCCAGACGAACATGTATCTCAATGTCCCATCCGAGTTCCATGCCAGGGCAAATCGAGAAAAACGGAAATCGGTCGGGAGCTTTAAGTCGTCTGCTGATGCAGATATCAAGGTCTATTTTTGTACCCGTGGCTATGGTCCCACGTGACCCCTCCCTCAACTACTAAAAGGCAACCCAAGAAAAATCATGTATGAGAACTACATCCCGACCCCACTATGCCCCACTTTTCTATTGTCCAACCTCACCCATGACTCGATAGCAAGAACATGGTCTGTTGGGAGTTCTCTGCCTTTCCGTTCGTACACGATTGACTAAAGATGGTAGGTAGTCGACGACGCACTATCCAGAGCAAAAACAAGAATCGACGACTCTACGCTAATCCATCCCAGTCTTTGGGTCGCTCGCATAGAAACCAAGGCATACTCTTGGCTCTTCTACTGCAGACCTTAACCTCTGTGAGGCCAGGTTTCATGGACCATCTGCCACCTCACAGAGGGATACCAAGAGTACCCTCACGTCCCCCCCGAAGCTACCACTTCGTCACCCAGTTCGCTGGAGCTTTTTATCCAAGTCAGATAAGTTGCTCCTCCTCGTATACTAAGCGATGACCTACCGTATCAGGTTACTCATCTATTTATGAACTAGTCCCACGTCCTTGGCTAAGAATTATTACTTAGTTATTCTTAACTAAGGTTTACCACTTAACTTCTTTTCCCGTTATCCTTGGTTAACTACGATTTTCTACCTAGTTCCTCTAACTAGGGTTCTGTCTATTGGGTTAAGTGTTATTATTCAAGCCCATGACTTAACCCGCCTACCAACCATGTCATAATTGGCTAAGTGTTCAAGTTCAAGGCTTAGCCCCACAACTCGTTTGTCAAGTTGGTTAAGTATTTGTTTGTATTAACCCTATCAGATTATCGTGTTAGATTGATTAAGCATATATTATCCTAATCCCATCAGATTGTCGAGTCGGATTGGTTAAGTATGGGTTAGCTTAACCCCATCCACTAATCATACTACAATGGTTAAGTATATTTAAAAAGGTCTTGTGACTTAACCCTATCAGGTCCGTATAATAGATTGGTTAAGTATAGGTTACTTAACCTCATCAAATCATTATGTATAATTGGTTAAGTATAAGTTACTTAACCCCATTAAATTATCATGTTAAGTTGGTTAAGTATTAGTTACTTAACCTCATTGAATTATCAAGTTTAGATTGGTTAAGTGTTTAACTTAACCTTATCGAATTACCGTGTTTAGATTAGTTAAGTCTAGGTAAACTTAACTTCATCAAATTACCGTGTTTAGATAAGTTAAGTGTAGGTTACTTAACCCCCTCTAATTACCGAGTCGGATTAGTTAAGTGTAAATTACTTAACCCCATCGAATTTACCGTGTTAGATTAGTTAAGTATGGATTGCTTAACCCCATCTAATTGCCATGTTTAGATTAGTTAAGTGTAGGTTACTTAACCCCATCTAATTACCGTGTTTAGATTAGTCAAGTGTAGGTTACTTAACCCCATCTAATTACCAAGTCAGATTAGTTAAGTGTAAATTACTTAACCCCATCCCCTAATTGTCTTATATGGTTAAGTGTCATTAAGAAACCAAGTCCGGTTTCACTTAACCTACCCATTCGTGTCATATCGGTTAAGTGTCATTAGTCAAAATTACTTAACCTTTTCATGTGGCATTAATTAGATTAATGCACCCCAACCTCTCACATTAGACTTCGTTGTGGTTACTAGTTAAGTCGGGCGGGTCCGGGTAGATTTATACCACAACCTAGTCTAACCTCGGGTTTTAAGTGCTATGTGACCAACTACTCACATTGGGTCCTATTGTTTGTAGCCACTAGTTAAGTCGGGCGGGTCCCGGTAGATTTATGCAACAAACTCAACCTAACCTCGAGTTGGCCACTTTCATGTTTGGTCTAGTGTCTTATTACACTTACAACCCATACGTGTCAAGTTTTCAAGTTCCATGTTCATAGCCAAAATTACATGTCGTCATGTTTATACCAATTTACCCCAAGTCGTGTTTCATGTCATTAAAGATTACCCATAATGTAACCCCAACGCTTTTAAACTCACATATACATTCCAAACAACGCATAATGGATTTAAGTAGGAACTTGGCAAAGGCATTACAAAAAGGGTATAAGGCCACAAGTTAATCATGGTGGCATATGAGGCATAAATGTATTCATTAACTTGCATGTTACATTATTAAGCCTCAAAAACATGCATAACCCCAAACTTAGCACATAGGCGAATCATGATGATAGGTAACATAGAAAGATGACTAGAAGTTCGCATATAGCATTATATGCAAGTTATCATAAGGGATATGATAGCTCTCATGTTGCATAATGCAACATTCAACATAAATCTTATAGCTTTTAGGCCACAAGATCAAGATAATGTCTTTACAAACATGATGGGATACATAACATGATAGCATGTATGATTCTTAATGTTCAAACCCAACTTGCTACATTCATTTAACTTCATAGTCTAAAAAGAAAGTAGAAAAGGGCTTATAATTCTATGAAGGCAATAAAACGACATATAATACAATGATTGAGATGAAGCCACTCAAGCAACACCAAAAACCCCAAATGATAAGCTCCAAATGATACCCTTGAGTAAATATCAATAGAAATCCTTGCCTTGAAGTAGAAAGGTTGCAACTTTGGCTAGAATGCAACTTATGAACTCTCATACAAACTTGAAATCACTCATATGATCATGTAATCTCTCATGTGAATGAAGATAGAATTTATGACAAGAGGATGGAGGACATGACTAAACATTTTGGCATAGTTTGGTTGTTGGATCAATTTATGAAGGTTTTAGATTAGGTTAGGGGTCTTTTTATAGAAGATTAGGATAGTTTAGGCCATAGGATTAACCCAGGTCTAGATCCTAGCCACTGAAATTCGTCACAAGCTAGCAAACCAGACCAAAAGCATGTCTTGGGGAAGATGTCAGGTGCACCAGACCAAACTGGCCAGGCCACCTGTGTCGACTCCCCAGTCGACTTGGCAGTCGACTTGGGGGGGGGGGTGTCGACTTGGCAGTCGACACCCCCTTTGACTTAGCCTGTGTTGACTTTTCGAATTCCTGATTTGAATTCGAATCTGTTTTGAACTCTGAAGATTCTGAAAACTTCGACGGACCATATCTTGGTCATACGGACTCCGATTCTCGAAAACTCGGACTCTATTTCGCGTATTTTTTTGAGACGAACGCCATGGCACAGCCCGTTTCCCCTGATTCGGTTGTTATAACTTAATTCTGCCTTGATTCTCGTCTTAGCATGTTGTAAAAATCCGGGTTGGTACATCCTCCCCAACATAAAGGATTTCGTCCCCGAAATCTCCAAGTTAGGAAGAACGTATCCTACCATCCATCATCCAACTACTCAAAACATCATCCACAGGCAACCATGGTCCTTAAAAGACGCCTAATGCTTTATGAACACATGCAGAAAGTGTGTGTATATGTTCCTTAGCTAATGCTAATGATCAGGCCTGAATGATCTTTCTAATGCAAAAATATGTTTAGTGCCATGAGTCCAACATGTATGCAAATAGTCATAGTCATATAAGTACCAAATGTGTGCACAAACATTCATCCACATGCAACATCCGCATGACAACACATTCAATTTCATCCATAAACGAGTATAAATACTCGTGCATATGCAATACAAAATGTGAGTGCGTCGATCTAGTATCTAACATGTATTCGCGCATCCATGAGCAACCACTTGCAACCATTTGCAACCATATCAATCATAACATGTTTCAAATACATGTTTACATCCATAGGGTTCTACCTAAGGTTCCCAAGATAAGATCGAGGAGATAAACAAGACAAACTCCTTACGGGGTTAGTAACAGAAACAGGACCGAGAGGACATCCACCAAGCGATAGCGTGCAAGCAAGCTCTACAGGTGGACCAACGATCAAAGATATACTCTTAAAAAAAAAGAGACATGATGTGCGCGTCTAAGCCGCATTTCCATGAGCTTAATTCCATTGTCCCTTGACCGCCTTTGACTTCATGATTTCGTAGCTCTTTACTTCCTATTTCCAAGGTATGAGTTGGAACTCATTTCACTGTCGCCTCTCGTTCCACTTTCACTTATTCTTTCCCTAGTATACTAGGCTCAACCATATCTGCGTACTCGCGCAAGCTCTCCAAAATTCACTAGTGAATTCTGGATCTCGTTTACTGATGCCAATCCATGTTAGCAAGCGTACCTACTAGGGTGATTCCTATAACCCATGCTTAAGCGGAATGAATCATCCGTCCTATTGGCGAAAGTTACTCGATCGGGTCAGAGATTTCCGATAAATGCATCAAGAGATTCTAGGTAACTAACCATGACAGAACCCAAAAGGTTACACGAGACTTCGAGGGTATTACCAAAGCAAACCAAGAGTCTGACTACCCTTTTTCCAAAACCGAGAATGGTACCCCTTACCGGATAACCACTTTACCCCTAGAATCCATCCATAGCCCAACAAGTCTTGAATAAATGGACCGATCTTCCAACCAGGTTTATGGGGCTAAAGTGGAATCTTCTACCATGCTATTACTAAGGTGCAGAGACTTAACTATCGAGGCTGACTTAAATGATGCGATGATCAAAACAAAGTCTAGACGGGACGATAGAAAAGAAAGGCCAAGCCTTTAACAGGAACAGTACCATTCCTCTTAGGTATGCTAGAAATGAGAGCATACAATTGCCCTCTAGCTGATCTTGTCCTTATCTTCCTATGTGGATCAAGCTATACCAACAAGTTGCTTATTCTTATGCTCGTGTCCTTTATCCTTGCTCTTATTATCCCTTCTTATAACTTCGGTAACAGGTGTCTCGAGAACTTCCTCCATCGCACGGGAAAACACTTACGTAGCTAGACAATGATTAGTCGCAGTTAAAACTACTGTGACTACAGATGGAGGAAAGAAAGGAAAAGAGATTCAATCAAGGAAACAAAGGATAGTGCTAATGGCTTTTGGGGAATAGCCTTTAAAAACAAAATTATCTTGAAAAATTCTTCTTTGTAAACGGTTTCTCAAATAGTTTTCAGAAGGTTTTAAAAACTTGTTCCCAGTCTGGTAACCTTCTGCTCTGATACCAAATGTAACACCCCACCTCCGCTAGGGTCACTCGCAAAGGAATGCACTAGCTTTAGAGGGGTATTATTGGTAAACATGTACAGAAATATTACAAGACAGGACATATAAAATAGCGGAAGTAAAACCAACTTTCATATCATTAATAAATAAGGTCTAAAGCCTTTTACATTAGAGAATTTCTTACATGAAAACCAGTCTTGCAATAGTAAAGAAGCATAAAAACCTTTTCATAAATTATTCCCCAAGTGAAACAGTAAAGTAGCCATAGCCAAGAAAAGTCCAAGCCATACATGATGACCTTCAAACAGAAGAAGTCCGAACTAACAATAGCATTTCCTCCCTATAACCTGGGGGAGAAACGGTAGACAAAGAGGTGAAACAAAACGAGGTCAGTCATAAAGACTGGTAAGTCCTATCTACTTCCAGTATAAAGACTAATAAAGTTAACTGACATGAGAAACTGAGATGAAACATAAGTATGAAGACAAGATAGATAAGCTAAACCAAAACAACAGGATGAACTACATTACCCAGATAAACTAAGATATCATGATAAACTATGGTGTCATGATAAATCAAGGTATCACATCGTCAGGTTTCTATCAAGTATACCATCCCAAGATATCTATTATGTATAACATCCCATGTTATCTATCATGTATACCATCCCATGGTATCTATCATGTATACCATCCCAAGGTATTTGTCGTGTGTATTTGCTCTGCAACTCTCGTACTAGTATCCCAACCCGCGTCATGTATTAACTATGAATGTCCCTTGCCCAATGTCATGTAATGGTCCATGTCAACCTAATATATAGCATATGTAGGTTTTCCCAACTCGTATGTTTTCTTTCCATGTATAAGTTCAGTCCTTTGCCGTAGGCTGTACGGACTTTCCCATGTAAATCTATACCACCTCAACGTAGTACTGTTTTATCCTTGAGGTTATTTTGGACTGCTACCCTTGATCTGGTTATGTTTTCTTACCATGAACTATCGCGTGTTCACTTAGGATTTATGCCACCTAGGACCACTAGGGATTATGCTACCTAATGAACGTTTTCGTGTCTCGGTTTGGGTTCAAGCCACCTAGGACCACTAGGGATTATGCCACCCGCCGACCACGCCCTTTGCCCCACGTATAAGTCGTGAATCGTTCCCATGTCTAGACGCACATGTATCTCAATGTGCCATCCGAGTTCCGTGCCAGGGCAAATCGAGAAATACAGAACTTGGTCGGGAGCTTTAAGTCGTCTGCTGATGTAGATATCAAGGTCTGTTATTGTATCCGTGGCTATGGTCCCACGTGACCCCTCCCTCAACTACTGAAAGGCAACCCAAGAAAAATCATGTATGAGAACTACATCCCGGCCCCACTATGCCCCACTTTCCTATTGGCCAACCTCACCCATGACTCGATAGCAAGAACATGGTCTATTGGGAGTTCTCTGCCTTTCCGTTCATACACTATTGACTAAAGATGGTAGGTAGTCGAAGACGCACTATCCAGGGCAAAAACAAGAATCGACGACTCCACGCTAATCCATCCCAGTCTTTAGGTCGCTCGCATAGCAACCAAGGCATACTCTTGGCTCTTCTACCGCAGACCTTAACCTCTGTGAGGCCAGGTTTCATGGACCATCTGCCACCTCACAGAGGGATACCAAGAGTACCCTCACGTCCCCCCCGAAGCTACCGCTTCGTCACCCAGTTCGCTGGAGCTTTTTATCCAAGTCAGATAAGTTGCTCCTCCTCGTATACTAAGCGATGACCTACCGTATCAGGTTACTCATATATTTATGAACTAGTCCCATGTCCTTGGCTAAGAATTATTACTTAGTTATTCTTAACTAAGGTTTACCACTTAGCTTCTTTTCCCGTTATCCTTGGTTAACTACGATTTTCTACCTAGTTCCTCTAACTAGGGTTTTGTCTATTGGGTTAAGTGTTATTATTCAAGCCCATGACTTAACCCGCCTACCAACCATGTCATAATCGGCTAAGTGTTCAAGTTCAAGGCTTAGCCCCACAACTCGTATGTCAAGTTGGTTAAGTATTTGTCTGTCTTAACCCTATCAGATTATCGTGTTAGATTGATTAAGCATAGATTATCCTAATCCCATCAGATTGTCGAGTCGGATTGGTTAAGTATGGGTTAGCTAACCCCATCCACTAATCATATTACAATGGTTAAGTATATTTAAAAAGGTCTTGTGACTTAACCCTATCAGGTCCGTATATTAGATTGGTTAAGTATAGGTTACTTAACCTCATCAAATCATTATGTATAATTGGTTAAGTATAAGTTACTTAACCCCATTAAATTATCATGTTAAGTAAGTTAAGTACTAGTTACTTAACGTCATTGAATTATCAAGTTTAGATTGGTTAAGTATTTAAATTAACCTTATCGAATTACCGTGTTTAGATTAGTTAAGTCTAGGTTAACTTAACTTAATCAGATTACCGTGTTTAGATAAGTTAAGTGTAGGTTACTTAACCCCCTCTAATTACCGAGTCGGATTAGTTAAGTGTAAATTACTTAACCCCATCGAATTTACCATGTTAGATTAGTTAAGTATGGATTGCTTAACCCCATCTAATTACCGTGTTTAGATTAGTTAAGTGTAGGTTACTTAACCCCATCTAATTACCGTGTTTAGATTAGTCAAGTGTAGGTTACTTAACCCCATCTAATTACCAAGTCGGATTAGTTAAGTGTAAATTACTTAACCCCATTCCCTAATTGTCTTATATGGTTAAGTGTCATTAAGAAACCAAGTACGGTTTCACTTAACCTACCCATTAGTGTCATATCAGTTAAGTGTCATTAGTCAAAATTACTTAACCTTTTCATGTGGCATTAATTAGATTAATTCACCCCAACCTCTCACATTAGACTTCGTTGTGGTTACTAGTTAAGCCGAGCGGGTCCGGGTAGATTTATACCACAACCTAGTCTAGCCTCGGGTTTTAAGTGTTATGTGACCAACTACTCACGTTGGGTCCTATTGTTTGTAGCCACTAGTTAAGCCGGGCGGGTCCGGGTAGATTTATGCTACAAACTCAACCCAACCTCGAGTTGGCCACTTTCATGTTTGGTCTAGTGTCTTATTACACTTTAACCCATACATGTCAAGTTTTCTAGTTCCATGTTCATAGCCAAAATTACATGTCATCATGTTTATACCAATTTACCCCAAGTCGTGTTTCATGTCATTAAAGTTTACCCATAATGTAACCCCAACGCTTTTAAACTCGCATATACATTTGCAACAACGCATAATGAATTTAAGAATGAACTTGGCAAAGGCATGACAAAAAGGGTATAAGGCAACAAGTTAATCATGGTGGCATATGAGGCATAAATGTGTTCATTAACTTGCATGTTACATTATTAAGCCTCAAAAACATGCATAACCCCAAACTTAGCACATAGGCGAATCATGATGATAGGTGACATAGAAAGATGACTAGAAGTTCGCATATAACATTATATGCAAGTTATCATAAGGGATATGATAGCTCTCATGTTGCATAATGCAACATTCAACATAAAGCTTATAGCTTTTAGGCCACAAGATCAAGATAATGTCTTTATAAACATGATGGGATACATAACATGATAGCATGTATGATACTTAATGTTCAAACCCAACTTGCAACATTCATTTAACTTCATAGTCTAAAAAGAAAGTAGAAAAGGGCTTACAATGCTATGAAGGCAATAAAACAACATATAATACAAAGATTGAGACGAAGCCACTCAAGCAACACCAAAAACCCCAAATGATAAGCTCCGAATGAAACCCTTGAGTAAATATCAATAGAAATCCTTGCCTTGAAGTAGAAAGGTTGCAACTTTGGCTAGAATGCAACTTATGAACTCTCATACAAACTTGAAATCACTCATATGATCATGTAATCTCTCATGTGAATGAAGATAGAATTTATGACAAGAGGATGGAGGCCATGACTAAACATTTTGGCATAGTTTAGTTGTAGGATAAATTTATGAAGGTTTTAGATTAGGTTAGGGGTCTTTTTATTGAAGATTAGGATAGTTTAGGCCACAAGATTAACCCTAGTTTAGATCCTAGCCACTGAAATTCGTGACAAGCTAACAAACCAGACCAAAAGCATGTCTTGGGTAAGTAGTCAGGTGCACCAGACCAAACTGGCCAGGCCACCTGTGTCGACTCCCCAGTCGACTTGGCAGTCGACATGGGGGGGGGTGTCGACTTGGCAGTCGACACCCCCTTTGACTTAGCCTGTGTTGACTTTTCGAATTCCTGATTTGAATTCGAATCTGTTTTGAACTCTGAAAATTCTAAAAACTTCGACGGACCATATCTTGGTCATACGGACTCCGATTCTCGAAAACTCAGACTCTGTTTCACGTATTTTTTCGAGACGAACGCAATGGCACAGCCCATTTCCCATGATTCAGAGGTTATAACTTAATTCTGCCTTGATTCTCGCCTTAGCATGTTGTAAAAATCCGGGTTGTTACAGATTGGGTGCTGCAAAAACCAACCCTTCACAGTAGTTAAAAAATAGGGATAATTGTTGGATGTAAGGTTTATTTAGAGAATTAAGGGTAGGATTAAAAAGAAGGGTTGTTTTGAAATTTTAAGAGAAGTAGGGGCAGTTTAAGCAAAGTAGAGGTAGATCGAGAAATATGAAAGACGATAAACCATTTGGATTGGGTGCTGCAAAAAACCAACCCTTCATAGTAGTTAAAAATTAGGGGTAATTGTTAGAAGTAAGGGCTATTTAGAAAATTACGGGTAGGATTAAAAAGAAGGGTTGTTTTGAAGTATTAAGAGAAGTAGGGGTAGTTTAAGCATAGTAGGGTTAGATCGACAAATATGAAGGATGATGAATCATTTGGATTGGAGGCTAGAAAAATCACCACTTCACAGTAGTTAAAAATAGGGGCAACTGTTGGAAGTATGGGCTATTTAGAGAATTAGGGGTAGGATTAAAAATAAGGGATGTTTTGAAGTATTAAGAGAAGTAGGGGTAGTTTAAGCAAAGTAGGGGTAGATCGACAAATATGAAAGATGATGAATCATTTGGATTGGGTGCTGCAAAAACCAACCCTTCACAGTTAGGGGTAATTGTTGGATGTAAGGGTTATTTAGAGAATTAGGGGTAGGATTAAAAAGAAGGGTTGTTTTGACGTATTAAGAGATGTAGGAGTTGTTTAAGCATAGTAGGGGTAGATTGACAAATATAAAAGATGATGAATCGATTGGATTGGGTGCTGCAAAAACCAACCCTTTATAGAAGTAGTATGATAACTGGTTTACAAAGAAATGAATTATGCAAAAAAATGAATAAATAAATGAATAAAGCAAAAAAAAAAAGTAGGGGGTAGTTTAAACATAGTAGGGTTAGTTCGAAAAATATGAAGGATGATGAATCGTTTGGATTGGGCGCAGTAGAAACCAACCCTTCACAGGAGTTAAAAAAAGGGGTAACTGTTGGAAGTAAGGGCTATTTAGAGAATTAGGGGTATGATTAAAAAGAAGGGCTGTTTTGAAGTATTGAGAGAAGTAGGGGAAGTTTAAGCATAGTAGGGATAGTTCGACAAATATGAAAGATGATGAATCATTTGGATTGGGTGCTACAAAAACCAACCCTTCAAAGTAGTTAAAAAATAGGGGCATCTGTTGGAAGTAAGGGATATTTAGAGAATTAGGTGTAGGGTAAAAAAGAAGGGTTGTTTTTGAAGTATTAAAAGTAGTAGGTGTAGTTTAAGCATAGTAGGGGTAGATCGAAAAATATGAAAGATGATGAATCATTGGGATTGGGCGCAACAAAAACCGACCCTTCACAGTAGTTAAAAAATTGGGGTAATTGTTGGAAGTAAGGGCTATTTTAAGATTTAGGGGTATGATTAAAAAGAAGGGTTGTTTTGAAGTATTAAGAGAAGAAGGGGAAGTTTAAGCATAGTAGGGGAAGATCGACAAATATGAAAGATAATGAATCATTGGGATTAGGCGCTGCAAAAACCAACCCTTCACATTAGTTAAAAAATACGGGTAATTGTTGGAAGTAAGGGCTATTTATAGAATTATGGGTAGGATTAAAAAGAAGGGTTGTTTTTGAAGTATTAAGAGAAGTTGGGGTAGTTTAAGCATAGTAGGGGTAGATCGAAAAATATGAAAGATGATGAATCATTGGGATTAGGCATTGCAAAAACCAACTCTTCACAGTAGTTAAAAAATAGGGGTAATTGTTGGAAGTAAGCGCTATTTAGAGAATTAAGGGTAGGATTAAAAAGAAGGGTAGTTTTGAAGTATTAAGAGAAGTAGGGGTAATTTAAGCAAAGTAGGGGTGGATCGAGAAATATGAAAGATGATGAATCATTTGGATTGGTTGCTTCAAAAACTACCCATCACAGTAGTTAAAAAATAGGGGTAACTGTGGAAGTAAGGGATATTTGGAGAATTAGTGGTAGAATTAAAAAGAAGGGTAGTTTTGAAGTATAAAGAGAATTAGGGGTAGTTTATGCAAAATAAGGGTAGATCGAGAAATATGAAAGATGATGAATCCTTTGGATTGGGTGCTGCAAAAATCAACCCTTCACAATAGTTTAAAAATAGGGATAATTATTGGAAGTAAGTGTTATTTAGAGAATTAAGGGTAACAAGAAGGGTTGTTTTGAAGAATTAAGAGAAGTAGGGGCAGTTTAAGCAAAGTAGGGGTAGATCCAGAAATATGAAAGATGATGAATCATTTGGATTGGGTGCAGCAAAAACCAACCCTTCACAGTAGTTAAAAAATAGGGGTAATTATTGGAAGTATGGGCTATTTAGAAAATTAGGGGTAAGATTAAAAAGAAGGGTTGTTTTGAAGTATTAAGAGAATTAGGGGTAGTTTAAGCATTGTAGGGGGATGATCGACAAATATGAAGGATGATGAATCATTTGGATTAGAGGATGGAAAAACCAACCCTTCACAGTAGTTAAAAACAGGGGTAACTTTTGGAAGTAAGGGCTATTTAGAGAATTAGGGGTAGGATTTAAAAAGGGTTGTTTTGAAGTATTAAGAGAAGTAGGGGTAGTTTAAGCAAAGTAGGGGAAGATCCCCAAATATGAAAGATGATGAATCATTTGGATTGGATGCTGCAAAAACCAACCCTTCACAGTAGTTCAAAAACAAGGGTAATTGTTGGAAGTAAGGGCCATTTATAGAATTAGGGGTAGGATTAAAAAGAAGGGTTGTTTTGAAGTATTAAAAGAAGTAGGGGTAGTTTAAGCATAGTAGGGGTAGATCGACAAATATGGAAGATAATGAATCATTTAGATTAGGTGCTGCAAAAACCAACACATCGTAGAAGTTGAATGATAATTGGTTTACAAAGAATGAATAATGCAAAAAAAATGAATAAAGAAATGAATGACGCAAAACAATAATAAAAGTAGGAGGGTAGTTTAAGCATAGTAGGGTTAGTTTGAAAAATATGAAGGATGATGAATCGTTTGGATTGGGTGCTGCAGAAACCAACCCTTCACAGTAGTTAAAAAAACAGGGGTAATTGATGGAAGCAAGGTCTATTTGCGGAATTAAGGGTATGATTAAAAATAAGGTTGTTTTGAAGTATTAACGGAAGTAGGGGAATTTTAAGCATAGTAGGGGTAGATCGACAAATATGAAAGATGATGAACCAATTGGATTGGGTGCTGCAAAAACCAAGCCTTCACAGTAGTTAAAAAATAGGGGTAGTTGTTGGAAGTAAGGGTTATTTAGAGAATTAGGGGTTGGATTAAAAAGAAGGGTTGTTTTGAAGTATTAAGAGAAATAGGGGTAGTTTAAGCATAGTAGGTGTAAATCGACAAATATGAAAGAGGATGAATCGTTTGGATTGGGTGATGGAAATACCAACCCTTCGCATAGTTAAAAAATTGGTATAATTGTTCGAAGTAAGGGCTATTTAGAGAATTAGGGGTAGGATTAAAAAGAAGGGTTGTTTTGAAGTATTAAGAGAAGTAGGGGTATCACTAGTACAAAACAGGTCCGTTGCGACGGTTGTTTTTATCTAATTGCGGCTGGTCAACAACCGTAGCAAATGCTCCGTCGCAACAGGTGTATACTTATTGCGACTGTTGTAAAACCGTCGCAATATACTCTTTCTTGCGACGCGTATTCTAGAATAACCGTTGCTATAGACTAATTTATTCGCGACGGTTTTTTTTACACCTGTAGCAACAAACCGGCATTTAGCTCTAAAACTTCGACCTAATGCGACAGATTTAAAATAAACGATGAAATAAGTTTAACATTTGTGACTGTGTTTTATTTACATCCATAGCAAGAAAGTTTATTGTTGCTACGTTTTTCTTTTTTTTTACAACCGACGCAAAAGAGTAACTTCTAAATTCAAAAGCCTAATCCAATCACATTTCATTTCAGCCATTTTGATTGCCAGCTGTTAATGTAATTCAACATTTCCGAGCTTAGGTAATATATAAGCAGTTCACAAAATATATGGATGCAAGGAATACATACACAGTTCACAAAATGTTATATCATTTGAAAAGATAACACTAAAGCATATAACCATAGAACAGGATTAGTTTGCATGAGTCATAACTAATCATATGTTAAACTCCAACCGATACGTGTGTATACTTACAGAATACTTAATTTCAACAAATATTAATATTCTTCGCATGACTGCAGAAGAACAAAATGGATCATCCGGTTGAACAAATAGCACAATTTGTCTTCATGGTGATTGGCTTGAATCAACATCTGCCAAAAGACCAACATAGCATTATTTCGAGTGCAATTGAAAATATATCATAGTATCTCAGACTGTGAAATTGGATACTAAAAAATATGCAAACAAGTGACCATTCGTTGTTAACAAATATATACGCTTCGACTATATGGTCTCTTCTTTCCTCCCACCCATAACTCGAACATGCTTACTATGAAAAGCAACACCATATCCTGCCATATACGCAGGACATAACCCAAGACATAACCTTCTGCCATCTCCATCTTCACCAACTCCACATCCATTCCAGACGTATTTCTGCATGGCACTATTCCTTCAAGTGATAATAATGTGAGAGCTAGTTTTATCAAGCCAACCCCATATATCAATTCTTGCCTACTACCTATGAATTCTAAACAGTGGATCCAAAAGAAAATTCTCTTTTGCATGATGACGTTAGATTAAACCAGGCTAATCAATCCCTCCATTAAGAGTGTTCTCATGCAACCAATGAAGGCAATTTGAAACATTTATTTCTTCTAACTCACCAGAACTCCCTTTGTCTAATTCTTTTGCTACCTATGAAGACAAGTTTTCTTCTACTCCATCAATATGCGGATTTCCAACTCTCTTGCTACAATCGTATCTTCGAATATAACTCAGCTGCCTATTTTAGTATTTCCAACCCTCTTAAACATTTTCCCATATCCTTACCTAATATATCTGAATCCAAGGTCGAACCATGACGAATTAAGGTTTCGATGGTTCGGCTAGTCAAACCATCGAAATCATGCATTGTTTATTAATTATCTATATGAAATAAATTCGAATAAATGATCATAAACATAGAAACTACAACCGTAACTCTATATGTGATGCCAGCAACACAATTGTATCCAGGATACACAATAAAAATGATATTGTAATTTGAGTTTTGATGACCAAATATTTTGTAAAAATGATATAGTCTAAAAGTTATCTTTTTTCTATAGTCAAATATATTGTATTCAAAAATATATCTGACTGGAGTAAAGAACAACACCACATGAAGAGAAATAAACTCACCGCACTGTAGCAAACAATACATCTAATTGTTGCATGCAATTGTAGTTAGCTTCTAAATCTAAACAATAAATGTATGTCAAGTAGACAGTAACGAAAATTCACGTAGTTATTTGTAAAATTTTAATTAATAATTAATTTTCTGCTTTCGATTGATTCACGTAGTTATCTTGGGTACATACCAACGACATTGTAACCTCACTGTTTAAAATTAAGCATGACCTTCCTGAGCCAACAGAACCATCTCCATAGCCTCTAACACTGCCAAATCCTCCAATTTTAAATGCTTGATGAGGCGCCATATTACCTACAATCGAACCACCTATAAGGCTGACAATTGATAATAGTTATAACCTGTTAATTGCAATTACCTGAAAGAGTAAATATGAAATAATTGTGAATCTCAAACTCGATAAAATTTGATTGGCATACCTGGAGACAAGCAAAGCAGGCCCATAGTTTACTCCTATTGATGCAACAAATTTGAGAAGTGGCAGCCCTTGTTCCATTTGAAAATTTAACTGACAATGTTAGAGTTAAAAGTCAAGTTATGCATACCAAAAAATGAAATAGGACTTGGCCTTGAATTTATCGCATTTGACAATATCACTATATCAGTTTGATTAAAAGGCATTATATGTGTGTGTGAGATAGAGTGTGTGTAGAGACTGCCTCTAGTAACTGATTTTTTTTGGTACCAAAGCTGATATTTTCTATAGCAACCCAAAGTTTTACGGAACTCCCATTTTAATATTTGGTCACTCAAAATTCTAATCGAGTACGGGCCAAACTTTAAGCCCTAGACCAACCGTTTCTAACAAATATTGACAGAAGTCCGTTGGTCAAAAGGAATTTTACCATCACTTACTCTGGAAAAACTATGATCATTTGCTGATGCATACTGTGATTCTTGCTTCAAAGATGACCATATCGTCATGAGTACCCCACTGCATTAATAAGTCACATGAGGCTGTAGAACAATTAATCTCAATAAACAAAAACAACCTCAAAGTTATAAACATTACAATTTACCTGCTTGTTAGGGAAAAGCCATTGGGATCCTGGCTTATAGCACGCCCATTTTCATTAACAGTGCAGACATGCTGAATTAGACAACTGCAGGTACAAATTAATAATTAATTTAAATAAGGTTTAGCGGTCAACAGATTTTAAATTATACTTTTTACACAAACCTCGAACTTCAGACTAGTAGTGCTGTTCCAATGAGAAGTAGCTAGTTCACTGAGATCGGCACCAATTGAAGTGCGTCATAGATTGACCCCACGGACCCCACCGCTTCCTGATCCAGAAAAATTATCCATAGGTTACCCATGAACTACAATTTCAGGTGTGACTGAGTGCTGGAATATGGATCAAAAATTCGTATGAGACTGCACATCATTTATCTGTGTTTCTGTATATTTACTGAATATTGATAATACCGTCTAGGGGTGAGCAATATTCGGTTCAAACCGAATTAACCTACCAAACCGTTTCATTTCGGTCGGTTTGGTTCGGTTATAAAACTAAATCGGTTTGAATTCGGTTTGTAAAATAATTTTTTTCGGTTATCGGTTTAACCAAATTAACCAAACTTTTAATTTATTATCTAACTTTATGGTATTGTAGTACTTTAAGTAATTAGTTTAATTATGTAGTATAAAGACATTTGTTGCAAATGGATCAAATCTTATCATAAACATAAAATTTACTGCATAAAATTTCTCCAAACATGAATTTATGTTTTACTTTTAGTGAATCCATCATTTGAATTATTGTACATCCTTCAAGTACGGTTAAATCGGTTACCGACCAAATTAACCGAAATTAATTCGGTTCGGTTTGAAAAAAATTTGGTTTTAATTCGGTTTGAGCTTTTTTACGTCCAAACTAACCGAACCAACCGAACGCTCACGCCTAATACCGTCCTTACCTACATTCATAGAATTCAATTCAAAAAAGTAATAGTGATAAAGGTTGTCCGATTCATATCTAATTTAAGTTAGTGCAAAAAAAAAACATCGGAATCATTTTTCTCTAAGATTGACATGGTAACATGGTCAAACAAATGGCTTTCCAGGACAAAATTTCTTCTTCATTTTTACTTGTCCTATACTCCACCCATTTTTTAGGAATGTCTTATGGACAAGAAAGGGATAACAAACAATGCAGAACTTGGCAACGATGATATGTTGCATACTTGTATTACAGGCATGCACACATATTGTGATCAAGGTATAAAATCTCGAATTTCGGCTCGTCTCATCTCCAGAATTCTACACACAATATCTCGGGTGAGATGACTGTATCTCGGATGTACATCTCACAGATTTTAAAGTCAATCTCGGGACCATCTCGGAATAACTTAAGGATCCAAAATTGACATTTTTAAAGATTTTTATGATAATTTTATCTAAATATAAACTAGATAACATACACGATTCATAAATAACAATAATACAAAATTATTTTAGAGGAGAGTGGTCACATGATTATTTTGCTATTGGTTAAATAAATTCTACTCATTTGAATATTACAATTTAAAAATAAACAAAAAAATCATCCATTTTTTGCATTCGTTAAAAAATAGAAATAAAATTAGAGAGCTTGCAAAATATAGTCATAGTGTAATTTCTTTTGGATCAACATGAAAATGGTTATAGTCAACAAGTATTGTTTGCTGCTTTATTGCATTATAAATACGAAATTATGAGGCTGCATAACTCAGACCACTCAATGTTTATATGCATCACATGAATGCAACATACATAAGAGGACAAGCTGGACAGTCTTAAAGAACAGCTTGCATTGACACTGGCTCTGGATGAACCACTGTATCTGTATTGCCTTAAAGAATAGTTTTTTTGGATCGCACAGTCTCAAAAACTGAGCAATGGCTTATTTTAAAAAACAGAGCAAGTTTTCGAAACTGAGCCATTACACTCAGTTTTTACATGTTTGAGTTCTCATTTTGCATATTCATATTCAAGGCTGAAAATAGATGTCAGTTATGTAATGAACTGTTTGTAGCAACCAACGGTGAAGTAACCTGATCATCCTAAAATTGCCAACTTCACATCACCACACATATTAAAAACCAACTGAGAAGAGAATCTGGGCAAGGGTACACTAAAATCCCGAATCCACTTGCAAGAGTAATCCGCTAAACTGAAGTGTAATGAAGTCAAACTGTGCATGTTAAAAGAAAAAACATGCACAAAATTACTATTTTGATCAAAATCCAAGATATCTAAGTCAAGACTAAACAGGTGAAAAATGCCAATGAGGTCTGAACTCTGAAGTAGCAGCCGGAGCTTTCACTTCTACCGGCTATGTAGTTTGCTTAAATTGGATTACACTATTAAACAGATGTGACTAAAGAATGTAAAATGCAACTGAACGTATGCTGAGCAAAACAGTATTAACATATAACATTCTACTTCAAAAACTCTTGTTTTCATCCCGTGATTTTGAATTTGTTTAGTTTTCTTTACAAAAAAAAATAACATAGGAGTTGAGTTTCATTTCAATTCAAAGTCAAAAAAATCAGGAAATCTGCCAATCTTTTGGTGCTTCAGTTGAGCAGAAGAATAAGGACTTCCACAAACAATCAGCGCATTTGTTGGAAATAAATTTGGTTTTTAAGGAAACATTGATTATGTGACAAATTTTATTCTTGTATTGAGGGAAGCACAAAATAAATGGTGATAAATATTAGAGTTATCAAAATAAGATTAGAGAACAATCTAGACTAAACAAATATGTAAAATAAAGAAAAGTCTAGAGAAAGAACAGTCTAGAGATTCTCTCTTATATAAATTATGATGTAATCACTCATTTGTATCAATCAATGATCAATCAAGAAAAAAGAATCAAGCAATAAAAATATTTTTTCTCCTCCCTTAAAATATTCTACATTTTCTAATTTGTTTCTCTTCCTCCACATAAATTTTCTTAACAAAGTGGTATCGGAGCAACACAAATTTTCCAACAAAGTGGTATCAGAGCCAGGTTGAAATTATGACATTTCTATTTCTTTCGACGTTTGTTCTCACAAAAGAGAATTTTGAGGAATGGAGCAGTAGGAAAAAAGAGGAGCTAATCTCCAAAGATCTGTGGGAAATTGTTGAAAATGGCTATGAATGGCGTAAAGACGTCGAAAGCATGTCGCAAATGGACAAGAAAGACTTTGCAAAATTAAAATGAAATGATTATCGTGCTCTTTCTGTGATTGCTGAGAACGTCGATGAGAAAGCTTCGGATCTCATTTTTAGAGGAAGGTGTACAAAAGATTCATGGAATCTCTTAAAAAAGGTGTATGGAAAAGATAATGCAAAAGTAATGAATGAAGATAAGTTGATTGATGAGAAAGATGAAAAGAAGGATAGCGAGAGTGTGAACGAGAAAGAGCAAGAGAAGAAGAAAGAAAATACTATACCAGAGCTTATGGAAGAAGAGATGATGGATGAGACAGAGAAGGAGAGAAAAAAGGAGGCGCAGAAGCAAAAGGAAGCTGAGAATGTTGCTTATAAAAGGAAGGATACTGAAGTTGGGCTTGATGCAAGTAATGCCATGAATGTTTATAGAGCGGTTGAATCAAATGAAGTAGGAAAAGAAAATACAGCTAAAGTTGAAGAAAGTTCATAGCCCATAGTCGAACAAGAGAATAACGAATCTGATATTATTGAAGTGAGTTCGGTCATCGAGGCGGAAGAGGAGAATAAAAGTGCTAGTAACATTAATGCTATTGAAAAAGAGAGGGATTTGAAACATATTGAAGTTGAGTTTTGCGCTAATGATGTTGAAGAAGCTGACAGTGTAGTGGAGTTGAATGAGGTAGACAATGAACAAAAAACTCAAGTCGAAGAAGTAAGTGAAGAGGTGCATAATACAAAGAATGCCGATAATGAGAAGCTTGACGATGTTACTGAATCTAAAATTATTGATGAGATAGAGGATGCTGTCATGGAAAAAGAGTCAAAAGTCGTGCTTGAAGATGTTGGTGAGAAAAAGGCTAGCGCTGTTGCTAGTTCGGTATTAGTTAACACAAACAAAGAAATTGAGTTGATCAAATACTGTAAAAGTGATTTTTTTAAAGAATTTAAAGATGTCATATATGACTCATTCAAAGTTTATGACACCGGAATAAGATGGAATCTAGAGCGCATACTTTTTGGAACGTCATGTGCTAATGAAGGAGGACAAAATGAATGGAGCACCATTGAAGAAGTTGCATCGAAGATCTTCATATTGGGAAAGAGGAAGAAACGAAAAAAGAAAATTTGGGTAATTTCTTTAGTCCTACCAAAGCACGTAAAATACAAAGAATCAAAATCTTGCATCAATTTGCAAAACCAAATTTACGGGGGGATGTTGGAAATAAACTTGGTTTTTAAGGAAACATTGATTATGTGACAAATTTTATTCTTGTATTTAGGGAAGCACAAAATAAATGGTAATAAATATTAGAGTTATCAAAATAAGATTTGAGAAGAATCTAGACTAAACAAATATGTAAAATGAAGAAAAGTCTAGAGAAAGAACAGTCTAGAGATTCTCTCTTATATAAATTATGATGTAATCACTCATTTGTATCAATCAATGATCAATCAAGAAAAAAGAATCAAGCAGTAAAAATATTTTTTCTCCTCCCTTAAAATATTCTACTTTCTTCTAATTTGTTTCTCTTCCTCCACATAAATTTTCTTAACAAAGTGGTATCGGAGCAACACAAATTTTCCAAAAGCATTTGTATCAGTTATCATTCATATCTAAACTGATGGACCTTCGGCTAAGCATCGGATCCGTAAAAGAAGGACATTTGCGTGGAGTGGTTATGAAAAGGACCTAACTTACAAAAGGGCCGGAAATATAGTTTAAAATTTACATAAGGGCATTGACAAAACTTCCCTTGTTTCTAATCATATATATGAACTGGTTATGAGAAGGACCTAAATTGTATGTTGATATTGCATGTGAACTCCTGCTGCAGATCTTTAATTGTTAGCATTGTTCCATTATTAACCGGAGTAGGAAGTTCATCTAAAACCTGCATACATGATTATCAGATTGTAGCAGCGTCCCAAAAAAATTAAAATAAATAAATCATGGTTAAGCTTGTTAATAATTCCGAGTAAATGGGAAAACCTTATCAAGATTTCAAAGCATAATTGGCAGCGACATCTTCCTCGAGATCATTGCCAACTTCATAAATCAGATTAGATCCACCCATTATCAAAGGCAAATTCATACCAAGCTTTTTATTTACAATCTTCTCAACAAAGTCGCGCAGTGTGGAAGTGGAAGTATTTGTCTCAAGAAGTAGAGGCATCTGTTTTGTAAATAACAAAAGTAAACATGAACAAAATGGAGAAGATAACAAAATGATATAGCATGCACAATTTGCAATAAAATAAGGTTACCTCAGAACAGACATAGCATGGTTTATTAGGTTCAAATGGCTCCACCGGCATCAAGAGCATCTTTCTTGAAGGATGCTCAAGGCAGTAGGTCATCCTGATATCACAGATGATCAATTTCAAATTGTAGGGAGATAAACGAAAGTCACACCACCATCACCAAGGAACATGATGTGCATCACAGAACATACATAATAGTTACTGAACTTAATCCATAAGAATGGAATCTTCTTTAAGGTATAATCCCTACTGCAAATAAAATAAATCTGTCAAAGGATACCCAAAAATCTAAAATATGCTGCATCCGTATCAAAAAAAAAAGGGGTGGGGGGTGGGGGGGGAGGTGGGTAAATATTCAATGTCCAGAACAATCAAATACAGATGTGAATATTATGCCTGCATTCAAATTTATCCATCTGCTATTTGTCATAATAGTTCATATTATGTGTATTTTAGTATAGTGAATAATATGTATTTTTGTATTACCAAGATAGAAGTAAAAATTATAAGCATATTAATGCATGTTCATTACTTGGAATCATTTTTATCATCATATTCTATATTTTTTTGTACTTTTTAATCATCAACTGACAAATAAATATCTAATCCAAATAAAATTATTTATAATTTTGGATTTGTCAATGTAAAGTGGATATTATGATACCTGATAACCATCCGCTATCGCGGATATCCGGTACTTAAAAGTGATTTTGGAAACAGACATGGATAATGACAGTATTTGTATCTGAAAGTGTACATTAATAAAAGTGTCCATGGATAATGACAGTATTTGGAAACAGACATGGATTTAGGTATACGAGAGATCCCTATTACTTGATGGTGGATAAAACTCTACTGCTACAGATAAGTTTGAAGGACCAAAAGGCGCAACCGATGCTCTGTATATGATGAATGCTCTAAAAACTTCTCTCACTCTCTTAACTGCAAAATACACAACCACCATCATGAAGAACTGCAAGGCACTGATAGAAGTCAGGCAACCGATGGTCACAAGGACAATAACGGAAATGTTACAAACTTTTGCTGCAGTTCTTCTTCAGAGGTTGCCTCAGAGGCATTGTTAGATATCCTGTGCTCATTATCAATATGTATCTCTTCGAAAGGCTGCTCAGCAGATGAGATGGCATATATTGCAAAGCTATTACATAATGGCATGAGAAAGACTTATGATTTGAACAGAAAAACATGTATTATAAAACTTCCTCATGTATTCAATACTCTGAGTGATATTTTAGCAAGTGTGTATGAAGAGGCTGCATTTGCTTCAACTGAGGCAATGATAGGGTTAATATCGTATTGCATCAATGAAAGCATGGTGGCACAGGGGGTTGAGCAAACCAACCTCAGTGACCAGAGGGGCAGTAGAAAATCTGCTCCAACCGTCATTGAAAGGATATGTTTTACTTTTGAAGGTCTTCTCGGTAATCGGTACAATGCAGTGTGGGATATGTCATTTCAGGTTCTTATAGCTGTGTTCTCTAAGCTTGGAAAATCTTCATCTTTTCTTATGGTGGAATCAATTCAAAGTTTGGCAAATTTACAGAGTTTACCAGATGAAAACCTTCCTTTCAGAAAGTAGCTTCATGAAAGTTGATGATAAAACTTTTACGTGCGACAGGAGCCAACTAAGCAAATCAGCAATCCAGTGACATGGAAATCGACGACCAATCATCCAATGGTGCATCTCTTTCGCATTCACATGGCTTGTTACTCGATCTAGCTGTGTCTCTCCTACCAGATGTGAATAAGGAAGAAACTTATTTGTTATTCACTGCCATTAAATCTCTGTTGCATGATAATGATGGTCTGTTGCAGAAGAAGGCGTACAAAACGCTTGCTATGATGCTTAAAGAATCTGAAGAATTTATTGGAAATAAGGAGGACAAGGTTATTTGTCTGATGATAGAAGCAACTGATTCATGTCACTTTCAGCCAAACGCCACAGGCTTGAAAGTCTGTACCACTTGATAGTTTTTGTTTCAAAGGATACATCAGAGCAAAGGAAGAAGGAGAGCATAAGTGCTTTTCTTACCGAAATAATACTTACACTAAAAGAAGCTAATTGAAAAACGAGAAACACAGCTTATGAATTGCTAGTTCAGATCGGCCATGCATACGAAGACGAAGAGCAGGGTGGGCAAAAGGAAAACCTGCTTAGATTTTTTCACATGATTGCTGGAGGTTTGGCAAGCGAGAAGCCGCACATGATAAGTGCTGCAGTCAAAGGATTATCTCGGTTAGCCTATGAGTTCTCCGGCTTATAAAGCTACTTCCATCTTTTTCGTTCTTCTTCAAAGAAAAAACCGTGAAATCATCAAAGCGGATCTGGGACTGATTAAAGTATTGGTGGCACGGTCGAAAGCTGATCCTCTACAAACTCATTTAGAGATGATGGTTGAAGGACTGTTGAAATGGCAAGGTGACACCAAAAATCATTTCAAAGCAAAGGTGAAATTGGTCCTTGAAATGCTTGCAAAGAAATGTGGTATGGAAGCATAAGAGCAGTTATGCCCGAGGAGCATATGAAACTTCTTACAAACATAAGGAAGCTGAAGGAGCAGAAAGAACGTCAGGCTAAATCTGAAGCAGGTTCTGAATCAGTCCATACGAAAACAACTTTATCCTGGCGTAGCAGATGGAATCGTACACACATTATGGAATCGTACACGCATTTTTCCGGACTTTGGAGATGATGACGATAGCTATGAAGAAACTTATGATGCTAAGTCTGTAAAATCTTCAATTTGGTCTACGGACAAGTCTAAGGTCTCTAAAAAGCATCCAGAGTATCTTTACGACCAAATGGAAGACGATCCTTTTGACTTGCTAGATGAACAGAAAACAAAGGCATCCCTTTGAAACTCAAAACTCAAAAGAAAAGCAGAATTTAACGAAGATCCAGAGTTTGACTCAGATGGTCGCTTCATTGTAAGAGAAGATGGTAGCTACATGAAGACGAATGTAACAACCCGGATTTTTACAACATGCTAAGACGAGAATCAAGGCAGAATTTAATTATAAATCTGAATCAAGGGAAACGGGCTTTGCCATTGCGTTCGTCTCGGAAAAGTACGCGAAATAGAGTCCGAGTTTTCAAAAATCGGAGTCTGTATGACGAAGTAATGGCCCGTCAAAGTTTTCAGAAAATTTCAAGTTCAAAAATAGTTCAAATTTGAATTCAGATTTCAAATTCTTCTAAGCACAAGAGGCGGGAAAAATTCCCGCCACCCCCAAGTCGACTGGGGAGTCGACTTGGGAGTCGACACACCCCGGGTGGTGTCGACTGCCCAGTCGACACCCTTGTCGACTTGGGTGGTCGGTCAGTTTGGCCTGGGTGCACCTGACTTGTTCCTCAAGACATGTTTGGAAGCTTGTGACGGATTTTGAGGGCTCAGATCTATCCTAGGGTTTATCCTATGGCCTAAACTACTCCTAATCCCTATAAAAAGACCCCTAAGCCTACCCTAAACCCTCACAAATCACTCATGCCACGAAGTGCCGCCAAAATCTATCTTGATCATGGCCTCCATCTCCAACTCAAGGGCTCATGCATTCAAATCGGATCCGGATCAAAGATGCTAGCTTGCTACATCAAATCAAGGGAGTTAATCAACGTTGCTATGCAAGTTTCATGACGATTCTTCAACAAAGGAGCCAACTTTCTTGGTCAAGACGATTCATGATCTTTCCCTAAGCCTCGCTATGTAAGTTCTAGCTACTTGTAGATTCTAACGGTGGTTCTAATGTGACATGGAATAAAATGCGATGAAACATAAGTATGCTAGCCTATGTGAACCTAACTTTGCCCCTTTTCTATGATCTATGACCTTGGGCTAAGTTTTTGCGACTTAATCATGCCACTCATGTTATGCTTAACCTAGTTTATCTTGCAAGTTTGAATCTTTATCTATGGAATGCTAGCATGAACCTTTGGGAACCATTTGACTTGTGAAACATTGGCAAAGATTTGACTTTGGTGCTTATGCATGTAAATGAACCCAAACCCCTTATGTTTTCATGCATGTTTGTAGCCAAATCCTCTTATGATACTATGCATGTTTGTGGCCAAATTCCCTTATGATACTATGCATGTTTGTGGCCAAATTCCCTTATGATACTATGCATGTTTGTGGCCAAAAAAAACCCCTTATGATGCTACGCATATTTTGAGGCCAAACCCCCTTATGATACCGTGCATATTTGTGGCCAACCCCTTTTTTTTGGCATCGTGCATGTTTTGAGGCCAATATGTAGCATAGTATCCTTACTATGTTGACTCGCTTTTACATGGGTTGGAAACACGATTTGGGGTAGGATAGACGAGCGTGATTATGACATGATAATTTGACATGGGATTTCATGAAAATATGACACTCATGATACACCTAAATGGGGACATGACATGTGGGGTAAACATGGGACTTGAAACTAGACACGTATGGGTTGTAAGTGTAATATGACACTAGACCAAACATGAAAGTGGCCAACTCGAGGTTTGGTTGAGTTTGTAGCATAAATCTACCCGGACCCGCCCGGCTTAACTAGTGGCTACAAACAATAGGACCCAATGTGAGTAGTTGGTCATATAGCACTTAAAACCCGAGGTTAGACTAGGTTGTGGTGTAAATCTACCCGAACCCGCCCGGCTTAACTGGTAACCACAACAAAGTCTAATGTGAGAGGTTGGGGTGCATTAATCTAATTAATGCCATGTAACACCTCATAATTCTGTAACACTAAGATTTACAAATCAAGGAAGAATTAAAAGTTAAAATCAAAATCAAGGGAAATGGGCTGCGCTGTTGCGTTCGTCTCGAAAAAATATGCGAAATAGAGTCTGAGTTTTCGAAAATCGGAGTCCGTATGACCAAGATATGGACGAACGAAGTTAGGCAGAGAAACCGGAAACAGACCAGAATGCACTGTTGCACTTGTGAAGTGCGCCAGTACAAAAATACACTGCTGCACCTGCCAAGTGCGCCCATACTAATCCAGTACCGAATTCTGGAGTGTTCTGTGCTGACATGTCTCCTTTTGAGTGGTTGGATGATGTGTATTCGACCTGTGCGATTCTGATGGCTTCTATGATGATCTAAGGGCCCTAAAACACTCTCTACACCTATAAAAGAATGCCTAGACCTAAGGGTTCCTCCACACAAATTCTCTAAGGCATATACATACTGCTTCTCTCTAATCTAGCCTCCACCATTAAAATAAATCTAATTCTCCACTAAAACAAGTTATAGTTCTTCTTCTAATTGGAGATTCAAATCAAGATTAAAGCTTCAAGAAGGGAATCAAAAGTTGATTCAACGATTTCAAGCAACGTCGCACGAATCATAGCAACGCCATCTTTCTTTTCTAATCTAAATCTCTGTAAGTCAGTTGTTTCTAGATTTGAACGTTTTTGCTTTATTTTGTGACATGAAATTAAAGGAATAAAAGAATATGCCAAATCTCTCTCTCTCTATTCGAATCTGTGTTTATACTCTTGGACTAAATTAAGAACTGTTATGATCCAAGGACAAATAAGACTTTGCCTAAGACCGTTGCCTATGACTATGGATTCTGAGAACATGTGCCTTTGGACTATGAACATAAGCCTTTGATTTTGGGACATAAAACATTGCCTATGACGGTGACTTATGACTGTGGGAATTATTTTCCCTTTTGACTATGAATATTGCCTATGACTATGGACATTTGCCTATGACTATGAACACAAGCCTTTGATTTGGACATAAAGTATTACCTATGACATAACAATGGTGATTTAAACACCTATGATTCATGACTAGGAAAATTGTTGCTTAGGTTTTGTGACTATGAAATTGGATCTAAAACCCGATTTATCTATTCTGTCTGTTCTTGATTTTCTTTGGTTTTAGACTATGGGAATTTACCTATTAAGTTAGGTCTACCCATGTTCTCGAACCTATTCTGTCTATTCTTGGTTTTAGACCATGGGAATTTACCTATTAAGTTAGGTCTACCCATATTCTTGAACCTGCGTTGTTATCCAAATCTTTTTATGCCAATTATTATGTCCACCCTTTTTCATAGCATCTTTGGTTCATTCCCTATTTTCTACGAATCCAGATTTATTTACAATCTAGGTTGAATCACGGTTATACGAACGGTGGGAATGCGATTTGGGGAAAAACACAAAAATAAACATAAATATAGTTGTAAGCTTGAAATTGGCATAGTTTGGAAACGAATGTGATTCTGATTTATACAATTTTAGAACATGTGTTAAGACATGTGAATTGGGTAGATTTGACATGGATTATAGGTTATGAAATTTAGATCTAGTATTGGCCTGTAAACTGAAAAACTAGAATAATAAATCTAGTTTGTATGTAGACTGTAAACTAGAAGAATAAATCTAGTTTTTGGGCATAAACGGTGAACTAGAATAGAAAATCTAGTTTGGCATAGACTATAAACTAGAATATGAAATCTAGTTTAGCATAAACTGAAAATAAAGATGATAGATCTAAATTGCTATGAACTGTAGGTTAGGCAAATCAAGATTTTGGCCTAGAATATAAGTCTGTTAGCGACAAATGAATATAGGCCAAATTTGTTTAAAAAGGAGGAAATGGGCTGTAAGATAAATTTCTAACAATTTATAAACAAAAGAAAGATATTTTGATAACACCCCTTTTTATAACTCGTACCAGAAAGTTCTAGGGTGACAGAAAGGATAGTGTCTAGGCTTGGGTTTGGAAAATACAAGTTTCCTACCGTCCCTGTCTATCCCAAACTGATCCGACGAATGGGATGGTTGCTTTCAAAACCAAGTTTGGAAATTAATCAGAAAACCCTTTGAACTTATAAAACATGAATATGCCTAACCCGAGGTTAGATTGAGTTGCGGTGTAAACCTGCCCAGAACCGACCGGCACATCCAGTAACCGCAGCAATATCTGTCTAATGTGAGAGGTTGCGGCTTTAATTTATTAATTAAAGCTAGAACAAGAAAGGGAGGGTTAAGTCCATGGGAACACTTAACCAACACAGTTAAAGATAGAATGGGAAGGTTAAGTCCACAGGAGCACTTAACCAACTTAACACTGTTAAGCTAGAATGGTAGGGTTAAGTCCACAGAAACGCTTGGCCAACTTAACACAGTTAAAGCTAGAATGGGAGGGTTAAGTCCATGGGAATACTTAGCCAAATTAACATGTTGAATAGACTAGAAGGTGGGGTTAAGTAAAGTTAATACACTTAGCCAATTTAACATGTTAATTAGACTAAAGGTTGGGGTTAAGTAATACACTTAGCCAATTTAATATGTTAGTTGGGTTGGACCATAGGGTTAAGTAAACTTGAACACTTAACCATCAGAATATGATAAATGAATAGGGTTAAGTCTAAGACACGAAGAGATGATACTTAACCATTAATAATAGGTTTAGTTAAAACCGGTGGGAAAGGTTAAGTTAAAAAGGGAACACTTAACCAATACAGGATGAATGGGTAGGGTTAAGAAATACTTAACCAATATGACTTGGTTTGTGGTGGGGTTAAGTCAACATGAATACTGACAATACTTAACCAGTTTAACAGGATAAGGGAAGAGGGTTTAGTTTGCTTGAATCGACTAAAGACACTTAACCAATCCAACTTAACGGGAAGGAGAACTAGGTAGTAAAACTTAGTTAAGAAGACAATGATCGTGGAAACTAAGTGGTAAAACTTAGTTAGTAGAACTAAGTAGTAGTTCTTAGTATAACACGAAGGAGCGGACGTCCATCTGATTTTAAAGAAGACTCCAACGAATTGGGATACGAAGCCCGAGGCTTCGAGGGGACGTGAGGGTACTCTTGGTATCCCTCTGTGAGGCTGCAGATGATCCGCCTGCGCGCACAGAGGTTAAGGCCTGCGGTAGAAGAGCCAAGGGTATGCCTTGGTTGCAATATATGGCAACCAAAAGACTAGGATGGACCAGCGTGATTCAGCGAGAAGACGAAAGCCCTGTGATAGCAACTCGTCATCTACCTACCATCTTCAGTCAAGCGAGACACGTGAAGCGGGAAGGCTGGAGGACTCATAGGACCACATACTTGCTATCTAGTTATGGTTGCGGGGTGTTGTTGGCCATAGAATTAGTGGGGCAGATATGGGCCTTCATACAGTTCTCATTTTACAAGGGTGGCCTTCCATTAGTTGAGGGAGGGGTCGAGTGGGACCATAGCCACTGCAAAAACAGACCTTAACATCTGCATCAGTAGATATTGAAAGCTCCCGACCGAGTTCCGTATTTCTAGAGTAGCCCTGACATGGGACTCGGGTAGCACATTACAGGACATGTGCATCTAGAAAAGCGATAACGATTCGCGATACATGCGTGGGGAAAGTCTAGGAACATGTACCACTCTAGGTAGTGTATCCTAGACTAAAGGGCATCGTTCGACAAGTAGCATAATTCCTAGTTAGACCTAGGTGGCATCAAACCTGAATCCGAGAAGCATTCAGCAGATAGCGTAGACTCTAGTGGAATCTAGAAAGCACTTGATATAAAACCTAGACTAGATCTAGGTAATAAATAATCAAGGTAGGCCTGAAGGCGATGGAAACTACAGGGATTGGGATCACGTTATCGTTACTAGTGGGGACACTAGTTAGGCGGTGCAGAGATACAGAAACTAGAATAATAGGGTAATAGCGAAGCAGAGAAAGTATTAAAGTATATCCAGTTTATCTTGCCTTAGCATATCTTGTGGTAATCTTATCTTATCTTGTTGACCCTATCATCATGGTATTGTCTTGTATTCAGTTAATTCATGTCGTTTTGTTTTTCCTTTGTTCACATGCTAGAAGTTACTGAACTTACTCAGGCTTTATGTCTGACTCTGTTTTTCTTTCGTCTTCTTTTCTTCCGTTCCCCCCCCCCTCCAAGTAGTAGAGGAGGGAATAGTATAGCTCAGGTTAAGTTGGAATGTCACTCTTTCCCAGCTTGAAGATTTGTCGAAGTCTGCTTGGATTCTCTTTGCAGATGCTATTGCTGGCTCTTGCTAAAATTGGGGAATATAAATATTGTTTTATGCTTCTTTATTTTGTAAGACAGATGATACTCTGATATTGTAAAGAAATCTTTGTACAAACTATTTTATCAATAAAGCAAAGTTTTATTTTTCGCTGTCTGTCTTGTAATTTATCTACATCTTTTACCCTAAATACTCCACAGAACTTAGTGCATTCCCTTTGTGAGTGACACTGACGGACGTGGGGTGTTACATGCGGTATCAGAGCTGAAGGTTACCAGATCAGATAAAGGATTTGAAAAATTATTTTCAAATGGTTTTAAAAGAAGCACTTTCAAAAGAAGAGATTTGTTTTAAAGGCATATTCCCCAAAGCCATAAGCACTATCTTCTCTTCCTCTGTTTAAATTCTTGTCTCCTTCTTTCTTGAGTCTCTGGGGCTCCTGGATTTCTGAGAGGTAACCTCATCGAAGGGCAAAGTAGTGCCCGGCTTCCATCCATAGCCGTAGTTGTTTCATCTACGGGTAGTTTTCTTTCAAAGCTTATAAGGTTTTCCAGACAATGGAGGCAGTTTTCGAGAGATTTGTCAACATGACTACACACGGAAGGGGATGAGGAGTTTGGCTAAGGAGCATAACCCTAGGATGAGAAATTCATGGATGTAGACTTAGCACACGAAGGAGGACGAAATTATAAAACCTAAGACAAGAGGAAGTATCTTTACTAGGGTATGATAGGGCATATACTTAAGGACAAGGCCAAGAACGAGGACAAGATTTTCAGAAGGGCAAGTACATACTTTCACCACCAAGCGTACCTAGGAGAAAGGTAGTAAAATTCTGTCGGAAGAGTCTAGTTTTGCTGTTCGTACTATTTCCTTCGGATTTAGTGCTTCGCATTTGTTCATATTTGCTTCCATAGTTGAGTCTCTGCACCTTAGTACTTGTATAGTAAGAAGATCCCAATCAGTCTCAAACCCAGTGGATGGTTCGACCCGTTTATTTTTGGTTAGTAGGGGTTTGAATAGCTATCGAGTTTGCTTATATCATATGACGTAGATTGTCTAAAGGAGATATTCCTTGGGTGCTTGTCTGATATTGGTTTAGGCCTTTGGGGCTTGTACTTGAGGAATGTCGAGTTCGACTAGGATGGTTTTTGTGAGAGATGGATAGTTGTGGCAGGCTCTCTAAAGAGCATGTAGTGACCTTTTGACCCTTATAGTTATGGCATGATGGATAAGCTAGGAGGAGAGACCTCTGATCATCCTGGTATATACACTTGGTACCGTGATTGACATCTGTTTACTTTGGAAATGGAGGTCAGAAACTTCACAATCGTGGAGTTAAAATACAGTGGAGTATGGCTCAAGAAGATTAGATAGTAGCATCATACCCTTTTCTTAAGGGTACATCCTTGATTCCTTTTTGTAGGAGCTTTACGCATAATTGTTTCTCTCTTTCCAAAATATATATCCTCTAGGTCGTATCTTCGACACTTAGGTAGAAACTCTTTTGGATATAAACATGTATTTGAAATATGTTATGATTGATGGTTGCTAATGGTTGCTCGTAGATGCATATACATACGTATTAAGCCCTAGATCAGCTCAGATGCCTCAGTATTGCGTTCACATATATGCATTTGTTTACGAATTTAACTTGATAAGTTAGCATATGGATGTTGCATATGGATGGATGGCCGTGCACGCATATACTATTTACATAAATAGGGATGCTTGCGTACATGGTTGGACGCATGGCACTGACATGACTCGCATTAAGGAGGTCAACTGAATTAGTAGACCGCCTGATTTTGCATTAGATAAAGACATGTACACACACTATGCATATGAACATGAAAGCATTAGAAATCCTTTAAGGACAATGAATTCCTGTGATTGAATGGTTGAGTAGATGGGTGATTGGATGGTAGGACACATTATTCCTAACTTGAAGATTTCGGGGACGAAATCCTTTTAAGTGGGGGAGAATGTAACACCCCGTAATTCTGTAACACTAAGATTTACAAATCAAGTCAGAATTAAAAGTTAAAATCAAAATCAAGAGAAATGGGCTGTGCTGTTGCGTTCGTCTTGAAAAAATACGCGAAATAGAGTCCGAGTTTTCGAAAATCGGAGTGCGTATGACCAAGATATGGACGAACGAAGTTAGGCAGAAAAATCGGAAACAGACCAGAATGCACTGGCGCACTTGTGAAGTGCGCCAGTACAAAAATACACTGGCGCACCTGCCAAGTGCGCCCATACTAATCCAGCACCGAATTCTAGAGTGTTCTGTGCTGACGTGTCTCCTTTTGAGTGGTTGGATGATGTGTATTCGACCTGTGCGATTCTGATGGCTTCTATGATGATCTAAGGGCCCTAAAACACTCTCTACACCTATAAAAGAATGCCTAGACCTAAGGGTTCCTCCACACAAATTCTCTAAGGCATCTACATAATGCTTCTCTCTACTCTAGCCTCCACCATTAAAATAAATCTAATTCTCCACTAAAACAAGTTACAGTTCTTCTTCTAATTGGAGATTCAAATCAAGATTAAAGCTTCAAGAAGGGAATCAAAAGTTGATTCAACGATTTCAAGCAACGTCGCACGAATCATAGCAATGCCATCTTTCTTTTCTAATCTAAATCTCTGTAAGCCAGTTGTTTCTAGATTTGAACGTTTTTGCTTTATTTTATGACATGAAATTAAAGGAATAAAAGAATATGTCAAATCTCTCTCTCTCTCTATTCGAATCTGTGTTTATACTCTTGGACTAAATTAAGAACTATTATGATTAAAGGACAAATAAGACTTTGCCTAAGACCGTTGCCTATGACTATGGATTCTGAGAACATGTGCCTTTGGACTATGAACATAAGCCTTTGATTTTGGGACATAAAACATTGCCTATGATGGTGACTTATGACTGTGGGAATTATTTTCCCTTTTGACTATGAATATTGCCTATGACTTTGGACATTTGTCTATGACTATGAACACAAGCCTTTGATTTGGACATAAAGTATTACCTATGACATAACAACGGTGATTTAAACACCTATGATTCATGACTAGGAAAATTGTTGCTTAGGTTTTGTGACTATGAAATTGGGTCTAAAACCCGATTTATCTATTTTGTCTGTTCTTGATTTTCTTTCATTTTAGACTGTGGGAATTTACCTATTAAGTTAGGTCTACCCATGTTCTCGAACCTATTCTGTCTATTCTTGGTTTTAGACCGTGGGAATTTACCTATTAAGTTAGGTCTACCCATATTCTTGAACCTGCGTCGTTATCCAAATCTTTTTATGCCAATTATTACGTCCACCCGTTTTCATAGCATCTTTGGTTCATTCCCTATTTTCTACGAATCTAGATTTATTTACAATCTAGGTTGAATCACGATTATACGAACGGTGGGAATGAGATTGGGGGAAAATCACAAAAATAAAGATAAATATAGTTGTAAGCTTGAAATTGGCATAGTTTGGAAACGAACGTGATTCTGATTTATACAATTTTAGAACATGTGTTAAGACATGTGAATTGGGTAGATTTGACATGGATTATAGGTTATGAAATTTAGATCTAGTATTGGCCTGTAAACTGAAAAACTAGAATAATAAATCTAGTTTTATGTAGACTGTAAACCAGAAGAATAAATCTAGTTTTTGGGCATAAACGGTGAACTAGAATAGAAAATCTAGTTTGGCATAGGCTATTAACTAGAATATGAAATCTAGTTTAGCATAAACTGAAAATAAAGATGATAGATCTAAATTGCTATGAACTATAGGTTAGGCAAATCAAGATTTGGGCTTAGAATATAAGTCTGTTAGCGACAAATGAATATAGGCCAAATTTGTTTTAAAAGGGGGAAATGGGCTGTAAGATAAATTGTTAACAATTTATAAACAAAAGAAAGATATTTTGATAACACCCCTTTTTATAACTCGTACAAGAAAGTTCTAGGGTGACAGAAAGGATAGTGTCTAGGCTTGGGTTTGGAAAATACAAGTTTCCTGCCCTCCCTGGCTATCCCTAACTGATCCGACGAACGGGATGGTTGCTTTCAAAACCAAGTTTGGAAATTAATCAGAAAACCCTTTGAACTTAGAAAACATGAATATGCCTAACCCGAGGTTAGACTGAGTTGCGGTGTAAACCTGCCCGGAACCGACCGGCACATCCAGTAACCGCAGCAATATCTATCTAATGTGAGAGGTTGCGGCTTTAATTTATTAATTAAAGCTAGAACAAGAAGGGGAGGGTTAAGTCCATAGGAAAACTTAACCAACACAGTTAAATCTAGAATGGGAAGGTTAAGTCCATAGGAGCACTTAACCAACTTAACACTGTTAAGATAGAATGGTAGGGTTAAGTCCATATAAACACTTGACCAACTTAACACAGTTAAAGCTAGAATGGGAGGGTTAAGTCTATGGGAATACTTAGCCAAATTAACATGTTGACTAGACTAGAAGGTGGGGTTAAGTAAAGTTAATACACTTAGCCAATTTAACATGTTAATTAGACTAAAGGTTGGGGTTAAGTAATACACTTAGCCAATTTAATATGTTAGCTGGGTTGGACCATAGGGTTAAGTAAACTTGAACACTTAACCATTAGAATATGATAAATGAATAGGGTTAAGTCTAAGACACGAAGAGATGATACTTAACCATTAATAACAGGTTTAGTTAAAACATGTGGGAAAGGTTAAGTTAAAAAGGGAACACTTAACCAATACAGGATGAATGGGTAGGATTAAGAAATACTTAGCCAGTATGAATTGGTTTGTGGTGGGGTTAAGTCAACATGAATACTGACAACACTTAACCAGTTTAACAGGATAAGGGAAGAGGGTTAAGTTAGCTTGAATCGACTAAAGACACTAAACCAATCCAACTGAACGGGAAAGAGAACTAAGTAGTAAAACTTAGTTAAGAAGACAATGATCCTGGAAACTAAGTGGTAAAACTTAGTTAGTAGAACTAAGTAGTAATTCTTAGTATAACACGAAGGAGCGGACGTCCATCTGATTTTAAAGAAGACTCCAACGAATTGGGATACGAAGCCCGAGGCTTCGAGGGGACGTGAGGGTACTCTTGGTATCCCTCTGTGAGACTGCAAATGATCCGCCTGGGTGTACAGAGGTTAAGGTCTGCGGTAGAAGAGCCAAGGGTAAGCCTTGGTTGCAATATATGGCAACCAAAAGACTAGGATGGACCAGCGTGATTCGGCGAGAAGACGGAAGCCCTGTGATAGCAACTCGTCATCTACCTACCATCTTCAGCCAAGCGAGACACATGAAGCGGGAAGGCTGGAGGACTTATACAGACCACATACTTGCTATCTAGTTGTGGTTGCGGGGTGTTGTTGGCCATAGAATTAGTGGGGCAGATAGGGGCCTTCGTACAATTCTCATTTTACAAGGGTGGCCTTCCATTAGTTGAGGGAGGGGTCGAGTGGGACCATAGCCACTGGAAAAACAGACCTTAACATTTGCATCGGCAGATATTGGAAGCTCCCGACCGAGTTCCGTATTTCTATAGTAGCCCTGACACGGGACTCGGGTAGCACATTACAGGACATGTGCATCTAGACAAGCGATAACGATTCGCGATACATGCGTGGGGAAAGTCTAGGAACATGTACCACTCTAGGTAGTGTATCCTAGACTAAAGGGCATCGTTCGACAAGTAGCATAATTCCTAGTTAGACCTAGGTGGCATCAAACATGAATCCGAGAAGCATTCAGCAGATAGCGTAGACTCTAGTGGAATCTAGAAAGCACTTGATACAAAACCTAGACTAGATCTAGGTAATAAATAATCAAGGTACGACTGAAGGCGATGGAAACTACAGGGGTTGGGATCACGTTATCGTTACTAGTGGGGACACTAGTTAGGCGGTGCAGAGATATAGAAACCAGAATAATAGGGTAATAGCGAATCAGAGAAAGTATTAAAGTATATCCAGTTTATCTTGCCTTAGCATATCTTGTGGTAATCTTATCTTATCTTGTTGACCCTATCATCATGGTATTGTCTTGTATTCAGTTAATTCATGTCATTTTGTTTTTCCTTTGTTCACATGCTAGAAGTTACTGAACTTACTCAGGCTTTATGTCTGACTCTGTTTTTCTTTCGTCTTCTTTTCTTCCGTCCCCCCCTCCCCCCAGGTAGTAGAGGAGGGAATAGTATAGCTCAGGTTAAGTTGGAATGTCACTCTTTCCCAACTTGAAGATTTGTCGAAGTTTGCTTGGATTATCTTTTCGGATGCTATGGCTGGCTCTTGCTAAAATTGGGGAATATAAATATTGTTTTATGCTTCTTTATTTTGTAAGACAAATGATAATCTGATATTGTAAAGAAATCTTTGTACAAACTATTTTATCAATAAAGCAAAGTTTTATTTTCCGCTGTCTGTCTTGTAATTTATCTGCATCTTTTACCCTAAATACTCCACAGAACTTAGTGCATTCCCTTTGTGAGTGACACTGACGGACGTGGGGTGTTACATGCCACATGAAATGGTTAAGTAATTTTGACTAATGACACTTAACCGATATGACACGAATGGGTAGGTTAAGTGGAACCAGACTTGATTTCTTAATGACACTTAACCAAACAAGACAATTAGGGGATGGGGTTAAGTAATTTACACTTAACTAATCTGACTTGGTAATTAGATGGGGTTAAGTAACTTAGACTTAACTAATCTAAACACGGTAATTAGATGGGGTTAAGTAACCTACACTTAAATAATCTAAACACGGTAATTAGATGGCATTAAGTAACCTACACTTAACTAATCTAAACACAGTAATTAGATGGGGTTAAGTAACCTACACTTAACTAATCTAAACACGGTAATTCGATGGGGTTAACTTAAACCCTTAACCAATCTAAACTTGGTAATTCAATAAGGTTAAGTAACTTATACTTAACCAATTATACATGATGATTTGATGGGGTTAAGCAACCATACTTAACCAATCTAATATGAGAGCTTGATAGGGTTAAGTCACAAGACCGTTTAAATATACTTAACCATTATAATACAATTAGTGGATGGGGCTAAGTTAACCTATACTTAACCAATCCGACTCGATAATCCGACGAGGTTAAGATAATCTATGCTTAACCAATCTAACACGATAACCTAATAGAGTTAAGATAAACAAATACTTAACCAAATTGACTTGATGATTGAATAGGGTTAAGTCATGAGCTTCTTGGTATGCTTAACCAACTTGTAGGGATAGGTCTTGGAATTGAATACTTAGCCAAATATTGACATGATTCGTAGGAAGGTTAAGTCATGAACTTAAATGACAATACTTAAACCATTAGACAAAACCCTAGTTCAGGGGACTAGGTGGAAAACCGGGGTTAACAAGGATAACGGGAAAGGAGACTAAGTGGTAAACCTTAGTTTAGGAAACTAAGTAGTAATTCTAAGTCGAGGGATTTGGACCAGTTCACAGATAGATGAGTAACCCAATACGGTAGGTCATCGCTTAAACACACGTGGAGGAGCGAATTATCTGACTTAGTTAAAGGCTCCAACGAACTGGGTGACGAAGCGGTAGCTTCGGGGGACGTGAGGGTACTCTTGGTATCCCCCTGTGAGGTGGCAGATGGTCCATGAAACCTGGCCTCACAGAGGTTAAGGTCTGCGGTAGAAGAGCCAAGGGTATGCCTTCGTTGCTGTGCAAGCAACCTAAAGACGGGGATGGATTAGCATGGAGTCGACGTTACTTGATTTTTGCCCTGGATAGCACGTCGTCGACTACCTACCATCTTTAGTCAATCGTGTACGAACGGAAAGGCAGAGAACTCCCAACAGACCATGTTCTTGCTATCGAGTCATGGGTGAGGTTGGCCCATAGGAAAGTGGGGCTATAGTGGGGTCGGGATGTAGTTCTCATACATGATTTTTCTTGGATTGCCTTTCAGTAGTTGAGGGAGGGGTCACGTGGGACCATAGCCACGGATACAAAAACAGACCATGATATCTGCATCAGCAGACGACTTAAAGCTCCCGATCGAGTTCCGTATTTCTTGATTTGCCCTGGCACGGAACTCGGATGGCGCATTGAGATACGTGTGCGTCTAGACATGGAAAACGACTCATGATATATACGTGGGACAAAGGGCGTGGTTGACGGGTGGCATGATCCCTTGTGGTCCTAGGTGGCTAAAACCCAAACCGAGACACGGAAACGTTCATTAGGTAGCATAATCCCTAGTGGTCCTAGGTGGCATAAATCCTAAGTGAACACGCGATAGTTCATGGTAAGAAAACATAACCAGATCAAGGGTAGCAGTCCAAAACAACTTCAAGGATAAAACGGTACTACGTTGAGGTGGTATAGATTTACATGGGAAAGCCCGTACGGCCTACGACAAAGGACTGAACTTATACATGGAAAGAAACATACGAGTCGGAAAAACCTACATATGCTATATATTAGGTCGACATGGACCATTACATGACAATGGGCAAGGGATATTCATAGTTAACACAGGACGCGGGTTGGGATACTAGTACGAAAGGTGCAGAGTAAATATACATGATAAATACCGGGGGATGTTATACATGATAGATACCTTGGGATAGTATAATTGATAGAAACCTGACGATATGATACCTTGATTTATCTTGACACCGTAGTTTATCATGATACCTTAGTTTATCTTGCTACAGTATTTCATCCGGTTATCTTGGTTTAAATTATCTATCTTGTCGACATCCTTATGTTCACTTTCAGTTTACGCATGTCATGTTCCCTTTACCTGTTTTTATACTGGAAGTAGATAGGACTTACCAGTCTTTATGACTGACCCCGTTTTGTTTCGCCTCTTTGTCTTCCGTTTCCTCCCCCCACCCCCCAGGTTTTCAGGGAGGAAATGATATTGTTTAGTTCGAACCTCTTATGCTCGAAGGTCATCATGTATAGCTTGGTCTTCTCTTGGCTATGGCTGCTTCACCGCTTTATTTTGGGGAATAATTTGTGAAAAGGTTTTATGCTCTTTACTATTGCAAGACAGGTTTTGATGTATTCTGATGTAAATGGCTTTAGACCTTATTTTATAAGGTAATGAAATCTGTTTTACTTCCGCTGTTTTGTATATGTTCTGTCTTGTAATATTTCTGTGCATGTTTTCCTCGATAATGCTTCACCAAAACTAGTGCATTCCCTTTGTGAGTGATCCTAGCGGAGGTGGGGTGTTACATTTGGTATCAGAGCAGAAGGTTACAAGACTGGGCAAAAGTTTTTAAAACCTTCTGAAAACTATTTGAGAAACCGTTTACAAAGAAGAATTTTTCAAGAAAAGTTTTTAAAGGCTATTCCCCAAAATCCATTAGCACTATCCTTTGTTTCCTTGATTGAACCTCTTTTCCTTTCTTTCCTCTATCTGTAGTCACGGTAGTTTTAACTGCGACTAATCCTTGTCTAGCTACGTAAGTGTTTTCCCGTGCGATGGAGGAAGTTCTTGAGAGACCTGTTACTGAAGTTATAAGAAGGGATAATAAGGGCAAGGATAAAGGACACGGGCTTAAGAATAAGCAACTTGTTGGTATGGCTTGATCCACAAAGGAAGATAAGGACAAGATTAGCGAAATGGCAATTGTGTGCTCTCATTTCTAGCGTACCTAAGGGGAATGGTACCGTTCCTGTTAAAGGCTTAGCCTTTCTCTTCTATCGTCCCGTCTAGACTTTGTTATGATCATCGCATCATTTAAGTCTTCCTCGATAGTTAAGTCTCTGCACCTTAGTACTAGCATGGTAGAGGATCCCATTTTTTGTCCCAACTCTTGTTGGAAGATCGGTCCATTTATTCAATACTTTTTGGGCTATGGATGGATTCTAGGGGTAAAGTGGTTATCCAGTAAGGGATACCATTCTCGGTTTTGAAAAGAGGGTACTCAGACTCTTGGCTTGCTATGGTAATACCCTCGAAGTCTCGTGTAACCTTTTGGGTTTTGTCATGGTTAGTTACCTAGAATCACTTGATGCATTTATCGGAAATCTCTGATCCGATCGAGTAACGTTCGCCAATAGAACGGATGATTCATTCCGCTTAAGCATGGGTTATAGGAATCACCCTAGTAGGTACGCTTGGTAACATGGATTGACAACGGTAAATGAGATCCAGAATTCACTAGTGAATTTTGGAGAGCCTGCATGAGTACGCAGATGTGTTTGAGCCGAGCATACTAGGGAAAGAAGAAGTGAAACGAGAGGCGACAGTGAAATGAGTTCCGACTCATACCTTGGAAATAGGAATCAAGGAGCTACGAAATCATGAAGTCAAAGGCAGTAAAGGAACAATGAATTAAGCTCAAGGAAATGCGGCTTAGACGTGCACATCATGTCTCTTTTTAAGAGTATATCGTTGATCCCTGGTTCTCCTGTAGAGCTTGCTTGCATGCTATCGCTTGGTGGATATCCTCTCGGTCCTGTTTCTGTTGCAAACCCCGTAAGGAGTTTGTCTTGTTTATCTTCTCGATCCTATCTTGGGAACCTTAGGTAGAACCCTATGGATGTAAACATGTATTTGAAACATGTTATGATTGATATGGTTGCAACTGGTTGCTCGTGGATGCGCGAATACACATTAGATACTAGATTGACGCGGTCACGTTTCATGTTGCATATGCACGAGTATTTACACTTGTTTATGGATGAAATTGAATGTGTTGTCATGCGGATGTTGCATGTGGATGAATGTTTGTGCACGCATATAGTACTTATATGACTAGGACTATTTGCATATATGTTGGACTCATGGCTTTAAACATATTTTGCATTAGAAAGATCATTCAGGCCTGATCATTAGCATTAGCTTAGGAGCATATACACACACGTTCTGCATGTGTTCATATGGCATTAGAAATCATCTAAGGACAATGGTTGCCTGTGGATGATGTTTTGAGTAGATGGATGATGGATGGTAGGATACGTTCTTCCTAACTTGGAGATTTCGGGGACGAAATCCTTTAAGTTGGGGAGGATGTAACAACCCGGATTTTTACAACATGCTAAGACGAGAATCAATGCATAATTTAATTATAAATTCTAAATCAAGGGAAACGGGCTATACCATTGCATTCGTCTCGGAAAAATACGCGAAATAGAGTCCAAGTTTTCAAAAATCGGAGTCTGTATGACCAAGTTATGGCCCGTCAAAGTTTTCAGAAAATTTCAAGTTCAAAAACAGTTCAAATTTGAATTCAGATTTCAAATTCAGCGAAGCAGAAGAGGCGGGAAAAATTCCCGCCACCCCTAAGTCGACTGGAGAGTCGACTTGGGAGTCGACACACCCTAGGTGGTGTCGACTGCCCGGTCGACACCCCTGTCGACTTGGGCGGTCGGTCAGTTTGGCATGGGTGCACCTGACTTGTTCCTCAAGACATGTTTGGAGGCTTGTGACGGATTTTGAGGGCTCAGATCTATCCTAGGGTTTATCCTATGGCCTAAACTACTCCTAATCCCTATAAAAAGACACCTAAGCCGACCCTAAACCCTCACAAATCACTCATGCCACGAAGTGCCGCCAAAATCTATCTTGATCATGGCCTCCATCTCCAACTCCAAGGGCTCATGCATTCAAATCGGATCCGGATCAAAGGTGCTAGCTTGCTACATCAAATCAAGGGAGTGAATCAACGTTGCTATGCACGTTTCATGACGATTCTTCAACAAAGGAGCCACCTTTCTTGGTCAAGACGATTCATGATCTTTCCTTAAGCCTCGCTATGTAAGTTCTAGCTACTTGTAGATTCTAACGGTGGTTCTAATGTGACATGGAATAAAATGCTATGAAACATAAGTATGCTAGCCTATGTGAACCTAACTTTGCCCCTTTTCTATGATTTATGACCTTGGGCTAAGTTTTAGCGACTTAATCATGCCACTCATGTTATGCTTAACCTAGTTTATCTTGCAAGTTTGAATCTTTATCTATAGAATGCTAGCATGAACCTTTGTGAACCATTTGACTTGTGAAACATTGGCAAAGATTTGACTTTGGGGCTTATGCATGTAAATGAACCCAAACCCCTTATGTTATCATGCATGTTTGTGGCCAAATCCCCTTATGATACTATGGATGTTTGTGGCCAAATTCCCTTATGATACTATGCTTGTTTGTGGCCAAATTCCCTTATGATACTATGCATGTTTGTAGCCAAAAAAAACCCTTATGATGCTATGCATATTTTGAGGCCAAACCCCCTTATGATACCGTGCATATTTGTGGCCAACCCCTTTTTTTGGCATCGTGCATGTTTTGAGGCCAATATGTAGCATAGTATCCTTACTATGTTGACTCGCTTTTACTTGGGTTGGAAACACGATTTGGGGTAGGATAGACCAGCGTGATTATGACATGATAATTTGACATGGGATTTCATGAAAATATGACACTCATGATACACTTAAATGGGGACATGACATGTGGGGTAAACATGGGACTTGAAACTAGACACGTATGGGTTGTAAGTGTAATATGACACTAGACCAAACATGAAAGTGACCAACTCGAGGTTGGGTTGAGTTTGTAGCATAAATCTCCCCGGACCCGCCCGGCTTAACTAGTGGCTACAACCAATAGGACCCAATGTGAGTAGTTGGTCATATAGCACTTAAAACCCGAGGTTAGACTAGGTTGTGGTGTAAATCTACTCGGACCCGCCCGGCTTAACTAGTAACCACAACAAAGTCTAATGTGAGTGGTTGGGGTGCATTAATCTAATTAATGCCACATGAAAAGGTTAAGTAATTTTGACTAATGACACTTAACCGATATGACACGAATGGGTAGGTTAAGTGGAACCAGACTTGATTTCTTAATGACACTTAACCAAACAAGACAATTAGGGGATGGGGTTAAGTAATTTACACTTAACTAATCCGACTTGGTAATTAGATGGGGTTAAGTAACTTAGACTTAACTAATCTAAACACGGTAATTAGATGGGGTTAAGTAACCTACACTTAACTAATCTAAACACGGGAATTAGATGGGGTTAAGTAACCTACACTTAACTATTCTAAACGCGGTATTTAGATGGGGTTAAGTAACCTACACTTAACTAATCCAAACACGGTAATTCGATGGGGTTAAGTTAAACCCTTAACCAATCTAAACTTGGTAATTCAATAAGGTTAAGTCACTTATACTTAACCAATTATACATGATGATTTGATGGGGTTAATCAACCATACTTAACCAATCTAATATGAGAGCTTTATGGGGTTTAGTCACGAGACCGTTTAAATATACTTAACCATTATAATACGATTAGTGGATGGGGTTAAGTTAACCTATACTTAACCAATCCGACTCGATAATCCGATGAGGTTAAGATAATCTATGCTTAACCAATCTAACACGATAACCTGATAGGGTTAAAATAAATAAATACTTAACCAAATTGACTTGATGATTGAATAGGGTTAAGTCATGAGCTTCTTGGTATACTTAACCAACTTGTAGGGCTAGGTCTTGGACTTGAATACTTAGCCAAATCTTGACATGATTCGTAGGCATGTTAAGTCATGAACTTAAATGACAATACTTAACCCATTAGAAAAAACCCTAGTTCAGGGGACTAAGTGGAAAACCGGGGTTAACAAGGATAACGGGAAAGGAGACTAATGGTAAACCTTAGTTTAGGAAACTAAGTAGTAATTCTTAGTCAAGGGATTTGGACCAGTTCACAGATAGAAGAGTAACCCGATACGGTAGGTCATCGCTTAAACACACGTGGAGGAGCGAATTATCTGACTTAGATAAAGGCTCCAACGAACTGGGTGACGAAGCGGTAGCTTCGGGGGATGTGAGGGTACTCTTGGTATCCCCCTGTGAGGTGGCAGACGGTCCACGAAACCTGGCCTCACAGAGGTTAAGGTCTGCGGTAGAAGAGCCAAGGGTATGCCTTGGTTGCTGCGCGAGCAACCTAAAGATGGGGATGGATTAGCGTGGAGTCGACGATACTTGATTTTTTGCCCTGGATAGCACGTCGTCGACTACCTACCATCTTTAGTCAATCGTGTACGAACGGAAAGGCAGAGAACTCCCAACAGACCATGTTCTTGCTATCGAGTCATGGGTGAGGTTGGCCCATAGGAAAGTGGGGCTATAGTGGGGCAGGGATGTAGTTCTCATACATGATTTTTCTTGGATTGCCTTTCAGTAGTTGAGGGAGGGGTCACGTGGGACCATAACTACGGATACAAAAACAGACCTTGATATCTTCATCAGTAGATGACTTAAAGCTCCCGACCGAGTTCCGTATTTCTTGATTTGCCCTGGCACGGAACTCGGATGGCACATTGAGATACATTTGCGTCTAGACATGGAAAACGATTCACGATATATACGTGGGACAAAGGGCGTGGTTGACGGGTGGCATAATCCCTAGTGGTCATAGGTGGCTAAAACCCAAACCGAGACACGGAAACGTTCATTAGGTAGCATAATCCCTAGTGGTCCTAGGTGGCATAAATCCTAAGTGAACACGCGATAGTTCATGGTAAGAAAACATAAACAGATCAAGGGTAGCATTCCAAAACAACTTCAAGGATAAAATGGTACTACGTTGAGGTGGTATAGATTTACATGGGAAAGCCCGTACGGCCTACGGCAAAGGACTGAACTTATACATGGAAAGAAACATACGAGTTGGAAAAACCTACATATGTTATATATTAGGTCGACATGGACCATTACATGACAATGGGCAAGGGACATTCATAGTTAACACACGACGTGGGTTGGGATACTAGTACGAGAGGTGCAGAGTAAATATACATGATAAATACCGGGGGATGTTATACATGATAGATACCTTGGGATAGTGTACTTGATAGAAACCTAACGATGTGATACCTTGATTTATCTTAACACCGTATTTTATCATGATACCTTAGTTTATCTTGCTACAGTAGTTCATCCAGTTATCTTGGTTTAGCTTATCTATCTTGTCGACATCCTTATGTTTACTTTCAGTTTATGCATGTCATGTTACCTTTACCTGTTTTTATACTGGAAGTAGATAGGACTTACCTGTCTGTATGACTGACCCGTTTTGTTTCGCCTCTTTGTCTTCCGTTTCTCCCCCCCTCCCCCCTAGGTTTTCAGGGAGGAAATGATATTGTTTAGTTCGGACCTCTTATGCTCGAAGGTCATCATGTATAGCTTGGTCTTCTCTTGGCTATGGCTGCTTCACCGCTTTATTTCGGGGAATAATTTGTGAAAAGGTTTTATGCTCTTTACTATTGCAAGACAGGTTTTGATGTATTCTGATGTAAAAGGCTTTCGACCTTATTTTATAAGGTAATGAAATCTGTTTTACTTCCGCTGTTTTGTATATGTTCTGTCTTGTAATATTTCTGTGCATGTTTACCTCGATAATGCTTCACCAAACCAAGTGCATTCCCTTTGTGAGTGACCCTAGCGGAGGTGGGGTGTTACAACGAAGCTAGAAAATCATAACTCGAATAAAAACGTGGACACTAGAAGCCGCAAATTAGCAAAATCAGCCTCAAATAAGAGTCAGAAGAAGAGACAAAAGACTTCGAGTTCAAGGTACACCTACACAGGAGATGAATATGCAAATAAAAGGGCTAGTGGTGATTTTAAGAAGAAGGATAAGCTTGACCCTTATGATTACTAGCCATTGGATAGGAAGCATCTGAATAGAAGATCAGAACGCAAGGCATCGGCTCGTAAAGGTATGGCTAGTGTTATGAAGTTTACAAAGAAGTTTGTAGGAAAGAGTGCTTCTGGCCTGCTCGCTTCCAGAGGACTGAGTATGAAAAAGAAATCTAAGAAGGGAGGTAAGAAAAGGCATTAGATTGAGTCCATTGCTGCCAATGTTGTAAAATCCTTTTTGTTTACAAAATTGTACTAGTATATCATATAACTTGAAATTTCATGCCAGTTTTTTTGTTATTTTCTTTATTGAGACAGTGGACGTTAGGTTGAAAAAAATGCACAAAGTATCTGGAAAATCATACAAAGAAGCAGGTGGCTTTGTTGAACATAAGAAGCGAATTAACACAGAAACTGCAATGTGTTCATCTGGTGAATGGAAAATCCTAAGACATAATGAGAAACAAAAACAAAACACCCCCCCCCCCCCCACACACACCCCAAAACACACACACAAAAAAAATCCCCTAGATAAGTTTTGTAACTCATATCAACTATCAGTTGAAAAATGTGAGGAAAGCCTTGCAATAAAAAGGAAACGCGTGAGGAAGAAGAAGAAGAAAATGAGTTGGTGCTCTAAGATATAACTGGACCTTGCAAAACAAGAAAAATACCTATAATTAGATAGATTGTTTTTCAGCAGTTTCATTGCTTCGATCACAATCAAACCAGCAACGATCGCATTTGTTGCAGCGACAACATGTACAATGTTACCAACAATACCTTTGGCTTCAAAAAGACTATGCAAAGGTATCCCAACGGAAGATGCTCTAATATTTGCAGCAGTAGTGACACACTGTACAGCCAACTGATCATCTTTATCAAAAGTAAGAATACCAATGTTCTGATATAGAAATAAGGAATGACAAACAATTCATAGCAGTATGTGACCAGCATAAATAAGTGAAACGTACAGCTTAAAACATTTCATGCAAACCTCGGCACGCTTCTCAATAAATAATTTCAGAGCTTCCAAGAATATCCTTGTGTTCTCAACAAGACTCCAAATCTCCTATGGATTCTTCGGACCAAGAGATAACATGGCAGAGATGGATGACAAACCATTCAAAAACATGAAGATATAAGTAGCTTTGGCCAATGTGAAGAAGCATAAATGAAGATGAGTTGGACTACAATGTTATTTTGTTAAGTAGTATTTTTTTTAGATAGGTTTAACAGGGAAGACACGACCATGCTTCACTAGATGATACTGAGCGATGGGCTATAACAATGATAGCATAAATGTAATATGGATGTGAAAAGGACGTAACACCTAAAAACCAAATATCACCAAGCTCAAATTCATGAATGTCCAAAGATGAGATAGTCTCAGCATCTATGTAAGAAGCCAGCAAACTTGCTAAAAGATTAAAATAGATGAACATGACAACAAAAGAAAATCTTAAGCAAAAAAGCATGAAAGAAAACTATAAAAAAATAGTAGAGTTAAATCCGAAAAAATAGATGATTTTAGATTAGCTAGTATTTTCCCAATATGGTATAGGAAGACAACGTGAAGCGTTCATCATTTAAATTTCGAAAATAGAAGAGAACATAAGCGGCAACAAAAAAATAAGGAGGAGATAAAATGGCATGACACTTAACAGACACTTGGACAGTTGGATGTTAAGCTAAAAGCATAGCTCAACTATTTTGATAGCATATTTCTAACATTTTACATAAACCAACCGGGAATAGTTTTAGTACTCCAGACTATGCAAATATGACTTACAATCTTAATGAAACCAAGATTTGAATACATAATATTTATTCCTAAAAGGGGAAAAAGAAAACATTAGTTTTAATGCTCCTTTCAAGCTTATGCATTTGTTATATAGAAAATAATGGTGAAAACTAAAAAACAAAATAAAATGATCGCAACAATTATGATTTAATTTTAGGTTTTATGTTTAATGGTTGATCTTTCAAGTACATGATGATTGGTATGAAGGTGGAGTTTGCAATGTAAAGGATTGCCAACCCATTTTATCAAAATCATTCATAGTATATCCATGTTAATTTGATATGAAAGGATGCAACAGTTAAAATAAGTCATTTAGTTATATCACACTACAAACATTAAAAAACCTCAAAACTTAAAGCATTGTCAAAAACCACCTCAACGTTTAAGTTAAAAGGAGAAAATAGATACCTGATGTCCAAAACATATACCAAGAACCTTCTTCTTCAAGCTATCCAAACTTTCCAACAGATCAATCAGCTCATGAATCCAATCCTCATCTCCATGTGCATCATGATAGCTACCAGTAATCACAAACCCATCATACAATTGCACCTCCTCAGCACGTGGAAATTCACCTTTTCCAACTCGATACATGTTCCGCGTCTCTCCTTCTTCCCTCAACAACTCTGTAAACACCTTGAAATATTCACCATACATTTTCTTCATGTATTCTGAGTCTTCAGCACATAGCAGGACTGCAAATCTTTTTGTCCCATTTTATCAAAGCAAAGCATCATAGATTACCGGTATACTCATCACACCTCAGACTATCCTATATCTAATTAGAAATGCTAGTCGCCAACTGATCAAAGTTAACTTCTCAGACTGATCACTTTCTTAGACCACTGTATGCATTAGAATAATAATGATTGGAATTCATATAAATCAGTATAGCACCGTAAATTGCAGGTACACTAATTACGCCTTAGATTTTCCAAGTCCTAATTGGAAATATTAATCGCATAATGACAACTGGAATTTATTAACACCAAAAAGCTCACAAATATATAAACTAAAATGTAATTGGTATTACTTCGGTACATACACACCCCAAAAAAAGGTAACAACCACAAATCCCCCAAATCCCAATGTATTGATGGAAACCACACTCTTCCACTTGGCAAATTCATAAAATAAAGATAAGAAAAATGCACTTTAATCATTTAAGAAATGGAAGAAGAAAACATCATGAGTCGACAAAATCGTTAAAAACCCTTTAGAAACAAAAGAATAAGAAATCAAACCTCAAATCTAGATTTACGTGTGGTTCTAATCTTACTACTCTCAGGCGTATTCAAGCCTTAGTCCTCCCCTTCTTCTTCGTTAAGTTCCCAAGTGAATGATTTGGAGGCCGTCAATTTGTTCAATAGAAATATAGAGGAGATTTAATTTTGTTCGACTGAAATAACTGATGAAGATTTAATTTTATTTAATTGATTTGATTGGATAAATAATTAGGTTAAGTAAAGGTAAAGGCTGGAGCAAGGAATGATCCCAAATAAAAAAGGTATGTGTGACCGTTTTACAATTAACAACCGCAAAATGGGACATCACCAATTCCAAACCATCCTATTTGCCATGGATTTATATATGGCTGTCGCAAATTACAAATGTTTGCTACTGTTTTCATACAAAACCGTCGCAAATTTGTCTTTCACATAAATTTCCTACCAATCGATTACGATTTGTAATTAAAACAGTCGCACTTAACTATATGTGCTAATGTTTTTAGCTAAACCGTCGCAAATAAGGCGACGCAAATAATCAGTTTTGTACTATTTTATTTTAAGCGTAATAGGGGTAGACCGGCAAATATGAAGGATGATGAATCATTTGGATTGGGAGCTGCAAAAACAGGCCTTTTAAAGTAGTTAAAATTTAGGGGAAATTGTTGGAAGTAAGGGCTATTGAGAGAATTAGGGGGAGTTTTAAAAATAAGGGCTGTCATGAAGTATTATGAGAAGTAGGGGTAGTTTAAGCAAAGTAGGGGTAGATCGACAAACATGAAAGAAGATGAATCATTTGGATTGGGTGCTGCAAAAACCAACCCTTCACAGTAATTAAAAAATAGGGGCAATTGTTGGAAGTAAGGGCTAATTAGAGAACTAGGGGTAAGATTAAAAAGAAGGGTTGTTTTGAAGTATTAAGTGAAGTAGGTGTAGTTTAAGCATAGTAGGGGTAGATCGACAAATATGAACGATGATGAATCATTGGGATTGGTCACTGCAAAAACCAACCATTCACATTAGTTAAAAAATACGAGTAATTGTTGGAAGTAAGGGCTATTTAGAGAATTAGGGGTAGGATTGAAAAGAAGGGTTGTTTTGAAGTATTAAGAGAAGTAGGGGTAGTTTAAGCATAGTAGGGGTAGATCAAAAAATATGAAAGATAATGAATCATTGGGATTAGGTGACGCAAAAGCCAACCCTTCACAGTAGTTAAAAAATAGCGGTAATTGTTGGAAGTAAGCACTATTTAGAGAATTAAGGGTAGGATTAAAAAGAAGGGTAGTTTTGAAGTATTTAGAGAAGTAGGGGTAGTTTAAGCATTGTAGGGGTAGATCGATAAATATGAATGATGATGAATCATTTGGATTGGGTGCTTCGAAAACCAACCCTTCACAGTTGTTAAAAAATAGGGGTAATTGTGGAAGTAAGGGATATTTAGAGAATTAGGGGTAGGATTAAAAAGAAGGGTAGTTTTGAAGAATGAAGAGAATTAGGGGTAGTTTATGCAAAGTAAGGGTAGATCGAGAAATATGAAAGATGACGAATCATTTGGATTGGGTGCTGCAAAAATCAACCCTTCACAGTAGTTAAAAAATAGGGATAATCGTTGGAAGTAAGGGTTATTTAGAGAATTAAGGGTAAAAAGAAGGGTTGTTTTGAAATATTAAGAGAAGTTGGGGTAGTTTAAGCAAAGTTGGGGTAGATCCAGAAATATGAAAGACGATGAATCATTTGGATTGGGTGTGGCAAAAACCTACCCTTCACAGTAGTTAAAAAATAGGGGTAATTGTTGGAAGTAAGGGCTATTTAGAAAATTAGGCGTAGGCTTAAAAAGAAGGGTTGTTTTGATGTATTAAGAGAGTTAGGGGTAGTTTAAGCATAGTAGGGGTTAATTGACAAATATGAAGAATGATGAATCATTTGGATTAGAGGATGGAAAAACCAACCCTTCATAGTAGTTAAAAACAGGGGTAACTGTTGGAAGTAAGGGCTATTTAGAGAATTAGGGGTAGGATTAAAAAAAGGCTGTTTTGAAGTATTTAGAGAACTAGGGGTAGGATTAAAAAGAAGGGTTGTTTTGTAGTATTAAGAGAAGTAGGGGTAGTTTAAGCATAGTATTGGTAGATCGACAAATATGAAAGATGATAAATCGTTTGGATTAGTTGCCACAAAAACCAACCCTTCATAGAAGTAGAATGATAATTGGTTTACATAGAAATGAATAATGCAAAAATAATGAATAAATAAATGAATAACGCAAAACCATAATAAAAGTAGTGGGGTAGTTTAAGAATAGTAGGGTTAGTTCGAAAAATATGAAGGATGTTGAATCGTTTGGATTGGGTGCTGCAGAAACCAACCCTTCACAGTAGTTAAAAAATAGGGGTAATTGTTGAAAGTAAGGGCTATTTGGAGAATTAGGGGTATGATTAAAAAGAAGGTTGTTTTAAAGTATTAAGAGAAGTAGGGGTAGTTTAAGTATAGTAAGGGTAGATCGGCAAATATGAAAGATGATGAATCGTTTGGATTGGGTGATGGAAATGCCAACCATTCACAGTAGTTAAAAAATTGGTGTAATTGTTGAAAGTAAGAGTTGTTTAGAGAATTAGGGGTAGGATTAAAAAGAAGGGTTGTTTTGAAGTATTAAGAGAAGTAGGAGTATTTTAAGCATAGTAGGGGTAGATCGGCAAATATGAAGGATGATGAATCCTTTGGATTGGGAGCTGCAAAACCAACCCTTTAAAGTAGTTAAAATTTAGGGGAAATTATTGGAAGTAAGGGCTATTGAGAGAATTAGGGGGAGAATTAAAAATAAGGGCTGTCATGAAGTATTAAGAGAAGTTGGGGTAGTTTAAGCAAAGTAGGGGTAGATCGACAAATATGAAAGATGATGAATCATTCGGATTGGGTTTTGCAAAAACCGACCCTTCAGAGTAGTAAAAAAATCGGGGCAATTATTGGAAGTAAGGGATAAATAGAGAATTAGGGGTAGGATTAAAAAGAAGGGCTCTTTTGAAGTATTAAGAGAGGTAGGTGTAGTTTAAGCATAGTAGGGGTAGATCGACAAATATGAAAAATGATGAATCATTGGGATTGGGCGCTGCAAAAACAACCCCTTCAATGTAGTTAAAAAATTGGGGTAATTGTTGGAAGTAAGGGATATTTAAAGAATTAGGGGTATGATTAAAAAGAGGGCTTGTTTTGAAGTATTAGGCGATGTAGGGGAAGTTCAAGCATAGTAGGATTAGATCGACAAATATGAAAGATGATGAATCATTGGGATTGTGCACTGCAAAAACCAACCCTGCACATTAGTTAAAAAATATGGGTAATTGTTGGAAGTAAGGTCTACTTATAGAATTAGGGGTACGATTAAAAAAAAGGGTTGTTTTGAAGTATTAAAGGAAGTAGGGGTAGTTTAACATTGTAGGGGTAGATCGACAAATATGAAAGATGATGAGTCATTGGGATTGGACACTGCAAAAACTCACAGTCGTTAAAAAATAGGGGTAATTGTTGGAAGTAAGGGCTATTTAGAGAATTAGGGGTACGATTAAAAAGAAGGGCTGTTTTGAAGTATTAAGAGAAGTAGGGGTAGTTTAAGTATAGTAGGGGTAGATCGACAAATATGAAGGATGATGAATCATTTGGATTGGGGGCTGGAAAAACCAACCCTTCACAGTAGTAAAAAATAGGGGTAATTGTTGGAAGTAAGGGATATTTAGAGAGTTAGGGGTAAGATTAAAAAGAAGGGTTGTTTTGAATTATTAAGAAAAGTAGGGGTAGATCGACAAATTTGAAAGATGATGAATCATTTGGATTGGGTGCTGCAAAAACCAACCCTTTACAATAGTTAAAAAATAGGGGAAATTGTTGGAAGTAAGGGCTATTTAGAGAATTAGGGGTAGGAATAAAAAGAAGGGTTGTGTTGAAGTATTAAGAGAAGTAGGGTAGTTTGAGCACAGTAGGGGTAGATCAACAAATATAAAAGGTGATGAATCGTTTGGATTGGGTGCCGCAAAAACCAACCCTTCTTAGAAGTAGAACGATAATTGGTTTAAAAAGAAATGAATAATTCAAAAAAAATTAATAAACAAATGAATAAAGGAAAACAATAATAAAAGCAGGGGTAGTTTAAGCATAGTAGGGGTAGCTCGAAAATATGAAGGATGATGAATAGTTTGGACTGGGTGCTGAAAAAACCAATCCTTCACAGTAGTTAAAAAATAGGAGTAATTGTTGGGAGTAAGGGCTATTTGGATAATTTGGGTGGGATTAACAACAAGGGTTGTTTTGAAGTATTAAGAGAAGTAGGGGTAGTGTAAGCATAGTAGGGTTAGATCGAGAAATACGAAAGATGATGAATCATTTGGATTGGGTGCGGCAAAAACCAACCCTTCACAATAGTTAAAAAATAGGGGTAACTGTTGGAAGTAAGGGCTATTTAGAGAATTAGGGGTAGGATTAAAAAGAAGGGTTGTTTTGAAGTATTAAGAGAAGTAGGGGTAGTTTAAGCATAGTAGGGGTAGATCGACAAATATGAAAGATGATGAATCATTGGGATTGGGTGCTGCAAGAACCAACCCTTCACAGTAGTTAAAAAATAGGGGTAATTGTTTGAAGTAAGGGCGATATAGAGAATTAGAGGTAGGGTTAAAAAGAAGGGTTGTTTCGAAGTATTAAGAGAAGTAGGTGTAGTTTAAGCATAGTAGGGGTAGATCGACAAATATGAAAGATGATGAATAATTGGGATTGGACGCTGCAAAAAACAACCCTTCACAGTAGTTAAAAAATTGGGGTAATTGTAAGGGCTATTTAGAGAATTAGGGGTATGATTAAAAAGATGGGATGTTTTTAATTATTAAGAATAATAGGGGAAGTTTAAGCATAGTAGGTGTAGATCGACAAATATGAAAGATAATGAATCACTGGGGTTGGGCGCTGCAAAAACCAATCCTTCACATTAGTAAAAAAATAGGAGTAATTGTTTGAAGTAAGGGATATTTAGAGAATTAGAGGTACGATTAAAAAGAAGAGTTGTTTTGAAGAATTAAGATATAATTGTTGGAAGAAAGAGATATTTAGATAATTAGGGGTAGGATTAAAAAGAAGGGTTGTTTTGAAGTATTAAGAGAAGTAGGGGTAGTTTAAGCAAAGTAGGGGTAGATCAATAAATATTTAAGATGATGAACCATTTGGATTGGGTGCTGCACAAACTAACCCTTCACGGTAGTTAAAAAATAGGGGTAATTGTTGGAAGTAAGGGCTATTTAGAGAATAAGGGTTAGGACTAAAAAGAAGGGTTGTTTTGAAGTATTAAGAGAAGTAGGGGTAGTTTAAGCATAGTAGGGGTAGATCAACAAATATGAAAGATGATGAATCGTTTGGATTGGGTGGTGCAAAAACCATCCCTTAATAGAAGTAGAATGATAATTGGTTTACAAAGAAATGAATATTGCAAAAAAAAAAATTGAATAAATAAATGAATAAAGGAAAACAATAATAAAAGTAGGGGGTAGTTTAAGCACAGTAGGGATACATCGACAAATATGAAAGATGATGAATCATTTGGATAGGATGCTGCAAAAACCAACCCTTCACAGTAGTTAAAAAATAGGGGTAGTTATTGGAAGTATGGGTTATTTAGAGAATTAGGGGCAGGGCTAAAAAGAAGGGTTATTTTGAAGTATTAAGAGAAGTAGTGGTAGTTGAAGCATAGTAGGGGTCGATCGACAAATATCAAAGATAATGAATCGTTTGGATTGGGTGATGCAAAAACCAACCCTTCACAGTTGTTAAAAAATTGGGGTGATTGTTGGAAGTAAGGGCTATTTAGAGAATTAGTGGTATGATTAAAAAGAAGTGCTGTTTTGAAGAATTAAGAGAAGTAGGGGAAGTTTAAGCATAGTAGGGGAAGATCGACAAATATGAAAGATGATTAATCATAGGGATTGGGCGCTGCAAAAATCAACCCTTCACAGTATTTAAACAATTGGGGTAATTGTTGAAAGTAAGGGCTATTTTGATAAACCGGGGTAGGATTAAAAAGAGGGGTAGTTTTGAAGTATTAAGAGAAGTAAAGGTAGTTTAAGTAAAGTAAGGGTAGATCGAGAAATATGAAAGGTGATGAATCATTTGGATTGGGTGCGGTAAAAACCAACCCTTCGCACAAATTAATAAATAGGGGTAATTGTTTGAAGTAAGGGCTATTTAGAGAATTAGGGGTAGGATTAAATAGAAGGGTTGGGTTGGGTGCTGCAAAAACCAACCCCTCATGGTAGTAGAATGATAATTGGTTTACATAGAAAGAAACGAATAATGCAAAAAAATGAATAAAGCAATGAATAAAGGAAAGCAATAACAAATGTAAGGGGGTAGTTTAAACATAATAGGGGTAGATCGACAAACATGAAAGATGATGAATTATTTGTATTGGGTGCTACAAAAACCAACCCTTCACAGTAGTTAAAAAATAGGAGTAATTGTTGGAAGTAAGAGCTATTTAGAGAATTTGGGGTAGGATTAAAACGAAGAGTTGTTTTGAAGTATTAAGAGAAGTATGGGTAATTTAAGCATAGTAGGGGTAGATCGAAAAATATGGAGGATGATGAATCATTTGGACTGGGTGCTGCAAAAAACCAACCCTTCACAATAGTTAAAAAATAGGGGTAATTGTTGGAAGTAAGGGCTACTTAGAGAATTATGGGTAGGATTTAAAAGAAGGCCTGTCTTGAAGTATCAATAGAAGTAGGGGTAGTTTAAGCATAGTAAGGGTAGATCGACAAATATGAAAGAAGATGAATCATTTGGATTGGGTGCTACAAAAACCAACCCTTCGCAGTAGTTAAAAAATAGGGGTAATTGTTCGAAGTAAGGAGTATTTAGAGAGTTAGGGGTAGAATTAAAAAGAAGGGCTGTTTTGAAGTATTGAGAGAAGTAGGAGTAGTTTAGGCATAGTAGGGGTAGATCGACAAGTATGAAAGATGACGAATCATTTGGATTGGGTGCTGCAAAAACCAACCGTTCACTGTAGTTAAAAAATAGGGGTAATTGTTGGAAGTAAGGGATATTTAGAGAAGTGAAAATTAGGCATACATCCCTAAAATTAAAGTTAATTAACGTGTAATCCTCCCGCTCTAAATTATACTTTTCGCATCCCTGTTTTTTTTTTTTTTTTTTGGGTATTATTCTTCCACGAATACCCTTGCTCAAATTAACGCATTTATCTTTTTATGGTGGCTTTAGAGTTTTCTTCATGTATTTGATTCGTACGGCTATTATTTAGAGAGATTTTCATTGATTTAATTCGGCTTTCGTCAATGTTTTTTTTTTGAGATTCAATATTCGATCTAATTGCGTTTGGCTGAAGATTCAATATTTCCGTTGATTCAATAATCGATTGAGAGATATAATGAATGTTTCATCTTCAAGGTAATCTGCATTTCTTTTTTTTCATACATGTGTTATTGTTATTTCGATTTGTTTTGATGTATTTATTATTATTTATAAGGCTCCTTTTGTGAGATTAAATTTCAATACATTTGTGCATCTTTTTTGAATGCGTGCATAAAAGTATGCTTATATTTTTATTATGTATTTTGGATAAAAAAATGTATGCAATTGTCCTGAATATGCAACTATTTCGTATATGTGCATATAAATATGCAACTTTTCTTAAATAGTGGATAAAAAATGTATGCTTCTATTCTGAATATGCGCATACAAACATGCAACTACTCCCTATTTGTTCATATAGATATGCAACTATTCTGAATATATGTAATACAACTTTTATTAACAGTTGCATAAAAGTATGCTGATAATCTGGATATATGTGTACATGTATGCATGTAATTATAATACGCTGCAAATGTGTGTGTAGTTTTATTTGATTAAGCTGTATTTAGGGTTTGTTAGAAGAAATTTTGTGGCCAAATAAAGAAGTATAAGCTTCACTGTATCAAATTTTGCTTCGGCTGTGTCTTCTTTTATTGTCAAAAAAATCTGTCTCTCTATATTTTTCTTGTGGACTAAGGGTTCTCCTTTAAAATGTCTTTCCATGATTGATTTATATTCTCCATCATCCTTCTCGTTCTTTTTCAAGTGCCCCGTTGTTTTTATTAACTCTCCTTGTAATGGAGCACCTAGTAAATCTGCAACATTTTCTTGTGTAAAACTAAGCATCATATCACCAAACTGAAAATATTTTAAGTTCTTCTTGTAGTTCTTGATGATGAGATCTAAAGTTGTAGAATTTTTAATGGTTTCTGCAGGTGAAATGAGCCCATCAAAAATCATGTTAATAAACCCGTAGAGCGGCAGTTTTTTCAAATATTCTGAATTTTGTGGCGTAAATAGTTCATCTTTGTTTATCATTTCCACCAATTCAATGAATGCCTTAAGATTATTTCTGTATACTTTATCCTTCCTGGTAAGCAGTGGTTCGTCTTCAGTTTTCCTTCTTTTGATTATTGGTGTAGGTTTTGAAAGTTGTTCTGTGATAATTATTGCTATTTCTTTTTGACTGTCTTCATTATCTCCTTCTTCAACATTTGGTCTCTGTAATAAGAGTTAAAAAATTAGTTAAATAAATTTTGAATATATGCAGATATTTGCACACTTTCATGCAACTATCCGTAATAAAATCACACAAGCGTGCAACTATCATAAATAATAACACTTAAGTGTGCAACTATCCTGAATAATAGCACAAAAGTGTGCAACTATCCTGAATAAAAGCATATAGGAAAGCAACTATCCTGTGTAAAATCGTACAAGCATGCGACTATCTTGAATTAAAGAACACAATAGTGTAACTATCCTGAATAAAAGCATGCAAACATGCAACTAACTGGAATAAAAGCAAGTTATCATGCGACTATCCTGAATAAAAGCATGCAAGCATGCGACTATCTTCAATAAAAGCATGCAAGCATGCGACTATCATGAATAAAATTATGCAATCATGCGACTATCCTGTATAAAATTTTGCAATTGTGCTACTATCCTGAATAAAATATTGCAAGCATGTGACTATCCTGAAGAAAAACATACAAGCAGGCAATTATCGTGAATAAAAGCTTGCAATCGTGCAACTATCTTGATTAAAAGCACGCAAGCATGCGACTATCATGAATAAAAGCACGCAAGCATGCGACTATACTGAATAAAAGCATACAAGCGTGCAACTATCCTGAATAAAAGCACGCAAGCTTGCAACTATCCTGAATAAAAGCACGCAATCGTGCGGCTATTTTGAATAAAAGAACTTAAGCGGGCAACTATCCTGAATAAAAGCACGCAAGCGTGCGACTAGTCTGAATAAAAGCACTCAAGCGTGCAACTATCCTGAATAAAAGCACACAAGCGTGCAACTATCCAGAATAATAACACCAAGCGTGCGACTATCCTTAATAAAAGTACGCAATCATGCAGCTATTCTGAATAAAAGCATTCAAGTGTGCAACTATCATGAATAAAAGCATGCAAGCATGCGACTATCATAAATAAAAGCACGCAAGCATGTAGTTATCTCTTGCGTGCAACTATCCCGAATAAAAGCACGCAAGCATGCGACTATCCTGAATAAAAGCACGCAAGCTAGCAGCTATCCTGAATAAAAGCACGCACGCATGCGGCTATCCTAAATAAAAGCACGCAAGCATGAGGCTATCCTGAATAAAAGCATGCAAGCATGCAGCTATCCTAAATAAAAGCATGCAAGTGTGCGGCTTTCCTGAATAAAAGCACGCTAGCGTGCACCTATCCTGAATAAAAGCACGCAAGCGTGCGACTATCCTGAATAAAAGCATGCAAGCATGAAACTATCCTGAATAAAAGCACACAAGCTTGCAACTATTCAGAATAAAAGCACGCAAGCATGTAGCTATCCTGAATAAAAGCACACAAGCTAGCATGCGACTATCATGAATAAAAGTACGCAAGCATGCAACTATTCTGAAAAAAAGCACACAAGCGTGCAACTATCCTGAATAAAAGCAAGCAAGCACGCAACTATCCTGAATAAAAGCACGCAAGCATGCGACTATCCTGAATAAAAGCACGCAAGCATGCAACTATCCGGAATAAAAGCACGCAAGCATGCAGCTATCCTGAATAAAAGCACGCAAGCATGCAGCTATCCTGAATAAAAGCACGCAAGCATGCAGCTATCCTGAATAAAAGCACATAAACGTGTAATAACCTAGAATAAAAGCACATATGTGTTCAACTATCATTAATAAAAGCATACAAGTGTGCAACTATCCGTAATAAAATCAGCCAATAATGCAACTATCATGGATAAAATCACACATTTGTGCATCTATCATGAATAATAGCAGAAAAGTGTGCAACTATCCTGAATAAAATTATGTAATCAATCAACAAACATGAATAATAGCATTTAAGCATGCGACTATCATTAATAAAACCACATAAACGTGCAATAATTTATAATAACAGTATTCTAGGTTGCAACAATTTTTAATAACAACTAATATTTATAATAATTCGTGAAATCAGTAAATTTTGAAGTTATTTAGTAACTAAGAATAATATTTGCCACAATAACTTTCGATTACAGTTGTTTACAATCTATATTATACATATTTCATAAATAGAGAAATCTGAAATGAAGAATACAAAAATATACTTTCGCTCGCACCAATGTTATAAAAACGACAATGATTTTCCAATTTTTAGAAGATTGAGATTAAATGAAGATGGCGATTAGGGTTTGATTTATTTCGTTAATCATATGATTTAGAACAATGATTTGATGTAAGTAGTCACGAAATTTAGAGCTGTTAGGTTTATGCGGAGCCGGAAGGATAAAAATGGAAATAATAGAGCCGCATTCAAATATAGGGACCTAATTTTTATTATTACAGCGGCTGGACTTTTTTTTATTTTGAAACTTTATAGGGATGCTAGCCTAACGAACCCTTTAGAGAATTCGGGGTAGGATTAAAAAGAAGGGCTTTTTTGAAGTATTAAGAGAAGTTGGGGTAGTTTAAGCATAGCAAGGGTAGATCGACAAATATGAAAGATAATGAATCATTTGGATCGGGTGCTGCAAAATCTAACCATTCACAATAGTTAAAAAATAGGAGTAATTGTTGGAAGTAAGGGCTATTTAGAGAATTAGGGGGTGGATTAAAAAGAAGGGTTGTTTTGAAGTATCAAGATAAGTAGGGTTAGTTTAAGCATAGTAGGGGTAGATCACCAAATAGGAAAGATGATGAATCGTTTGGATTGGGTGCTGCAAAAACCAACCCTTCATAGAAGTAGAATGATAATTGGTTTACAAAGAAATGAATAATGCAAAAAAAATTTGAATAAATAAACGAATAAAGGAAAGCAATAATAAAAGTCGGGGGTAGTTTAAGCATAGTAGGGACAGATCGACAAATCTGAACGATGATGAATCGTTTGGAATGAGTGTTGTAAAAACCAACCCTTCACAGTAGTTTAAAAATTGAGGTAATTGTAGGAAGTAAGGGCTATTTAGAGAATTAGGGGTATGATTAAAAAGGACGGCTGTTTTGAAGTATCAAGAGAAGTAAGGAAAGTTTAAGCTTAGTAGGGGTAGATCGGCAAATATGAAAGATGATGAATCATTAGGATTGGGCGCTGCAAAAACCAACCCTTCATAGTAGTTAAAAAATAGGGGTAATAATTGGAAGTAAGGGCAATTTAGAGAATTAGGGGTATGATTAAAAAAAGAGTTGTTTTGAAGTATTAAGAAAAGTAGGGGAAGTTTAAGCATAGTAGGAGTAGATCGACAAATATAAAAGATGATGAATCATTGGGATTAGGCACAGCAAAAACCAACACTTCACAGTAGTTAAAAAATTGGGGTAATTGTTGGAAGTTAGCGCTATTTAGAGAATTAAGGGTAGGTTTAAAAAGAAGGGTAGTTTTGAAGTGTTAAGAGAAGTCGGGGTAATTTAAGCAAAGTAGGGGTAGATCGGGAAATATGAAAGATGATGAATCATTTGGATTGGGTGCTGCAAAAACCAACCCTTCACAGTAATTAAAAAATAGGGGTAATTGTTGGAATTTAGGGTTATTTAGAGAATTAAGGGTAGGATTAAAAAGAAGGGTTGTTTTGAAGTATTAAGAGAAGTAGGGGTAGTTTAAGCAAAGTATGGGTAGATCGAGAAATATGAAAGATGATGAATCATTTGGATTGGAAGGAGCAAAAATCAACCCTTCACAGTAGTTAAAAAATAGGGGAAAATGTTGGAAGTAAGGGCTATTTAGAAAATTTGGGGTAGGATCAAAAAGAAGGTTTATTTTGAAGTATTAAGAGAAGTAGGGGTAGTTTAAGCATAGTAGGGGTAGATCGACAAATATGAAGGATGATGAATCATTTGGATTGGAGGCTGGAAAAACCAACCCTTCATATTAGTTAAAAATAGGGGTAACTGTTGGAAGTAAAGGATATTTAGAGAATTGGTGGTAGAATTAAAAAGAAGGGCTATTTTGAAGTATTAAGAGAAGTAGGGGTAGTTTAAGCAAAGTAGGGGTAGATCCACAAATATGAAAGATGATGAATCATTAGGATTGGGTGCTGCAAAAACCAACCCTTCATAATAGTTCAAAAATAGGGGTAATTGTTGGAAGTAAGGGCTATTTAGAGATTAGGGTTAGGATTAAAAAGAAGGGTTGTTTTGAAGTATTAAGAGAAGTAGGGGTAGTTTAAGCATAGTAGGGGTAGATCGACAAATATGAAACATGATAAATCATTTGGATTGGGTGCTGCAAAAACCAACCCTTCATTGAAGTAGAATAATAATTGTTTTAAAAAGAAATGAATAATGCAAAAAAAAAATGAATAAAGAAATGAAAAAAGCAAAACAATAATAAAAGTAGGGGGTAGTTTATGCATAGTAGGGTTAGTTCAAAAAATATGAAGGTTGATGAATCCTTTGGACTGGGTGCTGCATAAACCAACCCTTCACAGTTGTGAAAAAATAGGGGTAATTGTTGGAAGCAAGGGCTATTTATATAACTAGGATTAGAATTAAAAAGAAGGGTTGAATTGAAGTATTAAGAGAAGTAGGGGTAGTTTAAGCATAGTAGGGGTAGATCGACAAATATGAAAGATGATGAACCATTTGGATTGGGTGCTGCAAAAACCAACACTTCACAGTAGTTAAAAAACAGGGGTAGTTGTTGGATTTAAGGGCTATTTAGAGAATTAGGGGTAGGATTAAAAAAAGGGTTGTTTTGAAGTATTAAAAGAATTATAGGTAGTTTAACCATAGTAGGGGTGGATCGACAAATGTGAAAGATGATGAATCGTTTAGATTGGGTGATGCAAAAACCAACCCTTCACAGTAGTTAAAAAATTGGGGTAATTTTTGGAAGTAAGGGTTATTTAGAGAATTAGGAGCATGATTAAAAAGAAGGGCTGCTTTGAAGTATTAAGAGAAGTAGGGGAAGTTTAAGCATAGTAGGGGTAGATCGACAAAAATGATAGTTGATGAATCATTGGGATTGGGCGCTGCAAAAACCAGCCTTTAACAGTAGTTAAAAAGGACTTTTTACGTGCGTGAGACTCTTTTTGCAAAGTATCACGCAAACAGACCGGTTACAGATAATATTACACAAATAGACCTGTTTTGGTCTGATGGTTTACTGAAGGCGGGTTTTGGAAACTCGCCTTCAGTAAAATACGAAGGCGAGTTTCCGAAACTCGCCTTCGTTAAATCCCTACATACAAAACACCCCAACCCGAAACCCTTCTTCCCCCTATCCACTTCAGTTTCCCTTTCCTCTTTTTTCTCCTGTGCGAAAATAAAATAAAAACTCGAATTAAACTCATTTTCGTCCATTTTTTCATCCAATTCATTCGTAGAAGACAACAATGGCTAGCACATCCGGCGTTCAACACGAAATCGGTATGATTCTAAACCCTAATTCTCAATTTTCAAATTAGGGCATACTTGTGTGAAAATTCATGAATTTAGGTTTAATTCGTAAGCCAGTTGGATAGAAATTACTGATAAAAGTGAATGTACTGATTGTATGTGTATATTGAGTATGTGTGGAAGGAAAATGTGGCATATAACATGATGAAAATATGATGTTAGCCACCAATTGTTGGTAAATCATGAATTAAAAATATGACTAATGCCATAATAATGAGTTAGGATAGGTGTTAGGCACCAAGTGTGTATCGATCTAGTTGGTGTTGTATGACACAGACAATGTTGAAATGTTGGGAATTGCTGATTTTAATAAGTGTTGATGAAGCTAAAATAGCTAATCTTGAAATCTTGAATTGGTTTCATTAAGCTTTTGTAATATTTAATCCTGCAATTGTGCAAAGTATGTGGAGATGGAGCCCAGACCAGTAAATCCGAGCGTGTTATATTTGCAGCCGCGACACAGGACATCGAATGCTACTCGGACGCAGGTAGCAATTTGTTAATATTTTCATATTTTGAACTTCAGTTTTTTAGACGTCAAACCCCAATTTTTGTTATCTGTTAAATTACAGAGGGTCAATGCTGATTATGTCATAGACCACTCGTCGTCACTTTCGAAAGTGACACCCGAGGATGCTCGCGTACTTTTAGAGATAGAGATGGCTGGATTCCTGCATATTGTTCGCTTAGATTACATCCAGCTAGATCATAGCCTTGTTGCTGCTTTAGTGGATAGGTGGAGGCCTGAGACATACACGTTTCACCTACCAGTCGGTGAGATGACTATCACATTAACAGATGTTGCGGTTTTACTAGGATTGCCTATTGGCGGCAATGCTGTTGCGTTTGATGGAGCGCAACATGATTATTTGCAGCTATGTCATGACCTACTAGGGCTGGATCCACCAGCCAATCACGTAAGGGGTGGCCACATGGTTAATATTACATGGTATCGTAATCAGTTGGCCGGTGATATTTCTGCAGATGCCACCCAGATAGAGGTTGAGCAACGGGCTCGTTGCATTTTACTACATATTATTTTCTGCAGAATGATGGTCGACCATGCCAAGACCCGCATAGATTTGAGATGGCTACCTTTTTTAGCTGACATCGGGCAATGCGCTACATATTCATAGGGTAGTGTAGTGTTGGCCTATGCATATCAGGAACTGTCTAAGTCCACGCTGCAACAGTATAACTGTGTTGCTGGTTGCCCGACACTACTTCAGGTATGAACCGAATTTCTATAGTTTACTGTTATACAATGTGATATGCATCATTCTCTTGTATTAATAGTATATTCTTATGTACTTAGCATTGGTCCTGGACTTATCTTCCCGTCGGAAGATTAGTAGTGACTCCTAATCCCATCGACGCATCGATGCCGCTTGGACCTAGGTATACTTATTTGATAGTTTATTTTATTAAACAAAACACATACTATTTCCAATATATGTACCTTTTATTATCGTGTAACAGGTGGTGTGGAAAAAAGAATACGCGACATACACCGAGACGAGAGCTGGCCTTTTACCGCAATGAGTTGGACGTCTTTACGGACGAAAAGGTTACATGGTATCCGTACACTAATGATGTACTAGCCCCACTACCAGTCACTTGCAGAGCTCATAGGTACATTTGGACGGCGAGAGTACCTATGATAGCCTACACCTTCACCGCTTGGCACCTTCCCGATAGGGTTATGAGGCAGTTCGGCATGAGGCAGCATATACCGGATGATGCACCGCCTTACAGTGATGGCTACTGTGCGCAGGACTTTTACATGCATCATGCTATGTGGAATGCCCGCGATGTGTATATTCAGTTCGAGAAGGAGCCCCCCATATCCACGGCGAAGTACATGAGGTGTTACTGGAACATTACACGACGCTACGTCCTTAATACCAGAGTAGATACTGCGTTAGCACCGTATGTTCCTAGAGCACCACTAGAGAGGAACGTGGTAAGTTGATGTGTGTACTATTAAATACAATCAGTTTTATATAAGTCCACTCTATCTAATATTCTTTAAAATTTGCAGGTTGATGGTATTAGCTATGGTTGGGAGAAGGCAGAAAAGCTAAAAGAGAGGCAAACTGATGACGAGGGAAGGGCGATGTGCACAAACATACAGAAGATTTCAAACGTGATTCTATGCAGGAACAAGCTAGATCGGCCGAAACCGCCATCTCCTCCACCTCCTCCTCTTCCTGCAGGTCCTCCTTCTCCTCCTCCAGCGGCGCACGAAGAAATTGTGCATGGCCCATCTCAACCTGCACCTACGTTACCATGTACCAGTATTGCACGACGTACTAGGAGCAGCAGCGGTAGTGGTTCGTCTTCAACTTCCACACCGATACTCAGGCGGCCGAGACGAGACTAGTGCATGTTTGATTGGTCTAACTATTAGTGCATGTTTGATTGGTTTAACTAGTTGTGTTTGTCTATTTAATTTGATAGCAGACTTTGTGTATGAATTTGCTATGTTATGGTCTATGTGCAACTATGGCAAGTTGTAAGGCATGTTTTCCAAATATGTGCCGGTCTGTGCAGGTTACAGGTACACTGAAGGCGAGTTTTGGAAACTCGCCTTCGTAGTTTTCTGAAAACTCGCCCATAGGCGCGATTTGAAAACTCGCCTGTGCACTTTGGTGTTAAATTCCATAGCGACTTTCTTGAAACTTGATTTGGACATAACTCGATATTTATAAAATGAAATTCTCATTTTTCTGTTTCATTACTAGAATATAGGTGTATAGATTCGAACGTGTTGTGTTTCAATGAAATCCGACGTATAACGATTCTTATATAGTCGAATGAAGTTGTAAACGTTAAACTGCGAACTACCACAACAATTAGATAGTATATATAGCATAACATAACAACATAAAACAAATACCGAATTCTAATATTCAAATACAAGAGAGATACATAGTCCGGTTAAGGACAGATAAGTTCGAAACATAAGAAATACAGATACACGAAATGCAACACACTGACATCTGACGTTCATGCTCTTGGGATGTGAAGCTGCTTAATCATCACGGTTAAGCCGCAACTGTTAAATAACGGTACGGAGTTGTCTATTCTCTTGTTCGAGTTCGTTTGCATATGTTATTCCCCTTGGCCCTATCGGTTCGTCTATCCATTTCGTGTAATTGCACCCATTCAGATAGGCTGGACATTGCTGAATGCGATGACCAATATCGTTGCCATCTGCTCGAACCACAACTTCAACCGGATAATCGCAGTAGCAACAAAATTGATAAGATTCACCTTCCTTTTCAGCAGGAATTGGAACATGTGGTACTTGATGAGAACCAACTTCTTGTCGTGGTACAACGACGGACTGTTCATGCGTGTGTCGAACGTTTGGTACTTGGGCTTGATGTGGAGGTTGGACGGGCCGTTGTTCGGACGGTGGTCCAAGCCGAGAGTTCAGTTCCTTTATAAACTCGAGTTCTTCTGCAAGCGCCCAACGTTCCCTCTCTTCGTACGCCCCTACCTCAAAGTCTGGAGATAATGGCCAAGAAGGCGTTGTTGTGGTAAAGCACCGGGTAGTTGGAAACAAAGTTGTGGGAGTGAGGTAAGTTTTGAGAAATTCGATAGAGATATATAGCAGCGTAGTGTACAAGTGATACGACTAGTCAGTGCAGGATTAAAGGAGTACGTAAAGCAGATTCTCTCCTGATACCACTAGTCACTTCAGAAATTGTCCCATTAGAAACATTGTAGCACTGCTATTAACTTAAAAGCTATGAATATTGCTGGTAAAATTCGTAAACCTTGTTGCAAACTTAGTGTGCATGTGATGACTCCTTAAACCAAGTAGTGCTAAATCACTCCTGGTACGACTAGTCATATTATCTACAGTATTACGCCAGACGAAACAGTGTCGTGCAGCACGTAAAGCAAATCAGACTGACCCAGCTTTAATTTCTGGCAGCGAGTTCTCAATTCTTATTTATGTCATAATGTACACTGTACAAACCAGAAAACATATAAAGCTTTAATTCAAACTTCAAAAGCATAAAATAATTCATTAGAAAAACAAAAAAATAACATCTAATACTTCGTACTGATCTTCCAACTCCTACAAACACACAAATAACAATTCAAACTAAACTTCAGAAACAAACAACGACAACGGGTAATACAATAATTCAAACTAATCTTCATAAACCTACAATGACGACGAATACTAGAAAAACTAGTGGTTGGGTTTAAATTGCAAGTCCTCTAGGAGTTTTTTGAGACGTCTAATTTCTTGCTCCAGCTAATTCGCATCTGCTATGCCCCTGGGACAAAGCGGTTCGTCAATTGTAAAGACCCGCAACCTCCCCGTAAAGGAAAGCGTCGGATAGTTCGAGAACAAACCACAACAGAACGCATACAGAAGAACATTTCATTGTATATTACAACAATGCATCAGATTACAAGAATATACAGAGTATAAATGAATATCACACAGAAATATCAGAGATTTAAATTACATTTAAATACATAGCAGCGGAAAATAATACAATACACAACTAGAATGAGATATACGGATACAAAGCTTTCCGGATATCGTTCCAGCTGTAACCCAGGATCCTGTGAATATAAATCTGCAAAACCGAAACTACTAGCTGCCCGTGTCAAAATAAGGGCACCCAGAGTTTAGGTTAAAACAATAAACTCCAGGTCAGTCATGTGACTGGTGTGAGAACTAAAACAGTTATTAATCTTTATTTTTAAATCATTAGGTAAATCAAGGGACCACGCCGTATAACACGGAACGGGTTTCCTCCCAAGAATACCAGTGCATAAAACAAACAGCGCAATGCTAAATAAAGAAAAATGAAGCTGTTATAAGACCCAGGTCCTATCACACAATGCAACGCAAGCCGGGGGATAGGGTTTTTACCTTATAACAGCCAAAGAATGCTTGATACGTTTAAAACAAATCATTTGATACTATTATAAGTGTATAGTTTATAAAACAACTTCAAATCATAAGTATCAATCATAGGCGGCATGAATGCCCCATACCACTATGTCGCCATATATAGGTTTACAAATAAAACCGCAAATGTCACGTATTTGGAAATTGGATTTCCATCTATGAACCGAGGCAAAAGATAGTCCTCAACCGATTCGAGACTGCCTAGTCCGAGTCTCAGGATCAGAGCTCGAGTGACCCTTGGATCGTCAGGGCCGGTCCACACGGAGTGGATTAAAATGCCTGAACATGCGTTTCTCCGCCCTATGGGGCGTAAACGAGCCAACTAAATGACTCCATCGGTTCGAGAACGACCGATCAATCCGAGGCGCCTCGCAACAGCAACAACCACATAAGTCAAACTCGTCAGGGCGTGTAAAACCACTGACGCCACTTCTAACTAGGAAGAAACGCATGCCCTCCCTGAGGTCCGTCTCCCGTTTTTGGTTCATACCTGGTGTGAAACACGCGAGGTAAACGTTACACAAAGCTACGCCACAAAGGCCGTGCTTTGATCATCACCACAAGACTTTGCTTTTCAACAGAAGCCTTGATCATTTGCATCTTAGCATGCCACACAGGCAAACCATCCTATGCAACCGATATCAGTCACACAGAATGAAATCCGATGTCAGACACACAGTCCATTTACAAGTCCGTTCTGGGTCTGAACGAAACCGGAGGCACCTAGTACCCCGCATATCCATCGATCTCCAAGTACGTCTGGACGATCACTAACTGTTTCCATCTTCTTGGGTGTACAGCCCAATCAAGATCATCAGTTATCACCCAAACGACGTGAAGACCTCCGGTCTTCGACCATCGTCTTCATCTTCGACTTATCGTCGTATCAGTTATTCAGAATGGGATAAACCCGGTCTTTCCGAATAACTCGCGTATATTTTAAATAAGTGTTACACAAACACAACATACGCCTCATTCCAATTCATTAGTCACTAACCGTAAATTAATCAAGAGAATAATTCCCCAAATATTAACCCCGAAGGCCGAAACCAACATCAGATCAATATCCAGAAAACCATTCTGCTTGGCTAACCGACAGTTAGTTTCTAAATTTCACGTTCAAATCTAATTAAAGATTTAACTATCGCCTGGAGCAAAACTGGTGATACTCCATTCTCGATCTTTTCAATCTAATTAAAGATTCATTAAAACTCCACTTAGTTTTAATCTGTGACTGGGTTAAAGAATCAGTGTCATTTAAAACACGGTTCACGATAAACCCAAAGTCACATCCCATTAATTATCGGGTTAAAGAACAAGTGTTATTTAAAACACTGTTCACGATAAACCCAAAAATCAATATCAATTCAATTCCAATTAAATATCATTTAATTGGTACACTTCATTAAATCTAAATAAAAAGATTTAATCTCTTCTCAACTGGGTTCAAGAACAGTGTTAGTGAAGACACCATTCACGACAAACCCAAATCACATTCATTAATTATCGGGTTAAAGAACAAGTGTTATTTAAAACACTGTTCACGATAAACCCAAAAATCAATATCAATTCAATTCCAATTAAATATCATTTAATTGGTACACTTCATTAAATCTAAATAAAAGATTTAATCTTTTCTCAACTGGGTTCAAGAACAGTGTTAGTGAAGACACCATTCACGACAAACCCAAATCACATTCGATATTCAATACAAGGCTCTGAATAGAAAATATATCGGCTTATATTCAATATCGAATTCTACGACTAACAAATGTCGTATTGGAAATAACGATACAAATATATATCTTTCAAATTTCCATAACAACACCTGTAATATCACGAATTCCAACATCGAAATATTCCGAAGACAATTTCGATTCAACTCCACTCCAATGCAATCATTGGAAATTTTGGTTATTTTCAAAACCATTTCAAATTCAATTTATTTATTTAAAAATAAATAGAATTATAATTCTAGTTCAAAACTAGTTCATTTCGATAAAAATCTATTTTTATCTTTTCAAATATGGAGTTTTTCATCCCAAACTTTCACAAATCATTTCTTATGATTTTACACAAATTATTACTATTTTTAATAATTTTATCAAGGCCCGTACAGTCGATTTCCATTAACGGCCATCGAACTGCACTTACAGCGACCTTTTTCGAATTTGATTTGGACGTATCTCCAAATCCAACCGTTAGATTTCAAATTTCTAACATTCATTAGAAAGCTCTTTTCGATACGAACCCAACGGTTCCGGTTTTAGGAGAATCCGACGGTCGGATCTCCCGTAATGTCCGTTTGAAATAAATGGTCGAAATTCACGAACTGCCGCGGCGCGGCGCGTTCTATTCAGGCCATTATATTATATATAAAATATATATAATATATATTTCGTCGATTTCTATTTAAAACGAATTATATAAATAGTTTTGAATTCGTTTCAAAAACATTTCAACTTCCATTTCAATTCAAAGCAAAATTGAATTCTTCTTTATAGATTCGTTTCAAAATTCATTTCTATTCAATTCAAATTTCAATTCAATTTGAATTCGCTTTCAATTCACTTTCAATTCAATTCGAATTCGTTTTCAATTCAATTCATTTCGAAATCGTTTTCAATTCAATTCATTTCGAAATCGTTTTCAATTCAATTCATTTCGAAATCGTTTTCAATTCAATTCATTCCGAAATCGTTTTCAATTCAATTCATTTCGAAATCGTTTTCAATTCAATTTGAATTCGTTTTCAATTCATTTCATTTCGAAATCGTTTTTTAAAATCGATATAAATATCGTTCACGTCAAAATGGCGTCAATCTAATCAACACGGCTTCATATATTCCTTTATTTTCAAATATTCTATTTCAAATATTTCTTTTTCAAATATTTCTTTTTCAAAACTGGAATGAGGCCCAATCAATTACCATATAAAATTAATTATATGGATTTTCATACAACACATGTATATAATAGCATTAAAAATAATCAACCATCAACCAAAGTGCACTACACTGTATAAGCATCAAATATAGATATTCAACGCTTATAACAGCCTGTCAATCAATCGATCGACATATTTAATCAATCAGGATGAGTGAACTTCAAATTTCATCCTAACACCCGTGTGGGGTTTCAAACAATCAAACACATATTTTATTTGTGCAGTTAGGCGATGTGTAAAATTTATCGACCCAATCAGCGTCATTCAAATAGGTGTACATAAACAAACCGTCTGGTTTATAAATGAATATTTATTTATTCACTTCACTATTTTCATATTCACGTTAAAAATTATATTTTTAACGATAAAACATTTTATTTCAACCTATGAATTTCTATTCAATTCATTTATTCAATAAAATGATATTTTTATTTTTCTAACATATTTTAGAAAATTTCGGCGGCATAACGGCACGATACTAGAAACGGGACGAGGCCTAGCCTTATCCCCGGTCTAGTGAAGGCCCACGCCATTCACACATCAATCAAATCAATTCGTTATGCAAACCACAAAACTTGGAGTAAGAGTCTAACCTAGCCTTACTCCTTCGCCTTATAACGGCGCACGTCTAATCCTAACCAATTTATCGATTCGATTTTTCACACCACAAACCACATTCAAACCAATATCACAATCAATAACCAAACAGCCAAACAAACAAGTCCATGGTCTGTGGACGATTGTGTCGGGTGCTACTAAGCACCGTCTGCATCCTAGTATATATATATATCTAGAAAAAGAATTGAAAGGTGAGAAATTCTCACTGATAGCTATCCTAGCTCCACGGCTCTTCATTTGGAGAAGTCTTCGTCGTTTCGCCTTTTTGTCACCTTCGTTGCTGCTTTCACTACATACGTAAAAATCGAATTTTTACTTTGTTATTCAATATATAAAAATCACATTTTTTTAGTTCAAAGTTCAATATATAAAAATCGAATTTTTATTTCTAAGTTCAATATATAAAAATCGAATTTTTATTTCTAAGTTCAATATATAAAAATCGAATTTTTATTTCAAAGTTCAATATATAAAAATCGAATTTTTATTTCTAAGTTCAATATATAAAAATCGAATTTTTATTTCAAAGTTCAATATATAAAAATCGAATTTTTTTAGTTCAAAGTTCAATATATAAAAATCGAATTTTTATTTCTAAGTTCAATATATAAAAATCGAATTTTTATTTCAAAGTTCAATATATAAAAATCGAATTTTTATTTCTAAGTTCAATATATAAAAATCGAATTTTTATTTCAAAGTTCAATATATAAAAATCGAATTTTTTAGACTTCTCGCTTATATAAAAATTATATTTTATATGAACAAAGATCATATTTTCCTCCAACTAAAAATCAAAGCTTTACAGTGTTAAAAATTCTACCTTTTCTACTGTAAAAATCCCATCTTTACAATTTTAATAAATATATAAAAATCGCAACTTACATACATTAAAAATTAGGTCTTTTATAATTTAAAAATCCTGTCTTTTATATATGATAAAAATAAAATCTTTAATGCATTAAAAATATAATCTTTCTAAGTTAGAACTAAATTCACTTCTACGCTAATATATATATTTTCCTAAAAATAATAATTTAGTTTTCCCATAACTAAAATTTCAGTTTTCAATTACTTTTATAAAAATCAGTTTTAAATTACTTTTAAAATTCAGTTTTCAATTACCTTTAAAATTCAGTTTTCAATTACTTTTATAAAAATCGGTTTTAAATTACTTTTAAAATTCAGTTTTCATTTACTTTTAAAATTCAGTTTTCAATTACTTTTATAAAAATCGGTTTTAAATTACTTTTAAAATTCAGTTTTCATTTACTTTTAAAATTCAGTTTTCAATTACTTTTATAAAAATCGGTTTTAAATTACTTTTAAAATTCAGTTTTCATTTACTTTTAAAATTCAGTTTTAAAAATTCTAAAAAGAAAATCAGTTTTAAACTAATTAAATTTTCAGTTTTAAACTAACTAAATTTTCAGTTTTTAAATCTTCTCAAAATCAGTTTCTAATACATAAAAATCGAAATTTTTCAGAAGTAAAATAAAAAAAATAAAATAAAAATAAAAACGACTTACTTTATGCTGCGAAGAAAGGGGGGCGAGGGGTCGGCGGCAGGAGTTCGTCGTGGAGGAGCTGGCCTCGAGGAGGGGCTCGCGATTTGTTCCTCGACGCGGCGCGTTCTGGGGTTCCATGCGAGGGAGGAGGAGAAGCAGTGGGAAGGAGGAGGCTGAACGGAGGGCGGCGTCGCGAGGGTTCGTCGGCGGTGGCTCTGAGGTAAGGCGGCGGCTTCGGTTTAGGTTAGGTTTCTTTTTTTTTTTTTTTTTTCCTCTTTTTTTTTTATTTCGTTCTGAAGAATGAATCGGGGGGGGGGGGGGGGCAATGAAGAAGAAAAGGGAGGGAATATTTTTTTTTTTTTTTATTATTTAATTATTTAATTTTGCAAACGGGTTGACTTTTACATACGACCTCGAAACGAGGCCCACCGCCTGTCGCCCATAGCGTTTTACCCCCATTCCGAACACAATGGGATATGTATCGTAAGCTGGTTTGATCGTTACAATCAGTTTCTGTTGAATTTTCATTTAAATCCTTATTTTGAATTTTAAACGTACATTTCAAATTACCGGGGCCACATACTAACTCGAAAAATTCCAGAAAAATATTTTCTAGCTTCATATTGACGATACGGTCCGAACAAAACTAGTTTCGTCGAATTCTGAGACCGTATGAAAAATGGCCAATTTCCAGTCGATTAAAATCAACTGAAATGGTCAAACGCATTTTCCTTTGCCACGCTCACATATTGATTCTAAAAATTATGAAATTTGAAACCTAGCAATAGTTTAACATCACGGACCCAACAAAACTGGTTTCGTCGAAATCCGAGGTCGTTTGCAAAATTGCTATTTTTAAGGGCCTTATATATATAAAAATATATATAAATTCCACAGCGACTATTTCTAATTTTCAACTGGACATATCTTATCATTTCTAAGATGAAATCTCAGTTTGTTAACTTCGTTACAAAGATATAGTTATACAGATTCAAATATTTCTTGTTTCGTTCAATTCTGACTTATATTGAATTCTGTATATTCATTTGAAATTAGAAATCGAATTTTCGAACTACCGCGCCATTTTCAATTCCTTTTATAATTATATATAATTATAATATATTCTAACGACGACGTATATAATATATACGTCGAATTATATTCAAACTAAATTTCTCGTCGATATTGTTTAAAATAATCTATTTTAAATATTCAAAATTCGCTAAAATTGCCAAAATAAAATTTTTAAACTGGCCCAGATTTTCGGGTTGTTACAATCTCCCCCACTTAAAACTTTTCGTCCCCGAAAAGGAACAAAGTCGAAAGTGGTTTGATTATTCAGCTCTACGTTCGATCTGGTTTCCATTCTCCAACTCTTTAGTTTCTGAGAATTTCCAAAATTTCAAAAATTTGGCTAACACCCTAAATTTTTGAAAAATTTCGCCATAACCTCCCCTGCACCGGGAGCATCGGGGAATTTCAAATAGCTTCCCCGGTCCTTCAGATCTCAAAAAGAAAAAGAAAAAGCCAAGCGGCTAGCCAATAGGCTCACAAAATCATCATCACCCAAACAAAACAGTAAATTATGTAGTAAACATGTACCTATTTGTCGGGCAAACAAATTTTATTCTTCGGCTCTAGCCTCCTTGCTATGACCTGTTCAATGATATATATGTATATGCAAGCAGATGCGACCAATTTTCAATATCGTTCAATATTTGATATAATTAGGCTAAACGGTTCAAAATTATCAAACAATTAAACAAACAACACAAACATCAATCAATTAGTGAATTTAACGTTTCAAATTCATAATTTTGATACATATACAAAAATCAAATTTTTGATGCCAAATCACAACGATAAGCCCTATCTATTTTAGATTTGGTTCTCACACCAGCCTAATGGAAATATATAGAAAATCGCACCTTCGAAACTCGAACATAAATTCGGATGATGATCGATCAATCATCAGAACCATCTCCGGGTGTCTAGAATGTGATTCTATATCTATCCAATATATTAAAATTTCGAATATACGTTCATGACGCGTATATACAAAACCATTATATATTAGATTGTCCATATTCATACAAATAAATAATCAAATACGGATAATTGATTTAGATTTTCAAAACTAAACTTTGTTTTCATTTTAAAAATATACTCTTCACACTCGTTCTAGGATACTACTGATCCCATCTCTAACGAGTCATTCCCATTGGATATTACTAATCCAATATCTGATGAATTCTTTCGTATGATTCCAATGTGCCTTGTTCTCTAGCTTTGTAAACCAAAGCTCTGATACCAAATGTAAAGAGCCGCAACCTCCCCGTAAAGGAAAGCGTCGGATAGTTCGAGAACAAACCACAACAGAACGCATACAGAAGAACATTTCATTGTATATTACAACAATGCATCAGATTACAAGAATATACAGAGTATAAATGAATATCACACAGAAATATCAGAGATTTAAATTACATTTAAATACATAGCAGCGGAAAATAATACAATACACAACTAGAATGAGATATACGGATACAAAGCTTTCCGGATATCGTTCCAGCTGTAACCCAGGATCCTGTGAATATAAATCTGCAAAACCGAAACTACTAGCTGCCCGTGTCAAAATAAGGGCACCCAGAGTTTAGGTTAAAACAATAAACTCCAGGTCAGTCATGTGACTGGTGTGAGAACTAAAACAGTTATTAATCTTTATTTTTAAATCATTAGGTAAATCAAGGGACCACGCCGTATAACACGGAACGGGTTTCCTCCCAAGAATACCAGTGCATAAAACAAACAGCGCAATGCTAAATAAAGAAAAATGAAGCTGTTATAAGACCCAGGTCCTATCACACAATGCAACGCAAGCCGGGGGATAGGGTTTTTACCTTATAACAGCCAAAGAATGCTTGATACGTTTAAAACAAATCATTTGATACTATTATAAGTGTATAGTTTATAAAACAACTTCAAATCATAAGTATCAATCATAGGCGGCATGAATGCCCCATACCACTATGTCGCCATATATAGGTTTACAAATAAAACCGCAAATGTCACGTATTTGGAAATTGGATTTCCATCTATGAACCGAGGCAAAAGATAGTCCTCAACCGATTCGAGACTGCCTAGTCCGAGTCTCAGGATCAGAGCTCGAGTGACCCTTGGATCGTCAGGGCCGGTCCACACGGAGTGGATTAAAATGCCTGAACATGCGTTTCTCCGCCCTATGGGGCGTAAACGAGCCAACTAAATGACTCCATCGGTTCGAGAACGACCGATCAATCCGAGGCGCCTCGCAACAGCAACAACCACATAAGTCAAACTCGTCAGGGCGTGTAAAACCACTGACGCCACTTCTAACTAGGAAGAAACGCATGCCCTCCCTGAGGTCCGTCTCCCGTTTTTGGTTCATACCTGGTGTGAAACACGCGAGGTAAACGTTACACAAAGCTACGCCACAAAGGCCGTGCTTTGATCATCACCACAAGACTTTGCTTTTCAACAGAAGCCTTGATCATTTGCATCTTAGCATGCCACACAGGCAAACCATCCTATGCAACCGATATCAGTCACACAGAATGAAATCCGATGTCAGACACACAGTCCATTTACAAGTCCGTTCTGGGTCTGAACGAAACCGGAGGCACCTAGTACCCCGCATATCCATCGATCTCCAAGTACGTCTGGACGATCACTAACTGTTTCCATCTTCTTGGGTGTACAGCCCAATCAAGATCATCAGTTATCACCCAAACGACGTGAAGACCTCCGGTCTTCGACCATCGTCTTCATCTTCGACTTATCGTCGTATCAGTTATTCAGAATGGGATAAACCCGGTCTTTCCGAATAACTCGCGTATATTTTAAATAAGTGTTACACAAACACAACATACGCCTCATTCCAATTCATTAGTCACTAACCGTAAATTAATCAAGAGAATAATTCCCCAAATATTAACCCCGAAGGCCGAAACCAACATCAGATCAATATCCAGAAAACCATTCTGCTTGGCTAACCGACAGTTAGTTTCTAAATTTCACGTTCAAATCTAATTAAAGATTTAACTATCGCCTGGAGCAAAACTGGTGATACTCCATTCTCGATCTTTTCAATCTAATTAAAGATTCATTAAAACTCCACTTAGTTTTAATCTGTGACTGGGTTAAAGAATCAGTGTCATTTAAAACACGGTTCACGATAAACCCAAAGTCACATCCCATTAATTATCGGGTTAAAGAACAAGTGTTATTTAAAACACTGTTCACGATAAACCCAAAAATCAATATCAATTCAATTCCAATTAAATATCATTTAATTGGTACACTTCATTAAATCTAAATAAAAAGATTTAATCTCTTCTCAACTGGGTTCAAGAACAGTGTTAGTGAAGACACCATTCACGACAAACCCAAATCACATTCATTAATTATCGGGTTAAAGAACAAGTGTTATTTAAAACACTGTTCACGATAAACCCAAAAATCAATATCAATTCAATTCCAATTAAATATCATTTAATTGGTACACTTCATTAAATCTAAATAAAAGATTTAATCTTTTCTCAACTGGGTTCAAGAACAGTGTTAGTGAAGACACCATTCACGACAAACCCAAATCACATTCGATATTCAATACAAGGCTCTGAATAGAAAATATATCGGCTTATATTCAATATCGAATTCTACGACTAACAAATGTCGTATTGGAAATAACGATACAAATATATATCTTTCAAATTTCCATAACAACACCTGTAATATCACGAATTCCAACATCGAAATATTCCGAAGACAATTTCGATTCAACTCCACTCCAATGCAATCATTGGAAATTTTGGTTATTTTCAAAACCATTTCAAATTCAATTTATTTATTTAAAAATAAATAGAATTATAATTCTAGTTCAAAACTAGTTCATTTCGATAAAAATCTATTTTTATCTTTTCAAATATGGAGTTTTTCATCCCAAACTTTCACAAATCATTTCTTATGATTTTACACAAATTATTACTATTTTTAATAATTTTATCAAGGCCCGTACAGTCGATTTCCATTAACGGCCATCGAACTGCACTTACAGCGACCTTTTTCGAATTTGATTTGGACGTATCTCCAAATCCAACCGTTAGATTTCAAATTTCTAACATTCATTAGAAAGCTCTTTTCGATACGAACCCAACGGTTCCGGTTTTAGGAGAATCCGACGGTCGGATCTCCCGTAATGTCCGTTTGAAATAAATGGTCGAAATTCACGAACTGCCGCGGCGCGGCGCGTTCTATTCAGGCCATTATATTATATATAAAATATATATAATATATATTTCGTCGATTTCTATTTAAAACGAATTATATAAATAGTTTTGAATTCGTTTCAAAAACATTTCAACTTCCATTTCAATTCAAAGCAAAATTGAATTCTTCTTTATAGATTCGTTTCAAAATTCATTTCTATTCAATTCAAATTTCAATTCAATTTGAATTCGCTTTCAATTCACTTTCAATTCAATTCGAATTCGTTTTCAATTCAATTCATTTCGAAATCGTTTTCAATTCAATTCATTTCGAAATCGTTTTCAATTCAATTCATTTCGAAATCGTTTTCAATTCAATTCATTCCGAAATCGTTTTCAATTCAATTCATTTCGAAATCGTTTTCAATTCAATTTGAATTCGTTTTCAATTCATTTCATTTCGAAATCGTTTTTTAAAATCGATATAAATATCGTTCACGTCAAAATGGCGTCAATCTAATCAACACGGCTTCATATATTCCTTTATTTTCAAATATTCTATTTCAAATATTTCTTTTTCAAATATTTCTTTTTCAAAACTGGAATGAGGCCCAATCAATTACCATATAAAATTAATTATATGGATTTTCATACAACACATGTATATAATAGCATTAAAAATAATCAACCATCAACCAAAGTGCACTACACTGTATAAGCATCAAATATAGATATTCAACGCTTATAACAGCCTGTCAATCAATCGATCGACATATTTAATCAATCAGGATGAGTGAACTTCAAATTTCATCCTAACACCCGTGTGGGGTTTCAAACAATCAAACACATATTTTATTTGTGCAGTTAGGCGATGTGTAAAATTTATCGACCCAATCAGCGTCATTCAAATAGGTGTACATAAACAAACCGTCTGGTTTATAAATGAATATTTATTTATTCACTTCACTATTTTCATATTCACGTTAAAAATTATATTTTTAACGATAAAACATTTTATTTCAACCTATGAATTTCTATTCAATTCATTTATTCAATAAAATGATATTTTTATTTTTCTAACATATTTTAGAAAATTTCGGCGGCATAACGGCACGATACTAGAAACGGGACGAGGCCTAGCCTTATCCCCGGTCTAGTGAAGGCCCACGCCATTCACACATCAATCAAATCAATTCGTTATGCAAACCACAAAACTTGGAGTAAGAGTCTAACCTAGCCTTACTCCTTCGCCTTATAACGGCGCACGTCTAATCCTAACCAATTTATCGATTCGATTTTTCACACCACAAACCACATTCAAACCAATATCACAATCAATAACCAAACAGCCAAACAAACAAGTCCATGGTCTGTGGACGATTGTGTCGGGTGCTACTAAGCACCGTCTGCATCCTAGTATATATATATATCTAGAAAAAGAATTGAAAGGTGAGAAATTCTCACTGATAGCTATCCTAGCTCCACGGCTCTTCATTTGGAGAAGTCTTCGTCGTTTCGCCTTTTTGTCACCTTCGTTGCTGCTTTCACTACATACGTAAAAATCGAATTTTTACTTTGTTATTCAATATATAAAAATCACATTTTTTTAGTTCAAAGTTCAATATATAAAAATCGAATTTTTATTTCTAAGTTCAATATATAAAAATCGAATTTTTATTTCTAAGTTCAATATATAAAAATCGAATTTTTATTTCAAAGTTCAATATATAAAAATCGAATTTTTATTTCTAAGTTCAATATATAAAAATCGAATTTTTATTTCAAAGTTCAATATATAAAAATCGAATTTTTTTAGTTCAAAGTTCAATATATAAAAATCGAATTTTTATTTCTAAGTTCAATATATAAAAATCGAATTTTTATTTCAAAGTTCAATATATAAAAATCGAATTTTTATTTCTAAGTTCAATATATAAAAATCGAATTTTTATTTCAAAGTTCAATATATAAAAATCGAATTTTTTAGACTTCTCGCTTATATAAAAATTATATTTTATATGAACAAAGATCATATTTTCCTCCAACTAAAAATCAAAGCTTTACAGTGTTAAAAATTCTACCTTTTCTACTGTAAAAATCCCATCTTTACAATTTTAATAAATATATAAAAATCGCAACTTACATACATTAAAAATTAGGTCTTTTATAATTTAAAAATCCTGTCTTTTATATATGATAAAAATAAAATCTTTAATGCATTAAAAATATAATCTTTCTAAGTTAGAACTAAATTCACTTCTACGCTAATATATATATTTTCCTAAAAATAATAATTTAGTTTTCCCATAACTAAAATTTCAGTTTTCAATTACTTTTATAAAAATCAGTTTTAAATTACTTTTAAAATTCAGTTTTCAATTACCTTTAAAATTCAGTTTTCAATTACTTTTATAAAAATCGGTTTTAAATTACTTTTAAAATTCAGTTTTCATTTACTTTTAAAATTCAGTTTTCAATTACTTTTATAAAAATCGGTTTTAAATTACTTTTAAAATTCAGTTTTCATTTACTTTTAAAATTCAGTTTTCAATTACTTTTATAAAAATCGGTTTTAAATTACTTTTAAAATTCAGTTTTCATTTACTTTTAAAATTCAGTTTTAAAAATTCTAAAAAGAAAATCAGTTTTAAACTAATTAAATTTTCAGTTTTAAACTAACTAAATTTTCAGTTTTTAAATCTTCTCAAAATCAGTTTCTAATACATAAAAATCGAAATTTTTCAGAAGTAAAATAAAAAAAATAAAATAAAAATAAAAACGACTTACTTTATGCTGCGAAGAAAGGGGGGCGAGGGGTCGGCGGCAGGAGTTCGTCGTGGAGGAGCTGGCCTCGAGGAGGGGCTCGCGATTTGTTCCTCGACGCGGCGCGTTCTGGGGTTCCATGCGAGGGAGGAGGAGAAGCAGTGGGAAGGAGGAGGCTGAACGGAGGGCGGCGTCGCGAGGGTTCGTCGGCGGTGGCTCTGAGGTAAGGCGGCGGCTTCGGTTTAGGTTAGGTTTCTTTTTTTTTTTTTTTTTCCTCTTTTTTTTTTATTTCGTTCTGAAGAATGAATCGGGGGGGGGGGGGGGCAATGAAGAAGAAAAGGGAGGGAATATTTTTTTTTTTTTTTATTATTTAATTATTTAATTTTGCAAACGGGTTGACTTTTACATACGACCTCGAAACGAGGCCCACCGCCTGTCGCCCATAGCGTTTTACCCCCATTCCGAACACAATGGGATATGTATCGTAAGCTGGTTTGATCGTTACAATCAGTTTCTGTTGAATTTTCATTTAAATCCTTATTTTGAATTTTAAACGTACATTTCAAATTACCGGGGCCACATACTAACTCGAAAAATTCCAGAAAAATATTTTCTAGCTTCATATTGACGATACGGTCCGAACAAAACTAGTTTCGTCGAATTCTGAGACCGTATGAAAAATGGCCAATTTCCAGTCGATTAAAATCAACTGAAATGGTCAAACGCATTTTCCTTTGCCACGCTCACATATTGATTCTAAAAATTATGAAATTTGAAACCTAGCAATAGTTTAACATCACGGACCCAACAAAACTGGTTTCGTCGAAATCCGAGGTCGTTTGCAAAATTGCTATTTTTAAGGGCCTTATATATATAAAAATATATATAAATTCCACAGCGACTATTTCTAATTTTCAACTGGACATATCTTATCATTTCTAAGATGAAATCTCAGTTTGTTAACTTCGTTACAAAGATATAGTTATACAGATTCAAATATTTCTTGTTTCGTTCAATTCTGACTTATATTGAATTCTGTATATTCATTTGAAATTAGAAATCGAATTTTCGAACTACCGCGCCATTTTCAATTCCTTTTATAATTATATATAATTATAATATATTCTAACGACGACGTATATAATATATACGTCGAATTATATTCAAACTAAATTTCTCGTCGATATTGTTTAAAATAATCTATTTTAAATATTCAAAATTCGCTAAAATTGCCAAAATAAAATTTTTAAACTGGCCCAGATTTTCGGGTTGTTACATCAATCCATTCTGAAAAATTGCATCCGTGAGGATAATTGGAACATAGAAGACTACGACGACCAATGTTTTCGCCATCATCACAGACGACAACTTCGGCCATATATCCACATTGGCAGCAAACTGGAAACGAGTTAACCTCTTGCTCAACCATTGTTTCAGAAGACATTTTGAAAATATACGGAGCTTTGAAGATGTGGTTGAGTATATATAATGGTTTGAATGGTGAGAATTATGAGAAGAATGGTGAGGATATATAAAGGTTTGAAATAACCCCAAATACACAGGCGAGATTTGTAAACGCGCACGAAGGCGAGTTTTCATAACTTGCTTATTTCCCGCCCCTGACAAAACAGGTCTATATTTGTAATTACTTTTGAAACATGGCTATTTGTGTTATATCTTCTAAAACAAGCCCACGTGTGTAAAAAGTCCAGTTAAAAAATAGGGTTAATTGTTGGAAGTAAGGGCTATTTAGAGAATTAGTGATTGGAATAAAAACAAGGGTAGTTTTGAAGTATTAAGAGAAGTAGGGGTAGTTTAAGCAAAGTAGGGGTAGATCGAGAAATATGAAAGATGATGAATCGTTTGGATTGGGTGCTACAAAAACCAAACCTTCGGCATAGTTAAAAAATAGGGGTTATTGTTGGAAGTAAGGGCTATTTAGAGAATTAGCGGTAGGATTAAAAAGAAGGGTTGTTTTGAAGTGTTAAGAGAAGTAGGGGTATTTTAAGCATAGTAAGGATAGATCGACAAATATGAAAGACAATGAATCTTTGGGATTGTGCGCTGCAAAAACCTACCCTTTAAAGTAGTTAAAATTTAGGGGTTATTGTTGGAAGTAAGGGCTATTGAGAGAATTAGGGGGTGGATTAAAAAGAAGGGCTGTTATGAAGTATTAAGAAAAGTAGGGGTAGTTTAAGCAAAGTAAGGTTAGATCGACAAATATGAAAAACCCTTCACAGTAGTTAAAAAATAGTGGTAATTGTTGTAAGTAAGGGCTAATTAGAGAATTATGGGTAGGATTAAAAAGAAGGGTTGTTTTGAAGTATTAAGAGAAGTAGGTGTAGTTTAAGCATAGTAGGGGTCGATCGACAAATATGAAAGATGATGAATCATTGGGATTGGGCGCTGCAAAAACGAACCCCTCACAGTAGTTAAAAAATTAGGATAATTGTTCGAAGTAAGGGCTATTTAAAGAATTAGGGGTATGATTAAAAAGAAGGGTTGTTTTGACTTATTAGGAGGAATAGGTGATGTTTAAGCATAGTTGGGGTAGATCGACAAATAGGAAAGATGATGAATCATTGGGATTGGGCACTACAAAAACCAACCCGTCAATTAGTTAAAAAATACAAGTAATTGTTGGAAGTAAGGGCTATCTAGAGAATTAGTGGTAGGATTAAAAAGAAGGGTTGTTTTGAAGTATTAAGAGAAGTAGGTGTAGTTTAAGCGTAGTAGAGGTAGTTCGATAAATTTGAAAGATGATGTATCATTTGGATTGAGTGCTGCAAAAACCAACCCTTCATAGTTGTTAATAAATAGAGGTAATTGTTGGAAGTAAGGGCTATTTAGAGAATTAGGGGTAGGATTAAAAAGACGGTTTTTTTAAGTATTAAGAGAAGTAGGGGTAGTTTAAGTATAGTAGGGATAGATCGACAAATATGAAGGATGATGTATCATTTGGATTGGGGGATGGAAAAACCAACCCTTCACAGTAGTAAAAAATAGGGTAACTGTGGGAGTTAAGGGATATTTAGACAGTTAGGGGTAAGATTAAAAAGAAGGGTTGTTCTGAAGTATTAAGAGAAGTAGGGGTAGAGCGACAAATATGAAAGATGATGAATCATTTGGATTGGATGCTGCAAAAACCAACCCTTTACAGTAGTTAAAAAATTGGGGTAATTGTTGGAAGTAAGGGATATTTAGAGAATTAGGGGTAGGATTAAAAAGAAGGGTTGTTTTGAAGTATTAAGAGATGTAGGGGTCGTTTGAGCATAGTAGGGGTATATCAACAAATATAAAAGACGACGAATCGTTCGGATTGGGTGTTGCAAAAATCAAACCTTCTTAGAAGGAGAATGATAATTGGTTTACAAAGAAATGAATAATGCAAAAAAATGAACAAAGAAATGAATAAGCGAAAACAATAATAAAAGTAGGGGGTAGTTTAAGCATAGTAGGGGTAACTCGGCAAATATGAAGGATGATGATTAGTTTGGATCGGGTGCTGCAAAAACCAACACTTCACAAATATTAAAAAATAGGGGTAACTGTTGGAAGTAAGGGATGTTTAGATAATTAGGGGTAGGATTAAAAAGAAGGGTTGTTTTGAAGTATTTCGAGAATTTGTGGTAGTGTAAGCATAGTAGGGGTCGATCGAGAAATACGAAAGATGATGAATCATTTGGATTGGGTGCTGCAAAAAACAACCCTTCACAGTAGTTAAAAAATAGGGTTACTTGTTGGAAGTAAGGGCTATTTAGAGAATTAGGGGTAGGATTAAAAAGAAGGGTTGTTTTGAAGTATTAAGAGAAGTAGGGGTAGTTTAAGCATAGTAGGGGGAGATCGACAAATATGAATGATGATCAATCATTGGGATTGGGTGCTGCAAGAACTAACCCTTCATAGTAGTTAAAAAGTAGGGGTAATTGTTGTTAGTAAGGGCTATTTAGAGAATTAGGGGGAGGATTAAAAAGAAGGGTTGTTTTGAAGTATTAAGAGAAGTGGGGGTAGTTTAAGCAAAGTAGGGGTAGATCGACAAATATGAAAGATGATGAATCATTTTCGATTGGGTGCTGCAAAAACCAGCCCTTCACAGTAGTTAAAAAATAGGGGTAATTGTTGGAAGTAAGGGCTATTTAAAGAATTAGGGGCATGATTAAAAAGAAGGGTTTCTTTGACGTATTAATAGAAGTAGGGGAAGTTTAAGCATAGTTGGGGTAGATCGACAAATATGAAAGATGATGAATCGTTGGTATTGGGGCAGCAAAAACCAGTCCTTCACAGTAGTTAAAAAATAGGGGTAACTGTTGGAAGTAAGGGCTATTTAGAGAATTAGGGGTAGAATTAAAAAGAAGGGTAGTTTTGAAGTATTAAGAGAAGTAGGGGTAGTTTAAGCAAAGTAGGGGTAGATCAAGAAATATGAAAGATGATGAATCGTTTGGATTGGGCGCTACAAAAACCAAATCTTCACCATAGTTAAAAAAATAGGGGTAATTGTTGGAAGTAAGGGCTATTTAGAGAATTAAGGGTAGGATTAAAAAGAAGAATTGTTTTGAAGTATTAAGAGAAGTAGGGGTAGTTTAAGCATAGTAGGGGTAGATCGACAAATATGAAAGATGATGAATCATTGGGATTGTGCACTGCAAAAACCTACCCTTTAAATTAGTTAAAATTTAGTGGTTATTGTTGGAAGTAAGGGCTATTGAGATAATTTGGTGGAGGATTAAAAAGAAGGGCTGTTATGAAGTATTAAGAGAAGTAGGGGTAGTTTAAGCAAAGTAGGGGTAGGTCGACAAATATGAAAGATGATGAATCATTTGGATTGGGTGCTGCAAAAACCAACCCTTCACAGTAGTTAAAAAATAGTGGTAACTGTTGTAAGTAAGGGCTAAATAGAGAATTATTGGTAGGATTAAAAAGAAGGGTTGTTTTGAAGTATTAAGAGAAGTAGATGTAGTTTAAGCATAGTAGGGGTCGATCGACAAGTATGAAAGATGATGAATCATTGGGATTGGGCGCTGCAAAAACCAACCCTTCACAGTAGTTAAAAAATTGGGGTAATTGTTAGAAGTAAGGGCTATTTAAAGAATTAGGGGTATGATTAAAAAGAAGGGTTGTTTTGACGTATTAAGAGAAGAAGGGGAAGTTTAAGCATAGTAGGGGTAGATCGACAAATATGAAAGATGATGAATCATTGGGATTGGGCGCTGCAAAAACCAACCCGTCAATTAGTTAAAAAATACAGGTAATTGTTGGAAGTTAGGGCTATCTAGTGAATTAGCGGAAGGATTAAAAAAAAGGGGTGTTTTGAAGTATTAAGAGAAGTAGGGGTAGTTTAAGCATAGTAGGGGTAGTTCGATAAATATGAAAGATGATGAATCATTTGGATTGGGTGCTGCAAAAACCAACCCTTCACAGTTGTTAATAAATAGGGGTAATTGTTGGAAGTACGTGCTACTTAGAGAATTAGGGGTAGGATTAAAAAGACGGGTTGTTTTGAAGAATCAAGAGAAGTAGGGGTAGTTTAAGTATAGTAGGGATAGATCGACAAATATGAAGGATGGTGAATCATTTGGATTGGGGGATGGAAAAACCAACCCTTCACAACAGTAAAAAAATAGGGGTAACTGTTGGAGTTAAGGGATATTTAGACAGTTAGGGGTAAGATTAAAAAGAAGGGTTGTTCTAAAGTATTAAGAGAAGTAGGGGTAGATCGACAATTTTGAAAGATGATGAATCATTTGGATTGGGTGCTGCCAAGACCAACCCTTTACAGTAGTTAAAAAATAGGGGTAATTGTTGGAAGTAAGGGATATTTAGAGAATTAGGGGTAGGACTAAAAAGAAGGGTTGTTTTGAAGTATAAGAGAAGTAGGGGTAGTTTAAGCACAGTAGGGGTATATCAACAAATATAAAAGATGATGAATCGTTTGGACTAGGTGTTGCAAAAATCAACCCTTCTAAGAAGGAGAATGATAATTGGTTTACAAAGAAATGAATAATGCAAAAAAAAAATGAATAAAGAAGTGAATAAGCGAAAACAATAATAAAAGTAGGGGGTAGTTTAAGCATAGTAGGGGTAACTTGACAAATATGAAGGATGATGATTAGTTTGGATCGGTTGCTCCAAAAACCAACCCTTCACAGTTATTAAAAATAGGGTTAATTGTTGGAAGTAAGGGCTATTTGGATAATTAGGGGTAGGATTAAAGAGAAGAGTTGTTTTGAAGTATTACGAGAAGTAGTAATAGTGTAAGCATGGTAGGGGTAGATCGAGAAATACGAAAGATGATGAATCATTTGGATTGGGAGCTGCAAAAACCAACCCTTCACAGTAGTTAAAAAAACAGGGGTAATTGTTGGAAGTAAGGGCTATTTAGAGAATTAGGGGTAGGATTAAAAAGAAGTAGGGGTAGTTTAAGCATAGTAGGGGTAGATCGACAAATATGAAATATGATGAATCATTGGGATTTGTTGCTGCAAGAAGCAACCCTTCACAGTAGTTAAAAATTAGGGGTAATTGTTGTTAGTAAGGGCTATTTAGAGAATTAGGGGGAGGATTAAAAAGAAGGGTTGTTTTGAAGTATTAAGAGAAGTAGGGGTAGTTTAAGCAAAGTAGGTGTTGATCAACAAATATGAAAGATGATGAATCATTTCAATTGGGTGCTGCAAAAGCCAACCCTTCACGGTAGTTAAAAAATAGGGGTAATTGTTGGAAGTAAGGGCTATTCAAAGAATTATGGGTATGATTAAAAAGAAGGGTTGTTTTGACGTATTAAGAGAACTAGGGAAGTTTAAACATAGTAGGGGTAGATCGACAAATATGAAAGATGATGAATCATTGGGATGGGCGCTGCAAAAACCAACCACTCAATTAGTTTAAAAATATAGGAAATTGTTGGAAGTAAGGGCTATCTAGAGAACTAGCGGTAGGATTAAAAAGAAGGGTTGTTTGGAAGTATTAAGAGAAGTAGGGGTAGTTTAAGCATAGTAGGGGTAGTTCGGTAAATATGAAATATGATGAATCATTTGGATTGGGTGCTGCAAAACCAACCCTTCACAGTTGTTAATAAATAGGGGTAATTGTTGGAAGTAAGGGGTATTTAGAGAATTAGGGTTAGGATTAAAAAGAAGGGTTGTTTTGAAGTATTAAGAGAAGTAGGGGTAGTTTAAGTATAGTAGGGATAGATCGACAAATATGAAGGATGATGAATCATTTGGATTGCGGGCTGGAAAAACCAACCCTTCACAGTAGTAAAAAATCGGGGTAGGTGTTGGAGGTAAGAGATATTTAGACAGTTAGGGGTAAGATTAAAAAAAGGGTTGTTTTGAAGTATTAAGAGAAGTAGGGGTAGATCGACAAATTTAAAAGATGATGAATCATTTGGATTGGGTGCTGCAAAAACTAAACCTTTACCGTAGTTAAAAAATAGGGGTAATTGTTGGAAGTAAGGGCTATTTATAGTATTGGGGGTAGGATTAAAAAAGGTTGTTTTGAAGTATTAAGAGAAGTAGGGGTAGTTTGTGCTTAGTAGGGGTAGATCGACAAATATAAAAGATGATGAATCATTTGGATTAGGTGTTGCAAAAACAAACCCTTCTTAGAAGGAGAATGATAATTGATTTACAAAGAAATGAATAATGCAAAAAAATGAATAAAAATGAATAAGCGAAAACAATAATAAAAGTAGTGGTAATTTAAGCATGGTAGGGGTAACTCGACAAATATGAAGGACGATGATTAGTTTGGATTGGGTGCTGCAAAAATCAACCCTTCACAGTAATTAAAAAATAGGGGTAATTGTTGGAAGTAAGGGCTATTTAGATAATTAGGGGTAGGATTAAAAAGAATGGTTGTTTTGAAGTATTACGAGAAGTAGTGGTAGTGTAAGCATAGTAGGGGTAGATCGAGAAATAAGAAAGATGATGAATCATTTGGATTGGGTGCTGTAAAACCCAACCCTTCACAGTAGTTAAAAAATAGAGATAATTGTTCGAAGTAAGGGCTATTTAGAGAATTAGGGGTAGGATTAAAAAGAAGGGTAGTTTTAAAGTATTAGGAGAAGTAGGGGTAGTTTAAGCATAGTAGGGGTAGATAAACAAATATGAAAGATGATGAATCATTGGGATTGGGTGCCGCAAGAACTAGTAGTTAAAAAGTAGGGGTAATTGTTGTTAGTAAGGGCTATTTATAGAATTAGGGGGAGGATTAAAAAGAAGGGTTGTTTTGAAGTATTAAGAGAAGTAGGGGTAGTTTAAGCAAAGTAGGGGTAGATCGACAAATCTGAAAGATTATGAATCATTTCGATTGGGGGCTGCAAAAACCAACACTTCACAGTAGTTAAAAAATAGGGGTAATTGTTGGAAGTAAGGGCTATTTAGAGAATTGTGGGTAGGATTAAAAGGAAGGGTTGTTTTGAAGTATTAAGAGTAGTAGGTGTAGTTTAAGCATAGTAAGGGTAGATCTACAAATATAAAAGATGATGAATCATTGGGATTGGGCTCTGAAAAAACCAACCCTTCACAGTAGTTAAAAAATTGGGGTAATTGTTGGAAATAAGGGCTATTTAGAGAATTAGGGATATGACTAAAAAGATGGGCTATTTTGAAGTATTAAGAGAAGAAGGGGAAGTTTAAGCATAGTAGGTGTAGATCGACAAATATGAAAAATAAGGAATCACTGGGACAGGGTGCTGCAAAAACCAACCCTTCACGTTAGTTAAAAAATAGGGGTAATTGTTGGAAGTAAGGGATATTTAGAGAATTAGAGGTAGGATTAAAAAGAAGAGTTGTTTTGAAGCATTAAGAGAAGTAGGGGTAGTTTAAGCGTAGTAGGGGTAGATCGACAAAGTTGAAGGATGATGAATCATTTGGATTAGAGGCTGGAAAAACCAACCCTTTACAGTAGTAAAAAATAGGGGTAATTGTTGGAAGTAAGAGATATTTAGATAATTAGGGGTAGGATTAAAAAGAAGGATTGTTTTGAAGTATTAAGAGAAGTAGGGCTAGTTTAAGCAAAGTAGGGGTAGATCAACAAATATGAAAGATGATGAACCATTTGGATTGGGTGCTGCACAAATAAACCCTTCATAGAAGTAGAATGATAATTGCTTTACAAAGAAATGAAAATGCAAAAAAAATGAATAAAGAAATGAATAAAGGAAAACAATAATAAAAGTAGGGGGTATTTTAAGCATAGTAGGGGTAGATCGACAAATATGAAAGATGATGAATCATTTGGATTGGGTGCTGCAAAAACCAACCCTTCACAGTAGTTAAAAAATTAGGGTAGTTATTGGAAGTAAGGGTTATTTAGAGAATTAGGGGTAGGATTAAAAAGAAGGGTTGTTTTGTAGCATTAAGAGAAGTATGGGTAGTTTAAGCATAGAAGGGGCAGATCGATAAATAAGAAAGATGATGAATCATTTGGATTGGGTGATGCAAAAACCAACCCTTCACACTAGTTAAAAAATTGGGGTAATTTCTTGATTTAAGGGCTATTTAGAGAATTAGGGGTGTGATTAAAAAGAAGCGCTGTTTTGAAGTACTAAGAGAAGTAGGGGAAGTTTAAGCATAGTAGGGTAGATCGACAAATATGAAAGACGATGAATCATTGGGATTGGGCGCTGCAAAAATCAACACTTCAGAGTAGTTAAAAAATAGGGGTAATCGTTAGAAGTAACGGCTATTTAGAGAAATAGGGTAGGATAAAAAAGAAGGGTAGTTTTGAAGTATTAAGAGAAGTAGGGATAGGTTAAGCAAAGTAAGGGTAGATCGAGAAATATGAAAGATGTGTCATTTGGATTGGGCGCGGCAAAAACCAACCCTTCACAATAGTTAAAAAATAGGGGTAATTGTTTGAAGTAAGTGCTATTTAGAGAATTAGGGGTAGGATAAAATAGAAGGGTTGGGTTGGGTGCTGCAAAAACTAACCCTTCGCAGTAGTAGAATGATAATTGGTTTACATAAAAATTAATGAATAATGCAAAAAAAAAAAAGAAATGAAAATAGGAAAACAATAATAAATGTAAGGGGGTAGATTAAGCATAGTAGGGGTAGATCGACAAATATGAAGGATGATGAATCATTGGGATTGGGTGCTGCAAAAACCAACCCTTCACAATAGTTAAAAATTTAGAGTAATTGTTGGAAGTAAGGACTATTTAGAGAATTTGGGGTAGGATTAAAATGAAGGGATGTTTTGAAGTATAAAGAGAAGTAGGGGTAGTTTAAGCATATGAGGGTAGATGGAAAAATATGAAGGATGATGAATCATTTGGATTGGATGCTGGAAAAACCAACCCTTCACAGTATTTAAAAAATAGGGGTAATTGTTGGAAGTAAGGGCTACTTAGAGAATTAGGGGTAGCATTAAAAAGAAGGCATGTTTTGAAGTATTAATTAAAGTAGGGGTAGTTTAAGAATAGTAGGGGTAGATCGACAAATATGAAAGAAGATGAATCATTTGGATTGGGTGCTACAAAAACCAACCGTTCACAATAGTTAAAAAATAGGAGTAATTATTTGAAGGAGTATTTAGAGAGTTAGGGGTAGAATTAAAAAGATGGGCTGTTTTGAAGTATTGTGAGAAGTAGGGGTAGTTTAGGCATAATAGGGGTAGATCGACAAATATGAAAGATGACGAATCATTTGGATTGGGTGCTGCAAAAACCAACCCTTCACAGTAGTTAAAAAATATGGGTAATTGTTGGAAATAAAGGATATTTAGAGAATTTAGGGTAGTATTAAAAAGAAGGGCTTTTTTGACGTATTAAGAGAATTCGGGGTAGTTTTAGCATAGCAGGGGTATATCGACAAACATGAAAGATGACGAATCATTTGGATCGGGTGCTGCAAAAACCAATAGTTCACAGTAGTTAAAAAATAGGGGTAATTGTTGGAAGTAAGGTCTATTTAGGGAATTAGGGGGAGGATTAAAAAGAAGGGTTGTTTTGAAGTATCAAGAGAAGTAGGGGTAGTTTAAGCATAGTAGGATAATATCGACAAATATGTAAGATGATGAATCGTTTGGACTTTGGTGCTACAAAAACCAACCCTTCATAGAGATAGAATTATAATTGGTTTACAAAGAAATGAATAATGCAAAAAAAAAAATGAATAAAGAAATGAATAAAGGAAAACAATAATAAAAGTAGGGGGTGGTTTAAGCATAGTAGGGGCAGATCGACAAATCTGAAAGATGATAAATCATTTGGATTGGGTGCTGTAAAAACCAACACTTCACAGCAGTTTAAAAATAGGGGTAATTGTTGGACGTAAGGGCTATTTAGAGAATTAGGGGAGGGATTAAAAAGAAGGGTTGTTTTGAAGTATTAAGAGAAGTAGGGGTAGTTTAAGTATAGTAGGGGTAGTTCGACAAATATGAAAGATGATGAATTATTGGGATTGGGTGCTGCAAAAACCAACCCTTCGCAGTTGTTAAAAAATAGGGGTAATTGTTGGAAGTAAGGGATATTTAGATATTTAGGGGTTGGACTAAAAAGAAGGGTTGTTTTGAAGTATTAAGGGAAGTAGGGGTTGTTTAAGCATAGTAGGGGTAGATCGACAAATATGAAGGACGATAAATCATTTGGATTGGGGGTAGGAAAAACCAAGCCTTTATAGTAGTAAAAATTTGGGGTAATTGTTGGAAGTATGGGCTGTTTAGAGAATTACGGGTAGGATTAAAAAAAAGGTTGTTTCGAAGTATTAAGAGAAGTAGGGGTAGTTTAAGCAAAGTAGGGGTAGATCGAGAAATATGAAAGATGATGAATCATTTGGATTGGGTGCTGCAAAAACCAACCCTTTACAGTAGTTAAAAAGTAGGGGTAATTGTTGGAAGTAAGGGCTATTTGGAGAATTAGGAGTAGGATTACAAAGACGGGTAGTTTTGAAGTATTAAGAGAAGTAGGGGCAGTTTAAGCATGGTAGGGGTAGTTCGACGAATATGAAAGATGATGAATCATTTGGATTGGGTGCTGCAAAAACCAAACCTTCATGGAAGTAGAATGATAATTGGTTTACAAAGAAATGAATAATGCAAAAAAAAGTGAATAAAGGAAATCAATAACAAAAGTAGGGGGTTGTTTAAGCATAGTAGGGGTAGTTTAAGCATAGTAGGGGTAGATTAAGCATAGTAGGGGTAGTTTGACAAATATGAAGGATGTTGAATCGTTTGGATTGGGTGCTGCAAAAACCAACCCTTCACAGTTGTTAAAAAATAGGGGTAATTGTTGGAAGTAAGGGCTATGTAGATAATAGGTAGGATTAAAAAGAAGGGTTGTTTTGAAGTAATAAGAGAATTAGGGGTAGTTTTAGCATAATAGGGGTAGCTCGAAAAATATTAAAGATGATGAATCATTTGGATTGGGTGCTGCAAAAACCAACCCTTCACAGTACTTTAAAACTAGGAGTAGTTGTTGGAAGTAATGGTTATTCAGAGAATTAGGGGTAGGATTAAAAAGAAGGGTTGTTTTGAAGTATTAAGAGAAGTAGGGTAGTTTAAGCATCTTAGGGGTAGATCAACAAATATGAAAGATGATGAATCGCTTGGATTGGGTGCTGCAAAAACCAACCCTTCATAGAAGTGGAATGATAATCGGTTTACAAAGAAATGAATAATGCAAAAAAATGAATAAAAAATGAATAAATGAAAATAATAATAAAAGTAGGGGATAGTTTAAGCATAGTAAGGGCAGATCGACAAATCTGAAAGATGATGAATCGTTTGGAATGGGTGCTGTAAAAACCAACCCTTCACAACAGTTAAGAAATAGGGGTAACTGTTGAAAGTAAGGACTATTTAGAGAATTACAGATGCGATTAAAAAGAAGGGTTGTTTTGAAGTATTAAGAGAAGTAGGGGTAGTTTAAGCATAGTAGGGGTAGTTAGACAAATACGAAAGATGATGAATTACTGGGATTGGTTGCTGAAAAAACCAACCCTACACAGTTGTTAAAAATAGGGGTAATTGTTGGAAGTAAGGGATATTTAGAGATTTTGGGGTGGATTAAAAAGAAGGGTTGTTTTGAAGTATTAAGAGAAGTAGGGGTAGTTTAAGAATAGTAGGGATAGATCGACAAATATGAATTAGGGGTAATTATTGGAAGTAAGGGCTATTTAGAGAATTAAGGGTAGGATTAAAAAGAAGGGGTGTTTTGAAGTATTAAGAGAAGTAGGGGTAGTTTAAGTAAAGTAGGGGTAGATCGAGAAATATGAAAGATGATGAATCATTTGGATTGGGTGCTGCAAAAACCAACCCTTCACAGTAGTTCAAAAGTAGGGGTAATTGTTGGAAGTAAGGGGTATTTGGAGAATTAGGGGTAGGATTAAAAAGATGGGTCGTTTTGAAGTACTAAGAGAAGTAGGGGTAGTTTAAGTATAGTAGGGGTAAATCGACGAACATGAAAGATGATGAATCGTTTGGATTGGATGCTACAAAAACCAACCCTTCATGGAAATAGAATGACAATTGGTTTACAAAGAAATGAATAATGCAAAAAAATGAATAAAGAAATGAATAAAGGAAATCAATAATAAAAGTAGGGGGTAGTTTAAGCATAGTAGGGGTAGTTCGACAAATACGAAGGATGTTGAATCATTTGGATTCGGTGCTGCAAAAACCAACCCTTCACAGTAGTTAAAAAATAGAGGTAATTATTGGAAGTAAGGACTATTTAGATAATTTGGGTTGGATTAAAAAGAAGGGTTGTTTTGAAGTATTAAGTGAAGTAGGTGTAGTTTAGCATAGTATGGGTAGATCGACAAATATGAAAGATGATGAATCATTTGGATTGGGTGCTGCTAAAACCAACCCTTCACAGTACTTAAAAAAATAAGAGTAGTTGTTGGAAGTAAGAGTTATTTAGAGAAATGGGGTAGGATTAAAAAGACGGGTTGTTTTGAAGCATTAAGAGAAGTAGGGGTAGTTTAAGCATAGTAGGGGTAGATCGACAAATATGAAAGATGATGAATCGTTTGGATTGGGCGATGCGAAAACCAACCCTTCACAGTAGTTAAAAAATTGGGGTAATTGTTGGAAGTAAGGGCTATTTAGAGAGTTAGGGGTATGATTACAAAGAAGGGCTGTTTTGAAGTATCAAGAGAAGTAGGGAAGTTTAAGCATAGTAGGTGTAGATCGACAAATATGAAAGTTGATGAATCATTGGGATTGGGCGCTGCAAAAACCAAACCATCACAGTAGTTAAAAAATAGGGGTAATTGTTGAAAGTAAGGGCTATTTAGAGAATTATGGGTAGGATTAAAAAGAAGTGTAGTTTTGGAGTATTAAGAGAAGTAGGGGTTGTTTGAAAAAAGTAGGAGTAGATCGAGAAATATGAAAGATGATGAATCATTTGGATTGGGTGCTGCAAAAATCAACCCTTCACAATAGTTAAAAAATAAGGGTAATTTTTGGTAGTAAGGGCTATTTAGAGAATTAGGGGTAGGATTAAAAAGAAGGGCTGGGTTGGGTGCTGCAAAAACCAACCCTTCACAGTAGTAGAATGATAATCGGTTTACATTGAAAGAAATGAATAATGCAAAAAAAATGAATAAACAAATGAATAAAGGAAAACAATAATAAATGTAAGGGGGTAGTTTAAGCATAGTAGGGGTAGATCGACAAATATGAAAGATGATGAATCATTTGGATTGGGTGCTGCAAAAACCAACCCTTCACAGTAGTTAAAAAATAGGAGTAATTTTTTGAAGTAAGGTATATTTAGAGAATTAGGGGTAGGATTAAAACAAAGGGCTGTTCTGAAGTATTAAGAGAAGTAGGGGTAGTTTAGGCATAGTTGGGGTAGATCGACAAATATGAAGGATGATGAATCATTCGGATTGGGTGCTGCAAAAACCAATCCTTCACAGTAGTTAAAAAATAGGGGTAACTGTTGGAAGTAAGGGAAACTTAGAGAATTAGGGGTAGGATTAAAAAGAAGGCCTGTTTTGAAGTATCAATAGAAGTGGTGGTAGTTTAAGCGTAGTAGGGGTAGATCAACAAAAATGAAGGATAATGAATCACTTGGATTACGTGCTGCAAAAACCAACCCTTCACAGTAGTTAAAAAATAGGTGTAATTGTTGGAAGTAAGGGTTATTTAGATAATTAGGGGTAAGATTAAAAAGAATTGCTGTTTTCAAGTACAAAATGAAGTAGGGGTAGTTTGAGCATAGTAGGGTTAGATCGACAAATATGAAAGATGATGAATCGTTTGGATTGGGTGATGGAAAAACCAACCCTTCATTGAAGTAGAATGATAATTAGTTAACAAAGATAGAAATGAATAATGCAAAAAAATAAAAATAAAAAATAAAGGAAAACAATAATAAAAGTAGGGGCTAGTTTAAGCATTACAGGGGTAGATCGACAAATATGAAAGATGATGAATCATTTGGATCAGGTGATGCCAAATCCAGTCCTTCAAAGCAGTTAAAAAATAGGGGTAATTGTTGGAAGTAAGGGCTATTTAGAGAATTAGGCGTAGGATTAAAAAGAAGGGCTGTTTTGAAGTATTAAGAGAAGTAGGGGTAGTTTAAGCATAGTAAGGGTTGATCGGCAAATATGAAGGATGATGAATCATTTGGATTGGGTGCTGCAAAAACCAATCCTTCACAATAGTTAAAAAATATGGGTAATTGTTGGTAGTAAGGGTTACTTAGAGAATTAGGGGTAGGATTAAAATGAAGGCCTGTTTTGAAGTATTAATAGAAGTAGGGGTAGTTTAAGCATAATTGGGGTAGATCGACAAATATGAAAGAAGACGAATCATTTGGATTGGGTGCTGCAAAAACATACCCTTCACAGTAGTTAAAAAATAGGGTAATTGTTTGTAGTAAGGAGTGTTTAGAGAATTAGGGATAGAATTAAAAAGAAGGGTTGTTTTAAAGTATTAAGAGAAGCAAGGGTAGTTTCGGCATAGTAGGGGTAGATCGACAAATATGAAAGTTGATGAATCATTTGAATTGGGTGCTGCAAAAACCAACCCTTCACTATAGTCAAAAAATAGGGGTAATTATTAAAAGTAAGGGCTATTTAGATAATTAGGGGGAGGATTATAAAGAAGGGCTGTTCTGAAGTATTAAGAGAAGTAGGGGTAGTATAAGCATTGTAGGGGTAGACTGACAAATATGAAAGATGATGAACCGTTTGGATTGAGTGCTGCAAAAACCTACCCCTCATAGAAGTAGAACGATAATTGGTTTACAAAGAAATGAATAATGCAAAAAAAAAAAAAAATGAATAAAGGAAATCAAAAATAAAAGTAGGGGGGTAGTTTAAGCATAGTAGGGGCAGATCGACAAATCTGAAAGATGATGAATCGTTTGGATTGGGAGCTGCCAAAACCAACCCTTCACAGTAGTTAAAAAATAGGGGTAATTTTTGGAAGTAAGGGCTATTTAGATAATTAGGGGTGATATTAAAAAGAAGGGTTGTTTTGAAGTATTAAGAAAAGTAGGGGTAGTTTAAGCATAGTTGGGGTAGTTCGACAAATATGAAAGATGATGAATCATTGAGATTGGGTGCTGCAAAAACCAACCCCTCTTAGTTGTTAAAAAATAGGGGTAATTGTTGTAAGTAAGGGATGTTTGGAGAATTAGCGGTAGGATTAAAAAGGAGGGTTATTTTGAATTGGGGTAGTTTAAGCATAGTAGGGGTAGGTCGACAAATAAGAAGGATTGGGTTGGGGGCTGGAAAAACCAACCCTTCACAGTAGTAAAAAATAGGGGTGATTGTTGGAAGTACGGGTTATTTAGAGAATTAGAGGTTGGATTAAAAAGAAAGGTTGTTTTGAAGTATTTAGAGAAGTAGGTGTAGTTTAAGTATAGTGGGGGTGGATCGACAAATACGAAAGATGAAGAATCATTAGATTGGGTGCTGCAAAAACCAACCCTTCATAGTAGTTAAAATTTAGGAGTAATTGTTGGAAGTAAGGGCTATTTAGTGAATTAGGGGTAGGATTAAAAAGAAGGGTTATTTTGAAGTATTAAGAGAAGTAGGGGTAGTTTAAGCATTGTAGGGGTAGTTCGACAAATATAAAAGATGATGAATCATTTGGATTAGGTGCTGCAAAAACCAACCCATCGGAGCTGTTAAAAAATAGTGGTAATTGTTGGAAGTAAGGGCTATTTAGAGAATTAGGGGTAGGATTAAAAAAAAGGGCTTTTTTGAAGTATTAAGAGAAGTAGGGGTAGTTTAAGCATAGTAGGGGTAGATCGACAAATATGAAGGACGATGTATCGTTTGGATTGGAGGCTGGAAAAACCAACCCTTCACAGTAGTAAACAAATAGGGGTAATTGTTGGAAGTAATGGCTATTTGGAGAGTTAGAGGTAGGAATAAAAAGAAGGGTTGATTTGAAGTATTAAGAGAAGTAGTGGTAATTTAAGTAAATTAGGGGTAGATCGACAAAACTGAACGATGATGAGTCATTAGGATTGGGTGCAGCAAAAACCAACCCATCACAGTAATTAAAAAATAGGGGTGTTTGAAGTAAGGGCAATTTAGAGAATAAGGGTTAGGATTAAAAAGAAGGTTTGTTTTGAAGTATTAAAGGTAGTAGGGGTAGTTTAAGCACAGTAGGGGTAGATCAACAAATATAAAAGATGATGAATCATTTGGATTGGGTGCAGTAAAAACCAACCCTTCACAGTAGTTAAAAAATAGGGATAATTGTTGGAAGTAAGGGCTAATTAGATAATTATGGTTAGGTTTAAAAAGAAGGGTTGTTTTGAAGTATTAAGAGAAGTAGGTGTACTTTAAGTATAGTAGGTGTAGATCGACAAATATGAAAGATAATGAATTATTGGGATTGGGCACTGCAAAAACCAACCCTTCATAGTAGTTAAAACATTGGGGTAATTGTTGGAATTAAGGGCTATTTAGTAGTTAAAAAGAAGGGCTGTTTTGAAGCATTAAGAAAATAGGGGAAGTTTAAGCATAGTAGGGGTAGATCGACAAATATAAAAGATGATGAATCATTTTGTTTGGGTGCTGCAAAAACTCACCCATCACAATTGTTAAAAAATAGAGGTAATTGTTGGAAGTTAGGGCTATTTAGAGAATTAGGGTTATGATTAAAAATGAGGGCTGTTTTGAAGCATTAAGAGAAGTAGGGGAAGTTTAAGCATAGTAGGGCAGATCGACAAATATGAAAGATGAAGAATCATTGGGATTGGGCACTACAAAAACCAACCCTTCACATTAGTTAAAATATAGTGGTAATTGTTGGAAGTAAGGGCTATTTAGAGAATTAGGGGTAGGATTAAAAAGAAGGGTTGTTTTGAAGTATTATGAGAAATAGGGGTAGTTTAAGCATAGTAGAGGTAGTTCGACCAATATAAAAGATGATGAATCATTTGGATTGGGTGCTGCAAAAACCAACCCATCACAGTTGTTAAAAAATAGGGGTAATTTTTGGAAGTAAGTGCTATTTAGAGAATTAGGGGTAGGATTAAAAAGAAGGGCTGTTTTGAAGTATTAAGAGAAGTAGGGTTAGTTTAAGCATAGTAGGGGTAGATCGACAAATATGAAGCATCATAAATCATTTGGATTGGAGGATGGAAAAAACAACCCTTCACAGTAGTAAAAAATAGGGGTAATTGTTGAAAGTAAGAGCTATTTAGAGAGTTAGGGGTAGGATTAAAAAGAAGGGTTGTTTTGAAGTATTAAGAGAAGTAGGGGTAGTTTAAGCAAAGTAGGGGTAGATCGACTAAATTGAACGATGATGAGTCATATGGATTGGGTGCTGCAAAATCCAACCCATCACAGTAGTTAAAATATAGGGGTAATTATTGGAAGTAAGGGCAATTTATAGAATTAAGGGTAGGATTAAAAAGAAGGTTTGTTTTGAAGTATTAAGAGAAGTACGGGTAGTTTAAGCATAGTAGGGGTAGATCAACAAGCATGAAAGATGATGAATCGTTTAGATTGGGTGCTGCAAAAACCAACAGTTCATAAAAGTAGAATGATAATTGGTTTACAAAGAAATGACTAATGCCAAAAAATTGAATAAAGAAATAAATAAAGGAAAAGAATAATAGAAGTAGTGGGGTAGTTTAAGCATAGTAGGGGTAGTTCGACAAATATGAAAGATGATGAATCATTTCAATTGGGTGCTGCAAAAGCCAACCCTCCACAGTAGTTAAAAAATAGGGGTAATTGTTGGAAGTAAGTGCTATTTAGATAATTAAGGTAGGATTAAAAAGAAGGGTTGTTTTGAAGTATTAAGAGAAGTAGGGGTAGTTTAAGCATAGTAGGGGTAGATCAACAAATATGAAAGATGATCAATCATTTGGATTGGGTGCTGCAAAAACCAACCCTTCGTAGTTGTTAAAAAATAGGGGTAGTTGTTGGAAGTAAGGTTATTTACAGAATTATTGGTAGGATTGAAAAGAAGGGTTGTTTTGAAGTATTAAGAGAAGTAGGGGTAGTTTAAGCATAGTAGGGGTTGATCGACAAATATGAAAGATAATGAAAAAATGGATTGGGTCATGCAAAAACCAAACCTTCACAGTAGTTAAAAAATTGGGGTAATTTTTAGATGTAAGGGCTATTTTGAGAATTAGTGTATGATTAAAAAGAAGGGCTGTTTTGAAGTATTAAGAGAAGTAGGGGAAGTTTAAGTACAATAGGGTAGATCGACAGATATGAAAGATGATGAATCATTGGGATTGGGTGCTGCAAAAACCAACCCTTCACAGTAGTTAAAAATTGGGGTAATTGTTGGAAGTAAGGGCTATTTAGAGAATTAGGGGTAGAATTAAAAAGAAGGGTAGTTTTGAAGTATTAAGATAAGTAGGGGTAGTTTATGCAAAGTAGGGGTAGATCGAGAATTATGAAAGATGATGAATCATTTGGATTGGGTGCTGCAAAAACCAACCCTTCACAGTAGTTAAAAAATAGGGGTAATTGTTGGAAGTAAGGGCTATTTAGAGAATTAGGGGTAGGATTAAAAAGAAGGGTAGTTTTGAAGTATTAAGAGAAGTAGGGGTAGTTTAAGCATAGTAGGGGTAAGTTGACAAATATGAAGGACGGTGGATCATTTGGATTGGAGGCTGGAAAAACCAACCCTTCAAAGTAGTAAAAAATAGGGGTAATTGTTGCAAATAAGGGCTATTTAGAGAATTAGGGGTAAGATTAAAAAGAAGGGTTGTTTTGAAGTATTAAGAGAAGTAGGGGTCGTTTAAGCAAAGTAGGGGTAGGTTGACAAATATGAAAGATGATGAATCATTGGGATTGGGCGCTGCTAAAAGCAACCCTTCACAGTACTTAAAAAATGGGGGTAATTGTTGGAAGTAAAGGCTATTTAAAGAATTAGGGGTATGATTAAAAATAAGGGTTGTATTGAAGCATTAAGAGAAGTAGGGGATGTTTAAGCATAGTAGGGGAAGTTCGACAAATATAAAAGATGATGAATCATTTGGATTGGGTGCTGCAAAAACCAACTCATCACAGTTATTAAAAAATAGGGGTAATTGTTGAAAGTAAGGGATATTTAGAGAATTAGGGGTGTGATTAAAAATAAGGGTTGTTTTGAAGTATTAAGAGAAGTAGGGGAAGTTTAAGCATAGTAGGGGTAGATCTACAAATATGAAAGCTGATGAATCATTGGGATTGGGCGCTGCAAAAACCAACCCTTCACATTAGTTAAAAAATTGGGGTAATTGTTGGAAGTAAGGGTTACTTAGTGAATTAGGGGTAGGATTAAAAAGAAAGGTTGTTTTGAAGTATTAACGGAAGTAGGGGTAGTTTAAACATAGTAAGGGTAGTTCGACAAATATAAAAGATGATGAATCATTTGGATTGGATGCTGCAAAAACCAACCCATCACAGTTGTTAAAAAATAGGGGTAATTGTTAGAAGTAAGCGCTATTTAGAGAATTAGGGGTAGGATTAAAAAGAAGGGTTGTTTTGAAGTATTAAGAGACGTAGGGGTAGTTTAAGCATAGTAGGGGTTGATCGACAAATATGAAGGATGATGTATCATTTGGATTGGAGGCTAGAAAAACCAACCCTTTACAGTTGTAACAAATAGGTGTAATTGTTGGAAGTAAGGGCTATTTAGAGAGTTGGAGGTAGGATTAAATAGAAGGGTTGTTTTGAAGTATTAAGAGACGTAGGGGTAATTTAAGAAAAGTAGGGGTCGATCGACAAAACTGAACGATGATGAATCATTTGGATTGGGTGCTGCAAAAACCAACCCATCACAGTAGTTAAAAAATAGGGGTAATTGTTGGAAGTAAGGGAAATTTAGAGAATAGTGGGTAGGATTAAAAAAGGGTTGTTTTGAAGTATTAAGAGAAGTAGAGGTAGTTTAAGCATAGTAGGGGTAGATCAACAAATATAAAAGATGGATGAATCATTTGGATCGGGTGCTGCAAAAACCAAACCTTCACAGTAATTAAAAAATAGGGGTAATTGTTGGAAGTAAGGGCTAATTCGATAATTAAGGTTAGGATTAAAAAGAAGGGTTGTTTTGAAGAATTAAGAGAAGTAGGTGCAGTTTAAGCATAGTAGGGGTAGATCGACAAATATGAAAGATTGGGGAAATTGTTGGAAGTAAGGGCTATTTAGAGAATTAGGGGTATGGTTAAAAATAAGGGCTGTTTTGAAGCATTAAGAGAAGTAGGGGAAGTTCAAGCATAGTAGGGTTAGGTCGACAAATATAAAAGATGATGAATCATTTGGTTTGGGTGTTACAAAAACCCACCAATCACAATTGTTAAAAAATAGGGGAAATTGTTGGAAGTAAGGGCTATTTAGAGAATTAGGGGTATGATTAAAAATAAGGGCTGTTTTGAGGCATTAAGAGAAGTCGGGGAAGTTCAAGCATAGTAGGGGTAGATCGATAAATATAAAAGATGATGAACCATTGGGATTGGGCACTGCAAAAATCAACCCTTCACATTAGTTAAAAAATAGGGGTAATTGTTGGAAGTAAGGGCTATTTAGAGAATTAGGGGTAGGATTAAAAAGAAGGGTTGTTTTGAAGTATTAAGAGAATTAGGGGTAGTTTAAGCATAGTAGGGGTAGTTCGACAAATATAAAAGATGATGAATCATTTGGATTGGGTGCTGCAAAAATAAACCCATCTCAGTTGTTAAAAATTAGGGGTAATTGTTGAAAGTAAGGGCTATTTTAGAGAATTTGGGGTAGGTTTAAAAAGAATTGTTGTTTTGAAGTATTAAGAGAAGTAGGGTTAGTTTAAACATAGTAGGGGTAGATCGACAAATATGAAGAATGATGAATCATTTGGATTGGAGGCTGGAAAAAACAACCCTTCACAGTAGTAAAAAATAGGGGGTAATTGTTGAAAGTAAGGGATATTTAGAGAGTTAGGGGTAGGATTAAAAAGGAGTGATGTTTTGAAGTATTAAGAGAAGTAAGGGTGGTTTAAGCAAAGTAGGGGTAGATCGACAAAATTGAACGATGATGAATCATATGGATTGGGTGCTGCAAAATCCAACCGATCACAGTAGTTAAAATATAAGGGTAATTGTTGGAAGTAAGGGCAATTTAGAGAATTAGGGGTAGGATTAAAAAGATGGTTCGTTTTAAAGTATTAAGAGAAGTAGAGGTAGTTTAAGCATAGTAGGGCTAGATCAACAAGCATGAAAGATGGTGAATCGTTTGGATTAGGTGCTGCAAAAACCAACCCTTCATAAAAGTAGAATGATAACTGGTTTACAAAGAAATGAATAAGCCAAAAAAATTGAATAAAGAAATGAGTAAAGGGAAACAATAATAGAAGTAGAGGGGTAGTTTAAGCATAGTAGGGGTAGATCGACAAATATAAAGGATGATGAATTATTTGGATTAGAGGCAGGAAAAACCCTTCACAGTAGTAAAAAAATAGGTTAATTGTTGGAAGAAAGAGATATTTGGATAATTAGGGGTAGGATTAAAAAGAAGGGTAGTTCTGAAGTATTAAGAGAAGTAGGGGTAGTTTAAGTAAGTAGGGGTAGATCAACAAATATGAAAGATGATGAACCATTTGGATTGGGTGCTGCACAAACTAAACCTTCACAGTAGTTAAAAAATAGGGGTAATTGTTGGAAGTAAGGGCTATTTAGATAATTAAGGTAGGATTAAAAAGAATGGCTGTTTTGGAGTATTAAGAGAAGTAGGGGTACTTTAAGCATAGTAGGGGTAGATCGACAAATATGAAAGATGATCGATCATTTGGATTGGGTGCATCATAAACCAACCCTTCACAGTAGTTAAAAAATAGGGGTAGTTGTTGGAAGTAAGGGTTATGTAGAGAATTATTGGCAGGACTAAAAAGAAGGGTTGTTTTGAAGTATTAAGAGAAGTTGGGGTAGTTTAAGCATAGTAGGGGTCGATCGAGAAATACGAAAGATGATGAATCATTTGGATTGGGTGCTGCAAAAAACAACCCTTCACAGTAGTTAAAAAATAGGGTTACTTGTTGGAAGTAAGGGCCATTTAGAGAATTAGGGGTATGATTAAAAAGAAGGGTTGTTTTGAAGTATTAAGAGAAGTAGGGGAAGTTTAAGCATAGTAGGATAGATCGACAAATATAAATGATGATGAATCATTAGGATTGGGTGCAGCAAAAACAAACCCTTCACAGTAGTTAAAAAATAGGAGTAATTGTTGGAAGTAAGGTCTATTTAGAGAATTAGGGGGAGGATTAAAAAGAATGGTAGTTTTGAAGTATTAAGAAAAGTAGGGGTAGTTTAAGCAAAGTAAGGGTAAATCGAGAAATATAAAAGATGATGAATCATTTGGATTGGGTGTTGCAAAACAAACCCTTCACAATAGTTAAAAAATAGTGGTAATTATTGCAAGTAAGGGCTATTTATAGAATTAGGGGGAGGATTGAAAAGAAGGGTTGTTTTGAAGCATTAAGAGAAGTAGGGGTAGTTTAAGCATAGTAGGGGTAGATCGACAAATATGAAGGATGATGGATCATTTGGATTGGAGGCTGGAATAACCAACCCTTCATAGTATTAAAAAATAGGGGTAATTGTTGGAAGTAAGGGCTATTTAGAGAATTAGGGGCAGGATTAAAAAGAAGGGTAGTTTTGAAGTACTAAGAGAAGTAGGGGTCGTCTAAGCAAAGTAGGGGTAGATCGAGAAATATGAAAGATGACGAATCATTTGGATTGGGTGCTGCAAAAACCAACCCTTCATAATAGCTAAAAAATAGGGGTAATTGTTGGATGTAAGAGCTATTAAGAGAATTAGGGGTAGGATTAAAAAGAAGAGTTGTTTTGAAGAATTAAGTGAAGTAGGGGTAGTTTAAGCATAGTAGGGGTAGATCAACAAATATGAAAGATGATGAAACGTTTGGATTGGGTGATGCAAAAACCGACCCTTCACAGTAGTTAAAAAATTGGGGTAATTGTTGGAAGGGCGGGTTATTTAGGGAATTAGGGGTATGATTAAAAAGAAGGGCTCTTTTGATGTATTTAGAGAAGTATGGGAAGTTTATGCATACTAGAGGTAGATCGACAAATATGAAAGATGATGAATCCTTGGGATTGGGTGCCGCAAAAATCAACCCTTCATAGTAGTTAACAAATAGCGGTAATTGTTGGAAGTAAGGGATATTTAGAGAATTAGGGGTAGGATTAAAAAGAAGGTTAGTTTTGAAGTATTAAGAGAAGTAGGGGTAGTTTAAGTGAAGTAGGGGTAGATCGAGAAATATGAAAGATGATGAATCATTTGGATTGGGTGCTGCAAAAACCAACTCTTCACAATAGTTGAAAAATAGTGGTAATTATTGGAAGTAAGGGCTATTTATTGAATTAGGGGTAGGATTAAAAAGAAGTTTTGTTTTGAAGTATTAAGAGAAGTTGGGCTAGTTTAAGCATAGTAGGGGTAGGTCGACAAATATGAAGGATGATGGATCATTTGGATTGGAGGCTGGAAAAACCAACCCTTTACAGTAGTAAAAAATAGGGGTAATTGTTGCAAATAAGGGCTATTTAGAGATTTAGGGGTAGGATTAAAAAGAATGGTTGTTTTGAAGTATTAAGAGAAGTAGGGGTTGTTTAAGCAAACTAGGGGTAGATCGACAAATATGAAAGATGATGGATCATTTGGATTGGTGTAACACCCCGAAATTCTATAACATTAAAATTCACAAATTAAAGTATACTTAAATTTTAGAAGAAGAATAAAGTAAAATGGGTTACGACATTTCGTTCATCTCGGGATTCTGCTTGGTATAGAGTCCAAGTTTGCGTAAATCGGACTTCGTATGAAGAAGTTATGGCACTTAGAAGTTTCTAGAAATAAATTTAAACAGCTCATAATTCAAAAATCAAATTCGAAAACTCAGAAGGGGGCTGGCGGGATTTTTCCCGCCCTAGGCCAGGTCGACCAGGAGGTCGACCAGGGGGTCGACCTCCCCTATGCAGATCGACCTGGGGGTCGACCTAGGGGTCGACCTGTGCGTCGACCTCCCCCCGAACAGGTCGACTTGTTCGGCCAGATCTGGGAAGAATTCGATTTTTAACCCTTTAGGTCAACGTGGCGACTTTTGGTTGGTTGTGAGAGGTGTATTTCGGATTTAGAGGGTTTAGATGGAACCTAACCTAATCCTGAGGCCCTAATTAACCCACTACACCAATATAAACACCCCTAGACCTAAACCCTAATTCATTAATCAAAGTAATTGTGCCTCCAAGCTGCTAAAACCTAGAGTGATCTAGTGTCCACCATTAACCAATCAATTCAAGTTAAAAACAACTATCAAAGCCTACATCAACGGATAGCTAATCAACACTAGAAATCAGATCCCAGAATCGTTCTCTTCTTTCTTAAAACCTCGATTTGTGAGTTCATGTGATTTTAACAAGATAATTAACCTAAAGTAATCATGATAAGTTGTAAATTGTGTTATATGCTATGTCTATAATGGAATTCACCAAGTTTTCTTGTTTATCATCTTTTACATGAACCTATAAAACGCCTATTCATGTTCACATGTTGCCTATTCATGTTCATATGTCACCTATGTTCATATGACTGTTATGTCCATATGTTACATACCTAGGGGTCGACCTGTGCGTCGACCTCCCCCCGAACAGGTCGACTTGTTCGGCCAGATCTGGGAAGAATTCGATTTTTAACCCTTTAGGTCAACGTGGCGACTTCTGGTTGGTTGTGAGAGGTGTATTTCGGATTTAGAGGGTTTAGATGGAACCTAACCTAATCCTGAGGCCCTAATTAACCCACTACACCAATATAAACACCCGTAGACCTAAACCCTAATTCATTAATCAAAGTAATTGTGCCTCCAAGCTGCTAATACCTAGAGTGATCTAGTGTCCACCATTAACCAATCAATTCAAGTTAAAAACAACTATCAACGCCTACATCAACGGATAGCTAATCAACACTAGAAATCAGATCCCAGAATCGTTCTCTTCTTTCTTAAAACCTCGATCTGTGAGTTCATGTGATTTTAACAAGATAATTAACCTAAAGTAATCATGATAAGTTGTAAATTGTGTTATATGCTATGTCTGTAATGGAATTCACCAAGTTTGCTTGTTTATCATCTTTTACATGAACCTATAACACGCCTATTCATGTTCACATGTTGCCTATTCATGTTCATATGTCACCTATGTTCATATGACTATTATGTCCACATGTTACATGCCTGTTTGCGTTCAGATTTATGCCGTCTTGACTCTCTTCCCTCTTCTTTTTCCTTTTTCTTTTTATGAGGTTAGGCTACATTCGAGCCTAACCATTCTTCGTCGAATTTTGCGAACGAATAACGGGGAAACGATGGGAAAAATTTGGGAAATTTTTATAACATGTAATTTGTCCTATGTTTGTGGTAATTATGATAATTGGGCATAAAAATTGGTGTTGGCCATAGTTGGGAAAATTTGGGTACAACATGTAAAACATGTAATTGTGGCATAATTGGGTTTGGGTGATAAATTCGCATAACCCAAAAACTTGTGTTTATAGGCATAAAGTGATTATAAACTTGTCACCTAAATTTGGGTTGAAATTGATGGGTAAAAAGGGGAAAACCTAATTTGTATGAACATAGGTTAATGAACGCCTACGACACGAGGTTAGATAGGTTTGTGGTATAAATCTGCCTGGAACCGCCCGGTATATCTAGTAACCACAAATGCTATCTAATGTGATAAGTCAAAGGCATAAAATTAAATGTGTAATAAGGAAAAGACACGAGGTTAGATGGGTTTGCAGTGTAAGCTGCCCGGAACTGCCCGGCATGTCCAGCAACCGCAAATGATGTCTAATGTGAGAGGTCTTGCAGGATTACAGTTAAAATGAATTAACAAACACTTAACCTAGTTGATGACATGTAGTTGACATGGGAATATTGTGGTGTTAAGTGGGAATTCCTAGTGGGGACCAAGCTTAGAAGGGAAGCATGTGTCTAGTGTGGGGGCCCTTTTCAACCAGTAAACCATTTGGTATCTTAGTGAGCTCGAACTAGGTCGACGACGGGACACGCTTACGGGGGTTGATTGTAAGAGGTCAATTAAAGGATAGCGGTTGTAGTGCAAGTCCAACAGGGTCATGTGCATGCATGGGTTCGGGCTGGTAGGTAAAACGCTGTTGCATCGTGTAGGTATAAGCCGTGCCTTCTAGCGTATCGGGTTATACCTATGACGGCAGCTACCAGCCCGATACGCTTGGATTTCTAGCCGTGCCTTCTAGCGTATCGTGCCTTATTTACCTCGGTGTATCGTGTGGGTACACTTAGTGGAGATTGGAGCAGGCGGTTCCTATGACGGCAGCTAGGGGTACACGAGAGACCACCATTATATTATTACCATTTTTATGGTCGTGTAAGAGGGATCACATCTTTTATTAAGTTAGTGCGGTGCAGAGCATATCTCGTAGTAGTTAGGAGCGCAATCGCTGTTGGAATCTTTCTTACCTTATTTACCTTGTCATCTCTATTTGTGTTACAGTCATTCCTTATGTTCAGTTTATTCCTTATCCTGTTGCTTTACTTAGTTGTATTGTTAAAATTACTGGACTCGCCAGACTTTATGTCTGACCTCGTTTTGTTTTCGCCCCTTTTCTTCCTCCCCCCCTCCTACGTCCTCAGGGTGGGAATTAGCAGAGCTTAGCTTGGATTTCTTTCTTGGAGAGCTTTGGAGTGCTGAGAGTAAAGCTCAGCTTCATTTATCTTTATCTTTTTCTTTATTGCTATTTATAGTAGCAGGATTATGCTTTTATTTTATGTACGTTGATTTTGTCAAGATGGATATTATGTACTTGACTCTAGTCTTTGGTTTTTTATGACGTAACCAAATTTATTTGTTTTCGTTGCAACGAATGAAGTTTTAAATTTTCAAGTACTGCTTTATATCTGTCTTGTTGTGATTTTCTGTTCTATATACACTTACAGTACTCCATGGAAGTTAATGCATTCCCTTAGTGAGTGACATTAATGGACGTGGGGTGTTACACGTGGTATCAGAGCTGAAGGTTACCAGAACAGATAAAAGATTTTTGAAAACCATTTTCAAAAGCATTCTTTTTTTTAAGAAGTATCTTCAAAAACGTGTTTTAAAAAGGGTATTTTAAAAGAAAAGTTTTTATGAAAAACATAATCCCCAATAGCCATATATATATCTTTCGAATCTCCATTTTGAATCTTTCCCTTTTTCCTTTCAGCATGGCTGACCAAACTGAAATCCCCGAGGGCGTATCGATACCAGCCTAGTTCAGAAGGTACCTGGAGGCTAGGGCTAATGCCGTAGGCCCAGCAAACGCTCCTCCTCCTCGTGTAGATGCTTTTTCGAAGGTATGCAAAGACTTTCGAGCAATGGGCGGAAAACCTTTTCATGGGTCAGAGACATTTTTTTGAAGCTTGAAATTGGCTCAAGGAGACGGAAGATTTGTTTGGTATCTTCGAGATAGAAGATAGAAGGAAGGTCCAATTAGCCACTCGGTTGATGAACGATGAAGCCTCATTTTAGGTGGGAGGTCACGAATGGAGAGCGTCCAGTAGAGACATGGATGGATTTCAGGCATAGGTTCGGGATGAAATTTCTATCACGAGCAGAAGAGAATTTTTATATGGAGAGGTTCTTGGCGGTGAAGCATGGGAATTTATCAGTGAAGGAATACGTCAACAAGTTCAGTCAGTTGGCAAGATTCGGCTTAGACTTTGTGAACACACCTGATAAGAAGGCCTTGAGATTCGTTAAAGGTTTGAATGAGCCGCTACACGGGTTGACCATGACCCACATTCCAATGGGGGATACCTTTGAGAAACTAGTTGACATGGCATTTATGCAAGAAGAGGAGAAAGGTTCTAATGCTAATAAGGCACAGGATAAGAAGGTGGATCCAAAGAAAGCTCAGCGGCAAAAGAAAGGTGGTAAGGATAACAAGGGCCAGTGGATGAAAAGGTGCTTTGATTGTGGAACACCAGGTCACTTGAGCAAGGACTATAGGAAGAAGAAAAAGACGGGTTGCTTCCAGTGTGGTAAGGAAGGGCATATGATTAAAGAATGTCCAAGAAGGCAAGGGCAGAGGACAGGATCTACTTATGGAGGGCAGGTGCACGCTCTTACGGCACCCCGCAAGAGAGAGGCAGAACCATTTCCATTGGAAGTTTAATTTTCCTTTTAGATCATCCTGTTCGTACTTTGTTTGATTCTGTAGCTTCACATTCATTCATATCTGCTTCTATTGTTGAGTCTCTGCACCTAGATACTAGTATAGTAGTGGATCCTGTAAGTGTCTCAAATCCTATAGGGGGTACGGACCATCTTTCTATGTTATGTCGGGGTTTGAGAATTTTAGTGTATGGCGTTGAGTTCAAATGCAACACTTATGTGCTTGGCTTCACGGGCTATGGGCTGATTCTCAGAATGGATTGGTAGGCCAAATATGGTGCCATTCTTGATTGTGAAAGGAGGGTAGTTAGATTATTTTCTAGATTGGGTAATACTGTCGAGATCTCATGCGATCCTATGGGTTCAGTGATGCTTAGCTACCAAGAGTCTCTTGACGCTTCTATTGAAGATTTGCAATTTGTTCGAGTAGTCTGTGAGTATGCAGATGTCTTTGAGGAGGTTAGGGGCTTACCTCCAAAACATGAGACAGATTTCCGTATATACTTGGCAAACAATGCAAAGCCAGTTGCATTTCCTGTGCGCCACATGGCTCCTAGGGAAATGAGGGAGCTTAGTAGACAAGTGAAAGAGTTGCTTGAGAAAGGCTTCATAAGAAGAAGTATCTCGGAGTGGGGTGCTCTAGTAGTTTTTGTTACAAAGGCTGATGGTTCACTTAGATTGTGTGTGGACTATAGAGAGCTAAATAAACTCATGAAAAAGAATAGAGACCCATTGTCGAGGATAGATGATTTGTTTGATTAGTTGGTTGGTGCTTCGTTTTTCTCACAGTTGGACTTAGCTACTGGGTTTCATAAGTTGAGGGTGGCTGAGGATAGTATAGATGAGGCTGCATTTAGAACTCCTGACAGTTTCTTTGAGTGGCTTGTCATGCCTTTTGGTTTGACAAATGCACCCGCGTATTTCGTTGATTTGATGAGTAGGGTGTTTAGTGAGTTTCTAAACAAGTTCGTGGTCGTCTTTGTGGATGATATTTTGATATTCTCTCGAAGCAAGGAAGAACATGCCCTACATCTTAGGGAATTATTAGAGACCCTTCGAGCACATCAACACAAAGCCAAGTTCTCCAAATGTCATTTTTGGAGTAAGGAAGTGAGGTTCTTAGGGCACGTGGTCTCTAAGGAAGGGATAGCTGTGGATCCCGCGAAGATAGTGGCAACCCAAGATTGGAAGATTCCTAAGAATGCAACAGAAGTAAGAAATTTCCTTGATTTGGCGGGCTATTATAGAAAGTTCATTAAGGACTTTGCTAAGATATCGGCCGCACTTACTCGATTGACGAAGAAGAATTTGGTCTTTTCTTGGGATGTTGACTGTGATGATGCTTTCCAACGTTTGAAGAGGGCTTTGACGACAACTCAAGTTTTAGTTTTGCCGGATGGGAGTAAGTAATTCACAGTATATACCGATGCTTGCGGGACGGGGCCTGGCACAGTTTTGATGCAAGAGGGAAGGGTGATATGCTATGGTGGAGGACAATTGAAGGTCCATGAGAAGAATTACCCTACCCACGACTTGGAGTTAGCCACCATAGTTTTTGGGCTGAAGTCTTGGCGTCACTATTTACTTGGTGAAAGGTTTGAGTTGTATACAGACCACAAGTCACTTAAGTACTTGTTCTCTCAGAAAGATCTAAACTTGAGGCAACAGAGATGGATGGAGTTTTTAGCATCCTACAACTTTGAGATTGCACATAACCCTGGCAAGGGTAACGTGGTGGCAGACGCCTTAAGTAGAAAGAAGTTGAATTTGAGTCCTTTGTTTGTTGAGCGGCAGAATTTAGGGTACATCTCTACCTTTGACTTTAGACCCTCGATTGATTATGTGTCCGATTTGTTGGCATCATTAGAATTGTGACCTACGCTTGTGGGATAGGCAGGGGCGGCACAGCGAGATGACCTAAAGGTGATGGAGATAGTAGATAAGCTCACAAGAGGGGAGTCTTCGAGCCATCTTAGTAGGTATACTATTGATGAAAAAGGTCGGTTGCGTAGGGATGGGAGACATTGCGTGTCACGATATGATAGTTTGATGAAGGGAATTCTTGAAGAAGCACATCGTTCTAAGATGACCATACATCCCAGTGGTGACAAGATGTATAGGTACATGAAGCGAGTTTTCCTTTGGGCCAGAATGAAGAAGGATGTAGCTGAGTTTGTTACTAAATGCTTAGTGTGCCAGCAAGTTAAAGCTGAGCAAAAGAATCCTGGTGGTTTGCTTCACCCTCTAGAGGTTCCGCAGTGAAATTGGGAAAGCGTTTCCATGGATTTTGTTGAGAGATTTCCAAGGTCAAGGAAGGGTAATACGGGGATCTGGGTAGTGGTAGATAGACTTACCAAGAGCGCCCATTTCATTCCCGTTAAGAGTAAGAGGACGGCGACATGGTTAGCTTCAGTTTATCTCCGAGAGATAGTTCGCTTACATGGCGTAGCTTCGAGTATTGTGAGCGATCGAGATCCTATTTTCACCAGCGAGTTTTGGAAGAGCTTGCAAGAGGCGGTAGGAACGCATTTGTGTTTAAGCACCGCTTATCATCCTCAGACGGACGGCCAAACCGAAAGAGTGAATCGGATTCTAGAGGACCCTTTGAGGTTATGTATTTTGGGATTTGGTGGGTCATGGGAAGAGGACCTTCCATTAGTAGAGTTCGCCTATAATAATAGCTATCAGACTAGTATTGGCATGGCTTCTTTTGAGGCATTGTAATGACGACCGTGCCGATCACCGACTTGTTGGTGGGAATCTACAGATAAGATTTTTCTTAGGCCAGACATGGTTAGAGAAACTTCAGAGAAGATAGATTTGATTCGAAGGCACATAAAGACGGCACAGGACAGGCAGAAGTCATATGCTGATAAGAGAAGGACCGATCTTGAGTTCGAAGTTAGAGACATGGTCTTTATCAAAGTGTCACCATTGAGGAATGTAGTTCGCTTTGGAGCAGTAGGGAAATTGGTACCAAGGTTCGTAGGGCCATTCCCCATTACAGAGCGAATTGGACAAATGGCCTACAGATTACAGCTGCCTGAGAAGCTTAGTAATGTGCATGATGTGTTTCACGTGTCTCATTTGACGAAATGTTTGCATGATACTGCGGAAGTAGTAGAGCCGAGTATGCTTAGAGAAGTAGAATTGGAGCGAGATACTATGATTAGACGAGCTCCTACATGCATCCTTGGATCAGAGGTCCAGAAGTTACGCAACCGAGAGGTCAAGTTAGTTAAAGTTCAATGGGGAGATGATCAAGGAGACACCACTTGGGAGACGGAAGATAAAATTCGTACGTTGTACCCTTTCCTTTTTGAGGGTTGTTCTTAACTTCTCCTTTTTCTACCTCTTTGTTTGTACTTGTTCTATCATTTAGGGTAATCCTCTCGAGTATACCTTCGGTCTTTAGGTAGAAGTCCTATGGTTGTAAACATGTGTTTGAGACATGTTATATTTTGTGGATGCAAATGTTTGCTAGTGGTTGCTTGTGGTTGCATTTACACACACCTTAGGCACTTAGATCGGCTCAGTCACTTCATATTGCATATGCATATATTTGGTTGCTTATGGAAATTTCATGAGTTATCATGTGGACGTTGCATTTGGGTGTATGACTGTGCACCCATGTAGAAATGATATGTATCATTAGGGTTCTATTGCATACATGTTGGACTCATGGCACTGACATAATTCGCATTAAGGAGGTGGACTGAATCAGTAGACCGCCTGATCTTTGCATTAGATAAGGAACATATACACACACTTTTATATATGTTCATATAGCATTAGAAATCATTTAAGGACAGTGGATGCTTGTGGATGATGGTTGAGTGGATGGATGATTGGATGGTAGGATGCATTCTTCCTAACTTGAATATTTCAGGGACGAAATCCATTAAGGAGGGGATAATGTAACACCACGTAATTCTATAACATTAAAATTCACAAATTAAAGTATACTTAATTTTTAGAAGAAGAATTAAGTAAAACGGGTTACTCCAATGCGTTCATCTCGGAATTCTGCTTGGAATAGATTCCAAGTTTGCATAAATCAGACTTCGTATGAAGAAGTTATGGCACTTAGAAGTTTCTAGAAATAAATTAAAACAGCTCATAATTCAAAAATCAAATTCCAAAACTCAGAAGCGGCCTGGGTGGGATTTTTCCCGCCCTAGGCCAGGTCGACCAGGTGGTCGACCTCCCCTATACATGTCGACCTGGGGGTCAACCTAGGGGTCGACCTCCCCCTTAACAGGTCGACCTGATCGTCCAGATCTGGGAAGAATTCTATTTTTTACCCTTTAGGGCTACGTGGCGACTTATGGTTGGTTGTGGGAGGTGTATTTTGGATTTGGAGGGTTTAGACGGAACCTAGCCTAATCCTAAGGCCCTAATTAACCCACTACACCTATATAAACACCCCTAGACCTAAACCCTAATTCATTAATCAAAGTAATTGTGCCTCCATGCTGCCAAAACCAAGAGTGATCTAGCCTCCACCATTAATCAATCAATTCAAGTTAAAAACAACTATCAACGCCTACATCAACGGATAACTAATCAACACTAGAAATCAGATCCTAGAATCGTTCTCTTCTTTCTTAAAACCTCGATCGGTGAGTTCATGTGATTTTAACAAGATAATTAACCTAAAGTAATCATGATAAGTTGTTAATTGTGTTATATGCTATGTCTGTAATGGAATTCACCAAATTTTCTTGTTTATCATCTTTTACATGAACCTATAACACGCCTATTCATGTTCACATGTTGCCTATTCATGTTCATATGTCACCTATGTTCATATGACTGTTATGTCCATATGTTACATTCCTATTTAGGTTCAGATTTATGCCGGTTTGACTCTCTTCCCTCTTCTTTTTCCATTTTCTTTTTATGCGGTTAGGCTACCTTCGAGCCTAACCATTCTTCGTAGAATTTTACGAACGAATAACGGGGAAACAATGGGAAAATTTTGGGAAATTGTTATAACATGTAATTTGGCCTATGTTTGTGGTAATTATGATAATTGGGACAAAAACTGGTGTTGGGCAAATTTGGGTACAACATGTAAAACATGTAATTGTGGCATAATTGTTTAGGTGAAAAATTGGCATAACCTATAAACTTATGATTATAGGCATAAAGTGATTATAAACTTGTCACCTAAATTTGGGTTGAAATTGATGGGTAAAAAGGGGAAAACCTAATTTGTATGAACTTAGGTTAATGAACGCCTATGACACGCAGTTGGATAGGTTTGTGGCATAAATCTACCCGGAGCCGCGCGGCATATCCAGTAACCACAAACACTATATAATGTGAGAGGTCAAAGGCATAAAATTAAATGCGTAATAAGGTAAAGACACGAGGTTAGATGGGTTTGTGGTGTAAGGCTACCCAGAACCGCCCGGCATGTCCAGCAACTGCAAATGATGTCTAATGTGAGAGGTCTTGCAGGATTACAGTTAAAATGAATTAACAAACACTTAACCTAGTTGATGACTTGTAGTTGACATGGGAATATTGTGGGGTTAATTGGGAATTCCTAGTTGGGACCAAGCTTAGAAGGGAAGCTTGTGTCAAGTGCGGGGACCCTTTTCAACCAGTTACCCATTTGGTATCTTAGTGAGCTCGAACTAGGTCGACGATGGGACAAGCTTACTGGGGTTGATTGTAAGAGGTCAATTAAAGGATAGCGGTGGCAGTGCAAGTCCAACGGGGTCATGTGCGTGCATGGGTCTAGGCTGGTAGGTAAGACACTGTTGCATCATGTAGGTATAAGCTGTGCCTTCTAGCGTATCGGGTTTCCACTTTAGGGAGTGATACAACCTACTGTGGGACCAACATGGGTATCTACGAGTTAGGGAGCCGATCAAATTTGGCAGGGTAGTGGGTACACTTAGTGGAGATAGGAGCAGGCGGTTCCTATGACGGCAGCTAGGGGTACAGGAGAGACTACCATTATATTATTACCATTTTTATGGTCGTGTAAGAGGGATCACATCTTTTATTAAGTAAGTGCGGTGCAGAGCATATATCGTAGTAGTTAGGAGCGCAATCGTTGTTGGAATCTTTCTTACCTTATTTACCTTGTCATCTCTATTTGTGTTACAGTCATTCCTTATGTTCAGTTTATTCCTTATCATGTTGCTATACCTAGTAGTATTGTTAAAATTACTAGACTCGCCAGACATTATGCCTGACCTCGTTTTGTTTTCTCCCCTTTTCTTCCTTTCCCCCCCTAAGGTCCTCAGGGTGGGAATTAGCAGAGCTTAGCTTGGATTTATTTCTTGGAGAGCTTTGGACTGCTGAGAGTAAATCTCAGCTTCATTTATCTTTATCTTTTTCTTTATGGCTATTTGTAGTAGTGGGATTATGCTTTTATTCTATCTACTCTGATTTTGTCAAGATGGATATTATGTACTTGACTCTAGTCTTTGGTTTTTGATGATGTAACCAGACTTATTTGTTTTCCGCTGAAACGAATGAAGTTTTAAATTTTCAAGCACTGCTTTATATCCATCTTGTTGTGATTTTCTGTTTTATATACACTTATAATACTCCATGGAAGTTAATGCATTCCCTTAGTGAGTGACATTAATGGACGTAGGGTGTTACAATTGGGTGCTGCAAAAACCAACCCTTAACAGTAGTTAAAAAATAGGGGTAATTGTTGGATGTAAGAGCTATTTAGAGAATTAAGGATAGGATAAGAAGGGTTGTTTTGAAGTATTAAGAGAAGTAGGGGTAGTTTAAGCATAGTAAGGGTAGATCAACAAATATGAAAGATGATGAAACGTTTAGACTGGTTGCTGCAAAAACCAACCCTTCATAAAAGTAGAATGATAATTGGTTTACAAAGAAATGAATAATGCAAAAAAAATGAATAAAGAAATGAATAAAGGAAAACAATAATAAAAGTAGGGGGTAGTTTAATCATAGTAGGGGTAGTTTGACAAATATGAAGGATGATGAATCGTTTGGATTGGGTGCTGCAAAAACCAACCCTTCACAGTAGTTAAATGTAACAACCCGAAAAAAATGCGATCTTGGATATCCGATATACAACCCATATCGAACATCAAGAGTCGAATATAACCGAATAGTTAATGAAAGAAAATAGAGGGTGAGGTAGATAAGATATAAACTTATAGAATAGAAGAAGAAGAACAACATCATCATCAGAGTAAACACGAATCTCACAGCGGAGTGAATAAAATATAACATAACTTTTGAAATACAAACAGTATATGTATACAATAACATTTCAGAGTACAACACTTACAACAACAGCGGAAATAATAATAGCTACAAAATCCTGAAGCCTCCTGCTCCAAGCTCTCCGAGTATATCTGTAAAATCCCTACTACTTGACTGCCCATACAAATTTAGGCACCCAAGAGTTTAGGGAAACAAAACAAAATAAACTCCGAGTCAGTCATGGGACTGGTGTGAATAAAACCACTAACACTTGGTTTAATAACGGATATATCATAAGACCACGCCGTGAAAATGGAATGGGTTTTCCCTTATGAAAATCCAAACAACTTTGTAAAGCAATATCATTCTGATATTATAATAATGTCTGAGTACAAATAGATATCAATCTAGCAGAAACGCTTTCATCTCACGTTCTACTATATAGTATACAATCAAAACCGCAAGCACATATTGGGTACTGGATTTCCAACTATGAAAAGGTATGGAACCACCTTCCGATCAGTGTACTCTAGGAATGATACACTGGAGTTCAACAAGAACATCTTGTAACTCAGCCACATATGACCGACCACTCATTTTGCTTGAGTGTATCGAATGTATATCACCAACGGTTGGGATCAGCAACCGTTTCCCCCATATATATATGTGACAACATTGATAGATTAAAAAGCAAATGAATATTCTCTAGATAGGTGATTATACACCCTACTTCGGTGCGACCGACTTAGCCATGCTGCCTGCCAGATTTCTGTCATTTTCTGACTGATGAGGATTGAGGTTACGCTTTATTATCACATCAGATTCACTTCAAATGCCACATTGTCAGATCCATCTGAATCACTAATTTGACGTCTGCAACCATACATTACGTGTCAGCTAAAAAAAGTTTCCTTCTCCGCTTCCACTCTTGGTACGGTTGAAGAAATCAATGTACGTGACCTTTCTGAAAATACTCTGTCAGACATTCATCCATACAAGTCATCTAGGAATAAGATAAACTGAAGGCACTATTCAGTACATCCATCTTAGGCACATTTATCTAAGATTTATACAATATCCCTTGCACTTTACTACGTCTTCAATATCTTTGGCATATATGATTCGCAACGCTTATGCCAATACAGAGTGGTTCTTTGGATAATAACCCAACCGGTCTCTCCATATTAACAACATTAAAATGGTCAAAAACTTCGATAGTCGGTGAGTTAACTATCAAAGAAAAATACGTGTGCAAACAACGATATTATTTCCAGATGGAAATTATATCAATCAATCATCATTCAACATTTATCTCTTTAGTTCATTTATTTACTTTTCTCCCGTTTCCATATATTCAACCTTTCTTATTTTCTAATTTTAGAAAATATACCTTATTAACAATGGAAAACATTTCCATTTCCTGTTTTCTATATTAGAAAACATTTCTGATTTCTTATTTGGAAAACATTTCCAAAGTTCCTTTATTGGATATAAACTGATGTTTAAATAAACATCGCTATGCCAACTCAAATCATTTATTAAATTCACTTAACCATCATTCACTATCAAACCTTACCGTTCCTTAGTTTAGAAGGAAGTCAATCAAGTTGGGGTATAATTCCCTCTCAGACCTTAACTGAACAACGTTATAACTTCAAAATTGTAACAGTTTATCTTTTAAACCTTTAAAAACTTCTTTACGTAACTCTCAGATTCAATGTACTAATCCATTTCTTTATTGAAAACATTGTTTATAACGATTACGTTATAATCCCTACTTTCGCAATGCCTATCTTCAATTACAACTTTTATTCTTTAATTCAAATAATTAAACCTAAACCTAATTTATTTGTGTATACTCTTGATTTAAAAACTGGAAAGTAAATATTACTTTCCCGAATTCGATATAATTGAATTCGACGTATAATTCTCTTTCGAGTAATCTCTATTTGATTAACTCTTCTTCGAATACCCTATATTCAATTATCTCTCTTCGAATACTTATATTCGAAATCACTATCTTTCGAATAAACTATATTCGATCTCTTTCTTTTGAATACGCTATATTCGATAATCTCCTTTTCATTAAACTAATCGATAACTCCTTTCGATTAAATTATAATCGATAACTCCTTTCGATTAAACTATAAACGATAATTCCTTTCGATTAAACTACAATCGATAATTTCTTTCCTTTAACTCAATTCGAATAAACTATATTCGACTAACTCTATTTAACTCCGTTTAACTCTATTCAACTCCATTCGAATAACTAATATTCGACTAACTCTTTTGGATTAACTCATCTTGACTAACTTAACTTAATTAACTCGACTTATTTAACTCCTATCGAATAACTAGTATTGGGTTAACTTATATTCGAATTACTATGCATGTTTAACTTTATTTCGAATAGCTAATATTCGATTTAACTCCATTCGCTTGACTCTAGATCGCAGCGATCACAATGGTTACGCCTGATTCCCTCATGAAACATCCGACCGCCTTAGGCTATTTACAGCCCTGCGAATTACGCTAGCAGTCGTGCTGAATGACACTTATCCTGAATAACTATGTTTGACTAACTCTATCTCAAATAAATACACTTGATTAACTCTAGTTCGTTTAACTCTAATCGATTAACTCTAACTGATAAACTCTAACTGGTTAACTCTAACTGATTAACTCTAACTGGTTAACTCTAACTGATTAACTGTAACTCACTAACTCGACTCGACCAACCCCTTTCGAATAACATATTCGATTAACTAACTTTCGAATACCATATTCGATTAACTAACTCCGAATACCATATGCGATTAACTAACTTTGAATACCATATTCGATTAACTAACTTCGAATGCCATATTCGATTAACTAACTTCGAATGCCATATTCGATTAACTAACTTCGAATGCCATATTAGATTCACTAAATTCGAATACCATATTTGATTAACTAACTTCGAATACCATATTCTATTAACTAACTTCGAATACCATATTCGATTAACTAACTTCGAATACCATATTCGATTAACTAACTTCGAATACCATATTCGATTAACTAACTTCGGATACCTTATTCGATTTCTCCTTTTTGATAATGTTTATCCATTTACAAAGATTCCCTTTTAACAACGTTTATTCATTTATAAAGATTTACTTTTTCGTAATGGTTCTTCACTTTATAAAAGTTCTTTTAATAACGTTTTCCTTTTTATAAACATCCTATTCAGTTATAAACAAATTTCCTTTTTATAACTCTATTTATTTCTAAATATTTCCTTTTCAATTTTATTTGTAAATGGTTTACAAATATTTCTTTTTTCTACTTTATTCTATTTGCAAATGGTTTGCAAATATTCCATTTTCAAATTTATTCTTAAAAATATCCTAACTCCTTAAATTTCTGGAAAAATTAGCCATAACCTCCTTTGTAACGGGAGCATCGGGAAAATCCCCTAACCGCCACACAGGCCTTTCCATTCAAAAAGAAAATAGTTTGCAATTATTTCCTTTCTAAATATCTCCTATTTATAAATATTCCAATTTATAAATATTCCTTATTTACAAATATTCAAATTTATAAATATCTCTTATTTATAAATTATTCCGTTTATAATATTTTATTTTCAACATCATTTTGAAAATCCCCTTATCAACATTTCGGTATGTTATGGTATTCAATCATATCAAATCACGATGTTCAATAACGTCCAACCACATATAATCAACAACAGATTATATATCACATCATATAACAGAATATATGAATCAAAACAGTATTATAAATATTGAGGAACCCAGTTGGGTCCCTCCAACCTATTTCCCTGCATCCACAGATGTTACACAGTATAATCAACATCTATTATAGTTCAGTACGAATTATTCCGATAAACAGAATCAATATATTTATATTTATATTTAATGGTTTATATATATATATATATATATATAATTTCAACTAACTGACTAGCAGTTCAATCAATCAACCAACACACAGCAATCAACAGATGACTAACACATCTAAGAATACATTATAAAAATTTAACTGTTCAGAGTTGCTGAGTTTTACTCACTTTGGCAGTTCATCGTTAAAGAACGATAAACTGTTATTTGATTTGAATCAAACAATTTATTTCGCCGTAAATTCATACGAGTCCCAATCCACTTCCAGTCAGCTTCATTGTGAAGCTCTCGTCCATACGATCCCAACGCAACTTACGGTTCGTCAATCTAATATCGTATGATCATGTTATCACATCGACAAGTTAATACATATTTAAATAAATTTAAACTTGGATTGGAATTTTAAAATGGACCTTAACTTTCTTTGTTGGCCCAACACCCCTCAGCCCGCTCTACAGACCCTTCTTCCTCGTTTGACTTGAAGCCGTCGCTCCTTAACACTTCAATAGACATCGGCTGATTCTTCAAATCCCCAAACTGCTCCTCCATCTCCCATCATTAAACCAAACCGAAAAATCCATGATACTCCTTCTCCCATCAATACACAGGAAAACCCGTGACTCCATCATCAGTCATTTTCGCAACTTCAGGTCCTCGCACACAAATACAAACTCCACACAAAAGAGTAAGTCCACATCATGTATGTTGAAACCCCTGCAAACAAACCCTCCATCACTTCGGCTTCTACCAAGACTCCACGTTTCCCTCAAGCCTGAGCTTCAGTATACCCTCACGCCCATCCCAACTCCGCTACTTTCGCCTTTCCACCATTCACAGTACAACATCCCCTTAAGTTTGTTTTATAGTGGATTTTGTGGACAGGGAATATTCCCCGGAATATTCCCTTTCCGTTTCATTTCGATCCATTTTAAATTCGTATGACTTTCCATTTTTGACAAACAAAGCTAATCCTAGCATAAAAACACATTTCGGATCCAATGGGACAGGTTTCGTCGAATTCCGACCCCATTTGCGAAAATCCTTTAGAAAATATCGATGAAAAACACCAAGCAATAATTCCTTAAAATTACAGAAAAAATCCTAAAAATATGAGGCCTTGACGTTTTGCTAGACCTCTTCCTAAGGTTTCGTATGAAACTTGTTTCGTTGAATTTCGAGTTCGTTTGACCAGTTAACCATTCAGTTTAGTTTGTTTTAAGTTAAAAACATAGTGTACCGTACTATGAAATATTCTGTTCATGTAGAGACTGTTATGGACATAAAAAAAATACAATTGAAATGAGTGACGTGCTCTGGTCCCAAAAATGTAATAATACCGGTAGATGAACTCATATTGTGAAACCCCAAAATGTCGATATAGGGTGCCAAATACTCCGAATAAAAAGTAGCTTATTAAATTAATTAAAAATTACCATAAAATTCTGAAAATTAAATTATCACTATTTCCCAAAAGAACCTTGTCTAAATACAAACCCGATCTCTAGTTATGTCGAATAAACCGTTACGGTCGATAAACGATTCTATAGCGACTATTGTAAAATTTGATTTGGACATATCTCAAAATCTACATGATGAAATCCTGATTATTCTATTCCATTAGAAAACTATTATCAAATCGGTCCTGATGGTTCTTGTTTCACAGAAATCCGATTTAAAACGGACCCTGTACATTCAGTTGAAGTTCAAATCACCAAATAGCGAACTGCCGTGCCATTTCGAGCTCTATTTTAATTATATTATAATTCTACGTCCAAACGGTCGTTTATATAATATATTCGTTATTCAAATTCAATTCCAAACTGAATTATACCTTATATATAATTGTAACGACCCAGAAAATCTGAACCAATTTAAAATTTTTAAATTGGCTAAAATAATGGATTTTAAATATTTAAAATAAATATTTTAAATAATGGCGATGAAAACTGAGTTTGAATCGACAATTGAAAACGAATATAATTAATTATAATTATAAACAAGGCCTGAAATGGCGTGGCAGTTTCAAAAATTGAATTCAAACTTTGTCGGACTGTATCGGGTGCAAAACAATCTGGATTTTAGTGAAACCAAAAACATTAGGATCTAATTGATGATATCTTTCCAAAGAATCTGAAAAATCGAAATTTGATAGCGGGAATCAAAAGATATGTTCAGTTGAAATTTCTGAATAGTCGCTATGGAATTCAGGCCCTTAAAAATGGACATTTTGCAAACGACCTCGGATTTCGACGAAACCACTTTTGTTGGATCCGCAGTGTGAAGTTATTGTTAGGTTTCAAATTTCATAATTTTTCGAATCAATATGTGAGCGTGGCAAAGGAAAACGCGTTTGGTCGGATTTAGTTGATTTCAATCGACTGGAAATTGGCCATTTTTCAAACGGTCTCAGAATTCGACGAAACTAGTTTTTTTAGGACCGTATCGTCAATACGAAGCAAGAAAATATTTTTCTGGAATTTTTCTAGTTAGTATGTGGCCCCGGTAATTTGAAAAGTACGTTTAAAATTCAATATAGTGATTTAAATGTAAATTCAACGGAAACTGATTGTAACGATCAAATCAGCTTGCGATGCATATCCCATTGTGTTCGGAATGGGGGTAATACGCTATACACGACAGTCGGTGGGTCCCATTTCGACTTCGAATAAAAAGTCAACTTTTAAATAGAAATTTAATAATAATAAATATTTATATAAACCCTTTTTCTCTCTCTCCCTCCTCACATTCATTCTCGTTCAAAAAAAAAAAAAAAAAAAAAAAACCGACTTCATTCAGGCGCCCCCTTTTTTTTTTCATCGCCGATCGACTGCCGCTGCCTCAGGCGAGGCGCCGCCCACCACCGGAGCTCCACCCTCGAAGCCGCCTCCCCCGTTCGAAACCATAGCGCCGCCTTCCCCGTTCGAGACCTCGAAGCCGCCTCCCCCATTCGAAACCCTAGCGCCGCCTCCCTCGAAGCCAGCTCCGAGCTTAGCTGTCACCCCCCCCTTCTTCGAGATACAGTAAGTATTTTATTGTATTTTTATATTTTATTTTAATTCTTTAAAACTAATTTCGATTTTAGGGTATAAAAACTGATTTTAAAGGGTTATAAAAACTGATTTTAAAGGGTTATAAAAACTGATTTTCAGAAGCATTTAAAAACTGATTTTCAGAAGCATTTAAAAACTGGTTTTTAAAAAGCATTTAAAACTGATTTTTAAAACCATTTAAAAACTGATTTAGAAAAGGTTTGAACTTTAAAACAGAAAAGGTTTGAACTTTAAAATAGAAAAGGTTTGAACTTTAAAATAGAAAAGGTTTGAACTTTAAAATAGAAAAGATCAGATTTTTAGAATGGAAAAGATCATATTTTTAAAATAGAAAAGATGGAATTTTTATTAAGTAAAAGAAGTAAGATATGAAAATTTATATTTTTAAAGCAATAAAAATATAATTTTTGCATCATAGGAATATTAAAAATTCGATTTTTATATATTGAATAGCGAAGTCAAAATTCGATTTTTATATATTGAATAGCGAAGTCAAAATGCAATTTTTATATATTGAATAACATAGGAAAAATTCGATTTTTACATATGTAGAGCATACGGGCAACAAAGCGACAAAAAGAGAGATTGGCGAAGATTTTATGCAAAGAAGAGTCGTGGGATTGAATTAGCTTTTCGGTGAGAATTTCTCACTCTTCAATTTCTTTTTCTATATATATATGTGTGTTGAAATAAAAGTGAATTGCTATATATAATATATATATATATATATATATATATATATATATATATATATATATATATATATATATATATATATATGCCCCTCATCCACAAACCATGGACGATATTTATTGGTTGAAATTGTTGTGAAAATTGATTGATAGCTAATGGTTGTTTGGGATTGTTTGTGGTTGATATTGATTTGATTGTGGTTGAAAAATACCCGTTTGTGATTGGAAAATATTTGGTTGAAACCACATAGGATTAGTTTGTGGAAATGAAATAAATATATACATGCCGCCTACGTGCGAACTAGATGCATGATCCCCATTGTCAAAAACCGCGAGGTTTTAAGGTAGAGCGAGGAGCCGTACTAGGGACGGTCCCAGTTTTAACTACCCTGTCGTTATGCTGCCGAAATTTTGAATAATATTCGTGTGTTTGAATTATTTTCATATGCTTAAACTATATTTATTCATTGAATAGAAAACGTTCATGTGTTGAATTGATATTCATTCGTTGATTAGAAATTCATGTGTTGAATGGTATTCGCGTTTTAAAATATAAAAATCACATTTTTATCAATATATAGAAACTATAGAAAACATTCATGTGTTGAATTGATATTCATTCGTTAATTAGAAATTCATGTGTTGAATGGTATTCGCGTTTTAAAATATAAAAATCACATTTTTATCAATATATAGAAACTATAGAAAACATTCATGTGTTGAATTGATATTCATTCGTTGATTAGAAATTCATGTGTTGAACGGTATTCGCGTTTTAAAATGTAAAAATCACATTTTTATCAATATATAGAAACTATAGAAAACATTCATGTGTTGAATTGATATTCATTCGTTGATTAGAAATTCATGTGTTGAATGGTATTCGCGTTTTAAAATATAAAAATCACATTTTTATCAATATATAGAAACTATAGAAAACATTCATGTGTTGAATTGATATTCATTCGTTGATTAGAAATTCATGTGTTGAATGGTATTCATATTTTGAAATAAATTGTTTGATAATAAAAATCACATTTTTATCAATATATAGAAACTATAGAAAACATTCATGTGTTGAATTGATATTCATTCGTTGATTAGAAATTCATGTGTTGAATGGTATTCATATTTTGAAATAAATTGTTTGATAATAAAAATCACATTTTTATCTATATATAGAAACTATAGAAAACATTCATGTGTTGAATTGATATTCATTCGTTGATTAGAAATTCATGTGTTGAATGGTATTCATATTTTGGAATAAATTGTTTGATAATAAAAATCACATTTTTATCTATATATAGAAACTATAGAAAACATTCATGTGTTGAATTGATATTCATTCGTTGATTAGAAATTCATGTGTTGAATGGTATTCATATTTTGAAACAAATTGTTTGATAATAAAAATCACCTTTTATCGACTATATGAACTGTGTAAAATAATCTCGTTTTAAAAGAAATTATTTTATGATAAAAATCCTATTTTTGTCACCTATATGAACTATATAGAAAAATAGTGTTTTGAAATGAATTGTTTTACAATAAAAATCACATTTTTATCGTATGCATAAATCGTTGAAATGTGAAGTGTTAAAAATAGCCACTTGTTCAAAATAAACATATATGAGTTGAAATATTCATTAATTAGCTAATGAAATGATTTGCACCTATTTATGTAACATTAGAATGAATGGTGTTTTTTTAAACCAAATTGAAATCAAATATGAAGTTGAATAGAAAATGATAAATGATAAGAACTGTATATATATGTACATGCATATTCATTGAACAGGTTATAGCAAAGGGGCTAGAGAAGAGGAATAAAATTTTGTGCCCGACAAATAGGTACACATTTACTGCTTTGTTTGGGTGATGATTTTATGAGCCTGTTGGCTAGCCGCTTGGCTTTTTCTTTTTCTTTTTGAGATTAGAAGGACCGGGAAAGCTATTTGCGATTTCCCGATGCTCCCGGTGCAGGGGAGGTTATGGCGAAATTTTCCAAAAATTTAAGGCGTTAGAAAAATATTTGAAGTGAAAACGATATTGAAATCATTGAATGAACTATATTTATATAATTATATAAATATAAATAAAATTAAAACGAAACGTGGCCGTGCAGTTCGCATTTTGAAACCGTGATTTCAAACAACTAGTACGGGGAATCCGACCATTGGATTTTCCCGAAACCTCAACCGTCGGGTTCGCCTTGGAATAATCTTTCCAATGGCACCAGCCTTGTAAAAATCCAACGGTTGGATTGTCTGGAATGTTTAATTCAAAACTGAAGAAAAACAGCGCCAGAAGCGATTATATTTATATATATATATATATAATTATATATTTAATCGAATAACGACGCTGCAGTTCGTATTTTGAAATCGAAAATTCAAACGATTGTACCGGGAGATCCGACCGTCGGATTTTCCCGAAACTGGAACCGTTGGATTCGTTTTGAAAATACCTTTCTAATGATGTAAATTCTTTGAACATCCAACGGTTAGATTTTCAGTTATGTGTAAATCAAATCTGAAGAAAAACAGCGCCACAGCCGCTTTATGGCCCGAAGCGTCGTTTTGAATAAATTAGCTATTTTAAAATAAATAAAAATAGCGATAAATAGTTATTAAATATCATAAGCGATATGGAATGGAAATAAACTGAATTTGCTTGATTTATGTGATATTTGATGGTTGAATGTGTTTGGTGTGAAAAGTACATTAAAGAACAAAATTGGTGTTGTCGAATAATTTAACCATTGAAATAAATTGAATTGAAATTCTAAATATACGTGAATTATTTGAGAAGGCCGAGTTAATTCTCATTTCAAATAATTTACCGACGATTGAAAGTCGAAGATAAAGACGGTGGTCGAAGACCGGAGATCTTCACCTCGTTTGGATGGTAACCGAGGTCCTGATTGGGAGGCATCCCGAAATATGGATAATGAGTGGTGATCGTTCAGACGTACGTGTTGATCGAAGGGTTTGCGAGGTATTTAGTGCCTCCGGTTTCGTTCAGACCCAGAACGGACTTGTAAATGGACTGTGTGTCTGACATTGGAATTTGTTCTGTGTGATTGATAGCCATCAGTTGCACGGTATGAATTGCCTGTGTGGCATGCTAAGATGCAGTGATCAGGGCTTCTGTTGAAAAGCAAAGTCTTGTGGTGATGATCAAAGCACCGCCTGTGTGGCGTAGTTTTGTGTATAACGTAAATTCCCGAGCCTCACACCCCGGTATGGACCTAAAACGGGAGGAAGGACCTCAGGGAGGACATGCGTTTCTTTCTAGCTAGGGTGGTGTCAATGACCTACTAGCCCTGACATTTATATACTTTTCACCTATGTGGTTGTTGCTGTTGCGAGGCGCCTCGGTTTGGTCGGACGATCCGGGTTCGATAGAGTCATTCGTTGGATCATTTATGCCCCAAAGGGCGGGGAAACGTATTGTTCAGGCACTATAATCCACATCGGTGGACCGGCCCTGTCGCTCCAAGGGGAAGTTGCGGCTGTTCCGGTGGCTCGGGCTAGAGAGTCACGAATTCGGTAAGGACTATCTTTTGCCTTGGTTCATGACGGAAATCCAATTTCCAAACACGACATCGTGCGGTTTTGATTGTATACCTATATATGGCGACATAGTGGTATGGGGCATTAATGCCGTCTATGATTGATAGTTATGATTTGAAATTGTTTTCAAAACATATAAACACTAGGAATAATATCAAATGCCTTTGTTTTATTCGTATCAAGCATATTTTGGCCATTATAAGGTAAAACTCTATCCTCCGGTTTGCGTTGCATTGTGTGATGGGAACTGAGTCTTATAATGGCTTCATTTTTATAAAAAGCATAGCGATGTTTAAAAGAAATGTTTGTTTGAAAGCGCTGGCAATCCAATGGAGTAAACCCGTTCCACGAAAGTGGCGTGGTCCTGTGATTAGCCAATTATATATGTGTTGAGTGGATTTCTCATACCAGTCCCATGACTGACTCGTAGTTTGTTTCACTTTCAAACTCGGGTGCCCCTTTTTCTTCACGGACAGCCTTGTATTCAGGTTTAGCTGGTTCTTTTTCTGGATAGCTGGAGCTGAAGATGGATTCTATCATTTATTTCTTTTTATGCTGTTCAGCTCCTATTGTACATATTTTGTTTATTTCCGCTATAGACATTTATGTATAGCTGAACTGTATTTGTACTAAGTAAGATCCTGTATACTGTGTAACTCTGATGATTACTTTTATCTAGTATATTCTATTGTTCATTATCTGGTGTATTTATTTAAATTCTGTTCTGCTATTATCTGTTTCTATGTTATATTCCAAAGATAACCCTTGTTTTCGTGAAAACGGGATTTCGGGTCGTCTCAACGTTGTATCAGAGCTTTGGTTAAGCTTAGTTCTGGAATATAACATTTGAACGAACTCGTCAGAAATAGAACCAGTAGTGTTCTAGGACGGGTAACTCTATACAGATAGGATCAGTAATATCCTAGTATGAGTAGCAGAATGAAATTACACCTTGATAGACACATTTACATTTGAAGTATTTGTCTCTATGTTTTAAAATATCTTTTCTGTGACCTGACACTTGATCTGCCATTTGCAGAAGTACTAGAAAATGAGTGTCAGAAACAGAAGGAATGCAGAACCGGATATTGAGGCCCTACTAATCAAATATCGAAATATGGTTGGAATACCGTTCTCTGGTGAAGAATCTATTATGAAGACGCAAGCTTGGATTCGTTCGGCTGAGAAAATCTTCAAAGCATTAAAGCTGAGGGATGACCAGAAAAGATTACTGGCCTCCTGGGCACTTAAAGAAGAAGCTTTGTTTTGGTGGGATTCAGTTATTGAAAATAATCCAGAAGGTGATATTACCTGGGGCAGATTCAAAGTGATTTTCTTAGAAAGATTTACTCCTCCCGAAGCAACTAAGCGGCTATGCGATGAATTTTCTTATCTGATACAAGGTGACATGACCATCCCAGAATATCATAAGAAATTCAACGAACTTGCTCACTTTGCCCCTCATCTAATTCAATACCCGAGGAGAAAGAATTTGAGATTTATTTACGGGCTTCAAAGGAAATATCAGAATAAGGTATTGGGGCATGTGAAGCTTCCTTTCTCAGAAATGATTTTTAAAGGAAAATAGGATTTGATCAGAATATTTTAGAAAGGTTAGACACAAATTGGTTGGTTGTGTTGTATGATTATGGATTTATCAAACCACTTTCGACTTTATTCCTTTTCGGGGACGAAAAGTTTTAAGTGGGGGAGATTGTAACGACCCAGAAAATCTGAACCAATTTAAAATTTTTAAGTTGGCAAAAATAATGGATTTTAAATATTTAAAATAAATATTTTAAATAATGGCGATGAAAACTGAGTTTGAACCGACAATTGAAAACGAATATAATTAATCATAATTATAAACAAGGCCTGAAATGGCGTGGCAGTTTCAAAATTTGAATTCAAACTTTGTCGGACTGTATCGGGTGCAAAACAATCCGGATTTTAGTGAAACCAAAAACATTAGGATCTAATTGATGATATCTTTCCAACGAATCTAAAAAATCAAAATTTGATAGCGGGAATCAAAAGATATGTCCAGTTGAAAATTCTGAATAGTCGCTATGGAATTCAGGCCCTTAAAAATGGACATTTTTCAAACGACCTCGGATTTCGACGAAACCACTTTTGTTGGATCCGCAGTGTCAAGTTATTGTTAGGTTTCAAATTTCATAATTTTTCGAATCAATATGTGAGCGTGGCAAAGGAAAACGCGTTTGGCCGGATTCAGTTGATTTCAATCGACTGGAAATTGGCCATTTTTCAAATGGTCTCAGAATTCGACGAAACTAGTTTTGTTAGGACCGTATCGTCAATACGAAGTGAGAAAATATTTTTCTGGAATTTTTCTAGTTAGTATGTGGCCCCGGTAATTTGAAAAGTACGTTTAAAATTCAATATAGTGATTTAAATGTAAATTCAACGGAAACTGATTGTAACGATCAAATCAGCTTGCGATGCATATCCCATTGTGTTCGGAATGGGGGTAATACGCTATACACAACAGTCGGTGGGTCCCATTTCGACTTCGAATAAAAAGTCAAGTTTTAAATAGAAATTTAATAATAATAAATATTTATATAAACCCTTTTTCTCTCTCTCCCTCCTCACATTCATTCTCGTTGAAAAAAAAAAACCCCGACTTCATTCAGGCGCCCCCTTTTTTTTTTTCATCGCCGATCGACTGCCGCTGCCTCAGGCGAGGCGCCGCCCACCACCGGAGCTCCACCCTCGAAGCCGCCTCCCCCGTTCGAAACCCTAGCGCCGCCTTCCCCGTTCGAGACCTCGAAGCCGCCTCCCCCGTTCGAAACCCTAGCGCCGCCCCCCTCGAAGCCAGCTCCGAGCTTAGCTGTCACCCCCCCTTCTTCGAGATACAGTAAGTATTTTATTGTATTTTTATTTTTTATTTTAATTCTTTAAAACTAATTTCGATTTTAGGGTATAAAAACTGATTTTAAAGGGTTATAAAAACTGATTTTAAAGGGTTATAAAAACTGATTTTCAGACGCATTTAAAAACTGATTTTCAGAAGCATTTAAAAACTGGTTTTTAAAAAGCATTTAAAACTGATTTTTAAAAGCGTTTAAAAACTAATTTAGAAAAGGTTTGAACTTTATAATAGAAAAGGTTTGAACTTTAAAATAGAAAAGGTTTGAACTTTAAAATAGAAAAGGTTTGAACTTTAAAATAGAAAAGATCAGATTTTTAGAATGGAAAAGATCATATTTTTAAAATAGAAAAGACGGAATTTTTATTAAGTAAAAGAAGTAAGATATGAAAATTTATATTTTTAAAGCAATAAAAATATAATTTTTGCATCATAGGAATATTAAAAATTCGATTTTTATATATTGAATAGCGAAGTCAAAATTCGATTTTTATATATTGAATAGCGAAGTCAAAATGCAATTTTTATATATTGAATAACATAGTAAAAATTCGATTTTTACATATGTAGAGCATAAGGGCAACAAAGCGACAAAAAGAGTGATTGGCGAAGATTTTATGCAAAGAAGAGTCGTGGGATTGAATTAGCTTTTCGGTGAGAATTTCTCACTCTTCAATTTCTTTTTCTGTATATATATGTGTTGAAATAAAAGTGAATTGCTATATATAATATATATATATATATATATATATATATATATGTATATATATATATATATCTACGCCCCTCGTCCACAAACCATGGACGATATTTATTGGTTGAAATTGTTGTGAAAATTGATTGACAGCGAATGGTGGTTTGGGATTGTTTGTGGTTGATATTGATTTGATTGTGGTTGAAAAATACCCGTTTGTGATTGGAAAATATTTGGTTGAAACCACATAGGATTAGTTTGTGGAAATGAAATAAATATATACATGCCGCCTGCGTGCGAACTAGATGTATGATCCCCATTGTCAAAAACCGCGAGGTTTTAAGGTAGAGCGAGGAGCCGTACTAGGGACGGTCCCGGTTTTAACTACCCTGCCGTTATGCTGCCGAAATTTTGAATAATATTAGTGTGTTTGAATTATTTTCATATGCTTAAACTATATTTATTCATTGAATAGAAAACATTCATGTGTTGAATTGATATTCATTCGTTGATTAGAAATTCATGTGTTGAATGGTATTCGCGTTTTAAAATATAAAAATCACATTTTTATCAATATATAGAAACTATAGAAAACATTCATGTGTTGAATTGATATTCATTCGTTGATTAGAAATTCATGTGTTGAATGGTATTCGCGTTTTAAAATATAAAAATCACATTTTTATCAATATATAGAAACTATAGAAAACATTCATGTGTTGAATTGATATTCATTCATTGATTAGAAATTCATGTGTTGAATGGTATTCACGTTTTAAAATATAAAAATCACATTTTTATCAATATATAGAAACTATAGAAAACATTCATGTGTTGAATTGATATTCATTCGTTGATTAGAAATTCATGTGTTGAATGGTATTCGCGTTTTAAAATATAAAAATCACATTTTTATCAATATATAGAAACTATAGAAAACATTCATATGTTGAATTGATATTCATTCGTTGATTAGAAATTCATGTGTTTAATGGTATTCGCGTTTTAAAATATAAAAATCACATTTTTATCAATATATAGAAACTATAGAAAACATTCATGTGTTGAATTGATATTCATTCGTTGATTAGAAATTCATGTGTTGAATGGTATTCGCGTTTTAAAATATAAAAATCACATTTTTATCAATATATAGAAACTATAGAAAACACTCATGTGTTGAATTGATATTCATTCGTTGATTAGAAATTCATGTGTTGAATGGTATTCATATTTTGAAATAAATTGTTTGATAATAAAAATCACATTTTTATCAATATATAGAAACTATAGAAAACATTCATGTGTTGAATTGATATTCATTCGTTGATTAGAAATTCATGTGTTGAATGGTATTCATATTTTGAAATAAATTGATTGATAATAAAAATCACATTTTTATCTATATATAGAAACTATAGAAAACATTCATGTATTGAATTGATATTCATTCGTTGATTAGAAATTCATGTGTTGAATGGTATTCATATTTTGGAATAAATTGTTTGATAATAAAAATCACATTTTTATCTATATATAGAAACTATAGAAAACATTCATGTGTTGAATTGATATTCATTCGTTGATTAGAAATTAATGTGTTGAATGGTATTCATATTTTGAAATAAATTGTTTGATAATAAAAATCACCTTTTATCGACTATATGAACTGTGTAAAATAATCTCGTTTTAAAAGAAATTATTTTATGATAAAAATCCTATTTTTGTCACCTATATGAACTATATAGAAAAATAGTGTTTTGAAATGAATTGTTTTACAATAAAAATCACATTTTTATTGTATGCATAAATCGTTGAAATGTGAAGTGTTAAAAATAGCCACTTGTTCAAAATAAACATATATGAGTTGAAATATTCATTAATTAGCTAATGAAATGATTTGCACCTATTTATGTAACATTAGAATGAATGGTATTTTTTTAAACCAAATTGAAATCAAATATGAAGTTGAATAGAAAATGATAAATGATAAGAACTGTATATATATGTACATGCATATTCATTGAACAGGTTATAGCAAAGGGGCTAGAGAAGAGGAATAAAATTTTGTGCCCGACAAATAGGTACACATTTACTACTTTGTTTGGGTGATGATTTTATGAGCCTGTTGGCTAGCCGCTTGGCTTTTTCTTTTTCTTTTTGAGATTAGAAGGACCGGGAAAGCTATTTGCGATTTCCCGATGCTCCCGGTGCAGGGGAGGTTATGGCGAAATTTTCCAAAAATTTAAGGCGTTAGAAAAATATTTGAAGTGAAAACGATATTGAAATCATTGAATGAACTATATTTATATAATTATATAAATATAAATAAAATTAAAACGAAACGTGGCCGTGCAGTTCGCATTTTGAAACCGTGATTTCAAACAACTAGTACGGGGAATCCGACCATTGGATTTTCCCGAAACCTCAACCGTCGGGTTCGCCTTGGAATAATCTTTCCAACGGCACCAACCTTGTAAAAATCCAACGGTTGGATTGTCTGGAATGTTTAATTTAAATCTGAAGAAAAACAGCGCCAGAAGCGATTATATTTATATATATATAAATATAATTATATATTTAATCGAATAACGACGCTGCAGTTCGTATTTTGAAATCGAAAATTCAAACGATTGTACCGGGAGATCCGACCGTCGGATTTTCCCGAAACTGGAACCGTTGGATTCGTTTTGAAAAGACCTTTCTAATGATGTAAATTCTTTGAACATCCAACGGTTAGATTTTCAGATATGTGTAAATCAAATCTGATGAAAAACAGCGCCACAGCCGCTTTATGGCCCGAAGCGTCGTTTTGAATAAATTAGCTATTTTAAAATAAATAAAAATAGCGATAAATAGTTATAAAATATCATAAGCGATATGGAATGGAAATAAACTGAATTTGCTTGATTTATGTGATATTTGATGGTTGAATGTGTTTGGTGTGAAAATTACATTAAAGAACAAAATTGGTGTTGTCGAATAATTTAACCATTGAAATAAATTGAATTGAAATTCTAAATATACATGAATTATTTGAGAAGGCCGAGTTAATTCTCATTTCAAATAATTGACCGACGATTGAAAGCCGAAGATAAAGACGGTGGTCGAAGACCGGAGATCTTCACCTCGTTTGGATGGTAACCGAGGTCCTGATTGGGAGGCATCCCGAAATATGGATAATGAGTGGTGATCGTTCAGACGTACGTGTTGATCGAAGGGTTTGCAAGGTATTTAGTGCCTCCGGTTTCGTTCAGACCCAGAACGGACTTGTAAATGGACTGTGTGTCCGACATTGGAATTTGTTCTGTGTGATTGATAGCCATCAGTTGCACGGTATGAATTGCCTGTGTGGCATGCTAAGATGCAGTGATCAGGGCTTCTGTTGAAAAGCAAAGTCTTGTGGTGATGATCAAAGCACCGCCTGTGTGGCATAGCTTTGTGTATAACGTAAATTCGCGAGCCTCACACCCCGGTATGGACCTAAAACGGGAGGAAGGACCTCAGGGTGGGCATGCGTTTCTTTCTAGCTAGGGTGGTGTCAGTGACCTACCAGCCCTGACATTTGTATACTTTTCACCTATGTGGTTGTTGCTGTTGCGAGGCGCCTCGGTTTGGTCGGATGATCCGGGTCCGATAGAGTCGTTCGTTGGCTCATTTACGCCCCAAAGGGCGGGGAAACGTATTGTTCAGGCACTATAATCCACATCGGTGGACCGACCCTGTCGCTCCAAGGGGCAGTTGCGGCTGTTCCGATGGCTCGGGCTAGAGAGTCACGAATTCGGTAAGGACTATCTTTTGCCTTGGTTCATGACGGAAATCCAATTTCCAAATACGACATCGTGCGGTTTTGATTGTATACGTATATATGGCGACATAGTGGTATGGGGCATTAATGCCGTCTATGATTGATAGTTATGATTTGAAATTGTTTTCAAAACATATAAACACTAGGAATAATATCAAATGCCTTTGTTTTATTCGTATCAAGCATATTTTGGCCATTATAAGGTAAAACTCTATCCTCCGGTTTGCGTTGCATTGTGTGATGGGAACTAAGTCTTATAATGGCTTCATTTTTATAAAAAACATAGCGATGTTTTAAAGAAATGTTTGTTTGAAAGCGCTGGCAATCCAATGGAGTAAACCCGTTCCACGAAAGTGGCGTGGTCCTGTGATTAGCCAATTATATATGAGTTGAGTGGATTTCTCATACCAGTCCCATGACTGACTCGTAGTTTGTTTCACTTTCAAACTCGGGTGCCCCTTTTTCTTCACGGGCAGCCTTGTATTCAGGTTTAGCTGGTTCTTTTTCTGGATAGCTAGAGCTGAAGATGGATTCTATCATTTATTTCTTTTTATGCTGTTCAGCTCCTATTGTACATATTTTTTTTATTTCCGCTGTAGACATTTATGTATAGTTGAACTGTATTTGTACTAAGTAAGATCCTGTATACTGTGTAACTCTGATGATTACTTTTATCCAGTATACTCTATTGTTCATTATCTGGTGTATTTATTTAAATTCTGTTATGCTATTATCTGTTTCTGTGTTATATTCCAAAGATAACCCTTGTTTTCGTGAAAACGGGATTTCGGGTCGTCTCAATAATTCAATTCACACTCTATTGTGAATTCAGCTATTTATGACTATTTCGACATTATAATATATTATTATATTATAATTATTAATTAAATATTCAATATTATTTAATTCAGGTCGCCGATATCGTCAAAACGATATTTAAATAATTAAATAAACTAATTATTCGATAGCTAACAATGCGGGTCATTACAATCTTTCCCCCTTAAAAATAATTTCGTCCTCGAAATTGCTAAGGTAGGGGACGACCCTATCTACTGGGTAAAAATTTATCTGTTTACCTCTTATCTCTGGTTTCAACTGAACTAATTAATATCGAATAAAATATTAATTTATTCCGAATAACTAAAATTTTCAAAAATCCTGAAAATTTTCTAACACCTTAACTTTTTGAAAAATTTCGCCATACCTTCCTTTGTACAGCCCTATCGGTAAAACTCCAACTCGCCTCTCTAGGCCTTCTCTACCCAAAAGAAAATCAAATAGCCAAGCGGCTTGCCAATTCGGCTCATCAAAATCTCAAACCCATATATAATATAAACTAGTACCTTTTTGTTGGGCATATCAACTCTGTCACTTCCATATGCTATCAACTCAGCATATACCAGTGTTATCTCAATCAAATTCCAATCAGTTCATATCCTCAAATCCAAATCGAATTTCATTCGAACCCCAATATCAAATTCCAAATTATTGACTTATCAATTTGGTTCCATTCTAGATTACCTCTAATCCAATTCAATTCTATTTAACTCAGTTCAAGTTAAATTTCAATTTATTTTTACCATCTCAATTTATTTAACTTTTTAAGTAAAATTTTAAATTCCAGAACTTAAATTCCTGGGTTTCTTTCAAATCAAATTGAAATTATAATACCAATTCAAAACCTTTGAATTTCTAAACAACTTGTTTTTTTTCAAAACAATTCAAAAACAAAGCCTTTGGTAGTAATCCGTCACTTAGAACTCGAAAATGAACACTGATGATGTCGCGATTCATCATCAGAATTTATTTCCCAGCGGTAGAAGTGAGTTCAATAATATATCACTTTCAGTTTGAAAAACATTTTCAAAATCTCCCAGGAACTTAAAATTTCCTTATTTTAATTCCAATCTGATTTAAATTTAGATTTACTTCATCTTATTTCACAAACTTTACTTATATGAATTCTGATTAGTTATTTATAACCATTTCACCTTTTTATAATCTTACTCGATTATAATAACAACCAACACAACCAATTGTACTATGTAAATTTCAAAACATATCATGTTAGTTCATCGTATTCGAGTGTTTAGTAACCCCTATCGATACAGTGGATCAAAATGATCGACCAAAATCCACAAACTACTCAACCAATAAATCTCCACAATATAAATCACTTTATATTAACTAACAAATACGCACTCGTACATATACACTCAAACTCAGTCTAGGATATTACTAATCCCATCTCTACTGAATCACGCCACAGAGCCAAGGTAAATCACTTAACCTTAAGCTCTGATACAAAAAATTGTAACGACCCGGAAAAAATGCGATCTTGGATATCCGATATACAACACATATCGAACATCAACAGTCGAAAATAACCGAATAGTTAATGAAAGAAAATAGAGGGTGAGGTAGATAAGATAGAAACTTACAGAATAGAAGTAGAAGAACATCATCATCAGAGTAAACACGAATTTCACAGCGGAACGAATAAAATATAACATAACTTTTGAAATACAAACAGTATATGTATAGACTAACATTTCAGAGTACAACACTTACAACAACATCGGAAATAATAATAGCTATAAAATCCAGAAGCCTCCTGCTCCAAGCTCTCCGAGTATATCTGTAAAATCCCGACTACTTGACTGCCCATAAAAATTTAGGCACCCAAGAGTTTAGGGAAACAAAACAAAATAAACTCCGGGTCAGTCATGGGACTGGTGTGAATAAAACTCCTAACACTTGGTTTAATAACGGATATATCATAAGACCACGCCGTGAAAACGGAATGGGTTTTCCCTTATGAAAATCCAAACAACTTTGTAAAGCAATATCATTCTGATATTATAATAATGTCTAAGTACAAATAGATATCAATCTAGCAGAAACGCTTTCATCTCACGTTCTACTATATAGTATACAATCAAAACCGCAAGCACGTATTGGGTATTGGATTTCCAACTATGACAAGGTATGGAACCACCTTTCGATCAGTGTACTCTAGGAACGATACACTGGAGTTCAACAAGAACGTCTTGTAACTCAACCACACATGACCGACCACTCATTTTGCTTGAGTGTATCGAATGTATATCACCAACGGTTGGGATCAGCAACCGTTTCCCGTATATATATATGAGACAACATTGATAGATTAAAGAAGCAAATGAATATTCTCTAGATAGGTGATTATACACCCTACTTTGGTGCGACTGACTTAGCCATGCTGCCTGCCCGATTTCTGTCATTTACCGACTGATGAGGCTTGAGGTTACGCTTTATCATCACATCAGATTCACTTCGAATGCCCGATTAAAAGAAGTTTCCTTCTCCGCTTCCACTCTTGGTACGGTTGAAGAAATCAATGTACGTGACCTTTCTGAAAATACCCTGCCAGACATTCATCCATACAAGTCATCCAGGAACAGGATAAACCGAAGGCACTATTCAGTACATCCATCTTAGGCACAGTTATCTAAGATTTATACAATAGCCCTTGCACTTTACTCCGTCTTTAATATCTTTGTCATATATGATTCGCAACGCTTATGCCAATACAGAGTGGTTCTTTGGATAATAATCCAACCGGTCTCTCCATATTAACAACGTTAAAATAGTCAAAAACTTCGATAGTCGGTGAGTTAACTATCAAAGAAATATATGTGTGAAAACAACGATATTATTTCCAGATGGAAATTATATCAATCAATCATCATTCAACATTTATCCCTTTAGTTCATTTATTTACTTTTCTCTTGTTTCCATATACTCAACCTTTCTTATTTTCTAATTTTAGAAAATATACTTTATTAACAATGAAAAACATTTCCATTTCCTGTTTTCTATATTAGAAAACATTTCTGATTTCTTATCTGGAAAACATTTCCGAAGCTTCTTTATTGAATTTAAACTGATGTTTAAATAAACATCGCTATGCCAACTCAAATCATTTATTAAATTCACTTAACCATCATTCACTATCAAACCTTACCGATCCTTAGTTTAGAAGGAAGTCAATCAAGTTCGGGTATAATTAACTTTTAGACCTTAACTGAACAACGTTATAACTTCGAAATAGTAACAATTTAGCTTTTAAACCTTTAACAACTTCTTTACGTAACTCTCGGATTCAATTTACTAATCCATTTCTTTATTGAAAACATTGATTATAACGATAACGTTATAATCCCTACTTTCGCAATACCTATCTTCAATTATAACTTTTATTCTTTAATTCGAATAATTAAAACTAACCCTAATTTATTTGTGTATACTCTTGATTTAAAAATCGAAAAGTAAATATTACTTTCCCGATTTCGATATAATTGAACTCAACATATAATTCCCTTTCGAGTAATCTCTATTTGATTAACTCTTCTTCGAATACCCTATATTCGATTATCTCTCTTCGAATACCTATATTCGAAATCTCTCTCTCTTTCGAATAAACTATATTCGATCTCTTTCTTTTGAATACGCTATATTCGATAATCTCCTTTTCATTAAACTAATCGATAACTCCTTTCAATTAAACTATAATCGATAACTCCTTTCGATTAAACTATAAACGATAATTCCTTTCGATTAAACTATAATCGATAATTCCTTTCCTTTAACTCTATTCGAATAAACTATATTTGACTAACTCTATTTAAATCCATTTAACTCTATTCATATCCATTCGAATAACTAATATTCGACTAACTCTTTTGGATTAACTCATCTTGACTAACTTAACTTAATTAACTCGAATTATTTAACTCCTATCGAATAACTAGTATTCGATTAACTTATATTCGAATTACTATTCCTGTTTAACTCTATTTCGAATAGCTAATATTCGATTTAACTCCATTTGCTTGACTCTAGATCACAGCGATCACAATGGTTACGCCTGATTCCCTCAGTAAACATCCAACCGCCTTAGGCTATTTACACCCCTGCGAATTACGCTAGCAGTCGTGCTGAATGACACTTATCCTGAATAACTATGTTTGACTAACTCTATCTCAAATAACTACACCTGATTAACTCTAGTTCGTTTAACTCTAATCGATTAACTCTAACTGATTAACTCTAACTGGTTAACTCTAACTGATTAACTCTAACTGGTTAACTCTAACTGATTAACTCTAACTGACTAACTCGACTCGAATAACTCCTTTCGAATAACATATTCGATTAACTAACTTTCGAATACAATATTTGATTAACTAACTCCGAATACCATATGCGATTAACTAACTTCGAATACCATATTCGATTAACTAACTTCGAATACCATATTCGATTAACTAACTTCGAATACCATATTCGATTAACTACCTTCGAATACCATATTCGATTAACTAACTTTGAATACCATATTCGATTAACTAACTTCGAATACCATATTCGATTAACTAACTTCGAATACCATATTCGATTTACTAACTTCGAATACCATATTCGATTAACTAACTTCGAATAACATATTCGATTAACTAACTTCGAATACCATATTCGATTAACTAACTTCGAATACCATATTCGATTTCTCCTTTTCGATAACGTTTATCCATTTACAAAGATTCCCTTTTAACAACGTTTATTCATTCATAAAGGTTTACTTTTTCGTAACGGTTCTTCACTTTATAAATTTTCTTTTAATAACGTTTTCCTTTTTATAAACATCCTATTCGGTTATAAACAAATTTCCTTTTTATAACTCTATTTATTTCTAAATATTTACTTTTCAATTTTATTTGTAAATAGTTTACAAATATTTCTTTTTTCTATTTTATTCTATTTGCAAATGGTTTGCAAATATTCCCTTTTCAAATTTATTCTTAAAAATATTCTAACTCCTTAAATTTCCGGAAAAATTCGCCATAACCTCCTTTGTAACGGGAGCATCGGGAAAATCCCCAAACCGCCACATAGGCCTTTCCATTCAAAAAGAAAATAGTTTGCAATTATTTCCTTTCTAAATATCTCCTATTTATAAATATTCCAATTTATAAATATTCCTTATTTATAAATATTCAAATTTATAAATATTCAAATTTATAAATATCTCTTATTTATAAATTATTCCATTTATAAATATTTTATTTTCAACATCATTTTGAAAATCCACTTATCAACATTTCGGTATGTTATGGTATTCAATCATATCAAATCACGATGTTCAATAACGTCCAACCACATATAATCGACAACAGATTATATATCACATCATATAACAGAATATATGAATCAAAACAGTATTATAAATATTGAGGAACCCAGTTTGGTCCCTCCAACCTGTTTCACTGCATCCACAGATGTTACACGGTATAATCAACATCCATTACAGTTCAGTATGAATTATTCTGATAAACAGAATCAATATATATATATATTTATATTTAATGGTTTATATATATATATATGATTTCAACTAACTGACTAGCAGTTCAATCGATCAACCAACACACAACAATCAACAGATGACTAACACTTCTAAGAATACATTATAAAATTATAACTGTTCAAATTTGGTGAGTTTTACTCACTTTGGAAGTTCATCGTTAAAGAACGATAAACTATTATTTGATTTGAATCAAACAATTTATTTCGTCGTAAATTCATACGAGTCCCAATCCACTTCCAGTCAGCTTCATTGTGAAGCTCTCGTCCAAACGATCCCAACGCAACTTACGGTTCGTCAATCTGATATCGTATGGTCAAGTTATCACACCGACAAGTTAATACATATTTAAATAAATTTAAACTTGGATTGGAATTTTAAAATGGGCCTTAACTTTCTTTGTTGGCCCAACACCCCTCAGCCCGCTCTACAGACCCTTCTTCCCCGTTTGACTTGAACCCGTCTCTCCTTAACACTTCAACAGACATCGGCCGATTCTTCAAATCCCCAAACTGCTCCTCCTTCTCCCATGATTAAACCAAACCGAAAACTCCACGATACCCCTTCTCCCATCAGTACACAGGAAAACCCGTGACTCCATCATCAGTCATTTTTGCAACTTCAGGTCCTCACACACAAATACAAACTCCACACAAAAACGTAAGTCCGCTTCATGTATGTTGAAACCCCTGCAAACAGACCCTCCATCACTTCGGCTTGTACCAAGTCACCATGTTTCCCTCAAGCTTAAGCTTCAGTATACCCTCACGCCCATCCCAACTCCGCTACATTCGCCATTCCACCATTCACAGTAGAACATCCCCTTTTTATTTTATCTAAAGCTTGAGAATGATTTTTCTTATCCGGAGGAACGAAATTCGTGGCGGTTTCATAGTTTTCAACTTCTATGGAAATGAATTTAGGTTTTAACGAGGGGCCTTAAGTTTGTTTTATAGTGGATTTTGTGGACAGGGAATATTCCCCGGAATATTCCCTTTCCGTTTCATTTCAATCCATTTTTGAATCCATATGATTTTCCATTTTTGACAAACAAAGCTAATCCTAGCATAAAAACACATTTCGGATCCAATGGGACAGGTTTCGTCGAATTTCGACACCGTTTGCGAAAATCCTTTAGAAAATATCGATGAAAAACACCAAGCAATAATTTATTAAAATTACAAAAAAAATCCTAAAAATATAAGGCCTTGACGTTTCACTAGACCTCTTCCTAATGTTTCGTATGAAACTTGTTTCGTTGAATTTCGAGTTCGTTTGACCAGTTAACCATTCAGTTTAGTTTGTTTTAAGTTAAAAACATAGTGTACCATACTATGAAATATTCTATTCATGTAGAGACTGTTATGGACAGAAACAAAAGCGACGTGCTCTGGTCCCAAAAATGAAATAATACCGGTAGATGAACTCATATTGTGAAACCCCGAAATGTCGATACAGGGTGCCAAATACTCCGAATAAAAAGTTGCTTATTAAATTAATTAAAAATTACCATAAAATTTTAAAAATTTAATTTCACTATTTCCCATAAGAACCTTGTCTAAATTCAAACCCGATCTCTAGTTATGTCGAATAAACCGTTACGGTCGATAAACGATTCTATAGCGACTATTCTAAAATTTTATTTGGACATATCTCAAAATCTACACGACGAAATCCTGATTTTTCTGTTCCATTAGAAAATTATTATTAAATCGGTCCTGACGGTTCTTGTTTCACAAAAATCCGATTTAAAACGGACCCTGTACATTCAGTTGAAGTTCAAATCGTCAAATAGCGAACTGCCGCGCCATTTCGAGATCTATTTTAATTATATTATAATTCTACGTCCAAACAGTCGTTTATATAATATATTCGTTATTCAAATTCAATTCCAAACTGAATTATACCTTATATATAATTCAATTCACACTATATTGTGAATTCAACTATTTTTTACTATTTCGACATTATAATATATTATTATATTATAATTATTAATTAAATATTAAATATTATTTAATTCAGGTCATCGATATCGTCAAAACGATATTTAAATAATTAAATAAATTAATTATTCGACAGCTAAAAATGCGGGTCATTACATTAAAAAATAGTGGTAATTGTTAGAATTAAGGGCAATTTAGATAATTAGGGGTAGGATTAAGAAGAAGGGTTGTTTTGAAGTATTAAGAGAAGTAGGGGTAGTTTAAGCATAGTAGGAGTAGATCGACAAATATGAAGGATGATGAATCTTTTGGATTGGATGCTGCAAAAACCAACCCTTCACAGTAGTTAAAATATAGGGATAATTGTTGGAAGTAAGGGATATTTAGAGAATTAGGGGTATGATTAAAAAGAAGGGCTGTTTTGAAGTAAAAAGAAAAGTAAGGGTAGTTTAAGCATAGTAAGGGTAGATCGACAAATATGAAAGATGATGAATCGTTTGGATTAGGTGATGCAAAAACCAACCCTTCACAGTAGTTAAAAAATATAGGTAATTGTTGGATATAAGGGCTGTTTAGAGAATTAGGGGTATGATTAAAAAGAATGGTTGTTTTGAAGTACTAAAAGAAGTAGGGGAAGTTTAAGCGTAGTAGGGGTAGATCGACAAATGTGAAAGATGATGAATCATTGGGATTGGGCGCTGCAAAAACCAACCCTACACAATAGCTAAAAAATAGGGGTACTTGTCGGAAGTAAGGGCTATTTAGAGATTTAGGGGTAGGATTAAAAAGAAGTTTAGTTTTGAAGTATTAAGAGAAGTAGTGGTAGTTCAAGCAAAGTAGGGGTAGATCGAGAATTATAAAAGAAGATGAATCATTTGGATTGGGTGCTGCAAAAACCAACCACTCACAGTAGTTAAAAAATAGGGGTAATTGTTGGATGTAAGGGCTATTTAGAGAATTATGGGTAGGTTTAAAAAGAAGGGTTGTTTTGAAGTATTAAGAGAAGTAGGGGTAGTTTAAGCATAGTAGGGGTAGATCGACAAATAAGAAAGAGTATGAATCATTCGGATTGGGTGCTGCAAAAACTAACCCTTCACAGTAGTTAAAAAATTGGGGTAATTGTTGGAAGCAAGGGGGTATTTAGAGAATTAGGGGGGATTAAAAAGAAGGGCCATTTTGAAGTATTAAGAGAAGATGGGGTAGTTTAAGCAAAGTAGGGGTATATCGACAAATGTAACACCCCGTAATTTCAAAATATTAAAATTAACAAATTAAAGAATACTTAATTTTTAGAAGAAGAATTAATGGAAACGGGTTGCGCCATTGCGTTTGTCTCGAAATTCTTCTTAGGATAGAGTCCGAGTTTGCGTAAATCGGATACAGTATGAAGAAGTTATGAAGTTTAGAAGAATTCAAGAATTAGCAGAATTAAATAATAAATCAGAAATCTATTCAAAAATCAAAATTAAGCCAATTTGGGTGAGCGGGAAATTTCCTGCTCTGTGGTGTGGACATCCCTAGGGGAGTCGACATAGGTGCCCATCCCCCTATTGGGGAGTCGGCCCCCCCTGTAGGGGTGTCGACCCCATCGGTTCAGATCTGGCCGACGATTTTTCTTGTGGTCTAGGGCAGACATGTCCTTTTCTAGTTGGTTGGGTGACGTGCTTTTCTGGTCTGGATGGCTCGGATGGTTCCTAATCAGATCTAAAGGCCCTTATTCACCTAGTACTCCTATAAATTAACCCCTAGCCTAACCCTAATTTCATTACACAAATCCATGGCGCCTCCATGCTGTCCAAATCTAAGTTAGTCTAATCCTTCTTCTCCAATCAAAATTAAAGTAAAGGTTTGGAGATAGTTCTTCTTTAACAATCAAATTAGAAGAGTATTCAAATGGGAAGATAAGAGTCAAATTCTACAACGACGGTTTAGCTAATCAAGTTCAGAATTCAGATCTATTCTCTATTCTAAATCCTGTCTCTATGAGTCTACGTTACTTTCACAAGATAATTAATTAAAAAGTGATTTTGACAAGGTTATAAATTGGATTTTATGAACATGCCTGTGACTGAGATGATCTTATCAAGTTTGTAAATCATTATCTTTTAAATTCATATCCATAAATGTGCCATATGCCTTTCTGATCCAGTTTATGGTTATTTTCCTGTTTGTGTTTCAAATGCCTATTCTTATGTTAACGCCAATTTTGACGTTGATTCTCTCCTCCTCTTCTTATCCTTTTTTTTTAATGCGATTAGGCCAACTTCGAGCCTAACGCATTGTGTTGATATTTGCGTATAAATAATGTTTGAACGATTGGGAAAATATGTAATAAAATGAGATTATTGGCATAAATCAATTTGGGCATAATTGTGTGTAAATTGTACACATGAGATTTGGCATAAGTTGGATTGGGCATAATTGGATATAATTTGTTTACATGAGGTTTGGCATAAATTGTTAATAACAATGAACGCAAATTAATTTGGACGTAATTTGGCATAACATGTAAACATAAGATTATAGGCCTAATTTGGATTAAAATTATAGAAATAATTCAAATTGGAAATTTTGGGTAGTGGGAATATATTTTAATCCAAGTTTTAAAATTGGGACTTGAATCAAGAAAGTGATAATGAACACCTAAGACACGAGGTTAGATTCGAATTGCGGTATAAGACTGTCCGGAACCGCCCGGTACATCCAGCAACCGCAATTTGGTAATCTAATGTGAGAGGTTAAAGGCAGAAATTAGGTACGTAATAATGCAAAGACACGAAGTTAGATTCGGATTGCGGTATAAGACTGCTGGGAACCGCCCTGCAAATCCAGCAACCACAAAACGGTAATCTAATGTGGGAGGTCTTGCAAGATTACGGTTATAATGAATTAATGAACAATTAACCAAGATAAGACATGTAGTAAGACATGGGTATAATAAAAGGGTTAAGTGGGTGACATGGGTGACATGTGTAATATAATTAGAAGCACTATACCAAGGTAAAACATGTAAGAAGACATGAGAATTAGAAGGCGCTGAGTGGGAAATCCTAGTGGGGACCAAGCGTATGTGGGAAGCTTGTGTCAAGTATGGTGACCCTTTTCAACCAGTAACCTATTTTAGTATCTATGTGAGCTCGAACTAGGTCGAGGACGGGACATGCTTACTGGGTTTGATTGTAAGAGGTCAAAAGAGTTAGTGATGGCAACGCAAATCCAACGGAGTCATGTGCATGCGTGGGTCTGGGCTAGTAGGTATGACGTTGTTGCATCGTGTAGGTATAAGCCGTGCATTTTTAGTAGTATCGGGTTTCCACTTTAGGGAGTGATACACCCTATTGTGGGACCAACATGGGTATCTACGAGTTAGGGGCCAATCGAATAGGGAGGGCAATGGGTCCAACTAGTGGGGATATGAGCAGGCGACACCTGTGACAGCAGCTAGGGGTACACGAAAGTACCATCATCATCATTATTATTATTAGTAAGAGGGATCAACTTTCAGTATGTAACTAGTATTGGTGCGGTGTAGGAATTATCTTATAGTGATTAGAAGCGCAATCAACGTTATATCTTGTTCATCTTGTTTTCCTTGTCATATCTGCTTATGTTACAGTCATCTCTTATATCCAGTTTATATTCTTATTCGGTTGCTGTTAGCCTGCTTTGTGACCAGGCTACCCAAAGCAAAGATAATGTTGACATACCTCTGGGTAAATGCTGTCTCATATGGAATCTCTGGATAACATCGCTCTCCGGCATTGGAAGCATCATAAGAAGACACAAGGCAGTTTGGTCAAAATCACAACATCAGTATAAACTGGCCCGAAACCCCTATCAAATGACCTCATTTGGATCCATTCACCTCATATGCTCGTAGCCCTTTGAATTAGCTTCAGTTTGAGCTTTGGTTTGGCTCAATCGGACTTACGGTTTGAAAGTTACGCCCATTTCCGTGAACGGGTGTAAGCTGGCATATGACCGCGATCCGATCCGCCCTTGCCTACGCGATCTGATCCGCCCTGGCCTACGCGAACCGATCCGACCCATGACCGCGATCCGATCCATGATCGCGATCCGACCCATGACCGCGATCCGACCCATGACCGCGATCCGACCTTCTGACCTGTTCAAACGCAGCTTGTTTTGACCTATTCTCAAGGCTACTAGCTCTCCTATTTTTCTGGATCGCCTGCCACGTACCCCATCACGAACCAGTCCTCCCAGGAGCTTTCCTACAGTTATAAATACACCTTCAGAGGGCATTTTCAGGGGACTCTTTGGCATCTCCTCATCCATGGCTGCCATAGCCAACACTTCTCCATGAATAACCACCATCTTCCTCAATAAATTCAATGGATTCAGAGAGAATTATTCATTGAATTCAAGTGATTGAAAGACAATATTCATTGTAATTGTAATCCATGAGTGAAATGAGAAAATATGAAGTGGACGTAGGCTCGTTAACGCCGAACCACTATAAAAATCTCGTTGTTTTGCTTTTTTCTCTATTTTTTGATTATTTCTTCATATCCTATGCTCAAAATACGACAATTTGGGTGTTAGAGCCATTTTTTGATCTAACATTTTGGTGCTTTCACTGAGAACCGAATTCTCAACCTATCGGATTGCTATTCTACTATTTGGATTTGAAAGTTCGAAGAAAACAGTCCGCGTTTCTACCATTTTTGAATATTTCGTTGATTTCAGAAGATCAGAGCTTCATACCTTCGAAAAAAAAGCTAAGGGTTCACAAGCTTCACGACCAAATGAGGATAATAAAGAAAATGTGCTGGAGCAGGTCGAGCGGATCGCGGTTCGTAGATCGCGGATCGTGGGGAGACCACGATCCGGTCTCAAGATGAACACACGACCCGACCGAGCAAGGAAGTCGCGATCCCGCCCGGTGATACTTCCACGACCCGACCTGGAGCAATTGACCACGAACCGATCCGAAGCTGGAAGGTTGGAGCATCCCGATCGCCAAGCTGGACCATGACCCGAAGAAGTTCAGCGAACCGCGACCCGAAGGAGCTCAACCACGAACCGAACCGATTCTAGAAGACTGTCACGAACCGCGAACCGGAGGACAGTAGCGAACCGCGACCCGGAAAAATGACGATGAACAAGGGTCACGACCCGATCAAAAAAAGTGACAATTTTTGGAAAAAATACAATTTTCAGATCATTTCAGAAAAGGCTCCATGTTCCAAAATCGAAAAAATCGTGTGGGCCCCCGGACCCCCGCCGGCGCTGCGCCCGGACCCGCTGACGGCCTCGCCTTCGGCTCGGAGCACGGCCTCGCCTTCGGCTCGGAGCATGGCTCATTTTCAGCTCAACATATATGTTGGCCAACTGCATTCATCAAAGCTTGTCAATGAAGAATAAACAGAATGTCAAAGAATTTGACAACGGAATGGCAACAATTAGAATTCCTCCAGAAGCCATGAACTCTATCTACCGATGTTATTGAATGTGAGGAGTTGTTGAAAAGATTCGACACGCTGACTATGGCAGTATACAAAATAATGATGGTCTCATAACAGCCTCCTCTTCCAGAGCTCCGATGGTGTAAAGATCTCCCCACGATGATGTTCCTGAACGAGTGGTGATCACCTAGTTACGTGGCTTAAACATGTCCAACAGGCGTAGTCCCAGATGCCATTGTCCAATAACAAGAAAGGATCCTAGCACTACAAACTTACCTTCGCTTGAATGGCGTGGTGAAAAATATATGTCCCACAGTTCACTCCTTGAAAAGCTTAGCTAACATTTGCAATGCCTATTTGTCGTCAACCGCATCAAGGAAGACTGATTTCCATAGAATGAAGGGTAGAGCAATGTACTTTGGTGCCTAGATTTAGGTACCAATTGAACCACCGTGGGCCATGATCGGGCATATGGATCCTTGCCCGGGCGATAACAATTTGACTGCTCACCAGCCACCATACGATCTCGGTTGAGAGATGAGAACTTGAGATCAACTCAAATATGAACCAACCATTAGCTATCCACTTCATACAACAGTTATGACAGAATGTATGAACATTGCTTGAAGCCTTGCAAGCCATGCTATTGCATTCAAGCTTATCTGATCGTGGTCTCAACCAACCAGGTCTAGCGGAATTCAGAGCTTACATAGCATCTTGGTGTTAACCGTTAAATATCTCTACCAAAGACGGAGTGAGACTGGTCTATGGTGACCAAGTTATTGGAGAAGCCGACTGATTAGGAAGGATGGAATATGCTACGCAACAGAGATTGCGTGAAACCCAAAGACGCTTCCCCTCCAGATGAAATGGAGTGTGAAGGAGGTGTCAATATTGCGAATAATGGGAGCATCGCAAAAGGAATTGCCAAACGACCTGCCCGAAGACATAGATTCCAGAGAGGATGGTGATTCGGGATGAAGAAGGGTGGCATCTAATAACGCAACTGCACGTGCTCCAACTGGTGATGCCGACCTGACTAAGGTCTTCACATCGCATCTCCTTTAGAGCTCTTCCAAACGAGAGAACTTATATACTTTTGGTAGGCGGGCCTGGATGTGTTCATTTGGACCAGTGCTAATATTTGCGGGATTTTATCCCAAATTATGAGTCATTTCTTAAGTATAAACCTGAAGTGTGCTCCTGTCAAGCAAATAAGACGTATGTAGTAAGTTCACTATCGCGGGATTTTATATGGAGTTGCCATTCGAAATGAAAGATGAAATCAAGCACCTGGAAGTTGTGTACAGATGATGCAAGAAATGATCGGCAATCCAACGCCGAAGTTTTGCAAATAACCCCCGAAGGACGACTCGAAAAGAATTCCAGTCGGAGAAACCACAACTCGCAGATTATCTAGAATGGGCAGAAGAGTTATTGGATGGATTGGAACGTTACAACATACCTCATATTTCATACACAGGAGATCTAAAGTCGAATCATCTGGTCGAATAAGAAAGTTCCGATAACCCAGAAAAGATAGAGATGATCCCCATCAAGACACTATGAAATACAACCATTAATAAAATCGAAGTTGTTCCAACGTTGGAGACCAAACCCGGAAAAGAGTCATGGTTAACTCCACGACAAACTTCCTGCAGCACAGAATGCATCTAACAAGGTGAAGTGAAAGGCGTGCAATCGTTCTTTATGCCTCGAGATATGACATGCTATTCGACATTGCCTATTTCTCTTGGAAGATTGTCCCAAAACAAACACCAACGAGTGCAATTGCCGAATTCACCGCCCTGAATGATTCGACCAAATCACCAGTCAGCCACCCATTAGTTGGGAGATGTACATGAATGAAACTTCTGGCGAACGGTGTTCTGAAGTTAGAAAGTGAAGACTCATACTTCCACTCTTTTCATCGATTATCTGCCAAGTGACTCACTCCCCTAAGGCTGGGGGCAACTACAGATTTGAGCATAAATTGCTCGAGATTACATCATCTAATTCAGAGCTGATACATCAAGAATTTGCCTGGCCAATTGACTTAGTCTTACCTGAAAGTTAGCGAGTTGAAGACCTAGAACGCTTACGCATGAATGCTGGTTGATTGTCGGCGCACTAACCCTTGTCCCCGATATGGGATCGAGGGTATATCAGCAAATTTATGTGATATGATTATCCCACCAGCAGTAATATCCTATTTCCTAGCATGGAAAGTGCAAAAATTTCTATAAGCATGAATCCATTGTTCTCATGCTAATTTACAACCTAACACCAATGCAAAGATGTGCTACCATTAGCAATCCAGTCATGATTTCCTGACACTCCATCCTTACCCTCGGTACGGGGGCAAAAAGACGATTTGAAGGAGATGCGACCTCATCACTCGCTTATAGTACCTACCTAGCCGCCTTTGCCATCTCAAGACCCCGACCAAGGTCTATTCATTTTTTGGGACTGCCACCCCCATGATAACCTGAAAAGATACCCCTCATCAACTAAAGGACTTTGGCAGCCCTTTATTGGCAGAGATAGGGCGAAGTAAAATGGACCTGCAATGAATATGCAACGCCATTTTTCACTCAGAATAATACTCATTCCTTTAACAGGATTATTCTATAACCATGACTCTTATATTTGCATGATTTATGAGTTATTGATGTAATTAACTCAGATGAATTAATATGTGGATGGTGTAGGTATCCAGGATTTGCTACCGATCAAACTTGTAACACCCGCATATAGAGCCATAGAGCAATACTATAACGAGCTCGACTGAACTGCTCGTTTACAAAACCACGCTCTTCGTCTAAAGAATGCTGTATAGCTCAAGGTGGATCCGGGATGACCATCCAGTCCTTGGCTCACACGTGGCAGACCACAAGACAATTGAACATAAATCATTGAGTTACAAAGTCATAGTCCGACTCCAGATGGATGCGGTGTGATCGCCTACATGGCTCAATCCTATGCTCGACGCCACCAGATTACATGAATTCAAATAAAGGAGGCAACACTGCCTCTTTATTTGCTCACTTTTCAATCATAAAATTTGCTTTCACATGCTTTCCGAGTTACTGACGTGACTAATTCGTGCGGTGTGAATAATGCAGGTACCCGAAGTCTGGTGCCAACCATTCCTCCCGTAGACTGTTCGGAGGAACTCAAAGCCTTGGCAAATGCTCCAACTGCTTGTCCGACTGGTTTTAATCCTCGGAGCATGGATTAAAATGTAAACCTAGGACGAGTTTGATGAGCGTGCATGATTGCAGACCGCTTGATCCGTGACTCTAACTCTCCAGAGCTGAGAGAGAGTATAAAGGACGCGAAGATGACGTCCACAAGGCATGGCGGTGTACCATGATCGGAGCCGCCTGAGCAAAAGTCTAACCTTGGTGAATGCCAGGAGAATATAAAAGCGTCCATGATTTGGCGCTGAGAAAGGACTCTTGCCCCGCTGAAGGATCGGGGAGCGATGGAACAGCTGAGTCCCAACTCTAACTCTCCAGAGTCGAGAGAGAGTATAAAAGCGTCCATGATTTGGCGCTGAGAAAGGACTCTTACCCCGCTGAAGGATCGGGGAGCGACGGAACAGCTGAGTCCCAACTCTAACTCTCCAGAGTCGAGAGAGACTATAAAAGCGTCTATGATTTAGCGCTGGGAACTTCTGCTCCGCTGAAGGATCGTTGAGCAGATCATGAACCGAGCTCGAACTCTAACCCGCTGAAGGATCGGGAGAGTATAAAAGCGCTAAAGATTCAGCGCCCTAGTGTAACAACCCGTAAATTCTGGGCCAGTTTAAAATTTTTATTTTGGCAATTTTAGTGAATTTTGATTATTTAAAATGAATTATTTTAAATAATATCGACGAGAAATTTATTTAGAATATAAATCGAACGTATATATTATACGCGTCGTCGTTAGAATATAAATATTTATATATAATTATAAAAGGAATTGAAAATGGCGCGGTAGTTCGAAAATTCGATTTCTAATTTCAAATGAATATACAGAATTCAATATAAGTCAGAATTGAACGAAACAAGAAATATTTGAATCTGTATAACTATATCTTTGTAACGAAGTTAACAAACTGAGATTTCATCTTAGAAATGATAAGATATGTCCAGTTGAAAATTAGAAATAGTCGCTGTGGAATTTATATATATTTTAATATAATATATGGCCCTTAAAAATAGCCATTTTGCAAACGACCTCGGATTTCGACGAAACCAGTTTTGTTGGATTCGCAGTGTAAAGTTATTGCTAGATTCCAAATTTCATAATTTTTCGAATCAATATGTGAGCGTGGCAAAGGAAAACGCGTTTGACCAGTTTCAGTTGATTTTAATCGACTGGAAATTGGCCATTTTTCAAACAGTCTCAGAATTCGACGAAACTAGTTTTGTTAGGACCGTATCGTCAATACGAAGCTAGAAAATATTTTTCTGCAATTTATAGAGTTATTATGTGACCCCGGTAATTTGAAATGTACGTTTAAAATTCAATATAGTGATTTAAATGTAAATTTAACGGAAACTGATTCAAACGGTCGAATCAGCTTACGATACATATCCCATTGTGTTCGGAATGGGGGTAATTCGCTATGGACGACAGGCGGTGGGCCTCGTTTCGAGGTCTTAGGTAAAAGTCAACTTTATGCAATTAAATTAATAAAAAAAAAAAAAAATATCTTTCTCTTTTATCCTCCAGGCCCCCCCCCCCCGTTCAAAAAATTAAATTTCAGAATAAAAAAAAAAAGAGGGCGGAGCCCTAAAACCGCTCGACGGAGCCACATCGCGCGAGGCGCTGCTCCCCCCATCTCCGACAACTCCTCCGCCGCCCTCTCAGGTGAACCCCCCCTCGTGAAAACAACCGAGCGCCTCCCCTTGAAGCCCTCGACGCCGACGAAGAAGCCGCGCCACCCCCCCCCCCTCGAAGCAGCCCCTCCTGCCACCACCGATCGAAGACCCAAGCCGCCGACGAACTGCGAAGACCTCCCCCCCCCTCTCAGTAAGAATTTCTGTTTATTTTATTATTATTATTTTTTTTTTTTTATTTTTTTTAAAAACCGATTTTAATAATGATTTTGTTTTAAAAATAAAAACTGAAAATGTTTAAAAGTAAAAAACTAAATATTTTTAAAGGTATAAAACTGAATATTTTTAAAAGGAATTTTTAAAAGTAATAAAACAGGAATTTTTAAAAAGTATTAAAAACTGGAATTTTTAAAAGCATTTTAAAAACCTGAATTTTAAAACATAGAAAAAAAAACTGATTTATTTATAAAGTATTAAAAACTGAAATTTTTATAAAGTATAAAACTGGATTTTTTTTATAAAGTATTAAAACTGAATTTTTTTTAGAAATAAAAACTGGTTTTTGAAATAAAGGATAAAAACTGAATTTTATAAAAAAAAAAATAAAAACTGATTTAGTTTTAAAGGTAAAAGCTTTAACATGGGAAGAAAGGTTTGAACTTTCAAGCAAAGTAAAAATCATATTTTTATATGGTGAAAGCAAAAGTAAAAATCATATTTTTATGTGTTGAAAGTCGAAATAAAAATCATATTTTTATATGTTGAAAGTCAAAGTAAAAATCATATTTTTATATATTGAATAGCGAAGTCAAAATTCGATTTTTACATATTGAGTAGCATAGTAAAAATTCTATTTTTACATATGTAGAGGATACGGGCGAAAGCGACAATAGGCGAAGATTTCTATTAAGAAGAGTCTTGAAGTTGGATAGCTATTGGTGAGAATTTCTCACCTTTCAATTTATTTTTCTAGTTATATATATACTAGGATGCAGACGGTGCTTAGTAGCACCCGACACCCGTCCACAGACCATGGACTTGTTTGTTTGACTGTTTGGTGATTGATTGTGATATTGGTTTGAATGTGGTTTGTGGTGTGAAAAATCGAATCGATAAATTGGTTAGGATTAGACGTGCGCCGTTATAAGGCGAAGGAGTAAGGCTAGGTTAGACCCTTACTCCAAAGTTTGTGGTTTGCATAACGAATTGATTTGATTGATGTGTGAATGGCGTGGGCCTTCACTAGACCGGGGATAAGGCTAGGCCTTGTCCCGTTTCTAGTATCGTGCCGTTATGCCGCCGAAATTTTCTAAAATAAGTTAGAAAAATAAAATTAGCATTTTATTTAACGAATGAACTGAATATAAATTCATATGTTAAAATAAAATGTGTTATCGTTAAAAATATAATTTTTAACGTGAATGTGAATAAATAAATATTCATTTACAAACCAGACGGTTTGTTTATGTACACCTATTTGAATGACGTTGATTGGGTCGATAAATTTTACACATCGCCTAACTGCACAAATAAAATATGTGTTTGATTGTTTGAAACCCCACACGGGTGTTAGGATGAAATTTGAAGTTCACTCATCCTGATTTATTAAATATGTCGATCGATTGATTGACAAGCTGCTATAAGCGTTAAATGTCTATATTTGATGCTTATACAGTGTAGTGCACTTTGGTTGATGGTTGATTATTCATCGTTGTTGATATATACATGTGTTGTAGAAAATCCATATAATTAACATTATATGGTAATTGATTGGGCCTCATTCCAGTTTCGAGAAAAATAGAAATATTTGAAATAGAAATATTTGAAATAGAAATATTTGAAATAGAAATATTTGAAATAGAAATATTTGAAATAGAAATATTTGAAATAGAAATATTTGAAATAGAATATTTGAAAATAGAAATATGTGAAGCCGTGAGGATTAGATTGACGCCATTTTGACGTGAACGATATTTATATCGATTTTATTCATTTTAAAATGAATATTGAAACGTGATTTCGAAATCGAATATTTTGAAATGAATTGAATTGAAAACGATTTCGAAATGAATTGAATTGAAAACGATTTCGAAATGAATTGAATTGAAAACGATTTCGAAATGAATTGAATTGAAAACGATTTCGAAATGAATTGAATTGAAAACGATTTCGAAATGAATTGAATTGAAAACGATTTCGAAATGAATTGAATTGAAAACGATTTCGAAATGAATTGAATTGAAAACGATTTCGAAATGAATTGAATTGAAAACGATTTCGAAATGAATTGAATTGAAAACGATTTCGAAATAAATTGAATTGAAAACGATTTCGAAATGAATTGAATTGAAAACGATTTCGAAATAAATTGAATTGAAAACGATTTCGAAATGAATTGAATTGAAAACGATTTCGAAATAAATTGAATTGAAAACGATTTCGAAATGAATTGAAAACGAATTCAAATTGAATTGAAAGCGATTTCGAAATAAATTGAATTGAAAACGATTTCGAAATGAATTGAATTGAAAACGATTTCGAAATGAATTGAATTGAAAACGATTTCGAAATGAATTGAATTGAAAACGATTTCGAAATGAATTGAATTTTAAAACGATTTCGAAATGAATTGAATTGAAAACGAATTCAAATGGAATTGAAAGCGAATTGAAATGAATTCAAATTGAATTGAAATTTGAATTGAATAGAAATGAATTTTGAAACGAATTTATAAAGAAGAATTCAATTTTGATTTGAATTGAAAAGGAAGTTGAAATTGCTTTTGAAACGAATTTAAAACCATTTATATAATTCGTTTTAAATAGTAATCGACGAAATATATATTATATATATTATATATATAATATAATGGCCTGAATAGAACGCGCCGCGCTGCGGCAGTTCGCGAATTTCGATCATTTGTTTCAAACGGACATTACGGGAGATCCGACCGTCGGATTCTCCTAAAACCGGAACCGTTGGGTTCGTATCGAAAAGAGCTTTCTAATGAATGTTAGAAATTTGAAATCTAACGGTTGGATTTGGAGATACGTCCAAATCAAATTCGAAAAAGGTCGCTGTAAGTGCAGTTCGATGGCCGTTAATGGAAATCGACCGTACGGGCCTTGATAAAATTATTAAAAATAGTAATAATTTGTGTAAAATCATAAGAAATGATTTGTGAAAGTTTGGGATGAAAAACTCCATATTTGAAAAGATAAAAATAGATTTTTATCGAAATGAACTAGTTTTGAACTAGAATTATAATTCTATTTATTTTTAAATAAATAAATTGAATTTGAAATGGTTTTGAAAATAACCAAAATTTCCAATGATTGCATTGGAGTGGATTTGAATCGAAATTGTCTTCGGAATATTTCGATGTTGGAATTCGTGATATTACAGGTGTTGTTATGGAAATTTGAAAGATATATATGTATATCGTTATTTCCAATACGACATTTGTTAATCGTAGAATTTGATATTGAATATAGGCCGATATAGTTTCTATTCAGAGCCTTGTATTGAATATCGAATGTGATTTGGGTTTGTCGTGAATGGTGTCTTCACTAACACTGTTCTTGAACCCAGTTGAGAAAAGATTAAATCTTTTTATTTAGATTTAATGAAGTGTACCAATTAAATGATATTTAATTGGAATTGAATTGATATTGATTTTTGGGTTTATCGTGAACAGTGTTTTAAATAACACTTGTTCTTTAACCCGATAATTAATGGGATGTGACTTTGGGTTTATCGTGAACCGTGTTTTAAATGACACTGATTCTTTAACCCAGTCACAGATTAAAACTAAGTGGAGTTTTAATGAATCTTTAATTAGATTGAAAAGATCGAGAATGGAGTATCACCAGTTTTGCTCCAGGCGATAGTTAAATCTTTAATTAGATTTGAATGTGAAATTTAGAAACTAACTGGCGGTTAGCCAAGCAGAATGGTTTTCTGGATATTGATCTGATGTTGGTTTCGGCCTTCGGGGTTAATATTTGGGGAATTATTCTCTTGATTAATTTACGGTTAGTGACTAATGAATTGGAATGAGGCGTATGTTGTGTTTGTGTAACACTTTTATAATATATACGCGAGTTATTCGGAAAGACCGGGTTTATCCCATTCTGAATAACTGATACGACGATAAGTCGAAGATGAAGACGATGGTCGAAGACCGGAAGTCTTCACGTCGTTTGGGTGATAACTGATGATCTTGATTGGGCTGTACACCCAAGAAGATGGAAACAGTTAGTGATCGTCCAGACGTACTTGGAGATCGATGGATATGCGGGGTACTAGGTGCCTCCGGTTTCGTTCAGACCCAGAACGGACTTGTAAATGGACTGTGTGTCTGACATCGGATTTCATTCTGTGTGACTGATATCGGTTGCATAGGATGGCTTGCCTGTGTGGCATGCTAAGATGCAAATGATCGAGGCTTCTGTTGAAAAGCAAAGTCTTGTGGTGATGATCAAAGCACGGCCTTTGTGGCGTAGCTTTGTGTAACGTTTACCTCGCGTGTTTCACACCCGGTATGAACCAAAAACGGGAGACGGACCTCAGGGAGGGCATGCGTTTCTTTCTAGCTAGAAGTGGCGTCAGTGGTTTTACACGCCCTGACGAGTTTGACTTATGTGGTTGTTGCTGTTGCGAGGCGCCTCGGTTATATCGGTTTCGGCCGAATGCATTCTGGTCGGCTGACGGACCAGACTTACACCCCATAGGGTGGGGAGACGTATTGTTCAGGCATAATAATCCACTCCGTGTGGACCGGCCCTGACGATCCAAGGCTTGCCTGCGCGCTTGCCTGAGACATGGGCTAGATTGTCTCGAATCGGTTGAGGACTATCTTTTGCCTCGGTTCATAGATGGAAACCCAATTTCCAAATACGAGACTTTGCGGTTTTGATTGTATATCCTATATATGGCGACATAGTGGGATGGGGCGCTCATGCCGCCTATGATTGATACTTATGATTTGAAGTGTTTTATATACTATGCACTTATAATAGTATCAAATGATTTGTTTTAAACGTATCAAGCATTCTTTGGCTGTTATAAGGGAAAACCCTATCCTCGACTGCGTTGCATTGTGTGATGGGACCTGGGTCTTATAACAGCTTCATTTTTCTTTATTTAGCATTGCGCTGTTGGTTTTATGCACTGGTATTCTTGGGAGGAAACCCGTTCCGTGTTATACGGCGTGGTCCCTTGATTTACCTAATGATTTGAAATAAAGATTAATAACTGTTTTAGTTCTCACACCAGTCACATGACTGACCTGGAGTTTATTGTTTTAACCTAAACTCTGGGTGCCCCTATTTTCGACACGGGCAGCTAGTAGTTTTGGTTTTGCAGATTTATATTCACAGGATCCTGGTTTACAGCTGGAACGATATCCGGAAAGCTTTGTATCCGTATATCTCATTCTAGTTGTGTATTGTATTATTTTCCGCTGCTATGTATTTAAATGTAATTTAAATCTCTGATATTTCTGTGTAATATTCATTTATACTCTGTATAACCATGTAATCTGATGCATTGTTGTAATATACAATGAAACGTTCTTCTGTATGCGTTCTGTTTTGTCGTGTTCTCAAACGATAGGGCGTTTCGAACGGTCTGGGTCGGTTTAGCGACTGGTTCGGACCGAGCGAAGTACCTTGCCGTCACATTTGGTATCAGAGCTTTGGTTTACAAAGCTAGAGAACAAGACACATTAGAACCATACGGAAGAATTCATCAGATATTGGATTAGTAATATCCAATGAGAATGACTCGTTAGAGATGGGATCAGTAGTGTCCTAGAACGAGTGTGAAGAGTAAATTTTTAAAGTGAAAACAAATTTTGTTTTGAAAATTTAAATCAATTATTCGTATTGGATTATTTATTTATATTGATGTGGACAATCCAGTATATATAGATTTTGCATATACGTCTGATCCGCGTGTATTCGAAGTTTTAATATACTGGATAGATATAGAATCACACTCTAGTCGCCCGGAGAAGGTACTGATGATAGCACGTGCATCATCAGTATTTATGTTCGTGTTTCGAAGGTGTGATATCTATATATTTCCATTAGACTGGTGTGAGAACCAAAACTTATATAGTTAGGAACACATTGTTGTGAATTGGTATCAAAAACATGATTTTTTGTATATGTATCAAAATTATGAATTTGAAATTCTAATTCACTAATTGATTGATGTTTGTGTTGTTTGTTTAGTTGTTTGCTAATTTTGAACCATTAGCCTAATTGAACCCAATATTGAATTGTATTGAGAATTAGTTGCATTTGCTTGCATATACATATATATCATTGAACAGGTCATAGCAAGGAGGCTAGAGCAGAGAATAAAATTTGTTTGCCTGACAAATAGGTACATGTTTACTACATAATTTCCTGTTTTGTTTGGGTGATGATGATTTTGTGGGCCTATTGGCTAGCCGCTTGGCTTTTTCTTTTTCTTTTTGAGATCTGAAGGACCGGGGAAGCTATTTGAAATTCCCCGATGCTCCCGGTGCAGGGGAGGTTATGGCGAAATTTTTCGAAAATTTAGGGTGTTAGCCAAATTTTTGAAATTTTGAAAATTCTCAGAAACTGAAGAGTTAGAGAATGGAAGCCAGATCGAGCGTAGAGTTGAATTATCAAACCACTTTCGACTTTGTTCCTTTTCGGGGACGAAAAGTTTTAAGTGGGGGAGATTGTAACAACCCGTAAATTCTGGGCCAGTTTAAAATTTTTATTTTGGCAATTTTAGTGAATTTTGATTATTTAAAATGAATTATTTTAAATAATATCGACGAGAAATTTATTTAGAATATAAATCGAACGTATATATTATACGCGTCGTCGTTAGAATATAAATATTTATATATAATTATAAAAGGAATTGAAAATGGCGCGGTAGTTCGAAAATTCGATTTCTAATTTCAAATGAATATACAGAATTCAATATAAGTCAGAATTGAACGAAACAAGAAATATTTGAATCTGTATAACTATATCTTTGTAACGAAGTTAACAAACTGAGATTTCATCTTAGAAATGATAAGATATGTCCAGTTGAAAATTAGAAATAGTCGCTGTGGAATTTATATATATTTTAATATAATATATGGCCCTTAAAAATAGCCATTTTGCAAACGACCTCGGATTTCGACGAAACCAGTTTTGTTGGATTCGCAGTGTAAAGTTATTGCTAGATTCCAAATTTCATAATTTTTCGAATCAATATGTGAGCGTGGCAAAGGAAAACGCGTTTGACCAGTTTCAGTTGATTTTAATCGACTGGAAATTGGCCATTTTTCAAACAGTCTCAGAATTCGACGAAACTAGTTTTGTTAGGACCGTATCGTCAATACGAAGCTAGAAAATATTTTTCTGCAATTTATAGAGTTATTATGTGACCCCGGTAATTTGAAATGTACGTTTAAAATTCAATATAGTGATTTAAATGTAAATTTAACGGAAACTGATTCAAACGGTCGAATCAGCTTACGATACATATCCCATTGTGTTCGGAATGGGGGTAATTCGCTATGGACGACAGGCGGTGGGCCTCGTTTCGAGGTCTTAGGTAAAAGTCAACTTTATGCAATTAAATTAATAAAAAAAAAAAAAAATATCTTTCTCTTTTATCCTCCAGGCCCCCCCCCCCCCGTTCAAAAAATTAAATTTCAGAATAAAAAAAAAAAGAGGGCGGAGCCCTAAAACCGCTCGACGGAGCCACATCGCGCGAGGCGCTGCTCCCCCCATCTCCGACAACTCCTCCGCCGCCCTCTCAGGTGAACCCCCCCTCGTGAAAACAACCGAGCGCCTCCCCTTGAAGCCCTCGACGCCGACGAAGAAGCCGCGCCACCCCCCCCCCCCTCGAAGCAGCCCCTCCTGCCACCACCGATCGAAGACCCAAGCCGCCGACGAACTGCGAAGACCTCCCCCCCCCTCTCAGTAAGAATTTCTGTTTATTTTATTATTATTATTTTTTTTTTTATTTTTTTTAAAAACCGATTTTAATAATGATTTTGTTTTAAAAATAAAAACTGAAAATGTTTAAAAGTAAAAAACTAAATATTTTTAAAGGTATAAAACTGAATATTTTTAAAAGGAATTTTTAAAAGTAATAAAACAGGAATTTTTAAAAAGTATTAAAAACTGGAATTTTTAAAAGCATTTTAAAAACCTGAATTTTAAAACATAGAAAAAAAAACTGATTTATTTATAAAGTATTAAAAACTGAAATTTTTATAAAGTATAAAACTGGATTTTTTTTATAAAGTATTAAAACTGAATTTTTTTTAGAAATAAAAACTGGTTTTTGAAATAAAGGATAAAAACTGAATTTTATAAAAAAAAAAATAAAAACTGATTTAGTTTTAAAGGTAAAAGCTTTAACATGGGAAGAAAGGTTTGAACTTTCAAGCAAAGTAAAAATCATATTTTTATATGGTGAAAGCAAAAGTAAAAATCATATTTTTATGTGTTGAAAGTCGAAATAAAAATCATATTTTTATATGTTGAAAGTCAAAGTAAAAATCATATTTTTATATATTGAATAGCGAAGTCAAAATTCGATTTTTACATATTGAGTAGCATAGTAAAAATTCTATTTTTACATATGTAGAGGATACGGGCGAAAGCGACAATAGGCGAAGATTTCTATTAAGAAGAGTCTTGAAGTTGGATAGCTATTGGTGAGAATTTCTCACCTTTCAATTTATTTTTCTAGTTATATATATACTAGGATGCAGACGGTGCTTAGTAGCACCCGACACCCGTCCACAGACCATGGACTTGTTTGTTTGACTGTTTGGTGATTGATTGTGATATTGGTTTGAATGTGGTTTGTGGTGTGAAAAATCGAATCGATAAATTGGTTAGGATTAGACGTGCGCCGTTATAAGGCGAAGGAGTAAGGCTAGGTTAGACCCTTACTCCAAAGTTTGTGGTTTGCATAACGAATTGATTTGATTGATGTGTGAATGGCGTGGGCCTTCACTAGACCGGGGATAAGGCTAGGCCTTGTCCCGTTTCTAGTATCGTGCCGTTATGCCGCCGAAATTTTCTAAAATAAGTTAGAAAAATAAAATTAGCATTTTATTTAACGAATGAACTGAATATAAATTCATATGTTAAAATAAAATGTGTTATCGTTAAAAATATAATTTTTAACGTGAATGTGAATAAATAAATATTCATTTACAAACCAGACGGTTTGTTTATGTACACCTATTTGAATGACGTTGATTGGGTCGATAAATTTTACACATCGCCTAACTGCACAAATAAAATATGTGTTTGATTGTTTGAAACCCCACACGGGTGTTAGGATGAAATTTGAAGTTCACTCATCCTGATTTATTAAATATGTCGATCGATTGATTGACAAGCTGCTATAAGCGTTAAATGTCTATATTTGATGCTTATACAGTGTAGTGCACTTTGGTTGATGGTTGATTATTCATCGTTGTTGATATATACATGTGTTGTAGAAAATCCATATAATTAACATTATATGGTAATTGATTGGGCCTCATTCCAGTTTCGAGAAAAATAGAAATATTTGAAATAGAAATATTTGAAATAGAAATATTTGAAATAGAAATATTTGAAATAGAAATATTTGAAATAGAAATATTTGAAATAGAAATATTTGAAATAGAATATTTGAAAATAGAAATATGTGAAGCCGTGAGGATTAGATTGACGCCATTTTGACGTGAACGATATTTATATCGATTTTATTCATTTTAAAATGAATATTGAAACGTGATTTCGAAATCGAATATTTTGAAATGAATTGAATTGAAAACGATTTCGAAATGAATTGAATTGAAAACGATTTCGAAATGAATTGAATTGAAAACGATTTCGAAATGAATTGAATTGAAAACGATTTCGAAATGAATTGAATTGAAAACGATTTCGAAATGAATTGAATTGAAAACGATTTCGAAATGAATTGAATTGAAAACGATTTCGAAATGAATTGAATTGAAAACGATTTCGAAATGAATTGAATTGAAAACGATTTCGAAATGAATTGAATTGAAAACGATTTCGAAATAAATTGAATTGAAAACGATTTCGAAATGAATTGAATTGAAAACGATTTCGAAATAAATTGAATTGAAAACGATTTCGAAATGAATTGAATTGAAAACGATTTCGAAATAAATTGAATTGAAAACGATTTCGAAATGAATTGAAAACGAATTCAAATTGAATTGAAAGCGATTTCGAAATAAATTGAATTGAAAACGATTTCGAAATGAATTGAATTGAAAACGATTTCGAAATGAATTGAATTGAAAACGATTTCGAAATGAATTGAATTGAAAACGATTTCGAAATGAATTGAATTTTAAAACGATTTCGAAATGAATTGAATTGAAAACGAATTCAAATGGAATTGAAAGCGAATTGAAATGAATTCAAATTGAATTGAAATTTGAATTGAATAGAAATGAATTTTGAAACGAATTTATAAAGAAGAATTCAATTTTGATTTGAATTGAAAAGGAAGTTGAAATTGCTTTTGAAACGAATTTAAAACCATTTATATAATTCGTTTTAAATAGTAATCGACGAAATATATATTATATATATTATATATATAATATAATGGCCTGAATAGAACGCGCCGCGCTGCGGCAGTTCGCGAATTTCGATCATTTGTTTCAAACGGACATTACGGGAGATCCGACCGTCGGATTCTCCTAAAACCGGAACCGTTGGGTTCGTATCGAAAAGAGCTTTCTAATGAATGTTAGAAATTTGAAATCTAACGGTTGGATTTGGAGATACGTCCAAATCAAATTCGAAAAAGGTCGCTGTAAGTGCAGTTCGATGGCCGTTAATGGAAATCGACCGTACGGGCCTTGATAAAATTATTAAAAATAGTAATAATTTGTGTAAAATCATAAGAAATGATTTGTGAAAGTTTGGGATGAAAAACTCCATATTTGAAAAGATAAAAATAGATTTTTATCGAAATGAACTAGTTTTGAACTAGAATTATAATTCTATTTATTTTTAAATAAATAAATTGAATTTGAAATGGTTTTGAAAATAACCAAAATTTCCAATGATTGCATTGGAGTGGATTTGAATCGAAATTGTCTTCGGAATATTTCGATGTTGGAATTCGTGATATTACAGGTGTTGTTATGGAAATTTGAAAGATATATATGTATATCGTTATTTCCAATACGACATTTGTTAATCGTAGAATTTGATATTGAATATAGGCCGATATAGTTTCTATTCAGAGCCTTGTATTGAATATCGAATGTGATTTGGGTTTGTCGTGAATGGTGTCTTCACTAACACTGTTCTTGAACCCAGTTGAGAAAAGATTAAATCTTTTTATTTAGATTTAATGAAGTGTACCAATTAAATGATATTTAATTGGAATTGAATTGATATTGATTTTTGGGTTTATCGTGAACAGTGTTTTAAATAACACTTGTTCTTTAACCCGATAATTAATGGGATGTGACTTTGGGTTTATCGTGAACCGTGTTTTAAATGACACTGATTCTTTAACCCAGTCACAGATTAAAACTAAGTGGAGTTTTAATGAATCTTTAATTAGATTGAAAAGATCGAGAATGGAGTATCACCAGTTTTGCTCCAGGCGATAGTTAAATCTTTAATTAGATTTGAATGTGAAATTTAGAAACTAACTGGCGGTTAGCCAAGCAGAATGGTTTTCTGGATATTGATCTGATGTTGGTTTCGGCCTTCGGGGTTAATATTTGGGGAATTATTCTCTTGATTAATTTACGGTTAGTGACTAATGAATTGGAATGAGGCGTATGTTGTGTTTGTGTAACACTTTTATAATATATACGCGAGTTATTCGGAAAGACCGGGTTTATCCCATTCTGAATAACTGATACGACGATAAGTCGAAGATGAAGACGATGGTCGAAGACCGGAAGTCTTCACGTCGTTTGGGTGATAACTGATGATCTTGATTGGGCTGTACACCCAAGAAGATGGAAACAGTTAGTGATCGTCCAGACGTACTTGGAGATCGATGGATATGCGGGGTACTAGGTGCCTCCGGTTTCGTTCAGACCCAGAACGGACTTGTAAATGGACTGTGTGTCTGACATCGGATTTCATTCTGTGTGACTGATATCGGTTGCATAGGATGGCTTGCCTGTGTGGCATGCTAAGATGCAAATGATCGAGGCTTCTGTTGAAAAGCAAAGTCTTGTGGTGATGATCAAAGCACGGCCTTTGTGGCGTAGCTTTGTGTAACGTTTACCTCGCGTGTTTCACACCCGGTATGAACCAAAAACGGGAGACGGACCTCAGGGAGGGCATGCGTTTCTTTCTAGCTAGAAGTGGCGTCAGTGGTTTTACACGCCCTGACGAGTTTGACTTATGTGGTTGTTGCTGTTGCGAGGCGCCTCGGTTATATCGGTTTCGGCCGAATGCATTCTGGTCGGCTGACGGACCAGACTTACACCCCATAGGGTGGGGAGACGTATTGTTCAGGCATAATAATCCACTCCGTGTGGACCGGCCCTGACGATCCAAGGCTTGCCTGCGCGCTTGCCTGAGACATGGGCTAGATTGTCTCGAATCGGTTGAGGACTATCTTTTGCCTCGGTTCATAGATGGAAACCCAATTTCCAAATACGAGACTTTGCGGTTTTGATTGTATATCCTATATATGGCGACATAGTGGGATGGGGCGCTCATGCCGCCTATGATTGATACTTATGATTTGAAGTGTTTTATATACTATGCACTTATAATAGTATCAAATGATTTGTTTTAAACGTATCAAGCATTCTTTGGCTGTTATAAGGGAAAACCCTATCCTCGACTGCGTTGCATTGTGTGATGGGACCTGGGTCTTATAACAGCTTCATTTTTCTTTATTTAGCATTGCGCTGTTGGTTTTATGCACTGGTATTCTTGGGAGGAAACCCGTTCCGTGTTATACGGCGTGGTCCCTTGATTTACCTAATGATTTGAAATAAAGATTAATAACTGTTTTAGTTCTCACACCAGTCACATGACTGACCTGGAGTTTATTGTTTTAACCTAAACTCTGGGTGCCCCTATTTTCGACACGGGCAGCTAGTAGTTTTGGTTTTGCAGATTTATATTCACAGGATCCTGGTTTACAGCTGGAACGATATCCGGAAAGCTTTGTATCCGTATATCTCATTCTAGTTGTGTATTGTATTATTTTCCGCTGCTATGTATTTAAATGTAATTTAAATCTCTGATATTTCTGTGTAATATTCATTTATACTCTGTATAACCATGTAATCTGATGCATTGTTGTAATATACAATGAAACGTTCTTCTGTATGCGTTCTGTTTTGTCGTGTTCTCAAACGATAGGGCGTTTCGAACGGTCTGGGTCGGTTTAGCGACTGGTTCGGACCGAGCGAAGTACCTTGCCGTCACAAACCCTTTCCATTGTGACTTTTTAACCCATGTAATAAAATCTTTTGAACTTTAAAAGATCAAAACCATTATTTGATTTCTTTTAACTGAATATTATATTAAAATATTCTTTTAATTCAAAACTGGAATGGGACCCAACAATTACCATATAATTTAATTATATGGATTTTAAACACCGCAATGTATTCTACGCTAATGATAAAAATCATTAATAACATCCAAACATCCAAAGTGAATATTAATACTGTATAAGCGTCAAATAAATAACGCTTAAAACTAATCACAAGGGAGATGTGTGAATATCATCCCAAGACCCGTGTGGGGTTTTCAACCAACACATAATATATAACAAATAATTAAATAAATTATTTGTGCACTTGGGCGATGTGTAAAAATTATCGTCCCAATCAACATAAACAAGTCAGGAAACTTGTTAATGGCAGCGTAACATATTTTTGAATTCTAACATAAATGTTTATTTCTAACATAAATGTTCTTTTAATTCTAACATAAATGTCGTTCTTTGAATGCTAACATAAATGATATTTTTATTCTAATTATCTATTCTTAACAAAATGACATATTAATACAACATTTTATAACTAAAAGGCATTTTTAATCAAATGCAACATTTTAAAATAAAAATGTGACTTTTCTATGTACTCTAACATTACATTTAAAATGTGAAATTTTAAATGCAAACATGTTTTTATTTAAAACATGACTTTTTCTATGTTCTATTCATGACATTTAAAATATGAGTTTTAAATGAAAACATGTTTTTACATAACATGTTTTTATTTAAATGACATGTTAATTCTAACCTTAAACAAATGACTAGTTTATTTCTAGATAAACACTTTTAACGAAAGTGATGTTTTAATTCTAACTAAACATTTTGACAAAAGTGTTCTTTTATTCTAATACTAACGTTTATGACAAAATTTTTTTTGTTCTTTTCATATATTGCATTAAACTAGAGTTTTTAATGTTACCATGTTTTACATTTTAAAACATGAACAAATTTTGTTAAACCATTCATTATATTAAAATATACGTTTTAGTGTAAACATGTTTCATAAGTTTAAAACATGGACAATTTATATTACGCCATTCATTACATTAAAATATACTTTTTAATGTAAACATGTTTTATAAGTTTAAAACATGGAGAATTTATATTATTCAACTCTTTTTGTTAAATGACATAATGAAACCTAGTCTCTTTATTTCATTCTTTATAAACAAGTGACGATAAAAAGACATTCTTTTTGTTTTAATCCATTTTATGGTAACAAATGACAGTAAAAATACATGTTTTATAATGATCCTTTTACGTTGAAATATGAATTCCAATGTGAAAATAATTTAACATGACAATGATTGTTTTTAATGTCTTATTAACATTAAAAATGTAAAGTTAATGTTCGCACATTTTTATTTAGAAATGATCATCTTATTAAAAATAAAGTTTAGTGTAAAAACATGTTTCATTTCATAACATGTACAACTTTGTAAATCTATTCATTACAATGAAAATAAAGTTTTTGTAATGATGTTTCCTATGACAAAATTTGTTTACCTTCATAACATTAAAATGTGAATTTAATGTGAAACGTGTTTTCCTAATATGAACAAATTCTTATGTACATTCTTAACATTAAAATATAATTTAACGTGAAACTTGTTTTTTAAATGCGAACAAATATTTATGTACATTCAATACATTTAAATATAATTTTAATGTAAAACTTATTTTCTAAACACGAACTATTTTATTAACATACTTCACATTTAAATGTGGTTTCCAATGTATTCATGTAAAACATAAACAAATTTATTCATAACACTAAAATATATTTCCACCACAATCACAATTCATTTTCATTATTATAACCAAAATCAAACATACCAAAATTTCAATTCAAGCCACATCACAACACAACCAACATTTCAATAAAGATATACAACATCACGTGAACTTTATGAAATAAATATAAATTTCACATTTCAATAAATTATTAATTTGAATCATAAAATAGAAATCTCACAAATAGCTTTCCATTCAGATCAGTTCAGATTGGAATTTCCCTCAAATCATGATTTGCTCCATTTCAGTTCTGGACTGTTTCATAGCGAAGCCCTTGTCCATACGAGTTCAATGAACTTTGTTTCGTTCGATTTCGTTTCTGTTTGAAGAAGTTATTGTATTATAAACATTTGATTTCAAAAAATGAAATAATTAAATAATTAATTAAGGATTAATTGCATTGGTTAAGGGACTTAACCCCTTTCTTCTTCGTTCCTTTCTGTTGTACATTGAAACCCATATCGACCGCCAACTCCTCACTTGCGCATGCCGTACGAGGCATCAAACCTCGATCCGAGACCACCACACTGACCAACATCGAGGCACCATCCATCGCCCAGAAGGACCCCCAGCTCGCACCTCACCATCGCCCAGAAATCCACCCCCAATGCGCCACCTTTCCACCCAATTCCGGCCAACAGAAACCCCTATCGTCGATCATCACCGTTGGTTAGCAAGATCTCGAAGTGTTCTTCGATTTTTGGTTAGAGATTTGTTTTAATTCAAGACATTTAGGGAAAAAATAAGGGATTAAGTTCGGAGGAGTTCGGCCATTGATTCATAAGGAAGACGGCTGGAAGAAGGTGTTTAGGATTTCGTATTCTATACCGTATATATACCTTAGGTTATATATATTAAATAATATTTAATTTAATGGGTGTTTAATTTATCTTTTCTTTATTGTATTTAAAAAAAGGATAAAATATGGCATATTTATTTTACTCTGGAAAGATAGTCTTAATTCATGCGATTGATTTTGTTGGTGCAAACATTGATTACCTTTTTATGTTCAACATACCTCTCTTAATATTAATGTTTCCCTTACATGTTCATTATTTTCTAAATTTAAACCATTCTTTTCTTTTGCCCAATATTCATTTAGGCCATTAGTGTTTTCCATATGAGACTTGTATCCATTTATAACAATCTGTTTAATTTACCTAACGTTTCCATTCATCTTTTATTCTCACGTATATTCACAGTTGATTATTCTCTCAAAATTTCTTTCTAATTTTTGTCCTTCCCTAATCCTCGCAAGCTTCATATTAAAACATTTTTTTATAATCGTTTGCAAAAGAGAGATATCAAAGAAACAAAAGGACATGAAAAAAAAAAACGCATGCAACATGTATTATTATTGTTGTCCTTATGTTTCTGATATAGAAGTGATGATTCAATACTTAATGCATAAATGGAATTCAAAGTATTTCATTTGATGTTGAAATAGGTCAGTTAAGTGCTTAGAGATTTTAAACATATATTTCGCTAACGTTTCCAATTCTGTAAGAAAATGTAATAAATGAACTTTTAGCGTTAATGTTGTCTCACTTTTTTCATTTGAAAATATTTCTATTGATGCCTGTAGTATTACTAGAATTCTTCCTTTTTATATTTTAGCGAACGCGTACTGCGTATAAGCAACGTTGTTCATTTTAAATTCTAATATTATGAAATAAATTATATTAATGTGAACGAAGCAGCGCACGTTTCTTATGTCACAATTATAGAAGAATTTCATATCTAATTACAAATAATTGTTTATTAGAAACAAATTTGAAATCATTCATTAATCATAAAATTTATGTACAAAGTCATTCAATAGTTTAATAAAAAAAATGAAAATTTTAAATTCTGACGCATTTTCCATTAAAATTTGTTAAAATAAAATTTTTAAATTGGTCTTGATTTTCCGGGTTGTTACAATCTCCCCCACTTAAAAATCTTTTCGTCCTCGAAAAGGAACGAAGCTAAAAGTTGTTTAATTAGCTAACTTAATTAAATTTTTATTTACTGGTTTCAATAATTTTATTAGTTAATCCAATAATCAAACATCACAACCAGCAATCAATTAGATGATTAACTTTTCGAATATATATAACTTTTACATATACAGTCAAAAATCATATTTTTAGTGCAAATCACAACAATGTGTTCTAACTAAGTTTTGGTTCTCATACCAGTCGATTGGAAATATATAGATCTCTCACTCCGAACTCGAACATAAACACTGATGATGATGCCTCATCATCAGAATCGTTTCCGGGCTATTAGAGTGTGACTCTATATCTATCTAATATATTGGAGCTTCTTATACACGCTTGTAAGGCGTATATTAAATTCTATATATACTCGATTGTCCAAATCTAAAATATAATAATATCTTAAATAAATATTTTAAGATAAATTTTCAAAACTAAATTTATTACCGCTTTTATTTATTTTTAAAAACAACACTCTTCAGACTCATTCTAGGATACTACTGATCCCATCTCTAATGAGTATTCTTATTGGATATTACTAATCCAATCTCTGACGAGTCTTTGTTCAGTTCTAACGAGTTGTACCCCAAAGATTTAAGCTAACCAGAGCTCTGATACCAACTGTAACGACACGGATTTTGCCCGGACCTAATCGATCGCAAAATCGACCAAAACTGTTCAAAACTCGCATACGTTAACTTTGGGAATACAATACATCAGAACAATAACAACAGACTTTTATAAACATAATAATGTTACATCAGAGTACAGAATATCAGAGTACATCGAAATAAAATATAGCGGAAGATAGATTACAATGAATTAATACACAGCGGAAGACTATAAATGCTCTGGACATAGCTTTAAGCTTCAATCCAGGATCCTGCTAAAAGAATAGATATCTGCAAAACAAGCTACTCGACTACCTGTGTGGAAAAGTATGGGCACCCGAGTTTGCCAGTGAAACAAACTACAGGTCAGTCATGGGACTGGTATGAGAAATCTAACTTAACTAATCTAATGATAAGGCTAATCACATGACCACACCGCTAACGCGGAACGGGTTTACTCCATTATATTGCCAGTGCATAAGTAAAGTAAATCGTTCAAATAACGCTATGCTTTTTAGAAAAATGAAACCATTATAAGACTCAAGTCCCATCACACAATGCAACGCAAACCGGAGGATAGGGTTTTACCTTATAATGGTCAAAAGATGCTTGATACGATAAAACGGATTTAATATTAGTGTGTATATGTTTTAATAAAACATTTCAATCATAAATATCAATCATAGATGGCATGGGTACCATATATCATGTCGCCATATATAAGTTTACAATCAAGACCGACATGTCGTATTGGAGATTTGGTTTCCATCATAAGTCAAGGCTAGGGAGGAGCTCCTTACCGATTCGTGGCACTCTAGAAGATACCTCAGGATCACACCTATGGGCAACCCTTGGATCCTGCAGGGTCGGTCCACTCCGAAGGGTCGTGGATTAGTTATGCCTGAACACACGTTTCCCGGTCCTTTTGGACCAATAATATGACCACTAACGGCCTATAAAAACACGAGGTACCTCATAATCCATCATCCACATAAGTAAAATGTCACTGCTGGTAGGTCCCAGACACTACTCTAGCTAGAAAGATAACGTGTGCACTCCCTGCGTTCCCTTCTCCCGTTTCAGACTCATACCGGGTGTGAGGCTCGCGAAGTCAATTACACAAAGCTATGCCTAAACAGGCTATACTTTGATCATCCCACAAGGCCCTGCTTTTCAACAAAAGCCTTGATCAATTGCATCTTGGCGTGCCACATTGGCAATTCACGCCATGCGATCAATCACTATTAATATATACCAGGGTTTTAAGCAGAGAATAAATTCTCCACCACCAATCAGTTATACTTTAATAACTATCAATTTCATTCACATGGAACGAAATCCAATGTCAGACACACATCCATTTACAAGTCCGTTCTGGGTCTGAACGAAACCGGAGACACCAGAGAGGTCCTCGCATATCCAAACAATCAACAATAGTCCGGACGGCTACCACTGAAGCCCCTTCAAGGTAGCTACTCCAATCATGGGTATCAGTAGCAACACATCCATTCGATGTGAAGATCGTCGGTCTTCAACCACCGTCTTCAAACCTTCGACTCTTCATCGTCGTAGTGATCATTCAGAATGGGTTAAACCCGGTCTTCCCGAATGACTCGCGTATTTTTATAATTAAAAATCATGTACTATAAAAACACATCCAACGCCTCATTCCAATTCAGAATTATTCTTCTAATAAAATATTCGCATTATTTTATCAAAGATAAATTCTTTAAATTTATTCTTAAATCTTTTCTTTTAAAGATTTATTAAAAACTCCAATTTGGTTTTAAATATCAAAATCATTATTTAATGATTATTTAATTTTAAGAAACTAATATTATCCTTATTTGAGTTAAAGAACTAATATCATTTAAAACATTATTCACGATAAACTCAAATTCATCTCCCATTAAATAGGGGATTTTCATAGAAATCAGACCAATGTATAATCGATATGAATTTCTGTATCGGGCTATTAATATAAATGGAATAACGGCAAAGCCTTTTAAATTCCATATATATTAACGGCCTTCTTTTACATAAGCTCATCTCGAATATTATTAAATCAAATTCCATCCCCAATTTAATATATTAAATTGGAAAACTTTACTCTTGGAAAATATTCCATTTTATATCTAAATAAAAGATTCATAAATCCCAAATTATATTTCACTGCAAACTGGGTTAAAGAACAAGTGTCGTTTAAAACACTATTCATGATAAATCCAATTTACATTTCATTTTATTCCAATTATCAAATATGATTGAAACTCTAAAAATCTTAATTAAAAGATTTATTCTTTTCTCAACTGGGGTTAAGAACAGTGTTATTTAAGACACCATTCACGACAACCCAAAAATCCAATTTATTCTATTTAATTCCAAGTAAATATTAAACTTATTGGAAAACTTTATTAAATCTTAATTATAAGATTTGTTCTAGTTAATAACTAGTTCATATCGATAAAATATATTTTTATCTCTTCACTATTGGAAATTTTCATCTAAATTCCTTTTAAATCATTTATTATGATTTTACATAATACTTCCATATTTTTAATAATTTTATTTTCGCTCGTACAGTCGGTTTCCAATAACGGCCACCGAACTGCATCCATAGCGACCTTTTCTAAATTTGATTTGGACATAATTCCAAATCCAACTGTTAGATTTCAAAACTCTTATATTCATTGAAAAACTCTTTTCGATACGAACCCAACGGTTCCGGTTTTAGGAGAATCCGACGGTCGGATCTCCCGTTACGTCCATTTAAAGTTAATGGTCGAAATTCCCGAACGGTCGCTGCACGGCGCGTTCTATTCAGGCCATTAAATATATATATATATATATATATATATTTAATATATATTATATCGTCGATTTCTATTTAAAACGTACTTTATAAAATATTTATAAATTCGCCTTAAAACAGTTTTAACTTTATTTCAATTTAAAGTCTAATTTGAATGTTTTATTTTCTTATCATATTAAAAATATTAATATTTTTAAAATATTAAGTTTACAAATCACTTCTTTTTAATATTCATTTTAAAATGAATACATTAAATCGGTAAACACGTTTGGTTTAAAACGGCGTTTCAATTTAAAACAGATTATATATGCCAATTCAATTTCTTATTCATTTGTATTTTATACTGGGCCAGACCTCCCACATTAAGCCTGTGACTTATGGATGCTGGATATGCCGGTTGGTTCCGGGCAGACTTATCCCAGAAGTTGGGCTTAACCTCGTATCATGACCCGTTTCATATTTTTAACTCAACCCTTTCCATTGTGACTTTTTAACCCATGTAATTAAATCTTTTGAACTTTAAAAGATCAAAACCAATATTTGATTTCTTTTAACTGAATATTATATTAAAATATTCTTTTAATTCAAAATTGGAATGGGACCCAACAATTACCATATAATTTAATTATATGGATTTCAAACACAACAATGTATTCTACACTAATGATAAAAATCATTAATAACATCCAAACATCCAAAGTGAATATTAATACTTTATAAGCGTCAAATAAATAACGCTTAAAACTAATCACAAGGGAGATGTGTGAATATCATCCCAAGACCGGTGTGGGGTTTTCAACCAACACATAACATATAACAAATAATTAAATAAATTATTTGTGCATTTGGGCGATGTGTAAAAATTATCGTCCCAATCAACATAAACAAGTCAGGAAAATTGTTAATGGCAGTGTAACATATTTTTGAATTCCAACATAAATGTTTATTTCTAACATAAATGTTCTTTTAATTCTAACATAAATGTCGTTCTTTGAATGCTAACATAAATGATATTTTTATTCTAATTAACTATTCTTAACAAAATGACATATTTATACAACATTTTATAACTAAAAGGCATTTTTAATCAAATGCAACATTTTAAAATAATAATGTGACTTTTCTATGTACTCTAACATTACATTTAAAATGTGAAATTTTATATGCAAACATGTTTTTATTTAAAACATGACTTTTCTATGTCCTGTTCATGACATTTAAAATATGAGTTTTAAATGAAAACATGTTTTTACGTAACATGTTTTTATTTAAATGACATGTTAATTCTAACCTTAAACAAATGACTAGTTTATTTCTAGATAAACACTTTTAACGAAAGCGATGTTTTAATTCTAACTAAGCATTTTGACAAAAGTGTTCTTTTATTCTAATACTAACGTTTATGACAAAAAAAAATTGTTCTTTTCATATATTGCATTAAACTAGAGTTTTTAATGTTACCATTTTTTACATTTTAAAACATGAACAAATTTTGTTTAAACCATTCATTATATTAAAATATACATTTTAATGTAAACATGTTTCATAAGTTTAAAACATAGACAATTTATATTACGCCATTCATTACATTAAAATATACTTTTTAATGTAAACATGTTTTATAAGTTTAAAACATGGAGAATTTATATTATTCAACTCTTTTTTTTAAATGACATAATGAAACCTAGTCTCTTTATTTCATTCTTTATATTGTAAACAAGTGACGATAAAAAGACATTCTTTTTGTTTCAATCCATTTTATGGTAACAAATGACAATAAAAATACATGTTTTATAATGATCCTTTTACGTTGAAATATTAATTCCAATGTGAAAATAATTTAACATGACAATGATTCTTTTTAATGTCTTATTAACATTAAAAATGTAAAGTTAATGTGTGCACATTTTTATTTACAAATGATCATCTTATTAAAAATAAAGTTTAGTGTAAAAACATGTTTCATTTCATAACATGTACAATTTTGTAAATCTATTCATTACACTGAAAATAAAGTTTTTGTAATGATGTTTCCTATGACAAAATTTGTTTACCTTCATAACATTAAAATGTGAATTTAATGCGAAACGTGTTTTCCTAATATGAACAAATTCTTATGTACATTCTTAACATTAAAATATAATTTAACGTGAAACTTGTTTTCTAAACGCGAACAAATATTTATGTACATTCAATACATTTAAATATAATTTTAATGTAAAACTTATTTTCTAAACACGAACAAATGTTTATGTATATTCAATACATTAAAATATAATTTTTAATGTAAAACAAGTTTTCTAACACGAACTATTTTATTAACATACTTCACATTTAAATGTGGTTTCCAATGTATTCATGTAAAACATAAACAAATTTATTCATAACACTAAAATATATTTCCACCACAATCACAATTCATTTTCATTATTATAACCAAAATCAAACATACCAAAATTTCAATTCAAGCCACATCACAACACAACCAACACTTCAATAAAGATATACAACATCATGTGAACTTTATGAAATAAATATAAATTTCACATTTCAGTAAATAATTAATTTGAATCATAAAATAGAAATCTCACAAATAGCTTTCCATTCAGATCGGTTCAGATTGGAATTTCCCTCAAATCATGATTTGCTCCATTTCAGTTCTGGACTGTTTCATAGCGAAGCCCTTGTCCATACGAGTTCAACGAACTTTGTTTCGTTCGATTTCGTTTCTGTTTGAAGACGCTATTGTATTATAAACATTTGATTTCAAAAAATGAAATAATTAAATAATTAATTAAGGATTAATTGCATTGGTTAAGGGACTTAACCCCTTTCTTCTTCGTTCCTTTCTGTTGTACATTGAAACCCATATCGACCGCCAACTCCTCACTTGCGCACGCCGTACGAGGCATCAGACCTCGATCCGAGACCACCACACTGACCACCATCGAGCCACCATCCATCGCCCAGAAGGACCCCCAGCTCGCACCTCACCACCGCCCAGAAATCCGCCCCCAATGCGCCGCCTTTCTACCCAATTCCGGCCACCAGAAACCCCCATCGTCGATCATCACCGTTGGTTAGCAAGATCTCGAAGTTTTCTTCGATTTGTGGTTAGAGATTTGTTTTAATTCAATACATTTAGGGAAAAAAATAAGGGATTAAGTTCAAAGGTGTTCGACCATTGATTCATAAGGAAGACGGGTGGAAGAAGGTGTTTAGGGTTTCGTATTCTATACCCTATATATACCTTAGGTTATATATATATATATATATATATATTAAATGATATTTAATTTAATGGGTGTTTATCTTATCTTTTCTTTCTTGTATTTAAAAAAAAAAAAATATGGCATATTTATTTTATTCTGGAAAGATAGTCTTAATTCATGCAATTGATTTTGTTGGTGCAAACATTGATTACCTTTTTATGTTCAACGTACCTCTCTTAATATTAATGTTTTCCTTACATGTTCATTATTTTCTAAATTAAAACCATTCTTTTCTTTTGCCCAATATTCATTTAGGCCATTAGTGTTTTCCATATAAGACTTGTATCCATTTATAACAATCTGTTTAATTTACCTAACGTTTCCATTCATCTTTTATTCTCACGTGTATTCACAGTTGATTATTCTCTCAAAATTTCTTTCTAATTTTTGTCCTTCCCTAATCCTCGCAAGCTTCATATTAAAACATTTTTTTTTATAATCGTTTGCAATAGAGAGATATCAAAGAAACAAAAGGACATGAAAAAAAGGCATGCAACATGTATTATTATTGTTGTCCTTATGTTTTTGATATGGAAGTGATGATTCAATACTTAATGCATAAATGGAATTCAAAGTATTTCATTTGATGTTGAAATAGGTCAGTTAAGTGCTTAGAGATTTTAGACATACATTCAGCTAACGTTTCCAATTCTGTAAGAAAATGTAATAAATGAACTTTTAGCGTTAATGTTGTCTCACTTTTGTCATTTGAAAATATTTCTATTGATGCCTGTAGTATTACTAGAATTCTTCCTTTTTATATTTTAGCGAACGCGTACAGCGTATAAGCAATGTTGTTCGTTTTAAATTCTAATATTATGAAATAAATTATATTAATGTGAACGAAGCAGCGCACATTTCTTATTTCACAATTATAGAAGAATTTCATATCTAATTACAAATAATTGTTTATTAGAAACAAATTTGAAATCATTCATTAATCATAAAATTTATATACAAAGTCATTCAATAGTTTAATAAAAAAAATGAAAATTTTAAATTCTGACGCATTTTCCATTAAAATTTGTCAAAATAAAATTTTTAAATTGGTCCTGATTTTCCGGGTTGTTACAAAGAGGATTTGACGAGAGGGCGAGCGGTGATTTCAGTTTTTAATTTCGTGGACAACGAGTGGAGTACGGAAGCAAGGAGTTTTGGTGAAGTACTGTTGAAATCACCGTAATGGTGAATGGGTAGTCGCGGGTTTCATACTATAGGAAGAAGGGTGATGTTGAGCTTGAGGAAACGGGTGCAGGGTAAATGAGAAAGTGATGAGGAGCCGTTGTATTTATGGGGAGAAATGGATGAGAGTGGTGTGTGAAAATGTCGGCCAGGGGAGATTGATCGACGCTTATCTATGAATTAGAAAAGCGCGAATTTTAAATTAAATACTGCAAGCGTACAGGTGTGTAGCATACAGGTCGAACACAGGGAGGTAAATTAAAAATTAAATTATTTATCTAATCTCTTGGGCGAGTTAGACAAAACTGGAGGTTGATTTTGAAAATAAAAACAAAACAAAATTAAAACTGTAATTTGATTCAGAACAGATCTAACTGAACTGACGATCAGATCACAATTTCAATGGAAAAGCAATGAAACTATGAATCAGATTCAAATCTAATCAAATCCAATTTAACCTATGAACGCGATTAAAATACAGAAAATAAAATTGCAGAATATAAATAACAACAGGAAACAAAATTAGGATTACCGCTGAATCTAATCAGACGGTCAATCACTAATGAAAAGAAATGCAAAATACAAATAGTGTTCTACCGAATCTAATCGTGTAGACAACACTAATTGCTAAGAAATAGAAAATTGCATAAAATAAAAAGAAAAAAAATGAGTTTTATTAATGAAGAGAATAGAATGAGATATATGATAGGATAGGATGGTGGCTACAAGGGTATATATAGGGTAGATAGCCAAACCCTAACCCTAACCCTAATGATAATTGGGCCTGGTCATTACATCACTAATTAGTTTACAATGAGAAACATAAATGGGCTTTAGATAAATAAAGCAAATTTGGGCCTTTTCTCTTTTCCTCTTGCTTCCTTGATACTTCTTCATTGATTTGTGATGTGCAAAGCCTTTTTATCAAGCCTTTTCTTGTCCAACAGCAACTAGATGTGATATCTTCATCTACAATTCTTCAAAATGCAAATACACAGCAAATTGAACTCTATTTCTCTGCATTTCTGGTTGCATGCGGGCTGGGTTGGAATATCTGTAAAAGTAACAAAACAATACCCAAGTAATATTTATATATATACAATAGATAAGAAATAAGAGCATAAAATAAACACATTTCTATGTCAATCAAATACCCCCACACTTATCTTTTACTCGTCCTCGAGTAAAACAAGAAATGAAAAAAAAACTAGACTAGATAGGTCACACTTTCGTAGGAAACACGATTGCATTGAGCGTATGCAACAAGCCGTTAAACCTCTAGGTGTCCCTAGTAGGACGAGTGGTGTCTCGTGAGGGTTTTCAGCGGATACTACCCACAAAATCCAAATGCAGTATGCTATGATTCTAATGAAACTACATGAATGCAAAGGACATATGCAAATAAAAACGAAAAATGAAAACACGACTTATTTCAGGAAAGTGGTACAACAAATTAAGTTAACAATTTCTAATCAGTTGATTTTATTTTAGATACCTCGACTTGTCACAAATTTTCAATATAAATCAAGTTTTTAAATGTTAAATTCCAGTTTGGCCAGTTAGTTCGGTCGATAACATAGTGCAGCCATGAAATAAATTCTTAGTTTGCTTGGCACAGTTTGCAAAGTGGTATTCTAATTTTCTCATGTATGGCTAGTCAAATCAATAAGGTCAAGAAGTGTTTGGGTATCATCGCTTATTCTTTGTTCTATAAAATTTTAAGATTTATGATTAAGTACATACACCTAAAAAGACCAAGGTTTACCACCCATGCACTGCCTCGCGGACTAACGGAGAGTAGGTAAAGAGCTTGGCGGATTGTGCAGGCCGACTTTGACTTTGTCAACAACGTGTCGGTAATCCTTAGGTGTCCAATCTCATAAAATGAGACCAAGATATTCCAACTTTGACTTTGTCAACAACGTGTCAGATAGAGCTTGGCGGGTTTGCACACCAACGCTTGATATACAAGCAATGTTGGATACCCTTGGAATACTACTATTATTATTATCGAAAATATAAGCACAAAAGAGAGTTATGCGAATTCAACTTAACACAACTTAGTTTTAAAGATTTGAAAAGCCAATATAAGTATTTTAAGTCCTCCACTTATTTAAACAAGTCTACAATATAGAATAAATTTCATGGCCATCACCTAAGAATCTCCCTATGTACCGGTTACACTATTATCCCTCAAAATTAAACTTTTCATTATATTTCAAATTCGAACTTAGATGAGAGAGAAAAATACTATCAACTGGCTAAAAATTGTAAACTTATTTTGTTGTATCAAATCTAAAACGAGTCGTATTTTCCAGAAAAAAAAAATTATGGTATGTTATTACAGTCTAAAATGCATGAAGGTCCAATTTAAATGATGAAAATGAAAAGAAAGAAAAAAAAATGAAAAATGAGTGAAATGCAGACTCCCCCCCACACTTGAACTAAACAGTGTCCACACTGTAATTTTTTTCTAAATTTGAAAGATCGTACCCAGAGATGGATTAAATGCAAAATTATTTGTAAAATGAAATGCAGTTTAACTATATGGAGAAATGGATCATATGTACAATGATATATGTGTTTGCGATGTATGCGATGCAAAGAGTTCCACCAACTTTTCCCCCCACACTTGGTTCTAGCCCGATGAATCCCATTCCCACTATGTCTAGGCATGTTTTCTAACAAGCCAAAGTTTTTGAAAACCATCTCATCTTTGAACCTAGATTTGTAGTCCAGGAGATAAATATCTAGGGTCATCCTAACCTGAAGTTTTTCAACCAAGCCAACATTCCAAAAATAATTCATGTGTTCAACAAATTTATCAGTGTAATTTTTCAAGAATTTGTGATCGAGTATAAATTCAGTGAAATTTGAATTTTGAGTGTTGTTCAACAGCATGTGATCACATTTCTCAATTGACAACGTATTTTCGACATTGACAATTTCAAGTTCGTTTGAATTCTCAAAATCAAAATTTTCAAATTTGGATTCATGGCCTGATTCTAATTTATCCTCATTTGGCAATTCATCCTCATACAATCCAAAAAATTCATATTCGTTAAAATCCATTTCCTCTTTTGAGTTTTTGAAAAATTCAACATTCCCGTTTTGGTCAATTTCAAAAATTTCAAGTTTCTCGCAGCCTGAAAGAGGAAGATCAAAATCTAAGCTTAAATCTTTTCCCTCAAAAGAATCGAAGTCCAAATCATTTGTTGAATTTTGAACAACTTCGTCAAGATGATTATTCTCAATTTCCAAAGTCGTTATTTGAAAATTTTCAATGTCATTAGAAATTGGATTATTTTCTGATTCAACGCTCATTTGATTTTGTTGCTCTTGTTGCTCTTTCAAAGATGTCAGTAAACAAAGAAGTTCGTCTGCCCTCTCTCTAAGAATTTTAAGATGATATTCTTCAGAATCGTCGAATTGAGAGCTATCGTTTGGGATTCCTTGATTCTCAAAAATATTTGAATTTTCAGAAAGTTGATGATGATGTTGGAAATCATTTTGATTTTGAAAATTAGGTTCGTAACCAAAGCTGTCGAAATTCGAGGGAAAATTGCGATTTTGGTCATATTCAAGATGTGGATATGGGTTGTAATTTTGAAAATTCTGATCGAATTGAAAATCATTTTCAAAATTATTTTCGAATTGGTTTCCAACCCCATATTGTTGTGGATCAAAGCTATATTGGGATTCAAAGTCGTTTTGATGTGGGTGTGGTCCATAATTTGAATTGAAGTCGTCATTTCGATCATAACTTTGATTTTGAAAACGTTGGTCATTTGAAGAAATTTGAAAATTGTTGGCATTAGGCTCACGAAATTTCGGAAAATTTTGCCTCATGAGTTGTCTTTCATACTCATATTCTTCAAGAGGACGTCTACTCCGACTATTATCCCACATTTCTCTCAAGGATTTTTTTGAATTAGACATTTGAATGAAGTCAGGGTAAGACATAAATTAATCTCACTTCAAAATAATATAAAATGTCGAGTAGTGCTTTATTAATTAACTGACTCAATTGGAAGGGGGAAGAGGGTCTTATGGTCGTTCACGTATAGTATAAACTAAGGGATACGACCAATGTTTTACGGGTAGTATGCAACCTCTTTTGCTAATAGTTCAATAAATTGAACTACTATATATCCGCGATCCAATTACACGAGACAGTCAACTTCACAAAACACCACTTTTTAATTATATTATTTTGCAACGTCTATTTTTATTGTTGAAAACAATGAGAGCGATGATATAAGGTATGTAAATTCGTTCTTCACAAACAGATTCAGAAATTTCCGTCACCGAACAGACACAGAAATATAAATTGCAGAATTAAAATTTACATTCAAGCCGCTGCCCCTGCAGAAAATTTTTACAACAATTGTCTATATATTTTTTCTTTTTGCGGCAGAGCACCGGTAGAGTTTTAAAAGTTTTCACCTTGATCGGCAGTCCTCCAGTGACTTTGGGAAGCGCTAGCGCGTTCACACCCCACTTGGTGTGCAACCGCTCCAACCCATCTGAATCGTCCGCTGCTTTCTATTGTTGTCCCCTTCTATTTAATCGTTACCTCCCCGGCAACGGCGCCAAAAACTTGATCGACGCTTATCTATGAATTAGAAAAGCGCGAATTTTAAATTAAATACTGCAAGCGTACAGGTGTGTAGCATACAGGTCGAACACAGGGAGGTAAATTAAAAATTAAATTATTTATCTAATCTCTTGGGCGAGTTAGACAAAACTGGAGGTTGATTTTGAAAATAAAAACAAAACAAAATTAAAACTGTAATTTGATTCAGAACAGATCTAACTGAACTGACGACCAGATCACAATTTCAATGGAAAAGCAATGAAACTATGAATCAGATTCAAATCTAATCAAATCCAATTTAACCTATGAACGCGATTAAAATACAGAAAATAAAATTGCAGAATATAAATAACAACAGGAAACAAAATTAGGATTACCGCTGAATCTAATCAGACGGTCAATCACTAATGAAAAGAAATGCAAAATACAAATAGTGTTCTACCGAATCTAATCGTGTAGACAACACTAATTGCTAAGAAATAGAAAATTGCATAAAATAAAAAGAAAAAAATGAGTTTTATTAATGAAGAGAATAGAATGAGATATATGATAGGATAGGATGGTGGCTACAAGGGTATATATAGGGTAGATAGCCAAACCCTAACCCTAACCCTAATGATAATTGGGCCTGGTCATTACATCACTAATTAGTTTACAATGAGAAACATAAATGGGCTTTAGATAAATAAAGCAAATTTGGGCCTTTTCTCTTTTCCTCTTGCTTCCTTGATACTTCTTCATTGATTTGTGATGTGCAAAGCCTTTTTATCAAGCCTTTTCTTGTCCAACAGCAACTAGATGTGATATCTTCATCTACAATTCTTCAAAATGCAAATACACAGCAAATTGAACTCTATTTCTCTGCATTTCTGGTTGCATGCGGGCTGGGTTGGAATATCTGTAAAAGTAACAAAACAATACCCAAGTAATATTTATATATATACAATAGATAAGAAATAAGAGCATAAAATAAACACATTTCTATGTCAATCAGAGATGTTTAAGGAGTGACCGGTTTTAAGTTAACAGAGAAGAAGGGTGCAACGCGGGCCGGATTTTTGGGAATGAAGTTGGGCTATGAGTTAAAGGTTAAGCCCAAAATTTTATAAAAGAAAATCTAATGTATTTTAATTAAAAATAGTATAACTTGTGTTATTAATATCTTGATCATACGTAATCGAAATTCAGCAAAACAAGGTCCGATAGGATTGTATGGACGGACACTACCCAATGGAACTGACTGGGAGTGGAGTGGAGCTCGTTTGAATTTATGGCGAAATAAACTGTTTGATTCAAATCAAACAAAAGTTTATCGTTCTTTAACGATGAACTGCCAATGTGAGTAAATCTCACTAACTTTGAATAGTTTATAATTTCATGTTGTATTTTTAGAACTGTTAATCATCTGTTGATTTATTGTGTGTTGATTTGGTTGATTGAACTACTAGTCAGTTAGTTGAATTTCTATATTGATTCTGTTTAATAGAATATATCATATGGAACTGAAAGTGATGTTATCTATATTGTTTAACATCTGTGATGCAGGGAAACAGGTTGGAGGAATCCAACTGGATTCCTCAACATTTATTTTACTATGATTCATATATTGTGATATATGATATGATATATAATCTGTTGTTGATTATATGTGTTTGTACGATACTGATCATCGTGATTTGATATGTTGAATACCATAACATACCGAAATGTTGATAAGGGAATATTTTCAAAGTGATATTTGAAAATAAAATATTTATAAATGGAATATTTATAAATAAGAAATATTTATAAATAGGAGATATTTAGAAAAGGGAAATTATAAAATCAAAGAATAGATTTGAAAAGGAAATATTTGTAAATCATTTACAAATAGAATTGATAGGAAATATTTAGAAAATAAATAGAGTTAAAAAAGGGAAATTTATTTATAATGGAATAGGACGTTATAAAAGGGAAAACGTTATAAAAAGGAAACTATTATAAGAAGGAAATCATTTTAAAGTGGAGAACCGTTACTAAAAGTAAATCTTTAAAAATGAATAAACGTTGTTAAAAAGGAAATCTTTATAAAGAGAATAAAGGAGTTAAATCGAATATGGTATTCGAAAGGAGTTAAATCGAATATGGTATTCGAAGGAGTTAAATCGAATATGGTATCTGTAAGTTAGTAAATCGAATATGTTATTCGAAAGGGATTAGTCGAGTCGAGTTGGTTAGATAGAGTTAACCAGTTAGAGTAAATCGATAGAGTTAAATCGAACTAGAGTTATTGAATAGAGTTAAATCGAACTAGAGTTATTGAATAGAGTTAAACCGAACTAGAGTTATTCAAATGGAGTTAATCAAATTTAGTTTATTCGAATAGAGTTAAATAAATAAGAGTTATTCGAATTAGTTATTCGAATAGAGTTAAACACAAAGGAGTTATCGAATTAGTTATTCGATTAGAGTTAATCGAATTAGTTATTCGATTAGAGTTAGTCGAATAAGGAGTTATCGATTTTAGTTAAATCAAAAGGAGTTATCGAATTAGTTATTCGAATAGAGTTAGAAGAAAGGAGTTATCGATTTTATTTAAATTGAAAGGAGTTATCAAATTAGTTATTCGAAAGGAGTTAAGTAAAAAGAGTTAATCGATTAGGGTTAAATAAATAGAGTTAATCGAATTTAGTTTATTCGAAGAAAGGTTTTCGAATCAAGTTATTTGTAATAGAGATTATCAAATATAGTTATTCGAAGGGAGGAGTTATCGATTTTAGTTAAATCAAAAGGAGTTATCGAAATGAGTAATCGAATTAGCTATTCGAAAGGAGTTAAGTAAAAAGAGTTAATCGATTAGGGTTAAATAAATAGAGTTAATCGAATTTAGTTTATTCGAGGGAAGGTTTTCGAATCTAGTTATTTGTAAGAGAGATTATCAAATATAGTTTTTCGAAGGGAGGAGTTATCGAATAGAGATTTATTCGAACGAGAGTTACATAAGGAAGTGTTAAAGAGTTAAAAGATGAACTTAACCTATTTCGAGATTTGAAATGTTGTTCAATTAAGGTCTGAGAGGTAGTTATACCCCAACTTGATTGACTTCGTTTTAAATTTAGAAATGGTTAAGGTTCGAGAGTGAAAGTCGTTAAGTGAATTTAGTAAATAAGTATAGTGGTTTGAGTTATCGTCGCGATGTTGATTTAAACAACTGTTTTAAATCCAAGTAAAGAAGATTGGAAATGTTTTCCAAATAGAATCAGAAACGTAGTAAAATATTGAAATAGGAAATATGAGTATATATATATATATATATATATATATGATTGATGATTGATTGATAGAATTTCCATTTGGAAATAATATCGTTGTTTGCACACGTGTTTTCTTTGATGGTCAAATCACAGACTATCGAACTTTTGACCATTTTAACGTTGTTAATATGGAGAGACCGGTTGGATTATTATCCAAAGAACCACTCTGTATTGGCATAAGCGTTGCAGATCATATATGCCAAAGATAATTGAAGATGGAGTAAAGTGCAAGGGCTGTTGTATAAATCTTAGATAATAGTGTCTAAGATGATATACTGAATAGTACCTTCGGTTCATCCTGTTCCTGGATGACTTGTATGGATGGATGTCTGACAGAATATTTCCAGACGATCACGTACATTGATTTCTCCAACCATACCAAGAGTGGAAGCGGAGAAGGAAACTTCTTTTAGCTAACACATAATGTATTGTTGAGGACGTCAATCGGTGATCTGATGGATTTGACGATGTGGCATTCGAAGTGAATCTGATGTGATGATGAAGCGTAACCTCAAGCCTCATCAACCGGTAAATGATAGAAATCGGGCAGGCAGCATGGCTAAGTCGGTCGCTCCGAAGTAGAATGTATAATCACCTGATCTAGAGTTTCATTTATTTCTAAAAATCTATTGTTGATGATGTCATATTCGGTAAACGGTTGCTGATCCCAACCGTTGGTGATATACATTCAATACACTCAAGCGAAATGAGTGGTCGGTAATGTATGGTCGGGTTGCAAGATGTTCTTGTTGAACCCAGTGTATTCCTTTCTAGAGGTACACTAGCGAAAGGTGGTTCCATACCTTGTCATAGTTGGAAATCCATTACCCAATACGTGCTTGCTGTTTTGATTGTATACTATATATGTAGAACGTGAGATGAAAGCGTTTCTGCTAGATGATTATTATATTGTGGTTGATAAACATTATTATAATATCAAAAGGTTTTTTATATGAAGATATTTTGGATTCTTAAAAGGGAAAATCCCGTTCCATTATACGGCGTGGTCTTATGAGATACCGTTTTACGTGTTCAAACTGTTTTACTCATACCAGTCCCATGACTGACCCAGAGTTTATTTTGTTTTGTTTTCCCTAAACTCTTGGGTGCCCAATTTTGTACGGGCAGTCAAGTAGTCGGGATTTACAGATACTTGAAGAGCTGGAGCAGGAGGCTTCAGGATCATATAACTATAATTATTTCCGCTGTGTTGTAAGTGTTGTACTTTGATAATGATGTATATTCAAGTACAGATGTATATTTCAAAGTTATGTTATATATATTATATGTTATTCGTTCCGCTGTGAGATTCGTGTTACTCTGATGTTGTGTTCTTCTTCTTCTTCTATTCTAAGTTTCTATCTTATCTATCCTCACCCTCTAATTTCTTTCATTAATAACCGGTATTTTCGATCCTTGGATGTTCGATATGTGTTGTATATCGGATAACCAAGATCGCATTTTTCCGGGTCATTACAAGCCCCTTAACAAATAAAACTAATTTTACCTCATTACCCATTTGGCCCCTTATCAAATAAAGGTAATTTTATCTTAACAAATATTGCAAGGGCCATAGTATTTTTTTTCAATTCGCATACATAAATTTTTCTTTTTTTTAACCCTAAAGGATATGCCTTTTCGGAGGAATATGATCGAACTATTTTTTTTATCGACATACATATGTCGAATTTTATAATTACGAAGACAATGCATTGAAATAATTATTAATTTTTGACATATTAATGTCTAATACATACATAATTTGATTACGTGTTGCATTCAATGCAGTGGTGACGAACTGCTTAATTTAATTTATTTTCTCTTGTCGAATAAGTTTTTTTTTAATCTAATTTGAAGGGCCAATACGGGAATATTGAGTAGTGTGAAATAATATATTTGTGTATCCCCTTAACACTTTTTCAAAGAATGGAGTGTTTTTAAAAAATGATCCCCCCTTAAAAATAGTCAGAGTGTCAATAACAACACCCAAAATTAATAATAAGAATGATAAAGAAGCATTCAGTTGAAAATGATTTTAGTAAGTATACAAAAATGATTTTGGGACTGTGAATTATTTACATTAATAGCGGAATTTTTAAATTGTGACTGTCTAAAAGTGGATGGAAGACATGCTACTATGGAAAACTGAGCGAGGCACATGTTTAAACTCACTTTTCCATCATTGATTTGTTTTCTTTGAATACATGTCAGCATAGCGTTTTGTAACGACCCAGAAAATCTGAACCAATTTAAATTTTTTAAATTGGCTAAAATAGTGGATTTTAAATATTTAAAATAAATATTTTAAATAAGAAAGATGAAAACTAAGTTTGAATCGACAATTGAAAAGGAATATAATTAACTCTAATTATAAACAAGGCCTGAAATGGCGCGGTAGTTTCAAAATTTGAATTCAAACTTTGACTGACTGTACCGGGTGCAAAACAAAACGGATTTGAGTGAAACCAAAAATATTTAAATCTGTTAGTGAATACCTTTCTAAAGAATCTGAAAAATCGAAGTTTCATAGCGGGATGCAAAAGTTATGGCCAAATGAATTTTCAGAAAGGTCGCAATGGAATTTATATAGCCCGTGAAAATGGCCATTTTGGATACGACCTCGGAATTCGACGAAACCACTTTTTTTGGATCCGGGATGTGAAGTTATTGCTAGATTTCAAATTTCATAATTTTTGAAGCTAATATGTGAGCATGGCAAAGGAAAATGTGTTTTGGTCAATTATAGTTAAATTGGATCAACCAGAAATGAGCCATTTTTCAAACAGTCTCAGAATTCGACGAAACTAGTTTTGTTGGGACCGTATCGTCAAAACATAGCTAGATTAATTTTTCTGGAATTTTTTGAATCAGTTTGTGGCCCTGGCAAATTGAAATGTACGTTCAAATTAAATATTGATTGTTTTATATTTTAATTTGAATGGAAACAGACTGAAACAGTCGAATGGGCCTTCGAAACATATCCCATTGTGTTCATAATGGGGGTAAAACGCTAGGGACGATAGTCGTTGGGTTTGATTTCGAGTTCGTGTGCAAAAACCCTATTTTAAAATTTAATAAAGTATGAACCAATAGGAAATTTTCTTTCATAATTATTTTAAAAATAAAAAAAATCAAAAAACCCGTATCAGCTGCTCTCGACGGCAGAAACCCTTCGCCGCTTCTCCCCTTTTTCCGACCAAACCAGGAGGAATCAGACCCCCCCCTCCAGTTAAACTTTTTGAAGATCCTAACGCCCTCTACAAATCCATATAAGGTTTGCCAATTTCCACTG